>OU892279.1:16897118-18159326 GCA_917834065.1 Ceutorhynchus assimilis
GAAAACTGATATACCTAATCGACTTTGTTTGCCTTGCGAATTTTCACAATTTGTTGAACAAAAAAGGATACCATCTCATTATTTTGCAAAACCCGAACGTAGAACCTAAATTATGAAGTTGTAAATTTTCTGCTAAATAAAACTTTTGTTATTATATTTTTCTGCTTTTTATTTATGACCTCTAGACTAGGTTAGGCTATAATAATTTAAACAAAATTCAACGAGAGCATTGTGCTCAATATTAGGATAGGTCATCGAATACTATATTGTTAAGCTTTTTTAAGTCGACACTTTCCGTATGGGGAGCAAAAGAAGGAAGGATACGTTAAAAAACAGGTGTGAGATCAGGTGACCATTGACGTACAATCGTAGGGAGTCACACCAACTCATATTGGAGTATCAGCTAGGGGATTCTTATCTTGTCACAAGTCGCTATGGCTCGCTAGCTGTCATTCGATACCTATTTCGATATCGGATGGAGAGTGATTCATATGTATTATTGTCGAATTTCGTATCGACATCAAATAGACGGTGGTATGAAAAACGAGAGAAAAATCGACCTTCAAATTTGAATGATAGATGATAGATTATGTTTATTATTTTATAATTTATTTTTCGCTTCAATTCAAACTATTTTTACTTCCAAAGATTCCTTTCGCGTTGAAAATAATTTCAATTTTTAATTATTATGTTGCAACGAAATCTTAAGACAGCACCGTCAACAGCAAAACCTTCACTTTAGACGCACGACTCGTAGGGTAGGAGAAACTTAAATTTACATTTTTCTTCTCGTCTCTCAACTCCACACTCCCGTCTTCCTTATGTGAGAATGACCGCGTTCACCAGCACTCAACATGTTGAGTGATTAGTCAGCGGCTTTGTTGAAAAAGATGAAATATAACGAAGGATTACATACACAAACGACAAACATAAAACATAAACACAACACATGACACCACAACTTGTCACTTCAAAATAAAAAAGGATAGCCAATTATTCGAACAAAGATCAGCAAATCGAAAAGCCGAAACGGGACCTCTTACTTACGTCAGAGAGTCGATCCGAACTAGCATAAGAATCAGCAATTCGACATCGAATTGGTCTTAAGAATTCCGCAGGATAATAAATGATGGACTGTATACACATGCAATTTAATTCATTTTACCTACTTATCAATAACTGATAGACTGTGCCTGACTCATCCATATAATATTATAGGTCCTGCAAAATATTAATGAAACCGAACAAACACACTGCATACATAAAACGTCCATTTTATGTCATATTCACGTTCATACGTCCATATGACCTATTCACTGATCTCGAAAATAAATGGATAAACAAAGAACGCTACTAATGCTGATAATTCACGAGGTCAAAATCTAAACAAAAACAACTGACTGGGACAGCTGTGAGCATGCGCAGTAGATACATGTATTGTGCGTACACAAAATCTGGCCAATGAAAATGAAGGAATTTCGAAACTTAGAACAGTTGTTCGAAAGATAAGACATTGCGCAGGCGTAAGGCTGTTCCGTTGCACAACTGTTCGTAGAATATTGACCCCAAACTTTCGCACAAATTATGCAAATCAAGCCGTATGAATTGTTTATCCATTTATTTTTTAGATCAGTGGACCTATTCAGAACGTACATAAGACGTACATTTTAGTAAAAAAATTCATATTACGTACATTTACATCCACCATTTTGGTTTTATGTTAAAGTGTAAAATACAAACAGGTCACTGTTTATTTATTTAATTCCTCGTGTCTAAGTTTAACTTTGTTTGAATCTCTGTTAATCCTAGTAATTCAAATCATTGGCTTAGAAAATCGTGTGTTTATTTTAGTGGCAGGCAGACATAATAATTAAAAATTGATAAAAAAATTTCTTGCCTCGACTGGAATATAAACCCAGGACCCCTGAATTTCCAGTGCAACGCTCTAACCAACTAAGCTACCAGGAGCTGTTTCATTTCTACCTTTTCGAATGTCGATCAAATCTGGAACGCGAAATAAATGAAAAATAGTATAGAAGGACTAACCACACAGCGTTTTTATGCCTAGGGAGTTTATCGATACCGTGGGAAAAATCTAGATCGACGATGCATTTGATCTGAAATTTCGGGGTTTGACCCGAAGCAAACCCAAATTTTTGGGGAGTTTCCCGGAATTCGACCGCAGCTCCTTATCTCATGCTATCATCCTCAAAACACAGTTATCGTCCCGCCATCGAGCGTCATCTTCGTCGTCGTCTTGTCATCGATCGATTGCAAAAATTCTAGCCGGCGAATCGAGTCCTCAGACCATCACACCAAAATCCAGCACTGTAGACAAGGCACTAGATCCTTGAGTAATTATTGATAAAAAATGTTTGTAAGTAAAGTCTATACCAAGTCACTTGGACTAGCATAAAAACTAACTAAATCCCGGCATCCATCAGCTTTTTCTTTGTCAAACATGGGCGGCGTAATTTCAAAAAACAGTACTAAAATTAATAATCAATAGACAGTATGTCAATCAATCATGATCGGCAATGGCCAATCAGATCTATTGAGTCCACGTTTACTGGTATCGAACGTGTACATGGAGGATGAAGCCAATCAGATAATATACCTATCCATTCTTACTTGTCTGGCTTCCAACGGGTACGTTGATCAATCAGTATAAATTTTGCTATATTTTTCAATATGTGATGCAGTATATTGACCATACGTTTATTTTAGGCTTGGTCCAAGTAACTTCGTATAGACTATAAAACGTTCTAACTATACAGGTCCAGAGACAATTATAAGTGTGTAGACAGTTATACAGGTCCAGAGACAGGTCCGATACAGCTTTTCGAGACAGATCTGTCTACACAGACTGCTTTTCGAGACAGCTTTTCGAGACAGGTCTGTCTACATAGACTCCTTTTCGAGACAGGTCTGTCTACACAGACAGCTTTTCGAGACAGGTCTGTCTACACAGGCAGCTTTTCGAGACAGATCTGTCTACACAGACAGCTTTTCGAGACAGGTCTGTCTACACAGGCAGCTTTTCGAGACAGGTCTGTCTACACAGATAGCTTTTCGAGACAGGTTAGTAGTAACGGGGGCACCTGAGCCTGAGAAATTTTTCGATACCGTGGAAAAATCTCTAAATCGGCGGCGCCTTTGATCTGAAACAGCTATACAGGTCTAGAGATAGGGTTGTATACACCTATACAGGGCTAGAGACAGGCCTGTATACAGCACTGGTAAGCAAGGGTTAGTTTGGGTTAGTTATAGGTTAGCATAGGACCCCCCACGTCGTTGGGTCAGTTACGAATCTTCCCTAACTGACCCAACGACGTGGGGGGTCCTATGCTAACCTATAACTAACCCAAACTAACCCTTGCTTACCAGTGCTGTATACAGGCCTGTCTCTAGCCCTGTATAGGTGTATACAACCCTATCTCTAGACCTGTATAGCTGTTTCAGATCAAAGGCGCCGCCGATTTAGAGATTTTTCCACGGTATCGAAAAATTTCTCAGGCTCAGGTGCCCCCGTTACTACTAACCTGTCTCGAAAAGCTATCTGTGTAGACAGACCTGTCTCGAAAAGCTGCCTGTGTAGACAGACCTGTCTCGAAAAGCTGTCTGTGTAGACAGATCTGTCTCGAAAAGCTGCCTGTGTAGACAGACCTGTCTCGAAAAGCTGTCTGTGTAGACAGACCTGTCTCGAAAAGGAGTCTATGTAGACAGACCTGTCTCGAAAAGCTGTCTCGAAAAGCAGTCTGTGTAGACAGATCTGTCTCGAAAAGCTGTATCGGACCTGTCTCTGGACCTGTATAACTGTCTACACACTTATAATTGTCTCTGGACCTGTATAGTTAGAACGTTTTATAGTCTATACGAAGTTACTTGGACCAAGCCTAAAATAAACGTATGGTCAATATACTGCATCACATATTGAAAAATATAGCAAAATTTATACTGATTGATCCTCGTACCCGTTGGAAGCCAGACAAGTAAGAATGGATAGGTATATTATCTGATTGGCTTCATCCTCCATGTACACGTTCGATACCAGTAAACGTGGACTCAATAGATCTGATTGGCCATTGCCGATCATGATTGATTGACATACTGTCTATTGATTATTAATTTTAGTACTGTTTTTTGAAATTACGCCGCCCATGTTTGACAAAGAAAAAGCTGATGGATGCCGGGATTTAGTTAGTTTTTATGCTAGTCCAAGTGACTTGGTATAGACTTTACTTACAAACATTTTTTATCAATAATTACTCAAGGATCTAGTGCCTTGTCTACAGTGCTGGATTTTGGTGTGATGGTCTGAGGACTCGATTCGCCGGCTAGAATTTTTGCAATCGATCGATGACAAGACGACGACGAAGATGACGCTCGATGGCGGGACGATAACTGTGTTTTGAGGATGATAGCATGAGATAAGGAGCTGCGGTCGAATTCCGGGAAACTCCCCAAAAATTTGGGTTTGCTTCGGGTCAAACCCCGAAATTTCAGATCAAATGCATCGTCGATCTAGATTTTTCCCACGGTATCGATAAACTCCCTAGGCATAAAAACGCTGTGTGGTTAGTCCTTCTATACTATTTTTCATTTATTTCGCGTTCCAGATTTGATCGACATTCGAAAAGGTAGAAATGAAACAGCTCCTGGTAGCTTAGTTGGTTAGAGCGTTGCACTGGAAATTCAGGGGTCCTGGGTTTATATTCCAGTCGAGGCAAGAAATTTTTTTATCAATTTTTAATTATTATGTCTGCCTGCCACTAAAATAAACACACGATTTTCTAAGCCAATGATTTGAATTACTAGGATTAACAGAGATTCAAACAAAGTTAAACTTAGACACGAGGAATTAAATAAATAAACAGTGACCTGTTTGTATTTTACACTTTAACATAAAACCAAAATGGTGGATGTAAATGTACGTAATATGAATTTTTTTACTAAAATGTACGTCTTATGTACGTTCTGAATAGGTCCACTGATCTAAAAAATAAATGGATAAACAATTCATACGGCTTGATTTGCATAATTTGTGCGAAAGTTTGGGGTCAATATTCTACGAACAGTTGTGCAACGGAACAGCCTTACGCCTGCGCAATGTCTTATCTTTCGAACAACTGTTCTAAGTTTCGAAATTCCTTCATTTTCATTGGCCAGATTTTGTGTACGCACAATACATGTATCTACTGCGCATGCTCACAGCTGTCCCAGTCAGTTGTTTTTGTTTAGATTTTGACCTCGTGAATTATCAGCATTAGTAGCGTTCTTTGTTTATCCATTTATTTTCGAGATCAGTGAATAGGTCATATGGACGTATGAACGTGAATATGACATAAAATGGACGTTTTATGTATGCAGTGTGTTTGTTCGGTTTCATTAATATTTTGCAGGACCTATAATATTATATGGATGAGTCAGGCACAGTCTATCAGTTATTGATAAGTAGGTAAAATGAATTAAATTGCATGTGTATACAGTCCATCATTTATTATCCTGCGGAATTCTTAAGACCAATTCGATGTCGAATTGCTGATTCTTATGCTAGTTCGGATCGACTCTCTGACGTAAGTAAGAGGTCCCGTTTCGGCTTTTCGATTTGCTGATCTTTGTTCGAATAATTGGCTATCCTTTTTTATTTTGAAGTGACAAGTTGTGGTGTCATGTGTTGTGTTTATGTTTTATGTTTGTCGTTTGTGTATGTAATCCTTCGTTATATTTCATCTTTTTCAACAAAGCCGCTGACTAATCACTCAACATGTTGAGTGCTGGTGAACGCGGTCATTCTCACATAAGGAAGACGGGAGTGTGGAGTTGAGAGACGAGAAGAAAAATGTAAATTTAAGTTTCTCCTACCCTACGAGTCGTGCGTCTAAAGTGAAGGTTTTGCTGTTGACGGTGCTGTCTTAAGATTTCGTTGCAACATAATAATTAAAAATTGAAATTATTTTCAACGCGAAAGGAATCTTTGGAAGTAAAAATAGTTTGAATTGAAGCGAAAAATAAATTATAAAATAATAAACATAATCTATCATCTATCATTCAAATTTGAAGGTCGATTTTTCTCTCGTTTTTCATACCACCGTCTATTTGATGTCGATACGAAATTCGACAATAATACATATGAATCACTCTCCATCCGATATCGAAATAGGTATCGAATGACAGCTAGCGAGCCATAGCGACTTGTGACAAGATAAGAATCCCCTAGCTGATACTCCAATATGAGTTGGTGTGACTCCCTACGATTGTACGTCAATGGTCACCTGATCTCACACCTGTTTTTTAACGTATCCTTCCTTCTTTTGCTCCCCATACGGAAAGTGTCGACTTAAAAAAGCTTAACAATATAGTATTCGATGACCTATCCTAATATTGAGCACAATGCTCTCGTTGAATTTTGTTTAAATTATTATAGCCTAACCTAGTCTAGAGGTCATAAATAAAAAGCAGAAAAATATAATAACAAAAGTTTTATTTAGCAGAAAATTTACAACTTCATAATTTAGGTTCTACGTTCGGGTTTTGCAAAATAATGAGATGGTATCCTTTTTTGTTCAACAAATTGTGAAAATTCGCAAGGCAAACAAAGTCGATTAGGTATATCAGTTTCACCCTTACATCTGGGGCATGTATACTTAATGGGGATTGGCATTGTAAACAGTATCAAGTCTATCAACGTAATGCTTCATTTCAATGAGAAAGTCTCCTGTTATACAATTTTGAAGTTTGATAATTGTTACTAATGTGGCATGTTTTGAATAAACTCCTGTGATAACACTTGGTACTTTGGTAGACTTGGGTATCATTCGAATACTAGCTATTTTGAATCCTATTCGAATCCTGTATTGGAATCCTACGGAAAGAGACCCGATGTCTGTTGAATCAGAAAAAAGTATAGTGCAACTTTGTGCTCATTATTATGCTGCTTTGATATTTCAAAAATTCCGAGTGCTGTCCAGAGATATCCGGAAAACCTCGAAATTCGCCAGAAATGATTTTATTTTTCCAATAACGCTTGTCAATAATAGGCAATCCTCCTTACGCTTATAATCCTTGGTTTGCGTCAATATCGGCGCTTGTCAATAATGGGCACTCCTCTCGACGCTTATAATCCTTGGTTTGTGTCAATCAATAGCTGTCTTTCTCTGTTCCTTTACGTTACATCTTTCTTCTCTCTCGAGTAACGAAATTTGCCCGTGACGCGTTTTTCAAATCACTCTCCATTGTCGTTCAAATAGCAGAAAGCCGTTTAAGAAGTTTCTTTTCAAAAATTATTGAAATGAAAATAATCTTGATACAATTTTGGAACATAAATAAAAGTTGTAGGATATGTTAAGTGTGTGCTGGCGCTATTTGACTGTGAGTTGGTGGTATACAGAGATCAATGTTGGCTTCATCTCTGTCATTCTCAGGAGAATAAAACATAGTTTATACTAAAGCTTATTTTTATTCTCAACAATCATTGCCAATATGGTTAATAGGACTGTGAGTGCGACTACCATCTAAATTGTAGCAATATTCATAATCATAAAAATGAAATACGTCTTTATCGTCACCCTTGAATATTTTTTTTTTCAATAGATATTGAGTATTTAAATAGAAACAGATCCCAAATTTCCGCATACTTTTTTCCTCAACCCATGTTATTTGTGGATGAAATGAATTAAAAATTCCACCACATTGATTGCAGATGTTCGGCAACTCCCATGACGTTACAGGTTATCCTGGTACTGGCAGATATGAATAGGCTTTTAGAGGGTTATGATCCTATTGATACTTATATTTAGAGCTTAAAGTTGTTGGAGCGTCCAGCCTGTAAGAGACATTGTTTAGTATATAACACTGCAATTGAAATGATACACACCGCTTTCTTTTTCCTGGAATTCTGTGAACTTTTTGTTCAGGATGCCTGAAAACCCAAATGACCAAATTTATTTATGAGCAGGGGGTGGTAGTGGCAACCGGTATCTTTCTAGCACTTTAATGAGGCTATTTGGGCCCCTTATAGGCTACTTCCAGTTTCAACTTGAAAGTGGTTGTGTCATATTTTAGTCCTCTATTATGTTATTCCATAGTTACCGTGATTTGTTGAAGGAAAAACCAGTTCTAAAACCCCTTCTTCTCGTTTACGTGTACGCATGTTTGCTGAATTCGGTGGGTCGGTTGCTCAAGAATGTGCGAAGTTAGTTTTCTCATATCCTTGCGCTATTTAACTGTTTGCTCTAAATTATTTTTTCGCATACGCATTTTCTGCTATCCTGGTAATTGTGTCATAAAATCATTCAGTCCTCCGTCCGTCCTAATACTGGATAGGTATGCCACAGCTAATTTCAAAACGTGCTTCACGCTGATAGGGTCCTGCTTTGATGAAAGCCGCTATGTTTCAATTCGGTTCTTGAAAGATGTTTTGACAAGACTAACGTCTTCCTCCTGCTTCACCAGGTGTTGGCTCGGTGCTAGAGACACCGAAGATGACCAACCCATTGATTTATCGGTGCCTCCAAATCGCAATTCTCACACCACCGGCATGTGGCTGATATTGAAAGTCCTGAAAATAATTGAATTAAATTTAAAAAATTCGATTAATGTCAACTTACCAGCAAAAGTCTAGCTTGCTTCATCATGGGGGCGGCGGGATCTCCAGCCTTTCGTTTGGAGGCTCTCTTGGGGCTGGGTGTTTGGGTGGTGTTGGATAGCCCCCTCTGCTTTAAAAATCCCACCACATTGGTTACAGATCCTGGAAGATGTTTAGCAATCCCATGACGTTTCAGGTTATCTCCTTCCTGGTGAACCATTTTGTACACAAAATTAAAAATTCGCTGTTTATGGAGGTTTGTTTTAAAATAAATGAAAAAATAAAACCAGTTTAAATTGGTTAAAGAACCTACCTAAATTTTAGAAAAAGAAATTTGAGTTTTGTGCAAATGTAAGTATAAAAGTAAATTCAAGTTGCTCCGAAAAAAACTATTGGAATTAAATTAAAAAATAGGTACTCAGGGTTGTCTGTATTTTTAAAAAACAAACAATATGTTTATGTGTTAAGGAAAATAAAAATAATTCAATAATCGAGGTTTGTGTTAATTCAAAATATGTCTCAGGGCATGATTTATCCTACATCACTTAGATATTTAAAAATAGTACTTACAGTTTTTCGAAACCGACACTTATCGCACAAGAAACTAAACTTTGAAAATCCAGGTTCAAAGTACTGGTACTGGATGCTGCGTTTTTTGTACAAAGAAAAAAAATTGAATCCTCATCTTTTACAGGTAACAATGTATCCACTTAAATTTTGTATTGCATAGGGTTATTGGCTCATAAAATGTCAACGATGCTAATTTAAATCTATTCTTTTAAATTTTGATAAATCGATTGAATTTGTCACCTTTTTTAAAATAAAAATGGACATATCAAATATCTAACTTCATAATTACGCCTTAAACTAAAAAATTATCTTTAAAATGTGTTGTTGTTTTTCTCGGGCGGCTTCTGCGAATGGTCCTGATATTTTTCAGATAAAAAAACTGCCGAATAAGCGTTTACATTTGACGGTGCTTTTGTATGTGATATCAAAGTTTAAATCGGATTTTATAATAACAAGCTTCTTTCAGTTTGCTCAAACTCGTCACCAGTGAAAAATATAAAATTATTGCACAACAATTATCATTTTAACCAAGTAAGTAAATATCTTATATACTAATATCAATCAACAACAAGACCTGTTTTTTTATAGCAAAGGATTAAAAACACTGAGAAAATTACAAGACCTGAAGCCTCATAGAAAGTGAAATTCCCAATATTTTGACAGCGTTTTTTGTATGTGATTACTTCAAAGTTTAAATCGGATTTTATAATAACTAAGCTCTTTTAGTCTTGTTTGAGACTCGTCAACAACAATAAAATTATTGCACAACAATTATCATTTTAACCAAGTAAGTGAATATCTTATATACTTACTAATATCGATACAATTATGAATATTTTAGATATGGATTTGAAATCAATCAACAAGGCCTGTCTTTTTATAACAAAGGATCAAAAACACTGAGAAAATTATAAGACCTGGTATAAAGTGAAAGTTCCCAATATTTTCTACGATAGAGACCTCAAAATAATTGCAAATCTTTACTGGAACCAATAAACTATACAAATTAAGGTAGATCATAAAACTATTGTACAGAAATTATTATTTTAACCTAGTAAGTAAATATCTTATATACTTAGGTAATCGATACAATTGTGGCATATTTTTAGCTATGGATTTGAAATACTCGTTGAATTTGACGACAACGCAGTGTTTCTCCCAAGACGTACCACCAAAATGATTAGATCATTAAGCAGTTTATTGATGGAAAATATTCGCTTTTTGAAATTGTTGTCTTAAAAAATGTATGTTTTTAATAAAAAAAACGAGGCCCCTTTCCCATCAAACGTTGGCTCCAACCAAGGATAATACACACTACTACTACAGGATAGCCTATCCTCATAAGGCCTGTGTGGAACAAATCCACTCTCTCCCCAACGTTAAATCACCAGTTGTGACGTAAGCAGCATGTTATTTCTCGCCTTGACGTAGGTTGTTTAAACAGCTGATGGCTTAGTTATGGCGTCGTAAATGGTAACACACGAGGTCAATAAGCAATCCTGTAGGTGTGTTTCATCCTTGAGTTCGAACACCCTCTACCAGGTACAACATGAAGCTAGCTGCTGGACCCTCATAGTTACGTCACCACCACAGCATCCTGTTATAAGACACATCAAACTTGACACATGTACTCTAAATGGCGCCACGGACGTGACCCAGGTCGCTATGACGTCATCACAGAACCCGAACCATGAATCGAACTTTGCACTATGTACTCTAAATGGCGCCACGGACCCGCACTGACGTAACCCACGTGACCCAGGTCGCTATGACGTCATCACAGAACCATGAAACGAACTTCGCACTATGTACTCTAAATGACGCCACGAACGTGACCCAGGTCGCTATGACGTCATCACAGAACCTGAACCCTGAATCAAACTTTGCACTATGTACTCTAAATGACTCCACGGACGTGACCCAGGTCGCTATGACGTCATCACAGAACCCGAATCCTGAATCAAACTTTGCACTATGTACTCTAAATGACTCCACGGACGTGACCCAGGTCGCTATGACGTCATCACAGAACCCGGAACGACTCAAAACTCCCGCTATGACGTCATGACGTTTGACAGGTGACGTTTGACAGGTGACGTTTGACAGATGACGTTTGACAGGTGACGGTTGACAAAATGGCGGGAAAACATTTCCCCCCACCCCTTTTTCTGGTACCCATATTAAAATCCGGGGGCCCCTTTTTGGGGGGCGGAGCCCTGCTAGCCCCCTTTTTGGGGGGCGGAGCCCTGCGGGCCCCAACTACAGCATCCTGTATTACGAACTTCACACTATGTACGCTAGATGGCGCCATGACGTTTGACAAGATGGCGCCGACGATGCATCCACCTTCGTGTCAACGGCGGCGCATCCACCACGTGTCAAGAATGAAAGATTGAGGTTATGGTCGGATTTTTATGCTTGAATCCCCTTTGACTATCTACTTTCATCAATACCACAACAATTAAACATAAAGATACACAATGCAATATGCAGCTTTGAGGACAATTCTGGGTTGCATGAGATCAACACCAACAAATTTATTACTAACAGAAGCAAATGAGCAATCCCTTGAGGTAAGAAGAAAATGGCTAACCCAAAGATTATTACTGAAAAACATGAAAATAAGGAACAACCCTATTATAATGGTAATTATAAGGAGTTTAGGGAGCTGGATAGGAATGGAGGTTATTTTGCTAACAGAGAAGTCCCATACCTGATACAGGAATGGAGAACTGGAAGAGAAAATAAAGAAATATGAAACACACCCCTGGTTTGAATTTGAATATAAATATCAAATAGGGAAAATGTAGAACGGATAGCAACAAACAGGATATAGATATTAGGGGAAAATTTGCGGAAATGATAGATGAGAAGTTTAACCATTATTATCAGTTTTACGCAGATGCAAGTTTGGAAAAAAGCACAAATGAAGCAGGGTTTGGTGTTCACTACTCACAGGTAGACTACGCATTCTCGTCAAGACTACCCAATTTTACTCAGATCTGCAGAGCGGAAACTGTAGCAATAAACAAAGCTGTGGCTATGTGTTTGGAGGAAAACATAAAAAGGAGCTTAATTTTGACATACTCGCAAAGCGCGGTGAAAGCATTGAATTGTACAAATTCTACAAATCTAGATCACATAATAGCAATGACTAAACAACAAATAATGGAAGCAAATTAAGATGGGTTTGACATAGAAATACTCTGGATCCCAGGACACTCAAACATCATAGGCAACACGATAGCAGACCAATTGGCTAATCTAGGTAGAAAGCTTATCTTCCCACATACCTAAAATTGAGAAACACCATAAGGAACTTTGGAATAATACGTGGAAGGAATTACTAAGCAAAAAAGAAGTAAAATACAAGGAGGTTTATCAGACTTCCCCAAAGGAACCTCGGTTCACTAATATGGAATACATAAATAGAAGACACATAACTACGATAATCAGGATGAGAACTGGACACTGTCTAACTGGTCAACACCTAAACAGGCTGGGTATCAAGGATAGCTCCGCATGTGAGTGTGGGGAGGAGGACACTCCAGTACATAAGTTATTTGAATGCCGTAACCTACAACCTAACCTATATGATATTTGTTAACACATAAAAGCTTCAATAGCTCATTTTTACCCGAGAGGTTATGTAATAGAAAATAATTACGAAACACCGGGTTGTTCTTAATAAAAGTGGACTGTATTAACTTTTCAAAACATTACGATGACAATCGGCAATAAACAAAGTTACATTTTTTATTTATTGTCTGTATTTTGTGCAATAGCAATTTCTTGCTAATTAATTAAAATTTGGACGCGACTTCGCGACGCCGCTTCATCAATACGGCGGGTAGCACAGTACCTATTTATGCGATAGCCAACTCACGACTACCCTAGGAATTTATACAGAAATGGCGCTTCCCTTAAAATATCTAGGTGTGGACGAGTCCATTATTGGAATTTGGGGGGAAGAAGCATATTAAAAAACTTGTTCCTTCTTGTGGGTTTTTTTATGTTTTGGGAGAATTGATATTGCACCAATACTTGTAACCAATACAATAAGGATAGATTGCACCATAATATAAATAATAATATAAAAATCAGGAATAATTATTAGAAAATCCAACAATATTTTTGTTGCTAATAATATGCAAACGCCAATCTCAATTGACTCAATTGTATTCAATGTCCAATTCAAAACGAATAAACTAATATTGGACTTCCTAAAAAATAAAAAATTAGAATTCAGTCTATCCTTTGTTGTGTTATCTGTTAACTAATGCCTCTTCTAGAAAACAAATCGTAGTAAAACTTGAGAAAACTGAGAAGATTTGAGAAGGTAGCGAGTCAAACCTTAGACAGAAGAATAAGCAGAAGAACCTAAGACAAAATATACTAAAGATTCTGAAAGCTATATATTAAAAACCACTACAGCACGGGTGAGGGAGCGGGACGAGCCGGAAATCTCCTTCAACCACAATTAGTTTTGGCCAGGTACCCCAGACGATGCATGAAGCCATAATATGGTAGTCATTCCCTGGAAAGGAAAAAAAAAATAAACAAACTTTATATGATTATTAAAATATCTCAAAGAGCATTTCAATAACCACTTTCATGTTATACCACAGATCGTTATTATACCACACACAGTTTTTCCATCCCAAAGCATCTGGAGCAATAGTTTCAATCATACGAGAATTCCAATTCGATGAATAAATATATGCCAGAGCCCAGAGCTTGCTCAAGTTACACTTGACGCTTAACGCTAATTATCGCGTTAATTAAAATGCATATTAGTAATTGCGTAATTTATGGAGGCGAGGCGCCTAATTAGGCACTCATTAAGGTAATTAAGCGAGGACACTGAAAAAAATGGCAAGTTCAGGGCAATTATCGAATATTATTTTAATTGCTTCTGATGCACATTCTTAACTAACTGGAATTATTCTACGCCCTGATGACTTGTTTTTTGTTTACAAAAAAAAAAACAAAAAAATTGTTATTTATTCGTGGCTCGGTACTAATTTGAAAACCTGGTATGAAAATAAAGTAAAGGCAAACAAGAGCAATTTTTTAAAAGCCGCAAAAATAGTAACCGATTGCATTTTCATCGGAAAATCAAATCATTGTACCGATAAATTATGCAATGACGACCGAAATTGGCACATGTCACAACATTTTCGAGGAAAATGGAAATGGCAGGATATATTTGTGTCCCAAGGGACAATTCTAAAAAAAAATTATACAAAATGTTTTTATAGGATTAAATTACTTAATCATTATATTTTTTCCTGGTGAAAAAGCTATAAATTCCCTTGCAAATTGATCACACTAATAAAGTCATAAAACAGAGGGAAATGCTAATCGAATTTTACGACTTTACGTCTCGATCAAGGGCTTTTCTGGCTCTATACCGACCCCCTATCCTGGCCCATTAATTCAATTAACTAAGAATTCGTTCCGGCTTAGCTCGAAATACGCTCATTTTTCCATTGAGCCTTATTTCAGAACCCTGGGAAATAGATGGAATCAGTTATTTCAAACGACACTTTAAGAGGATGACAAATTCGAGAGCCGAAAGAACTGGCAATTTCACGCAGAGTTCGCGCGAATTTATCCATTAGAGCTTTTTCGACCGTGGCAATAACGCAAAAGTGTTGCTGCTATTTGACTAATTGTAGCAGCCAGCAGGACGGTTGCCGTATTTCAGTCGATTCTGTGCGGCATGTGTGTGTTTCAATGATTTTTGCCAGTGCGGATGCCAGATGTTTATGACTGAGCTTAATGTATTCGTTTTAGTCAAATGTTAAATTTTTTCGGACAACGCCATGAAATGAGATTTAAAGGATCCAGAATATTAGCAAAACTATTGATGTGAACAAATGAAAACAGACTTCATTAGCGTTTTTCTAATAAATTGTATCCGGTCGACCAATAGGATTAAAGATTTCGTTTTTATCTGTCGGACTGCATCAAGGGAAAAGCTGTGACCAAAAGTTTTCTGTTTTATAAGCTGTAAACCATAACGTTTATTCCAACTGTTGAGCAGCCTCATCTCATGTATCTTGCCCAGTCCTATCCTAAAGCCGCTGAAGCTCTAACCAGTAATAACGTCCTAAGCAGCAATTTGACGACTAAAATAGTACATTAAAATACAAGTTTCATAAGACGCCCTTTAGAAAACTCGCCTCCGGCTCGTTTTCTAATATAGGGCTCGTGCGATAAAATGTCTTATGAAACGAATATTTTATACTATTTTTTCTATTTTGGTATTGTTTAATTTAAAAAAAAAAAAAAAAATTTCTAGGAAATTTTATTCTCATATTTCCTGATTTCATAGTTTAGGTTGGTAACACTACATGCCAAATATAGAAATCTTCTATTATAAAATCGCGAATGACAGTTCGATGGCCATCAGTCAGCCAGTGTTACCAACCTCCGATAAGTAAAAAAGGAGTGTCACAAAGAGCTTCTTTTCGAAACTACTTTTAGTGTCGAAAAGACTTGGATATGACACCAAAATAGAAAAACTACATTTCACACGACGATTGACGTCGTACTAGGTGCACATATTTGCTTTTCACATATTAGGTATTAAAGTAGCATTAGCCTTGGAAATTTGGCAGGTTGACCCTTGTATAATAATGACAGTATATGTCAAATTCCAGACAGTTTCAAGTGTGTTTCACATAATTTCGTAAGTGTCGCGGTATTAAAATTCTCTGGCCTATCTGGCCAATCAAATTTGACACATTTCAATGCATTTTTCAATAGTGCTATATATATTATAAACGGTACCTACCTAACTATTTTGCGTACCTGCAAAATCTAATGACATTTTTTAAAATTCGGCATTGTCAAACTTATTTCATATTTAAGATGCCCAAAATAATTTTACAAGAGAAAATAATAAAATGTAATGGCTATTTCAAGAAAAACAAACCAGAGGTTCTTCAGGGAATAATAACTGAAGTCCAACTACAGATATATTTGGGGTAGGTATAGTTTAAATGTAGATGTAAAGCCATTTCTTACAACCTGCAACCAATATCTTTGTTGGACCAAACTCGACCAAACCCAAAAAAAAAGGTTACTGCGAAAACATATTTATGCTATTAAACTGACTGTTATGGTACGTTCGATTTATTTTATTTCAAATAAATTGAATAATCTTACTATAGTATTTTTAATACCTATTTAGAAGTACCAGTCGTTCTAGTGACTTAACGTTTGCCGCTTCTTGAAACACACAAATAAAATTAGGTAAGAAATTTCCCACTTGTACATGAAATTGACGTACAAGCAATCGAAGTTCGTTTTTATTGGTAATTTTTTGTTTCTTCTGAGACGTGATTGATAAATAAGGATGAGGTTATTCTAAATAGGTATTAAAAACACAATACGTACCCAATTTTTTTTTAGATTAATTTGGAAAAATATTTTGGAATTGAATCTACCAAGATATTTTACACATTCTGGCAACTCGGCTTTCTGTTTCATAACCCTGAAATTTAAAAAATATTTTATGTCATACCAGTACATTATTGTGTTTTTATACCTTAGATACCATCTACATAATTCATTACTTTATGCCCGTGCGGGCATAAAGACGCAAAAAACAGTTTTCGATTAACTTATTCTTTATTAACAAAATATAAATTTTATAAATTATTTAGTTGTATTTACATAAAATTGGCAATTTTGGAAGGTTCCGCTGATAGCACCAGAGGTTGACTCATGATTCATTGTCTGGGTCTCTAGTTTCTGTGAGAAAATGCGAGATCCAGATGGTACGCCTGCTAGCATCCTTGAAACCTCATTTTTTGAGGATATGCTGTCCTCTAAATATCCTTCAGCAACTGTGGTGCTCTTCCATCCACCATGGCGCTTCAGCGTAGTCATACTTGCTCCAGCTTCTGCTAAAAGAGTTGCTGACGTACGACGTAAACAATGACCAGTGTACTTTTCAGGGTTGTTCAAACCCAAATATTTTGCAATACAAGGAATTTTTCCAAATGTGTTTTTTCCAACAGGTTGTATAGTACAGCGGCCTTGTCTGTAGCTTAAAAATAGTCTTTTTTCTGAGCAGCCATGTGGTCGCAAAGAAATATAATTTCTTATAAGTTTCAAACTCTTCATTTCGTCTTCATCAACAATGGTGAAATAGTATATTATGCAATGATCATGTAATGATAGCCATTAATACACGAGCATGTTATATACGAAACTCGCCTGCGGCTCGTTTCGTATCCTACAACATGCTCGTGTATTAATGGCTATTACATGAGAGTTGCATACACTATTTTTTCTACTGCCATTGATAAAACTGATGATATTTAGATATGTCAACATTATGCTTAACTTTGAATAGAGATTTTATAATTGAGTAATCCATACAGTTGAAGGTTTCATTTTTTGTTGTAATTCTTCAAAATATACTATCAAAACATTTTCTGAGAAGGACGATGTGTTATTGGTGTTTCCAATCCATAAATTGTCCATATAATTTTTCGCAAATTTTCTTGGACTTGTCCGGTAGTATATTATTACCTGCATTTGTCGCCCTTTCTGTAATTTCTGGAGGTGTTAGTGAAAATTCTTCGTTATCACTCAATATTTCCATAATAATGCCTTATCCCAAAGATTAGGTAACTTTTAATAACAATTCGAAGTATTTTTTTCATGAAATTATTGTTTTTCGCTAAACTACCATGGAAAAGCTATAAACAGAGTGCTGTCATCATTCAAAAAAAAAAAACTCAAAATTTAATAACTGGTGGCGCCATCTATTGACAATGCATAATAATGAGAAAAGTAAAAATTCTTCCTTATCACTCATTATTTCCATAATAATTATTCTTTGTCCCAAACTTTAGGTAACTTTTAAACAATTCGAAGTCTTTTTTATAGTTATCAAAATAATTGTTTTACTATCTTAACTAAGGCTGCCATCTATCAACATTGTATAATATTAAAAATGAGTATTATAATGAAAATCTGTATCGTAATGAAGTTCATTATAATACAGATTTTAATCGTTTAATAGCGTATTATGAAATGTCAGTACACTGAAAGAAGGATTTAGTAATAATAACCTAAAATTAGTGACTATTACTAAATCGCTTATTGAAATATGGCTTATTAAACCTTTGGTCACAACACACAAATTATTTGTTTAAAATTTGAGAATAAAGCACTTATTTAATGATATACTCTATCAAATAATAGTTAATTAACGCATATTAATAATAAATAAATATTTTGTTCTCTGAAGTTGGTGTTTGCTTCTGGATTTTCTGTCTTTACTGATAGTAAATTGATCATATTTTTCAAAAATATACGTTTGTTAATAATAAATTCTGGTTTCTTTTTCTGGATTAAACATAACTTTATATTTATTACCAGTAAGTAAACAATATTTGATTCAAATAATCATTTATTAATAGTAAAAAACGTTTATTCGTAAATATTATTTAGCTTTGTTACTGTTAATTTGGAATTATTTACCATAAGTATTTTTTTTTCTTTAAGCCCGGTTGTACAATTGAAGCCTATCATGGCTTAGTTAAGCTTTCTGGTACTTGAAACCTTCCCATTTAAAATGCACAGCTGTAAGATTTGACAACACGTTGACAGTAATGAATTTTAAATAGGAAAGTACAAGTAACAGTTAAGCTTTAATAAGCCACGATTTATAAGCTTCGATTGTACCACTGGGCCTTAGTTTGTTCCTGGGAATAGGGCACTCTGAAATAATTAAAAACGAACCGATCTTTTTTTGAATTTATTTTTCTTCGGTAGGCTAGATTCTCACATAGGTAACATCATTTTGTTGAAGAACATAGCAACATGGCGGGTGTATATGCGGCGACCTGTGAATGTAATAATGAACTATAACTCGATTATCTTCTCAGGTGTAATAGGAAAAAAAGGTGAATACAAAGTTGCTTGGTACCTATTAATTAACTGGCGCTTCTTCAGAAAATATTATTACGTTTGCAGTTTTATAAAACAACTTCAGCATCACCATCACAGCACGTTTCCAAAAACCGTTGTAATTCGACACTGTTGTGTTCCGCCACGCTATCTTCCACGATTTAATAATTATTACACTCAGAGTTGGGATAATATCATTTATAAGTTGACTGTTAACTTTGTATTTCGCCGAAGCACGCCAGAATAATGCAAAAGTAGGGAGTCGGTGGAACAGATAAGAGAAAACATAGGTCAAGGTGTTTCTTCTTTCACGCCTCGAAGCCAAAAGAACGAATAGCTCACAAATATAGGCGATAGACAGTGCGGATGGTGGCGGGTGTACCAACGTTTGTTTACTGATATTATAATTTATGTATGGAAAATAAGGATTTATTATTAGAAACCAAGGAACAAGTTGAAATTTCAACTAAACTGTGTTAAAATGGAAAATTATATATTTATTAATCTATAGTTACCATTTGTTTATAATTACTAAACCAGAACATTCGGTTAATAAATTATATTTATAAAACCCTTGTAAATCAATGTAAGAAATATTTTGTTCATTATTAACAAACATTGTTTGATATAAGAAAATGAGTCCTAATAAATCATTTGTATTTTATAAATAACTATTTTTAACAGTCATATTTTTAATTACCAATTTAATGTATTTCTTACCAATGCATATTAATTATAATATTGGTTTGGTATTTGTAACCAAATTTGTCAGAAACAAATATTTATTTTTCCTACGAGCGTGCGCAAAGTAGTACTTTTCCGCACGCATTTCGGTTCTCAAAGTTGCACTTTTCCGCACTCAGTGCGGATACAGGCCTTATCCGCACTGAGTGCCGAAAAGTAAAAATAATTGTCAAGCAACAATAAGTACACTTGTCGACTTTGACACATGATGACAAATTTTTCCTCTGTTTCTGTACCAGCTAACATCTATACCTACAAACACCAAATTTAATTAACTTCAACACATTGTCAGATTTGTTTTCTATTTATATGCAAGAATCTACAAACTTTCTCATCAAATTTATAGCGTTTTCCATTTGTCGAAACAGGGCAAAAAAATGTATCCTTATCCTTACATGTTTTTAGAAAAAGATGCGGATGCACTCAGTGCGGCACTGATGACAAATGGAAATCGCCATTAAACGCTTTAAGATGAAGAGCTCTGACGATGATTTTCTGTTATATTTTTTTTTGTTATGTAATTTTTTGATAAATGCATAGGTTCCCTTCAAGTTAATTAAAAATAATTAAACAAATTATCGTTTTTTTTTTGATTTTTGTTGTTACCTACCTGATATGAAGCTCGTAGGAAAAATTTTGTTCCTAACACGTGCGCAAAGTGTCTTTTCCGCACGTAAACACGTATCCGAACTCCGCTTCGCGTCGTTCGTATAACTGTGTTTGCGTGCGGAAAAGTAACACTTTGCGCACTTGTTAGGAAAATAACTATATTATAATCTCGAATTTTTTTTCAGTGTAGAAAAACTCTTTTTTTGTCAGTTTTGGTTTCTGGAACCGTTACAACAATGACTGACTTTCTATCTTCTAGATGTGTGACTAACATATTAACAAGTTCTTGTCGCCGACATCCACCAAATACACCAAATAATAATGCGACCTTTTTCATTAAAAACGTTTCATTTGGTGCCTCATGAATAAATTTTAGGACATTTTCTCTCGTTAAAACACTGGATTTTTTCGGTTGGTATCCTTTTGACGTTTGCTTCAAATGCTCGCATAATTTGTGAAAATTACAAATATTCATATTCTTATTTACCATTAAAGTCTTCTTTATCATCGAATATTTAGCCCACAGAGAGCTTGGGGAATTTTTTTTGGATAGATCATGAAAGTACCCCAACAGCACAGTTTCGTTAATGTTTTCTACAGCATTTTCTGACATCCACTTCAAAAATTGGTCATATTCTTTGTCGTATGAGTCTCTGGATTTTCTCGGTAACAGGTTTTGCGTTGCCTTTTCAGCTTTCTTTGCAATTTCGTCAGGAATTTCAAAATCTTGTTCCATTTTCGATTTTTGACTTTGACACATTAAATATTTTATTTTCTACTTTACTATTATAGATCCATAATACCTAGGAAACGAAATACGTTAACACACCTATAACAACCTGATCCATAACGCCCGCTTTTGCGGGCGTTATGATCTATAACGCCCGCTTATAATACCTTAAGGTGTTTTTGTTGTTGTTGTTCTATTAATTTGCACTTTACCCTAGGCAGCCACTAAAAATGTCTGACCGAAAATAATTTTCGGTCTAGCCAGGATTCGAACCCGGTCTACCATCAACGTTTCCCATGTAGTCCAGCGCGTTAACCCAGAGGACCACCACCGTTGCCTTGCCTTATGAGATGTTTATAGATATATTAATGTATTTCGTTTCTATGTACAGGTCGCAGGTACAGGTACAGGTCACAGGTACAGGTACATGTCAAAATACAAAACAATATTCTGTCACACAAGTTTAACTGATTTTGTTAATAACAAATTGATGAAAAAACATTGTGTTGAGTAGAAAATAAAGCATTGTATGCACCACGGGGATTTCAAGATTATAATGCCCTTCAGGCGAAATATATCTCTCGGGCCATAGGCCCTCGGGCTAGTTTCGCCTTCGGGCATTATAATCTACATAATCCCCTTGGTACATAAATAGCTATTAATACTTCCTAGCAACAAGAACGCAGGCAATAATAACGTCAAGGTAATGTCGCAGGTAAAAATAAAAAATTGGTATATCAAATTAAATTTAAAAAATATATATTTATTATTCAAAACCAACTGGTATGACATAAAAGTTTGTATGCACCACGGGTACTAATAGATATATACCCTCGGGCAACTTACGAACCCTCGGGCCAGAGGCCCTCGGCTTTGTAAGACTGTCGCCCTCGGGGCATAATCATCTACTTAGTACCCTTGATACATAAATAACTATTCTCATCAAATGTCATTATTATACGAGAGTCAACCTGTCAAATTTCCAAGGATGATGCTACGCCAATAATATCTGAAAAGCATATATTGTACATTTTCTCAGTTTTCTTTAGAAGTCGTCTGAAATACGTTAAATAACGACGGTGTTCATCAAACCTAAAATTAGTTCTCCAAAAAACTTTTTGACGACCACTTTAAACTTTCCTTTGGGTGACCCATTGGACTACTGCAATGTGTATATAGGTGTTTCCCCATTATGTTGACACCCCACTAGCTTTAAAAGATCAAAAACAATTTTTGTAGATAGAACTCTTCCACCTATTAGCCAGTACCTACCTTTCACACACAGAGTTAAGAATATGTTGTGCTCCAGCATGATGTAATTTTTGATGTTCATACCTAAACACAAGCTTAGTAAAATGATGTTTTCCACACAGTACAGCAGTATGTTTTTTGTTGCAATCAAAATTAGAAAGTTCTATTCTACCACCCACTCTTACAATGCCCTTTTTATCTAGGAAGGGGTTAAGCCTTCGCATCTTACTTCACTTATTTACACATTCATCCTTCAATAAATTATCAATTTCAATAATGAATGTCTCCTGTTGGGATAATTTTACTAAAAAGAGCAGCGACTCATTCAACTCCGACATTTTCAGAATATTGGAATTCTCTAGAATACTTTTAAACCCATATTTTTTTATAAATCTCAAGCAATAAGCACACACACGAATTAACCTAGTCAAAGAAGAAAATTTATTGAAGGGAAATAGCTGTAACCTTTCTATTTTGAAAACACTTGCATGATTTTTAAGCTCAGGTATCTTCCCTGGAGTCTTAAATTTTGATTTAGGCCACATTTCCTGGGAAAGAGAGAGCCACTGCGGACACTTCCACCAAATGTCACAACTGCTCAATTTTTCTGGACTCACACCACGAGATAATACATAATATGCAGGATTGTTATCTGTAGTCACATGATTCCACTGCTTGGGAGAAGTCCAAGACTGAATTTGAGACACTCGGTTGACCACAAATGTTTGTAAAATATTTGGAGGGGTTCGAATCCAGCAAAGACTAACAGTGGAGTCACTCCATGAATTGAAGTGAATATACATAGACTTTCTGACCTTATGCACTAAGTTTGCTAAAATCAAAGAGGCGCACAATTCTAATCTTGGTATTGTCAAAACCGTCAACGGAGCCAACCTTTGACTAAGCGCATAAAAAACTTATCTGAATATTTTGACACTCACTTATACTTCGTATATAGACATTATGCTCCATAAGCCTCCAATCACAAAGCTCATGTATTTCTATTTTGACTGGATTATTACATATTATGATCTGTCTCGATATTCTCAACTCTTTTAATTTTGGAAGGTTTTTCTTGAAATTAAACCAGATGGTGTCAAGATCGGAGGGAAGAGATTCATCCCAAGATAGTTTAAGCAACCAAAGCCTCTGAAGAAGAATTTTAACCACAATAACAACTGGTCCCAATAGGCCTAACGGATCAAATACTTAGGCAATACCGAAAAGAACAGTACTTTTCCTTTGACTCTACTTCTATATTATACATCAATAAATCTTGATCGCATGACCAATAAAGTCCTTAAGTTTTTGTTTTTCTCATTTTCGCCAAACACTAATATGTGACACACAGAAGAACTTCCCAGACTTTGATCTTAGATGGTCTAAAACTCTTTTACTATTATAAGCCCACTTTTGAAGTTCAAAGCACCTTGATTTCAATACTTCAATTACACTATCACACAACTCGATAAACTCATCCTCAGAATTGGATCCTCTAATTAACTCATCCATATAGAAATCGTTTAAGATGACCTCCGATGCCTTTGGATGAGTATCCTTGGCCTCCAATGCCAACTACTGCAAACATTTCACAGCCAAGTATGAAGCCGAGGAGTTTCCATAACTCACAGTTCTCAACTCCAATATTAAACTTGTGATGGATCACACCTCCACACAATCCTTCGTAAAGGACACTGACTGGGATGTGTAAGTATTTGCC
Organism: Ceutorhynchus assimilis; assembly: GCA_917834065.1. Taxonomy (NCBI): domain Eukaryota; kingdom Metazoa; phylum Arthropoda; class Insecta; order Coleoptera; family Curculionidae; genus Ceutorhynchus; species Ceutorhynchus assimilis. Next base: position 16,921,266 of record OU892279.1, read on the forward strand.
GATACATTTTCACAATATCGGCATAAATCACCACATTGTGTTGTCTGAACCTCAAGACTATTTGTAATCACCCGTTCTGTCGGGCCAACAAACTGAATACTATTTGAAGACATACCGTTATCTGAAATAGCTGACCCATCAAAAACTACACGCAACTTGGTAGTGGGATTGTTATCATTTAGGACGCAATGGTGAGGAAATTGCTTCTGCATTCTCAGGACTCACCTTCACCATATGTGATAATGCTTGGTACTTATCTATAAAAGATACATATTCACTGGGTTTTTAAGAGTCTAGATTCCAAGTTTTGAAACCTTCTTATTGCTCTCTGTTTTGAATCTCCTAGACAAGAAGCAGAGCGATTTAAAGGCATTTGAACAACAAAGCGACCTTAAGCATCTCGAGTAGTAGTTTTTCAGGAAATAACCTTACACTACTGTTCTTCCATAGAAATCATCTTCTTATTACTTACATTCACCTCCTCTATTTCCCAAAATCTCATAAGTTGTTCTTGAATATCTATATTGCTAGTAAAATAACACTGCATTGCTGACATATTTGTATTATATTTGTATTCACCACCCAGCTGAACCGTATTTTCTGTAGTGAATGTGGACATTCCCTGGCCCAACCTAATATGACCAATGCATAGTAAATTGAGATGAACTCCACCACCTATGAGTAAATCAATTTTACCAAGAGTTATAAAACTAGGATCAGCATAATTCAAATGATTTGGAATTTGCAACTTTGGAGTATTTATGTTATAAGAAGGTTACCTTCGACTTCCTGGAATGACCAAACACGAAATATCAGACCGCAATAGATTTTTTATAGCTCGAATTTGCACTTGACTCCGATAACTCAAATGTGTTATTGTTTATCCAACACCTGTCACAGTAGAGGATGAATTTGATTTAGTAAGACCCAACTTGTCACAAAATTCTCTAGTAATGAAATTACTCTGACTTGCATCATCCAAAAGAGCCCTACATACATGAGGAACACCCTTGGAGTTCAAAACATAGCAGTTTGCAATAAAACTTGAGGAATATCATTACTTTGTTCGCTTATCATTTTTTTTTGTAGCATCCACACCTTGATTCAAACTCTCATTTTCTCTTTGGTTAGACTCATGGCCGGCTTTATTTTGATTTTGTTTTCTACGCTCAAAATGCAGCAAGGTATTATGCTTCAACTTGTACCTTTGACATGTATGGGAGGTACGGTACATGCCCCATAAGCATGACCAGTTCTCAAACAGTTGAAACAGAATCTCTACCATTTCACCTTGTCATTTTCATTAATCGACAATTTTAAAAGATCTGGACACTTTTGTACAAAATGAGCACCGGTACACATAATGCAAGTAATTGCTTGTGTAGAAAAAACACGTTTAGTTCTACCTTCTGATGGCTTTTGTATTTCATCTTTTGATAGCTCCTGATTTTCCAAATAATCAGCTCTAGTCTTCAAAAAGGTCACAAACTCTGAAAATGTAGGAATAATGTTAACATTGTAATTCGGTCTCTTTCCCTCACACTCACGAGAAGTAGTTTTATCCAACTTCAAGATAAAAATTAAAAGTGCATCCCACGAGTCACAAGGTTGGTTTAAACTCTTTAATGAAGTTATATGCTTAGATATTGCATCCAGCATAGCTCTTAGCTCGCATGAACCCTCACATGAAAGGTAAGGTAAATTTTCTTATTATGATTCTGAATTAAAATACCTCGATTCTCATATCTACCGCATAAAGTTTTCCATGCCAGATCTCAATTATCAGCACTCAACTCTATACTTCTTATGACCTGAGCCGCGATCCCCTCTAGAGATGAGAATTTGAATTTATTAATGATTCATAAAGACCCCTAAACTCTAGCCAATGTTTATAATCACCTGCAAATTTTTGTAAATTGATAGGAGGTAGTTCAAGACCTTGCATATGATGATAAGGCTGAGGCTGATAAGACTGCTTGCTAGAGATACTTGATTGATCAATATCTGGTTGCGGTTGAACTGCAATTTCATAATTTGAAACAATTTTTTTTTGCTTGTGCTTCTAGTATAATATATTGATCTTCAAACGTCTCACGCTGTGTGAGTTCTTGGGTCTAAGTCATTAACCAGCATCTCAATCTCCCCTCGCACCTTGGAAAACTTTTGAATTTATTTTTCTAACCTACTCTCTAACTCTAAAATAACCTCCTTTTCTACATCTTTCAAGTTAACACCCGATCTTGTGATCCTTCAAAATACTTCTTAAAGAGAGTTTGGCTTGATTTTAAGAGACCCCGTTTTTTTCTCAAGGTTTTTAGTAGTTCAGACCGTTCTGACATGCCGAATCTATAGATTTAAATTTACGTTTTTTAGGAAAAGGAAACCACCTTATTGAAAAAGACGGAAAGCTGAAAATGACTCACAATCTCTTGCTGCTCAGACGCCTCTTCGAATCCTTGAAACATGTTCTTGTTTGCTGCGCAACTCTTTATGGTTCTTATTTTTGATATTCTCTCAGTTGTTGTTTCAATCTGTCACGTTAGCTAACTGCACTGTTCAACTGTTAGGTCATGTAAAAAATCTGTTTTTTTTTTTAAAAAGATAATTCCCCAAGTCAAAAATTTAGTAACTATGTTGGCAACACAAGCCTTTTCTACATAAAAATTTGAAAGCATTGACAATTTTACATTGTATTGCCAACATAATGTCATTTTGACTTTTATCTTTAAAAAAAAAACAGACTTTATGTACCTACCATCGTCACCAAAAGTATCTGGGACACAAATAATGCATAATAATCTCCTGGACTAACTCTAGTGTCATTCATTTCAATGCATTTAATTCATAGTTTGACAAATATTTGACAATAAAATTCATATAATAGGGCAAGAGCTAATGTGATGCTGTCCCAGTTACTTTTGGTGACGATGGTTGTGATATGTAAAAGAAACGAAAAATTTGTGAAATGTCTACTTTATTATTAAAGTAAATCGTACCGTTCTCATCCTGGAACTAACGAGGGGAAAGAGCACGGCAGAGAAACCCTCGATCTAACATTCCTCAAAATTCGAAACATACTGTGTCGTTTTAATAATAATGGTGAGTCAATATTTCAATAATTTAAGTCAATGAAAGTTTAAATTAGGTACCATCCTTTGTCTTTGTGCTAAAATTTTAATTACACACACAGCATTCAATCAACACTACCTATATTCAATACTGAAGAGGTTTTTGGCTAGTTAGCCCATCTGTAGCAGGTACTGAGGTCCCTGGTTACGTAAACTCACAGCTATAGTTGTTTTTGAGCTAATCAGGCCTATGATGTATCCTCTCCCGTTATTTTAACAGCCATGTTATAGCTCAACATCTATACCTCTCTCTATTTTGACGTATATAATGAACAGTGACAGACAACTTAACGTTGCTGTTAAAATAACAGAATATGATACATCATAGGCCTGATTATCTCTAGATTGATTATTTCAATCTGTTAGGATATTCTCTCGTCAGGGTAGGAAAATGTTAGTAAATTCAACAACGCTCTAATGCACGCTCTGAATACACAAAATAAAAATCTCAGCACATAATTTCTTAGGTTTTAATTTACTTCTTTATCTGTGTTGTTTACAGCATGAAACGATTTTTGTTAAATACATGAACAATGCACATGTTATAAAAAAAATTATAAAAACTGGACACTTGAAGTTACACATACAGATTTTAAAGCAAAACTGAATTTTATCGCCCCGTATATAGTAACCCTATGGTCCTATAAGAAATTTACGTCAAGCTTTATCCGCAAAAAACAAGCTATTTAAATCCACAAACCACGTTAAAAAAAACTTTATTCGTGTCGAAAATATGGAATTTTGAATTTGCTCTAAAAATCTGTATATGTGAAAGTTCGAGTGTCCAGCAGTTTAATTGAACTCTCAAAACTAAATAACAATTATTTAACTGACTTGTAAGCTCCTTGACACACACACTAATAACAAATTGGATTGAACAATCAATTTAATGCAAAATAAAAATGAAAATTGAATAATGAGTAATTACAGACACGTGACACGCGTCTAAGGGACCAGTCCAGCTTCTTCTCTAGTCTAGTTGCCTATACTCTTGTCTCCTCTTCGGTTTCGGTACCTTCGTTTTCTGTGGCGCGCTCGTTCAATCCTAAACTTGAGGGCGCATACATGGTTGCAATATTTACTTTTATTCGGTAAACTTTTTTTGAAAAAAAGTTAAGATTTGAAGAAATAATATTTTAAATAGGTGGTTTTCCTCAAAGGTTTTTCGGAATTCAGGACAAAGGAGTCAAGAAATCCGGAGAAAGTCTGGACTTCGCCGAAATAGCTATTTATGCAACAAGTATGTAAAGTGAACCTTTTTTTACGAATGTGAATTTCGACACGAGAATCACATAAGTGAAAAAAGGTTCACTTTACACACATAAGTATCGTATACCAAATTTTTTATACTACCAATAAAATATGTGTAAAAAAATAAATTTAGACAAATACTTGAGTGAAGTGATTTACTAGAAAAAAATGACAGTGTCGATATCTGTCATTGATATTACTTCACGCACTAGTGTGTGAAGTGGATTACTTTAGGTACGTACTAGTGCGTGAAGTGAAATTTTACGTCTTTTGAATAGTGCGTAAAATGAGTACTTCATGCACGGTAGTAGAAAATAGTTATTTTTGCAACAAGTGTGTAAAGTGAACCTTTTTTCACGAACGTGAATTTTGACGCACGAGCCGAAGGTTGTTTTCAAGATCTCCGAGTTTTCCGGACATCGTTCCGAATTCCGGCCGGACTTCCCCTAACACCCTGAAAACCCAAACATTTCCGGGTAAATCCGGACGTATGGAAACCCTACCTACACCTAGGTTTCCTAACTATGTCTCAGAATTCAGAATAACAAGAATTTCAGAAAATTTGAACTGTTCACTCAAAGTTCACCTCTCGGAACCAATAACTTGGCTATCTATTCGGCTCCGAAGGACCAATGGTTTAACACTTGCAATTAATTTATTTATTAGAATACACATATATATATATATATATATATATATATATATATATATATATATATATATATATATATATATATATATATATATATATATATATATATATATACATACTTATTTAAAGATTTACAAGAGCAAGAGCAAATTATGATAAATTATGTGACGATAATTGACAGATGTTAAAAAAACCTGTTTATCTGTGCTGTTTACCTTGTACCTATTTGCCAAAGTTCCACAACAAGTACAAGTAATTTTCAATGTACTTCAAGTCCTTGTACTTGATGAAATCTCGACAACTTTAACTTGACAGTTGACAATTTTTAAAAACACTTGATTTTCCACCATATTATGATTCTGACTAGAGGTAATAGTTATTTGTGTACCAAGGCCGTAAAGTTGATCTTTTTTGGCCGAATCAGAAATTTGCGGCCGAGGCGTAGCCGAGGCCAAGCAAATTTCAGGTGAGGCCAAAAAAGATCATTCGGCCGAGGTGCACACAAAATTTTTTAGGCGAGTGTTTGTTCTGGAAAAAAGATGAAAATTCAACAGTAGCTTTAAACTTTTATTGATTAGATAAAAAATCCAGCAAAGATAGGTAGATACATAATTATTAGTAACAAAAACTACGATAAAGGAAGTGTGATTATAGAAAATTGCCGACTTTTTCGCCTGGTATCCTACATTGTGCTTTTTTAAAAAAGTAATAGGATAGGGCTAAAATCAAAAATTTGGTTCCATTGTGGTTGCTAACTAATTGTTTATTGGTTGTGTTGATGGTTACGGCACCGCGTTTTCGATTGTCTGTCTATATGTATATTTTCACCAAAGTAGCGGCCGTAAAGTAAAAGCGGCCGTAAAGTAAATGCGGCCGTAAAGTAAAAGCGGCCGTAAAGTGATAGAACAAATGCGGCCGTGAAGTAAATGCGGCCGTAAAGTAAATGCGGCCAAAAAAGATATACTTTAGGGATGATATTGAATCCGTAAAACTAATCTTTTTGTGACAGTCGCCTAAAAATACTATTTAAACTGATTCTGACATAGATTTGATGTCCCAAACGGGCAGAAATTGGAATTTAAATAACGTGAAAGATAAAAATTTATCTTTCTCTCATTTTCAATGAACGTCTAAATTCAAAAAACATTGGATTTGAATTTTTGATAAAACAAATTTATTATTTACAATGTGCAATATAAAATATTGAATGTCTAATGAAATCCTAACTCTCTGGCTGCGCTTTGTTATGAAAGTTTTATTTCCTCCAGAGAATTTTTAGATTGTTTTAAATTGTTTGTGACTGTTTATCGTGTGCAAGGGCCCGGATCACGAGGCTCGATTCCGATTGAAATTGATCGAAAAAGTCGATAGTCGACTTGGACTTGAAATGCATCACGTCACTCGAATTATCGACTCGACTCTATTGAATTTTCGACTCGACTCTATTGAATTTTCTCGACTACAACTAGTTTCAACCTACCGAGTAATCATTTTTTTCGGTTATGTACATTTAATTGCAATTTTTCACAGTTTGTCTGGTTGGGGTTGTTTATTAATCAAAAATATGCTGTCGAGTGTGCGTGACAGAAAGATTCTGATAAAAAGCAGCCCTGAATATGTCTTTTTGCTTCGGAGAATACAGAGGTTGAGAGGTCGCCAAAACCCAAAACCCCTCGGATATAAACAGTTGGACACTCGAACTTACTCATACAGATTTTTAGGCAAAATTCAAAGTTTCATATTTTCGACAAAAATAAAGTTTATTTAATGTGGTTTGTGCAGTTTAATAGCCTGGTTCTTCCGGATAAAGCTACTTGTTGTGAATTTTTTATAGGACCCCAGGGTTGTGATATACGGGGCGATAAAGTAGGTGATGTAAAAAATCAAAATGTTTGTGTTTGTGCCATTTCGGAAAAAAAAAAAATTGTAGTCATTACAATATGGTTTGTTACCAAGGTAACATCAATACCTCTAGACCAAGAATCGTAAACTCTACAGGATTGCTCAATCCCATAAGACAAACGTTCATAAAAACATCGAAGATGGCGGTATGCGAATGACGTCACGCAGTCCTTGATCGGTTTGTGTTTTTTATGACAGTGCACTATCCTTGCATTTTCAAACGTGAAAAATTGTTATTTTGAGGTTATTTCCTTTGAAAACTGTATTTTGTAATTAATTTATTGATTTTAAAATTAGCAGACTTCAAAAGCTTATGTCCTTGAGGCTTGAGTGGTTGGCTAATTGCTAATTAGAAAGACGAGTTTGTTTGCTTTTGTTTATCAATTAGCCAAACATAAATTCGCATAAATACTGGCACAATTGAGCACAAAACGGGCACAATTGACTACAGTTGAGAAACAGTAGAAAACCAAATGTGGAGTGCCGAGCCGGTTTAATTTTTGCATTTCAATATCAAAATATAAGCGAAACGGGGTTGCAATAGTGTGCTTTATTTTTTACTGACCCTACCTAGTTACTTCTCAATTATTATTCATTAATTTAATAGGTACTAGAACGATTTAATATGGACATTCAAAGTGAGCTTATTTCACAAAGCCAAATAGTGATACCTAATTTAGATTCTCATAATCATATTCCAGAAAAACATTGCAAGTTTCCCATATTTTCCATGCGTTTTCATAGTAAACGCGCCAGTAAAGGAATTTATTTACATATTTATTTATTCACTCTTCACAAACCCTAATTTTTATTAGTAATTACATGCAAAGGAAACTTACAACTAAGTAGATATTTGATTTATAAAAAAAAAGCAAAACAAATGCTTGACTAGGAAATACTAACTAGCAATACACACAAATAAAAGAGCGATGTCCTGATACAACAAATCCAGTATTATAAAACCAGAAAATGCTTGGGGTTTTCGCGAGTATTTTCAGCCACGAGTCTTTTATGCTTACACACATTAAATGAAACTTTAAATTTACACTTATAACACTAGATAAATCCGAATTTACGATAAAATAGTTGTCAGCACAAACTAAACATCATTCGTATCAGCGGCCATCTTGAAAATCCAGCATGCGCGTGACGTCACAGCAATTGTGAACAAATTTAGCCGATTGAGCAATCCTGTAGAGTTTACGATTCTTGCCTCTAGACGTTTTTGTTACTTTTTGGATTCAAGTCCTTTGGCCTTGGATATACCATTAAACGTCAAAATATAGCAACAAAATCTTCAAAATAGCGTGATAGACCTTAAGCTCACTGCCAAACAGTACAACGATAGTATAACATGCCCTCTGAGTTTCTGGTAACCATGCATATGCTCGTCAACCTGCAAGAAAATTTAGCGGGTGACTGCAGGACTCGCGCTGAAAAGTTAATGCACCATGCACCAATCGATATTTATGAATATAAATCCATCCGAAAACGATCGGCATACGGTGCACGTGATAGCTATGGATCGGCCCTATCATTCAAAAATGGGGAATTTTGAGGTCGAACGAAGACCTTCAGATCTCACTTACACCATATGACGATCGTTTTCCAATGGATTTTATTTCATAAATATGGACTGGTATGCTCGACGCTCAACTTCCGCGGCATCAGAGTTCTACCGCGCATATGGGCGTTACACTCTCTTTTCTCTTCTATTGTCTAGTATTCAGTGAATACGTGGATCGCTCTCTTTTGCTTGTACAATTCTTCCCAAACTGTTCCCCCTTCGAGCAACTGAGACTTTGAACAGTTTGAACTTAGCTAACGAGTGGGAGTTAAAGACAAAGGACCGCATAAAAGGAAGACGCGTATAGCCGAAACTGTGTATTAGCTACAGCTCTTTTTTTCTGCTCGCTATTTCTCTACTTTGTGTTGCAACGAAGGCCTGTGTTTTAGATATAGCTCTGAAATGGACCTACACGTTTGAACTGATACGTTTTGAAAATCACTCTCCATTCTCGTCTAAATATCAGACCACCGCCTAAGAAGTTTCATTTAAAAAAACAAAAACAAATTGAAAAGACCAAGGTAATACCTTGTTGGTCCTCCTGCTCGAAGTTTTACTTCCCGACATCGATTGGGAAGAGTATCCACAAGATTTTTTATAAAATCTTGTGGCATATTCTCCCACTTTTCGCGTATGGCCTCAATAAGGTCAAAACTCGAAATTCCCCATTTTTTAATGAGCCGCTCCTCAGATCTCACGTACAGGGTGTTTCAAATTCGAGTCACATCATTGGGATCTCGGAAACGGTAAGAGATGGTTAAATTGTGCCAAAGTTGCGTATTAAATTACGCAACTAAACAAAATGCCGCTTTGATATTTAGGATATTCCGAATACTTCCGGAGATATCCGGGAAAAACAGAAATTTTGCAAAATTGTTTTTATTTTTTCTTGACTTTATTTGAAGTGATATTTTTGAAAAAAAATGTCACTTCATCATAGCCACTTTTTCTTCCCTGCAAAATGCTACCATCAAATTTAAAATTTGACGTTTCGTCTTTGGCCCACCATCATCAACTTAATTTTTTTAAATACGGTCCCTTATTTTTTATTTTGAATTTTATAATCTTCTGATGTCCCAAAACCAATGGCGTATTGCAGTTATTCGAAAAATTTATATTATTCGCACTCACTATGAGAAATAAATGTGTTAGAGAGAGACAGAGATGAGAATATTGGTAGGAAATTACTAAGAGGTCAAAAAAATATTTTTTCGAATAAATGCGATACGTCATTGATTTTAGGACATCAGAAGCTCTTAAAATCTGAAATAAACAATCCAGGGTTGTTTTTGAAAAAGTAAAGTTGATGATGGTGGTTCAAGGACGAAACGTCAGATTTTAAATTTGATGGTAGCATCTTGTAGTGGAGAAAAAGAGAAAAACTGGCTATGATGAAGTGATATTTTTATTGAAATATCACTTCAAATAAAGTCAGGAAAAAAAAACAATTTTGCATTTCGGTTTTTTCCGGATATCTCCGGAAGTATTCGGATTACGCTTAATATCAAAGCGGCATTTTGTTAAGCATCAAATTACGCAACTTTTCTCGAATCAACCAGGCCTGTATCTCTCACCGTTTCCGAGATCCCAATGATGTTTCTCGAATTTGAAACACCCTGTACCTACACGTATGCTGATCATTTTCGGATGGATTTTTATTCATAAATATTGATTGGTATGCTCGGCATACGTTATACTATCATTCTTAAGCTCGTTTTTGTTTTGAACAATTAACTTCTTCAGTGCAAGTCCTGCAGTCACCCGTTCATTTTTCTTGCAGGTTGACAAGCATATGCATAATTACCTACCAGAACCTCAGAGGGCATACGCTATACTATCGTTGTACTTTCTACGGTCTATTACGGTATTTTGATGACTTTGTTGCCATATTTTGACGTTTAATGGTATATCCAAGGCCAAAGGGCTTAAATCCAAAAAGTGACAAAAACGTCTAGAGGTATTGATGTTACCTTGGTAACAAACCATATTGTAATGACTACAATTTTTTTTTTCCGAAATGGCACAAACACAAACATTTTGATTTTTGACATCGCCTACTTTATCGCCCTGTATATCATAACCCTAGGGTCTTATAAAAAATTCACAACAAGTAGCTTTATCTGGAAGAAACAGGCTATTAAACTGCACAAACCACATTAAAAAAACTTTATTCCTGTCGAAAATATGAAACTTTGAATTTTGCCTAAGAATCTGTATAAGTTTGAGTGTCCAGCAATGTCTAAAAATAGATTTAAAAAAAAAACATCCCGTCTCTATGGGAAACCTGCATCCGAAAAACATAAAACAATGTACCAATTAGTGAAAGAGCCCATTAAAGAGCCAAATATACAAGGACGGAAGGCAATATCCCTACTAAATAGAGTACTGAGGGGCCAAAATACCACTAGAAATAAAACTATAATATACACAACTATTCACAAGAATATACCGAATGAAAAATGTAAAAATGATCAGAAACTATAGTATTTTTAATACCCATTTAGAAAAGCCCCATCCTTATTTATCAATCACGAATCAGATGAAACAAAAAATTACTAACAAAAACGAACGTCGATTGCTAATACGTCAATTTCATGTACAAATAGGAAATTCCTAACCTAATTTTATTTGTGTGTTCAAGAAGCGACATACGTTTAGTCACCAGAACGACTGGTACTTCTAAATAGGTAATAGAAATTCTATACAATAATCATCGACACCTCAGTTAATAAGGTCAAATCCGAGGCTAAATTAATTGCCAGAAACAAAACGGTAGTGGAAAAATTTCCAAACTCTATTAAAAAAAAGCATTCGACATACAATAATTAGATATAAATTCAAAGTATATCCTTTGTTGGTTACGTAACATCAAGATCCCAAGTTTAATCAAAGAAAAGCAAACTTGGCCTACAGGAAATCCGCATTATTTCAAGAGGCCCTGCGGTTAAGAACAAAAGTTCCCAATCTGGCCTTTCGTCTCTTTAATAATGCGGCAAACCTATACTTTACGACTACCAGTAGAGAAACGATAAGATCTACAGATATACTGCATATGCACCTATGTGGTCGTATATTATTGCCAATTACAGCGATGTCCGATTAGAAACACATTAAAAACGAGTACTTGTATACGCCTACAAGCTCCTACGTATATGGATTATACTCGGGATTATATTTTCATGATACAGAGCCGTAATTCTAGCATATTTGCCATTTAGATTCTATAAAGTTAATTAAATATTCGTACTACCTGCAATTTAAAAAACCTTAAATAAAAAGAACAGTAGTTAGTACAAAATCGACACGGTTCAGCAAAGTAATGACTAGTAATGGAACTGGCAGCAAATTGCTGTTGAATAAGTAATGTCCGTATGAAAGGGTGTTTAAAGCGTGACATGTCCTGCTTGGTGGAAACCGGCTACTAACCATGAATAATTCCCCCTATTCCGCCTCCGTAACTGTAACTCGTTTTTGTTTCTGTGTTACCCACGACGGGATGTATACCATCGGACTCCGTTTGTTTTATAATAATAAAACCTTTTAATCATGGCGCAGAAAGTTTGCAAATGCCATATTTTACCCCCAACAACTTCGATTGTATCAATGTCGGCAACACAACACCAAAAATACTTTCTTTTTCCTTATCAGCTCTATATTTATGCATGCAGTATACTCGGCAGTTTTTTTTTTACATTCCTTTTAGGAGCCGGAAAGGTGTTTCATGCATTTTGCCCATATAAAAGTCATAATAAAATGATGAATGCATAGCGTCATAGCGGAAAAGTGTAGACTTGGCTTGGCGTGTGCGTGCTTCTTTAGTACTTGTATTACTTAGTTAATATTCGAAGAGTCATTCACGTTTATACGATATGAATGGTGGCTTATAATGTCATAAATTGACCGACGCTGGTTGCGTACTGGATATACACATACCTATAAGTTCCTTGTATGTTTAAATAAAAGTAAAAATGAAACAACAAAATTGTTAGAAATTTTTTTTCAGGTAATGACCAACGTGAAGTTCGAAACAACAAAAGATGCAGTTTTATTTTTTAAAATTCATGAAACAATAATGTTATCTACCAAGAGAAAGAGCAGAAAAAGAATTTTAACAAGCCGTCATAAAACCGACCTAGGCACCACGATGGGATCGAAGGGTAGCGAGTTTCGGTTTGGTCGCATTCAAGATTTCGACGACGTTAGCAGCGAGTAGATATCGTTTCTAATAAAGTATAAATTCGTTTTAGTGTGGAATATATTGGGCTTTTCGATTTGTGTGATTGGAAGTTTTATTTGCTCTGCGCGTATTTTTTATGTAAAGGATGAACGCCATGGACGGATAAACGATTTTCACATTTCCAGTAATAAACAAATGTACCTATGCATGGTTATTTCCAGAAAAAAAGTAAGAATAGTTATATTGTGTAGGAGGAGACATGAGAAGATGGTCGGGTTTTCACGAAACGGGAAAAATCTATGATTCATGTCATTTCCTCTTTGCTTGTTCGATCCAGACTCAATAACAGTGTTAAAGAATTCGGGCAATCCAGGCTAATTTGTGGCACCTCCTATTTACTCAGTCGGCGTTGCATTTGGAGATGTTTGATTTTAAAATTAGATGGTTAGTTAGGATGTTCAAGTAATGCCTCGGTGGTCTGTCACAGGTATAGAATTTTTGTTTCCTAATTTTGTTCTTATTAAAAAATATATATTGTTGATTTGGAACTGTTTGGCTGTTTTCAGCTCAAAATTAATGATATCAGGTCCGTTTTTCAGTTCCAACAAAACAGGAAACCATATAATGTAAAGTACCGTCACGATCTTGCGCAAAGCCTAAAATTTGTGCGTAGAATCCGAAATTCGTATACAGAGTGGTTTCCAAACCGTTCATAGGACGGTTTTTGACGTGTTGCAACAAACCTTATGTATACCTACCTAAATTGGCTATAAAAAATAATGAATAAACTTGTTAAGAATACACTCAAGTTAACTATAATTAAACTTTATTTAGCAAAACTAAATCTAGGTATACATGTTTACTTTTTTAACCGAAAATCAATACTAACCATTCTTTTAAACTTAACCTTAATAAACTTAGATATGACGATTGTAGCGGGAGATAGGGCAAGGCAGGTAGTGGAACTCCAATTCAATTTGCCAACGTTTCGTTGTTTAATACAACTTTATCAAAAGTCTGTAAATTGAGAAAAACACATCGATAAAAACATTAAATAAATTAAAAATTACGCAACAAAAAAACTACAGTACAGAGAATAAATGAGAACTGAAGCAATAGGTGTCTATGTTGTTAATTTATTCAAACCCAATCGTATACGATTTTGACCCATAAAAACCATATGAATCACTCTCAAGAACTACGTACTTAACCAACACAATTCTACCCTCTCACCCACCAATCCCAAAGAGCCACAGGGATGCCAAAGCAGCCATTATAGAACATAAAATGCATTAGTGAACTGCAACATGGAACACCTATGAACAATAACATCACACACAAAGTCAATATACAAAATATAGGATGTCCACTGTATAAGTCAATAATCTCTACTGAAGGTCAGAACCGATATTCATTCAGAGAGTATTTATTCATAATGCCGATATAACAAGAGCTTAAATTATTAATATCAGTCCGAAAATTAATTGAGTTATTAACATTGATATGGATCATTTCACGGATATTCCTCTTCATGAGAAATTAGACTCCTTATCGGAAATATAGTCATTCTGTAAGCACTTTGGATAAACTACAATTTTTGAAATTATATGTTGATGATAATAAGACCATCAGGAAAATGATAAAAGAAACAAAAGGAAGAACCAAGAAATAGAAATAAGAGTCATACAGGCCTATGATATATCATTTTCTGTTATTTTAACAGTAGCGTCAAGTTATCTGTCGCTGTTTATTATATACGTCAAAATAGAGACAGAAATAGATGTTGAACCTTAACACAGCCGTTAAAAAAATAACAGGACAGGATTGAGAATAACAGAAATATGAAATTAAGACCGACACCAGGAAGATATGAAATAAATAAAATAAAAGACAAGAACTGCGCACAAACTAATATTAAGGAGGGTATCATAAATATCACACAACTCTTTTATACAGAATTATATCAAACAAAAAAGGAACCACCGGAAGAAATCGTAAAACAACTATAAACTAAAATAAAGAATGTAAACTCAGAACTACAACCCGAAATATGCAAATCGGAAATAAAGAGGGCTCTGAAAGAAATGAAAAACAGCAAAGCACCTGGAAAAGACGGAGTCACGGCAGAAATGCTAAAACACGGTGGAAAAACGGTTATCAATACTCTCCATACCCTCCTAAATAGAATACTGAAAGAAAAGAAAATCCCAAACAACTGGAATGAATCCATAACCATCATCCTTCATGGGAAAGGTGATAGAACAGACTTGAAAAACTATCGACCTATAACACTCCTTAATGTAATAATTTATAAGCTCTTCACAAAAATTCTCACCACCAGGCTAACAATAAAATTCGATGGTTACCAATCGAATGAGCAGGCTGGCTTCAGAAAGGGTTTCAGTACAAGTGACCACCTATTAACCATGAAAATCCTAATGGAACGAGCCAACGAATATCACATCCCACTATATATTGCATTTATCGACTTCGAAAAGGCTTTTGATAGTGTTGAACAGGCAGTAAAGAGCTCATTAATTAATAGCAGAATAGACTACAGGTACACAAACCTAATAACAAGTGTTAAAATTAATGAGGGAGCAAAACCAATACCCATAGGAAGAGGTGTTAGACAGAGTGACACAATATCACCTAAACTTTTCAACCAGGCCTTGGAAGATACGGACCCCTGTATATAGGGAAGTTAACATAGATGTAAAGGTAAGCATGTTTAACAATGTCTTACTTGATTTGTTTGATAAACACTGCCCGCTGCAAACGAAAAGAATAGGTTAATCTAGACCCCCGTGGCTTACATATAATCTTAAGAAAATAATATACACAAAAAATAACGCTTATCGAACCTATAAAAAAAACAGAACTAATGAACACAAAATATATTATCTTGAGCTTAAAGCCTATGTAGCAAAAGCTGTTCAAAATGAAAAAAAGGCATATTATTGTAGTCAAATTAATATATGTAAAAACAAAAATGGTGGTAGGGATTTTTGGAGTAGGATGAAGAGCTGGAAAATTATTGATTCTCCAAATATTTCAATTCCAGATGAAATAAATGACGCAAACTTAATCAACACATTTCTTGACTAGTACACCCAAATTGGCGATTGACATATGATACATTCAGCTGCCATCCCAAGAACTGAATTCAATAATGTCCTAAATTATTTTAATAACTATCATGAGAAATTACAATTTACACTGGAGTCTGAAAGTAATGGCAGTATCCCGCTCCTTGATCTTATGGTGCATAGAACCGAAACTGGTACAATTTTGACTAATGCTCTGGTCGACTTCTGAATTACTATTCATGCCATTCTTCTGCTCAAAAGGTAGCGACTTGCTGTTTAGATCTCTAAACTTATCTGATGAATCATTTCATGAGAGTAACCTTATAAAGATCAGGGAACTGTTAAAAGATAATAATTATCCGACCAATTTTGTCAATAGGACATCAATAGTTTAAACCTAGTGATCGGTTTAAACATAAAAAGATTATGGAGTGTAATAATTATAATAAAAGTGACGTATGTAACAAGAAGAGATATTTTAAAATCCCGTTCATACCAGGTTTATCTAATAAAATTCAAACCTGCCTCAACCAAGAGGAGTGCTGTTTAGCGTTTTACAATAAACTGTTCACAAAATTAAAGGATAAACTTCCTGTTGATTACGAATCTAATGTCATCTATGGTATCCCATGTAAAGATTGTGATAACAAGTTTTATATAGGTCAAACCAGACACTGAAACAACACAGATATGATTGTGATAGACCTAATAGAACGGACTCAACAGCCCTTAGTCTTCATCATCACACTACCAGCCATGAGTTTGACTTCTCTCATCCAACAATTTTCGATAAGGAGTCTAATTTCATAAAGAGGAATATCAGTGAAATGATCCATATCAATGTTAATGACTCAATTACTTTTAGAACTGATACTAATAAATTAAGCTCTTGTTACATCGGCATTTTGAATTAATACAAAGATAGTGTTAAAATAGTGATAGGGATGTTAAGGGCCGGTATTATAAAGCTGGTGAACCGTCGGTTGAGTTTCAACCAGCCGTCGAACTGAAATGTCCATATAAAATCATACGGAAATGTCAGTTCGATCGCTGGTTGACACTCAACCTTCGATTCACCAGTTTTATAATACCGGCCCTAAATGCATGAGACAACAATACAGTGAGGGGCAGGCTACTAGGTATATAGGATATAACTTGACGAATTTGCAGGTATCCGCATGTGGCAAAATGACAAATATATTTAGTGCTAAAGGGTCATTTACATCCACTTAACTTAACTTGACGTACGGAGAATTAATAATAAAAAAAAGTTGAAGATCACATAGTTATTACATCCACTTAAAAATTGAGAAAATTAACGTGACACATGGAAAAGTTGAACCAACTTAAGAAAATCCGTGCAATAAATAATAATTTCCATTTCTGTGCATAAAACTTGACTTGACAGTTCAGGTTATAAGTGCGCATACGTCATGTAAGATAATTTACTTCATTGTTAACAGACACCTTCTCAGTTTCGTACGTTAGTTATAATTTTCCGTACCTTAAGTTAAGTTAATTGGATGTGAATGACCCTTAACTCATGACAACCAGGTAAAAACAAAAGGTGAAAAGACCTGTCACTCAAAAAACTAAGGCTGAAGACACAATGGTTGAGATAGGTTTTCGGATACGAGACTAGGCCCGTAACTATGCGGACTACGAAACCACCGTATCTATTCTGCGCGTGCGCAGATCGATGCGGAGACGGATACATATAAAAATTCAGGATAAGCAAGTAGACACTTTAAGCAGGTCCTGAATTTCAAACGTATCTAACGCTAGTAAATACGGTGGTCTCGTTGCGTTGCGTTGTCCGTATCGTTACGGACCTAGCCTCGTATCTGTATCCGAAAACGTATCTCAATCATTTGACACTATTGAGGGATCTA
This sequence comes from Ceutorhynchus assimilis, assembly GCA_917834065.1. Taxonomy (NCBI): domain Eukaryota; kingdom Metazoa; phylum Arthropoda; class Insecta; order Coleoptera; family Curculionidae; genus Ceutorhynchus; species Ceutorhynchus assimilis. The sequence goes on from OU892279.1 coordinate 16,938,924, forward strand.
CCTGTCAGTTATTACTAAAATAATTTCAACAACATAAACACAGTACTTATAGATAAAAATAAAACCTACAAACACAGCTACAAAATCAAAACAAAACTTTTTGTGGTTAGAAAACGTGTCAACCAAGGATATGATCGTTTACGTAATGTATGACCATGAAAGGACTTTTAGGCGGTCAACGTAAGTCGATGCGTTTACAGAAGCGGATACGGATACGTAGGAAAATTTAGGGTTTGCTTAAAGTGTCTAGTGTCTACATTGATAACCAACGCTTAGCTATCTACACGCGTAAACTTAATTATAAATAAATAAAGCTTGACGAAATATCTGAAAGCAAGGCGCAGACTGTCTGCATACAGTTAAACACGTTGCAGACAACACTTTTGGATCAGTAAGCTGAACCGTAGCGTCTGGGTCGTGCTTAAGTCTGTATCTAAATCGTACTGAAGTAAACAAACGTTAAAGTTGTTGAACGAACGACAGTGACAAGGGTTCAAACGGCTGCGGACGGTGGTAAATTCGTCAAGTTGGATCCTATATACCTAGTAGCCTGCCCCTTACTGTATAGGTTTTTTACGTTATATTTAGGATGACGTCATAGAACAAAAAGAGACAATGTTGTCAATGCCTATTTTTTTTCTTATAATTTATCAGAATGTCACGGGACAGTAGTCCTATCTATTTTACTAACAAAGAAGTAATAATACGAAAACTTCATTAGATGAAAAAAGACACAGAACGCTCATTGCACAAGACGAGGCAAAATGTACCAAATTTTGTTAAACTTACGTATGGCAATCCATCTTCCTTATTTGCACGGGATAAAAAGAGAAGAAGAAAAACCGCGTGTTTTGCAACGTATTTATCAATGAAAATTTCAAATTACTTTTGAGTGTCACTTGTCAAGCTATGTCAAGTTGAATATCAACCGTACTTTTATTTTTGTCAGACCACGAGCAATGAACAAGGACAAGGAGATGTCCAGCGTTGTATTTGTAATACCCATTTAGAATAGCCCCATCCTTATTTGTACAAATAGGAAATTCCTAACCTAATTTTATTTGTGTGTCAAGAAGCGACATGCGTTTTGTCACTTAAACGACAGGTACTTCTAAATTATATTAAAAATACTATAACTTATTTAATGTTTTTATCGACGTGTTTTTCTTCATTTACAGACCCTTGATAAAGTTGTAATAAACAACGAAACGTTGGGAAATTGAATTGGAGTTTCACTACCTGCCTTGCCCTATCTCTCGCTACATATAATCCACATTAATATGGGTATTATAAAACTGCTTTGACAGTAAACTTGAAGTTAACTTTTTGAATTACATGTAATTCCAGAAGTTAACTTTAAGTTAACTCTCAAAGTAGTTTTATAATACCCACCCTTAGATATGACTTTTGGACAGTGCACTGTCCAATTGCCAGTGTTGCCAACCCTATATAACCTGAAAACCGATTCCTTCTTTTTCTTTTAAGGGCCGGTATTATAAAATTATTTTGACAAATAATTAAAAGGTAACTTCTGGAATGACGCCACATCTCAAGTTATTCCAGAAGTTAACTTTTAAGAACAAATTAATTCAAGTGTCTATAAATATAAATTAAACATTTATATTATCCATTCACAATCCGATGTCCACAGGTACAGGTAAAATTCATCACCTTTCAATGCTATTTGATAGGAAAAGGTGATAAATTTACCTGTACCTGTGGACATCGGATTGTGAATAGTATATACATAAGAATGTGTTTCCGGAATCTTCTTCTTACTTCCCCACATAATAAAAAGAGATAATTTTAGTACCTATGTATTATAGTTAGTGACAATAGTGAACTCAGTAGGTATAGTGCAGGCCTGGTAGGTTCTATATTCCGCAGTGATTTTTTTTATTCTCATGATTCGGAATCTGGAAAGTCTGTGCAGGCTTCAGTTTCCGAAGAATCTAAAATTGTCCTGAATATATCATAAACACCAAGTTTAAAAATTCAAGAAGGAAATGCCTTAAAATAACTGCTAAAAAGAATTTGTAAGACTTCTGGATTTATGTCAAGGTCTATCTTCACTTTTTTGGAGCATTTGCCACATAAATGGGGTAAGTAAGGTACCTATTGTATGTTATGTATACAGGGTGTCCCACAATCAACGTTACAGGCCATAACTTTCTTATTTTCAAAAATAAAAATGTGAAACAAAAAAATTTATTAATGGCTAATTAAGCTCTCTTCAAAAATATAAAAAAATCATCCCTTGAAAAAATCATCCCCTATTTACAATCCTTGACTTTTTTTTTTCAAATGGCACCCCTATTATTATTTTTTATTTTTGAGACGCTTATGAAATTACAAATTTGTATGGTGTATAAAAAGTTTGTTTTTCCATGTCTCTTGGGGGAAAAAAAATGGGTGTCCCACCCTTAGTCTTATACAGGCAATCACATTTTTGTCTACAAAAATAAAAATATGACAAAAAAAATTATTTGTGTGCAAATTAACCCCTTTTCAAAAATATTAAAAAAATCTTCCCTAACAAATTCATCCCCTAAAAACAACTCTTACCTTTTTTTTCAAATAGAACCCCATTATTATTATTTTCATTTTTGATTTTTTTTTCCAACGAAACATGGAAAAACAAACTTTTCATACATCATTGAATTTGCAATTTCATGGACTTCTCAAAAATAAAAATAAAAAATAGGGGTGCCATTTGAAAAAAAAAGTGAAGGGTTGTAAATAGGGGATGATTTTGTCAGGGGAAGATTTTTTTATATTTTTGAAGAGAACTTAACTAACCATTAGTCTTTTTTTTTTTTCAAATTTTTATTTCTAAAAATAAGAAAGTTATGGCCTGTAACGCTGATTGTGGGACACCCTGTATATGTTAGTTTTATTCGTATTAAATAGAGCATTTACTTTCTTAACCCGAAGCCGCACTGCAAGAGGGTAGTGAGGAGCTTGGTGGGAAGAGGGTGGAGGTTAATGGTTAGAGGGTGGATATACCTTGGCCGCACTCGTCGCGGGGGAAATATACCAATCCAAATAAAGTTCACTGTAAAATTATTGTAGTTTCCAGTGCTCAACATACGTCTTTCAAAATTTGCTAGAACGCTTCTCCTCTATGACAGTTCTTATCTAAAATATGTAAATCTGGGAAATGAGAGGAGGTGGGTGTATGAGTATAACTTTCACACAGACCATGATGGTGAATTTTTGCGAGTTTACAAGAAGATTCGAAATTACCCTCAAAAATTCTTTGATTATGCACGTATGAGTGTTTCTTAATTCTTTTGCTGGGTCCCATATAGCTTTCCTTTTAAACAGCCGAAATTAATTGTTCTTCCATGCCGATTTTGCCTTGCGCCTGGCTGAAAATATCAAACACGACTGATTGCCAGGTGGTGTGCTTGGTGGGCCGATAGGCTGGTTGAGGTGGTAGGGGATGGCAGTGCGGCTGATTCGGTTTAATCACCTATTTTGGAAACACACTAGTGGGTTACTTGGAGGGTTGCTTGACGCATCGCTACCCAATACCCTCCAGGTAAACCGCTCGCACTGCGGCCGCAGCTTTAGGGTGGCAAATAATATTGATTAGGTACAGTTTTCTCCAAGTAGGTGACTTTGATTACCTTTTTCCTATGCATACATAGATAAATAGAGTAAAATATAAATTTCACTGCATTGAAATCAATATTTACGTTCATTTTATCCAACCCAATGTTTTCGGGCTAGGAATTAATATATGTACACCCGTTTACCTGTTGCTGTAATAAAAAGGTAGGTGAAGAAGCAGGTGTGTTTAAAGATAAATAGGCATTTTCAAACATAGAAACACTGAGGTCAAATTCAAAAAATTAGGACGGCAAAATTTACAGATTAAACGGCCCTTTAAAATGATCTATCACTCGACCCCCTGTCTCATTTAAAAATTTTGGGGTGGTAGCCCTGGGGGTTAGAGGGCTGAAGGAAGGAAGTCCAGTTTCACGTAAAAAACCTTCCTCTCCAATAAATTTGTTGACGTGGTTCGACGATTTCCACAAATATGCCTCTTTACGCAGATAACGTGGGTGGCAAGTTTAGAAATGAAAGCCCTGTATGTAAGTATAACATGTTCTATAATAGGACGACTTTTACGCTTTGGGCTTTAGAAGACAAAGTTAGGTCAGACTCACTAATTCCAGTAGATATACTGGACTAATCCCCCGTATCAAGTAAACGGAATTAACCAGTGAGAGTTGTGCATGACCCTTTCCCTTGATTTACGATGGGATATGTACTTTTCGATTAGAAGATCCCTTGAAATATCGTTTCCCAAGTCAGGACAAAATAAAAATATACAGGGAAAATGCCACATATTATAGAATATTTGTGCTTCAAGAAAAAAAGTTCTATAACAATATAATAATAATAATATACTAGTTTATTTATCAAATAATTAATACATCTAAATAACATTCTAAGTTTTAATATAGATAAATAAACAATTTGGCCCTGAAGTAAAATTAATTACTTGTTAGGGCAACTTTGGTCACTAAAAAAGTTGTGATTGTGTAAACTAACCTAGAAAAAAAAATTTCTCTATACTGAATAAAATTTACAATTTGCTTGCTCTGGATACAACAGCTTCGATTTTGAACTGGAAAATTTCGAAGAAACAAATTAGATCCAGATTACATCGTTCCCAGAACAAAAGCGAAACAATCGAGAAAAACCTCTATAGGATGAAGACTCCGTCAGCTGCTGGAGCGCTTCGCATCGCTCTGCTTCTTAGGAAAATAGGTCTATTATTAATTCATTAAGTTTTCAAGGGGTTTCTCGAACAAAGAATATTGCTACTGCTAAAATAGCTCGTTTCAATAATATATCTATGCATTGAACCGAAAACAGCTATAACGCGGACTTTTAGTGAAAAAATTTCGATTCGATTTTTCGTAAAATATCCTAATAAATTTGATTCATATTTCCTACCAAATAATATTTTCCCATTTCAATATCATAAATCCATATAAACTTGTCAATATTTGATAGGTCACAGACTAAGCATATACGAAAGAGAGGAAAATACGGTGGATATTTGTTTGATTTATAACGGAGATCTCCCATAGATCCAAGTCATGAATCAGACTTACTATGGGATTTTTGTACTTTGCATCCACCAAATATTTTTTATTTTTTTTGCTAATATACCTAAGAATCTTACATTGAATAAGATACCCTTTTTATTTTTTATTTTTATCCAATCCCTATTTATATACCTATGTATTTAGTAGCGTTTATTTACATTATGTACCTACTTGAACGAATTCAGTTAATCTCATTTTCCATTTTATAAATAGCGTCTACTTACCGTTTGTGCCTTGAAACGCCATTTGGCCAAGCTGTTCTTCACTTTTAAACGTTTTATTGTGGCTTTGTAAAATAAACTTAAGCCTATTTTTGGCATGTCTCTCAAAGCGAACCATTATGTGTAAAACAAATGTTATTTTGCTTTAAGAATAAAATACTTAAATAAAAAAGATCTTCGAGATAGATTATTAGATTATTACAAATTTCTCGAACTTCTCCAAGATAGAAAACTAAGAGGAAACAAGGATTTCGTCCTGGGACCAGCATCCACAATGATGTGGTCGATCTGGTTTCGTGATGTGCGATCGTTCGAGATCCACAGGTCTGTTTTTTGATTTTTGATGTCTTTATGTCGGAGCATGGTTGGTTTTATCAGCATATTAGCATTGGATGCGGCTGATTCTACAGATCGTTGGCCATTATAATTGGATACATCATGAAGGCTTTGTTTCCCTATTGTTGCATTAAGGGGGAGCCCTTTGCCTATCTTGGCTTTGAAGTCGCAACATAGTATTCTTGTTTGGGCGTTGTGTCAATGGTTCTATCTAGACTCGTACAATGAGTCTCACTCTTTTCTTCAGTTGAATTTAATTGAATTATTGACATTCTTCTTCTTCAAGTGCCTATCCGTTCCGGATGTTGGCTATCAACATGGCTATTCTTACTTTGTTGATGGCAATTCGGAAAAGTTCTACTGTTGATTTGTCAAACCACGTTCTAAGTTTTGCTAGCCAAGATATTCTCCTTTGGCCAGGTGCTCTCCTGCTATTAATTTTGCCTTGTAGGATTTTCTGTAGCAGCCCGTATCTATTTGGGTTCCTCCTCGGGTTCCTCATTATGTGGCCGAAATACTGAAGTTTCCGACATTTTATGGTATCTAACAGTTCTAGTTCTTTATTCATCCGACGCATTACTTCTATGTTGGTAATTTTTTGTGTCCAAGATATTTTCAGTATTCTCCTGTACAGCCAGAGTTCGAACGCTTCAATTCTCCTGGCAGTCTCTTTAGTGAGTGTCCAAGTTTCTACGCCATACAGAAGGACCGAGAAAACGTAACAACGCAAGAGTCTCAGCTTCATGTCCAAGGATAGATTATGGCTTCTGAAAAGCGAGCTCATTTTAATAAACACAGAGCGGGCCTTTTCGATGCGACATCGTATTTCTTGAGAGTTGTCCCATCTCTCGTTAATGATTGTCCCCAAGTATGTGTACTGCCTTACTCTTTGTATTCTACTGTGATTGATGTATAAACTGTCTTCCGCGATGTTTCTTTTACTTACTATGAGGAGTTTTGTTTGGTTTATGTTCATTTCTAACCCGTACTGTGAGCTAATTCTAGTCACCCTATCCATCAAACTTTGTAAATATATTCTTTTGTGTATTATCTTGAGAAACAGCTTTAAGAAATGACTCATCAAACTTATTGTTCTAAAATCACCGCAGGTTTTGGCACTTGCTTTTTTCGGCAGTATGATAAATTCTGACCTTAACCAATCCGCTGGAATTTCTCCTGTTAAGTAGATGTTGTTGAATATTCTGGTCAGCCATTTGATTTTATCCTCGTTCAGTAACTTTAGGAATTCAGTCTGTATTTGATCCAGAACAGCTGCTTTCCGTGGCTTCATTTCCGAAATGGCGGCTGTCACCTCGTCCACAAGAATTTCCGGTCCCTCTCGTACAGTTGGTTTTTGTTCATTGCGTACATCATGGAATAGATTCTCTAGATGTTTTCCAGGCCTCCTTCTTTTTCTTCGCGTCAATGATGATTTCTCCTGCTTCGTTGACCAAAGGTTTACAGTTGTTTTTGTGGCCTTTCCTTGTTACTTCTCGGACTTTCCTGTGAACATTGAAGTCATCGTGCATGTTTTGATGGTGTTCGATCTCGCGACATTTTTCTTGTAGTTATTTTTCTTTTGCTTTCCTTATTTCCTGTTTTATGATGCATTGTATACGTTAATATTCCGTTGGATTTCCTTTATTTTGTCTTCTTTCTTCCATCAAGTTTAATATTTCTGTCGTCATCCAAGATTTTCTCTTTATTTTGTCCGAATTCAATATTTCTTTCTTTAGTGTTTCTACTGCTTGCTTTAATTTGTTGAGTTCCATATCGACGTTGTTGTTTTCATTTGGCTGAACGTTGTCGTTGCGCATTATTGCTGCTGCTTCCTCTATTGCTGGGGTTTTGAGTCTCTGAAGGTCATAGTTTGGAGTCATCTTAGTGTTGACCTTCTTCATTTTCACCTTAAATACACCAACCAAAAGGGACAGTGTTCTGATCCCATGCCAGCTTCTGTATATGTTTTGAGGGATAAGCAGCTATTTCTAGACCTCTTATTGACTAACATAAAGTCGATTTGACTTCTGACGATTCTTCCCGGTTCATCCATAGGTGCTTTCCACGTATATAATCTTATTGGCGGCAGTTTGAACTAAGTGTTCATTACTACGAATTCATTTGTTACTGCAAAAACTTCAAGTGTGTCCCCTCTTTTGTTTCTTTCACCTAGTCCATGTGATCCTATAACGTCTGATGTAAAGTCTGTTTTTTTTTTTAAGATAATTCCCCAAGTCAAAAATTTAGTAACTATGTTGGCAACACAAGCCTTTTCTAATAAAAATTTTGAGAACATTGACAATTTTACATTGTATTGCCAACACAATGCCATTTTGACTTTTATCTTTTAAAAAAAACACATTTTATGACCTTCTCCCACTTTTGAGTTAAAATCGCCCATTACAATTGTGATATCATGCTTCTTCAGTTCTTTTAGTATGTTATTGACTGTTGTGTACATATTTTCCACTTCTTCATCTTCTTTATCCAGCGTAGGGGCGTATATTTGTATGATGTTCATGTCAACCGGACTCGCTCTTATTTGGATGAGTGCAATTCTTTCTGATATGGGTATAAAGGCTTTCACACACTGCGCTATTTTCTTGTTCAAGACAAAACCCACACCGTGTTCATGTCTTCCATTCGTAGTGCCTGAAAAAAGAACTCTATAATCCTCGATGTTTATATCACCAGTGTCTGGCCATCTCATTTCACTTATTCCAAGGATATCTATCCTCATTCTTTTCATTCCCTTGATTATATTGTAAATTTTACCTTGCTGGCTCATTGTTTTTACATTCCAGGTTGCTATTCTTATTTCCTCTCTGGTATCGATCGCTCTAACGTCTCTGCTTGTAACTATCCCTCCCAGAGATCCGATTGAGGGACTTACTCCGGATGTTGATTTAGCTGCAAGCATAGCCATTTTGATTCTACTAGGACATATCCGTTTTGGATCTTTAATGAGGTGGGTGTCCAAAGTTCTTCCTCATCCTTATGCCGTTTCACTACTACTGTTCATCCGCCTTTAGAGCTGGTTTCCCAACTCCAGGACAAAAGAGTACCCTTTCATTCTCGACTCTTCCACCCGAAGCTGTTGGTCGACAAGGGTTTTGAAGTTATACCGCCTCGACTCGGTCGCCATAGCCTCGTTTGTTATCTAGCAGGATGTACCACGTGCAGGTGAGGTTGATATTTGGGTCGGTGTTTCTTTAAACACCGAAACCCCTTACACCCCCCTTATTGACATTATATCAGCGATATTTTTTCCATGATATTGTACCCCTTTATTCAATATTTTTGCCTGAAAGAACCAGAAATTTTCAGGCAGCTTTATTAGCCTACTACAATCATAATTATGTATGTTGTTCAAAATCCCTTCCTGTAGCAGTTAAAAGTTTGTCTTCTCGTCCGGTTACTAGATATCCAAAAAAGAAATCGAAAAAAAAGTTGTTCCAATAAAGTCATTATTAACCAAGTTCGTAGTGACGAGAATGGTTTCCTTTCAACTGGACCAAAAATCGGTTCAATAATATACTGGATTCAAAATAATGTCGTTCCCTGAGTTGTTTGAATTATTTGATAAAACTGACACTACGTCATGTTTCAGTTTATAATTACAAGGCGAACACATAGTTCTTGAGAATTTTAAGATTTTTTTAAATAAAAATTTGAAACTGTTTGTAGAATTGTTTTCAGGTCCATTCCACCTTATATCCACTAGAGCAGATAGACTATTGAATGTACTCTACATTATCAAGCATCATAAAGCTTTTTTGTTGGATAAAACGGAATAATTCACGAGACTTTCTAATCGCAAACGAGATATCCAACTGTAAATCAAGCCCCAGAGGGTCGCGCACCGCACTGAGTGGTTAAGTCCCATCCCTGATATTCGGATTAACTTCGGCACAATGGCCGGGTATTAGTGACATCTAGCCCTGGTTTAAGCTGGACACCTGTGAGGTCAGAGGATATTTCTTTTTTTTCTAGTTTAAAACGACTGAGAGCCTATCGGTTTATTTATTTTGAAGTTAGGGGCGTTTTCCAAGTTGAACCTGAGAATTAGCTGATTTTAATGATCTCAAAATAATGTACAGCAGGTTGTTCAAAACAGCTAATTATATACAGGGTGTTTCACGAACATCGAAACAGAGGCGTTTTGGGGTAATTTAAGATCGATTTTAAAAAAACGCCCGGACACGTCAATTTTGTATTCAAGGGGGAAACTTTTTGACCCCATCGGTATTTCGCTAGGGTGACTTTCACTCCTCTTTTTTAGATAGGGAAGATGGGTGGAGTGGTACCTTGTTTTAAGGGTATTTTGAGTTTTGTCACAACTGTGTACTTTTTTTAAAAATCGAATGATTAGTTCTCAAGATATTTACTGTCAAAGAGTCAAAGTTGCTATGGGCCAAATAGGAAACAATCTTCTGGCCCTGTTACTCTCAAATTAACACTTTCCTGACTTTCCTTTCGAACACGTCAATTTTAATTTTTTAGGAAGCACACAAAAAAAGTGCCCGAGAGGAAAGTCAGGAAATTGTTGATTTGAGAATAACAGGGCCAGAAGATTGTTTCCTATTCAGCCCATGGCAACTTTGACACTGAATATCTTGAGAACTAATGATCCGATTTTCAAAAAAAGTACACTGTTGTGACGAGAATCGAAATACCTTTAAAACAAAGTACCATTCGACCCATCTTCCCAATCTAATGACGTTTCCGATTGGTAGATTCAATGCGCACTGAGTGTATTTGCATCCTTTTAATCGACCTGTAGAATAAAAAGACCCAAATAAAAAAAAATGCACTAGTTCCGCACCAATCGGAAACGCCATTAAAAAGAGGGGTGACAGTCACCCCACCCAGCAAAATACCGATGGGGTCAAAAAGTTTCCCCCTTGAATACAAAATTAACGTTTCCGAGCGTTATTTTTTTTTTAATCGACCTTAAAATACCCCAAAACGCCTCTGTTTCGATGTTCGTGAAACACCCTGAATCTGTTCTAAGAGAGGGACGGTTTTGTTCTGTTCCTCATAAGTTTGGACACCAAATCTGTTATGATTCTGCTATTTGCATCTGTTATAGAGGGGAAAATGGAGATAATCTATCGGGTATCCCATTTTTAATGCGCGTGACCAGGAAACAGCGACTGAATTATTATATTCTATGAACATAATTGAAATAATGGAACTTTGAAATAAATTGTCTCGTAGATACCAGCATAATGATGCGCAAGTGAGGATGTCCTTCACTTGCGCAACTGAATATATCGTTGCTTGTCCGAAATTCGTATTGAACTTACTTATATCGTAAACCTATAGCTCGTATTGGAACAATTATAATCTTATATTTATAATTAGAGCCACTATTTTCTTAGTTTCTATTTTTTTTTGCGCCATTATAAATGTTCTTTCAATAGGTAGGTACCACTTGGCGATATGGCATTAAACAAATAACATATTATTATCTAGCAATCGAATGCTTCTTCTTGACAGTGTGGGAATCTTACTTATCGGAATATTTTCCATAATATCGGATTTTATAGTACCTACGAGCTTCAAATGCACCATTGCATCTACTTCATACTATGAGTGTGTATCGCTTTTGGCAGTCGATTATAAATACTCTAAATGGAAAATAGTCCAAGTGTATGGCAGTTTGATAATAATAATCGATGCTGATGGCCGATGACACGTTATCACCTTGAACAGTGCCTTGTTGTTGGGACAAGAGCGATCAGAGATACTTTCAAAAGTTAGATTAGTCTGCCGAGTAAAGTGTTCCACATAGGACTCTGAATTACTTGCAGAAGGATCATGACCCATTGAACAGTCGTAATTATATTTTGAAACGTAGGTAACACAAGCTCCTGGACTAAAAATGAGAAAGGGCCACCCACCCGTGACGACATTGTGCTTCACACACAGGGTCAATTCGGTATAATACAATCTCGCATCTGGCAATCTGGGATGCCTATTTAAATAATTTACACAAAGAAGAGCATACTTACACAAAGTTATCATATTGTTCTAGAGTGAATCTCACAACAATTCAGAGACAAGCAGGTAAAATGATGGCAATGTAATCAGAGTATTTTGGAAACTATCATCCTAGTACAAGATATAGGACCTTATTTGGCCCTTATTTCGTTCCTCCTTAAAGCAAGCAGTCTTACGTAGCTCAAGGTATTTAATCATTAAATTTTCCAAGGTGAGACTTAGGAGAGAAACAGAAGAGATTATGCGGGCGGCACCCAACTACTAGACAACAGTGCATTATTTTGATTTATTCGTCGGCACTGTGTAGATGCGGTTTGTAGCCGCATTATGCGGGCAGGATATATACGAGATTTTCCTTAATCCTTTTTAACAAAAACGAGGCGACGTTCCTGATGTTTAAAGTCTGACGTTCCATCCGACTACGCGATTAGGATAAAAGATAATGGCACGAATTGAGGGGCTTTTTTTTAAATTGTGCTTAGCGCATATGCTTGAGTTTATTTCGAATAATCTAGAAGAATTACGGACGAGAAGAATTGCACTCTAAAGTTGAATATATAAATTTGAGGTCGACACATGACGTTGGCAAGGTTTGGGGCTGGGTGGAATGGATTTTGATTATAAATGCTTGGTAACTTTTTGCTTGGTTAATATTGAACTCGAACATTCTACCCGAGACTCAACTTCGAGTTTTTAATTCGGGTTTTAATCATGAGATATAGAACATCATTGATACTACAAAGATGAAATGTTCCATTTCCTCTTATTATTCACATTTTTTCCCCAGATAAAAAAATCAATTTGCCCCCTGCTCTTATATTTGAATGTTAAGTAACTAATTTTTTTATATTTGAACACTGTGTTGATAATATCTAATGTCTTTGATAATATCAATAAGGTGTTGTGCAGTAGCTTCGTAATTACCTAGAGTTGATGTAATGTTAAAAAAAAAACTCTTACGCGCACCTTGGTTAAAATATGGATGAAATCTTCAAATAAACACCTATTGGTAAAGTTGTCTGTGGTATCATTTCTAGCCTACCAGCGACATAATCATACACAGTCGTAGTCACCTTAGCCAGAAATCAACCAATGTTATCTTAAGATAACAGTTGTTGCCGTTGAAGCAAATTCCAATAAAGTCATCCTAAACTGTTGATATAGTGGAAAAAACATTCTAGCCAACCTTCGGCACAGTCTTATGAGAGAGTTTCATGGGAAATTAATTGAAACAACAATTATTACAATTTTACAAGTTTTATCGTCTGTGATAAAATTGTGGTTGAAGGGATAATAAATTCTAAACAGCCATCAATTGCGAATGTTTCCCCATTATACCTTCCAACTTACTCCCATACCAACGGTAACCGCCGAAGGTTGCCGTTGGTCTTCATAACTAACAACTTAAAATTGATGGAATACTTGACTGACAAGGTAGAAATGAGACAGGTCTCGGTAGCTCAGTTGGCAGAACACTGCACTAGATATGCGATGCGACTGATGCGAGGGTCCTGGGTTCAAATCCTAGTCGAGGCAAAAAAAATTTCTATGAGTATTGAATAATATGCGTAATATACATCCATTTTCTATTGATCAAGTGTGCGACTTTTTTTTTGGTGGGAAAGTCGTCTGATTAAACTCCGGAGGCTTATTGTACTGAATCTTCCTGTTTAATTCACCCATTTCAAAACCCTGGTTCCCTGCAGTAGGCGAAGTAGGTCTGTTGGATGCGAGGTTGGATGTTTGCCGTATGTGTCTGGATCTAGTTCATCTTTGCAGGTGCTTCTTTACTGGGGCATGCCCAGTGAGAAAACCGGTTGCTACTCTGAGTTAATTACTGCTCAGTTGTAGCAGTCTTTTTGCTCTTTTGCTGCATGTCTCACGTATGAAGATTTTCCTATAAGCATGCTTGGGTATTTGCTTTCAGTGTTGAGCATGTTTTCTTTGATCCATTCCTTCAGCTCCTTTCTTACTGTGCTTTTGGGCACTCCGAGAGCTGGTTCGGGACCAAGGTATTCTGTGGATGACCCCCTGCGTGCAAGTTCGTCAGCCTTTCCGTTGCTCGGGATACCTCTATGTCCTGGCTCCCACATCAATGCGACGTTATTTTGGGCCGCGAAATTGTTGAGTTCTTCTCGGCATTCTATTGTCAGTGCAGAGTTTGCTTTAGGGTTCTTCAATCCCCCAGTGCTGGCTGACTGTCTGTGAGTAAAGTGAGTCTCCTGTCTTTGCAGGCCCTCATATTGTTGATTCTTGCGGTAGGTCTAGTAGGACTTCCAGAGCTGCTGTTGGTGTGCTTTTCATGCACCCTGTAACCCAGGCAGGCAAGTCTTTGCACCCTGCCAAGTCTCATTCTGGCTCTGTCTTGTTGTGTCTTTATCAAAGACGCATATGTTATTGCTGGCTCTACAACCGTTGTGTATAGCCAGTGCATCATGTCCGGCCGCAGCCCCAGGTTTTTTCCAAAGTTCTCCTGGCTAGTATGAGTATCAGTTCTAACCTTTTAATTACTTTGTCCAGATTTTTCAAGTTAATTTTGAGTCCATGATTATACCAAGATACTTAACTTCGTCCGACATCGTAACTGGGTTTCCCTGAAGGTAAGGGGGTCCAAGTCCCTCCATTTTCCTTCTTTTGGTAAAGGGGCAATTGTCGATTTGGTAGCACTAATTTTGAAGCCTACAGTCTGTCCACCTAGAGACCATTGTTAGAGCCTGCTGCATGCGATCTCTAACTGTATGGTTAAATTTTCCCTGGGATATTATGACTAAGTCATATCCCACTACTTGATGGTTGTTGCTCTTCAGTAGCTCTATCAGCTCGTCTATCACCAGATTCCGCCGTTACTGTTTCACCTAGGAGCGTGGAGTGGATGACTCTACCTCGAAGCCTGTAGTCTATCCATCTGCAGTATGTATCATCAATACCTCGTCGGCGTACAGCTCTCATTATTGCCTCGAAGGAAGTGTTGTCACACGCTCCCTCTATATCAAGGAAGGCTCCCAACATAACTTCCTTATTTTCCAACGTACTTTCTACCCGCTGGATGAGGTGATGTAGTGCTGTTTCATTTGATGTTCCTGCTTTGTAAACATATTGGTCCGGATGTATTAGTCTGGTAGCCATTGCACCACCCCGAATGTGGAGCTCAATTAGTTTTTCTAGAGCCTTCAACAAAAATGACATGAGACTTATGGGTCTCAGAGCTTTTGCATTGTCCTGACCTCTGAACTCTGATTTCTTTCCAGGCTTTGGAGATATGATTTGGTCCCAAGCTTGCAGTAAATATAATCAGAAGCCTGCATTATAACATGCTATTGTCTTTTTGTAATAATACTGGATAAATCCTATCTGGTCCTGGCGATTTTTATGGCTCAAGTGAGTCGATGATCCATTTCAGCCTACGCCATGTTACTACTTTTTTTGCCATCTGCCAGTCTTCCCTAGTGCCATATCTAGTTGTGGCTAGGTCTACATAGTGACGATGTTCGAGGTTTTCTTCAAGGATCACACTGTCCGGAAAGTGTACTCTGTAAAGCTCTTTTAGTTTCTTGTCCGGCCTGAGTGTAGTTTCCATTTAATGTTCTTAGAGAGCACATTGTTCCTGGAGAGTCTTTGGAAAATATTATATATGTAGAGCCTGGCACATTGAGGAGTCTGTTCGACCTCCTCACAGTGTCTTCTCCATGATTCCTTTTTGGATGCTCCCAGGCATTTGTTATATTCAGTCAGAGCTTTACGGTACTCGCTCCACTCTCCTGTTCGGTTTGCTTTGTTGAAAAGTTTCCTTGTTTTCTTCTTTTGTTTTCCGGGATACATTTCTATTGGAATTACTCGTGATTGCAGGACAGTTGTTCATGTAGGCGGATGTAATAGTGGTCTGCAGTTGTTCCGCTACTAGGTTCAAGTCTATGTCAATGTGAGTGATTACTCGTACAGTGAGTTTTCGATCGCAGCGCCATCAATAGTTTAGAACAGCAGTTTTACACAATTAAGGGCGGAGGCAAATTTGTGATCTTCCGCAGGCCTATTCTTTACGAACAGTAATTACAGAGCAATCAGCAACCGTTGTGCAACTGTCGCTCAATCAGTCTTAGTAATCGAAGTAACTAAATTGAGAAATCTGTGCGTCAGAACAAAATTGCATTGTGCAAGAACAGTTTTTGTATACCTTCTTTAGTTTGACATTTTTATCAGCTTTATGCATAAGCGGGGGGGAAACCACCTTAGAATTTTGGTGTACAAACTGATAGAATTTTTTAGAATTTCTTAGAATTTTTTAGAATTATCAGTATTTTTTGGCATTTTTTAGTATTTTCTAGCATTTTTTAGAATTATTTAGAATTTTTTAGTATTGTTTAGAATTGAATTAGAAGTTTTTAGAAATAATTTAGAATTTTTACCTATTGCGCATGCTTAAGAGCCCGCGCACTGCGCAATCTGTTGGGATTTTTGGATTTTTTTTTGAATTTTTATAATTTTTCGAGAATTAGCATTTTTCAGAATTTTAGAATTATTTTTGGTGTAAAAAATTAGGTAGGTGGGTTCCCCCGAGCGGGAAACCTTCTTAGAATTTTGGTGTACAGGGTGATCTATCATAAATGTCACCCCCTTCTAACTTTTTCATTTGACATTTTTGACAAAAGTGTCTATTTCAGGTAAGAATATAATGAACAATAATTAGACAGCAATTTTCATGTCAATTTTACTATCACCGCTGTTTGAGATGTATTCAACAAGGATAGAGAAAAATCACGTGACTTTAAAATGGTATTTGTTGGACTATAGCAAGGGATTTTCGCGTTTTTCTCTATAACTATTGAAGATAAACAGAGAGATAAACATATCAAACCGTATATCGTTGAAATCATATTATCTAGTATGGTGCTGGAACTGGTAAGGGGACTAACAAATAAGCGCACAATATACAGGGTGTTCCATTTAAAAAAATATAACTTCACACTGCTGCACTTTTTTGACGCACCCTGTATGCCTAAAACTAACTTAGTTAAAAAAAAATGATAATTTCTTAAAACTTTTGTATTTGACAGTTGACACTTCTGTCAAAAACGTCAAATGATAACGTTAGCAGGGTCAACATTTATAATAGATCACCCTGTACAAACTGATAGAATTTTTAGAATTTTTCAGAATTATCAGTATTTTTTTGCATTTTTTAGTATTTTTTAGCAATTTCTAGAATTATTCAGTATTTTTTAGAATTGAACTAGAGTTTTTTAGAAATAATTTAGAATTTTTATCTATTGCGCATGCTCAAGAGCGTGCCCAATTTGTTGGGATTTTTTAGAATTTTTTGGAATTTTTTAGAATTCTTAGAATTTTTTGGGACAATAATAACATGAAAATTAGCATTTTTCAGAATTTTAGAATTTTTGGTGTACAAAATTAGGTAGGTGGTTTCCCCCTCGTGCATAAGCATACCTACCGTTGATGATATCGATAACGTGCAACACCAAACACCATATGACCTTGATTTCAAAAATCGAGGTCGATGAGCAATCCTGTAGTAGTGTGTAATCCTTTGACCTTGGGTGACAATACCACAACCACTAAAATTGTAGTTGCTGATTGACATTTGCAATTGCGTTGTCATCGCTGATTAATTGCTTACAGAATACGTGTTGTCAAATTAGTTGCAACGGCGTCGCAGTTGCTTTTTTAGAATAGAAAACTCGCGTTTGACAGCGACATTTTCTTCGTGGAAACTTTCATCATGAAGTAACCCGGCGCTTCAGAAAGAAATATGTTCGTCTAAACTTTCTAAAAAAATTTAGACTTTTTTGAAGTGAATTCTTGGTTGGCTTTTTTAGGCTGTAATTTTGAAATATTGGCTCAATTTATTATTTTTCCATATCTTCACAATTAGCTTTATCATTGAATTCTTTGACCATAGTGTAAATAGGTTTTAGAGAGATGGCTGAAATCTGATAGAAAAACCTTTTCTTTCAAGGTAGATACTTTCCTTGAGTTACACCAATTTTCGAATAGCTTAACTCTTTTTCGTAGGCAGGCGACAAATTTTAAATATATAGGAAAATAAATAATGGGTGAAAAATGAGAATAAAATACTAGTTGAGCATGTCTAGGCGATATTCAAGCCATATGAAACAAACGGAAAGGCGATGCATGGAGAGCACCTAATTTAATTAGTATAATGGTAGCTGAAAGGGTTCACAAATTATTAATGAGCCTAATGGTTCAGTTATTGTTCCGATGTCTTCCGCTTTTGAACGAACATTTAATGCATTGCTCTAGGATCGGACAGAATATTTGTTTTTGTTCATCACCTTGAGTAATTTTCTTGACGTAAATGATTTATTTTTCAAAAAGTAAAAACAAATTCGGAGAGAGTGCTACATCGACATCGTGGCCATGAATATTCAAACGTCGTTGGGAAACTTTGCATGCCAATTTCAACAAAAATCTTAATTTATTATTGAGTGGCTCTGAGAATTTAGCTGAATTTGCGCTTAAATCTATTTTGCATTCAGGACTTGGACTTTCCCAGATAAATTTTAGTTTAAACCAGAAGCTAGAAGCCTCATTATATTTGATTAGGCGTCTTGACTTTGAACTATCCATCGGTTCGAATATCATCTTGTCAAGACTTTCCGTTCATCTTTCTTATATTTATGCTTCTAGCATAACACTTGTGCTCGATTTTTTCTAAATAAATATTTAGAAAAAATCGTGGAAATCATAGGCGTATCCAGGGGGGGGGCTGCCGGGCTGCAGCCCCCCCCCCCAAGGCAAGTCTAGACGTTTTTTTTTTTCAGCGCATTTTATGTGACGTACAATTTTTGTAAAAAAAATAAAAATAAAATGTATTTCTTTCTATAATAAGGTTTTTCTATGGCGGGCGCCTAATGCAGCAAGGGAATCAGTGCTTCATCCTAATCATCTTGAATGTCTGAAATACTTTCCTTCCTGAGGAAAGAAGGGGCTCCGTGTACGAAATGTCTCCTCTTACAAAAAAAAAGCGAATAAGTAGCCCAATACGAACATATTTATCGCTCCGCATAATAGTTATTTATGTATCAAGGGAATTAAATTTTGTGCCAATTGCCCGTGGGTATTAACACCTGATAATTCCCGTGGTACATAGATAATTTTATTTCCTACTGAATTTACTATATTTTGTCCATTTTTATAAAGGAATAAACTATAAACCAGAATTTCTATTTTTTGTCAAAGTTTCACCTATTCAAGGTAAAAGCGGGAGTTATGGAAATCCTTAACTCCCTTGGGAGTTATGATATCCTTAAGACCCTGTTTATGATTATCGTAACCAAGGTATTATATGGTTATAATAGTTCAGTAGGAAATAAAAGAATAAGCGCGTAACATTTGGGTACAGGTGAATTCTGACAAAAATAGGCAACTTTCAAATTTTTAAATTAATCTGTTAGTCATTTTGATACCATCAGTATACTTTCTTCCCAAAAAACGCTAATTTTCGAAAATAAAAAGATTTGACAATCGAATTTTTAAACTGCTGTGAAAACGCGGGATAGGAAAGGGACGTCACTTTCCTAAACATGCGAGGATGCCGAATTTCTCATTAGTAAACCATTCCCAAACATGGCTGACATAAAACTAGTCACAATAACCAATGACCTATTTTTGTCCTTTACTACTTCATAAAAAAAGAAAGGACAGGTATAATCGTGGAACTCTAGTAAAACATTTCGGCATTTCTACATATGGCAAGAAGCGCATGAATATATTGGCCAATAAGAGGCAAGTGAAAATGGACTATTGTATTGTGCGCAGCGTTTTTTTTTTTGGTCAACACTTTTTGTTAACAGAGCCCCCCCCCAAACCAAAATCCTGGATACGCCAATGGTGGAAATCCACTGGTCCTATTTGTAAAAATGTTGCCAATGATTCTGTTCAATCAATCAATCAAATCAATCAAAAAATATTTATTGCAAATTCACACATACAAAATGAAAAAAATACAAATAAACATTTGGTATGCCCTGCTTAAGTTTTGCAACTTGACTGCAAGTGTTAATAATAAAATAAACTAATATAATTAGTATTTTCATGGTAGCATGTAGTAGTTTACGATAGATTGATTTACTTCAAATTATTAACATAGTAAAAGCCGTTCACACGTTAAAAAAAGAAAAAAACATTCAGGCAATATCTAGTCGTAGGTTTTTTAAGGCACAAATAAAATCGTAATTAAATTTGAAATTGAAGAAAAGAAAATATATAGTAAAAGCCGTTTACACGTTAAAAAAAGATAAAAACATTTAGGCAATATCCAGTAACAGGATTTTTAAGGAACAAATAGAAATAAAATTAAAGTTAAAACCAGCTTAGTGGACATTACTGATAAACAAAATGTGGATAATAAAAATAATTAGGAACATGTAGGTAATTAAAATTTAAGATTTAGAATTTAGGCAAGCAACATTTGTGTTTGAGTTGGAGTACGTAGGTTATAAAACACAACAAAACAGCAAGGACAACTAAAAACTGCCAATTTTCATAGTGACTATAAAGGTATAAGAGACATGGGATTTTCCACAACACCACAGCAATCCAGATTAGACAGCTGAACCAGTCTCTATGATTTTATTAATTTCATCTATATTGAGGTTTAAAAGCCAATTCTGAATTTGTTTCTTGCGATTCCTGCGTGTGCTGTCTTTGACGTAATCTGGAGATATATTGTAAAATCTAGGGGCGAGGTATGTGTGACATTTTGTCCCTTTTGTTTTAACTGCTCGTGTAGTATTAAGTTGGTTTTTATTCCGAGTATGATAATTATGTTTAGTTAGTTGTGGTTGATGGTGGTTTTGCTTAAATTGGTAGTTTACTAATGCTTCCACAAAGATTTGTTTGACTTGAAGAATGAGTTCTTTTTTGCAGATATCGTAGAGTTCAACACTAGGAAAGCGTATATCCTTTTTAAAAACAGTCTTTAGTATAGTTTTTTGAATTCTTTCAAGTGGTTCTATTATTGTTTTTGAGGCTGATCCCCAGGAGAGTATACCGTACTTGATAATTGATTTTATTAGTCCATTATAGATTATAATTTGTTGTTTTTGACTCAAAAAATTACTTGTCTTTTTGAATGCTGACAGAATATATCTACACTTTTGTAGGATGGAGTTAATATGTTTGCGCCATGTTAAGTGCGGATCTAGAAGAACACCGAGATATTTTGTCGAGTCTGTTCTTTGTATTTCTGAACCACTGTTTTTTATTTTTATTTTAGTGAATGTTGGAAGGCTATTTTGGTATGAGCTAAAGGGCATAAATTTAGTTTTTTCCGTGTTCATTGTTAAATAGTTATTGTCAAACCAGTCTTTGACTTTTTCTAGGCAGTCTGAAGCATTATCTTGAACTTCTCCCCAAGTATCACCAGTAATTACAAGTCCAGCGTCATCCGCGAAGGCCACAAGCTCAAGTGGAAGTTCTAATAAGTCGTTGAGATAGATAATGAATAGTATTGGAGCAATAACCGTTCCCTGGGGCAAACCCCAAGATACAGATCTGATCTCACTTTTTACCTCACCTATGGTAACACTTTGTTCACGGTCAGTCAAGTAATCTTGCATTAATGCCAATGGTATACCACGAAAGCCAATACCCTCTAATTTTTCTAGTAGGATTTTGTGACAAATAGTATCGAAAGCCTTCGCTAGATCTATAAATATTGCCAATGTAGGTCTTTTACTGTCTATGGAACTGTATAACTTTTTGGTTAGAGTTGAGATGGCATCTTCAGTGCTTATTCCTTCTCTAAAACCAAACTGTTTTTGTGATAGTATTTCATACTTATCTAGATATTTGATTATTCTAGTTTTTAAGGATTTTTCAATAATTTTTGATAGGCTAGAAATTAGGGATATGGGTCTATAATTTTTTATTTCTAATTTATTGCCTGCTTTAAATATGGGTGTTATTTTAGCAATTTTAAGGTGTTTTGGGTATATTCCCGTTTCAAAAATTTTGTTGATAAGAAAAGTTAAAGGAGGAGATATTAGTTCATTGCATTCCTTCAGGAGTTCGGATGTTAGACCATCGTGGCCCGGTGATTTGCCATTTTTAAGTTCATTTATATAGTCAGAAATTTCACTCACGTTCACCTCAGTCAGGAAGAAGCTATTTTCGATATATTTGTTGCTGTTTTTTTTGTTGTTTTGTTTAAATTTTTTTGCCATGTTTTGACCCACCTCTGAAAAAAATATATTAAACTCATCTGCGATCGCTTTTTTATCATTGGTGATTTGTCCGTCGGATTGCATAATTTCGTGTATTTCGTTTTGATTTTTTGAGGGCTTGACCAAGTTGTTGACTGTTTGCCATAGAATTTTTGTACTATTTTTTTGTGAGTTTATCCTTTCCGAAAAGTATTTGTTTTTTTGTTTGTTTATTAAGAGATTAAGGGTATTCCGGTATCGCCTATAGTCTTCCCGTAATTCAGTGTTATTGGGTGACTGCAGCAAACGTTGATAGTATTCATCCCTTTTCTTAATAGAGTTAATAAGGCCGCAGGTGATCCAGTCTTTTTTCTTTTTTGTTATTTTCACTTTGAATGCCTTTGTTGCCTGTTCCATCGCATTTTTTATGTTTGAGGTCAAAGTATCACATAACGTGTTAGGATCATTACAGTCATAATAAGAGTCCCAATTTGTTCTTTCTATGTGTTTTTTTACTTTTCTTGGATCTGTTACCATTTTTACGTTGTTTTTTTGTTTTTTGTAGTCAATTTTTTGTGAGTTACAGAACGATAACCTCAATATAATACTGTAATGATCCGTCATGTTAGTTTTAAGTATAATTGGTAGCAGGTTATCGTTTGCTGCGTTCCCCTTATAAAAAAAATGATCAATGCATGTCCTTGACTCAGGTGATTCTCTGGTGGGTTTGTTTATACAGGATAAGAAGCCTTGAGATGATAGGATATTTAGGTAATCATCTTTAACATTGTCTTTTTTATTTGTTTCTAAAATATTTATGTTTTGATCTCCTAAATAGAATGTGTGGTCTGCAGTGGGGAGATTTTTTAAAAAACCAGTGAGGTCTGCTAGGTAAAGATTGTTACTGACGTTTGTAAATGGTTTATAAGTTAAAGCAATCATGAACTTTTTGTTATTTAATATTATGTTGGCTGTTATAGCTTTTATGTTACTAATATTTACAATATTAACAGTTTGCGTTAAGTTTTGTCTAATATACATAATAGTCCCGTCATTTTGATTAACTGTTCCATAGTTGTAGTAAATGTTATGTTCGAAGGTCTTGTCTTGTTTCTACCTTTTTATCATTTAATAAAAAACTGATTCGAGGTTTCTTTCGACTATTTAGCAGCACAATAGCATCTTATTCCTATCCAAAAACATTCGCTGTAAATACACCACCAAGTAACTTAAGGCCAACAATCCCATAATAATGGAAAAAAAAAACTCTGTAATTCATTTAATTCACTGATTCGAGTTTTTCGTCGACTATTTAGGAGCACTTGAAAAGCACCTATTTCTCGGCCTTATTCTGATCCAAAAACATTTTAGCCTGACATCAGCAAAAGGCCCTTAATAATGAAAAAAAAAAAAAAATCACTTAAAAATCAACTGATTCAAGTTTTTCTTCAACCATCTAGAAGCCCTTTTTTTTTTCTTCCTTTCCATGGGCGAATGTCCATTCATTGCACGTAGGCCGCCTGTCCGGGCCCGTTGTGCGCCCACTTTTGTTTAATCTAGCCCCGCGGCTCTGGCAAATGCACAGAGCTTTCGGAGCTTAATCTTTCTTATGTCTTCGGGGTCAATAACGTGTCTGCTGAAATACACCATTCTGATCCTGGCAATAGCTGGACATTCGGTGAGGATATGGATGGAGGTTTCTCCATCCTCCAGACAGAATCTGCACTCAGGGTCATCTACGATCCCCATCACGTGCAGATGTCTGTTGAGCTGACAGTGTCCGGTGAGGAGTCCTGTCAGCAATTTGATGTCCTTCCTCCCAAGCTCCAGGATAACCTTGCTCTCGCTTGGCTTCTTGGTTCCCATTAGCAGTTTGGCCTGCCTCATTCCACTGCAGTTCCACCAGAGCTCCTCGGCTTTGCGAAGCATTGCTTCCTTTAGAAGTGCCACTGCTTTCGAGTATGGCAGGCCTATTACTGGTTCAGGACCCATTACTGAATCTGCCGAGCCTTTCCTCGCCAGAAGGTCAGCCTCTTCGTTGCCTCGGACATTGGAATGTCCCGGTATCCATACGAGGTTGACCCTATTGTGTCTGGCTTTAGTGCCCAGCGTAGTTCTACATTCTGCCACTATCGCTGAGTCCACTCTTTCGGATGACAGTGCCTGCAGTGCCGCTCTGCTGTCCGAGTAGACATAAATATCCTTATTTGTAAAGGCATGTTGGAGGTTTTCGTGACCACATTTTAGGATGTCATAGATCTCTGCCTGAAAGACGGATGCGTACGAGCCAAGGGCGTAGGATAACCTAGCGCCCGTGGTTTCCCGTAGACGCCCGCCCCTGCGCCGCTTCCCATCTTTGAGCCGTCTGTGAACCAGACTACTTGGTTGGCGGGCCTCGGCGTGTCCGCTGTGCTCCCCCACTCGTCCCTATGAGAATAGGAGAATTTGAGGGGTCCACATGGCTGGTTGGTAGGTAGAGTCTTATCCCGTTTCATCAGCAGGGCTGGGCAGCTTTGCGGACACATTTATTGTCCCTTAGGTGTCCAAGTCCCTGCAGCCTGTATTCCGACCTCAGGGCTTCGTTTTCCAGAAATAGGTAAAGAGGTGGTAGCCTGACCAGCCTTTCAATAGCTTTGGTTGGGGCCGTCCTCATAGCACCAGTTATCCCAATACAGGCAAGTCTCTGGACACTGTCTAGCAGAGCCCTGGCCTTAGCCGTCTTTGTGCCGGGCCACCAGATAATGGCACCGTAAGTTATAATGGGTCCTATGATTCCCGTGTATATCCAATGCAGGATTTTGGGTTCCAGGCCCCACGTGTTGCCAAAGGCTCTTTTGCATGCCCAAAAAGCGTTGTTGGCTTTCTTGACTTTACTGCTTAGGTGCTCCCTCCAGGTCAGCTTTGAGTCTATACTAATTTCCAAGTATTTCACTGACCCAGAGTGTCTAAGCCTACGACCGAATAGCTTGACCTCGGGCGTTTGTCCCGGCCTCCTTTTCCTTGTGAAAATTACCATCTCGGCTTTGTCTTGGTTCACGTTCAGGCCCTCTGCCCGACACCAACGTTCCACTAGGCCTAGGGCCTGGGTCATTGGTCTGCCCAGCCGTTCCGTGGTCTGGCCCATCAGACGAATGACCAGGTCGTCGGCATAGGCCTGAGTGTGATATCCCGCTTCGTTCAATTCCCGCAGGAGTCCGTCCACCACCAGACACCAAAGAAGTGGTGACAGCACCCCTCCCTGAGGGCAGCCCCTGGCTACCACGGCTTCTGCGGGTTCGTTGTTGATTGTTGCTCTAGCTGTGCGTCTTGACAGCATGACCCTAATCCATTCCACTATGGAGTGGTGAGTGCCACGCCTGCCCACGGCTAGGCATATCGATTCGAAGGACGTATTGTCAAATGCGCCTTCTATATCCAAGAAGACTCCCAGGGTGCACTGTCTTCGGTCCAGCGCTCCCTCCACTCTGTCAACTAGGTGGTGCTGCGCCGTCTCTGTAGACTTGCCTGCTTGGTAGGCATACTGATTATGGTGCAAGGGAAATTGCACCAGTGCCTCTTCTCTGATGTGCCGGTCTACCACTCGTTCCATCGCCTTCAGCATGAAGCTGGTAAGGCTGATTGGGCGAAACGATTTCGCCTGCAGGTAATCCGACTTTCCCGGTTTGGGGATGAACACCACCTAGAAGCCCTTAAATAGCACCTAATTCTTATCCAGAAACAGTTTAGCCTGTGACATCAGCTCCTCTGAATAGGTACACCATCAAATAAACGTAAAGCCAGCAGTGATAAAAATAAATAAATAAATAAATAAAAAAAATTACTTTAGAAGACTGTTACCTTTCATGAACCTAGCAGTTCCTTAGTTTTTGTTGATTATCTGAAAAACTATAAAGGAGCACCTAATTTTTTATTGGGGGCCCTTAATTAGCACCTAAAAAGCACCCAACTTTTTTCCACGATAAGACTGCTAGATTTATAGACCTGTGAGATTTTGAATCTTTTTGGATTTACTTCGTTTGCTTCCATTATTTTATTACAAAAAATTTCACGTCCAAATGCCAACGAGAGTGCCTAGATGAATCTATACCTTTGTCTTATTTTTTTTTCTTAATTGTATCCTATTTTCTGTTTAATGTAATATATTATAGCGTCGCTGAATTTTTTTCTCATTTATTTGGGCTTTTCTACTGCCCTTGTTGCTGCCATTTTTCTCCAATCATACATTTCCATAACATTTAATAATCATGTTTTTGTTGCGACTTTTTTCTAAATATTACGTTCTTGTTCTTTGGGTATAACCATTACTTTTGTTTTGTTTTTGTTTAATATTACTCCGATTTTTCCAGTTTAGCATTATAAAGGAAGGAAGCATACAAGCAAATAATATTGAATGTAATAATTGTAAGTATTGTTACGTTTGGAACTTGGAACTATAGTGCGACAAACAACAAACTGTTTGGCAATAATTGTAAACT
This sequence comes from Ceutorhynchus assimilis, assembly GCA_917834065.1. Taxonomy (NCBI): domain Eukaryota; kingdom Metazoa; phylum Arthropoda; class Insecta; order Coleoptera; family Curculionidae; genus Ceutorhynchus; species Ceutorhynchus assimilis. Next base: position 16,965,269 of record OU892279.1, read on the forward strand.
ACTGAAATGTACCACTGAAGATGCCCAGCAAGCTAATCCAATATTTTTTTTTTGTAAGAAGAATAACACATGAGAATAGAGCAACGAAAATGTTGAGAACATGTATACAGGCTGTCCGAAAAATGAATTCACAAATATCTAAATGAGTACTGTAATGCAAGGAAGGCGAAAACGAGAAGATCCTTAAAGATTTAAAAAAAGGGGTTTGGCAGGGAAATTAAGCCCAGACAACTGGAATAGGAGCGGTAACAAGACCATCTAAACCCATTCTATCGAGGATTGGATTCTATGTTAGCTATCAATTTTGACTAAGAACAAAACTCCTAGATCCTTCTCTGGAAAATCGAATATCAATATCAACAATATACGGCTAATATGAGTGAATAGCAACACCGAATCAATCAGTCAACTTCTATGATCGAACAATACGTTTTGGGAAACAACTTTAGCATAGTAGCTGATCTCAGACAGCGCCTCCGTCTGAATGAAGCTGGGATCGACAGCGAAATTGCTATTGCCCGGTTTAAGTATTAATGACCCTCGGCATGGCGGTAATGGAGTTTGCATTTAAAAAAAGTCGATTGAAATGGAACAAGTTGTCTAGGCTTATAATATAAATTTGAATACTGGTATACTGCCAGGTTGCAATCTGAATAATCACCGTTGTTCAAGTTTAACTTACAATGACTAACAAAAGAAATTAATAATTCCTGTCATCGTCGCCATCGTAATTTCTCGGTTCTTGGACAATAGAATGGAATAATATTAAATGCAGCGACAATGCAGACAATGTCAGTCATTAATATGTAACTTCCCAGACAAGTAAAGCGTCTTTGCTTTTCTCTGTCCCGTCTCGCCAGCAGCTTTCATTGTCCTTCACCAACAAACCAGCGTTATAACGGGGTAGGGATTTAGCGTTATTTAACTGCATTTTATTCGTGAGGCTTTAACCGAGCAAGATACATGGGACTGTACAAAAGTGGGAACAAACAGTATGGATTTGTGTTAAGCACTTGGAAAGTACTCGCTTCAGTCTTGTACCTCTCAAAATTATTCTTTGTTTTTCGCTGAGGGTAAAATAGTTACAAAGTGGAACTTACCTTCAGATAATTGTTGTGACATGCTAGTATTATCCGGTGACATGACATTTCTCATTTACCTGCATTAACAAAACTTTCCAAAACATCAAACAATCATAAAATTTTCAAGTCAAAGGAACGTCGGTATACCAAAAACCACTGAAATCCAAGATTAGCAATATAGCGATTTTACTTTTCTGCTTTATACGAGGGTTCCATAAAATGGCAGAATGTCACGATAGGCATCGTGTGCCAAATGACTGTGTCATATATATTGTGCGCTGCGCATATATTAAAATATGGAGGCTTTCCGAGCCACTTACGCTAAATGGATAAATAAAAATTGCATAAAAATGCGACGGTTATATCTTTCGAGATAGCGGGGCGCATTGAATTTGGAGGGTGAAATATTGGTAACATTTGTGCATGGGGCAAAATAGGTTCGTGTTTCGGTTACATTTATTTTATGTTTATTTTAAGGGTGCAATATTGAACTAACAAAATTAAATATGCCAAAATTGTATGTTGTATGTATAATAATAATTGGGATATAATGTTGTACCTCTTCTCGTGTCAATATCCATCAATCTCTGTCGTTTCAGTAATTTTTTAGTATTTCATTTATTTGTCTACACCAATATTTACATTGTTCTTGTTGTACTTCTTTTTTAACGATGACATTATAATGCTATGATATTAGTTATTAGAATTTTGAATGAGCCTTGAAAAACTATGATCGATTATTAATAGTTATTTATGTATCAAAGGAATTATGAGGGTGTTAATACCCCAGGGCAAAGTTTCTGGCCCGAAGGACACCAATCGCCAGTGGGTATTAACACCTGATAATTCCCGTGGTACATATATACTTTTATTTCCTACTGAAATTTACTGTATTTCGTTCATTTCTATGAAGGAATAAACCATAAACTAAAATTTCTATTTTTCTTCAAAGTTTTACCTATTCAAGCTAAAAGCAGGAATTATGGAAACCCTTAACTTTCGCGCGGGAGTTATGAAATCCTCAACTCCCGCGCGGGAGTTAAGACCCTGTTTATGATTATCGTAACCAAGGTATTATATGGTTATAATAATTCCGTAGGATATAGTAGCTATTTATGTACCAAGGAGATTATGTAGATTATAATGCCCGACGGCGAAACTAGCCCGAGAGCGTCTGGCCCGAGGGATATATTTCGCCTGGAGGGCATTATAATCTAAAAATCCCCGTGGTGCATAGAATACTTTATTTTCTATTCAACACAATGTTCTTTCATCAATTTAGTATAAAACATAATCAGTTAAACTTGTGTGACAGAATATTGTTTTGTATTTTGAAATGTACCTGTACCTAGAAACGAAATAAATTAATATACCTATAAACATCTCATAAGGCAAGGCAACGGTGATCGTGTGGGTTAACGCGCTCGACTACATGGGAAACGTTGATGGTAGACCGGGTTCAAACCCTGGCCAGATCGAAAATTATTTTTGGTCGGACATTTAGTGGTTGCATAGGGTAAAGTGCAAATTAATAAAACAACAACGAAAACATCTCAGATTATTATTAGCGTGCGTTATAAATCATAACGCCCGCAAAAGCGGGAGTTATGGGTAATAACGCCCGCTGGGCTTATAATGCCCCCAGGTTGTTATAGGTATGTTAACGTATTTCGTTTCCTAGGTGTTATGAATCTATAATAGTTAAATAGAAAATAAAAACTTTTTCGAACTGCACACGATACAATTTCTATGAAGCGGATAAATAAGTAGAGTGCGCAATACCACCAAGTGAAACTTACAATGTATTTATGTCCTGAATTCTATCTCCACGCTCATCGTTTTGTTTTGCATCATGCGATTTTTTTTTTATTTCCGAGTAGAGCCGGGCCGAATCAATATTTTTTAAATTTATTTTGGCATTTTCTTCCCTAAATTGATCCACCCTATATCTTCTTCCGGTTGAGAAATTTCCATATATTCAAGTTTTTCTCTGGATGACATTTAAAGCGGCTTTCCAAAAGGTGTATTACTGCCTAGGCAGAACAAGTTCCTTCCTATGCAACCTTCCAGGCAATAATTTAAATTAAACTGGTGATGAAAATTGACAATTATATTGGGTAAACTGATCGCGCCATGTCTCTCATATCGGGTGGTGGTAATGGTAATAATTCATGCTCACTTTCAATTATATCAATGTTGGAAAGTTACTTGACAATATTTATTAATTGACAATGAAATTTAAAACACAAAAAATTCAAAAAACTCCATCAGCTCAATTAATTAACATAACAAAGTGGATTATGCGTGAAATTGGCTGGTTGAAACACCATCGGCGGCATTAAATCTTGTTCTTTTCTGCCTTGATACACATATCAAAAACTATTAATTTGCAAGTCTTGTACAATAATTTATATCTTTATACATGAGGGTTAAAATTAGAAGAGCAAAAACTTTATCACCCCTCTGAATTTGGTATTCCCCTCTCTGAAATGCACTTAAAACAATTCTGGTTTGATTGCTATACCCTTTATTTTAAACATTAACCAAAATCAGTCCCTTAGTAATTAGATTTCCATCATAAAAACTTTATTTCCCCCGCTTGACTTGCAATAGTTAAATAGGGGTGATACAGATGGTGGCGGACTTAGATGCATTGGGCTAATGATTATAGAAAGCTTGGAGGAGTAGAGAATATTTTAAAAAATTTAATATTTTAACTGTCCCGTCTTTATTTTTGTACGAAATCTGTCTATTTGTTTTCAACTGTGATAAATTTTAAAAAAAAACTGTGATATTCATAACTTAAACACTAGAAATAGTTCTAACCTTCACACCAATATTTGTAAATCCAAACTGGCCTTTCGTTCTCCCCAAAATATTGGGCCCTTAGTTTTTAATAAGTTACCGAACAACATTAAGAATTGTAAATCTTTAAACCAATTTAAACATATGTTAAGAACATTTTTATTAGACAATACGGGTAGAAGAATACTTACCAATTATTATATAAAAGCTAATCCCAAATTAATTTTGTAATCGTTAGTTTTTTCATTTCATGTCTTTTTTTATATTATTTTTCTTTTATCTCTTAGTTAGGTTAGGATTAAGATTTTGACTATTCCTATACGATATTATGTATGTATTGTCAATGGAAATAAACGACTTGTATTGTATTGTAAGAAAATTATTCAAACTTTCACTCGAATTTTCATAAAGTGGCTGGTGATGGGTTCAACATTCTTTGGTTTAACGGTGAGAAGTCCTAATTATGTGTGAACTAGAAAGGTGGGCAAAGACAAGTGACAAGTTCGCGCAAAGCAAACATTTCTCCATATTAATTTCCTCACCCTGTCAACTTTATCAGCTAATCAAAAATATTTTTAGTACCCCTACATCGTATACATGCAATAACTTCCTTTTCAGTTTCGATCGATTCATTCAGTCCCACAAACTTATTTAGGAATCAATTTAAACTTTACTCATTTAATTTTCGCCTACTCTACTTCTGCAACAGAAATTTTAGGTGAGAGTTTTGCTATTTGGCGTCCTGTATAAACTAGTAGAGGAAAATTAACCGGAAATTTTCAAATATTAGAGACGGCAGCGGCTAGGGCTCTATAATATAACGAAGCGGAAATCCAAAACCATAACGAAACAACCATTAACGGCGGAGTTCTAAAATATTATATTAAAGAGTTCGGTTCGAGAATACGGTTTATGTTTCGCTTTTGGTAGCTACCTTAACGTTTAGTTTGAGTCTGTGGAAATTTCGTACCAATTAAATTTTAACAAACTTATAATTGGCGGAATTTCGAGCGTACCGATTTGATGGAAAATTGAAATTAAAATGCTGGCTTGAACATACATTCTTTAATCGGTATTTTCAATTTAGATGTTAGGTGACGACCTATATTATTTCTTATGGCGTTTAGCTAGTATATGACACACTGAGTAGGGAAGTGTTTCATTGCTGTTGAGAGATTTATAGTCAATGAAGGCGCGAGGCGTCGAAATTGACTAGTAATCTTGAGGCAGAAATGAAAATTTCCCTCGGAGGTTTGTATTAGTTATTTGTATACCAAGGCCGCGAAATGCCTCGCTAAAAAGTTTCGAGGTCATGGTATACACACTATTTTTTGTGCAACTATAAAAATTATGTAAAGTTACCTAAAAATTGTATGGATTTGACACATTTTGCACTTTAGGTGTGGCGGCCGCGAAATTGAATTTCGCGGCCTGTGTAGCGGCCGCGAAAGCTCACTTCGCGGACGGTTGCACAAAAACTATTTTATTTGCAACACCATTGATTAAATAGTATATTATAGGTATACCTAGGCAGAGAAGTTGGTCATTATACACCCAGCGCTTTTATAATGCGTAAGGTATAATATAATGACTTTCTCTATCGAGGAATATACAGGGTGTCCCACGGTGGATGGCGTATTAGACGTTTATGGAGATCTAAAAAGCGGATCATTTTGAAAATTTGGCAACCTGGATAAACGACCATGATCTACACTTTAAAAATATTTTTGACCATGCGGTGTTGCCGCTTCTACTCTAAACTAGTGGCAACATCACTATTTTAAATGGAACACCCCGTATTTAATTGCATATTTGGATTCTACGTAAAATTCTGAGCAGATTTCATGTGATATACCCTATACCTAAGTTCAACTGTTTTGGAAATATTGACAGTTGAAAATTGACTTTTTGCAACTTTGACAGGCTGTAAAACCTAATTGGTTAATTTTAGAGGAAAACCGATTTCACATTCCTATCTTAGATTTTGATAAACTATCATTATCATTCACATGAAATCTGCTTAGAATTTTACGTAGAATCCAAATATGCAATTTAATACGGGGTGTTCCATTTAAAATAGTGATGTTGCCACTAGTTTAGAGTAGAAGCGGCAACACCGCATGGTCAAAAATATTTTTAAAGTGTAGATCATGGTCGTTTATCCCGGTTGCCAAATTTTCAAAATGATCCGCTTTTTAGTTCTCCATAAACGTCTAATACGCCATCCACCGTGGGACACCCGTATAGATTATTTTACTACTGCTAGTAGAAAATAAAAAGAAGGTTTGTAATCTGTGCTCAAATTATTTTTTCTTGTCGAAAGTGCTGCCCTCTATGCAACAACTTTCCTAGACAAATAGAGTGAATAATGACTACTTAGGTTAGTAGTAAAAAATAGTATATTATATACCTAGGTAGAAAAGTTGGTCCTTATATACCGAGCGCTTTTATAAACCGAGGCGCTCGCGCCGAGGTTTATAATGAGTGAGGTATATAATGACTTTCTCTACCGAGGAATATATAGAATTTTTTTTTACTACTACTAGTAGAAAATAAAAAAATTGGTTTGAAATCTGTGCTTAATTTATTTTTTTTGAACGCCTCCTTGAAAGTGCTGCCCTCTATCAACAGCCTATGGTAACTTCCTCCCAAGTAGCACATAATATGGGGTAAACATCGTTTTTCAGTTGGGCCAATATTTATTCATTTTTGTTGATAAATCAACACAGTACCAACATTGGGGCAACGTTAGTTTTAACTATGTGGAAACAATATTTAAAAATAATCTTGTACCAATATTGTTTTCATAGATTAATTAACTCTTCAGTAATTTGAATATTGGCCCAAGACTTCTCACTACAATATTGATTTATGAAATATTGGCCAAATATTACATTTTATATTATTGAAACAATATTGTAATATAATATTAATTCAATATTGGCATTCAATTTTTTATTGATATTTAAATTCACTTCAAAAACTTTGTACACCCAATATTTATTTCCAATTTTTTCGCAATATTGATACTTTTTGAAAAGCCCAATGAAGGGCCAATATTTACATACTAATTTTTACCAAGGTTAGATTTTCTGAATTGAAAATGTTGGTCCAATATAGGGTATTCAATGTACGCACTTGGTGTGCCGACCAAAAAATAGATGGAGACTCTGTCTTCACTTTACCTGTCTTAAACCTGGTTCCAGGATGAAGCCAAAAATTGGTTGTTTTCTCTCTGCGGGACCCTGGCGGGACTTAACCATGCTGATGACTTGTGATACAGCGCAACGGGTCCACGGATGGTCCGGCAAAGAGAAAACACTTCTTAGTCGGTCCTTATAATTGGTCCGTTACCTTAATTAAATATAATATAAAGCCAAGATTTACATACGTCTCCGGGCCAATATTGGTAATTTCAATTGGCTCTATATTGCATAAAGTTCTTGATATGATATTGATTATTTCTTTTTGTGCCAACATTTGGTTACGTTATTGTACCAACGTTGGTATTTGTTTTTGGGTATATATTGACAAACGTTCTTGGACAAATATAGCAGAATGTCCACATCTTTTATTGGGCCAACATAGAGAATCTGACTTGGGCCAATAAATCGTAGTTATTGTCCCAATATTGGCCCAACATGGGAGTGCTACTTGGGCTATGTACCTACAGAAACCTGTTTTTTTTTTTTTTTAAATTGACGCATGAAATTGAAATTAAACCACTAGAAACATGACAATATTCTTGCGTCATGACGTCATTTTCATTATTGACCTAGGGGGAGAAATTCAATTTTCTCCTGGAAAAATAGATTGAATAATGACTATTTCTCAGGTAAGTAGTAAAAAATAGTATATTATATACCTAGGTAGAGAAGTTGGTCATTATATACCGAGCGCTTATAATGTGTAAGGTATATAATGACTTTACCGAGGAATATATAGAATTTTTTTTACTACTACTAGTAGAAAATGAAAAAAATATTCAAAATCTGTGCTCTTAATTATTTTTTTGAACGCCCTTTTGAAAGTGCTGCCCTCTATCAACAGCTTATGATAACTTCCTATGTACCTACAGAAACCTGTATTTTTTTTTGAATTGACGTATGAAATTGAAATTGGACCAATAGAAACATGACAATATCCTTGCGTCATGACGTCATTTTCATTATTGACCTAGGTATTTTTTCATTATTTTCATTATTAACCTAGGGAGAGAAATTCAATTTTTTCCTAAAAAAATAGATTGAATAATGACTATTTCTCAGGTTAGTAGTAAAAAATAGTATATTATATACCTAGGTAGAGAAGTTGGTCATTATATACCGAAAGCTTTTATAAACCAAGGCGCGCAGCGCCGAGGTTTATAATGTTTGAGGTATATAATGACTTTCTCTACCGCGGAATATATAGAATTTTTTTTACTACTGCTAGTAGAAAATAAAAAAATTGTTTAAAATCTGTGTTCTAATTTTTTTTTGTGAACGCCCTCTTGAAAGTGCTGCCCTCTATCAACAGCTTATATAACTTCCTATGTACCTACAGAAACCTGTATTTTTTTTTCAAATTGACGTATGAAATTGAAATTGATCCAATAGAAACATGACAATATCCTTGCGTCATGACGTCATTTTCATTATTGACCTAGGTATTTTTTCATTATTTTCATTATTAACCTAAGGAGAGAAATTCAATTTTTTCTTAGAAAAATAGATTGAATAATGTCTATTTCTCAGGTTAGTAGTAAAAAATAGTATATTATATACCTAGGTAGAGAAGTTGGTCATTATATACCGAGCGCTTTTATAAACCGAGGCGCGGAGCGTAAGGTATATATAATGACTTTCTCTACCGAGGAATATATAGAATTTTTTTTACTACTACTAGTAGAAAATAAAAAAAATATTCAAAATCTGTGCTCTTAATTATTTTTTTGAACGCCCTTTTGAAAGTGCTGCCCTCTAACAACAGCTTATGATAACTTCCTATATGTACCTACAGAAACCTGTATTTTTTTTGAATTGACGTATGAAATTGAAATTGGACCAATAGAAACATGACAATATCCTTGCATCATGACGTCATTTTCATTATTGACCTAGGTATTTTTTCATTATTTTCATTATTAACCTAGGGAGAGAAATTCAATTTTTTCCTAAAAAAATAGATTGAATAATGACTATTTCTCAGGTTAGTAGTAAAAAAAATTAGTTATTTTATTTTTTCTCTATGATAATGAAAAAAAAAATGAATAAACATGCCAAAATGTGACATTTATTGTTTTGAAGTTTTTACCTGACATGCTCTCATTGGTGCCAGCAAAAGTAACTTAATTAACAAATTCATTTAAGTGAAGGAGATCGATGAGGGAAGTAGATAATGTAACACTCAAATTTTTAACAAGTCAGTAATGTCAAGATTACCTATAGGGTTTCAAATAAATTAATACAAAATACCTTGGTGGATATGTCGTATGAACATGTCTCTGTCAACCCATCAAGATAATCTGTACCGGGTGCTCCACCGAAAACTCTCAATGGTCTATATCTTAACGATAATCGATCATAAGAAAAGAAAAACCCGTTTGGAGGGTTAGAAGGGGGAACCAAAATCAGGTACTTTTCAGCTCTCCCCGATTCACCCCTCCCTGCGGTAGTCACCCTAACCTTAAAACCTTAAATGGTACTATAGGTCAGGTGATACCTTAATTGAAAGGCCTCTCAATTCCCTTAATGAATCTGCGAAGATACAAATTTAATTTGACACAAGATTTGGATTGGTTTATAGAAATAAAAGACCTTTCAAACAAGTTATATATGACCTATAGTGCCTAATTTTTAGATTAGGGTGGCTACCGCCGGAGGGGTGGTTCGGGGAAAGCTGAAAAGTACCTTGTTTTGGCTCCCCCTTCCAACCCTCCAAACGGGTTTTTCTTTTTTTTTTTATCGATTATGGACCCATTTTTATGATTTTTGCTTTGTTAGATTTGTCTTAACCCCGACTAACATAATAACATTGAAAAAAATCGCGAAAAAAAATGTATGATAAAAATTCATTAAATCTGCCTACGGCGTCATCTTTGATGAACACAAATCACAAAACAAAAGATTGCTTATCGGCCTAGATTTTCCACATCAACTTAATGATGTACTAGCACTGTTGCTGATGTCATCTGATTTTCCAGCAGTTATTTGCACCAGCGGTCGTAGTTTAGAATATAAACTTTTGATGGAAAATCATCATATTGAAAATAAGGAAAAATATGGCGGCGGAGGCCTGGCTTAAAGTCCGTCGATTTTTATCTACTCGAAAGGAATGTGAGCTGGTGGCACCCTACATTAGAACGCCAATGGTCACCTGACGTCTCACCTGTTTTTTCTATATACTTCACCCTCTCGCTCCTCATACGGAAAGTGTCAAATAAAAATCGACGAACAATACTTCTAGATTTCTATTCAAAATTTGGAAGAATATGGCGGCGGGACTTCTATTGTCGCCACTATCTGTGAAGGTTTATTGAGTCACTATTATTTATAGATAGTCCGATTTCTTTTAAATTCTACGACGGGTGAAACCGCCGGGAACAGCTACTAATTAATAAAATAGTTATCTATCAAAAACCTATCCGTTTCAATAATATAACATGGCACAGACAATAATGAGTGATGTAAAGCTGCCACCGTCCTTGTCTTTGAGGGAAATCTCTCAGAAAACTTCAAGGGGTTTAAGCAGCACTGGGAGATATAATTAGTTGTAAGTGAAGAAGATTATTAGGAAGCCAAAGTTAAGATAGCTACCCTTTTGAATTTTATTGGTGAGCAAGGTATAGGGATGGAACACCTTAAAATTGACGGACGCACAGAAAAAGGTCAGCAATATACATCTCCTTCCCTGGCTTATAGCAAACATTAAGATTGTGCTACAAAAGTTTAACTTTGACTCTTTGCAACCTTGAAGAATGTACCTCAGAGTCCTCAGCGATACCCCTTTGCATTAAAGCTCCTAATGGCTTGTGATCTAAATGAATTGTCAACTCTCTATATCATAAATAAAAATGTGAAATTTTGTGCAGGACCACAAAATTGCTATGAAATCTTTTTCTAACTAACCCAAAATTAGATACACCAAGGTCCTACATAGTACAAAGGCAAAATGGAAATTTTCTAACAAGAAACAGTAGCCACGTCAAACCATCTCGAGGACATTATCAATTGAGAAAAGATCTTGCAGACTTCGATCATGACTATAATGCTAAAGAAGATATTGCTCAGGATAAAGATATCTTAGAACAAACCGGAACTCAGACAAGTCTTACAGATAATTATTTCGTTCCTAGGAAAAGCAGCAGAGTCATCAAACAACCTAAAAGATTAATTTGGATTTTTGGAGCATGGAGCTTCTTTTTATAATAGGTACCATTTTCTTGTTTACTTTTGTTATTCATGTCGGAATAGCAACGGATATACTATGAAATTTTCCTGATGGTATGGTAGATACCTAACTGTGAAAAAACTCCAAATGAAATACTGAGATCTCCAAAAATAATATGTGCTGCGAAGACAGGGTTTTGAAAGCAAACGTAGTAGAAGCAAATACCAGAGAATCGTGGTAATATAATGAGATTCCTAAATATGTGCTACTGCAGAACATAGTGGATGGGACGAATAGTCATAAGATAAGAAAAATCTATTTGGCTTGAGAACAAGAGAGTGGTTTGGAAGTACATATCAAACCATCAATACCTATTGTTTCTTGCATCTGCAAATAAAATTGATTGTCGAATGTAATACTACCTGCCAGAGGTTCAACGGTGGTCAACACGTTACCAGCAACACCACTCCTCCTTCGGAGTCGTAATGTTGTTGCGTAACGCGTTTCGTGACAGGTAAAAGTATTATCCTGTAATCCTGAAACATCGAGTGGTATTCAAAAGGTTATACAACGAACTAAACTTTAATACAGCATGCGCGATAATCCCAAAAGGCTTATTACTTTTTAAGCCTCTCGTGTCATATATGGGAATAGTGTACAGTGAGTTGTATAACTTTAATACACCAAGCGCGATAATTCCGAAACGCTTATCACTTTATAAACCTCTCGTATCATATGGGAATAATGTACCGGGTGTCCAAATAAGAAAGGTCGCCGGCTATATCTCAGGAACTATTAGTCCTAGAGCTTCCAAGTAAAAATTTTTTTTATAAAATAGGCCATGAAAAATTGCTGGAAATAGTTTTCAAGTTTGTAAGTTGACCGCTAGGGGGCGCAACGAACACTCAAAAACATAATACTGTGATTATCTTCAAAAAACGCCCACTCAAGGTATCCTAAAGATATGATTATTGAAATCTTGATGAGATTACGAAAAAATTTTGTTAAGGATTTTTTGCTCTAACTCTTCAAATAAGAGGTGGGGGAAGGTTCAAACTTGTCAGGAACAAAAGTTATATAACTTTTTTGTTTTTCAACCGATTTAAATGAATCTGGTTTCATTTGGAAGAATTTTTTTCTGTTTAATGAAATGCATAATAAAAATGACAAAATTAAATTGTTTTGCTGCCGCTAGGGGGCGCTGTGTCTAAAAGTCGACAATTTTCCATTTTTTCTTGGAAATTTCAAATATAATGATGCTTTTTTTATAATTTAGATGGAAAGAGGATGAAAAAATAAAGAAACTGGTGAAAACCGCAAGTCTGAATCTTTATCCTAGCCCAAAATATAAATAAACAAATATTTTCAATAAGAACATTTTCAGAAAAAAACCATCTTGTCTTCCTTTTCGGGATGAAACAAAAAAAATCCTATTTTTTTACGGCGGTATAAAATTAGTAAGAAGAAGAACTAATTGTGTGTCTGAAAGTAGCTACCAATCCACGATATCAAGAATTGAAATTGAATTGAACTACTATACTTATTTAAATTCCAAGTTGCGAAAGCGCACTTTAAGGTGCGAGGTGTATTTAATACCTCAGAACACCTAAATAAATAGTTGTTTACATTCCGAGCTGCGAAAGCGTACTTTCAGATGCGAGGTATATTCAAATAGCCGAGGCGAAGCGAAGCGCAGCCTCGGCTATTTGAATACCTCCGAGCACCTAACAGGACTTTTGCAGCGTGTAATGTATTAAACTTTTCATCCTTTCCCCTCAAAAATCGCAAATAGGTATGCGAAAGTGAAACATGCTAGTAGCGAAAGTGAAAGTAACTACTAGCATGTTTCACTTTCGCTTTCGCTTGCTTATGCAAGATAAAAAAATCTACTTTTGTAGGGGGAAGAATGAAAAGGGGGTTTTGTAGCGTGTAACGTATTAAAGTTTTTTTTTATGTTTATCCTAGCCCAAAATATAAATAAACAAATATTTTCAATAAAAACATTTTCAGAAAAAAACCATCTTGCCTTCCTATTCGGGATGAAACAAAAAAAAATCTTATTTTTTTACGGCGCTATGAAATTAGTAAGAAGAAGAACTAATTGTGTGTCTGAAAGTAGCTACCAATCCACAATCCACGATATCAAGAATTGAAATTGAATTGATAGTTATTTACATTCCAAGCTGCGAAAGCTTACTTTTAGGTGCGAGGTGTAAAACCTCCGAACACCTAAATAGTTACATATTTACATTTCAAGCTGCGAAAGCTTACTTTTAGGTGCGTGTATTCAAATAGCCGAGGCGAAGCAAAGCGCAACCTCGGCTATTTGAATACCTCCGAGCACCTAAAAGGGCTTTTGCAGCGCAGCGTGTAATGTATCAAACTTTTCATTGTTCTCCTCAGGAAAACATTTTTTTATCTTGAATAGGCAAGCGAACGCGAAAGTCAAACAAGCTAGTCATTAATTTCACTTTCGCTAAACTATTCAAGATAAAAAACATTTTATTTTGAACCATATGTAATTAATGCATTCCTTATTGGTTTGGAGATTTGAAAATGTCATTTTACTTCTGTTTACTTTAAAGCAGGCCGGAAGTGACTGTTCTCCTGTCACTTTCGGCCTGCAGAACTCACTTCCGGCCCTGATAAATCTCACCTTAACACAAATCCAGGTGCAATGTTTGAATTTAGAAGTAGATGTCACATGTGTTTATATTGTTGAAAATTCATAAGATGCCAATGTCGGTGTCAGACTGTCATTCGAAATTCAATTTTTGTCATATTTTTACCCTTTTTTTTTCAATAAATAATAGTTCAAAATAGAATAGTATACATAATTTGGTGGAACATTTTCACATTATTGTCTCGAGAATTGAGTGACCTCGGTCAACCATAGTATCTCGACAATAATAAAACACTTTCCACCTCCGCATGTAATATACTGTTATTTACAATCATACATGTAAGGTTAACTTTTCTGACTTTTGAAAATGTCACTTTTTGACTTTTACTTTTCACCCATGGGTTGAAAGTTTACTTTTCTCCCGTGGGCTGAAAGTAAGTGAAATTGTTGAGATTTATTGTATTTTTTTAGTTTTCATTGAAATAAAAATTACAAAATTCGAATGATTGTAAATAAAATAGTATACAACCTTGGTTAAAAGTTTCATTACTGTCTCGAGATTTTAATTAAACCATGGTCTAAGATTGAACCTCGGCTGCGCCTCGGTTTAAATTTTGTGAAATCTTTCGATAGTTTTAAAACACTTTCCACCTCCATATGTAATATACTATTCCCGAGGGGAACAATATAGTATATTGTTTTATTAGGAGTAGAAGCTTTACTTTTTTGTGCTGAAGCGGTAGGTTTGCGAGCCGAACGTAGTGAGACTTGCAATACTGCTGAAGCACAAAAAAGTGCTTCTACTCCGTATGCAACACGCTATCTTTTCTCCAAACGAATGGGGTAAGCTTGGGGGCAAGTGGATGGTTGAGCGGCAGCACAAGTACGAGCGGCACTAAAAGTACTTCTACTGCCGCTCCAGCGGCACTAAAAGTACTTTTGCTGCCGCTGGGGTTGCCAAGCAGCATAGAAATTAAATTTCTACCACCTCGACAGGTGTTAACCCGCTGGATTTGCCTAGCAGCATGGAAATCAAATTTCTGACATCTTGACAGGGGTTAACAAAGTGACGTTTTTCTGACGTTTGGAGAAAAAAAACTTTAATACGTTACACGCTACAAAACCCCCTTTTCATTCTTCCCCCTACAAAAGTAGATTTTTTTATCTTGCATAAGCAAGCGAAAGCGAAAGTGAAACATGCTAGTAGTTACTTTCACTTTCGCTACTAGCATGTTTCACTTTCGCATACCTATTTGCGATTTTTGAGGGGAAAGGATGAAAAGTTTAATACATTACACGCTGCAAAAGTCCTGTTAGGTGCTCGGAGGTATATACCTCGCATCTGAAAGTACGCTTTCGCAGCTCGGAATGTAAACAACTATTTATTTAGGTGTTCTGAGGTATTAAATACACCTCGCACCTTAAAGTGCGCTTTCGCAAGTTGGAATTTAAATAAGTATAGTAGTTCAATTCAATTTCAATTCTTGATATCGTGGATTGGTAGCTACTTTCAGACACACAATTAGTTCTTCTTCTTACTAATTTTATACCGCCGTAAAAAAATAGGATTTTTTTTGTTTCATCCCGAAAAGGAAGACAAGATGGTTTTTTTCTGAAAATGTTCTTATTGAAAATATTTGTTTATTTATATTTTGGGCTAGGATAAAGATTCAGACTTGCGGTTTTCACCAGTTTCTTTATTTTTTCATCCTCTTTCCATCTAAATTATAAAAAAAGCATCATTATATTTGAAATTTCCAAGAAAAAATGGAAAATTGTCGACTTTTAGACACAGCGCCCCCTAGCGGCAGCAAAACAATTTAATTTTGTCATTTTTATTATGCATTTCATTAAACAGAAAAAAATTCTTCCAAATGAAACCAGATTCATTTAAATCGGTTGAAAAACAAAAAAGTTATATAACTTTTGTTCCTGACAAGTTTGAACCTTCCCCCACCTCTTATTTGAAGAGTTAGAGCAAAAAATCCTTAACAAAATTTTTTCGTAATCTCATCAAGATTTCAATAATCATATTTTTAGGATACCTTGAGTGGGCGTTTTTTGAAGATAATCACAGTATTATGTTTTTGAGTGTTCGTTGCGCCCCCTAGCGGTCAACTTACAAACTTGAAAACTATTTCCAGCAATTTTTCATGGCCTATTTTATGAAAAAAATGTTTACCTGGAAGCTCTAGGACTAATAGTTCCGGCGATATAGCCGGCAACCTTTCTTATTTGGACACCCGGTACATACAGTGAATTTTATAACCATAATAATTTCCATTCTCAGTTAGCGCAGAGAAAAAAAAAACACTAATGAGCATTACATTTTTATTTTTCTATTAAATTAAAAAAGCTATGCTTGGCATCGTTTGTTTGCAGAAATATTTTCAATCGACTCAAGTTGCAAGATTAATGCTATTATCTCACAATTTCCCGGAACCCTCCGCTTATACCCTGAGGTCGTCAATGTACCGTGAACGAACCAGGACTATCGATAAGATCTTCCATGGTGCTAGGTTATTGTATAGCGTGCCCTTTGTCAATTATTGGACGCTCGCCTATATTCCCTGTAGGACTTTGGCCGCTTTTGCTGGACAGGACATCATGTTATTTCCCTGCGGAGAGTTGCGAAAAGGATTTCAAATCAATTTCACGTTGCCAGATGTAATTTCGTTACCGGTTCGAATTAGAACATTTACTTTGGGCATTTGCACCACTAGGAAAAAAATATTGTTCTGGATGAAAGGTAATATGTAAATAGAATGAGTTAACGGCGAATAAGTAGATCATAGCCGATTGGAGTTAATTAATTTTAGTTGGGTATTGATCAAATTTGCAATGGTGAAAAATATTTGAGTAATGTGCATTTGGTAGCGTTAATTTAATAGAAAGCCGAACCAAATCACAAACCAATCTCCATTTATTTTCCATATCCAGATTGGAAAAAGTCCATGAAAACGAGGGATACACGTTGTTTACATAAAATGATTAGATCGACGTTATAAACAAAGTACAGCTGTACTGTTTCTGCAATTTCCCTCCTATTGAATTCATTTCATTTTATGCATGAATGCATCGCTATTTGACTAAAACTAAACATCGCTGTGTGTTCGTTAAATTCAAATCAGTGGCAAACAATCATAAACACAGGGCGGTCTCGGCCTATGTAGCACAGCACTTCGATCAGTTTGATCATTTGCCGTAATTAATGGACTCCATCGAGGCGCGCAGTAAAATTAGGGACGAAAATTATGTAAATATAGCTACACTAGGTTTTAAATAGAATGGGTCAGCACCAGAGCCGGACAAATTGGTTTATAGCGAATCGAATTTGATAGATCCAATAGGAACTTAATGGTATTGCCTTTTGGTTAAATAATAAAGCCTCAATAAATCAGTATGACTTAATTATGAATGTGCTTTTAAAAATCTGGTTAGAATAAAAAAACAAAACCAAAAAAGAAGGAGATGGAAGAGAGAACATTATAGACCAAATACTAGAGAAGTTGGTATAGTCTGGCAAGTGGTAACTTGGTAGAGACGAAAGGGGGAAGAAATACGGGGTGTAACCCAAAAATATTCACTGGCACCTCAACTGACATCGCCTGATGACAGCCATGTCTTTGGGTTCAGTGGCACCGAAAACACCAAGGAAATAAACCAATAAAATTATTAGAAAAAAAAATTCTCCAGTTTCGCCAATAACCACACCACTGCGTGCTGTCGTTCAGGCTCAAACCAATAGAATCATGCCTCTGAATAATCACGCCTCTTCACATCCATTATTTCGCAATGTTGCTGGATTTTTTTCATTATATTTCAAAATACTGCAAATGCCCACATTGCAAAAAAAATCTGTCACCAACTTGTTTATTATTGTTTCTGTCAAGTTTGGCAAAGAAGCAAATTCTATTGCAGTTCGCCGTTTGGCTAGCCAGACAATACCTATACTATATTTTTTCCAACGATAGACACGACATTGACAACCACCAGCAAGTGAGGTCAAGGATATTACACACATAGGATAGCCTATCCTCATAAGCCCTGTGTAGTTCAAATCTCAAGCTCCCCAACACGCCAAAGTACCAGTGATGACGTGGGCAGAGTGTCGTTTCTCGCCTTGATGTAAGGTGTTTGCACCACAGGCTACGATTCGGCTGGATTTTGCTTTATGCATACTTGGTTTTGGTATGTTTTGGCACATTCTAAAACGACCCTTCTTTAGATCTCGTTTGCATCTTCCTTTTTGCCTATTATCTTAATCAAAATTAAATAATATTTTTCTTCATAAATGTATATTCTAAACTACGACCGCTGTGGCGCAAACAGCTAACGTCGATGACGTCGGCAACGGTGCAACGCCATATGACATTGATTCCAAAAATCGAGGCCCATGAGCAATCCTGTTAGTAGTGTGTAATATCCTTAAAGTAAGGTATCCTTTCACAATGTATGTCGTGAAAATGTAATAAAAAAAAATATATTAATCAGAAAACGTTTTATTTAATCTTTATAGGTATACCGGGTGCCCACGAGATTACTTTCCTGCTGCCATTTTTTTATTTGTTCATCAATATCAACGAAACTTGGTAGGCTTGATATTCTGATAAAACGCCATTTTTTCGCATCCACGACAAGTTTTCCTGACTTCTGGTTTTACCGGAAGTTATCGAAACTTTTGATTTTCAAATGGCACGCCCTGTATATTTTTTGTTTTTTGGATTCTACAGATCGTTTTACATCCTAGTGAACCACTTTCAAATCGAGTTTTGTCGAAATTTAGTTTTCAAATTAAATTTAGTAGAAAGAAAAATAACCTACATAATAAATCAAAAATGTTTAAACGAAAATTATGAAAAATATCGTGGTGTATTATATCGTTGGATTCGCCTTAAAATACTGCATTTAGTGATCTTATGAAAGTAATATCTTTCTATTCTAGTTTTTGAGCTAGGGCAAAAATACTAAAATAATGGAGTTTACAGCTCTCTATCAAAAAAATTTACAAAGATAAAATTAAGTTTGTATTTTTCTGAAATTAAGTAAAGTACCTATGTAGAGTCATTTTAGGATGATCATGGCACTCTAGTTAAAAAATTTAATTTAAACACAAAATTTGGAAAAAACTCGATTCAAAAATGGTGCATTAGGACGTGAAACGATCTGTAGAATCCGAAAAACAAAAAATATACAGGGTGTGCCATTTAAAAATCAAAAGTTTCGGTCATTTCCGGTGAAACTGGAAGTCAAGAAAACTTTTTATAAATGCATAGAAATGGCGTTTGGTTAGAATTTCAACCCTACCAAGTTTCGTTGATATCGATAAACAAATAAAAAAATGGCAGCCGGAAAGTGATCTCGTGGGCACCCGGTATAACAACGAAATTCCACTGACTCATTCCCTCACTCAGACACGCTCACTCACTTATTACGAGATCTCCAAAATTACTATTTAGCTTTGTTAGTTAGACACTTTCCGTTTGAGGATCGTGGGGGGGGGGGGAAGAATACCTAAGGCAAAAACAGAAACAGGTGTGAGGTCAGGTGATCATTGGCGTGCTAACGAGCCATGAACGAGCCACGAACTCACATTCCTTTGGAGTATCAGATTGTAAAAGTCGGACTGTATAGGCGCCACTTGATGAATTTTTTTCTGCACTTGGCTGCTTCACCGAACTGCGGCCTATATATACGACCGATTGACTCGAATATATAGTAGGTACTCCTTTCTCGACGTAGACCTCCATTAAGAACTAGGGCTTCGCAAGACCAAGACTGGCCAGTCTTGGTCTAGGTCTCGAAAAACAAATGCGTCTTGGTGTTGGTCTTGGTCTTGATGTTTCAAGACAATTTTTTAACAAAAAACATGAGTGAATCCGAAGGGTGTGGGATTTTTTCTTTGGTGCTATGCACGAATGGTTTTGTTCAAAAAAATTGGCCAAGGACAAAATTTTTTAAAATTTCCCTTAGGAAATATTTTATGTACGTGTTATATTTTGATAGGAAATTCCCCGAGGTTGAAGATTATTTACTACGTTGTGTCGAGTTACAAAATATACACTTTGACAGATTTCTGACATCAATGCGTTTTAAATGGGAAAGAGGGCCTCAATGTAAAAAATGACAATTCTGGAAATTTTCTCCGGGATATTTCCAAAAATTTCCACTTATTAATTTTGAAAATTTGTATGCAAAATTTCCAGTGTAATTTGCACAAAGGAAATTGCCGTATAAATAAGGTTCATACAAATACATATTAGAAAATTAGCTTTTTACGGTTATACAACTCACTGTACATTATTCCCATATGACCACGGAGTCGTGGTGTCGCGCGTAACGCGTTTCGTGCCAGGTAAAAGTATTATCCGGTAATCCTGAAACCTCTTGTGGTATTATATTCGAAACTGTACTTAACGTGGTTTTTACGTTGGACGACGGTAATGGGCATAGGTATACACTAGAGGGTGGCCCAGCTTTTATTCGGGAAACTTTCACAGCATACCTATACAGGGGAGATAATAAGCATAAAACATAAAATAACCATAATAATATATCCTAAAAGGCCATGTTTTCGAAATACAGGGTGTTGACATGTTGGAAAAAATCCGTCGGAGAAATTATTGAAGGTAGTTTCAGTTTTCTATGTATTTATTTGTTTATACTGGTTTACACATTGTACATACAGACAGAATGAATTTTATTGTGCAAATAAATATCGTATAAATTTGAGCTCTAGGAAAATTTCTATAAATTCTTATGGTTTATTTGCTAAATTTATCAGGATTACTATAAAAATTTTAAATTGAAGTAGTCCATTTCTCAAAGTGGAGGTAAAAATTTAATTCCAAAAGTCTTCCTCCACAAATACTTTAATAAATTAAAATTAATAAGAGCCCAACATGTTTCGAGATTATTAGAATCTCATCATCAGGGGCCAATCAGCTCAGAAATCAAACAAAGGGGTGGATATTGCAGGCTGCCAGATGAAGCATTTTGTAGAGGAAAATTAGTCAAATATTAAAATTAAAAGTTGGGTCGTTAGTTAATTAATTTGTAATGAAAATAAAGTAATTGAAGTAAAAGTACATCACTGTGTTCTTTTTCAAATAAATTTCTTTGAAGAATCTTTGATCTTGTAGCGAGTCTTGTAGAGAAGCTCATGACTAAGCAAAGAGTCTCAACAGACTCTTGCTTTTAATTTGGTAAATAGAAATAGTACATTGTGCAACGAGTGGGAAAGGGAAGCTATTTCTAATGAGTGTGAATAAATGGCCCGCGCCCCGCAGGCATCACGTGAAAAATTTATGCCACGGCCTTTATGCTGCAAGTGGATGCATGCCATTCCCTTTTCGAATTTGAAATAACATTGTTTAATCATATGCAAATTGGCATGCAAAATGAAATCATTAAGATTTTCGGTAAAAAAATCACATATTTTACATACCTATTTATATCGGGTCTTCAAAAAAAAAACCAATCAAAGATTGCTATGGTTTTTTAAACGTATGTCTTCACTATATTTTGCTTTAATTTTGTCAATGAACTTTACTGTCAAAATATAATGTCAAAAATCCTGACGAATAAAGAAACAGGAATGCGACGTACGTTTTTGAAATCAAAGCAATCTTTGATTGGTTTTTTTTTTGAAGACCCGATATGTAGGGCTGCAGGTGCGAGCATGCCATTTTGTTTCTGCACTTAAAATATTTTTTTTTTTAATGAATTGCAGAATGGCAAGCAAAAATCAATCATTATTTTTTGTTTATATTTTTTGCAACTTTTTCCATGCATGCCTATTCAATGTTATGCCCTGAGATGCATGCCAATTTTTTTTTTAATAAGCATTATAGAAATCAAAATTTGAACATATGGCATGCAATTTGAAATCACCAAAAGTATACTAAAAATTTTCATAAGATCTTCCGCTAATTTTCCGGATTTCCCCCACCGAGCGGCGCATGCCATTTATTTTTTAGGCTGTTATTTGGATGAAAATTAAATATTTGCTTTGGCATGCAATTTCAAAACATTAAAAATCAGCATTATTTTTTTCATCTCCAGGTGACTCTTTGAAGCATTTGCGCTACTGCGGGGTGCATGCCTTTCATTAAAAGACTTTCAATTCGTTAGTTTTACCTTATGTTTAAATGGCATGCAGTTACAGACTTAGATTATATACAGGCACACCTAGATACGCAAAGCATTCAAAATAATTTCAGCCAAGAAGAGGTCACAGTCTAAGCCCATGTCTTATACCAAGTATGCACTGATACGTTGGATACCTAGAAAAACCTGAAGGGATTTTTTTTAAACGATTTGATTGGTCATCACTTGTCAACGCGTGTTTATTTGGTTTATGTGGGAATCAGCTTTTAAGGGCGTGCGTAAAAATTTTGTGCCGTAGTAACGGCACTTCTTGAGCAATGGCTGAAACAGCTGATTTTCGATTTGTTGTTTTGTGATATTGTTCTCGCGTTTTATTGTGATTTTAATGATTATGAGCTCTGTTTTCTATTCAAAAAAATATTAAATTTAACACATGTGGAGAATCATGCTTCAGCTGTGCCTGGTTTGTGGAAAAAATAATGCGGATTTCCTAACCTTTTCTCTACAGGTAAGTGCAATCAGTGGCGCACCACCTGTACTTGTTATTTATTGTATTATCTGTTAGAGTTCCAGCCGTAATCTAATTCCGGTTTCAGGAAGGTTTGATTAATTATTATGTAAACAATGTATCAATGAAAAGAACAAAATTACTATTCTTCAATCACATTTACTTGATTGAAATAAAATATTACATATTAATTTGCTTACGAATTATTGATTTCTATAATTTTAAGCAAATAAAGCTTAATGTACTTACCTACTTGATATAATTTTAACTAGGTAGGTGTCAAAAAAATAGCATCAAAGTTGAATTCAACAAGAATTGTATACTTATGTTTGTATATTATAATATTTTGTTAATTTCAGATTTCAGATACGTGTGTGTGAATCAAAATTTATTGTTTGTATCATTTGAAAATAAATTGGCTTTATATCATTGTTGTTTTATTGAAATTAATGCTCATGCAAGAAGCCCAATCAGGTAGGTATAGAATTTTTCAAATTTTAAGAAATAACTCAAAAGTTAATCTTTTTGCGTTAAAAAATGCAGATAGTATCATTGTATAATAAGAGTTCTCTTATTATACAATGATAGTATGTAGATGTAGTCAGAACATTGAAAAAAAACATTTTCTACTCTCACTTATGTGAAAATACATTTTTTTAAATCTTGATAGGCAGGCGAAAGCGAAGAAAATATTTTGTCAATTGTGTTTTTTTTAAATTTTAAAATATATTTTGATTCGACCGATGCTCCGCTAATGATCGCTTTCCTCGGGCCGGTCACAGTCTAAGTGTTGAGCACATGTCCACAAACTTGTGGAATAAATAAACAAACCCATTCATAAAAACGTTGATGTTGGCCGAAACATTTGGGTGTTTTATGAATGACTATGCGTATCTAGGTGTAGCCTGTATATAATCTAAGGTTACAGATCACCAAAAACCACAAAAGTTTTTCACAAATGAAAATTCGATTTTTCCTATATAGCGGCTTCGAGCGGCGCTGAAAATCATATTTTTTCTTACTGTTCCTGGGTTAATTATCAACCATTAAAAAGGCATGCGGGATAAAATCAGTAGGTAAAACCTGTCACGCCCTCCCAATCTAATAGCTCATTTGAATTTATTGGCCTATCCACAATAATTAGATTCAGGATAGTTTGGGTGAGATGTGGGGTTTGCGTTAGTTTGGGTTAGTTAGTTAGTTAATAGTTATCTTTGGAAATTCCAATACTTAGGTATTGTATTATGTTGGTGTAGGAAAATATCGATGTGTTTTGTTTGAATAATTGTTACACTATCTTGTGTTTTTAAAACCTATATCACCTTCTCGTGAATTTGAAAAAGTAATGGAGGTGGAAAGTGTTTCATTATTGTCGAGAGATACTATGGTTGACCGAGGTGCGAAGCGTCGAGGTCAACCGATTATCGAGACAATATGTGAAAACTTTCCACCGAAATATGTATACTATTTTATGTTGAACCATTAATAATTGAAAAAAAAATAAGGCAAAAATATGATAAAAATTGGAATTTCGACTGACACTCTGATACCGACATTGACATCTTATGGAATTTCAACAATATAAACACTTGTGACATCTACTTCTAGATACAAACATTGCACCTGGATTTGTGTTTAGGTGTGAAAGAACAATTTAGCAGGCCGAAAGTGAGTCCTCCAGGCCGAAAGTGACAGGAGAACCGTCACTTTTGGCCTGCTGCAAAGAAAACAAAAATAAAGGGGCATTTTCGAACCCTCATACCAGTAAGAAATGTGAAAATTACATACATGGTTCAAAATAAAAGACATTAAAAGTAGATATAGGAATTTGCATATTTTTACAAATATTGAGTTGATTTTTTTTTTTCAAGACCAAGGCCAAGACAAGAGTTTTGAGAGTCTTGGTCTTGGTCTTGGTCTTGAACATCAAGTCTTGGTCTTGGTCTTGAAAAGATTTACTAGGTCTTGGTCTTGGTCTTGCTACCAAGACCAAGACAAGACCAAGACTAGTCTTGTGGTCTCGCGAAGCCCTATTAAGAACGGATTTTATGAAACTCCTATCCAAAACAGATTCGTCACACAAAAACAATCTTTCAAAAATTCCAAAAATACGATTTCTTTCAAATTAAACGGTGAAACCGCGGGGAACATCTATAAACCAATAAATTGTTGTAGGTTGCGATAATTTGTACTAATATTTTGACCACATTTTTATCTACCATTTGTCACTTCACGCCATCTAATTTAGTTCTATTTGTTAATAAAGTCTCTTTTTAGAGGCGAACGAAAACGACTCAAATATTCCTTCGGGGCTAGGCTTAAGGATATAAGCAAACTCTATTTAAGGAGCTCCACAAACTACCTCAAAGCTCAATACACCATCAACAGATTTATAGCTGACCGCAAACTCTTGTTCCCTATTGTTGTTAAGCCCAAAATTAATGGATACACTCGCTATAATTTATAGTCTCATAATAAATGAATAAATTGATCAAATGGGGTAGCCTGAAACAATTCAAGTTTTAATTTTAATTTCGTTAATTAAAATGAAATGCACTCCAGAAATATATATGTGTCACACGCAAATATTTTGCATGCAAAATAAAGTTATAAACTTTGTGTGCCTGCTATTCAGACGATAATCGAGTTTTATGTTTTGATTATAAGTTATATTATATATGAATTAGCGGTGAATTTTAATTACGCATTAACTTACGAGTTTTTTGACCTATCTAAAATGTGTTCCATAAATTATTTCAAACACCTGCCAAGATTTTAACAAATAAAATTGAAAAGTGACAAGAGCCTTGGCCATGAAATACTTACCTACTTGCTACACCTCAAATGCTTCAGGAAACTGAAATCTCGGCTTCACTTTAGTTTCCAAGATATTTTTGCTTCACTGCCAATTATTATCCTTCATGTCTTAATTCTATTCTTTCACAGTATAATTAAATCCCGGAGCCAAAGTAGAGAGCGTTCCACGTCAAATTATTTAATCATTAATTTAAAATTCTTCGAAATTCCTGCATCCATTTAAGATCACCGTCCGGAATTACGGCCGTGATTAAAGTTCATTTAAATATTTTATTAAAACCTCTCTTCACAGTCTAAAATAGACAATGGGGTGGCACATTCTTGATAAAGTTTTCCAGGCGTAATTGAACGGCCTTAGAAAATTGTTACGAAGAAACCATTATCCCACGCTTTAGCCTTACAGATTGCTGTTCTAAAGAATTTTCTCCAACTTTTATGCAAAGCTATTCCGGAAGCGCTAAAAGTATTAGGTAAATGGATATGGGTGTTATTATGGGGGTTTTTCTGAAGCAGTTTTCTAGGCTATAAGGATAATTTAAAAACATCCGAATACTTTTTAATTTTTGAGCCAACACATTCAAAAACCTGCTTGAAAGTTCCCCTTTCGGTGATAAACCTTTGTTATTGAAGAAAAAACAACGAGAATTCTGAGTAGGCTCATGAAAATTGCACGCTTCTTTAGAGCTGACGCGTACCTATACAAAAAGCTTTTCAGCTAGAGTAGCATTGAAAATAAGCCTATTTCAGAAAGTTCTCCTTTGCCAGCAGTTTTGTGGATTTAAGGTAATGTTTTCCTAAATAAAATAAGAGGTGTCCTTTAACTTTCCACTAATTACAGTAATCAAAACGTAATGGCTTGACTTATTGATCCTATACCACGTCTGAAATGAGACATTAATTAAGGTTAATGTTTAATTCAAAATATCCCCAGACGGCGTAACACGGCATCGCTATTCCGTGACTCTGGATATTGCATATTGGAAATAATAGATATTTGTTATTTATCCTTACTCCATAACATCAAACATAATTGATAGGGTATATTCAACGTTAATTGGAACGTAAGAGTTATAAACTTATTTTACCTTAAAGGGTTCCATAATTTGAACTTTATTGTCTTCAAGACTCGACATAGAAGTGATCCATTATGTTTCTAGGACCATAAAAATCTTTAGGTATGAGGTAATTTATTCGATCTTTTCTCGCTAGAGGCAGCAGCGTCAATCAAGGCTATTATGGCTGAGCTCGTTTATTGCATCTGCGAGCAAAAAAGAGCAAATTTTGACGGACGTCACGTGATCACTCAAAGTCTGTTTTTTTTTTAAAGATAAATTCCCCAAGTCAAAAATTTAGTAACTATGTTGGCAACACAAGCCTTTTCTACATAAAAAATTTGATAGCATTGACAATTTTACATTGTATTGCCAACATAATGTCATTTTGACTCATCTTTAAAAAAAAAAAAAAACTTTACCTTTTTTCACGCGTCAAATCACGTGACAAGTGTCAAATTTTGCTCCCAGATGCAATAAACGAACCCAGCCTATATTATTGTAAGTAGTTTCGCGTTATCTTCTCGCCATCAGATGGCAGCGTCAACGATCGAGTACGGAAATTACTCCAAGAGCATAATTTATTTATAGTTTGCAGTAATTTGTTCGTTTTGCATTTTTTCTTCAATGTTATGGAGTAAATTATTGCATAAATAAAGTACAAGCATAAATAAATACGGGTCACCAAGTTGACGTGTCTGCGCGCTTACACTAGCTTTCATGTTTGGAGCAGTAAAATGTGTCCCGAGCGAACTGATACTGAGTTGACCTATGAAGTAAACAAATCATCCGTCGTGAAAGTATCGGCTATTCAGTGATTATTATTCCGAAAATGGATGAAAACAGCAGTGATTAATTTGTGAAAGGAAATATTGCAATCCCTTGATGATAAAATGCTGTATGCCATTCGGCCCCGAAGGTCTTTGTGCTTCGCTCAATTCAAACGTTGAGCTTACCACTAAAAGATCCATTTCTGGGCCTAATGACATAAATAAATATTGAAATTGGGGATCGTTTCAATTATCTTTATTGAATTATATTTAAAACAACAAAACTTCTTATTTGAATTTCACTGACACTATAAATTTCAAGTATGGCTGCCTTTTTTGAAAATAATAATATTACATACATGCCGGAGTTATATTATTATGAAATACGTTGGTGTGTGTGTGTGTGTGTTTTTTTTCAAGCTTTTTCATTTGAGACATATACAGGGTGTCCCAAAAAGATACCGACAAACTTTAAGGGGTAGTAGGGGACATCAAAACAAGCATTTTTGCTTATATAAACATATGTCCGCAAATGAGCCATTTGGGCTGTAGAGCAAAAAAACTGTTCGATACTTTTATTCTTCGCAATAATTAAATCACTGTTTACTTATTAATTTTGCTTTATTATCAAATAAATTATGGTTTACAATAATTGTTCAAAATGTTGACCATTTACTTCAATGCAAATGCAAAGATTACACCGTCGGGTCATTGACTGAAAAGTTCTACGAAACACCTGTTCGTAATGAGGAAGATCTGATAGCAAGGATACTGGCGAGTTGTACCCATGTAGAAGCTATTCCCGGAACATTCCAAAGAGTTCGGGAGTTGAACAATTGTTGTAAACCATAATTTATTTGCTATTAAAGCAAAATTAATAAGTAAACAGTGATTTAATTATTGCGAAGAATAAAACTAGATACCAAACAGTTTTTTTGCTCTACAGCCCAAATGGCTCATTTGCAGACATATGTTTATATAAACAAAAATGCTTGTTTTGATGTCCCCTACTACCCCTTAAAGTTTGTCGGTATCTTTTTGGGACACCCTGTAGATGAGTATGAATGAGAATACTATACTAATTGAATTTCTATTATTATTTTTATTTTAAGTTGTAACACATACTTACATACATCATAGTTTACATAAATAGTATATTAAGTTAATTGTAGTGGCTGTATGCACATGCACTATGTGCAAGGCCAATCAAACAAAAAAAAAAAAAAAAACGTTGGTGTAATATAGGTAAGTAGCTGGCATTAGTTACGTACATACACAGAAATATGAAAGTTTCGTTTATATGAATTTGTAATTTCCTTCATTGAGCAAGATTCGTTTTCAATCCATATTTTTCTAGGTATCTATAAACATTCTGGAGAGATAGCTATCAGTTAAGTTTATTTTTTTCAATAAAAATTCAGTCCCCTGTCGATTTTTCCGTATGTTTTCAGCTTCATTTGGCTTCCGTATTTGGTCCGAAAATTTTTCATTGATAAATACTGGCTGTTTTCCGACGAATCTTTTCCAATATCTTATATCCCTCAAGCCTTTTGTGGACCAGTCTCCAGTAATCAGGACAAAAGTCTGGCGATTTATCAAAGAAAAGTCCGCTCATAAATCTTGTTTCTGGGCTCTCTGATAATTTTTCAGGAATTGAATTTTGGAGAAATAAATTTTCCAAAGTTTGGGTATATTGGTTTTGGATTGGAGTGACCTCAACGAAAGAGTTTCAATTTTCAATTACCTACGTTATGAATGCATTGCAATTTCATTGTCGTAATTATTAATTTTGATGCAATTAAAATTGAAAACCTAAGAACATACTACTTATTAGAAAATGTTTGGAAAATACTATGTATATATAATATTATGTATTGCTTATTTTTGTGCTAATCTCAAATACCTAATGTCTACCTATTAGGTCTATTCGAACCCGCCAAAAAATCGTCCCACGAAAGGTTTCAGAACCACTCTGCATACGAATTTCGGATTCTACATACAAATTTTACGTTTTCAGCAGAATCCTGAAGGTGAAATGTACAGTTCCCTTCTGGGTTGGAACAAAGCTAGGATTATGTTTTTTTCTTTATGTAGCTAGAGGAAGGTTTGAAGTTTTTCATAAAAAAAAGTCCGAAAGACTAAAGACATTTCAGAGGCTGGATGTTGGACATAATATGCTTTTTTTCACTCAACTGTATTTAAGCTAAACTTTGGTATGACATAAAAGCTTTCGTGAGTGAAAAACAACATGGCATTAGGGCAAGAAAGCAGCCAATAGAAACAGATGGATGGTAACGTCAGCCTCCCTCACCTCACATTTTGAATTTCAAATGGAAATTTAAGGCCTTTACCATTACCATAAAATTTGGAGCTTTATTTAGCCTCTCAGATAAGCTTTATTTGTCTTTCAGATAAGCAAATAATAGTATATTGTTGTATTAGGAGTAGAAGCTTTACTTTTTTGTGCTGAAGCAGTAGGTTTGCGAGCCGAACGTAGTGAGGCTTGCAATACTGCTGAAGCACAAAAAAGTGCTTCTACTCCGTATGCAACACGCTATTTTTTCTCCAAACTAATGAGGTAAGCTCTGGGGCAAGTGAATGGCTGAGCGGCAGTAAAAGTACGAGCGGCACTAAAAGTACTTTTGCTGCCGCTGGGGTTGCCAAGCGGCATAGAAATTAAACCTCTACCACCTCGACAGGTATTAACCCGCTGGATTTGCCTGGCAGCATAGAAATCAAATTTCTGACATCTTGACAGGGGTTAACAAAGTGACGTTTTTTTGACGTTTGGAGAAAAAACAAATTACAGTTTGTGCCTCATAACAGAAGTGAAAACTTCAGCAAGGCGAGATTAATAATCTCGCCGAAACAAATACAAGTTTTTTTTTTTTTTTTTGTTCTATGTTCACGAAGTAATAACATTTACAAAAGCCGTGTTCGTTTTGGTCATCTTTTTCGTCGATTTGCTCCGCAATTTTGACAGGCACGTGATTTGTGAGTTGAAACTGTCTGATCCAGTCACGTGCCTGTCAAAATTTCGGAGCAAATCGCCGAAAAGGATAATAACTTCATACGGCCATAGTATACAATTATAATTGTGTATAAATTATCTACTCTGGTAAATTTTTCTCTGACTGATCGTCATCTGACGGCTCAGTTTTATTCAGTACCCACAAAAAAGTCCTAAGCACGCTTAAGAAGTTTTCACTCAGTTCAAAATGTCAATAAAACGTATGTTGAATCGCAGATGTTTGACCATTGCTGCCATATTGATTTCTTTTACAGGTCGTTGGATTGCCTTGACAGGTCGTTAGATTTTTTTTCTCCTTATTCCAGGCCTGACCGACTTATTGTCTCCATGCAGCCCTGAAGCCTGAGAAGGCTTATTGTACTTAGCCTGTGTGGTTCATGGTTCATTCCAACCACTCCAGTATTTTTGTGAATTGTACGAGGTTGTGCAGGTCTTTTACTGGGTGGAACGTTTCATTATTGTTTCCAGGTCTACGTTTGGTTGCCCAAAAATGCTGTGTCTTCTGCGATCCAGTGCCTCGCAGTTCACCACGATGTGTCTGGCTGTCTCGGGTTCTAAGGAATCAGAGTCTGCAATTAAGGTCTCCGTCGTACAGGTTCATCCTGTTCAGGTGGACCCTTACTGGTGTGTGGGCAGTCAAGAGTCACGTTATGGTTCCCAGTCGGCTCCTGCTCATTTATAGCAGTTCTGCGATCCTTTTGCTGCATGGTTGATCGATGAATTCCCTACCATGATTCTGCCTGGAAGTTGTCTAGTGTCGCCGATGTTCTTTACCAATCCAGTCTTTGATGTGGCTTCTGGTCATACTCTTTGCGAGTTCATCAGCTTTTTCATTGCCTTTGATTCCTCTGTGTCCTGGCACCCAGATAAGTTTTACCTTATTCTGGTCCGCCAAGGCCTTAAGTTCTCCTGGCATTCCCATACTAGTCTTGATGACACTATCTGGCTCGAAAGGGCCTTCAGTGCCACTTGACTATCAGGCATTATAAGGATCTGCCTATTGGCTGTGGCTCTCCTGCTGTTCTCCGCTCCGCATTGGAGTATAGTTTGTTTGAAAAAACAGAGGTATGTCTTCCTAGTGCATAGTGATCGCTATAGTTGGCGGAGTATATCCCTGCTCCGGTACCAGACGAGGTCTTCGACTTATCTGTGTACCAGGACCAGGTCTGGTCTTGTTTTTTGGTCTCCGGTATGCCATGTTCCCATTCGGTTCTGCTCGCCTCGAATGGTTTGTTCAGGTAGTATCGTCTTGGCATGTAGTCGGTCCTCATGTTGAAAATCTTTACCCGAATGAGCCTTGATTATTCGGGTGTAATGGCTAAATCTCATTCACTACCCAGAAGAAAATGTGCTGAATGCGCCTAAAAAAATTTTCACTTTAAAAATCGTTAAAAGTCACATATACATATAGTTCAAAGGTCTTGCCACTAACGGACAGAAACAACTAGAGAGAAAAATAAATTCTAAATTAATTGGCTATAATTATGATAACCTAACGATCCCTATCCAAGTATCAAAAAATATATGAGCCAACTTCTGGAAAAACTTCTTTCATTAGACTCAAACTCCAGAAAAAAGAACGGGAAAGAAATAATTAAAGCAAATAAAAGCACGAGGAAAAATTTTGGCGATTTAATTGGATTCTGTTTCCAAAGACGTTGCCGAGAAATTAAGGTATGTTAATTTTTTAAATGTTTCATCAAAGTGTACCGTTTTTGGTAGCTCATTAGGGAGGAAAAACACTTGCCGATATGAATGAAGTAGCAGGACGAAGTAATTTGATTATACTTTTTTGTTTTTAAGGAAATTTCGACAAAGGAAAATAAATTTAAGTTTCAATTCAAGATTTGCTGAGAGATTAATTTACTTGAGTGAGACTACTCTTCAAAAATTAATTTATTTTTATTCAAGAAAATAACAGAAAAAATCACAAAGTAAAGAGGGAGGGCAGAATGTACACCAAATGGGTCAATAAAGAATGAGTCAGGTTTGTAAAGGTGTAATTTTTATTATTAAATTCGACCGAGCGCTTTCGACCTAGATCGTAGATTCCATATTGTAGATTGCATATGGAGTCGTTACGGCTAGTTCCAGCTGCTCAAGCACTGCTATTGTCCGTCGATTTTAATCTGATACTCGGACGGAATGTGAGCTGGTGGCACTCTACATTAGAACTCCAATGGTTACCTGATGTCACACCTGTTTTTGCCATATGAAACACCCCCTCGCTCCTCATATGAAAAGTGTCAGTTAAAAATCGACGAACAATACCTTTCCAGATATTTTGTGCGAGACTCTGCTTCTAGTTGGTGTCCAAGATTTCTAGGCTTCTCCCAAACTTCCTGGCGCCGGATTCTCGTCTAAGGAAGTAGAGCTCCCCGATGGAACGAATGTTTTGTCCTTGTCAACGTAATCGAAAAGTAAACGAGAACGATAAAGATGAGAAATTTATTCTCTCGTGGAGCTCTACTCCCTGGCCCGAGAATCGGCCCCCTGGGTGCCCACCTCTTGGGGTGTTAGCCGTACCCCTTCAAGGTATTTCAGCCTCTTGCAGAGGTGTGCAGGGCCTTCACAGATTTAAATGTTCTGTGGTTTCTGTTGCTTGTTCGCAAAATCTACAGTGATCGGTGTCTGCTTTGCCTATTGTTTTTAGGTGATATTTCACCAGGCAGTGCCCAGTAAGCAGATCAACGAGTGTTCTAATGTCTCTTCTATTTATGTTGAGGAGCTGTTCAGATCTGTTTGCTAAGATGGATATGAACCGTTTTGCCTGTCTCAGACCGGTGACGGATCTCCAATGAGCCAGCATTCGGTCTCTTTCCCATTTCAGTTCTTCAGAGGCGTGGCATTTCATTAGTCCGCAGAAAGGCTCTAGGCCTTGAAAAGGTGTTATAGCGCCTTCTTTTGCGAGACGGTCTGCCACCTCATTGCCCTCTATGCCCTGGTGTCCTGGTACCGACATCAGGGTTATCCTTTTGGATTTTTTTAAGGCCTTATTATACTCTGTTAGAGCCAAGGCCACTTAATTCCCGCTTCCACCAAGGCACGTCCCTGTGAACTGCCTTTTGTTTTACGGGAGAGCTATTTTTGAAGGAGTTTTTGATTGCATTGATTAGACTTTGTGAGGCTATTTTCCTCTTCTGTCTCAATGGTGTTTGGGATATCTTCTAAGCTCATGCTGAGAGTGTCTTCGTAAAAGTCCCAGTTTGTGAGCTTTGGAATTCTCCTTTCTTTTGTTTTACTGGCTGTTGCCTTTGAGTCGAACCCAATCATTTGATGGTCCGACATAGAAGGTTCGTCAGAAACATGTCAGTTGGTTACTGTATGTGTTATGAAAGGATTAGTCTAGGACCTCTTTTCTGATCGCATCAATGAATGTGGGTTTACTGCCCTTGTTGATTATATCTATTTTGTTAGAGTTCAGAAATTCAAAAAGGTACTCACAGCGAGTGTTTGTATCAGTGCTACCCCATCCTTCTTGGTGGTGTGAGTTGGAGTCGGCACCGATGAAAAAATGCCTGTCTTTGACCGTGCAACACTGTATGAGACGTTGGACCGTCTCTGGTCGTGCCTCGTTTACGTCCTCTGGATAGTAGGCTGAGGATATGATAATGTGCCTTCAGCCCGTTTCTGTTGGCACTTCCACTAACGTGGTTGCCAAATCTTGGGTTATAAATTCTGGAACAGGTGAAAATTTCATTTTTGTGTCAAGTAGCAGAGCTGCTCGTGGTCTGTCATGTTTTGTACTTGTATATGTATATTAACTTACATGATTTAATGTTGAGGCCCATGATCTTTCCTCCATTTATCCAGGACTCTTGAAGTAGCCCTATGTTTAGTCTCTGTCCAAATATCCTTCTTCTAAGCTCGCTGGTGGCAGCTTTTTCATGTTGCAGGTTTATTTGGATGCACTTCACGAGCGAAGTGCCACTGTTGAGGTTGGTGTTTTTTTGGCTGTATATTATCCATTTGTACGACCCCAGGTTATATAAAGAGGCTCTTTCCCTAGGTTTCATTTTCGCCTTCAGGCTTGTCCAGCCCCTGGTTTTGGTCACCTTTGGATTCCTCTGGTATTGAAGAGCCTGCATCTTTGGATGTACCAGGTAGCGCCTCTTGTTGCTTGGGGCTTATCTGTAATTCGCCACTTGTGGGTTTCACTATTGTGTGCCCAAACTTGTAGCTGATTACATAGCTCCCTGCTTTCGACCTTACTACAGGTCATCTTCAGGATCGGTTCTAAGAATAATTGAAAGATGTTACATGGAATGCATCAATGCATTTGTTGCTCTCAAGTTCGCCTGGATGTCTTATGTGTAAACCCTAATTGACGAGTAAGTCAGCTAATAATTAACTCGTTTTTGTAATGTATTTGTAACATCTAATTATTCTTAGAACCGATCCTGAAGATGACCTGTATTAGGGTCGAAAACGCTCGGTCGAATTTAATATTAAAAATTACACCATTACAAACCAGACTCATTCTTTTAAAAAAATCACGATGAAACTAGCATTAATAACTAGAAAAAAGCTTTACTAGTCACAATATATCAAAACCCACTGTCTTACTATCGACTCGCGCACTTTTAATTGTTCGATGGTAACTTGTTCGATGTTAACTTGTTCGATGTTAACTTGTTCGCGTTCAATTCACCACTCTGATTCTTGACACCCTGGCTTCTAATCTATCGCTGACATTTTTTCCTCGGTAATACTCCGTTGTATAGCGAGTCGTTGGTTTTAGAATTGTCTAGAGAATTTCATACATCTGTCAAAACTGGTATCCCAACAATAAATTGACATGTTTTGATTGTTGATTTGAACCAATCAGATTGTAATTACGCGATAATTTGCACTAGTGCAAATTATCAGATAATTGCATACTAACTGGTGCGAAAACTGGTGTTTTGACATTTTTTGACAAAAAATTTAAATTTTTGATTTATGAAATCCTCTCATTAAATACAACTCGTGCAATGGAAATATATTTATAATTTTCGACAAATTTGCACTCATGCGTTTTTAACTGAAAAAGGCACTCGTGCACTACGTGCACTCGTGCTCTTTTTCAACTAAAAATGCATTCGGGCAAATTTCCCAAAAATTATCAATAATTTCCATTGCACTAGTTATATTACTATTGATAATTCATTTTCATTCGTTGCGAATTTACTAGACTCGTGTCTGGTGAAATTCAATTCGCGAGTTTTCTAGTTATCAGGCAGTATAACAAGATTGTGCACCATTTCCCCAATTAACTTTTTTATCGTTAGGAGTCTCAGAGTACCGAACCCAATCTGCTTTGTAGTGAAAAGTTTTTGTTCTATTTTTGAACTGTAGATTAATTAATTTTTAGACAGATTCTCGTTGTTCCTCTCTTAAATAATTAGGTTATGCAAACGGATTGATTACCGTATAAGTATTTTTTGTTCGATTGTATTTAATTTAGGATATTATACTGAGTACCTATTTTCCTTTATATGAGTGGCAAAAGAGTCGCGCATGTATTACCTGTAACT
Organism: Ceutorhynchus assimilis; assembly: GCA_917834065.1. Classification (NCBI taxonomy): domain Eukaryota; kingdom Metazoa; phylum Arthropoda; class Insecta; order Coleoptera; family Curculionidae; genus Ceutorhynchus; species Ceutorhynchus assimilis. The sequence goes on from OU892279.1 coordinate 17,000,953, forward strand.
TTTTGATTACCTCGCACCTATATCAAAAAGTGACCAAAGTTGTTCAGTAAAATTATTCCCCACATTTCTGTCAATTCAATTTGGTTGCCATCCAGATCAACTTGATTTTTTTAAATGGAACATGCTGCATGTGATTGCATATTTGGATTCTACTGAGAAAACTATGATCTTTTCTCATTTAAAATTTTGACCTTTTTTCAACTGTTTCCTAGATAATGACAGCTAAAAAATGAAAAAAAAAGAACTGACTTTTTTGAAATAATGCACGTTGCACTTTTCTCTATATGATATTGGGAATTTATGGTTGCGGTTTGCGGTTGCTGATTTCAGCTGTCATTATCTCGAAAAAAATTGACAATGGGTGAAAATTTTAGATACAAAAAGAAACATAGTTTAAACCAAATATGCAATCACATGCAGGAGGTTTCTGAATGCCACAAAGTTGGTCTGGAAGGCAACAAAAATCCTAAATAGAAAATGATGTCACAAGTACCTAAAGGCTCTTATGGAAGTAGAAATTCCCTCTATTTGTTTACAACTTCTGTTGCAATTAGTTTTTTAATCAGCATTATATTTATTGAAACTATGTTATTCGATGCTCGAATTGTCATCTTCATAGCTAGTTAGTAATCCATGAAAGCTTTTGTTAAAACTATACCAAATGTCGGTCATATATAATTCTCTAATTTATAAATAAACCGTTTCTATAGGATACGAAATCTCCCTCCGTACATCTACCAAAAAGGGGAATGATAAAATATACGATCTTAGGGACGGGATCTGCTTTTATTCCAGAAACACGATCTGGGCTTTAGTTCCGGCCAATGACCCAAAGAAACAATGGACACTGCTTTATGGATACCTACTTATACGTGTTTGGGAAAATATTTCATAGTGTGGAGAACAAAAGGCATATCTCTAGACTTTTTGATACATTTTCCTAAGAATATCCTTGTTATATTTTGATTTTGTTTCTTCTTGGGCCTCTGGGAGGGCACATTGGTATCTAATCATATATTATATCACAAGAGCTTTAAATTTAATCGATTAAACTATCCAACGTATTTTGAGCATAATTTTGCTTGGAAAATAGTTGAATGCACAATAACTCGACCGCTTCGCGGTCTCGGGCTTTTATTTAAAAGTTATTGTGCATGAAACTATTTTCCAAAAAGCAAAATTATGCAAAAAATTTTTGGATAGTATAATCCATTTAAATTTATAGGTCGAGTGGTATACGGCTAGATTATTTCCTGAATAATTAGGATTGAATTGTTGGCGTCAATCCTATCCAAAGAGTTCTATCTATTATAAAATGTCAGAATATTTCTATCAAAATTCTGTCAAAAAAGGTAAACAAAAATTTAATCGCTGATAAACAAGGTCTTGTGAAATAATCACTTATTTAAACAAAATTCATTCAAAAAATGACGTTGTCTGATGGGTCTATTTTATAATGAATGAAATAATCAGCTATAATATCATTAATATCCCTAGGAAATTGATAGTGATAATTTTTAATGCAAGCGAAAGCACGATGCTTGGTAACAGTCCGGCCGCGTGCAAAATCTGAAGTCTTCATATCGTAGGATTTATTTATTTTTCGCTATCAAGTTATAAGAAATTGAATTTTGCGAAGTAGTCCAGTAAATTTATGAGTGCTTCAAAAAGTTTTGAGTGCACACTTATTTTTCCAGTGCTGATTGGAGGCTGTGTCCTGAATATTGAGCCATAAAATCACACTCGAAAGCCTTGTGCGTTCGGCCCTATTGACCTTTTTCTTATATACCTATATATTTTTGACAAAATGACCTTCATAAAAGCTTTAGATAATTACATTCTAATCAACTATGTCTGATGACTTTTTTGCTAGCTATTTTATTTAAGGCGCTACGGCCATTTTAGTGCTTCACAATTCGAAAAAAAATTAAATAGCAATCCTGCAGATTATTGTACATAATAACATTCTTCTACCTTTTACTTTGCGTTATAATATTGTTAGGAACCCGGAGTTTTCCGCTGGCTCCAATGTAAAAATCTCGGATTATTTTTAGGCCATGTATATACCTATTATCCGGTATAAAGTGAAAATAAAACTCGAAATACCTTGAAAGTGTAGTTTATTTAAACTCTGTACGAAACTGATTTTACAAAGCGACTGTTACAACCCGACTGTTCGCTATCGATGTTGAAATGCGACTCCTATCTAATTCTAAAAATTTAAAGTAACCTAACAAGGACTATTCTCACCATCTGGAATAATAAAATTAGGGAAAAGTACTCTGTCTTTGGCGGCAAGGACACCCTTCATGGGTTATATTTATTTATATGTTATATATAATTTGGGTTCCTGCAATAGAGGTACCGGGTACCGACAATTGAAAACATGTTGTTGGGATATTGATGTTTACAGGACATTGGTTGTAAAAATAATTCCAGCCGGCACATCTTTAAAACTTAAACAATCAATGAGTTATAAAGTACCTAATTGATGAGGGACTAAACCAAACAGATGGCGGAATTTGTTAAAAAGAGGAAATGTGATGAACATAATTGTTAATAATAATAAAATGATGAATTTACTGGTTCACAACAATATTTTATTGTAACCTTATTTCTTTCGCTTGAACGGCCTTTGAGGCATGTGAAAAATTGATTTGTTTATGTTAAGGGACTAATGATGATTTTAAACAATATCCAATCTGTTTTTGTTAACCTTATTCAATTTTTTTTTTTTTCACTGTGAAGTCAATTGCGAGGGGGCATTTCACTGATGTTTTTTTTTTGTACATATATTGTGCAATACTCAGGTATTGCAGAATATTATGAGAGTATTGTGAACTATTGCAACCTATTGCCGACTGTGTCTAGGTATTGCAAACCATTGTGATTATTGTGATGATTGCAGTACATAGGTATTCCCTATTTCTTCAAACTTTTATATTTTTCTGTTATATTATTTAAATCTTTATGATCTAAATCAAACGGATGAGATCATCAATTTCATCTTTTCCAGGTCATCTAAACTGGCATACGTTCAATTTTAGAAACTTCACTTTGCTTTTCTGCATACAGACATGCAGTACTTTTCCGATGTACCACGCAGTATCATAACATAATATACTGCATAGTAATATTCAGTTCGAATATACAGGGTGTATATTTTAAGTGATACCACTATTACTATATCCGAAACGGTAAGAGCTACAAGGTCGGTTGAATTAGAGAAAAGTTGCCTTTTTTGATGCCCATTCAAAACTTGTTTACAGTGTTGTCAAATTCCTTTTAGTTTATGAAATACAGGGTGATTTCTTAAAAACGCCAAAAACTATTTCATCAACTATTTCAAAAACTATTGATTTTCGAGACACAATTTAAATTTGAAAGTTTTATAATTTTTTTCACTCTACAACATGGCATCTTCAAATTTTAAACCCGACGTTTCGTGATCGAGCTTCCATCATCAACTTCATTTTTTTTAATACGGACCTGGTCTTTTTATGACATTTTTACAAAGGGAATAAAAGGCACTTTCTAATAATGACTTAAAAAATCCAGGTCCGTATTTAAAAAAATGAAGTTGATGATGGTAGCTCGATTACGAAACATCGGATCTGAAATTTGATGACACCATGTTGTAGAGCGAAAAAAATTAAAAAACTTTCAAATTTAAATTGTGTCTCGAAAATCATTAGTTTTCAAAATAATTGATGAAATTATTTTGGGCGTTTCTTAGAAATCACCCTGTATTTCATAAACTAAAAAGAATTTGGCAACACTGTAAACGAGTCTTAAATGGGCATCGAAAAAGGCAACTTTTTCCTAATTTAACCGACATTGTAGCTCTTACCGTTTCGGATATAGCAATAGTGATATCACTTAAAATATACACCCTGTATAGTCTTCCTCCTTTATCATTTACTTCTACATTATAGAGTCTTCACTGAAACTTTCATTTCCGAATTCATTTTCACTTGTGTGATTTGTCTATTTTTACAGCAAAAAAACCATATAGAGTTGACTTTCTTACTGTCTTTGACTTTCTGTTTTTTAAATGTATTTTTAAAAAGTTTCCATTGTTCATATCTGTTACTTAAGCATTGTAATCTTTAAAATTAAAAACTACCCTGTCCATATAATTTTTAAGAAAGTTAAGCTCCTCTGGTTCTTCGTCTGCCTCTACCACATCATCATTAGTTTCCTCGTGAATAGCCTCAGACGAGGCCTCAGATGAGCCAGTCGAGCTGAGTTCATCTATGTTGAAATTAACATCAAGTTCAGAGTTAATTATTGTTTATGAGATAGTATGTCCGTCAAAACAGCAACTGTATAATCTTGGATATTGTCTATTCCTAACATCTGAAAAACAGCGACGCAAACATGAGACCAAAAAGAGGAACCGCAGGAGGAAGCGAGAGAAGAGTACCAGAGGAAAAGACAATCCCGCTCTTATATTTTTCAGTTGTTCTATTTTCCTACACTCTTAAGTTAAAGTTAGAATAAAGTGCAACAAAAATAAAATCCGTATTCAAATTTATACCCAACAAGTGATCGACGCTGATGTATAGCTTTTGGTATAGAGATAGTTGAATGGGCATGCCATGTGCATTTGTGTCCCAATGCAAAAATTAAATATATAGCATGCTACTGCAAAAATATTCCAAATAACATATCAAATATAAGAAAACTATACACTAAAACACAGGAGTCTTAGAGATAATCTCAAGGATTTTCATCGACAAGAGTATAAAAATTGAAGTGAAGAACCACTGCAAACCTATTGCGATAGTATTTTAGATTATTGTAATGATATTGTAAACTATTGCGAGCATATTGTAGACTATTGTGAGAATATTGCTGAATATTCTGAGAGTATTGCAGACAATTGCAAGAGTATCGTGGAACATTGCGAAATATTGTGCACTATTGCAAGGTATTGCATTCTATTGCAAGGCATTGTGAGCTATTGAGAAATTACTGCCGCAATACTATACCCAAATTTGTACATCATGTGGCCAGTAAAATACCCCTCGGTCAATTGCCATTTTAATGTTTCACTATGTAAGATGTCAAAAAAAAGCTTCCGCGAATCGTCAAATGCCTATACATATGCATACTAAATGAAGCTCATTTCTACACCACCCACGAGCTAGAGCTTTCGGCGCGTTTTTTTTTTTCAACGTGATTTCCTCTATACGCCTAATTCAGGATCTACGGAAAAAAACGGTGATGCTTGTAGTGTCCGTCGGTGAGGTTTCATCTGCTTCCATATCATTGATGCCTTCGTCGTTGCTGTCGCTTTTCCCTGTTGGTAACTTTCGCAGGTTTCCCTCGCACAATTTTTACAAATCGTTGAGCACTTCAGCCCGGCTTGGCGACAACTGCAAGCGGATCGGCATGGTGGTTGGATTTGCAGCAAAGGAGATTCAGCAGTGCTACAAGAACAGCAAGACATGAGAATCAAACGTAGACCACAATATATAAACCTCTTTTCTCAAAATTTTCAATGCTAAATACATTTTTAGTTATTTTGATAGTAAAAAATACATATACCTACATAGTTTATACCAAATAAACTTTCAGTTATTACATCGATGACGCCATTTTTGAAATCGTTATCGCTAACCATGAAAATATTCGGCATCGGACTGACTTGATTGGAATTTGAATTTCCCGCTGGCGATTCAGTTGCTAGCACTACTCTAAAAAATGTAACGTTGCCAAATTAATTTCTTTCATTTGGACTTTTAATAGCGTTTTGGCAGTTTACGAGTTTTTAGTTTAAGTACTATTTTGAGCTTGCTGTTTTTAAAAAACAGACCGCAACGCTGTGTCGGACGAGCGACTAAAGTTTATTTGGTATGAGCTATACGTTGTTCAAAACTAAAGAGTATTTATTCAGTGCGTCAAAAAATGCAGTATGTTATAATACACAGTTATCGTTAGCACTTTTTTAGAAAAAAACACATTTTGCAGATGCCTAAAAGCCCGTATAAGCCAAAGAAATAAGTGGTTTCAATGAGTTTAGTGGCCTGCAAACGTTAATTAAAATTGATAAGAAAAAGTTTTGTCTCGACTAAGATTTGAACCCAACTCTCGCATATCCAGTGCAACGCTGTAACCAACTAAGCTACCGAGACCTGTCTCATTTCTATACCTTGTCGGTCAGGTCTATCATCAATTTTAAGATGTTAGTAGTGAAGACCATCGGCAACCTTCGGCGGTTACCGTTGGTATAGGAGTGAATTAGGAGTTGGGTTTGTTGGGTATCTAATCTCGATGCCTGCTGATGCGTGTCGCTATATGTCGACGATGCATCCGGAATTGAAAGGATAATGGATTCCAGCAGCCAATAATTGCGAATGTATCGTGCCCCACCTATCCTCGAATCCTATTCCAGGCAAGAAAATAAATTTTTCATCAAGAAATATCATAAAGCAACGTCATAGAGAATGTTATTACCTACAATGATCTGCAGGTTTGCTATTTAATTTTTTTCTGAACTCTGGAGTACTAAAATAGCCGCAGCGCATATACTTAAATAGCTAGCAAAAAAAGTAATCGGGTAAAGTTGATCAGAATGTAATTATGTATAACTTTTATGAAGGTCTTTTTGTCGAAAAAATAAAATAAATAAGAAAAAGACCAATAGGGCCGGACGCATAAGGCTTTCGAGTGTGATTTTCTGGCTCAATACTCAGGACACAGTCTCCAATGAGCCCTGAAAAATCAGCCCGTCCTCGTGAAATTTCTTGCGGCCCAGGTATAAATTTTCTGGACTATAGCTGAATTATTGAAGAATCCATGACAATACACACGCATAAGTATTTTTTTTTTTTTTTGGGAATAGCATGTTTGGTTTATTTGTTTTTTTTTTATTCAACCTCATTAAAAACGTATTAACGCCCTTGCTCATAGCGATCTCGTGACACAGACTAGTTTTATGGGCCACCAGCCCCAGGAGGTGCAAAGAAAATTTGCCAAAGTTCTTGCGTGTTGAGCACACCAAAATTGTTCCGAATAAATTACGAAAATCTGGACTGAATCTAAAAATAAATTTGTGTGAAAGATGAAAATTACATTCATTTTCATGGAAAGTTAGTGGGCGAATTTATATTCATGGAACGTTGAGCCGGGAACTGTTATCGGGTACCTTCAATGATTTATATCCATGGAGTGTCATATCTCATAGTCTATAAATTCAGTTTTCGCTTCTTAATTGCATATTTGAAGATGAACTTGCGATAATTGAGGAGAATTTTATTGCAATTTGCCATAAACATAAACAACTCAGGAACTAACTCTCTTTCCAAAAATATGGCAACCACCTAACGTTCTAATTACCAGAGAGGGGGAGCATCAGGCCCATTTTGCCATCTGCTGCGCGTTTCCGTTTTTCCTTTTTCTGACGTTTCTCGTATCGTTGAACGTAAAAAGTCACCCCATTAGCTAAGCGGAGCATTTGTATCATTTTTCCCGCTTTAGTGTTCCAACCGTATTTAAATCGTTCACCATCGGATTTTGCTGCATTCCCTCAGATTTTTAATCTTTTCAGAACAGACAGAATAAAAGTAAACGCGCGTTTGTCAGACATAGCTTCAAAGTGCCGGCTACAGCGACTTCAAAGCCGTATAAAAAAAAAACATCCTCGAAAACATCTTCTGTTTATAGCAAAAATTTATTCAACTAAATTTCAGGTGCTTACCAAATACACACAACTATTTTGTGGAGTGAAGCTAATTTATTCTATGAGGAGGACCTGAATCCAAGACGATAGTTTAATCACATATTTAATACATTTAGTTTTTACAAATATGAATAATCTCAAATCTAAAGTTCTTGAAAAAGTAGTGCAAATGTTTGATGTGTCCCTCATTTGCAATGAATAAAAAATATAAATTCGCTTCAAAGGTTCAACTGGAGCCCCGATGCAGTGTTAGATAGTTTTGACCTTAATAGGTTTAAAGCCATTTACAAGAGGTGTTATTATTGGGTACGCCTTATGTTTCAAAACAGTCTAAAGCTACCTCGAACGGAGTGAATAAAAAGACAAATTAAGTTCAAAAGTGAGGAGTGAATTATTGTTTAATGAATATAATATGAAAATGAAGTATATACAGGTACCTGTTTTGTGCCAGGATTTTCAAAAGATCTATAGAAAAACATCAATCATCAATATGTGTTGAATTGTTAGTAATTATTTGATCCAAATTGGAAACTATTTATATTTAATTTTTCCCTGTTTTTATCAAGCTTTGTTTACATTTTTCCTTTATAAAAAAATTCAACAATAATTACAGTAATTGCAGATCCTGTAAATTTTCTAATCTTTATTATTTAAATTCTATTTTCACTTGTGGTTCTTGTTGACTACTAGTGATTTTTCTCGATTTTAATCAATATTTTCCATTTTTCAATTTAATCTTCATGTAAACAAATCAAATATTTCTTATTCTTGAGTTAGGTTTTCCAAATCGTGATCCGTTCACGAAGTGTGTAAAGTCTGTTTTTTTTTTTAAGATAAAAGTCAAAATGACATTATGTTGGCAATACAATGTAAAATTGTCAATGCTTTCAATTTTTTTATGTAGAAAAGACTTGTGGCCAACATAGTTACTAAATTTTTGACTGGGGGAATTATCTAAAAAAAAAAACTGACTTTACTGCACGCTGCACTACTCTGTTCCTTTGCTGAACCCAGTGACACTAAGTCATGTCACTCATGATTTGTCTGCCAGCTGACGGCAGAAATATCGTTCAGTTTTGTCAATTGGCCTTTCAATTAGTAATGTTTTTGGGATCATTGATTCCTTTGCAAGCGTTTACGTTTTGCAACACGAATTGCTTATTCAATGTCGTATTCTTCAAATTATGATTGTTCTAGTGATTACTTGTTGTTGTTATCATTAGTCGTCAGCTGTTGTCATTTTTCTCAAATTATATTGTTGTGTGTAATTTTTGCTACTTACAAATCTCCTTGATTTCTTTTTAACATTTGTCGATACTTTGCCTCATCTCTACTCTTTACCTTTAGGAAAGCTAATCAATTTTAAGTGATGCTTCTTTCTTTCACGTTCGGTGGTTCCGAGAAATAGGTTTTTCCGAAGAAGTTAATTTTTGTCCTCGCCTTTGAGGGATTTTGACCTAATATTCTCAAATATTGAATTTATGGTACATTGAGTTGCCTTACGTTGCGTTACGTTTTCGTAAAGTGCCATAATTTCGCCGATGATTTCGGATTTTTACAACCATCCATTCGGTAAGTTTTGCTTTGCATGTTTTTCCTATACAAGGATGATTCCGAACATTCCCTATTTTGATCTTTAGTGAAAAGCTGCCCTTAAGAGTAGAGTAAAGACCACCCCACTCACTCCAGGATCTCGAATCCAGACCTCGATCCAGACTAATATAGAGTATTGTCGAGGCAAATAAAACCCATTTCAACAGGTGAGACATAACCTAATAACGAGAGATTTTCTTTGCAAACTTGAATCACATTTTCTTTCCTTTCGAATATATCTAATTCTGCTTTAATACACAAATTATTTAAATATTTTCAAGAGCTATAGTTTTACCTAGTAAACTAACTATCAATGATTGACTAAGTTACATTCAAGTTACATTCATTTTCTTGTGGTTCATTTCAAAATGCCAAGCCTTGGCTAAGGTTAGGTTACAAATACAGAGTGCTATGACAGTTTTTCTTAAAGGGTTTTTACTCACGGCCACAAGTTTAAGTATACGGCCAGCCCTCTTCAACTTCAACAGATTTAAGTCTGCGGCAACCCTTATCGGAGCCTACACAGTTGTAAGGCTACCTCTACCAGTAACCAGGACCAACCAGGTTAATTGAACGTGTTGCCATCACTTGGAACATATTGGTATCGTACTAGCTGTAGTTTAAGAACCCCTTTTAACTGCGCCTATTTTGTGCGCCAAAGTGATCACCGTGGTACGTAAGGATGTAATTCAGTAAGTACTTGTACCAAGTGACAAGATAAACAACTATTACGTGCATTTATTTCAGCTAGGCGTATTCTATCTTCAACTTTCGGTTTACTCATTTGAGTTACCATACCATTTTGGATTTTGATTTTCAAATTTAAATTTCATTTGGGTACTATCAATTATTGTGAACCGTGAACCACAATTGCCTTAGGAACATATTTTCATATATTTTTCTTAAATTTGCTACTCTATAGCACTTTATTTAGTTCAAAGCGAGGGCTCAATTTGCACGCACATCGACTTTCAGTCCTGGAATCTCGATTATTATTTTTCTTATTTTCACTTCAAATTTTTCAACACAGAAAAAGCGTGGCAACGGTTATAAAAATATACAAACTTAAAAAATTTAATATTCCATAGTATAGTAGCTGCTTTATTCCATCTTCTGTTAAAAGAAGGGTATATCAATATTTATAGTATCTGCTCGGAGGGCACTCCAGGGAGTAATCTTCGGAAATCCAAGACGAAAGCAGAATAATAGAGAAGAACGAAGGATACGAGAAACACCTCGTGATGACGGCCAGCTGGGAGAAAATGTAATTTTGAGTGTTGCATTTTTATGCCACGTGTCTCTCGAGTGTTTGCGAAAAGTGGAAAATGAGAAGAAAAGAGGTCTAGACTAGACTGGACCGAGAGAAGTCAATTGCCAATAAAAACGAATCGGCTTTTCTGTACTGTGTAGTTTGTACTTAGTTAATGAAATCTATTGGATTGTTCATCCACTACGTTCTAGTGGAAGCGTCGCTAAACTTTATGTAGTCATAATATGCAGTTATATTGCGCATAGATCGCAGTTTTAATATCGTGGCACGTACCTATATATTGTTTCAAAATTGGATGTTCATTTTAACCTTCTTTCCATAATTCGTTCGTACAAAATTTATACCTCCATTCCAGCGAACGCAAATAAAAAAGAGCCAGAGGAAAGCGGACCTATATACAGTTTAATAAATTCTAGCCTATAGGAAGTGCATAGTTTAATAAATTCCTGGATTATGTATTAATCAAGGTTTAAAAATCATTAGTGCCTTCGTATTTTGTCGATGCTGTCAAATGCAATGGAATATTAGATGGAAATTGGTTGATTATCTAGAAAAACCTTTGGTGCTTTTGAAAACTAAAACGGAGAATTTATAAAGATGGCGAACCTTCTATAAAAACTCTACCTCGAAGCATGCAGTCTATCCATCTGCAGCATGTATCATCAATACCTCGTCGGCGTAGAGCTCTCATGATTGCCTCGAAGGAAGTGTTGTTAAACGCTCCCTCTATATCAAGTTAGGCTCCCAACATAACCTCCTCATTCTCCAAGGTACTTTCTATCAGCTGAACGAGGTGATGTAGTGCTGTTTCAGTTGAGGTTCCTGCTTTGTAAGCATATTGGTCTGGATGTATTGGACTGGCACCCAATGTGGAGCTCAAGCAGTTTTTCTAGAGCCTTCAACAAAAATGAAATTTTGAAAAATGCATTGTCCTGACCTATTTTGCCAGGTTTGGGGATGAAAACAACTCTGATTTCTTTCCAGGCTTTGGGGATATGATTTAGTCCCAAGCTTGTTCTAAATATAATCAGGAGCCTGGAGTATAGCGTGCTATTGCCTTTTTGTAATAGTACTGGATAAATCCCATTTGGTCCTGGTGATTTATATGGCTCGTATGAGTCAATGACCCATTTCAGCCTACGCCATGTCTTCCCTAATGCCATATCTGGTTGTGGCTAGGTCTACATAGTGACGGTTTTTGTTTTTTTTTTTTTTCAAGGATCACACTGCCCGGGAAGTGTACTCTGTAAAGATCTTCCAGAGTTTCCTGTCCGTTCTGAGTGTAGTTTCCATATAATGTTCTTAGAGAGCCAATCGTTCCTGGAGTGTCCTTGGAAAGGATTTTATAGAGTCTGGCACATTGAGGAGTCTGTTCGCCCTCCTCACAGTGTCTTCTCCATATGATTCCTTCTTGGATGCTCTCAGGCATTTGTTATATTCAGTCAGAGCTTTACGGTACTCGCTCCATTCTACTGTTCGGTTTGCTTTGTTGAAAAGTTTCTTTGTTTTCTTCAGGGCACATTTCTGTAGGAATTACTCGTGATTGCAGGCCAGTTGCTCATGTAGGCGGATGTAACAGTGGTCTGCAGTTGTTCCGCTGCTAGGTCCAAGTCTACGGAGTTTCTTATCGTCGTTTCTAGTGCCCGCGAATTGTCTTCCAGGTCCGCCTGATAGGCTTCCCAGTTTATTCCGCGGGGGTTCCGATAAGTTTTAGTTTTAGGACTGTGTCCTGTAATTTCGAAGCTAATGTATCTGTGATCTGAACAACTCACCTCATTAGTCACATGCCACTTTTCCACGAAGCCACTAATAAATGTTGTAGATACCGTGAGTTCCAATGATTATGACGAAATCTGAATTGGTGGTTAGGAATTTTTTCATTGAGTTTTTCCAATTCTATTCTAGAACGAGTTTTTTATATATTTTTGGAAAAGGTAATGTTATTGATCCGTATGGAGTGCATATTTCTATTATATTCGAAGGTAGCGGAGTCTTAGCATGTCATTGTAGATAGATGCATGATGAATGTGACAGGTATGGGTCTATTTGAAGTAATTCCTATGTTTGGGTATTTTAGGAGGACCTGCAGGTGGTTGAGGTTGGTTGGTCTATTCCTAGAAAGTTGAAGATGACGGAGATATCTATTGTCATCCGGCAGGAGGGTAAACGGTTTTTCTAATCATCTAGTGAATCTTGATCGGTTTCAGAAGAGCCTCTCTCTGCACTTCTATTTCTGTGCATTTCTTTTTCTTATATAAATGTATCATTTGCTGCAACTATTTTGGTTGAGCAGATTTATCTTTTATTAATAATTTAAATCCGTCGATTCATATTTGGGATCTCATTATCAACTTTCTTTTGATATCGGACATTTCGATCTTCTAGAAAATCCATTAATTTATTTTTTCAAATAGGAGTTCCGATCAGCGTTTTTCTTATTTTCGTAAGTGCGCAACGCCATTAATTGTTGAATTAGACCCAACGATGACAAAAAAATGGGATAAAAGAGCACGTATTTAATAAATCATCAAATTGATGATGGCTGCCGGATTACAAACCTAAAACGCTTTTTTGTAGATGGGAAAAAGCGAGAAATGTCATTTAATTAGAAGTCATTATATCTTTTCAATTAAACCTATGGAAAAATAAAAACAAGTAGGTATTTGGTATTTGGAATTTCTTGATGTCAAAGCGGCATTTAATTGACCAGTGAATATCGCAACCTTGACACAATTTATCAGACTCTGTATCTCTGGTTTACGGGATGTAAAATTTCATAACTAGAAATGAAGAAAGAGGCACGATTAACATTGAAAATAGGCCCCCGTAAATTTCAACCAAACTTCAATATTTTAAAGGTATCATCAATGCAAAAAAAAAATAAAAAATTGAAATTTAAAGAAGATCGTATGTCTGTGATAGCAGATATAGCTTGTCAAAGTACGAGGAAATATCCCTACGTAAATTTTCTTGAATATCTTGAAAAATACTAATCCGATTTTGACGTTTTTGGAGTTTGATACCTATAAAAGGACCTCAAAAACCTCTTTACATTTCAATTTTTTTTTTTTGCAATGATGATACCTACCTCTAATAGTTATTTATACACTGAGGAAATATTATTTCTTCAAATCTTAACTTTTAAAAAAAAACGTTTACTGAATAAAGGTAAATGTTGCAACCTTGTCTGCGCCATCAAAGGGGTGACCGCGTTCCACCACAAGGAACGGTACTGCGAACGGGAGATAGAGGAGATGCAACTAGGCTTGAGAACAAGCTGGGGATGTTCCTTTAGACGCGTGTCTATAATTATTCATTATTCAATTTTCATTTCTATTTTGCATTAAAATTGATTGTTCAATCCAATTTGTTATTAGTGTGTGTGTAAGGAGCGTTCACAGGTTAGTGGATTAAATATTATTTTGTGAGTTCAATTTATGCAAGTTCCTATTATTTTGTTCATTTTTATGTATTTTTTATTTGTTTATAACATTTTTTATAACATGTGCATTGTTCATGTATTTAACAAAAATCGTTTCATACTGTAAACAACACAGATAAAGAAGTTTTTTTTTTTTTTTTACGGATATGCGCACTCGCAAGGAAATGTCCTATCACGCTCGAGAAGCGGCAAGTGCGCGGAAATGTCGGTGTATGTTGGTCTTGAAACGGTTCAGGTTGTAACTTGCAGGGAAAACCGTCGCAGGGAGTTTATTCCACAGCGATGCTGTTCTCCAGAGATATGAATTCTGATATAATGAGGTTCTTGGTGCCTCTAGTTTGACAGTAAATTCATGGTTACCGTCTGTTTGACGGGTTCGCCTGGTAGGCGCTACTCTCGGTGGAATCATACGTGCCAACTCTTCAGAGCATTTTCCGTGATAGTACCTGTAGAAGAGAGATAAATCGCCCACAGATCTGCGATGTTCGAGACCATCCAAGTTACGAGTAAGTGCGGGGTCATTGATCAGCTTGATAGCTCGTTTTTGCACGGTGTTCAAAAGCATTAAGGTATGTTTGGGTGCTGCACTTCATATATGTGAGCAGCACTCCATAGTTGGTCGAATCTGGGCTTTGTAGAGTGTCAGCAATTGGCTTGGTGTGTACAGATGTCTTGTACGAAATAGCACCCCCAGCTTTTGGGACGCCCTTTTAGCAATATCTGCCACGTGATTGTGCCAAGACATGTTGGTCTCTGCAGTAACCCCCAAGATGTTCAACTGACTCTGTAATGTGACAGCACTTTCAGATAGCATGATGTTTGGCTCACCGGTGCTGTTCTTTTTTGAAAACAGAGCTGCTTGGGTTTTCTGTGCGTTGAACTGTACAAGGTTTTTGTTACCCCCAGTCCTCTATTATCTCCAGGTCGTTATTTATCTGCGATATTTGAGTTAGTCTAAGATGATGGAATTCACGTGCGGAAAGACCTGTGGGTGGTATGAGTGAGGAGACTACATTGCCATCGTCTGCAAAGCAATAAAGTGGATTTACTGTTTTATCTATGAGGTCATTTATGTAAATCAGAAAAAGAGTTGGCGAAAGGATTGCTCCCTGTGGCACACCAGCATTTATTTGGTAAGAGTTGGAGTTCTGGCCATCCAGTGCAACATAAATGGATCTGTCCTTTAGGTAACTTTCAAACCAAGTGCAAAGTTTCGGCGATAATCCCATTGCTTTGAGCTTGTTGAGCAGATTTTCATGCCAAACTTTGTCGAATGCTTTAGATATATCTAAGGCAATTGTTCTTGTTTCACCCCGCAACTCAATCGCTTTTTGCCATAAGTGAGTGACGTATGTAAGTAAATCGCCAGTTGACCTATATTTTCGAAATCCGTATTGCTTATCGTTGATAATTTTGTACTTTTCCAAGTACTTGGTTAGGTGATTGTTCACAACTCTTTCCATTACTTTTGATATCACCGGAAGTAGAGCAATTGGTCTATAGTTTAACGGATCTGTCTTTTTTCCTTTCTTCGGAATGGGTTGTACTGCGGCAGACTTCCATGATGATGGATATACTCCTTGCCTGTAAGACAAATTGAATAATTTTGCGAAAGTTGGGGTGAGTTCGTTGGCGCAATTTTTGAGTACTATTGCGGGAATGCCATCCGGACCCATTGCTTTGTTTGTATCCAGCTTTTTTAGGGATTTTCGTATTTCTCTGTGACAAAAGGGTACCTCTGGCATACTATGGGAAACCCTTTCAATGAACGGTGGACTTTTTCCGTTTGGCACTGTTAGGTTGGAGTTGGAGGAAAACATTTGGGCAAGCATATTGGCTTTTTCCTCTGATGTTGTGGCTAAGTGATTATTTTTATCTGTAAGTGGTGGTATGGATGACTTGGTGAAGTTAGATCCAACAGCTTTTGCAAGAGACCAAAAGGACCTAGAACTACTTGGACAATTCAGCAACCTGTTTTTTATTCTTTGATTGTATGTTTCTTTAGCGGAGTCAATAGTAATTTTGCAACTATTTCTGGCTTCTATAAATTCTGTGTGGTTTTGAGCGGTTTGTTGTCGTTTCCAAAGGTTATATGCTCTGTGTTTTTTCTGTACAGCCGTTTGACACTGGCTGTTGAACCAAGGTTTTGCATTAGCTCTACGTTTAGTTGTATGTGGGATATATGCACCCATTCCAGATAAGATTACTTGTGTTATTTCATTACAGCAAATAGTGGGATCAGCTGTTTTAAAGCAAACCTCTTGCCATGGAAAATCCAGGTAAAACTGTTTTAGGTCATTCCATTTTGCCGATTTATAGTGCCACATTTTACGAGGAAGTGGTTGTTGGCTTGGTGGGATGAGCATTTCGCACTTTGTTATTATAAGTTTATGATCGGACGAACCAAGTGGAGCAACTACTTGAATTGTGTACGAGTCAGGATTTGTGGTTAGGAACAAGTCTAAAAGCGCTGCAAATTCGCCCCTTTCTGAGATACGGGTAGGTTCATCGACAAGCTGCGTTAGACCACAACTTATGGCAAAAGCTTCTGCTTCTCTGCCTTCGTTATCTGTTTTGTTGTGGTGTTTCAGCCAGGGTATATTGTGGACGTTGAAATCGCCTAAAAAGACAATTTCCGCCTGTGGATAGTTTGACTGTATACTATCACAGCTTTCGGATAATGTCGCGAAAAAGTTTTGGTACTCGGTGTTAGATGGCGGTCGGTAGAGGCAGCAGATAAACTTGGTCGATGACTTTGAGGTGAATTTTAGCCATATGATATCAAGGTTCGCTGGTTCTAGCTTCTCCTCTCGATGACATGAAAGGTCATTTTTAATGTACACACAGATCCCAAAATTATGTCGAAATCGGTGGTGTAGGTCATAGCCGAGATAAAGATAGTTCACAATAGGTGTTGCAGAACTGATTTTAGTTTCAGTGAGAACAAGGATGTCAGGTTTTTGTTCTTCAAGATGTTGGTGAACTGAATTCATATTTGTACTTATTCCTCTTATATTGCTAAAATCAATTCTGAGTTGAGTTTTTGATCTTCTCTTTATATCTTTGCATGAAGGACCCCCAGGATCACCCGACGCCCGGAGATCCGAGTGGTCGGGTATTTTACCTTCGGAATATTTTGATCCTGGAGGCGCCATCATGCTATCTGTTACTCATTGTTGGAACCGGACTGCCAGCGCAGTAGCGGAACGTGGTGATACCACTTAGTGCTACTCAATTCTGGCATGGTGGTATCTCACCGGTCGACGCCCAATGAGTAAAAAGCGTCTACCACCTAAGTAAATTAAAACCTAAGAAATTATGTGCTGTCTTTTTGTGCTGGGATTTTGATTTGTGGATTTAGAGCGCGCATTAGGGCCTTGTTGAATTTACTAACATTTTCCTACCCTGACGAGAGAATATCCTAGCAAATTGGAATAATCGATCTAGAGATATTGGCTCAAAAACAACTATAGCTGAGTAGCTTCCCGTATGGGACCTCAGTACCTGCTAGGAAACTGGCTAACTAACAAAAAAACTCTTCAGTATTGAATATAGGTAGTGTTGATTGAATGTAGTGTGTGTAATTGAAATTTTAGCACAAAGACATAGGATGGTACCTAATTTAAACTTTTATTGACTTAAAATATTGAATTATTGACTCACAATTATTATTGAAATGACACAGTATGTTTCGATTTTTGAGGAATGTTAGATCGAGGGATTCTCTGCCGTGCTCTTTTCCCTCGTTAGTTCCAGGATGAGAACGGTACGATTTACTTTGATAATAAAGTAGACGTTTCACAAATGTTTCGTTTCTTTTACATATAACAACCTCCCTTATTTCCCAAATATTTGCTATGTCGGGCGCATGTCTAGTAAGTAAAATTGAGTAAGTTTCCAGAACGTAGGTCCTATTTGTTTTTCATTTAGTTTTTCAGAAGATTTGTTGTTTTAAGGTAATAAAAATTCTCATCGTTCAATCTTATTGAACGAACCCGGGTATGTTATACTACAACACCAAGTAAGTTAAATGAATAAACATTTTAACTCACGTGATGTATACAAAATGTTATCCCATTTTGTGGAAATTTTATAAATTAAGTACAAGGAAAAATGCCGAGAGTGAGTTAAAAATATTTTAAATCACTGAGGTGTCAGATTTTTAGTTGGGCAGAGTGACTTAAAATGCCAAGAGTGAGTTAAAATGTTTTTAAATCACTGAGGTGATAAACGTCTATACTTAGCTTTATTGTTATGCATTCAATAATGTCATTTTTAAACGTCAAAATGGGACAAAATATTGAAATTTAATTGAAATTTACGGGGGCCTATTTTCAATATTAATTGTGCCTCGTTATTTGTTGCTCAGATTTCTATCATTGTTTTAAACAACACCAAAATTTTGTTTTATTTTTTTCGTTATTTCGCATGCACGACACAAATTGATGGATGATGCAAATGTAGCAGAACGGCATGACACGCACATCTGGTGTAAAGTCTATAACATGTTGCTCTAATGACTTATCAGGACTGCAAAATGGGATGTTCGAAATTGCGAATATAGAGAAATTAAAACTCGGACAGCATCAAATATTATTGGATGTCCGAAACAGCAGCATGCATGAGGTTTGTTTTATCAAAATAAATTATAATCTTGATTATTATTTGAATATTGCTAGAACAAACCGCAAAGTGATGTTTGGACATGCATTATAGTTTTAGGAATTGAAAAGTAGGAAATGAGGACGACAAGTGATTATCATTATTGCAAAAAGATGCGGTTTAAACGTGTGTTAAAAATTTGAAAACGCAACATTTTGATTTTCCATTCTTCAATTTACCACTGTCTTGCTCTCATCGCTACAATTAATTAATTACCTTTAGTTTTATAAGGGTAAAAGAAACTCGATTGATAAAAATCAATAGGAAAAAATGACAATTGCTTTGAGTATAATATGTTGCTGTATTATTTTTGTTTCCCAATCAAGTTTTCGGTCTTTAAATTCTGTTGAAGTATGGATTTTTCATTAAATTATGTAGCTACAAAAATCAAATCAATTTTAGAAGTAGGTATATTTAATTCCTTCAAAGCTCTCGAATGAACGAAGCTACCTAATAACCAAACAAGATGTTTCAAATGAAAGGTGAATAAATTCTCAATCCCAGGTTGTATGGGAATTTTTGCCTATGTGTCTTCTCAAATGTGAAGTTTTTTTTTTTGCAATTCATTGTGCTCTACTTTACCTTTATTAAAATTAAATTGGTTCTTGGGGTAATACGCCACTGTAAAAAAGGTCAACAACAATCTATTACTTTTAAAAGCCATCGTCTAGGGCTTTCGAGTTCAAAATTGCTCGAAAACATCAATATATTTCAAGCCAAAAACAACAACCACTAGAAAACATTCAATGGATTTCCGCCGCATCCAACCAATATTGTTAGCGAACAAAAGGACCACAATATGAACCAAGAATATTTTGTAAGAATAATAAATTTGTTGTCTGGATGTTGCCGATAGAATCGTCACCATTCTGGCTCATTGCCAGAATGCGGAGACTCAACCTCCTCGCTCTTTTGCACTGCGAGGCGATTGCGGGGTTTCTGGAGAAAAATATGATGCAGTAAAAAAGTTTGCTGCTGGATTCCCTGGACAAGATAATAAATTAAATTTGTTTGAAATATTCTTGGTTTGATTTATCAAGTTGTTTTCCGGACTACGTCTTTCATACATACTTTTTCATATTCCTGGATGAGGATATTTTAAAATAATAAATTGTGTGCTTCTGATTGGTGGGAACCAGTACATTATTTGATTGCTGTGAAGGATTATTTATAAAAGTCAGAAGGTTTTTGGACTCGAAAATGTTTGAAATGCATCTAGAGGACTAAACATCGGTGTATGCAGGTTGTATGGTGTTGTGCTGTACAACTTATCTCTAAAAATAAAATCTCTAGGTATCGTTTTAAATATAACCAAACATCCTGAAAATAAAATTATTTATGGCTTCAAGAGTTACACGTATTCAAGCCCATAGTTCATATTTAAATTATTATTGTTACCCTGGATATACCTATAAATTAGAAATCGTCGAAATTACACCTCATTTTTCTGGATTTTATTTTTTCAAACGATGAAAATCACTACAATTTCAAATTAGCTTAACATAGACTTATGTACCTATGTATTTTATTGCCAGTCAAAACAAGTGTGGGTCGAGAGTAACAATACTAAAGTTCGTGTATACTGTAGTTTCCAGACCCATTGTCGGTCTTTAGATAAATTACGGCCTATTAGCATTAAGTTGGCTATGAATCAATTCAAGAATCATGACAGATTGTTAACGTTTAACAACGCCTCGCACCCGGTTATTTTGTACCGCTTTTATGGCCGTGTTCCGCGTATGCCCAAAGTTTTGCGGCTTGCATCCGAAAGGATATTATTAATCATCCGACCTTTGCTATTTTCAATCTTCGTACTGTACCCCTTTGAAATAAATAATTTCAAATAACAGCACACCAAAGAAACCATCAAATAAATATTGAAATATCGATTTCTGTTTACAACGCCTCGCCAAATCCTAGGGATAATATTCCACATCAAACGGTTTCAAGCTAAAGGGTCGCTTTGATTGCTTTATTTTAAGGTTCTCATAAAACTTGTAGGATCAAGAAACCCCAATAAAATGTTAACCCTGACTTCGTATTAGTTTCATCTCTTGTGTTGAGTATGTGATAAACCCGGCCCTAAATTTTGTCATTAGTATTTACTTTACAAGGTTAAATTAATAAATAATGTATCCTTTCAAATTGGAATATATTTATAAAGTTACTTTTTCCAAAAAACTATGTTTTGATAGCGATAACTAAATACAATTATTCTGTATACTATTATTTTGCTAGTAAAACAAGGCCTGCAGGGACTTGGAGCCTAGATAACCCCTGCGATAATTATTAAAATGTATCCTTAGAAGCTATCGCGTTGTTTCTCTAATTTCAATTTACCCTTATTTGATAGCATCAACCCCCCTACGCTTCGTACATATAAAGTAAAGGCAACTAAAGTCGTGTTTCTGAAGGAAGGGCACTATATGCATATGAATGTGTTGGTCTACTCGTGATTAAATTATTAGTTTGCTTCAGTGCCAAAATGTGTTGTCCCAACTACACTGCTTCGAAATTAATCTGCATTTCGTTGTAAACGGGTTATTTCCCACAAAGGCCATAGTTTGCGGATTACTTTCATCGACTTTCATTACAGGGAAAACTTTTTGAATTTATTACGCTAGTAAGCATCCCAAATATTGATAAATGGAATGGGTGAATTTACTATGGAACATTGAAAACCGTTAAGAAGAAAGTTTTTAAAAGGGAACCATATTTTGGATAATTTTAAAGCGGGATTCAGAAAAGGTCCTTCTACATAATGTTTACTAAAATATTTTAGAAAAAAATCATTAGGAACAAATGCTTTTTGAATGCACCAACACTCATTTATCTAATAACGAATTAATTATTATTTTGGTACAAATGCCTTCTTATGTCGGTAATTTATTTCATCTATGTACGTCAAACAGCAATTGAAATATTCTGCCTGGCACCATGAATCTGTTTCCAAAAAGGCTAGAAGCTTTAATGCTCATTCAAGCTTGAAAAGCTATCTTAGCATCAAGCATCGGACTTACCGTTAACCTAGTTTATCTACTTAAACAGCGCACATCAAAGACTTTTTCCGGGAAATGTTGCAGTTTTTTTTTTACGTTTGGGCCCTTCACTTTCCCCTCAAAATGCAATTAAAGATAGGTGGAAACGATTTTAATTAACGTGGTGGCAGAGGCGGCCTTAAGCTGAGTGTACAATTATCGCTTCTCTTGACAATTAACGGGCTATGGTTTTAAAATATATAAACCCGAAACGTTTCAGTAAATTAGAACCAATTTAAGGAACAATGAAGATATTTAGCTGGGACTTAATGAATTCCTAAAAATAAATTGTAGGTGACGGTGGAGTTTCTTCTATTATCATCCTGACGAGATAATTTGTTTTCGCTTGTTGAGTTTTTTGTACTCTGATTAGGGACAAGGATGTTTGAAATTCACCGATAAGTTGAAGCACCTTATAGTGACGATCTTGTTGAATATATTTTATGGTTATTAGAAAGCTGAAATTAATAATATTTTAACACCACGATTGAATTGGACCATGGGTGTAGTGATGCCGTTACGGGCCTTGACAAAATTAAAACCCCTGCAGACTTTCCTGTCTAATGGTGTTTCTAAGAGAACTTCATACATTTGTCAAAACTGGCATTCCAACAATAAACTGACATGTTTTGATTGTTGATTTGAACCAATCAGATTGGAATTACGCGATAATTTGCACTAGTGCAAATTATCGGATAATTGCATAGTAACTAGTGCGAGAACTGCGGTTGACAAAAAATTCAAAGGACCTCGCACACATTATATGGGATTTCAGCGATCGGTCGATTTTTTCTAAATTTTGATATGTTGTAGAGGATTTAATTCTTAACAACCTTCAAACGGGACGAAATCTTGTAGGTATTACGGTCCTTGAGATATGAGCACAGAATACATATCCTCACGGATAGAAGGCAAACTGCCTAATAAAATTTTGGGGAACAATGCGCCGTCACGGCGCGGTGGATGCGATCCGAACTATTTATAATAAAGGTTTCTGTAATCAAATCAGCTTTCAAAATAGTTCTTCCAATGTCAATATTTTCAATATTAGATTTGTTCGGACTTCAGTTTAGAATTGAACTACGCTTTCGCATTTCTTTATATAGGTTTGATATGACCAAATGCGCAAGCGCAGTCCAATTTAGAACTGATTTTGAACTGAAGTCCAAACAAACTTTTTTCCTCATTATTGAATATTGACGGATTTTTCTTCCGAGTAGAGCAAAAACGGCCAAACTTCTTGTGTTATGTGTAAAATCTGATTTTTTTTAATTCAGGAAACATTTTTCTGGATTTAAAATGCACACCAACACCAAGACGAATTCTCATTGCAACTATTTTGACTGATTTTGACATATTTTTTTCAAACATAGGTAACAGGTAAACTGCCAAAGTAAACTGTGACATATTTTCTGGTGGCGTTCATTCCGCACCTGTAGTTCTGTTTCACTCCAGCGTCCCCAAGCGGATGCGATCCGAAGCTTTTTTTTTAGGCCCCGCCCTCCACAGATAACCACGGATAGAAGGTAAACTGCCTAATAAAATTTTGGGGAACAATGCGCCTTCACGGCGCTGTGGATGCGATCCGAACTATTTATAATATAGGTTTCTGTAATCAAATAAACTGTCAAAATAGTTCACCCATGTCAATTTTTTCAATATTAATAATGATTTTTCCTCATTATAGTCGAATTCGATTCGACGGCTTCTACTTTCGAGTAGAGCAAAAACGGCCAAAACTTCTTGTGTTTGTGTCCCGCGTGTGGCTAAATTCACCAAAATGTTGCACCGCCGCGGATGCGGTGATTACGATTCACTAATGCCAATGCCCAGTAGTTTGGCAAATCCTGTTCAACTTAACACTGCTTTTTCTACTTATTCCACCACGGTACCTACACCAGCTGAATTTAGCCACTCGCGGGTTTTGTGTAAGATCTGATTTTTTTTTTGAATTCAATAAACATTTTTCTGGATTTAAAATGCACACCAACACTAAGACAAATTCTCATTCAGAATTATTATGACATATTTTTTTGACACATAGGTAACAGGTAAACGAGGTAAATTAAATCTCATTGGGTAAACTGCAAAAGTAAACAGTGACCTGTATATTTTCTGATGGCCTTCATTCCGCACTTGTAATTGTGTTTTACTCCAGCGTCCCCAAGCGGATGCGATCCGAAGCTTTTTTTTAGGCCCCGCCCTCCATTAAGCTTTTTTTTCTATCCGTGAGGATATGTGTTCTGTGGATATGAGCGTTGAAAGATGAACTTTTTTGCGACTTTTTGTGTGGAGAGTATACGAAATACTGGTGCTACTGTTGTTTATCAGTCAAAATATTGACAGGTTCACATAATTTGCGTCACTAACAAATTAATATCAACATAGGCTAAGGCCGGGACCGCACTGGGGTCAATGTTGGCGCCAGTGCGGTCCCGGCCTTAGCCCCTGTTGACATTTGTTCATGACGTAAAATATGTGAACCAGTCAATATTTTGACTGATAAACAGCAGTATTTCGTATACTCTCCATACAAAAATTCGCAAAAAAGTTCATCTTTCAACGCTCATATCTCAAAGACTATCCTACCTACAAAATTTCATCCCAGTTAAAGGTTGTTAAGAAATAAATCCTTTACAACATATTAAAATTTGAAAAAAATCGACCGATCGCCGAAATCCCATATAAAGTGGCGAGGTCCTTTTTGATTCATGAAATTCTCTCATAAAATACAACTCGTGCAATGGAATAGCTATTTATACAATAAGTTCCGAAATGAGCGTCTTTTAGGCACGCGACGTGAAAATTGTCCAACGAGGCAAAGCCGAGTTGGACAACACGTCGAGTGACTAAAAGACATCGTTTCGTAACGTATTGTATACAAGATTTTTTCTACTGGCATTTTATAATAAAAAAACACAATTTTATTTCAAGTGAATAAGACGATTACGCCCAAAATCTTTGTTACCTGCTTTTGCTTGACACCTGACACTTTTCATGCGATTTTTTTTTTTTCAAGATTCGATATCAATAATTAGAATCCTAGAAAGTAGGTAGGTAACAACACAAAGTTCTGTTTTGAGTAACCCAAATGTTCAATTCAATAATTACATTTTTAATATTCATAATAAATACAAAACAAAATTCAAATCTGCGTTTAGTGTGTTTTTTATTTCTGAATAATGAATGACACTTTTAGGCACTAGTGCTTAAAAATTACTTTTACGCACTCAAAAGTCACTTTTACGCTTTCAAAAGTCACTTTCACGCACTGAGTGCTTAAAAGAATGTCATTTTAAAACTAAAATGACAATCGAAAAGTTGCTATTATGAAACTTCAGTAGAAAATAGTTATTTATGATATAAGTGCTAAAAGTGACATTTTATTTTGTGAAAAGGGAAGTTTGGGACACGACGCCGAAGGCGGAGTGTTCCATCCCTTTGAACAAAATAAAATCACTTTTAGCACGAATATCATACACTATTTTTTCTACAAACACTGTTTAAAAGTCCAAATTAACGCATCCTTGAAATCCTCAATTTCAAATCTTTCATCTAATTTATTTATGAAATAGGTTGCTGGCAAGGAAAAAAAACGAATTTGTTTATTTTTATTTGTCATCTCTGTTTGTCATTGTTGATTAATAACGTCAAATAATCACGAATTTTTGCTTACGGTTTCTGCACAATTTTTGGTTTTTGCGTGGTTTCATCCAGTTTCATTGTAGTTTATTATTTTCTGGGCGATGGAAAGTGATCAAGACAATGAATTTCTCCCGGCGGAAATTGAAGAAGCTGCCAATAAAGCTACTTTCGAATTATTGCCTAGCAAGTCAAAGCAACAGTACGAGTTTTCATACAAAAGAACATTGCGGATCAAATTCTGCCCAAAAGTTCGGAGAATAACATTGCTCTTTACTCTCCTGGTACAAGTTTTACCAAAATAAATTCAGTATTTGCTACCAATGAGATTGGCCATGGAGTTTCTTATTCTAATTGCAGTTTCGCTAATTTTAATTTAATTAAATAAATATTTTACTTTGATATAAAATTTCCTATGTTTTTATATTTTCTGATCAGTGCTAGAAGTGATTACTTTTAGCACTAGTGCTAAAAGTAATCACTTTTAACACCAGTGTCATAAAATGGCATTTTAGACACTGACAGCATCCGTTAAAAATGACACTTTTAGTGACGTTTGTAGAAAAATATATTTTTAATTTTTGACAAATTTGCACTCATGCATTTTTAACTGAAATAGGCACTCGTGCACTATGTGCCCTCATGCTCTTTTTCAACTAAAAACGCATCCGGGCAAATTTCCCAAAAATTATCAATAATTTCCATTGCACTCGTTATATTACTATTAGGCCAGGGCAGATAAATTTTTTCGTAACATAAAATTTAATAGCAAACTATCGATGAAGTATTGTTAAGGATCATTTATAGATGCTAAAAACCAAAAATGCAACATCTAATTACTTGTAGGAGATTTTATAAACAATATTTAGTGAAAAAATAGGGCTTTTTTTTGTTTATTTCACTGTATTTCGAAAACTAATGATCCGATGGTTTTGCTACTATGGCAATAGTTTTAGAGCATTGAAAAAGCTTTAAAATGAGCCATCATACAACCCTGTAGGTCTTTTAGTCTTCGAGAAATGATTTTTTTCCTCCCAAAAAAGAGATTTTCGTAAAAAATTCCTAACTTTTTTAATTTTCATGCTAGACAATTAATTTTTTACACATACATAGTAGATGAGGCAGGCTTTATTAAGCCCAAATTTGGGCCCGGTCCGATGGGTCGTTTCGGTATAATACCCTTGTCAAGCAAAATGGGGATGTTTCTAAAGCAGTCTGTCGAATTGAGGATATGTTTTTAAAATTTATTTTGAAAAGTCCACTGATAAGTTGAAATGCCAAACTATCGATCCTCTATCTCAGATTTTCAATTTAATTTTTTTATCGCAAGTAAAACGGCTCCAAACATCACTGAAAATGGAAATAGTTATTTATACACCAAGTGAGTTAAATGAATGTTTATTCATGAGAAGAATGAATAAACATTTTAACTCACGTGATTTATACAAAATTTTATCCCATTTTGATGGACATTTAAAAAGTAAGGAATCAAATTATAAAAAGAATTCATTTAGTAGTTATGAAAGCGCTAATTATTGAAATTGGTGGTTGCTAAGGTATAACTAAACTGCTGGAACTTCGATACGCATAATGAAATTTTTTGCCTATTTTTGAAGTCAAATATCTCAGAAAGTATAAGAAATATTTGATTGCGGTTTGAAGCATATTGGGGCGCATTGTTTGGTGTTTAAGGTATATGGTATCGTGCTGATGAACAGAAACGTTATCTTCAACATGCAGGGTGGACAATAAAACAGTGCAAAGTTTGACAAATTTTAGGGCGTCGCCATTTCTTTTCAAACATACTCCTGCTTTTCTTCTGGGTTCAAGAAGAATCAGTAGTTCAATGGTAAAAAACAACTTGAAGGGTTTTTGAATAAATCTCGTAGTTTTGCAGAAATTTCAATTTAACTGAAAAATTACTTTCATCATCCTGATTCTTTCTCAGTTATTCGAAACAATGTTCTTCATTATTGTTGGTTCGACGTTTTCATCTTTTCTTGTTTCAAAAAGATTTCATACAGGGTAGAAAAAAAGTAAGTTTTCAATACTAATTATTGGATGGTCCGTGAAGATAATTGCGCCTCTGAGTAACTATAGATAATATGCGTCCAAACACGTAACATGTACCTACTGCGATTAATAGGGGGCACAGTCCTCTTTGTCAATTGATATGGTACTTACCAACCTTTCTCTGCTTTATTAGGCTATTTTTCGCGAGGATAATCAAGTATAATCGATTATGCTATGCTGTATTATGTGATATGTCAATTGTGTCATGCTCCCTAAGTCCCCCACCATCAAATTCTGGAATACTCGAGGATCAAGAACGCTTAATTTTTTCTGTGAGAATAGACCGAAAATCACCTTTTCTACATTCAAAGGTAAAGTTTCTTAGGACAGTGCGCGACGCACAACTCACAACGTGAACGTCAGCAGAATCTATTCAGCACCATGTTGACACACTGCTGACGCTGTATGTCGCGCTCACCTGCGCAAAGCCAACAAACCAGTCTATATAACTTACACTAGGTTGATTTTAACAGACGTGCGTGGCGTTCGACAGAATGTGAGTTGTGCGTCGTGCAATGCCCTTATAAAACGTACCTTGAAATCGATGAAAAAATTAACTCACTAGCACAGCCTAAATCGGAAGCATTCCATAGAGGTCTGCGAGTGACGTCATTACTATAAGCTGCTGATAGTGACGTCACTCGCAGGCCCAAAATTGGATGGAGAGAGACTAAGGGAAGTATGACACAATTGACACATCAAATAACTCAGACAAATCAGATTATGTTTGATTATCCTCGCGAAAAATTGCCTATTGTATAACCATTCTAAGAGCAAAATATGATTATATTGTTTCCTAGGTGAAAAAGCTATTCTGTTCTCGAGACGCCAAGATATTTGGTGAATTATTAGCACGTACCATGTCATCAGGGGGACTATTTATACAGGGATGGTAAAAAGTACCGGAACAGTTGAAGCTCTTCCAAGCCCGCTTCGAAAACCTGCATTCTCAAATTTCCGGAGATACAAAATTAAATGATTCAATGATATCTGCGCTGCTGTCAGATCTACCAGCTTCACCCTACATCATTGTCCAATTTTGTTTGTCCAGAAACCTCCAGATAATGAAATCTGGGAAAGCAGCATAAGTGGGCTTAAAGAGATTCAACGGTTCCGGTACTTTTTACCACCCCTGTATATAAGTAGCCCCCTTATGACATGGTACGTGCTAATAATTCACCAAATATCTCGACGTCTCGAGAACAGAATAGCTTTTCTACCTAGGAAACATAATATAATCATATTTTGCTCTCAGAATGGTTATACAATAAAGCAAAAAAAAAAAAAAAAAAAATGGTGCCATATCAATTAACAAATAAAAATGTGCCCCCTTTAAATCGCAGTTCATGTTACGTGTTACGACGCGTGCTATCTTTAGTTACTTTGAGGCCCAATTATCCACATATCTTTACGGACCTCCCAATAATGAGTTATGAAAACTTTTTTTTTTTTCACCCTGTATAAAATCTTCTCAAAACCAAAAAAGACGAAAACGTTGAACCAACAATAATGAAAAAAATTGTTTTGAGTAACTGAGACATATAATCAGGGTGATAAAAGTCGTTTTTCAGTTGAACTGAAATTTTTGCGAAACTACGAGATTTATTCAAAAACCCTTCAAGTTGTTTTTTACCATTGAACTACTGATTCTTCTTGAACCCAGAAAAAAAGCAGGAGTATGTTTGAAAAGAAATGGCGACACCCTGAAATTTGTCAAACTTTGCACTGTTTTATTGTCCACCCTGTATGTTGAAGATAACGTTTCTATATATCAGTACGATACCATATATCTTGAATACCAAACAATGCGCCCCAATATGCTTCAAACCGCAATCAAATATCTCTTATACTTTCCGAGATATTTGACTTCAAAAATAGGCAAAAAATTTCTTTATGCGTATCGAAGTTCCAGCAGTTTAGTTGTTTGTTTGTATTTGTAGCAGATTTTTATACTGGCAGAGTGACTTAAAAGACCGAGAGTGAGTTAAAAATATTTTAAGTCACTCAGGTGATAAACGTCTACTTACCTTTGTCATTATGCGTTCAATAATGTCATTTTTAAACGTCAAAATGGGATAAAAAAATGTAATTTGCGTGGGCGGGGGGGAGCTCGCTGTCACTCCGTTTGAATTTCCGTCAATTTTTTCCATTTTCAGCCATGTTCGAAGCCGTTTTACTTGCGATAAAAAAATTAAATGGAAAATCTGAGATAGAGGATCGATAGTTTGGCATTTCGACTTATTAGTGGACTTTTCAAAATAAATATAAAAAAATTATCCTCAATTCGGCAGACTGCTTAAGAAACATCCCCATTTTGCTTGACAAGGGTATTATACCGAAACGACCCATCGGATCGGGCCCAAATTTGGGCTCAATAAAGCCTGCCTCATCTACTATGTATGTGTAAAAAATTAATTATCTAGCATGAAAATTAAAAAAGTTAGGAATTTTTTACGGAAATCTCTTTTTTTGGGGGAAAAAAATCATTTCTCGAAGACTAAAAGACCTACAGGGTTGTATGATGGCTCATTGTAAAGCTTGTTCAATGCTCTAAAACTATTGCCACAGTAGCAAAACCAGCCGATCCTTAGTTTTCGAAATACAGTGAAATAAACAAAAAAAACCTGTTTTTGCACTAAATATTGTTTATAAAATCCCCTAAAAGTAATTAGGTGTTGCATTTTTGGTTTTTAGCATCTATAAATGATCCTTAACAATATTGCATCGATAGTTTGCTGTTAAATTCTATGTTAAAATATGGCTGTTATTTCGCTAAGTGCCTTGGCCTATATTGATTATTTCATTCATTATAAAATAGACCCATCAGACAACGTCATTTTTTGAATGAAATTTGTTTAAATAAGTGATTATTTCACAAGACCTTGTTTATCAGCGTTTAAATTTTTGTTTACCTTTTTTGACAGGATCTTGATAGAAATATTCTGAGATTTTATAATAAATAGAACGCTTTGGATAGGATTGACGCCAACAATTCAATCCTAATTATTCAGGAAATAATCTAGCCGTATACCACTCGACCTATAAATTTAAATGGATTAAACTATCCAAATATTTTTTGCATAATTTTGCTTTTTGGCAAAAAGTTTCATGCACAATAACTTTTAAATAAATTAAGTTATTGTGCATTCAACTATTTTCCAAGCAAAATCATGCTCCAAATATGTTGGATAGTTTAATCGATTACATTTAAAGCTCTTGTGATATAATATATGAATATTTCACTCATGTATAAATTTTCTCATAAGAGAAGTGACAAATCAAAAAATTACAGCGGAAATTCAACGTTGTCTAGGCAACGTGAAATTATCACCTATACAACATTTTGACGACACAAAAAAATTAATATTTGTATTGTAAATTAGAGACGGGAATCAATAGTAACCATAGAAACACAAGTATTTGGTGTATTTGTCGACAGCAAAAGCCATTAAAAATCAAAATGAATCGGTTTGGTGAAGTGAGAAATGAGGAAATCGACGAAAGTATAGTGAGAGTCGAACCAAAAAAAAAAAGTGAAATCTAAAAACAGTATTTGGCAGTTTATGTCATTTTGCGGCAAAAAAAGTATACTTTTGATCAAGATACTCCAATATCCGAACTTGCATCTATCCTGAAAAGCTGGGCCTTTAATATGAGAAAGAGGAACGGAGAAAAATATAAAGAGCATTACAGTAAAAGTTCTCTGGAATGTTACCGCAAAATTTCTCATGGAAAAGTATTTTACCGACTTTAACAAATTTAAATCTAATTTTATTCCATATTTTTTATAAAATTCGTGAAATATTCTCCCTAAATACCATTCGTGCTTAAACGCGTTACCAACAACACCACGACTCCTTCGGAGTCGTGGTGTTGCTGCGTAACGCGTTTCGTAACAGGTAAAAGTATTATCCGGTAATCCTGAAACCTCTAGTGGTATTACATTCGAGAATTTCATACATCTGCCAAAACTGATATATAGGTACCAACAAGAGACTAACGTGTTTTGATTGTTGATTTGAACCAATCAGATTGGACTTACCCGATAATTTGCAGGGTTCTTGCATGAAAAATAGATTTGTAAAATATCATTTTATTTCAATTATATGCTTCGTATGAAACCTGCTTGTGAAATATTATGCTATAAATAAAATTTTCTGAAGAGATATTTGAATAAGAAAATGTTCAAAATTTGAATTTAAAAATTTTTCATTTTCATTGGTTTGACGTCACTTATCAATGTAAGGTTGTCGGCTTGTTTCTCGGCTTGTTTAGTACATTTTAATTGATTTCGACAAGGGCAATCCAACGAAATGTCAAAATATAAATTCAATATGGCGGCATTGTCAAACTTTTTGGGTGAGTTTAGGTTAGTCTTTATCAGTTCTGCATTTTTTTTGCCCACTTAAAATATTTTCATTTCAAAATAGTGATTTGCGCTGAATGTTTTTATCGAGGTTTTTTATGATACAACTGTGTATTTATACAATAATATTAAATCCTCAAATATGAGTCTATGGATAAA
Organism: Ceutorhynchus assimilis; assembly: GCA_917834065.1. NCBI lineage: Eukaryota > Metazoa > Arthropoda > Insecta > Coleoptera > Curculionidae > Ceutorhynchus > Ceutorhynchus assimilis. Next base: position 17,032,885 of record OU892279.1, read on the forward strand.
TAAATTTTCAATTTTTTTTGACGGACCGGTTCCTTATGAACTGGTTTGCGCTGTGTTTTTAGCACATCCGAGTTTTACACTAAAAACTACTTAAGATTAAGATAGGGACTAAGGAAAATTACCTCAAAACACCACAAAATACACAGAAAATAGTTTTATGATAACAAAACTTCAAGGTTTTCTGGATGTAAATTCTTTTATTTTTTTAAGATAATTGACCTGCCTCGCATAAATAGAAAAAGAGAGCTTAATTGTAATAAATACAAGTTAGAAAGTAATGAGAGATGATATGCGCGCGCACCTCGTTGTTGCCGTGTAGTTAGATGGTAGTGTTGCAGAACAAATAAATGTAGACAATACAAATCGAACATTATAATACATATTGAAGAAGTGATATAGTGTCAAGTGTTTTACAACGCCTTAAATCAGACAGAAAAAGAGCTTTAAAGTATATGTTAACATCGTTTGCACTTTTATTCTGATAAATGTTTCATCCGGCAACATCGCACAATGAAATTGCAAAGGAATATGTCAAGTATAATAATCTATAATGGCCGTTTTCCCAGCAATTGCCTTAAGTAAGGAATAGTTAAGGTACACTTATATTTTAAGTAGCTCTTGAGACTTGTTGCGTTGCTCAGCGGCTCTCAGGATCAACTCTTAATAAAGAACAGAGTACCGTCTGGCAACGTTGCATTTTTGTCAAAAAAACGTCGAAAATAATCCCTCCTAACCTTATTTATTTCAATTTTGGCATTCCGATTTCTGGGCCCGGCATAAACACAACACAAATAGTTATTTATGATATAAGTGTTAAAAGTACATTTTTAAGGCACGCATGTGAAAGTTTGCAGAATGAGCGAAGCGAATTCTGCAATTCACATAAGTGCCTTAAAAATACTTTTAACACAAATATCGTACAATATTTTTTCTACAAACGGCAATAGAAAGCAATAACAAGTAACAAATTGGATTTTTAAATGAATAATAAATTGGGAGCATCTTTCCTACATAAAATTATTGAATTTGACATTTGTCAAAAAATCCAAACAACCAGCAGCTTGTTTTACAGGTAATGAAATGTCTTGTCAGTTTCTTGAAAGTCTGTCGTGGTCAATAATGATTTTTGCTAAAAATGCAACAAAATATAGAAGAAAAAGAGGGTTGCATCGATCCCTTGAAAAATATAGATGAGGCGGCCAATCGGGCTACCTCAGTTGTTCAAATTTCACGATTAATATCAATGTAAATAACTAAAAATACAAACTTTATTTGACGTTCGCTCTCAAAATTTGATGTTTCATTTTTAACACTAGTGCTATAAAGACTTTATGGCACTAGTGCGATAAAGTAACATTTTTAATGCTACGGGGGGGTGTTAAAAATTGCATTTTTAACACGTTTGTAGAAAATAGTTATTTTCCTAACAAGTGCGCAAAGTGTTACTTTTCCGCACCCAAACACAGTTATACGAACGACGCGAAGCGGAGTTCGGATAAGTGTTTGCGTGCGGAAAAGACACTTTGCGCACGTGTTAGGAACAAAATTTTTCCTACGAGCTTCATATCAGGTAGGTAACAACAAAAATTAAAAAAAAAAAACAATAATTTGTTCAATTATTTTTAATTAACTTGAGCGAACCTATGCATTTATCAAAAAAATTACATGACAAAAAAAAAATAACAGAAAATCCTCGTCAGAGCTGTTCATCTTAAAGCGTTCAAATTTGATGAGAAAGTTTGTAGATTCTTGCATATAAATAAAGAACAAATCTGACAATGTGTCAAAGTTAATTAAATTTGGTGTTTGTATAGATGTTGGCTGATATAGAAACGGAGGAAAAATTTGTCATCATGTGTCAAAGTCGACAGGTGCACCTATTGTTGCTTGACAATTATTTTTACTTTTCGGCACTCAGTGCGGATAAGGCCTGTATCCGCACTGAGTGCAGAAAAGTGTAACTTTGAGAACTAAAATGCGTGCGGAAAAGTAGTACTTTGCGCACGCTCGTAGGAAAACATAATTATCATTTTTGTTTCTATTTTTAGTTGATGTGGATATTTGTTAACTCTACAGGCTGAAGCAAGCTAATGCTTCAGATGTCCTCTTCACTACCTTTTCTGGATACTGTGCTGGTATCCATTGCAATGAAATCTGCAACACTTGATAGGTGTTTCCCTGGTGCCTAAAATCGTAAAGTTGTGAGTAGCTGGTTCAAGGGACGACTGTATAGTTCCTTCAAAAGTAAATTAATAATAAAAGTATGTCCTTGGATGCCCTGGTTTCTGGTTTCTTCGTAGTGTTTAGGAATACAAAGTACATTAGGATGACAGTTTAAAAATATAACTTCTAAACTGAATTAATGTATGCTGTATGTGAACCTATATGTTAAATCCTCGGCTAAATTATTGTAAATTAACATCATACTTTATTCCATTTCCATAATTATTGATCCGCAATCTGAGGATTGATGTTTGTTATGGTTTCTTTCCTCGACCGAAACCTTTTAAAAAAACTGAGATCAAAAAAGTTAAATTGTCCATTTCTTCCAAGTAATTAGCTTTTTCATAAGTTCTTCCTGGTAATCCGTTTTCGGTAATATCGAAAACATCTAAATCATCGTTCAAAAATTCCATTATTTCGAGACAATAATCCAATTTGACTAAAGATTCAAACAAACATGCCAAACCAAAAATGACAAATTAAATTTTGAGGTTAGAAATCTCTACTTTATAAACTTGAGACGCCAAATTTGGCCACTTAAGTTAAGAAGTCCTTAAGGGGCAATTAACGAGCAAAGCAAACGAAAAGCTACCGCTAAGGCTTCCTTACTACTAAGGTATCCCTAAACTATCCTTTACGAGTGCTGGGAAAATGGCCATAACAACCTTAAACGACACTGCGGTGAGTTCAATTAATACCTAAAGTATTAGTTTGCTCTTTGTCGAATTACACGTTACAAAGAAAGAAGGAACGATTAATTCTGAACTGGCCCCCGAATAAGAATATGATGCAGGCCTGTAACAAACTCGCTTCTCATTGGAAAGATGGGTCTATTCCCCAAGTCAAAAACTTAGTAACTATGTTGGCAACACAAGCCTTTTCTATATGAAAAATTTGAAAGCATTGACAATTTTACATTGTATTGTCAACATAATGTCATTTTGACTTTTTTTTTTTGAAAATAAAAAACGGACTTTAAATGAAATTCTCATGGCGCCAATCGCCAAACTTCATTGCTTGACCATTGCCGCCATACGGATTGGTTATTTAGTACAGCCACAGCATACAGCCATGTACTAGTAGCCACTGTCAAAATAGTGAGGTTAGATTTTATATAAAAATTTTAATAGGTACCAAATTTTTGAGTTGTCCTAGAAATTGTACAATTGATAAGGCAACACCGCATATGACGTCACTTGTAAATGTTTGAAATTTTGGCTTTTTGGCGCGCGTTTGAATTATTTGTGTATCTCAAAAACTACAGATTTTTATGAAAAAAGACAATTAGGGTACCTATATATTTTCATTTTGCATCATATAGATTCAATTAAAAGTGATATTAAAAAATGTACAAGTACCCTATTAATAAATTCACGACAATAATTTACACGAAGACCACAATAAACTTTAACAAAATTTATTTAAGGATTACATTTAGTCGCTAACGGTGTGCAATTGTTGTGAGTAATTGCTGTAATAAAAGCAGGAGATTTCCGTTTGCTTTTAGGTTTGTTCCTTCAGCAATTTATCTGGTCCCTCGTGGCCCTCTTTTGTTAGTGTCCAGATATGCATTCGCGACACTATTACTTTGTAATGCCTTGGTCGTTTGAAGTTTCGTTTAGGATTAGGATTATTCTTTTGAAGTACAGGCTGACCGGAAATAAATGTAACAAAATTTGTTCAAACAATATCATTCAGTTAGAAGGCCCATTTGAATTTAGATATCTTTCTGTCTCCTGAATTTGTTTTTGTTAAAAACATTGTTTTCAGGAACAATGGCAAAATGTTATGGAATGTATATCGAGATTCGTATGAAATTGTACCAGATAATCGTAGGTGGCGAATCCACTTTTTGACAATCATCATCAATCAGTTGTAAGATTAAGTACTATATTTTCTGTTTTTTTTTTTTGGAAAATTGGTTAAATAACTATTCAATACTAAGTTAAAATTTGTTTGTTTATTGCTAACTCCAGCCACCTACGATTAACGAGTAGAATTTCATACGGAGCTCGATATGCATTCGATCACATTTTGCCATTTTTCTCGAAAACAATGTGTTTATCAAAAAATTTTAAAGAGACAAAAAGATTTCGAAATTGAAATGGGCCTTCTAACTACTGAATGATATTTTTTGCAAAATTCAAATACGCAACCAAAGTTTTGAGGCAAAAATAAAAAATACGGGTGCTCTATTATTTTTTTTTAAAGAATTTTTGAACAATTTTTGTTGCATTTATCACCGGTCACTTACTTTCCATATTTATCAATTTTATCTTCCAAGAACGCACAAATAATCAAATCCTCAAATTTTGATATCAATGTATAACCACTAACTGAGAGTCCACTTCTAAATATAGAAGGATTATTACAAACAAGCTCAACACAAAATTAATTAAAAACAAAAATCATTCCGAACTTTATGAAAACATTGGAACAATAACAGGATAATGCAGTATTTTGCCAATTCCCATTTAAAATATTATCAGAATCGTTTTGTTTTCCCTGTGCAACGTTGCAGTTTTATGTCGCATTTAGATTCAGATCGTTTAGCACTAAAAATACTGAAAGCGGAATTTATATGCGTAATATAGGGGTATTAAACTTTTCCTGGCGATTGAATATACATAAATGCAAGTATATGGCTTCCTTTATGTAAATGTTATGTCCATAAGAGTGCTATTGAGTGTCAAATTTTTTTCTGCTCAGTTGCTCAGTACTCTATAAAGGCATCCTCCTGAGTATCTCTGGTTGGAAGAAAGGGAGAATTTCTCACGATTCCAGTGCCCGTTGCTAGAACCCTGTTCAGGTTTGTTAACTGTTAAGAGTCAGGGATAACTAACGTTAAATAAAAAAAAAATACAAAATATTGGGCCGTATTCTTAAAAAAAATGCTATGCTTATACTTGCAGAATATAAGGGAAATCTTTCATCTCGCATTCATAATATTCCGAGTAAAACCTTATACTTATAGAGTATGAGCATATCCCCCACAAAAAGTATTTGGTTATTCATTATCATATTTAATAATTTCCAGTGTGTTCAGTAGCAGTCTCAGTCGTGTAGAATCAGTTGTAGCGATGGCAGATGTTGTGGAATTGAAAGAGATTAAACACTACAAGCAGCGTTGATCAACATCTGTGCGTGATTACAAAGAATTATACCGGTTTGAAGAGGAAAATGTGCAATGGCTTGCCAACAGATTTTTGGGAATAAATCCTGAAACTCGAGGAGGTGCGTTATCATCTGTCCTAAAAATGCTGAAAGATTCACGCTATCTCAGTGACTCTGGGTATCAGAAACGCATTGATCAAGAACTGGGTATAAGTCAAGCTATAGTGTCTCGTAATTGACACTATTGACAGCAAAGTGGCCCAATCAAATTACTTGATAAAGTTTCCATCTACCAACAATGAACGGATGCGAAACAGTTATGGCGGTTATGGCAAAGCAAGTATAGGTTTCCGATAGCAAATGGCGTAGTTGACTGAACCCACAACCGAAAAGGTCATCCTATACTGAATGTGCAAGCGACTTGAGAAATGTTCGTGGAACCTGCTGTAGCACACATAAGCCAACATGCCAACAACCTTTTACTTATTCTTGGAGGATATCCTTGCAAGTATAAGGTAATCATTATGAATCTGACTATAAAATCGAGATGTTAGTTCAAGGTTGTCACCGCTTTAATTATGCAAATAAGGCAATCGGAATATAAAATCGATATGTTTATGTTAGTTCAAGGTTGTTACCGCTTTTGCATACATTAAGTGCCGACTCATAGATAGGCAATTACTTATACATAATTGAAGTAGGGTAAGTGTTTGGAAGAAGTCCGGAGAGGTCAGGAAAGGGCTGGATAAGGTCGGGAGAAATCTAGACAAGTCTGCATAAAGTCTGGATAAGGCTGGATAAAGTTTAGCTAAGTCTGGAAAAGTTTGGATAAGTTTGGATAAAGTCTGGAAAAGCCAGAAAATTTCTGGAAACGTCTGGAAAAGGCTCTATTAGGTCTGGAGAAATCTAGACAAGTCTGGATAAAGTCTGGAAAAATCTACCCAAGTCTGGATAAAGTCTGGAAAAGCCTGGAAATTTCTGGAAACGTCGGAAAAAGGCTGGATAAGGTCTGGAGAAATTCAGACAAGTCTGGATAAGTTCTGGAAAAGTGTATTTGAAGTCGGGAAAGTGTTTGGGAGAAGTCCGGAGAGGTCAAAGGGCTGGATAAGGTCTGGAGAAATCTAGATAAGTCTGGATAAAGTCTGCATAAAGTCTAGCTAAGTCTGGAAAAGTCTGGATAAGTTTGGATAAAGTCTGGAAAAGAGCCAGAAAATTTCTAGAAACGTCTGGAAAAGGCTCTATTAGGTCTGAAGAAATCTAGACAAGTCTGGATAAAGTCTGGAAAAATCTAGCTAAGCCTAGAAAAATCTGGATAAAGTCTGGAAAAGCCTGGAAATTTCTGGAAACGTCTGGAAAAGGCTTAATAAGGTCTAGAGACATTCAGACAAGTTTGGATAAAGTCTGGAAAAGAGCCAGAAAATTTCTGGAAACGTCTGGAAAAGGCTCTATTAGGTCTGGAGAAATCTAGACAAGTCTGGATAAAGTCTGGAAAAATCTAGCCAAGTCTAGAAAAGTCTGGATAAAGTCTGGAAAAGCCTGGAAATTTCTGGTATCGTCTGGAAAAGGCTTGATAAGGTCTGGAGAAATTCAGACAAGTCTGGATAAAGTCTGGAAAAGTGTATTTGAAGTCGGGAAAGTGTTTGGGAGAAGTCCGGAGAGGTCAGAAAAGGGCTGGATAAGGTCTGGAGAAATCTAGACAAGTCTGGATAAAGTCTAGCTAAATCTGGAAAAGTCTGGATAAGTTTGGATACAGTCTGGAAAAGCCAGAAAATTTCTGGGAACGTCTGGAAAAGGCTCTATTAGGTCTGGAGAAATCTAGACAAGTCCGGATAAAGTCTGGAAAAATCCAGCCAAGTCTAGAAAAGTCTGGATAAAGTCTGGGAAAGTCTGGAAATGTCTGGAAACCTCTGGAAAAGGCTTGATAAGGTCTGGAGAAATTTTGACAAGTCTGCATAAAGTCTAGCTAAGTCTGGAAAAATCTGGATAAAGTCTGGAAATTTCTGGAAACGTCTGGAAAACGCATGGAAATTTCTGGATTGGGTCGGAAAAATTCTGGAAAATCTGGAAAGGGTTGAATTTTAGCGGATCTCAAAGCTCACAATAATCACAAGCATTAGCGTTGAAGTTTGCTTCGGCATTTTCAATGTTCTCCTCGGTTGCATCTTTGTGAAGGACTGTGAATTTGTTACTTATGTGACAATTCTCTGACAATATGCCTATTAGCTGTGCTATTAGATATTGCTCTGTAGATGGTTGTTTTTCAAAGCAAGGAAGTGGTTTAATATTTTTTCGAGGTCCAATAGAAGAATCTAGGTATGTATAGGGTTTTCCAATAGTAACGCTCGATGTTTGACAATAGCCCATGAAAAACTCGATAGTCACACAGGTGCTATCTTTGGCAGCCGTATTCAATTAGTCTCTGCATTTTATTATGGAGCGCTACACGATTGAGCAACGCGTCGGAATTGTTAAAAATTATTATCATTATCAAAACCAATGTTCTATTCGGAAAACGTTTCGTGCACTCCGTGCAATTTATGATGTCAACGATCGTCCTTCAGAATCCACAATTGGCCGACCTAACGTCACTGGATTTTTTTCTCTGGGCATTCTAAAATCCAAAGTCTATGTTGACAAATCTCGAACGGTTGCCGCCTTAAAGGCCAATATTAAGCACTTATTGCTGAAATTGAGCCATTTTTATGCGATAACGAACACTAAATGATTCTAACGACAATCTAAAATTGTCGGAGAAATGTATTGATAATTCGGATATTGTTGAAAACATCTATGAGAAGTAAAGTCCGTCGATTTTAATCTAATACTCGAAAGGAATGTGAGCTGGTGGCACCCTACATTTGAACGCCAATGGTCACCTAAGGTCACCCCTGGTTTTCGCTTCACCCCCTCGCTCCTCATAGGAAAAGTCGACGAACAATACTAAAAGAAGGAAGATTCAGGGACTTGACCAAATCTGCAATACTTTCTGCAAAAAATGTTGATGTCGAAGAAATAAACGAATAAGTTGTCGAACTGTTGGACGTCAAGACCGAAAAACTCTACACCAGTATAGATAGTGTCAAGAACTGTGATAATAGTGATCTAAATGATGCTATTCTTCCAAAATATTTAAATTCGCTTAATCCGCCGAATTCCCGCTCCATGATTTACGATTGAAAACGAATTCTATTGTATGCTTATTAGAAATCTAAGCATCAGTGCAGGCCTTTGCAATGGTACAAGGCCTTTAGTTCTGGAACTTGGGGATAATCTGTTACGCTGTGAGATATTGACTGTAGATAAACAGGGAGAAATAGTGTTCATAAATCGAATAACACTCTACTGCGAAAACGTCTACCCCTTTACGTTCAAACAAAGACAATTTTAAAATAAAATTAGCCTTTGCAATGAGTTACGATTAACAAATCTCAAGGACAAACATTTGATAGGATAGTAATTGATCTCCAGAAAGGATGTATTAGTCACGGACAACTTTATGTGGCGCTTTTCAGAGTTCGTTCGTGGGACTCATTCAAACTTTATTCAGGGAAACAAAGAGGCAATAGTGTTGTCAAAAACCATGTTTTTAAAGAATTGTTTTTTTGATAATTTAATTTTGAAATTTCGCAGTCATAGGTGATTTCAGAAGATCTTTACAACTTATTTACAAGATATTTGAAGATCACAAGACAAAAACCTGAACACGATAAACATAAATGATTGAAAATAACGAAGAACGACATGAAGACTTAGCACTCTTTAAACTTTGGATTCTTACGAGTTCCATAAAATAGAATAAGTTGCACTGGACATATGCACACCGTATATTCAAAAAATAAGATCGATTTAAAGTCATTACGATGTACCGCAAAAGTAATAATTCACCAACTACTTTGATCACATTTAAAATTTATGTCTACCACGTAGGTACAAACAAAAAATGAAGTTGAATAATTGAGCAATTGAATTTAAAATCTTTTAAAAATTTTTTTTTTTCGATTGTTTGCAGTAAAATGTTGATCGAGTAGACTTCAATAACTGGCCTAATAAAAAAAAAGGAACTTCATGAAAATGTAAAAAAAAAATTAAGACTCGATATCTCGTATTATACCACAGCACATAAATAGTTACTAACTCGGTTTATAATAACACCTTGATTATGGTTATGATTATTCTGTTTTAAATAAACCACTTCGAATAATGTATACCTACACCTACGAGTTCCATAAAACAGAATGAGATAAGTAGACATACGCACACCGTACATTCAAGAAATGTGATCGATTTAAAATCATTATGATATACCATACAAAAATAATTAGTCACCAACTCCATCCATCGCATTTGAAATTTCTTCACTAGAATAACATCTATACAACTTATCTCACTGTTACATTTAATGTATAATGTACATTTAAATCAAAAATTATGCTGTTTTTTGTACAACACCTAATAAATATTTTCCATTTTATAATTATTTTGATGGACTTGATTTAAAAAAAAAGCGCGCGAAGCGCGCTCATGACCTAGTCTGAATATAAAATCGAGATGTTAGTTCAAGGTTGTCACCGCTTTTGCATACATTAAGTGGTGACTCATCGATAAGCAATTACTTATACATAATTGAAGTCGGGTAACTGTTTGGAATAAATCCGGAGAGGTCAGGAAAGGGCTGGATAAGGTCTGGAGAAATCTAGACAAGTCTGGATAAGTCTGGATAAAGTCTGGAAAAGTCTAGCTAAACCTGGAAAAGTCTGGATAAGTCTGTATAAAGTCTGGAGTAACCTGGAAATTTCTGGAAACGTCTGGAAAAGGCTCTATAAGGCCTGGAGAAATCTAGACAAGTCTGGATAAGTCCGGATAAAGTCTGGAAAAGTCTGGATAAAGTCTGGAAAAGCCTGGAAAATTCTGGAAACATCTGGAAAAGGCTGTATAAGGTCTGGAGAAATCTAGACAAGTCTGGATAAAGTCTGAATAAGTTTGGATAAAGTCTGGGAAAGTCTAGCTAAGTCTGGAAAAGTCTGGATAAAGTCTGGAAATTTCTGGAAAAGGCATGGAAATTTCTAGATTGGGTCGGAAAAATTCTGGAGAATCTGGAAAGGGTTGAGTTTTCGCTGATCTCAAAGCTCACAATAATCACAAGCATTAGCGTTGAAGTTTGCTTCGGCATTTTCAATATTCTCCTCGGTTGCATCTTTGTGAAGGACTGTGAATTTTTTATTTGCGTGACAAATGTCTGACAAATGCCTATTAATTAGCTGTGCTATTAGATATTGCTCTGTAGATGGTTGTTTTTCAAAGCAAGGAAGTGGTTTAATATTTTTTCGAGGTCCAATAGAAGAATCTAGGATTTTCCAATAGTAACGCTCGATGTTTGACAATAGCCCATGAAAAACTCGATAGTCACACAGGTGCTATCTTTGGCAGCCGTATTCAATTAGTCTCTGCATTTTATTATGGAGCGCTTCACGATTGAGCAACGCGTCGAAATCGTTAAAAATTATTATCATTATCAAAACCAATGTTCTATTCGGAAAACGTTTCGTGCACTCCGTGCAATTTATGGTGTCAACGATCGTCCTTCAGAATCCACAATTGGCCGACCTAACGTCACTGGATTTTTTTCTCTCGGCTTCCTAAAATCCAAAATTGAGCCACTTTTATGCGATAACGAGCACTGAATGATTCCAACGACAATCTAAGATTGCCGGAGAAATGTATTGATAATTCGAATATTGTTGAAAACATCTATGGAGAAATACTAAAAGAAGGAAGATTCGGGGACGTGACCAAATCTGCAATACTTTCTGCAAGAAATATTGATATCGAAGAAATGAACGAATAAGTGGTTGAACTGTTGGACGTCAAGACCGAAAAACTCTACACCAGTATAGATAGTGTCGAGAACTGTGATAATGGTGATCTAAATGATGCTATTCTTCCAAAATATTTAAATTCGCCTAATCCGCCGAACTTCTCTTCCTATGAATAACGATTGAGAACGAATTCTATTGTTATGCTTATTAGAAATCTGAGCATCACTGCAGGTCTTTGCAATGGTACAAGGCTATTAGTTCCGGAACTTGGGGATAATCTGTTACGCTGTGAAATATTGACTGTAGATAAACAGGGAGAAATAGTGTTTATAAATCGAATACCACTCCACTGCGAAAACGTCTACCCCTTTACGTTCAAACGAAGACAATTTCAAAATAAAATTGGCCTTTGCAATGAATGACGATTAACAAATCTCAAGGATAAACATTTGATAGGATAGTAATTGATCTCCAGAAAGGATGTATTTAGTCACGGACAACTTTAGGTGGCGCTTTTCAGAGTTCGTTCGTGGGACCCATTAAAAGTTTATTTAGGGAAACACAGAAGCAATAGTGTTGTCAAAAACCATGTTTTTAAAGAATCGTTTTTTTGATAATTTAATTTTGAAATTTTGCAGTCATAGGTGATTTCAGCAGATCTTTACAACTTATTTACAAGATATTTGAAGATCACAAGACAAAAACCTAAACACGATAAACATAAATGATTGAAAATAACGGAGAACAACATGAAGACTTAGCACTCTTTAAACCTTGGATACTTTACGAGTTCCATAAAATAGAATAAGATGCACTGGACATATGCACACCGTATATTCAAAAAATGTGATCGATTTAAAATCATTATGATATACCATACAAAAATAATTGGTCACCATAACTCCATCCATCGCATTTGAAATTTCTTCACTGAAATGACATCTATACAACTTATCTCACTGTTACATTTAAATCAAAAATTATGTGTTTTTCGTACAACACCTAATAAATATATATTTTCCATTTTATAATTATTTTGATGGACTTGATTTAAGAAAAGAAGCGCGCTCATGACCTAGTACGAAAAAAAAGAAATGCTTATATTCCTACCTTTTTCTTCAACTCAAAACCTTATACTTCTACCTTATACTTACAAGGATATCCTTCAGTTTTATGAATACGGTACATTGTTGCAATTGCACCACTGTTTTCAAGGAACCATTACCTTTATACCTTTCGTCCATTCTGATAACTCCATGGCGGTGACAGGAGAAATATCCTGAACAGTCATAACGAATTTTTATATAGGGAAAGGGGAAAGGATCAGGCTTTCAAATAAGTATTAGTGGGTTTGAAGTAAAACAAGCTGTGGTTGATGTAGATGTCGCCATATAGTCGAAAGAGCAGCACAAAATTCGTCACATTTTGTACTTTCAGTGTCTCAGAAGGTGTTGACATACTGGTTATTGGTTATCATGATTTCCCGAGCTTCACCTGACAGGAAAATACTTTTATTGAAACAAAAAATACGACGACCTAAGATAAAGGTTTTTTTTTTTCTTGTGATATACCGGGTGTTCCACGTAAGGAGGTAACCGGCTATATCCTAGAAACTTAATAACACTAGAACTTTGGAGAAATAGTTATTTTTGTATCTAGTGCGCGAAATGCTATAGTTCGCCTTACGAGTCTAGCACTACAACGCCTGAAGGGCAAGGGGAAATAACGCCATTCATTTCGAGCTTTATGCTGCCTGTCATAGGCGTGCGCGCAGTGTTTTTAAATAATACTTTTTCCTTATAAATGTAGGTCTGTAATATAGATAAATATTAGGGTATTTTCTATTGGAAGTCAAATAGACAATAGTGCAATTTTTTTTATCCGCATTCTTTCCATAGTGCTAGACTCGTAAGGCGAACATTACTTTGGTGATCAAGATCTGATTTTTTTACCGAGGCGCAGCCGAGTTAAAAAAATAGTCGAGATCACCAAAGTATTTCGCGCCCGAGTTGCAAACAATATTTTTTCTACAATTCCATTTAAATATCTATCATTCCATGCCAAAATTGCATTTTCAATCCAAGGTAGGTGAATTTTAATTATTTTTGGTTTCCTGACAGGTATGTGTCACCATGACACCAGTGAGCGAACTAGCTATTTCGCGCCCTAGTGTGCGAAATAGCTAGTTCGCGCACGGCGTCATGGGAACGTTAAAAAATCAATATAAGGGAAAAAAGTGTCCCTTCGCAAACTGTCATGAGTGTGCGAACATCATCATTTATTGACAGTTGTAGAAAAAAGAAATTATTGATAAAAGAGGCCAAGAAAAATTGCTGGAAATAATTTTCAAGTTTGTAGGATGGCCGCTAGGGGTCGCAGTTGTAATGTTAAAAGATAAAAATAGAATTTTCTCGGAAAAATATCCGATTAGGAACGTCAATAAATGTCACCGTTTAAATCTTTGATAATTTCTGAACAAAAAAGCTCAGGTATGTGAAATAAAGTGTTGGGGGGAGCTTTATCTTTTAACATTACAGTTGCGACCCCTACCGGTTATCCTACAAGCTTCAAAATAATTTCCAGCAATTTCTCTTGGTCGCTTTTATGGAAAAAATTATTTTTTCAAAGATCTAGTGTTATTCGTTTCTGTAATAGAGCCGCTTACCTCCTTAGGTGAAACACCCGGTACAACAATAGTAAATTAATGTGAAATATTATATTCTTTCCATGAGTTCACTTGCTGCGATAGTACCAGCGCCATCTTTGAAAAAGGTGAAAAACAATGTTTGTTTATACTGAACCTTATATTTCTTGCTCTTGCAAAAGGCAAATAATTGCTCTACCAATCAACGTTCTTGTGTGAAAAGTGGACTAAAATGTTGTGCACTATGCAAAGTATGTGAAGGAGGAGACTGCAGCAACGCAGACACTTAAGCGGTGACATTTCCAGTTGATAAAAGTGCTAATGTTCTTCAGTTCGAGGGCGTAGATGACAAATAAGATGACGATCCTGTCATTTAAGATTGTGAGGCAAGGATTGATATTAGGGAATTTTTAAGCCCATTATTTTACGTACGCTTATTAACGATATCGGTTATTGTGCACATGCGCAGTGTAGCATTCCGCAAATAATGATTTATTAAAAGAAAGTACTTTTTAAGCCTTCTAAATAGCCTGCGTAAATAACCTATCCCTTCACTCACTATTTTGTTTACTTTTGAAAGTAGAGGTTATGTATTGGTCTTTTTTTTTTGTTCGATAATAAAAATAATAATTTAGTTAATTAAATTAATATTCTACAAAATATTATTCATTGCGGAAATCCTCATGGAATCGATCACAACTTAATCAGTGGCATAATATTTGATAATCCTCAGGGAGAGGAAGGAGAAGATTTCCCTCTGCACTGCGACCAGCCTTTAATTTAGAAGATATGGAGGCTAGAAAAGCAAAACAACTTGAGCACATACCCAGGCTATGCCGAGCTTTACGCATCGCATACCAGAGCGAATCATCACACAATCTGGATATCAATACACAGAGGATCCGTCATATTGCCAAATTGTTCTATTTATCACTAGATTTGTCAACTATTTTGGTTTAAAAAGATAAAAAAATTCTGATCAACGTGAATTCACACCCATGGAAACATATGTTTGTAGAATTACTAATTTTATTGTGATACTGAATATAAACATAGAAATGTAATTGGTGGCAATCTTGCACAAATTTGTCTCCGGTTATTAAACGAACGTAATAGGCCCGCAACTAACGTGAAACGTTATCGCTTAATAGCGTGACCGGTTATCTGTTCGCTACTGCGCATGTGCACAATAACCGATAACGTGAATTGTACGTTAAATAAGTGGCTTAAAATCTCCCTATTGAATGTTCATCGTACGCACTTGAATATTCTACTAAAAATCTTCTTATTTTTCTCTTAAATATCACTATATTAGAGAGATTTGAGCTACCTATTTGATCAACGTTATACGTTATCGGTTATTTTGCACATAAAATTTGACGTTAGTTACACAAAATCAAATTCCTAACCACACATTTTCATTAACGTTTAGCGTATAACGTCCCTCACAAGTTTTGGCTTCAAAAACTAAAAAAAGGCTAAATGTCATCCGCTATTTTTCAAAGACTGCTCTTGCTCATTTTACCGTTTAGCGTGTAACGTATTTCAAAATTTATGTGGCTCAAAATCTCTCTAATATTGTGTCTACCTTTTACATACTATTATTACCTTCAGGGCCGGTTTCTTAATCGCGAGTCACCTCCAGGTTAGTTTTAACTCCAGGGTACATGTGTCAGGTTGCTATGTTTACCCTGGAGTTATGCTTAATCCGAAAGTGACTCGCTATTGAGAAACCGGCCCTCAATAGGTTTGTTTCATGATTTTTGTTTAATTTGCTTATTGGATAGAGGAGTCAAAATTAAGCTGAACTATATTTCGATTATGTCAAAAATACTAATTTTCTAGTGTGTGCCTCTGAATTTTTAAAAGTTTCTACCCAATACTTAGTCAATAAGGGAATCATTGTGTGAAATTTTTTATTTGTTTCAACTCTACCGTTTTGTGTTGTGCTGTGAGCTTCAATTTTACATTTTTAATTTCGGCACTGAAATAGTCGTCATTGGAAATCATAAATTCCGAAAGCATATCCATGCTCACCTCTGGCGAATTTCCGGAATCGGCTTTTACAAACCCTTTTTCCATCACAAACAAAATAAACATAGTTATTTTTTTATTGAGGGGTTTATGGGAATGGAAAATAAAACACAAGTATAATTTTTATGTGTCTCTATTCGATACCAGTTTCTCTAATTCTAACTTTTTACATTTTCACAGGCAAAAACATCCTTTTTTCTTTTTTCTTCACATTACACCTAGGGTGACTCCGGCCTCTTGTTTACTTTAGAAAAACCCTTCCAGATATCTACCAGCAGTGAGTCATAAAATTAAGAACCTTTCCTTCAAATTTTCACTTGTAACTGGTTACACATTTTATTATGCCATTAATTTTATTGCCTTTGCTTGGGATTCACATAATTTCAACATTACCTTTCGGAACCGTTCATTAGTTTTTTAATAATCCCCGTGTCATTGAATTCAATGGCCTTGCTTTGTTCAGTAGCAGCCCCAGCCTGCTGTTTTTTGTTGTTAATTATTGTTTATTTTGTTTGTGATAGAGAAAGGGTTTGTAAAAGCCATTGAGATAGGTAAATTGGCCAGAGGTCTCTGACCTTGGCCTTGACCTAATACTGAACAAAAATTATGAAAAATAAAAATACCTTTTATCGTTTTCGTACTTTTATACTGTGCCGGATTAGTACAGGTACGGATCTCTTTGTCTAATTCGTATTTAGACAAGGAAACAAAATTGTCGAAACTTCATTAGGTGGCGTTCTATTTTTCATGTCAAAAGTAGGGCTGTACCAATGTCGATGATACACAAAGCGATTTTGATATATTCCCCCCTTTTTTGTTCGATGTGTTAAAGAATGAAAATAAAGATTCGTTTGGAACATGGAAATTTGGCAATCACTGATTTCTGATTGGTGCAAAATATGGCGCAAAACTCAAATAATTTGCCAACTTTTTCTTTCAATTTCTGGTTTCAAGAATTTTAAAAAATTAATCAATCATATTTTTATGTAGTACCTATAACAAATGCACTTTCGTTTCAGATAAATTAAAAACCTAATTTCGATTGAGTTGCAAGTTGCCACTGGCTGATTTAATCATCTAGTTTTGATCGATTTAGCGAGGAGAAATCTCGGAAAACGGTTTCCCTACGGTTTCAAAATTTTCTTCTCCACCCCCAAACACAATGTTACACCCTTTAAAATTTTGGGATTTTGAATCCTACTTCCCAAAATGATGTGTTGACCAAAATTTCATGAATGGACGAATTTTATCATTTTTGTTTTCGAATTAATCCGTTCGTTTTTTCTATAAGGGTGTACCATTTAAAACGAAACTGGCTAAATATCTGAGGTCTCGTTTATTTTTTAAAAAATCGCTTGTACACGTAATTTGATTTTCAAAGGGAAAAGTTTTCTGCAACCAACTTTTGCACTTTAACCCCTCTAGGCGAAGTGGGACCAACTCTCACTATTTCAAATGAACAAGGGGTCGAGTGATACCTCTTTTAAAAGAGCGTTCAATCTCCTTTAATTTGATGTCATTGGAAAGAAAATTGAACGCTCTTTTGAAACAGGTATCACTCGAGCCCCTGTTCCAATTACAATAGTGAGGGTTGGTCCCAGCCCCACCCCACCCCCAACGGAAGTTGGTGCTGAAAATTTTTCAAATACTCACACAATCAAAATACGTGTACAAGCGATTTGAAAAAAAAAAGTGACATCAGATTTTTAGCCTGTTTCGTTTTAAATGGTATACCCTCTGTATATGCAAATATAGGGGCCGGGTGTGTGCGAAAGGGAAATTTAATCCCCCTAAAATGCGTCTTTTGGATCCCAAAGCCACATTTTACCATCTCTTATCCAAGAGAAGAGAGGATGGCGAATCGATCTCTACCCGAAAACGGAATCTTAAGTTGTCAGAATATCTTTGCGCGCAAAGTAATAAACTTGCACCGTGGCTCGCTTTCTATGTAAATTTTGCGATTTTGTTGTTAAAGATGCAGAATTTCGTTCCATTAACTTAGAGGCATTACTTAATTAAAATGGATAGCCGGGTATACACCCCGCCATTGGTATAAACCTTAGGGTCCCAGTTTTTTGCGGATATACCAATCCTCTAACGTTTATCTCGGTTCGGTTTCGGATTATCTTGAAGATTTTTTCTTCAATAAACTTTACTTAATTGAAATACGGATTTTTCTAACACAACATATTTAACCCATCGGATCAAAGTTTGCATTGATTTTCGAGTAAGAATGTTAATAAAGCTCCAAAATGAGCACGCGAGCTTTAACTCAAATTGAAAGAGCTCACTACGTGATGATCTTGTACCCCCCTCATCGCCAAAATCTAGTAATGAAGCAATTGATGTGTATGTATATATTCCTGAAATCGCTTTTATCTATAGCTGTCATTTAAAACTCTCTTTCGATGGCCGCACCAGTGTGCAAAAAAATATTTAAGACATGCCTGACTCATTTCCGATTCGTTCCCCAGAACAAAGAAATCCATAATATATGGCAAAATATAGGTAATCGCAAAAGAATAATAAATTGAATTTCCAAAACAATAGGCAATGTGTAATGATTCTAGATTAACCCTATTATAATCAGATACTTTGGAATTTATTAACTATAAACCTTATCTATTCGATTTAGTGGGTCACACATTATTATTTATGGGTTGGGATGATTAAATTTCCATTATATAGGATTCAAAGTTCGGAGATAGTTCAAAGGCTAGGGCATTTGAATACCTATAATATTTAGAAACCTAGTTTAACAATGCCGGCAAATGGAAAATGTGGATTAAGCGAATTTAAATCGAATACTTGATTGAGCTAAACATTTTAATTTTGAAGGAGCTTCATTTTAAATCAGAGCTTCTTTTTGAAGTTTTCCTAAATTATTTTTCCATGTTAGGCAACGAGGCAACTATTCTGCCATCTGTTTGCAATATCCTTAGTCAAACCCTGAAAAACTTGAAAAACTAATTAATTCTGGAGCCCCAGTCGTACAAAAAAAGCCACGAAAAAATTCATTCTTCTTCAGTTTTATTATCCTTATTAATTACAGCGTCATCTTCGGGAGCAAGAAGCTGTCAGAGTCGGTAAATACTGCATCTGAAAAGCGAATTAGGAAGATTAAAAATGCAATTTCCAAACCCCGGCTTTAGTGTTTAAATCAGTCTGAAAGCTAGGGAATTATCCTTGTTTAACGAATTCAATAAAAAAATTATTATCCATGCCAGAAAATGAGATGTGACATTACGATTATTTGGCTGATAACATAAGAGCGTGGTGGGTCATCGACGGCAAATTTTAGCACTTATAGTCACAGGTTCAGTTGAAAAGTTTATTAGAGGAGACTAGGAGAGAGCCATGTTTGCGTTGAGTCTAAAATAATATCATCTATAACAGAAGAATTTTATTAATATCTATAAGCTTCTAACTACAGCTCAAAACCAAAGACAAGATAAAAATTGATACAGAAAATTACCAACATCAATTCGACTCGACAGACATTGGAGAACATGGATAGAAAACGCTCTTGAAAAGAGTAAAAATGGAAGAGCTAGGGGGAATTTGGGGGTGAAATCGCTGATCACGTCTTAAAAAATACTATTCAATACATGCCTACAAGAAAGTTAAGTACCAGGGAAGTGGTATATTGCAATGATAATTTTTTCTCAAGAAACAAGAAAGAAGACAAAAAAAAAGCTATTGTAGTGGATCTTCATTTCTGATCGTGAAAATAAGTTCGGCGGGATCAGTTTCAGTATGAGGCAGCCGTCCCTAATCCAAGTAATCACATTATGTAGATACAACGTGTTACGTTCAAATTTTGCCTTAGAACGTAATTGGAGATTGCAAATAAATTCAGTAATTAATTCAGGTATTTGTGAGGGTATTTAGAAAGCTTTATACTTGAGGTTTAATATTTTTCAGTGATTGATAGGTTGCTCATTGGATTTTACTAGGTTTCTAAATTTTGTTTGGATTCGAAACAATATCTAGTTGTTGAACAAGGGTATATTTTTCGAGGCAATAATGAGTAAATTCTTTGTATTCAAGATGACAGGGTAGTTTCAGGATAATAAAGCCCCACTGTTAGGATCGAAATCTATTTTATTTGGCTTTCGAAAGTCGTCTGAAAGGCCCTAAATGTCGATGAAAAGGTTTGTTTACTTCCAAATAAATATCAATTGCAACGTATTTTCCATTATTAAAAATTCTGCAACATCACACATCACTTTCACAGCCTTTAAATCGCTTTTCCACCCTTATTTCCTCTATTTTCCACATTTTCCGGTTGTTTATTTTCCGCAGAATAAGTGTGGTTAAGTGACACTTGTTGTTTCGTTTCAGGCAGCGCTGTTGCCGACGTTTCTTGACCACTGTGAGTAATAGAGTCACTGTAGTTGTGACCATGTAACGACTGGTCATTTTGATAGTTTTGTACTACAGACTGGGTAGATGTTGGTTAATAAGTAATTAATTAGTGTTAATTGGTGTTAGGGGAGAAAATTGGATAATCGTTTGTCATCAATGTGATTTGTGTTGTTCCGTTTTAAGCTGATTGTTCCGTTTTCCTGGTCAAGACCGGAAATCTGGCACCAGAGGACATCTTGGACAAAAATGGAATTCTAGAAAATTTTTCATGTTGAGCTCATCTAATAAATTGCCGAAAAGGGATCGTTCTCTTTTAAATTCGCACGTTGAGCAAACAACAAGTGGCAGATTTTACCAGCGGTCCTCTTTGCTAAGTTCCTTGGAACATCCACCTTTTGTGGGATTTTGTTGGCGTTGGGAAGTCAAGTGGTTGCTGGCTTAATTGGTTTTGGGGTGAAGCTTATTGGATTTAGTTCTAAGTCCTCGTATTTGTAAGCCAACCACCCGGAATTTTCTGGAGACGAGAATCTACGCCATTTTGTTGAGTTGTCGATGCGAAAAGAGAGCACGTTTTGTTCAACTAGCCCAATTTGTAACCAGGTAAATTTAAACGTTTTTATCAATCTGAATTCACCTTTTTCGTTATCAATATTTAGATTAGCATATCTGTATTTTTGTAAATATTTGGGATTCAATAAAAAAGGGAATTTGACCTCCACGGGGGCCATTTGTCAGTAAAAAACTCATTAGCCACTTTCAAAAGGGTCATTAATGGCCTTATTAATTAAGGTTTTTTTTGTTTAAGATAACCTACAGGTTTCAGGGGATTTTCCTATATTAATTTTATAATGGACTAGCTGACCCGGCGAACTTCGTACCGCCTCTGAATTATTAAATACCTATTAAATGTTGTGTGAACGTATCTATTAGCTGAATTAAATTCAGTTTTTTTCGATGGTGAATTTGGCTTTGTTTGAAAAAAAATAATGTTTACTCTCTGGATCAGAAGTCACCTAAAATTAAAATTTTACATCATCCCTTTTTAGGCAGCTTGTGGGCATTATTCTTGTAAAGTGTACCATCAAATAAATAAACTCAGGCACAGGAATGTTCAAAGAATGTAAAGAAAACAAAAAAATCTCCAGCGCAGCCCTGTTTCACTCTATCTGCACTGCATCAATCCATCTGTTCTACCCTATCTGCACACTCTATCTGCACTTTTCTATCTGATCTACTCTTTCTGCACCACTCTATCTGATCGGAATAGTGGAATAGTTTTGTTCGGAATAGCTCCAGTTCCTGAGTAGCATTGTTCTACTGTATCTGCAATGAAATTACCGCGCAACGGCGAGTTTCGTTCTAGGTATCAGAGATAGCGCCGTATACAAAATGGTTTGCAATGAAAATATGGCGGTAAACTTGGTATCGGTTATAAGAGATGGCGCCGTATGCGGGCTTAGTGAATTTTTTTCATAAATAAGTAAAATAGGTAATTTTGTTTTTTGTCTTTTTTTTTGGATTTTTTCGATTTATTATGTTAGTATGGACAAAGACAAATCCAATAAAGCAAAAATCATAAAAATCAGTCCAGCTGTTTTCGAGTTATAAGTGCTAGAACCAACACAACTGTGTTTTATATACCTATATAGAAAATAATGATAACAAAATGATCCTCCTGAAAAATGTCATATTTTGAGGCCTTGAGAACAATAAAACTTGATACAACATAGTTTTGAAACATCCTCAACCAAAACTTGTAGTAAGCTTGTCTCAAAATATAACCTTTTGTGGTTTGATTCATCGAATTGTGAAAATTTGTTGTCATCGCCCTGTATCGTATTGAAACAAAAATTAGTACATTTGGGTATTAGACCATTCTAAACAAGAATCTGCTATCAAATTTTTTCAAAAAAAAAACCCTAATAGTACTTATTGAAATTTAAGCCTATAAATGTGGACACCCTGTACACCAGTACAGCCGCAGAAATAAAATTATGAACCTAATAAGTGTCAAATTCGAGTGGCTATAAAAAAAATTAATTGAATCGGTTAAAAAATAAAAATTTCTGAAGGGTGGTCAGTCCTTAAGCGGGACACACTGTATAACATCTATAAAAATAAACAAATTTAAAAAATACAGAAATCATGGGTAAAGTATTTTTAGTCTGACTTGAAACACTACATTATACGAGGATATTTCAACATCACATCGCTCTCTTCTATTATTTTCATAGAAAATCTAATGTAACTTTCCCTGTATAAAATATAACCAGCGACGAAATATCCCTACAGTACCCCAAAATAATAATTTAGATCGGCACGCCCCTATATGTTCAATTATTGGGGTGGGCTACTTACGTCTTCCCGGGATCGATGTAGATAAACCTACTGACTACCCGATTTCTATTACCAGTGTCATCTCAATGTATATTATTTGCTGTTTTATTCCACGTATTATTGTACACCAGTACAGCCGTAGAAATAAAATTATGAGCCTAATAAGTGCCAAATTCGAGTAGCTAGAAGACAAAAAAAAATTATATGAATCGGTTGGAAAATAAAAATTTTAGAAGGGTGGTCAGTCCTTAAGCGGGACACACTGCATATCATCTGATATTATCAGCGAATCAGCGTACTGATGTGAACTAAAATATTTAGGGAATTTTGAAAGATACGCTGTATAAATGGAAAAGGTCAATGGCTTTAAAATGCTTCCCTGAGCCACGCCGTTTGTGACAGGCTGTGACGAAAAGCAGCATTCGTTAAAGATAGTTCAGCCCGCAAAAATGTATTCAACTGCTTCGACATAATCTTTTTCAGAATTTTTGACATAGTAGCAAGAATACGTCTTATCGGCCTGAAGTGAATAATCTGCCGGGCTGGGAACTTCCGGTATAAGTAAGATATTGGCAATCTTCCATAGTCGAGAAAATCGACGAGTGAAAATACATTTGAAACATATCGTATCTCTGGAATTGAGATTCTGAGAATATAGTTAGAGTGAGGCAATAGGACACTGGGTAGAATGAAAAACTACAATTTTGGACATTATGGAATTCAAAAACGAGTAGATGAAGACCGTCATTAATGTTGAACGATATGAAAAGATCGGCAGGAGTGGCAGGAGGTGAGGCCTTTGTCAAACAGTGTACCAATGAGGACGAACAAGAGAAGAAGTCCTCTTCAAAACTACATTATGTCTCCCGCGACAATATTTGCAAAATTTTCTTCGATAGTATTTTTTGATATTCCATAACCAGTGAACTACTAAAACATGTTTATCCCATTTTTGACAGTAATGTGATACTTAACCGAATTCAGAATTGAGTAGTAAAGTGCCATTTCACCTGTATATCAACCATTACCAGTGCTCTTATTGATATTTTCTTCTATAATTTTCAATGCGTTAGCGAAAGGTTTTACTTATTCCGTGAGAGCTTAGAGCTCTCCGTTTCGCTCCCTCGTACACAAAACTGTTCGCACTTAATCGGTAAAACCTCACTGCTCTAAACTTGGTGCCTAATACACTATTATTATAGTGTTGTGATGAACCTAGCATACATTAAGTACTTAATGGATTCCTGATAAAGATGGCGTGAGTAGTACTGAGAAGAGAAGAAATCCTATCCGTTATGTCGATATGAAAAAACATTGATATAGTATTCAAGATGAGATATAAGCCAGGGAGATTCCGGATGCACTAAAACTCGCTTCACAAACAGTAACAACTTTCATTGAACAAATTAACTTTATAACAACTCATTTATCGCCTATATCAAACCGTTCACAACAACTCTCGTATTTGAACTGACTCCAACAATACTCTTATTTAAACTATCTCAAACTGAGTGCGTGCTATTTATAGCCGACATTGTTTATCTAGAATACGTGTTTTCTCGGATATATCTGGGTTCCTAGAATAAACGCGCTCTAGTCGTAAACAACTATCTTAAAATCTGGCCGGGTTCTGGATGCAATTTCGTAACTGAGGGGACATTGAAGAACATTGCCTGTTTCACTCCTGACTCGACTACAAGGTTGAACAGGGAATGAAAGTTACGCATATCCAACTCATTATTCTATTAGCAGATCTTACTACAGCCAAGGGTCGAACCGACGGGGAGCCGTGGCCTTAAGCCATCGCCCTTGTATCTGGCTAGCTGTCAGTTCTAGGCCAGTTGACGACAATCTGCCCTCGTTCTTCTTTCATGGGCACGGTTCCCAGTCAGCGTGCAAATCCAGTTTATCCATACATTACCTACACAATTGTTAATTTATCAAACAACTACAAATTGTTATATAGGGTGACGCTACAACACTATGTTTCAAAGTGGCTTTTATTCGATAACAACCATTTTGTATAGGTACTATAAACGCAATATCAAAAGGGTTAAATTAGATTATTAGCTAACTCCCTTTAATTTTACTTCGGGTTTCGCTAATTAGTTTTTGTTTTTGTTTCAGGTAAGATCCCAAAAAACAATAGGGCTTCGTCCCTCTTTTCCCCCATGGAAGGAAATTTGATGACTCTGGCAGGTAATCCAATGAAAATATCATTTATGTTTATCACCGACGTAATAATTTTCCAAATCGACATGGCGTGTGTTGATGGTAACGTATGCACATTTATTGATTTATTTATTCACTAAGGCCCGGTTTCTGAAAAACTGTCTGGTAATGCAATCTCACGGATGAAAACGCAATCTATTAGCCTATTGGTCAGCCAATTATCCACTGACCAATATTATTAAGGAACTCATACACCAGTGTGGTACCGCGGGAAATAACGCGTTAGTGTGAAATGTATTATATCCTGCCACATGATCTAACCCTGCGTCGTTGCCACTCTCGCTCCCCTCGGGTACCGCGCTGATGTGTGAATTCCTTATAGGTTGTTTTGTAGATACGAAGTTACCAGCAAGTTTATCGGAAGATGAATAAATCGGGCCTGAGTCAAATCATGGCCAACCAGTCGACCAGTACCTCAGTTTTCAATTTTCGAAAATCACAACCAGTTTACCAGGTCAATATTATTCGATTGAATAATGCAGTTTTTAGTTGAATATGCCCTATTCTGGCGTATCCGAACAATATCTCCAAATAAAATATCTCTGGATTTTTGCATTGAGGCTCATCCTCTCTGACGAGGCAAAATAATTGCCTAGCATCTGCCCAATATCTTCTAGAAGCTTTCTTAGCCTTCACACATTAAGTTCTTCAGGTTTTAGAGCCAAAAATCGAATTAAGCGCAGTTGTTTGAGGTCTTACAGCCAAATATAGAAATACCTACTTATAAAGTCAGCATTGATCGAAATCATAGTGTAATTGTAAACCTAGTAATTTCGCCGTATTTTTTATTTATGTGATTTATCTATCATTTTAAAAATCAGAACTATTGATTATTCTCACGCAACACTTTAATTTAAACTTAATCATTAACTAGTTGAAAAAACTCATATGTCTGCATGACAAAAACAGATTATGAGAAAACACATTTAAATAAAAAAAATACAAAAATTTGCTAATATGATGAGAAAACATGTGATGAGTGCCTTAATATCCATTCCATTTTCTGGTTCCTTCTCTTTTTTCTGTCCTTCTTTTCTTCCTTGATAGAGTTAGAGATCGCATCAAGCATAGAGAAGAGTCAATAAGTCCCGGAGTACAATGGACAAAATCAAATTAAATTGTGGCCTGAAAGGGATGAATTTCGCCAATGACGTGAACAAAGGAGAAATGCGTTAAATCTAACTGAAAAAAAAAAAGATTGTGGCGTAGGAATTTGCTGCTAAAGGAATTTTCCTTTGCGGCATACAGAGCGTTTTACTAGGAATCTGGAAATGAGTAGAAGAATCGAAAGGAATATGTAGACTTCTATTTTGTGAATCAGATTGTAAGGAAGTCGTTATTATTGGAGGACATTTTCGATTTAAAGCCCTCCATACCTGATTATTCAATTTGGATGGCTTCACACAAAATTCCTAACCCTGCAATTTCTAGTAAACGTGCAAGCAATACTAACTGCTACTCAAATAATTGCCTCAATGTTCTGCCAGTCGAACAATGGACCAATCGAAAAAAAAATTATGGACCTTTCATACCGCGCTATTTTGTCTATATGGCCAGTATAAACTCTCTTCGGACCAGTATTAAAAAAAATGGAGATAAAATTGAATATATCGATTCACCAAGCCCTTTTATTAATGGGATTGAAACGCAATTTGGCAAGGGTCATGTGGATTATAATATTCCACCATTCGCAGGAGTTGAAATGCTCAACCTAATAACGGAGTCCGTGAGTTTTTTGCCCTTATGGCTTATGGCATGTAGTCCCTTTGCATATTGGGTCCAGGGGTTAACCTGAAATAAATGTTAATGATTGAGGTATTTTTCTTTGGAGAGAGTCTTATTGGATCAAGAATTTGAATTGTTTTATTATTTTATACAGATATATGCATGCTGAAAGGGATACATTTGGTTTAACATTTATCACTTACTCGTTACATGCAAAAGTTGTTATGCAAATTAAGGAAAATTTCACTTATAATATAAAATCTCTGTCCTATAGGTAACTCTCAGATCACTAACCATGCTCTATTTTTCACACACCAGACCATTAGCTATTAAACAACTACTATTTCATATTAAAAAAAAAATCGATTGATTTCTTCAATAATGTGAATATAGTTTTAATAATACATAATACCATCTAATAAGCAAGCCCAGGTGGCCAGGTTGAAAACGAATACCTACTATTTTAATTTATTTTTGACATGCTTTCAATATTGCCAGCATAAAGATTATTGATTGTATTCATCTTAATCCAATCAAGTCGCATGAAAATTTACATTCGAATCAAACCTAATGCAACTTGATTTTAAAAATTTCGAGGGGATGAGATCACGGCCCAATGAACTGGAAAGGAATCTCTTATTGGTGTTTCTATTGCATTGGCTAGTCAGACTAGACTCAATTATTTAGGTACAATTACAATTCTCTAAAATTCTTGGTAATACTGTCACAACCTCTATACGTTTCGTCCTGGGACGTCACAACAGGAGCGTGACCTGGGGGCGTGAGTGGGGTTCAGGTAGAGAGAAACTCGCTTAATATAGGTACAATAAGATATGTATTGAATATATAGAATAATATTACCCTAGGAATAATACCATGACGTCTCTTCAACGGAGGGGCGTACTACTTAGGCTACTCTGTATTATGTACTCTCTGTACACTTGGCGTAATTGAAGACTGAAGCTGGGTTTGAGACAGGACCAGAAGGGCGTTTCCCGATAAAGGTAGTTTGCACTGGGCGGAGACTTAACTAGAGGGGCTTTTCCCGATTGAGGAACTTTGCACTAGCCTTGGTCTGCCGGTAATGGATCTCGGCGCGGTATTTATACCAAATTAATGCTGACTCGTCGACACACTTTAATAAAATTGATCTACAGAGAGGTATTTACTTAAGTAGTTGACAATATTGCGTGAATCAACATTATCCCAAACTCGGACCGCGAGTTTATACTGAATTAGTTATCAGGCCTTTACATCTATTGCACCTTGTGAAAATATTTTTTCGTGATACTGTACTGTTATCTTAATATAACGTGAGCGAAATTGAAATAGAAAAGGTATATTTAACGACCGCGAGCCGTTATTTATTCACCGGCCGGTTCAGGGACGGATGGGCTCTGTGAGACCGGTCCGGGAAAATTTCGAGTCAAGCGGCCCACTTGGCACTTCATGTGTAGGATTTATATTTTTTTCCAAAAGAGAAAATTACGCTAGGACTTCATTTACAATATCTCCGTCATCTACTTAGTTGAGTAGGGATCTTTCTATGTTCATGAGCTCGAATGATTCAAGCCTCCTCGTCCCCTAACCTATTTTTTGACCTATTTTTAATATATTTGAGAATGATGTCATTTTCCCCCCAAGTGTGCAAAGTAGTACTTTTTCGCACGCCAAAGTAGTTAGATAAACGACGCGAAGAGGAGTTCGGATAGGCTTTAAGTGCGCACGTGTTTGGAGTAATATTTGTCCTACAAGCTTTATATCACATAACAGCAACAAAAAAATTAGTTTGTATACGTCATGTTTGCTGATAGAAACGGAGGAAAAATCTGTCATCATGCATGCGTCTAAGTCGACAAGGTTACTCGAAACTTGGCACCATTCTATACCACACAATTGTCGGTGGTGAATTCCTTGGAAGCACTCGAGGAGGAATGTCTTAAATTGGAGACCAAGAAATATGGGGCAGAGCACTACGTACTACGTGCCTCCATTTCTAAAAAAGAAACCAGTTCGGGGAACCGGTCTTTGCATTCGTGTCAGTTTTAGGTAATTTAATGGAAGTTGCGGACGATGTTGGTGGGATAGATGCAATTGACCAAGATAGATGACCACAAGAGTCCAGGCAAATTATTTGTTGGAATTGTCATAAACAAGGACAAATGAATGAGATAAGGACTGCACTAGGCCGAAAACAAAACATTGTTACCGGTGTGGTGCACCGAAGGAAACAACAAGAAATTGTCCAAAATATTCGACGCCGGGAAACGGGTCGAGGGGAAATCATCAGGTCGTACGATCTCCGCCCAAGAAAATATAATGACGGAGTCGTAATACCTTTCCTAATAAAGTTTTATTGGACTATACTATCATGCTCATGGCGATCAGAGACCATATTTGCAAGTAGAAATTATGAGTTACCCTATCTTAGGTTTATTAGATTCTGGAGCCAGTCGAACTATGATGGGTTTGCCAGGTTATGAAACTTTAAGGAGTCTAGGCTTAAAACTACAGAAAGAAGAGGTGAAGTGTACTGTCGTTAATGGCCAAACCTGTTCTAGCATGGGATATATCCAAGTCCCCATGACACTGTTAGAAAATACTACAATCATCGATATCTTAGTTATACCTGAGCTATCTCATAAACTGATATTGGGAGTAGATTTCTGGAAAATCATGGAAATTGTGCCGGATCTCAGGCAAAATATTTGGCAGTTGTCTGAGGGCCGAATTTATAGTCGCTCCTTGAGGTTTCCTTGGACCTTAAGGAAGCCGTGAACGTTTAGAATTGACATGACTAACTTGTCAAATAGTACCAGTGTCCATTCTAAACTCACGACCTTTAAGGCAGACTCAAGGAATAACTATAAATTCGGCCCTGAAACACCTGGGATTCTAAGATGACTCAAATTTGCATTGTGCAAGACGAAAGTAACCTCACAGTCTCAGAACTAGAACATCTCATCGAAAATAAATTGGCAAAAATGTGTACCGGCCTTGGATGCTGTAAAGTGGCTGAGCATGAGATACAAGTTATGCCTGGCGTTAAACCAATAAAACGACGCTACTATCCTGTGCCACAATTCAAACAAAAGTTTATTAATGAGGAAGTTGAGGAAATGCTAAGCTTGGGGGTTATAGAACGTTCAAAAAGCCCTTGGTCTAGTCAAGAACGTCTCGTTCGCAAGAAGGATGGATCATTACGATTTTGTATAGATTTTCGGCGTCTCAACGTAGTTTCTAAGAAGAATGCATAGCCTATCCTTTACATTTCGGTGATTTTGGATTGTTTGAGGAACGCTCGGCATATCAGCTCAATTGATATTAAGTCTGCCTTTTGGCAAGTACCTTCGAGTGAGCCATCTCGTGAGCTTACAGCTTTCACAGTACCCTGGTCGTGGTTTCTTTCATTTTCATCGCATGCCTTTTGGGTTATCCAATGCTCCTGCCACTTGGTAACGAATAGTTGATCGTGTTTTGGTTCCGAAATTGAAACCCTCAGTCATAGTGTATTTGGACGACATCATCGTCGTCTCGTCCTCCTTTTCTGAACACTTAAAAATTCTGGAGATTGTTTTCAATCGTCTTCTTGATGCAGGGCTCATCGTTTCGTTGAGTAAGTGTCATTCTGTAAGATTCTATCAAATATATTGGCTATGTCGTTGATTCACTTTTCACAGGGGTTGAGACCCGATCCCGATAAGGTAGTGGCCATCGTAAATATAACACCTCCGTGGCTGCGTCTAATGTATCAGAAATTTGCCGCTTCGTTGGCACCGCCTCCTGGTAAAGAAGGTTCGTCCCGAGTTTTTCCTCACTGCTCGCTCTCCTTTTGGCGTTAATAAAGAAGAACGCCAGATGATCATGGACACCTGCGAGTCAACAGTCTTTTATTCGTTTCAAAGAATGTTTAGTTACTGGCTCCTGCTCTTACTTGTCCGGACTTCGAGCGCACTTTTGTTCTGCAAACAGACGCATCTAATTACGGCCTTGGCGCTGTTTTGACGCAATCTTTTGATGATGGTGAGAAGGTAATCTGTTATCTCCCTAGATCACTATCCAGAGAGGAAATAAAGCTAACAGTTACCGAAAAGGAATGCCTTGGTGTTATTTGGGGCATCGAGAAGTTACGTTATTATTTAGAGGGTGTACATTTCAAGGTTATAGCTGAACATTATTCTATTCTCTAGTTACATCGACTTGAGGATCCTCAAAGGAGCTTGGCACGTTGGCAATTGAGACTTCAGCCTTACGATTCCCAACTTATTCATCGCAAGGGTAAGGACCATATTGTACCGGATATGCTGAGTAGGTTTGAGCCAGTTTCCTCTGATTCAATCTGGATAAATGAGTTAAACCATATTCCGCCTTTTTTTTAGCACCACTGACACATGGTTTTTGAAGATGATCGTAATGTTGTTCAAAACCCACATAGGTTTCCTAACTGGGAAGTTGAGGCAGATGTTCTTTATAAATATTTGAAACATGACCATCCAGATTTTGCTACTCCTTCGAATAATTGGAAGATTGTAGTACCAAAGGATAAGCGCATAGCAGTACTTAAGACCTGTCACGAGATTCCTGCTACTGGACATGTAGGTGTGTATAAACCGACTGATAAATTGCTTCAAAATTACTTTTGGCCGAAAATGAGATGTGATGTCACCAGATTTGATTGACAATTAGTTTTGCTATTTGGCACTCAGTAGGGAAAAGTGTAACTTTGCGCACGGAAATGCCTGCAAAAAAGTAATATTTCATGCACGCTCGTAGGAAAACGATCTATCACATGTTACCTGGTTGATTAGTAATCATTGATTACCAAAAAATTACCTGAATACGCTTTCTGATACCCGTGATATTTCAAAATAGCCACGTTACAGCAATACACGCAATCCTTGCCAGGCGCAAGTTTTTGTTGTATCTGTGAAATCTATTTTGCGCATTCTCTTTATCATTCTGAGTCACTCACTATAAGTGGAAATGTCGGTTCTACCATACGTTTCCTAAAGAGATAACTAACTTGTCCCAATTACCAATAAAACTGAATGATTCCTCCTTATTATTTGAGGTGTAGCCTTGTCATTAAATTTTGCAACCAATTTAGATATCAAGAGCATACTTTTGTTAGGTAGTGGGCCATTTAGAGTTATTTTTCCAAAATATGTTTGGTTGAAAATTGCTCTATCAACACAGAAGTCTTTCTTTATTTTGGGCATACATGTTAGACATTGACTCACATAGGTACTATTGCTACATTTTTTTTCTGGTAGCAAAACGGAAATGACCGGAATGAGGGTGGTTACGCAAATGGGCTTAAGAAAAGGAACTTAGTTTCTACCTTATAGGGCTGAGAGTGCCAGCTAAACTCCAGTCGGGAGTGGTCGAGGGTTAAAACAGAAGAAAACTCTAGAAAATAGGTAAAATTTTGGACGCCACCCGTTTTATGGCCCTAAAGTAAGGTAGAACGTTAGCTGAAAAAAAACATCTAAAACGGGAAACCTAAAGGATTTCACCCAATTTGGAAATCAAACTCTGTCCTAAATAATAAAGGGGCATTTTATTCAAGTTTGCCGAGATTCATTGTAAGTACTTGATTTAGATATTTTCAGTACCTATAGGTAATTAGTATTATCAAATCGGTATTATTCAAATCAATTTAAGTAAATTAGGTGGAATTGTTGAATACTCTCTAACTAAATAAAACAGAAACAAAAAGGTACCAACGCAACGTCCTTTGCATATATGCTTCGGCTAACACGGTTGAACTATCTATAAGGAAAATTAATAACTAATTACTTAATTAAGGTAAAATATATATAACTAATTACTTGATTTATTTGATTAAGATTCAAATATAGATGATTCATGTACTAGTGATTTGGCTTTTCAGGGTGTTTAGGTCGATTCCGCGTATGTACGAAGGGCTTTTCGAGCCTGGGACGGTTAAGATAAATTAGAACGAACCCACCTGGATATCCTGGAGTTGGTAGCGTCGGGTTATTTAGCTACGAGAGATATCAGGAAGGCGAGAAGGCGTGGGCTCACGCGTCGTGGAATTGTCGGCGTCGTGATTGCGTCACCGGACCAGAAGTTACGGGACATCGAATTCTCTCGAAATGGTATGCCAAACCAAACTTTGTCCAAACCATGGATTGGAAGTTTAGAGGGGGAATCAATAATGGAAGATAAAAACAACAGACAGGCCAGTGATTTCAGGCGGCCATTTTGTGTGTAAATCCAGTAAAAAAAAAGAACTCAAGGAATTTAAGTTTTAAACCCGAAACTTTGAGTAAATCAGCAAAAAGAATTGCTCGGGGTGCTAAAATAGTGAAATTAGCCACCCACAATCAAAATTCGGAATAAATTCCAACGTAAATCGGCAAAACGCCTGAGAGTACCGTACCTCAAATAACGCACACTGCAAAGGAGGCTACAGTACTGACTGCTTGAGGAATGAACATCGTAGTATTCACCTTTTTTTTTTCTTTTCTGTAATACAATTAGTTAGGTACCCCAAAAGTGTTGATTTTGGCTTGACCGTACGGACTGGTATTTTTGGTTTATTTATAGGATGGACAAAATAATTTTAAATAGCATTTAAACATTTCATTAGAATTATAATATATTTCCTAAAGAAAATTAAATTAGATATTTTCTTGGCAAATAGACCCGTAACACTATATTCATAATCACATTATACGTTTGAATTTAAACCTTTTATGCCTCATTGGAAGCTTTTTCATCAAAAATTTTTATAACTCGTCTTTGTCTTGGAAAATCGTTTTTAATTTAACGTCCAATCTACGTTCATCCAGTTCTTTATCACCAATAAGTAGTGACTGAAGACATGATATCACGAACAGATTTTTATTCCTCTGAATGGCTTTCAAATCTTGTAATGTCTTGATCTGCTTGATCATAGCATAGCTATACCATACTGCATAGTGGCCAACGTGGCGCGAAGTAGCTAAAAGATTTTTGACATTGTCCAGTAGAACGAAACACGGCCGATAATTGCAAATAACAGCCTTGGCTGATTTTGATCCTCGGCTATCGCCTCGGATCACAAATTTTAGCCCGGCCGTTATTTGCTACTTATCGGCCTTATAACGTTAATAACCATTATATCGATTAGATTTTGACATATTATTTATGATGCTCCATCAATCATGTAAACAACGTGAAGAATTTTTCAATTCTATATTCTCCGTTCGTTCCCAATAATTATGACGCTAACAAAAGGGCAATACATCCAAATGTCCATGCTAGTCGGTCGTAATATGCCAGGGCAGAATTCCGACATGCACCAGAGAGACCCATCGTAACGAACGCGTCACGATGGGTCTTTCTAAATGACGCTTTAAACCGGATCGTACGTGAACTAAATGTATAAAAGCCCTTACCGAACCCGGAGAATCGGGAATATTCGCGGGGATATATTAGCATTCGATATCTATAATGATATTATTCGTGACGGGAAATGTTAACAAAGTCCCTCAGGTGTCTGTATTTAATGAAGGTGATGTATCTGCCTTTGTTGCCTTTCTATTTGAGATGCGAGCTCCGAGATCGGAATATCGAAGTATGATATCAGCTTTTTCTCATTTTTATTGTGATTGATCGAATGATTTGGATCTTTTTCATATTTTAGAACCGTATTTTAATGACTTTATCGAGCAGATTTTGTTTCCAACTCGATACATAGCTGGATTATAATTGGCGACAAACGTAGAATACAAATAAGGCCCCTGCTTTTATCAATTCTAAAAGATTCGTAATTACTTTATTCAATAAAAACATGCCTCGTAAAACAACTCAATTTTGAAAAAATCTATTGAAACACGCCCTGTTTGGTGCGATTCAATTCCATTTGATATGTTTTAAACATTCATACGAAATAAAAAAATGTTCACCCCTTGTACTTTTATTATTCAAATTTGCTGTCAATCACTATTCAAACAGGAATATTGTTCGGATGCTTTGTAATCGCCTTTAAAAGCCCTGCCTGCTCTGAAATTACATAGAAAATGCATCGTGTAGGGCCAATAATAGGCTAAATTTAAATTTAAATTTCTGGGGGGTGCAAAAAACGTTCATATGGACCAGCTGCTTTCGTTATAATCAGCCCTGAGGCAGCGAAAAGGTTTTTGACTAAGATGAAATATTTTTGATCACATTTTTCATTCAACCCTATTTTTTTAAGTATTGTGTTTGTACTTTATTTAAACCGTAATCTTTGTTGGTGGTCCGAATTTGAGTTGTTTTTTTATACATAACTCAGTACTCTAATTTATTTTATCCAATAACCAAATCTAGAGCCCAAAAAATAAATAATGTATAGACCTATAAATCCATCAACTTTGCACAAAAGAAATGGATACAGTTTTAAAGTATTTGCCCGTTACCCTAATCACACTGGATTGATTCTATATTGGAAAAATAGCATCGAAAGGGTAAATTTTCTAGGCATAATTTAGTTAAAACATGGAATTCAGTAGATATATTACGAGAAATTTCCTTTATGGAGTTCAATAAGTAAATTGCCGAGTAATTTGATATGAATGATAAACACGGCATTATTTTATTTTTAGATTCTAGAGGAATGATTTTCTCTTCAGTCATATTTCAGAAAATAATGCTGTTCTTGTTACTTTTAAAATATAGTTTTGTTATTTCTTATCTTAATGCTGCATTAACTCGTGTAACAGAACTTAGTTTTGAAACCCATTCTTTTTAATATTATAGAATACTTATTACAAAGTAAGTAAAGGATTCTAATAAATTCACCAAATATTATAACGCATCCTTTCGCGACATACCAAATTAAGATTAACAATAATTCGCGTCTCAAAATTATGTAACATTTGAACTCCCAACTAATTTCCCGAGGTTTTAAATCTCTTGGAAACTTTCGCATCAAATTTTCGCTGGATATAGTGCTCTAGATAATTAACGAACAATATTTTAGTTAGCGATTAGATAGATAAGGGCAAGATTAAATCTTGGAGACACCAGACTCCAAGATTAAATCTTGGAGTCTGGTGTATCGGATACGCTTTGGGTTTGGTCATTAGCTGAATTGGATTAGTGGATAACCTTTTAGTTTATATGTTGGAGAACTAGGAATTGCCAATTCTGGCGAACCGGGTGGCATTTTTGTATCGAGCGCCCAGTATACCGCATTCGGGTAACGTCGTATTAACCGAGGCCTGTCTCATAACGAGCGTCTGATTTCCCGATCGATTGTCAAGCTACCGTACGCTTGATACTAGTCTTCTGCGAAATTATGGATCGGCGTCGAACAATTCAGTTTTTTTTTTTTTTTAATTGTTTATCATTTATTATGCACTGGCCAGAAAATTATATGTACCACATTGTCGATTCCAGCGAAATACGAACTAATTTCAAGACTAAGCAGGAAGTCGAGGTAAGGGAATAAGTAAGAGCAAAATTATGTTTTATCTACATAACCTTACCATGAATAGAATACCATGGCGAGATAGAATAGGCCACTTTCACGTTTTTTCGAAAACATTTTTGAATTATTGTGTTAGCCATTTTTCCAATGACATTATCATCTGTATACTTTTTTCTCCAAAAAAAAAAACGCCTATTTTTTGAAATATGTTAGAACGATTTAAAAATCGAATTTTTAAAGCAGGTAAAAATTAACAAGATTTTTGCTATTTACTTAGGGATTTGTATACCTGCAATCGTTATTCGACAAATGCGGAGATTAGATTCAGGCAGATGTAAATAATTATTTATGATGCTGTCTCTAAGTAACAAAACTAACCCAAATTGGAGCTGAGCAAAAGGTTAAGGTAAGGACAGCCTTAGGGTTAGTTTGGGATAGTTTGTTAGAGACAGCATCAAATAACTAGGCAAATAGCAAAATCTTATTAATCTTTAAGTTTTTTGCTACTTTCCATTCCACTTAGTGAACTACTAGAATTAAAATTGCTTTACGATTTGACTACCTGAACCAAAATTGAACTAATACATATTATCAAGTAGCTTGATGGTGAGGAGCCAGGAAAACTCAAAAAGATATTCGAGACTGTAGGCGCGAGTCGCGAGTATCGAGCATACGGTAGTCCGAGTGATTTTCGTACTACCGTGCGCTTGATACGTGCCGAGGTCGGGTACCCCGAATGCGGGTTGCTGGACGCTCGATACAAAAATGCAACCGGGTGGCACCTGGAAAACTATTTGCCCAGAATACTTCAACGTTGATCTAGTAGCAAAAAATAATCTTAGCATATGGATGGCTCTATGGGATTATTTTATTCGAAATTCGGGTTTATTTTATATTTGGGTTAATATGTCTTATACAGTGTTATTGAGCACCATTTTGAATGGTTGGATAAACGGCAAATTGATTATCCCATTGTTTACATTGTAATGAACAGTTATGTTGCCAAAATTTAAGTAGCGAACCTAATTGGAAATTTGCTGATAAACTCGCCGAATGTGAATCCTACCGTGAAATTGAAATACAAAATCTGTACGAGTCTTCGGTTTAACTATAGATAGTTACGATTTTTGGAATGTTTACGAATATGATTCGGACTGGTTTTGCAATAGCTGTTAGGAAATTATTAACTCTTAATTTGTTGGCAGTATTCTAGCTTTTTTTTGGTGGACGAAAAGATAGTACCTAATAAAACAATTAGTTCCTAACAGAACCTTATAAATTTTACGGAAATTTCGTCCTTCACAACGCGACAACATCTTATTTTTCTTTGGATTCAATTTACATATTTATTTCTGGATGCTAACCCCCTTACCTAATAAGTTAACTTGAAAATATGATGAAGGGAACACCTGAACGTGGAGAAAGAAATAGCATAATAAGGAAAAAGATTCGACAAGATATAAGGAACTACAATACAAAAATGGTGACAACGGTGCTTGAAATGAACAAAAATAATAAAAACATGGGAATCCAGAAGACGATCAACACTAATGGACGTGCGAAAATGCATAAATTAGGAAGCAAAAATGCATAAATTAGGGGACATAGATTGTGGATTGTGGGGAAATTCGTTTCGGCTTTCCAGCCGCTCAGCACTGCTACCTTTGCAGATATTTTGTACGTGACTCTACATATTAAATTGTCTGCCGAAGGAAGCTATTCTTCTGGGTGTTAGTTGGCCCACTTCTTCCGGTGATAGTGTTTCCCCCTCGAGGAATTTGATCCTCTTGCAGAATTGGGCTAAACATAAGCAGGGCAGGTGCTCTGCGGTCTCTGTTGCGTCTGAGAAAAATCTGCAGAAATCGTCTTCTGCTCTGCCCATTAACCTCAAGTGGTATTTCACCAGGCAGTGTCCTGTGAGCAGTCCTACGACCATTCTGGCCTGCTCATGTTTAGGAGCTGTTCAGCTCCTTAGGGGACATAAATGGAAATCTAACAAGACAACGGATACCTAGTTAACTAATACGGTAGATGAATTCTACAAATAACTATAGAAAGAGAAATCCCGCTCTTGCCGACATAGTTAATGAAAATGTCATGAATGTTGGGTCTGAAGAATCGACAGACAAACGATAACAGAAGAGATACGACTTCTATTGGCTAGAATGATGACAGAAGAGCCCCAGGAGGGGCATGGCATCATACTTGACATGATAAATTCAGAAGGAACAACTACTACAAATGCCATCAAAATGTTCATGATTAAATATCTCCATGAATGCCAATTCTCCGAATCATGGAAAAATGCGCAAGCGAGCATACTACGTATATGCTTTTCACTTATTATTGGCGTAGCATTATCCATGGAAATTTGACAGGTTGACCCTCGTATAATAATGACAAAATATTTTTCAAATTTCAGGGTTATGAACAGGAAGCCGAGTTGCCAGAATGTGTAAAATATCTGAGTAAATTCAAATAGTAAAATTATTCAATTTATTAATTAAACGTAACCATAACAGTAAGCTCAATAGCATAAATATGTTTTTGCAGTAACTTTTTTTTTCGGGTTTGGTCCAACGGCATTTCTTCTATTTCTATTTTTTTATTTCTTCTTCTTCTGGACGTGCCTATCCCTTATGAATGTCGGCGATCATCGATTATTATGGCGATGTCCACTTAATTCGCAGCAATATGGTAGAGTTGTGATCTGATATGTGCCCGTTAACCATTCTGGAGATACTGTTGGCGCCTTGGCGTGATAGATCAGAAAGTCGCAAGAGGCAAGAAATATTAGGGTGTCCATTGTCTCCCAGTGTCCCGATCCTATCCACCCTCCCCTTATAGTTTTGTCAAAGTTATAGTTCAAATTCAGATCTGTCCTTAGTCCGTCTTATTCAGCTTCCACCATTTCACTTGAAGAATTAGATACCTCCTCCAATGTACCAACATTTCTGAATCCGATTCGGAGAAATAATGAAAGGAGAAATATTTTTGAAAGGTAAGTCTCCCATGTATTTTGTCCAGTCTTCTGAAATAAGTCTGTCACAATGTCTACAAAAATTCGTCCACATGTCTGAGGTACATTTTGAAAGAGACTCACGCCATACCCTCGCTGCCCTATCCTTGGATGGTGGCTGCGCAGTTATAGTTTTATTATAGAAGTTCTTACAAAACCCCCATGCCATTTCAATAGGATTATATTGGCAATGATAAGGAGGTAATCTAAGAACTTCGTGTCCGTGGCTTTTCAAAATGTCGTCAATTTTGTATTGTTTTGGTCTATTCCGAAATGGTTGAGTTAGGTCCCATAGTTGTTTTTTGGTCATTTTTGTGTCGAAGTCTACGTTATGTTTAACCAACCATTCCTGCATTTTGTCTTTCTTTGAAGAGAATGAAGGTTGGTTATCCTTCTGCTCTGAATGATATGGAGCGTTGTCCATGATTATTACACATTTCTCTTCTAATATATTCAATGCAGGAATTAGTTGATCAACGACCCATTTTTGGAAGATGTCCGCGTTCATGGTATTGTGGTAGTCTGTGTCATTGTTTCTTGAATCTAGAAAAAAAATCACACCCATCTAAAAACCCAGAACTACTCCCCGCATGCAAAATAGTAAAACGTTTCTCCTCTGACTTAATTTTGGATGGGTTGCTTTTCATATCAGATTCGTGTATCCATCGACGAACTTGAGATCTGTTTTGGTAGATCCAAGTTTCATCCAAATACACGAATCTGATATTTTCGTTTGAATGTTTATATTGGAGGTATTTCCGCAAAAATGTAATTTTGGCAGCAAGAACATGTTTCTGCTCACATAAAATTTTGCGTCCATTGTCCATTTAATGCTTTAAATTTATATACCATAGATATTAAAATTTTATATAAACTTGTTTGCCCTCCCTTAAATTCCAAATTTTCTTTTGCGTATGTCAGTAATGTTTGTAATGTAAAATATTCATTTTTAGAATTGTATTTCCAAAGGACCCCGCACAAAAAGATAGGAAAAGTGGTCCCGGTCAAATCGTCTGAAATTTTGATATGATATACTTCTCGTTATCCTGATTAAAAGCTGTCATGGACGCAAAAAAATCTATCGAAGGGTTTCCGAGTTATAGGTCCTCAAAGACGTCATTTTGGATATAAATGATGTCAAAGTTCAAATTGTATATTGAATATTGAATACATTGAATTACATAATTTGGTCAAATATACTATTAAAAATAGAGAAAATAAACTTCAAAAGATCAGAAATGCTTAATTAGTGTGAGTAAATATGTTAGAAAATGATACAATAAAGGTACTGTTTGTTTGTTATTAGTGTTTATCTGTTGTTTCTCCACATACCATTGAAAAATCTGTCGCGTTGATTCCGAGTTATAGCTTGTTAGGTCTTTTTTTTTTTAATTTGGTCAAGTATTATTGAAAGAGCAGTGAACGAAAAAAAATGTTATTTAGGTAAGTAGGTATCTACCTAATTGAGTAAGAAACTCAGGTCCTCCCATATACACGAATATTTGGTTAGGGTCGCGCGTAACCCAAATAACAAATAACTGCTTATATGTGTGTCCAGCGTTCTGGATCCTGACTTGCAGGTACAATAATGACCTCTTACATTTTTAATGTCATATTCAATGAAAATCTTGTGTCTACGTTTCTGAAGCGCGAAAACACCCTTAATCTGATCAGATTGGGGTGATTCAGTAACAGGTCTATTTGCAATTGCATTATTTTTTCCTCTGCCCGACAGAATATATAGCTAAACCGCAGTGCAGTTAAGCTATATATTCTGTGTCTGCGCATAGTGTCCTGGGTGTCACATGGCGCAAGATTTATTTCATAGACACCTACAGTTGAGTCCCTCTATTCTAGATCCAAATGTGGAAAGTCTAGGGCATAGTTTTCGTGTAAGCGCCTCTACTGCGCATTTCTAACCCGCAGGTTTTCTTCTTCGATGCAAATTATTTTCGCAAGGCGATCTTTGCAGTATTTGTTGGGCCATCTCAACTGTTGGTTCTTCCATTAGTACTGGCTCCCGGTATTTATTAAACATGGCCCCACACATTCTGTAAAGATCGCCAAATATTTCAAGTGGACTGCAGATGCAGTTTTATCGAAAAATCGAAACACAGATTTAAAATGTTCGTTTCTTGCTTCAATAATCCATCGAGTTTACGTTATTAGTCTTGATAGGTTAGCTTCTTCTTTCGACAATTGATGTTCGTGCGCCCTTAGTTGAGTTGGCATCTTACATTCAATTCCCAGCCTTTCCAACAAAGGCGTGGCATCTCGGTAAACACGGTCCAGAATAAATATATCAGGAGGTAGGAGCCAGTACTAATGGAAGGAGCAACAGTTGAGCTGGCCCAGAAAATACGGCAAAGATCGCTTGCCGAAAATAATTTGCAAGTTAGAATCGAACAAGGAAACCTGCGGGTTAGAAATGCGCCGAGAAATGCGCAGTGGAGGCGCTTCGTCTTACACAAAAATCATGCCTTAGACTTTCCACATTTGGATCCAGAATATCTGAGGGACTTAACTGTAGGACACTATGCGCAGAGGAGCAAATAATGAATTCAAAGTCAAAGTCAAAAATAGCTTTATTGTATAAACCTTAAGTTGTTACAAAGCCTTGGTGAAAGAGAACAAAAAACAGCAGTTAAATACAAGACACAAATAATAATAAATTAACAATGCAGGTTAAAATTAAAACACTAGTCAATAAAACTTAATCAATAAAACTTAGAGTTCAATGATAATACATAAAGAACGCCTAGAACATACATGCATATAAATGGACAAAATCAATAAACTGAAAATATCCAGACAGGACATACTATACTATATATCAGCAAGAACAGTCTCATAAAATTCAGCCAAAGTGTGATATGCCCCTGGTGCTAAGAGCCTTTTTAGTGTTCTCCTGAATTTTTTCAAGCAATTAAACCTCCTAACCTCTGTGGGCAGATGGTTAAAAAGTTTTTTGCCCTCATATAAAAAGGACGTTTTAACAAGTTGAGAATGAGGTATTGGAAGAATCAATCAGAAAGGATGACGGGTTGGATATGGTCCAATGTGGTTAAGTTCATTCCTTGAATTGCAAATAGACCTGCTATTG
Source organism: Ceutorhynchus assimilis (assembly GCA_917834065.1). Classification (NCBI taxonomy): domain Eukaryota; kingdom Metazoa; phylum Arthropoda; class Insecta; order Coleoptera; family Curculionidae; genus Ceutorhynchus; species Ceutorhynchus assimilis. Next base: position 17,074,921 of record OU892279.1, read on the forward strand.
AATTACCCAAATCTGATCAGGTAGGGTGTTTTCGCGCTTCAGAAATGCAGTTAGGCACTAGATTTTCATTGAATATGATTTTGATAATGTAAGAGGCGAAGAGGTCATTATGGTACCTGCAAGTCATGATCCTGAATGCTGGGCATTTGTGCATACATAGCAACAGTTATTATTGGTATATTTGCGTTACTCGCAACACCAACCAAATATCCATTATCCATCAACCAGTTACTATATCAGATGCTAAAAACCTAGCTCCAAATAACGTACGTGTTATCAATTGAAACTAAAGTCCACCTAGCTTCATTATTTTCATTAATACCTATGTTTATTTCTAATTTTTAGCATATACTATACCTATGTATTTTTAATGTGAATCTTGAATAATTGTTGGTATTGGCATAAAATAAATTAAAAGTATAGGGTGTTTATAGATCTTTCGTCATTAAAAACAAAAATATAGAATTTATTTTTATATATTTATATATTTATTTTATAATATATTTTTTGCTTTCACAGTAATACCTGTATATGGGAGAAACTGTGAGCTTTTTACTCAATTAGGTAGCCACTTAACTAAATAAAACTATTTTTTTCGAAATCAACGCGACAGATTTTTCAATGGTACGGACTAATAACAAACAAACAGCACCTTTATTGTAAATCGGTAACATATCCACTCACACTATTTAGGTATTTCTGATCTTTTTAAGTTTATTCACTCTATTTTTAATAGTATTTGAGCGAATTCTGTAAACGAAATAATATTCATCATACAATTTTCAACTTTGACATCTATATCCAAAATGACGTCTTCGGCGACCTATAACTCGAAAACCCCTCGATAGATTTTTTTGCGTCCATGACAGCTTTTAATCAGAATAACGAGAAGTATATCATATCAAAATTTCAGACGATTTGACCGGGACCACTTTTCCTATCTTTTTGTGCGGGGTCCTTTGTCGTTGTAAATCTTCTTTAAACATTCGGTCCATAATAGTCTCTGTCTTTTCCGGTCGGCCTAAAGCTTTTTGATTGTATATTGTCCAGTCAAAATTCTTTGAATAGTCCTGGTTCCCACCTAAAATTTGAGGAAAATGTTGGTTGGGTAAGAAATGGCTTCACATCTACATTTAAGTTATACCTACCTCAAATATATCTGCAAGTTGGGCTTCAATTGTTCCCTGGAGAGCCTCTGTTTTTTTTTTTTTAAATAACCAAGACATTTTAATGTTTCCCTTTTTTTTCCTTCTGAGATTATTTTCGGCATCTTCAATACGAAAGAAATTTGACAATGCCGAATTTTAAAAAATGTCATTAGATTTTGCAGGTACGCAAAATAGTTAGGTACCGTTTATAATATAGCATTATTGAAAAATGCATTGAAAAATGTGTCAAATTTGATTTGCCAGATAGGCCAGAACATTTTAATACCGCGGCACCTACGAAATTATGTAAACCACACTTAAAACTGTCTGGAATTTGACATATACTGTCATTATTATACGAGGGTCAACCTGCCAAATTTCCATGGATAATGCTACGCCAATAATAAGTGAAAAGCATATATATGTTATCTGGGAAATATTTCAAGCTAACAACTACTGTCTTATAAGTTTCTTGTCACTCTCCTGCAAACTGCTTACCAAGATCATCGCCAAGACTAGTGCACAAATTTTACGAGTATCAACTACCGGAATAAGATGGATTTCAGGTAGGGGACGGTACAGCACAGTCGAACATACAGTTCAAAAGTCTGGGAACGGTCAAATATTTCCAGAGCGGCTTGAAATACAATTACGAAATTTTCTGCATATGGTTAATTAATGATGCCCGATTCAATGATGACATCGACAATGTTGCCAAGTTTACCGGTTTTCAGATAATGTAGGTAACTTTGTTTTTTTAAATAGGAATACCGCTTTATTTTCATTGCAACGCCTAAGTATTTTACGTGGTTTCTGGAACATGGCAACACAACCTTTTTGTTCAAAGGTATGGCAATGGTCGAATAATTTCCACAATGGCTTAAAATTATGATTACGAAATTGTATCGGGCATCAATAACTACTCCTCTGCAGAAAATTTCTTAATTCTATTTTAAGCCGCTCTGGAAATATTTGGTTAGTTTGGGTAAGCTTGTTACTTAGAGACAGCATGGTGAATAATTACTTACATCTGCCTGAATCCAATCTCCGCATTTGTCAAATAACGATTGTAGAGGTACAAATAGCAAAATCTTGTTAATTTTTAACTGCATTTAAAATTCGATTTCGAAAACGTTTTATTTCCCTATTCTTGAAAATAAGGCGTTTTTATTTTTGGAAAAAAAAGTGTACAGATGTCATAAAAATAACTAACACGCTAATTGAAAAAAGTTTTTGAATAATGTGGAAGTAATATATTCTACGGTTTTCTCGCCAGGTTATGTAGATGAAACATATTCTTGCTCTCATCCACCCACCTCGACTTATTCTTAAAATTGGTTCGTAAACAAACGTATTTCGCTGGAATTGACAGTGTGCGGTATACGGTATATACATATAATTGACTGGCCAATCCATAATTAATGGTGAACATTAAAAAAAAAACGGAACTGTTGGACGCCGATTCAGAATTTCGCAGGACTAGTATCAAGCGTACGGTAGCTTGACAATCGATCGGGATATCAGAAGCTCGTTATAAGAGAGACATCAGTTAATATGCGGTATACTGGGCGCTTGATACAAAAATGCCACCCGGTATAGGTACCTACTATATGGTATACCTAGAGATAATATTATTAGCATTACAATAAAGTGTCGAATGTTTAATTTTTAAAGTTAAAACTTCCTATAGGAGTTCGGACGTTTAACGTTTTTGGGGAAGGGGACCATCGACAATGAGCCTATTGAGCCTGTGCGTAGGAGAGAAAGAGAGGTCCATTTATCGCAGTCTTTACGCTGTTGGAGAGGGCATTACCACGTTGTTCGCCCACGTTTCATCCTAATGTCATATTATGACAGTTGAGAAAATATTCTGTTAGGTTTACTATAAAAGCTTGATTTTGTATCAACACTACTGAGATTATATTAATGTCACAAAGTACGGATTATTTCGTTATATCATTAGGTAATTCCACTAGTTAAAAGGGTAATTCGCCACTAAACACTCAAATTTCAGACAAACCTATAACTGACGCAATTTGCATATTATACTCGGCTATTCTTGATCCCCAGCCTTCTGGCGGTCCATGCCCCAATTAATTTAAGCTGAAATTAGCTGGAGCGTCGAACAACCCCCGGTTCAAAGGACGCGGGTTATTTCATCTCATCCATGCGAAAATTGCGTCATATACATAGATCGCTGTTGTGTGCAAAATTATCCACCACTTCCTCCGTTCGGGCTTCGCGCTATACTCTGCCTGAACGATTCGTAAAATTCACATTGCAAAAAAAAATTACAATTAACTTTGATCGTCTGTGCGTGCTAACTTGGTACCAAGCGAAATTTTGTGATAATAAAATATTTTTTTCTGCGATTGACAAGAAATGTCAGCATTTTTGACCGGTTGACAGGTCGCAAAACTCAAGATTCTGGTATTTCAATTATGTTTCAATAGTTGCCAAGGAATCAATGAATAACAATTAAAGTGATTCTCGTATTGCTGAATAATTGGAACTAAAAGACAAACATTTAACAGGTATTTAACCGATCGCAGAAAAAATAGTATGTGTATTTCGGTGGAAAAGCACATTCTCGGCATTCGGTGTTTGCCGGCCTCGGCTACGCCTCGCCCGTCAACTTACACCGTCGGCCGAGAATGTGTCACTTTTCCACCTAAATACACAATATACTATAGTGCAAAAACCAGTAGGTTTTTGCCCATTTTGTGGACGAGGTTTTTCTAGGAGGATGCCATGTTATAACACAAAAATGTTGAAAACAACTTTGGAAATTAATTTAACACAAGGGACGACAAGTGAACTAGAAGATACAATGCAGGGAGACGTTTTATCGCCGCTGCAATGAAATTCGACAACCGCCTCAATTTAAGGTCTTTTACATAGTTACGTACCTACGCAAAAAATCGTCAATGCTTATTGAAAAATTCTGAGAAGTGATGTGTAGCAATATGCAGAGCGTCTTTCGTCCAGTGTAAAAATGGTATCCGTGAACCCTAGAGAGACGGAGATGGTGCTCTTCGCCAGAAAAAGAAAGGTCGAAACATCTACGGGCACTCGTCCATCTGAACACACAATTAGTTTTTGCAATAGAGGTGAAATACCTAAAGGAGACACCACCCAGTGAAAGACTTGTATAGAGGCACCAAAATTATAGGTATCACTCTAGACGCAAAATTGACCCACAGAACTGTGGGTATGGGCAAAACATGGGGAATGAAACGCTAATGCTGCCTCACCATAACGGGAGCTATAAGACCTACACAAACCAAAGTATCGAAGTAATGTTCCTAGCACCCTTTGATATTTCACTCAAGGAAGTGGCACTTGCAACGATACTGAGGCTTGAAGCGGTGGAGCTAATAGATTCCACTTGTGGAAGAAGGCGGTCAAAAGGCAACCCCTACTGCAGGCTAGGGCAGCTATTCAGACAAACCCTATCGTCCTTGAATGTCACCACTCACTGGTAGTTGTCACGACCTGCCTCTCGCTACATTTACTTGACTACGATAATCAAAAACCCACGAAAAATCCACGTCAAGATGGGAGCACCACCAGTCATCTAGGTAGGAATCTGCTCAGCTACTCTAACGAAGTTGCAGCAAGCATTTACCCCTGGCCCTGTCTACGAGAAAGCTTCGTCAAATCACGGGGCCTACGGAAACATCCACAAAATATTGTTATTTAGTGATATAAAATGAATCACCGCTGTACAGAGGGTGCGAACAGGAGGAGCATCTGCTCTGCTACTGCAATGCTGATTCGGACTTAAGGGTATTCTTGGAGAACGAAGGTCTACTGCGGCGTTTCCGCCTTCCTCAAAGCATTAGGTTGGGGTTTGGCCTGAATAGATTGGCAGGACCTAGAAGGATGCATGAGGGGCTCATTGGCGTAGACACCTGGAAGTTGCAGAATGCATTGAACATTTGAGAAATTTGACACTACCAAATGCAATATTTGGAGGAAATACCTTTAAACACTGTACCAAAGATACTTGAAATAATAATTGGCAGGCACATTTTATGGAAAAACAATGCGTGGAATACTTGAAACGATGAAAGTCAATTAATGGGGAACCGGTGCAGTGCACTGTAGGACCCACAACGAAACCCAAAACCAGTTTACCGGATCAATTATTTTTGATTGGTTATCGCAGCTTCTAGTCGAGTATGGTGCCCTCCTTTAGTGTATCCGAAACCTAGCTCTCAGTAAAAATCTCCGAGAGAATCCCTAATTGGTCGTTCGGAGCCAAACATTGGTAAATCGGTTCTATTACCTGTTCAATAAAATTTCTCGAATCATTGCGAATAGGTACAGTTTTCGATGCGGATCCTACGGCGGATGCATTTCGTTGTCTTAGCAGCTCCTGCAGTTTAGGAGCCTCTCTACCCGATGCTGCTGCCAAATCTAAATCCGAAAAGCCATGACACATAGGCAAATTAAAATATTAGGTAGGTAATTGGGAATTTTTTAAATATTTTGAAGATTTTCTCCACTTCTATTTACAAAATGCATATTCCATATTTGGGAATATTAGGTATTATTTACAATATGACAACCGATCCAATGAACGGGTTACCGCAATTCAATTTATTGTGTTCGGGCTTCATAAAGGCGTATTATCAGTATCGGATATCCTTTTTTAGTGTCGAAAAGTTATAGGCCAGGAAAATGTCCCTACAGCTCAGCAATTTTAATAGACGGATTCTCCGCAAAACTGAAGAATTTTTCAGGAAAAGGGCCAGGCTTTATATTTTTATACAGTGATTCGAAAGACGATTTATTTAGGATTGCTTGTTTTTTCTTATGTAAAAATAACCTTTTACCAACGAAAATTTGCTCTTATATCAACGTATACAAAAACTATTTAAAATTGTTCGTAGAATACAAATTGTCAGTTATTAGTATGTGGTAGCATTAAAATTTAACATAACCGCAAGTCAAATTTTTGTGATAGGCTCTTAAGTGGTTCTTAAAAGAAGTTAAAAATTTCCTATCAGGTTGAACCAAAAATGTGAGTGACCCATTTGGAATAATGGCACTTCTGGTCAAACTGGAAGCGGAGGTCAATTTTAGTGAAATTCTGTATCAATATCAATACTTAATATACATCCCCAAAATTTTAAATCGATATCGATTTTCATGCCTAAGCTAAAGCTCTACATAAAACCTAATTATCAGTATCGGGGTTCCTTTTTTAGTATCTAAAAGTTACGAGCAACTGTACAGTCGTGAATATTTATTTAATTGGAGGTTAGATCAACTTCGAATATCTGTTGTACCGCTGTGGCTTTTTCAACCCAATACCCAATATTATAGAATAGATGTTAACCTCGTGACTTTACATGGAATAGGTACTTCAATAATTAATCTATCAGATACTTCGATTTCCACATTATTTTCCCAACGAGTCTCGGTTTTGTATAGCACGGTTGTCTCATGCATAGCATGTACTTTTGTTGAGATTAGCTCTCTGCAAAAGTCGCTCCATAGCTCATATTGATAACCTAAAATAGGGCTCACGTGCAAGACCACCAACAAACGTCGGAAAATTAAATAGTCATAAAATACAATAGTCTATCAATACATAAGCCATACCTACGGCTTTAAATCCTATCCCTGTTATTTTATATTATATATAAAACGTGAAAAGTGCTTAACAAGAAAAAAAATGGTGGTTTTTGTAACAGCCACCCTTCTTGTGTAAGTCCAACCCAAGAACTTATTTAATTTGACCCAAATTTAGGATAATGCTCATATTTTTTGCTTCTAATTGCTCCAACTTACAATGTTGCCATCATTATATCATGCACCCTCCAAGATAACTATGACAAGAAATTGACTGATGACTTTAGCTGTAATTATCATCAGCAAAAAAAACCCATTTCATGGAAACGAGCGCCGGGAAGAACTTAATTCGTACCCCCAAGGGATTTTCGGGGGGTTAGACCGGCCCCCTTTTTCCGAAAATGTCAATCATGGATTAAACACGGCTGGCTTGATAGTATTGTCTGGCTGTCTGAACTTTACATCGCTGGATCGAGCCCGTGACACACGGATTATGGATTTGTGAATAATTTCGTCACAACATGCATGGAGGGATGATCGGTTGCGCCTGGTCGGCCGTCTTCCGAATGAAAATGGACTTTGGATTAGCTGGAGGGGGGATTTCGATGCTGATAGATTGGATTTTGGGATGCGAGATAATTGAATAATTTATTTTTCTCTAAACAGTCCATTTTGTCCATTGTCTGTGTGTAGAAGAAGGGTTATATTTCTGAAATAATAGGTATGTGTACCTATGTCAGACTATGATAATAGTAATAAATTCAGTAATAAATTGGATTCTGCAAGAATGAATGATTTGTTTCTCTAGGTAAATAAGAAGCTAAAAAAAAATTCATCATAGCGATTAAAGCATGATAACTCGAGATCATTAAACAATAATTCAGAACAACCAGTTATTATTAAGAGTAAAAAATATAATTTTTATTATACTTACCTGAAAACACCTCTTTTTCACCTGTCTTTACAATAAAGTAAAGGTGACATTTCCAGAACAGCGCACGGAAATTTTTTCCCGATCCCTGTTTCTGTGCGCTTACCAGATTAGACGTCAGTCAATATTGCATGCTTGTCATTCATTAGAAATTAAACAAAAATATCTTATTATGAATGCCCCCTGACCCCCGAAAATTAAAAAAACGATTTAAGTTTCTGTGACAATCATCTTTCACCTATGTACAGTCATGAGCATTGAAAGTGTTACACCTGATTTTTCCTATTGTAAAACGAACTCACCAGCTATACTTACACGGCAATGACAGGGATTGTCATATTTGGCAAAAAATCCATTGTAGAGAAAAGACTGATTTACCCAAAAAAGCGAAAAATGACAAAATCTGTCAGTCGGGTGTCCCACTTTCAATGCTCACAACAGTACAGTCGTGAGCACAAAAAGTGGGACACCTGTTTTTTCCTATTGTAAAACAGGCTCACCAGCTATACCTACGGCAATGACAGGGATTGTCATATTTGACAAAAAATCGACTGTAGAAAAAAGCCTGATTTACGCAAAATAGCGAAAAATGACAAGACCTGTCAGTCGGGTGTTCCACTTTTTGTGCTCATGACTGTACCTATTTTTGACATTTTATTTTCTGTAAAATTCATGCCATTGTAAAAAAATGGGAATTTTCTGTTTTTATCGTTTTCAGATAAGTATAATAAAAAATATCGTTCATTACACGTCCAGAAATGGATTTTTCCGTTCTTGCATGACTTGCATGAGAATTTGTCACGCGCGCACGGAAAAATCCTTTTTTCTGGACTGGTAATGAAATATACTATTTCAGTAGATTTCGCCACATAAAATTTATTCAGTCCATCCAAATTTTGTTACTTCAGGTATACAAGCTTTAGATTTTATTGGCGTAGCATCATCCTTGGAAATTTGACAGGTTGACCCTCGTATAATAATGACATTTGATGACAAAGTGTTTTTTAAATTCCAAGGTTCTGAAATAAAAAGCCGAGTTGCCAGAATGTGTCAAATATTTGAGTAGATTGAGTTCCAAAATATTTTTCCAAAGTAGTATAAAAAAATTGGGTAGATTAATCCAACATAACCATTACCGTAAGCTTAACAGCATAGTAGTTTTCCTAGTCAGTGCGTAAAGTTATGTTTCCCGCACGCGAAAGCAGTTAGACGAACGACGCGAAGCGGAGTTCGGATAAGCTTTAAGTTGTACAGAAAAGACTGATTTACCCAAAATAGCGAAAAATGACAACACTTGTCAGTCGGGTGTCTCACTTTTATTGCTCACGGCTGTATATACAGTCACAGAACGCGGAGAGAGGAAGTCTGCACAGAGATTCACCTGAATACACCGAAATAAACCGAAACATCTCAAGGAAAATAAGACAAGACCTAAGAAGATACAAAACCGAACATAGAACGCGCAATGCTAGGCATTACTTAGTCTGAGAGACAAGATAAAGAACTACGACACCTTGGCCAATCATAAAACTGGTACACCTTTTCCTATTGTGTGGTATTGTGTGAATCGACCTTTTTTATCACTTCAAAAATGACAAAAAGAGTCAAGTCAGTGTCATCTTTGAACCAATCATAACATTGATCATAACATAAAAAACATGTTGCATTTACTTTTGTTCAGCTTTGACAATAGAGAGTTATTGGAAGTGCAATAAGGACAAGCAGTATTTAAATTAGCCTTATCATCTACGCATGCGCATTTGTGTCCAAAAATAAGGATTTCCTTAACAAGGTTATTGCTTGTCTTTATGTGTGTATGGTTAGTGCGAGGCAGTAAACTTCCCTTATTTCAAATTTCTGACATTTTGGACGACTTTGACGTTTTGCTTTTCGACGATGACGTAATTTTACTTAGAAAATAAATTTTTTCTACAAACGTCACTAAAAGTGTCATTTTTAACGGATGCTGTCAGTGTCTAAAATGCCATTTTATGACACTGGTGCTAAAAGTGATTACTTTTAGCACTAGTGCTAAAAGTAATCACTTTTAGTGCGTTTGTAGAAAAAAAAGTGTATGATATTCGTGCTAAAAGTGATTTTATTTTGTTCAAAGGGATGGAACACTCCGCCTTCGGCGTCGTGTCCCAAACTTCCCTTTTCACAAAATAAAATGTCACTTTTAGCACTTATATCATAAATAACTATTTTACAATAGTTTTCCATTTTACTGTGGGTAACATCAAAAAATGAGTATCAGCAGAAAATCACAAACAAAAATAAACACTTTTTGAGGCTGAAATTTATAAACATAGCTATCATCTGTCAAAATTATGAATACAAAATAAGGTAATACTCTAGCACCTTCCAATAACTGTTTTTTTTTCTTGGAAAAATAGTGCTGATGCACTAATAAAATAACGTAGATCCTTAATACTGCGAGGCAGTATTTAATAGTTCCAATAACTCTCTATTGACAAAACTATCTGACCTAAGTTTTTTAGAACAGACTTTTTGTTGTTAAGCCTGACTCACACTAGACAAATTTAAAAAATATATATTGCCTGTACCAGTTTTATGTTTAGCCGAGTGAACGTCGACGCATGGGTGTGAACGATGTGATGCAGTGCATAGCAGAAGCAAAATGGAGACGGGCAGGCCACGTGGCGAGGCAACCCAACAACAGATGGACAAGAACGCACAAACGCAGCAAAGGAAGACCCCAAGGAGGTGGATGAATGACATTTACCGAAGGGCAGGGAGAGGATGGCAATACATTGCACAAGACCGTCAGAGATGGAAATTGGAAAGGGAGGCCTATGTTCAGGAGTGGACGCGACTGGGCTGCTTATGATGATGATGATGACTTGATAATTAATTTTTTGTTTGTTTGACAAACAAAAAGATGAGTATCTCCATAAATACAAATTACGAATCTGCAGAATTAGAAATCCGGAAATATTAGGATTTTTCCAAATTTCGACATGGGATTTTGGTGAGCAAGAAATTGTGTACCTTCCTCAATTTGACCGACTCTGTATCACTTAAGCCGGCATTCCAAGACACGTGGTTTGACGAGCCTAGCTCGCGACTTGCCGAGCCACGCGCCGTTGAAATGGGAATCCTTGCAATATTTTGCGCGGCTTGGACTTTCCCACTTCTAGTCGGTAAATTTGACACGAGTCAAAGGAACGCGAGCCTGTTCAGGTTGGCTCGTATACCTACTTTCAAGTGGATAGGGTTTCAGGTAGCAGAAATTCTTTGTCAATTCTGACTCTGAAGAATTTGATTTCTCAGTTGGCGCACAATAATGAAGTTGAAAAATTTTGAAGAATTGTAGAACCAAAGTCTAGTATGGTTTTTCTATTGAATAATATTTTTATTAAAATCAAATTTAATGTAATCGTTACCAGATATAGCTTAGATACCTACACTATACTTTGTAAATGTATATTTTTCAATTAGTATTCTTATATTTTGAAATCAATTTTACCTCAATCCATTTTTGACTTTTGTGATTTAGATGTACAAACAGCACTTCAATCATGGAAATTATTATGTAAAATAACGGATTTCAGAAAGCATTTGTCATCTTGTCAAAAAGAATTTGATAAGGAAGTTTGCCAGGTTCTTCTTAATAATATATTAACTTCTAATAACAATGAGAAGGATAGAGCTCGTCTTATAGCTCTTCAACCAAATAGCTGGTTAAATGCATTACCTTCGGTTAATTTGGGAAACCTTTTAGATAACTCCTTTCAGATTTCCATCGCTTTAAGGCTTGGCTTACCTGTCTATGAACAGCATATCTGCACTTTTGGCAATATCGGACATTTATTTTCTTCACGGAATCAGCTGTTCTTAAAGTGCAGGTAGATTGTCTAAACATAGGGAATTGAATAATATCATTAGAAGTGCTTTAAAATCAGCTGAATTTCCTGCTGTTCTGGTGCCGCCAAATATTTGCCGGAACGATGGTAAACGGGGAGACGGTATGACTTGGTTTCCATTGAAAGGTGGGAAGCAGTTAATTTGCGATGGTACGTGCAGGCATACATTAGCAGATTCTTACTTAAAACAAACATGTAAAAAGGCAGGTATGGCTGCACGACTAGCTGAAATTGAAAAACATAAAAAATATTCAGAACTTGAAGATCGATTTGTTTTTCTTATTTTTGTGGTAGAGACTTTTGGTCCTTGGGTGGAGGAAGCTCGCAAATTTATTTCAGATTTGAGTTATTTAATTCCCACAAAGGTTTCAATTTTTTTTATAAAACAGAAGGTAAGCCTAGCTATCCAACGAGGAAATGTGGCTTCAGTGATAGGGACTCTTTCTGATGGGCCAGCTTTGATCAATTTTTTTTTTTTTTTTTGAGGGTTGTGGTTTATTTATTTAATTTTTTTTTAGCTTTAGATTATTATTATTTGTAAAGTAGATATAGCGTCCTTCTTAATGTAATAGTAGTTAAGTTCGCAGGTTTAGGACCATTGACCTAAACCTGCGAACTTAACTATTATTATTATTCTAGTTTGATTATTTCATAATAAAACATAATGTATTCACGTAACATCGTAACTGCATCAAAAATTACCTTCCACCTCAAGTAATTATTCATTCTCCTAGCAACTATTCATATTTAATTATTGTATACTATGAGCCATCTAGGCTAAAACTTTATACGTATGTACACCCACGCCCATATACACCGTATGTTTAAATTTGTACACAAACAGCCAATTTAATTACATCAAAATACACACCTGGGCTCGACACGTTTAATCTGGCATCCACTTGTAAATCCAAAAGGTAATTTAAATTGTTTGCTTCTGGTTTAAAGCTGTTTTAATTGACTGCGAACTGCGGAGAGGAGCCTTGCATTTAATACGCATTTTAGAAAGTATACACTTTTGGAATTTACATAATTTGGCTTTTAGAAGTTCGACTGTCAAAAGGAATTCGTAAATGTGAAGTTGGGAATGGACCGGTTTCTTGAATAGAATTATTTGCTCTGGATGGAGTTGAAATTGCGTAATAAAACCCATTAGAAGAAGTATAGATTCTCTAGACATTGCATCATTCATAGCTTAAAAATAATTTTTTTTTGGTCGCGATTTTATTTTAATAATCTCTAAATAAGCTTTGATAAATTCAAATAATTTATTCGATTTTACCTAATTATCATTTCATTTCAAAAACCTGTTTTGCTAAATTAATTAGCTTTTGTTGTCGACAGGAAGCTATTGGTATCACGTTAATAACAGCACTAATCACTTGTTTTTGCACATAATATGTTTAAAATTTTAAATTATAACATTTATATTTTATTCAGTATGTGGATGTGTAGTATTTTTGATACATATAATCATAGAGCTTTTTCGATTATGATGATAATAATAATTATTATATTATTCAAAAATAACTGAAAAGTTAAGTATCGTATGTCTTCATATTGTGGAAAAAAGTTGCAACACTATACCTTTTCAACTTCAAATTGGGACTAAGCAACTTCAAATTGGGAACTGACAATATCAAAGTGGGAATTAACAAAATCAAATTGGAAATAATCATATTTAATTTGGTACTAATCAACTTCAAATTGGAACTAATCAATTTTGATTTGGGAAGAAACAAATTCAAATTATGGGAAAAAATTGCGTGTGAACAAAATTCATATATTAATGAATAAGAGGACTTTGAAGTCTTTGAACAGTAATAAAATGACATTTTTATAAAGTTTGTGAGGCATTTGCGGTCCGGGTTAATTGATGAAATATTTTCATTCGAGCTTAATGGCCGTCCGAGTGGCCGTCGTAAGTTGAAATTTCTTCCTTACCATTGGCTAGCACGCGTGGCTAGCATCTTCAGAGGTGCCTCCATGTCCGATTCTGGTAGCAGTCTGCTACCAGACGTCAGGAAGAAATTTTAACTTACGACGGCCATTAAGCCCGAAATTTGTCTAAATTTTTCTTTCATTTCAGCGTATTTTCAGGATTTTCCTCTATGTTTCCAGTCATTCATACTCATTGAACTTTTATACCTTTATGTTCTTCTGAAATGTTTGCTTTTCTCTGTCCCCCATGTTTCCTTCGAACAACTTTTTTACACATCGATTGGCTAAAGTTTTTTTATACCGAGTGTGTTATAGCCAATCCTCTTCAGTCACCTTTGTTATTTAAAATAGCACAATATTTGCTTTCCAGCATTTTCTGCATCAGGTGCCTTAATTTAAGGCATTTTATTAATTTAATATACGGTTTAAACGCGTAACTGCCGTTTGACTTGCAAAACTTTAAAATGTATTCAACAATTCCAATTTGAAGTTGATTAGTACCAAATTTAAATTATTTGTTCCCAATTTGACTTTGTTTATTCCCATTTTGAACGTGTTAGTTACCAATTAAAAGTTGATTAATCCCAATTTGAAATTGCTACGTTCCAAATTGAAATTGATTGTTCCCAATTTGAAGTTGAAAAGGTATAGATGACTTCAAAAAGTGCAAAAAAAATAGTAGTTATTTATTAGGCAAGTGGGTCATGCTTCTATAAGTCGCGCTAACCTATAATTTTGAATAAAAATAATTCGTTTCCGAATGTATCTGCACAGATCACCTAATACAGATGCGTAAGTACGTATACTTGCTGTCGACGATATTCTGTGACGAAGCCGGGCCGCCAGCGGCCCCACGCATAGATAAAGATCGCCCGCGTCAGGACAATTAACGTGGCCGAGTGCGTGAGCATGTTCCAGCCTGTGTGTTTACATATTTTTGCGGGTAGAAAAAAATATTTTTTGCTGTTTGTGAACCAATTAAAGAAATAATATTATATTATTGAGCTTCCGCATTTATATAATAAATATGTTCAAAATACATTGATGTGGCATTGGTGCGGCCAGCCTATGTTTATCAAATTAATCTTGAACCACGAATTCAACGCTCTTTCGCATCTGTATGTAAGTAATCTGTGGTATCTGTATGACTAAGTGCTCCAATTTACGTTGTTTTATTGTTAAACGCAGCCTTTCACACATTAGGACTACGTTAGGTAAATTTTAAGGAATCAGAAAACGAAAATTCATTGAAATGCAATATTCAATCTATTTAGGACAGTTTCTGTTCTGTCTTCCGACTGGAGGTCGTTGAATGCTATCGCAGTCTAGTCACTTATTTGTTAGAATCAATTTCATGACCAAAATAACTGCGCTTCAAGAACAACACTCATTGGGATTTGATGGCAATTTTATAAATCGCAAACACACTTAAAGTCCGTCGATTTTAATCTGATATTCGAAAGGAATGTGAGCTGGTGGTACCCTACATTAGAACGCCAATGGTTACCTGACATCACACCTGTTTTTGCCATATACTTCACCCCCTCGCTCCTTATACGGAAAGTGTCAGATAAAAATCGACGAACTATAGAAGCGAATAGTTTATTTTGCATTTGAGGTTTATAAAACTCTGATAACAAGCCGTCAGTAGTATTCTACGAAGAAGCATTTGACGAAAATGACATGATTTTTTCTAAATTGAACTACACTCAGAATTTTAGCTAAACTGGATAGAAGGGAGCATGAATTTTACAAGAGACAATTATTTATTTACCTACGAGCGTGCGGTAAAGTGCACTTTTCCATACTTATTTGCAAATGGAAAGTAGCACTTTACTGCACACTTGCGGTAAAGTTAACTTTACCGCATAATATGCGGTAAAGTGGACTGCAATAGTTATTTACCTAACAAATGCGGAAAGTGATACTTTACCGCACGCAACGTCAGTTGACCGAACGACGCGAAGCGGAGTTCGGTCAAGCCGTTAAGGGCGGTAAGGGCACTTTCCGCATGTGTTAGGTACAAAACTTTACCTATGAGCATCTACATCTCCAAAAAAGGGCATTGATAAAATTAATTATTGAATTAGATTAATTAATGAAATAAGATTAGATTTAGAAATTATCAAAAATCGATTTTCTGGAAAAAAAAAGGATATTTGATTATAAATATCAAATTCTACTTTATCGCACACTATGCGGTAAAGTGCACTTTACCGCACACTTTGTAGTCCACTTTACCGCATACTATGCTGTAAAGTAAACTTTACTGCACACTATGCTGTAAAGTTAACTTTACCGCATAGTGTGCGGTAAAGTGCTACTTTACATTTGCAAATACGTGCGGTAAAGTGCACTTTACCGCACGTTCGTAAGTAAAGTGTGTTACCACATAGTATGCGGTAAAGTAGACTTTGGTATTTATGATTAAAAATCCTTTTTTTTTTTTCAGAAAATGGATTTTTGATCATTTCTAAATCTAATCTACCTAATTTCATTAATTAATCTGATTCAATAACTAATTTCAATTATGCCTTTTTTTGGAGATGTAGATGCTCATAGGTAAAATTTTTGTACCTAACACATGCTGAAAGTGCCTTTACCGCCCTTAACGGCTTTTCCGAACTCCGCTTCCCGTCGTTCGGTCAACTGCTGTTGCGTGCGGTAACGTATCAGTTTCCGCATTTGTTAGGGAAATAACTATTACGGCACACGATTCCACTGTCCTATTTTTTCCGGGGTAAAATGAGTCACTGAGAGTAATTTTGATTATACATTGTCCTTGTTTTTTGTATCTTTTGTCAAAATTATATCAAGTGTTTCCGATCACACATTGGCCCTAATACCAAAATGTATCCCCGTAACCAAGTTACATTCACTAATTGAACACTAAAAAAGACGGCAATTCATTCGCTAACATATTCTCCCTTCTGCCTTCGTCTTTAATGAAGTAGCTGCGTTATTGATATTGAATCGAAAGGGTCCATATGTAATTATTTTGAAAATAATTTCACCCTCCTAGATAACCCTTAATAATATCGAATCACGCGAACGAAGGGAGTAGATTATTAACATGACATATATATTTTTTGCTTTAATTAGAGCACGTAAACCTTTTTTGGATTGTTATATTGTGTTTCACCTATTGTAATTCGCCTAAGTAATGTATAATCAATTAAAAACAATGGCGAGTACCTATCAGATTTTAAACACCTTTCATTATATTCACCGACTAAGCCTGAAAGGCAATGGTGGACAAACCCCTTCGGGATTATTGCATTGGGGCTTTTCAACATTTTCTCAAGGATGAGTGTCACATTATCTTTATTCAATCAAAAATTAAAAATATCTCTTTTCTACGAGCGTGCGCAAAATAGGTACTCTGCACATGCAGTTGGGAGCGCAAAATTTACTTTTGCGCACTAGTGCGGACAATAGTTAATTTTGCACACTAGTGCTGACAAGATTTAATTTTGACAAAGTACCGGTAAAAATATTCATGTACCGTTAAAAGGTCTGTTCCCACAAAAATCACAAACCAGTCAGAGCGTTTTTGATTGGTGCAAATCGCCAACAACCAGTTTTCTGACTATTTTTAACGAATGAAATTCGCTCTGACTGGTTTTTTGATTCCTGTGGAAACACTCTTTATGATTGCATGAAATTTGCCGTCAGTGTTTATATGTCTGTCAAACCGTTAATTTATCATCATTTCTTTGGTCGTTATTTTAACTACATCGTGAACCTAGGCCTAGATACTCGCAAAAAATGGGAAACATTACCACATATGAGAACATATTTTAGGTAGAGCCGCCAGTATCTGCAATAGTCTGATACCCCAAAAGTCGTCCGAAAAATTTCTCAATATCGTTCACAATAATCAAATGAAATAATATAATTAGTTCATGCACGAACGGGCGTAAAAGTGCACTTTTACGCCCGCATATTAGAGCGTGAAGTAGTACTTTTACGCCCTAAGGCGCCTTTTATGCCCGCGGGCCTGAAAGTTCTAAAATTTCAAAAATAAGCAAGAATTCGACTCAATTTTTTGAAACTTTTGCATTTCTATTGCTTAGTCCAAAAAATATCAACTTAGTTCATTTCATAGTCTTTTGGACTTTGAAGGTAATAGATCTTCCTTGGCCTCTTCAACTGCCTCAAGAATAAAATTGTTCGGTCAACTGCAGTCACCTGCAGTCAGAGTGCGAACAAGATTTATTTTGAGCACTTCTTAGGAAATAAACTATTTTCTACAACTGTCAAAAAATGATGACAATTTGTGAAGTGACATTTTTTTCCCCAGGTATGGTTTTTTAACGTTCCCATGACGCTGTGCGCGAAATGCTTCTCCAGTGTGCGAAATGCCTAGATCGCACACTGAGTCAGGTACTTGTTACCTGACAGGAAACCAAAAATAATTAAAATTCACCTGTCTTTGATTGTAAATGCAATTTTAGCATCGAATGATCGATATTTAAATGGAGTTATAAAGAAAATATTGTTTGCAACTCGTGCGCGAAATATTTTGGCGATCTCGACTATTTTTTTAACTAGTAGTAGCATTTCGCGCACTAGATACAAAAATAACTATGTATTGGGATTTCAAATTAAGATCGTAGCGCCGCGGTGTCGAATAACTCAACTACTTTCTAGTACATTGATTTATAACCTCACTTTTGTTGTTAACGCAATGTACATATTATTTCCATTAGCTTCAATGTTTGTCTTCTATTAATGGCTCTTGATGCAGGTCAAAATTCAATATAATCTGTTTCGTTTACCTGACTCGAAATGTTCATATCCATACAACACCCTAAACGGATCTTTTTCTTATATTTTTTTAAACTTTCCACAATAGAACATTGCCAAAAGGGTCAAGGCAGGTATATCCTTTATAACGGCGATTCGAAACTGGGCCCAGAGTCAGGTAACAGATATTGAAACATACGAAAGTGCGCCCAGACCAAACATTTGCCCTCCAGTGCGTATACGAAACTGGGCCCAACTAATTCACCATATTAGTTAGGTTAGGAAAAATCGGGCGCGAAATTTGAAATGGGTTCCTAAACACATTTCAACAAATTTGACAGCAATTTATTTCTTATGGGGGATTCAAAAGAGTAATTTTCAGACGGGAATATCTCGGGTTCTGGGCATTTCCGAGGGGCAAACCACCTAGTAAAAATGTGTACACCAACTGCTAAACTGCCAAATAATACCGTTTATTTACGATTGACATATAATGTATGTATTATATTTGTGATTTTGGCAGTTTAATGCCATATATTATTCCCGCAGGGGTTATTGGTCATTGTTCCCGCTTACACACCAATCACAAAATTTCTAAAAATTGAATAGGTAACTAGTACCATGGAAACAGTATACTTGAACAAATTCAAAAGTGTCAGTGTCGAACGTGTAGTGCTTGTGGATTTGTATTGAGATGGATGAAATTTGCTATTAAAAATCTCAAATAAATTAATTTTCCGTAAATAAACTCGCAATAATGGCTATTATTCCCTCGGAATGATACTCCCTCGCCGCTAACGCGGCTCAGTTCATTTATTATTGACTCGTGGTATAATCTACTATTACTGCTTATAATGTCGTTTACTGCCGTATAATGCCATTTATTTCTGAATATTACAATTTACTGCCGATAATGCTTTAAAATGCCATTACTGTCTGGTAATGCTTCTTATTATTCAAATATAGACAACGATTTTTGAGAAAAAATACCACTGACAGATGTCGCGATAAATGACAAATGCTGCTAGATACTGCCAAATAATTGCTAGTTACTGCCGAATAATGCTTGTTACTGCCAAATACTGCTCGTTACTACCAATAAATGCCAGTTATTGCCAATAATGCCAGTACTGCCACCTGTTTATACATCAACTGCCACTAGTGGTTGACCCCTCGGGCAAACCACCTAGTAAAAATGTGTACACCAACTGCCAAAATGCCATTTACTGCTCATAATGTCGTTTACTGCCGAATAATGCCATTCACTGCTTGTAATGCCATTTATTTCTGAATAATGCCATTTACTGCTGATAATACCTAAAAATGCCATTACTGCCTGCCTGTAATGCTTCTCATCGTTTGAATATAGACGACGATTTTTAAGAAAAAATACCATCGATAGATGTCGCTATAGATGACAAATACTGCCAGATACTGCCAATTATTGCTAGTTACTGCCGAATAATGCTTGTTACTACCGAATACTGCTCGTTACTACCAAATAATGCCAGTTATTGCCAATAATGCCACCTGTTTGTACACCAACTGCCACTAGTGGATGACCCCTCGGGCATTTCTTAGTATTTGAAACTACCATACGGCAAAATTTGAACATATTTCTCCACAATTTGTGCTCTAATTATTCTTTTAGACCTATGATTAAAAAATACAAATGATTTTAACTAAAAGTGTCTGTTTTCCATGGACGTACGTCGGGTCTAAAACCAGCTGTAAAAAAGTGCGGTTATGTGTTGTGTTATGATTGTCGGTGAGCTGTTTATTTACTTATTTATCACTAGTTTAGACATTGTTTTTCGATTTTTTTGGATTATTGAAGTACATCTACTAACCAAGTATGTAGGTACACTTTTATTTTATTATAATAATAGGTAGGTACCTATATATATATATATATATATATATATATATATATATATATATATCTATATATATATATATATATATATATATATCTATATATATATATATATATATATATATATATATATATATATTTACAGAGTATCTTGACCGGAGAATTTATAAACAATGGGAGTTTCTTGGGGTATCGGTCGTCTTGAAGGGCTAGGAAATAAAAATCTCTTTTTCCACTAAGCCGAGCTTTCGGCAATTATTTATTGCCTTCGTCAGGGCTACAACAATATAAAAGATCTTATTATTATGAATAATCAAAACTATGACTAGGACATATAAATTTTTAACTATAACTTACTTGCAAAGTGAGAATTTTATAGTCGAAAAGCTTTCAAATTGTCGGAAAATTGTTGTTATTCTATTTTGACTATCAAACTGTACAGAATATAATGTTAAAAATATGGAAAAATAATTAATAAACAATAATTGATAGATATAAGAAAAATAGAAGAGATAGAAGAATATGTAGAATAAAATTTTGAAGTGTATAAATACTAGTTTCTCATAGACATTGATTTTTGGTGTCATCACTAGACCAGTTAGGTAATTTTAGGAATAAATTTAATTAGATGTAAGTAGGTTCGAATAAATACTACTGAGATCTTGAATATCCTTTCTTTTATTTAGGCATAAAGGTTCTTGAGATATCTCTACCATTTCTAGAAACAAACGTTTATTTAAATTTTGTTCATGAATAATCACTTGTGAATTTCCAAAATCAAAATCGTGTCCTTCTTTAGTAGAATGTTCTGAAAGAGCACAAGAAAGAATAGTTCTTCTACAATCACTTTTATGTCGTGTTATCCTATCTTTTAATACAGTTGATGTTTGACCGATATAAACTTGATTACATTGTTCGCAAGGAATTTTATAGATTACTGAAGATTGTTTTAAAGTTTCATCTTTGTCTTTGACTTTAGAGTATAAATTGCCTATTTTATTGAAACTGAAAATATATATATATATATATATATATATATATATATATATATATATATATATATATATATATTTATGGATCAAGCAACGACATACGTATTTTAAACAATCAACGCCTTCTTAAATTAGTTATATTTCCATTTTAACAATGTTTATTCAATTTTCAATCACTCTCTCAGTTAATTAACATATTAAAGAAACTATTTATACAACTTACTCCCTTATCAAACGTTCTATCACGTCTACAGAGGCTTTTAAAATTGATTCCCCATAAGACATCAATGCATTAATTTTTGAACTAGGAACCCGCGCTAATTTGAGATTCTAACCTAACTAATATGGTAAATTATACAGGTAGATAATTAGGGAAAAAGTAGTACACAAAATTCTTTACTTGAAAGGGTAAAATATATTTATCCTATTTTGACGTTTAAAAATGACATTATTGAACGCATAACAATAAAGGTAAGTAGACGTTTATCACCTCAGTGATTTAAAAACATTTTAACTCACTATCGGCATTTTAAGTCACTCTGCCCAATTAGAAATCCGACTCCTCAGTGATTTAAAATATTTTTAACTCACTCTCGGCATTTTTCCTTGTCCTTTATTTTTTGAAATTTCCACAAAATGGGATAAAATTTTGTATACATCACGTGAGTTAAAAGGTTTATTCATTCGAAGAAAATTTCTTCTCATGAATAAACATTCATTTAACTCACTTGGTGTATAATAGTTATTTATCCCATTTTGACGTTTAAAAATGACATTATTGAACGCATAACAATAAAGGTAAATAGATGTTTATCACCTCAGTGATTTAAAAACATTTTAACTCACTCTCGGCATTTTAAGTCACTCTGCCCAATTAAAAATCCGACTCCTCAGTGATTTAAAATATTTTTAACTCACTCTCGGCATTTTTCCTTGTACTTTATTTTTTGAAATTTCCACAAAATGGGATAAAATTTTTTATACATCACGTGAGTTAAAATGTTTATTCATTCGAAAAAAATTAACCCACTCGCTAGGGCTCGTGGGTTAAACTTTCTTCTCATGAATAAAAAATCATTTAACTCACTTGGTGTATAATAGTTATTAACTAGCCCTAGCGAGTGGGTTAATTTTCTTCGAATGAATAAACATTTTAACTCACGTGAGATATATACAAAATTTTATCCCATTTTGTGAAAATTTTAAAAATAAGGTAGAAGGAAAAATGCCGGGAGTGAGTTAAAAATATTTTAAATCACTGAGGTTTCAGATTTTCAGTTGGGCAGAGTGACTTAAAATGCCGAGAGTGAGTTAAAATGTTTTTAAATCACTGAGGTGATAAACGTCTACTTACCTTTATTGTCATGCGTTCAATAATGTCATTTTTAAACGTCAAAATGGGATAAATAACTATTATATAGGTAGGTACAAAAAAAAAATTATCTTATAGAAATATTATCATATATTCAAAAATGTATTAATATATATAGGCAAATTATAAAAAGCACATATCTAATAGTTATTTATGATATAAGTGCTAAAAGTGACATTTTATTTTGTGAAAAAGGAAGTTTGGGACATGACGCCGAAGGCGGAGTGTTCCATCCCTTTGAACAAAATAAAATCACTTTTAGCACGAATATCATACACTATTTTTTCTATAAACGCACTAAAAGTGATTACTTTTAGCACTAGTGCTAAAAGTAATCACTTTTAACACCAGTGTCATAAAATGGCATTTTAGACACTGACAGCATGCGTTAAAAATGACACTTTAGTGACGTTTGTAGAAAAATAAATATCAATACAGGTAAATTATAAAAATAATAAATCTTATATAGTATTATAAGCACATATAGATAGAGCATTTAAACATTTTGAGGAAATTAAATAATTTTGAAATCAGGAATAATGGTATGATGCTAATTTTACAAACTGAATAATACTGATGGATTTTTGTTGGTATTTCTTTCAAATTCATTTGCCGTTTTTTAGAAACACTATTCTGAAATTTAAATGGAATATGGTCGCTATTTAGCTTAATGTAAGTTCCAATTTGACACTCTAACAGAACATCGACAAAAATATACAATGAGGGATGATTTTGGTAAAATGAATTATTTAAATGAATTGATTCGCAAGCATTTGTTGTACGATTCAGTTCAGCAGCATTTGCAGCCCACAGTGCAGGCGGAAATAATGCGTCGTCGCTTATATAATTTTCTACTAAATAATCCGCATATTTTTCAACTTTTTCAGTTTCCGGTTGAAAAGGACATAATTCAAAAACAAATATGTCGCTCACTTTTTCCGGTTCTAAAAATAATAGTTCAAAACAATACCTTAGCCACTTTCCAGTTTCTGAATTTCTGTCTTTATAATCGTTGGTTAATCCCAATTGTTGTATTTTCCGCCACCAAGCCTGCGTTAGATGAAATCTGCAGCCCATTAATTTCGATTCTGGCCAAACATTATTGACTGCATTATGTATTGATTTTTCAAAATCCACTATAACATATTTGGGGCTAAAACACATTTTACGTTTCATCGCAGTTTTTGAAATGAGCTGAAAACACGTTTCGTAAGTACGTTCGACTTTCTTAGGTAGCAAACAGAAAATCAATGGGATATAGTGTCCATTAAAATAGCCATGAAGAGTAAACAGTTGCTTAAAAAAATTTGTACAGTAATCGAATGTTCCGTCTACAAACAATATTTCCGACTTACAGAGCCACTGTAAATTAGTTTGAGTCCCAAAAATAATAATGTTATAGTCCACATTATTTTCCAATAGAAAACTTTCGGCTCTGTTAGTGACTGGTTTTAAAACCTCTAATGCTGAATGAATTTCCCTTATATTTTTGGGTAACACTGGCATTGACTTTCTCCTTACGTTGTTCGTTGTACATGTTTTCTTTCATAAATTTCACATCATTATTATTTAAGTTTTCACAGTCACTTATTTTTATCACAGAACACAGAAGTTTTGAAGGTCTATCGCGAATATCTTCTACTGCTTTTCTTTTAGCAGTTGCGGATATTTTTTGTCTTTCTATAATATTGTTTTTTAACTCTTCGTGATTATGACTTAAACTCCCGGAACATAGAAGTCGCTCCTGGCCTTCTCTGTTGGTTAAAATAAACGCCGTACATGATTTGGTTACACATCTTCACCTGTTTTCTCCGGATGGCACCAGACGGTGGAAGCAAAATTTATAACTCTTACAAACAACTAATATTTTTCCCCTTTGACTAACCATTTCACTTAACTGAGACATATTTGACTATAAATGCTCTGCTTGCAATAGAGGACTCAAATAAATTAAGTTACCCAAATATGTGTGAAACCCTGTTGATGTAGGTACAGGGTGTCCGAATTTGGATGGTTTGAATAGGAAAAGTCAATTTCTCTCCGAGGCTCAAGTTTCTTGAAATTTTGATTGGTGCAAACCGCATTTTGATATCTTCAACCGTTTAGCCGCTAGAGGGCGATTCTCGATTTTGTGCAATACTGTGAAATCTTCATAACTTGTTTGTTTTTAAAAATAACTGATTTCCGTAAAAACTTCCCAGAAGCTGTTTTTCAAGCAGAATTCAGTGACGTTTTCAGTTTTTTTTTCTATTGGGCCTCGATTTCAAGATATTGACCAAAATCCGATATTTTTCAATGGGACACCCTATATATTAATAGCTCTCTTAAAAGCTCTGCTTTTGCTTATTTCAATGATATAAATTTCGATAGGTTTATCTCTAACAGTTTTCAAAAAAAAAAAATTATTTCGTTTTTTTCCATAAGAAACAAAAAGAAAAAAGGAATTTAAAAAACGTTTTAAGATACAAAAAGAAAGCACTTACCACAGATGTTTCTACATTTTGAAACATTTAGAATAATATTTTTTGTATAATGACGAAGACGATGTTACAATAAATGACAGAGTTAACTTATACAACAAAAAAATTCGAAAACATGGTTTCCTTTTCAAAAATAAAACACATGTAGAATTAGTTGGCGCTTATTCTGTGTCAAAAAACCATGTTTTCGATTTTTTTTTTGTGCATCCTGACTGACTCCCAATAAAACCTTCACTAGATTTTTATATTATGCTCAGATATACCATGACCTGATTCTCAGTTCGAAAATAAATTATGTCTGAAACTGTAATTAGAACCAATAACATTTTCCCGGCAGCAGCAGAAAAATGGGAAGAATTAACTTCGTCAAAACTTACGTCCGAGGGTTGGGAAGCGTAATAAAAGTTGAAATTAGTGTATTAATGCTTCTTAAAGGAAAGTTGGTATCGAAGCCAAACTTGGCACTGATACACGGTTTGATATATGGCGATGGCACTGACTTCATTCTTGTTTTTTTCCCCTTTCAACTCTAGAAAAGCTCATAATAGATGTTTGTTTTCTAAGTAAAATAAATGACAAAAACTTTTATGACTTTCCAAAATCATAAATACAAATCTGTTAATAAGACGGCTTACGTATAATAAAACTTTAATACGTCTTCTAGCTAACTATAAAACTTCTCTCCAAAATTTCATGCTAGACTAGATTATATCCAACGTAGTTTTCCGTATATAAACGAGTTTGTTTACGGTAATATAATATTTTCTGATGCATCGCAAAATAAACCGTCATAAAACAACACAACAGTGTTGCAGGAAATTTTATTGCAAAAGCAACTTTAGTATAAAGTTGTACAGAACTGGAGTGTAATTTGCATAACAATAAAATATTGTGTTACGTTGTGTGCTTTTGATAAACTCGAAATTAGAACAAAGTCATTGATATGCAAAATAACATTATATGGTTTTTGGAAAATAATATAAATTTGAACATTTTAAACTTTAATTTTGAGCCAATTGAATGATGGCATTTTGAAATGTACACGTCAAAAACCGTTCCATGAACAGTTTGGAAACTAATCAAGGACGTATATAAGGGGGGGTTTTGGGGGTTCGAACCCCCCCATTGAACTGAATAAATTATTTTTTTTGAAGAAAAATAAACGTTTTTGGACGAGGCACCCGAAAAAAATTTCGCCTTTGACGATATCCTGATGGGCTTCAGAGCTGTGCGGTACTCGGGTACGGTACGAGTACTCTTCACTTGTACTCTAGGTATATTTTTGGTTACTCGGTACTCAGGCCAAGATACTTTCTGAATCGCGTACTTGTACTCGTACTTAGACTGCTTAAGAATATAGAAAATAGGTCCCCGGTACTTTTTATTGTACTGCGTAATTTTCAAAATACCCGCGTACATGCGTTGTTACTTAAATACATTTGTTATAACCGGGTATTTTCATTGCTTTCGAATACATTTGCAGTTGGTGAGTAAAATTATTGGACTCTAACTAAATACATATTTATTTGGCCACAAGTACATTTCCAGACAAGTTGAGATCTGCTAGGTCTGTTCCAACACGTCAAAAACCGTCCCATGAACAATTTGGAAACCACTCAGTGAACGAATTTCGGTTTCTACGCGCAAATTTTACAGTTTGCGCAGAATCATGACGATAAATTGTACGGTTTGCTGCTGTGTTGGATCAGACCTATTAAGTTACGGTTACGATATGACCAATTTTCAATTATTTCTTGTTTAGCATCAGATGCTTAGCATGCATTCCATTGATCGTTGTAATTTGCAAACGAAAATTTTGAACTTTTCTGTGCACTGTGACATTGTGTCTGTGGCCATAAATTTGGAAATTCTGATTTCCTTTTACAATAATAATTATCAAAAGCTACCTTGAAGCACAACCCAAACACGGTCATAAGCAACCCAATTGCAAACCCATAAAGCACATGATTTAGATTTTGGAAAACTTTGAAAGGTCATAACTTTTTTTCTATTATAGATAGAAAGTTGAAATTTTCACAGAATTTTATCTCAATAAAAAGAAGTTATTCGAGACTCCGAACCCAAGGGCTTCATTTTCGAGAAAATCAGCTTTGAATCCTCGTTTGAATCTTTTGTGAAATTTAAGACAAAGTTTTGACTTTGAGCCTCAATATCTCTAGAAGTATTTAAGATAGAGAATTGAATCTATTTTTTATCTTTAAGATAATTTAATTCTGATTCAGAATATATAATCTGCATATCATATTTGTTGCAATAATAACAGAGTAATGAGCGATTTTGTAAGACAATGTCAAATTATTGAAATTTTCTGAGCTCAAAAATTGCAAAAATCATTTTTATTTTTTTACAAGCTCTAAAACCCAAAAAACCAAGTTGCGTTAATGCTTTTCCACTAAGTCTCACCTCCTCTTTCGATTGTTAAAGTCAAAAATTGCAAAATCCAAAAATTTAAAAATTCAAATTTTTTCAAAGAGGTTATTGCATGGGAATTTGATTTTCAAATATTTCAAAGAGCCATATTTTGGAAACCAGTGAAGCTATCGGCATAAATCTTTTGCTCAATTGTAGCTCTTCAGAAGGGCTATAAAAAAGGTTATTCGAGACTCCGAAACCAACGGCTTCGTTTTCGAGAAAATCAGCTTTGAATCTTTTGTGAAATTTGAAACAAAGTTTTGACTTTGAGCCTCAATATCTCCAGAAGTATTTAAGATAGAATTGAATCTTATTTTATCTTAAAGATAATTTACTTCCGATTCAAAATATATAATTATACATCATAATATGTGCAGTTATAACCGAATAATGAGTGGTTTAGTAAGACAATGTCAAATTATTGAAATTTTCTGAGCTCAAAATTTGCAAAAATCGTTTTTATTTTTTTTACAAGCTCTAAAACCCAAAAAACCAAGTTCCGTTAATGCTTTTCCACTAAGTCTCACCTCCTCTTTCGATTGTTAAAGTCAAAAATTGCAAAATCCAAAAATTTAAAAATTCAAATTTTTTCAAAGGAGTATGCATAGAAAATTGATTTTCAAATATATCAAAGAGTCATATTTTGGAAAGCAGTGAAGCTATCGGCATAATTCTTTTGCCCAATTGTAGCGCTTGAGAAGGGCTATAAAAAATGGTTATTTGAGATTCCCAGCTCAAGGGCTTCTTTTTCAAGAAAATCAGGTTTTAATCTTTTGTGAAATTTGAGACAAAGTTTTGACTTTGAGCCTCAATATCTCCAGAAGTATTTAAGATAGAGAATTGAATCTTATTCTATCTTAAAGATAATTTAATTTTGATTTAGAATATATAATTATCCATTACAATTTGTGCAGTTATAACCGAGTCCTTATAAACTCTGGACTATGGATAACCAAATCAAACTTCAAAATTGCTGAATTCATTCAGTAAACCAAAATGTGTTATAATATAACACAATACAATAACTTGTACCTATGACATCATTGGGTAGGAATGCAAGGTGGTATTAGAATGTATTCATAAATGTACACGGTACTTTGAATACTTGGGTATTGAATAGTTGTAATTGTACTATGTACTCAAGAACATTCTACGCTAAGTACTTGTACCCGGTAGCCGGGTACATTTTGCCTGTACTCGAAACAGCTCTGACTATGCTAAGCCCGGTCGCCTATACATCGTCTGGTCTAAAATTGAAACCCGAGTTGAAACCCTTTCCAGCATAGACTATGAGCGGCCATTACTGCTCTAACCCCCCCCCCCCCCCCCCCCCACCCATGTGAAAGCTATAGCTACGTCGTTGAAACTAATGCTTAAATGTTTTGAGATAAACATATTCAGCTTTAATGCAGCAAATAGAAACGGAGGTAGAGCATTTACTTTACTATTGATACGACTGATTGTACGATTTCCTGCTGTGTTGGAACAAAGCTTACCTAGGTGAGAGCAAATTTACAAACTTATAATTTTTTATCGAATAAGTAAACCGGGATAGAAACAACATTTTTGGTTGCATATGGAACTGCGTGTCTGCTGGGAAAACAGACATTTTTCATTTCAATGCAATAAAAAAATTATATTGAATTATCGAAGTGATTCCTTTTTCATTTTGATCAGTGTATATAAGAGCGAAATACTACTGACTTACTCATGCACTCACTCGTCACGGAGATATCCAAAACTATACGCCTTGACTTGAAATTTGGAACATTTACTCCGACGTAGACAGCCACTAAGAACGGATTTTATATGGAACTCTTATCCAAATCGATTTTTCACACAAAAAAAATCAAATAATAACGTAATAATTAAATAAAAGCAAGGTTATGTTTAACCTCGTGTTTAACGTTGATATATTGCCATTTAAAAATATTGTGTATTGTTCGGGCAGCAGTCGATTGCGAAGAAGACACTTTGCGCAAGAGTGAGGAGCAGTCTTTTTTCTACGAGCGAGAAGATTTATAAAAATAAAAAATGAGACAATAGACCCCGCACACTTCTTATGGGATTTCTGACCGCGGTCAAATTTAACCAAATTTTAGTATGTTGTAGATCTCACCTTTCTGATCAATGACTACCGTGGGCACAACTTAATGCTATCTTTTAAATTAAACGGCGGGTGGAACTGCGTGGAACGGCTTGTTTTTGCGCCATTGTCTTGATTTTTGAAATACATTGTTTTTTTTTTCAATTTTCAAAGCTATACAGCTTTTTTCTATTAATCTCAAAATAAATCAAGTTTAAATTTTAATTAAAATGGAAACGAGTAATTTACACTTTTAACTCATCAGTAAATTGTAATGAATGATGGAAAAACTCGTTTGGGCCTGTAAGGCCCAGCTAATGTATTTATGGCTTTAAAATACAATTAGTGAAATATCCACACCGTAAATTTCTCTTCTGTACTTAATCAGGATATAGCATCAGTTTTAATTTAATTTTATATATATATTATACATTAAATTAAATTAGGCTCTTTATTTTTGTGTTTCTGTGTTTTGTGTTTCTTTTTTTTTTGTTCGCTAAGTATAGGGTTATCCAAGTTCACCTTGATAAAATAAATTTTAAAAAAAAAGACACTAAAGATTGAGATTGCGATAAAGTTTTTATTGCATTATAAAGTGTGGTTATTGCCATTATGTGTGAATTATGATATCACTTAAATATCCTCCACGGGACCTCCTGCAGGCTCAATCCTGTTGAGGTAATTTTGGCAACTTTTTGGCACATTTCAGGCATATCCCGGTCATAACTTGACAAATATTGTCTTTCAACGCGTCAATCGTTAGAAGGTTGTTGGCATAAACATTATCTTTCACATATCCTCACAAGAAGAAGTTCAACGGTGTTAGATCACAGGACCGTGTTGATCAATTCACATCAGCCAATCTTAAAATTACTCGTCCTGGAAACTTTTCTTTTAACAAAGCCCGATTATTTCGTGCTGTGTGACTTGTGGTCCCGTCTGCGGTGGTAAAACAATTCATATTCTAAAATGGCAACCATTCAACTAAACAACTACCTGTTTTGTTAACATGTCATTGTGTCCTTGACCGCTATCAAATGTCAAGCGTGTACTTTCTCAAGCACAAAATGGATAACCCTTTATTTTCTTTAGCCTCTTTCTAGTTTGGAAAATGAAATTATTCGAAGTCATATTTAAAGTATTTACGACTACACTCTATTTTTTCCCAAGATAGATTTTGACATTGTCAACTTTGAAACATAAACAATACCGCGTGGCTCTGATTGGTCGCAGAATGCCGTGTCCTTGCAGGTGAGGTATCCTTTTACATGGCTGGAAAATGATACCTTCGTCGAATGCAGGTACACGGCATCTTGCGACCAATAGGCGGCATTGCTTATGTTTCAAAGTTGTCATTGTCCAAATCTATCTTGGAAAAAAATAGACTGTAGTCTTTTAACTTCTTAACAATGGGTTTCCTGAAAACTGTAAAACGCCTACCTATTGTTCTTATCAAAACCATAATTTCCTCTAATACTCAATACTCCACATTAAAACCTATAAACCTAACCAGCAAATATTTTTTCCAGAATAATTCAGAATTTACGCGCTATTTGAAATTCTAGAGCCGAGGAACTAGTGAAAATAAAAACATCCTAATTTCTGAAATTCAACTTTTTTTTGATAGATAATTATCGAGACTAATTTCTAAATCATTATGTCTAATATCCATTCACGTTTTTTTTTTTTTTTTAAACGGGTGGCTATGAAAATCTGGGCAGAATAGATATATAACTCGATACACCAAATCATTGCTTATTCTGTAGGGTCCTTCCCATGCTGAAGGCAATTTCGGCGACACTCCTTTCTTTCTTGTTGGATTATAAAGCCACACTAAATCACCTTCTTGAAATCCGGCAGAATTGGCTTTCAAGTCGTATCTGGTCTTCATTCGGTCACTGGCTAGCTAAATAGGCTCCCGAGCTAAAACATGTATCCCCAGATGTCGTGCCCTTACTTCGTCGGCATAATCTCGAATTTTTTTTCGTTCTTCTTCAGGTATTCCAAATATCAGATCGGAAGGTAACCTGAATTTCCTTCCAAAAACAATTCTAGTTGGACTTTTACCTGCTGTCTCGTGAACAGCCGCTCTGTAAGTATTAAAAATAGAGGCAAATGTTTGTCCCAATCTCGCTGGTTCTTTGCGACCACTTTTGTTACATGTTCCTCTATAGTCATATTAAATCGTTCTACCATGCCATCAGACTGTGGATGTAACTTCTTATACGAATGCCCATGATCTCACAAATTTTCTTTGAGATGACAGATTCGAAGTTTCATCCCTGATCTGACGACACCATGACGACTTAAAACCGTCCACTAGCACCTGGGAAATAATGATGGCTTCTTGATTGGGAATAGCGAAAACTTCTGGCCTTTTACTGAAGTAATCCATGATAACTAAGATGTATTTGTTACCACGCTTTGACTCAGGGAACGGCCCGTCAGATGGGAGACCGATTTTGTACTGTTTCATAGGCTTCCGAGATCCTAGTTTGGGGCCTTTATGGGAAGCACAGATATCGCATTTCCAGCACCAGTTCTCAAAGTCTTCATGATAATGGACCCAGTAAAAACGTTCCCGAATTTTGTCCAAAGTCTTGTTAATGCCAATATGTGTCCCGGAAGTTCCGTCATGTATTTCTTACAACTTCTACTCGATCTTTTGGAACAATTTGTTAGCTCTCCCTTGGCTTTCAGTTAACCAATTTCTACGGCCACAGAATTCCACTGAGCCCACAACGCCTTGTAAATCAAACTCTTGTTCGACACTTGCCTCCATTCTGGCCTACATTCATCATTTTCTCCAAGATGTAGAATTTGCCCGATGTCCTGGTCTGCCTCTTGATCTGCTCTCATTTGTTTGGTAGTCCATTTATCATCGACGATAAGACCCGTTCTTCTCACAACTATATAGACCAGTATTTTTTTCATGCATATTGATTCTTTGACAATGTTTGCAGTCCAAGCCTATGGCACCGGTTACATTCTACTCGATTTCCCGTTGTTGGTGTTTCTCTGGAGTCCTTTTCCGTTTTTCTACCTTCTAGTAATAGTTTCTCCATTTTCTCCATCAAATTGCTTATAACATTCTCGAAGCTACCATCCTCTATTGACGATTGTTTATCCTTTGGGTCTTCAATGGATACTGCTCGTATTCTGAGTCATGTGGCACCAAATATTGCTTCAATGTTTCCTGGTAAAATCCAGAATAACGTAATAGTCTCTTTTCCGGAATAACGCAGTACGTTCTATAATTCAGCTATATGATTCTGTGCGCCCTGGCGAAGGCGCCACATTTTTGTCACAATATCTTTCTCATAGGAATGTCAAAAATATGATTTTTTTGTTGAAATCAGAGTGAGAAAAAGACGTTATTTAGACCGCAGAAAAGTAGTTCAGAAGTCCACTTTTTTACACTGCAGTTGAAAGGAGTGAAGAGAGTTACTAATTGGCGTTTTCATGGCCCAAAATTAGTTAAAATAAGTAGTTATTTATGCAACATAAATAAAGATAAATAGTTTTCAACCACTCTTACCATAATTTTGAAAGATGTAGAGCCTACATCTAAATTTCCAGATTTCCATCAAGCGGTTTGGCCGTAATTAGATATGTCATTTTTGCAGTCTGTACCAGATATTCCTACTTGATGATCTTTGGAAAAGTCGATAGTAACACACAACGGGTTCATTTAGATTTAAAATAGCTGAATGAAATTCGACATCACGGTTGATATTTGGTTGCAAAAACATAAGCTATAGGTAACAAACCGAAAGCATCAAAATAATCAGTAATACATTACCTACGACTCATTTCAGCCATTATTATAGCCCAGGAGTGACAGAGAGAGAGTAGCTTTGCCGATGCTATACGTTGTTATGTGTGTAGCAATTTATGTTTTGGCAGTGTTGTTTAAAGCCATTTAAGTAAATAATGACGCATATTAAGCCACTGCATACTGGCATTCTAAATGTGCAACGTGCATTAGACATACTGTCAACAATTGGGTATAATTACAATAGCGGTTTTGGGATATGGGACTCATGATGGCGCGCATACATATAAGCAATATGCAGGAATATGTAAATTACTGCCTACTATGGCTTTTGTTGGCGGGCAATAGATCGTTTTGACTCTAAGTCAAACTTTGAATTCGGGTTGGTTCCCCTATAAGCGAAAGATCTAGGGTTGAGGTTATGTAGTTCAAAATTCGAAAGAATTCTCTCACCGAGAGACAATTTTGGGAGTAGTTTGGACGTGTCGTGGTATCCTTACTCCTCCCCAAATTATGTGTCTGAGACAGGTAAGTTTTTGAATTTGAAACAAAATTAAATACTTTTTATTTTGAAGTGAAAATTTCTGTATAGGAGAAAAATTAACGCTTTTGGGGAGGGGGACGTTAGACAAGGAGCCTATTGAGCCTGTGCATAGGAGAGAAAGAGAGGTCCGTTTAACGCTTAGTCTTTACTAGGGATGCCGCCGAGACGAGAGATTTCCGTTTATCGAAAAGTCACTCCGAGACGAGACGAGAGAATGCTTTCTCGTGGAGAATTTCTCGAGTTTTCTCGAACTCTCTCGCTCTCTCGAGCAATATAAGTTTATTGTTATATGGCTTCCAAATTCCTAAAATAACTAAATAGTGTTTATATAATTTTATATCTAAACTGTACGCAAAATATGTTTACGCCAGATCAGAACAGTGTTTTGGTCCAATAATATACAGGGTGGAAAATTAAAAAGGATCCACCTGGATTTTCTCGAAAATTATCAGGAAATAAAAAAAACGCCGAAACACGTCGATTTTGTTTGCAAGGGGGACACTTTGTGGCTTTTAATTTTTTTCTAGATTGCACCCCCATACCAGGGTGAGTTGCACCCTCAAA
The DNA here is from genome assembly GCA_917834065.1 of Ceutorhynchus assimilis. Taxonomy (NCBI): domain Eukaryota; kingdom Metazoa; phylum Arthropoda; class Insecta; order Coleoptera; family Curculionidae; genus Ceutorhynchus; species Ceutorhynchus assimilis. The sequence goes on from OU892279.1 coordinate 17,109,282, forward strand.
ATTTGAATAGGGAAACTGGGTCGAGTGGTACCTTGTTTGAAAGGTATTTGAGATGACTTTACAGGTCTGTAATTTATTTCGAAATCTGACTACTAATTTTCAAGATATTCGCCTTGGAAGTTCCCATGGGGCGAAAAGAGAATAGTGTTGCAGGTCGCAAGAAATCTTGTCTTGCTCGGCTATTTCTTGTCTTGTCTTGCTAAGCAAGACAAGAAATTTCCGATGTCTTGTTCTTGCAAATTTCTTGCAAGCCTATTTCTTGTTCTTGCTGCAAGACTCTTGCTATTTCTTGTTCTTGCTTTATAAAAAGTTCCTACATAGATTTTAGATTGGTTATAGTCCCCTTTCAAAGAGCAAGTTGAGTTTCAAAATGTAATTAAACTTCCTTGAAAAATTCAGGGCCAGTTTCACAAACAGTGGTAACCCAACGGTAACCACAAGACACTGGTAACCGTTTATATATCGTCGGTCTCAGGACATAAGGCCCTATCTCGTTTTTTACAAATTTTCAGGAGAGCAATTAAAAGGAAACTAATATCTTTACGCCAATATAATACAAAGAACTATACTGATTTTTGGTCTCTTTTTTTGGAATAGGGTAGTGGACAAGGTATAATTTCAATGAAATCGATGACCCATTCTTTAGCTACGAACTAGATAAGAAATATTTGTATCTAAAGAAATTTCAGGAAAAATTACTAACTTTGTTTAAAATGGTTGTAAAACTAGAGTTTTCAGATACACTATTTAAACGGAAATATTTCGCGCCTTGATTTTACGTCATAGCTGCTGTATTGGAGGATGAATTAAATTGAACATAATTCCGACATTCGATACAAATTTATTCATTAGTGCAAAAGAGAGAGATATATCAGCGTATGTCGGGTATTATCACATCTAGACGCACCCTCAGATTGGCGCACCCTCAACTTAACCCCACTTTTTGAAAGAATTCCATTTGTCGATCAGAGCGGTCTGAGTTTATCTGCATCTTTTTCTCAAAGCATGTAAAATATAAGGACGCGCAGACCGCGCTCTCACCACTCTTATTAATGTCAGAATATGATGACGCTATTGGACACAACAGCTATGACGTAATTTCCGAGCGGTAAATTATAGCGTTTAAAATAAGTACAAATTTGTTAATTCTTTTTTAGGTTTATTTTTGTTTTCTGAAATCAAAGTATCATCAACTACTGTTTAGTTTGTTATGAAGATTAATAAAAAAAATATTTCAGAAAATTGTCCACTACCCTATTATTAACAGCAACTCATGTAAGCTTTTCGTCAAATACCACATTTCAAAATAGTAGTTAATATTTGTGTCTCAATATTCGCCTGTATGCTGTGATAAAACTATTCATATTTTTTCAAGATAGGGCCATGTGTTTTCTTACTTCTTTAACGAAATTACCTGATTTCAAGATAAGACCCTTGGCTAAAAACAAGTATACACTAAATACAACATATCTATGAACTTAACTCATTTTGGCCCTATCTCGAGATAGGGCCTTATGTCATGAGACCGACAATATGTTTCATAATGTGTGGTTTAGCCAAAATCATCAAGCTTCAGATTATTCAATGTGGTCAACCTGCAACTATGAGTTTGATAACCAGTGAAGGTTACCACCAATAATTGTGAAACTTGGCCTAAGATTACATCGGACAAGTCGACGAAATTAGATGTTTGATTTTTGCAAGTTTGTTCAAGTTCAAGTCCTTATATTGGAACTTCAGGAAATATTTTTTGAGTGAAACATCATTTAGTCGCGCTCAGCCAGCATACTTTTTTGTGGGTATTGAATGAAACTGAGTCGTCACGCTCGGCTATGTAACGCGCATTCGGGTTCAGTGGGCTCGAGTAGACTTCAGCCAAGCCCACATTTTATTTCAAGTAATTTTCTACAATAATTTTTATTTATTTTTTAGCTTCCTAGATAGAAAGCTATGGTGATTTTGACCATGTCAGAATTTCATTGAATCTTGACGTTTTGGATCATTTTAAGCCTTTTTGACAAGGTGGCACATTTTCGTCTGTGTGTGTGTGTGTATGTATGTGTGTGTGTTGGCATATTTCTGAGAAAACAGCTCGATGAAATTTGATGAAATTTTGGAAATAGGTAGAAGAAGACGTGTACGGAAAAGTTACACAGAGATATAGGAAAAAAAAAATCCTCTCAAAGATATGACATCATTGATTTTTTTTTAAAATGGGAACGCCATCTTTTTTTTTTCATTGATTGGATAGAGCTCATTTTGCTTTATATAATCTCAAAAATCTAAATAGGTTTCATTAGGTAGTTATTTATCTGGGAACCGTTATATCAAAAATTTGACATCTGGTTTCTTTGATCGTAATTTAATATTATACATACATGTGCTCCATATGTAAATGTGACAGAAATTGTCGTGTTTCATACAGGCATAATCTAAAGAATATCTAGCAAATAGATTTAAATCAAAACTATTCATCATATCTTTGATACAAAGGTAGATCAATCTGGGCATTGAATATAGAGCATAAAAAATACTCGTATTTCATATTGTTAATCACGCCTATTTACTTCATGGTCTATTCTTGGAGCACACACCATTTTTTACAAATTTTATTGATACAGCATGTTTTTTGTTTATTGTCTTTTATTAAAATAAAACTTTTGCAAAATTTTTATAACTGCTTCTTCAATGAAACATTCTATTTATATACCAAACTATAAAAAAGTTTCTTTTTCATTAATTTTTTTAAAATTTATTTACAATAAATAATGTTATGCGAGTATAAGTAATTGTGTACTTTTTAGCTAATATTTATTAACTAATTATTATTATTTAAAATAAATTATGCAAGAAGTCTTGCTTCTTGCAAATTTCTTGCACAAGAAATCTTGTTCTTGCTCATCAGTTTCTTGTCTTGTATATTTCTTGCTAATCCACTTCTTGTCTTGTTCTTGCATGCAAGAACAAGACAAGAACAAGAAAAAGCAAGACAAGAACAAGAAATACTTGCAACACTAAAAGAGAACGTGTTTTTCAAACATTTCTACAAGAAAAAATTGAAATTCCTGAAACACGTCAATTTTGTTTATTTTGGAACTTTGTTTCTTTGTTAGTTTGAACCTTTTGAACAACCTTTCAAACATGACCCACTTTTCATTTTTTCACGAAAAACACGCTCTCTTTACGTCCCATGACAACTTCCGAGGCGAATATCTTGCAAACTAGAAGTCAGATTTCGAAAAAAATTACATATCTGTAAAGTCTTTTCAAATACCTCTTAAACAAGGTACCACTCGACCCAGTTTCCCTATTCAAATTTTGAGGGTGCAACTCACCCCGGTAAGGGGGTGCAATCTAGGAAAATTTTGAAATAGCCAAAAAGTGTCCGCCTCGCAAGCAAAATCGACGTGTTTCGGCGTTTTTATAATTTCCTGATAATTTTCGAGAAAATCCAGGTGGATCCTTTTTAATTTTCCACTGGTTTTTAACGAGTTTAATCAGTGAACTATAACACAGCCTGGAATGGAACCGACCGTTGTCGGATATGGCATTTGTCTCTCTCTTAGGGTCCGTATTATAAAACACTGAACCGATGGTTGAGTTTCAACCTTCGGTTGAATCCTATCAATTTGCATGGAGTCAACCGAAGGTTGAAACTCAACCATCGGTTCAGTGTTTTATAATACTGGCCCTTAGTGTGTCCAAAGATAGCAATGCATATATTGGGAGATACCTTTGCTCTCTCAATTCAATTCAATTCAATTCAATTTATTTAATGTTCTCAAAAGAAATACATTCTTATGAACATGAGTTCACGTAAAAGCATAAATTAAAATAAAACAAAAAAAAGTGCATAATATTATCATTGTATAAAAAGTCTCTAAAATAAAGAGACTTTTTATACAATGATATTATCAAAAAGAAAACCCAATAACCAAAAAAAAAAACTTACACTTTTAAATATAGTACAATAAAGATCAAAAGTACTCACATCACTAGGAAAACAAGGAAAAAAACAAAAATGTTACACAATTTGATACAATCATTGCTTCATTCTTTGCGCAGGAACGATCTTAGTTTTAAAATATTTGCAACAGTGTTATAGATTTCTTTAGCAGAGTTGAGGGTTAAGTCACCCAGAGCTAAAGCAAAGTCATCGCATTTAAAGTCAAGGTACTTAGGATAGGTGAGCATGCTAGAGTCAAACGTGCTATAAAAAATGGTGTATGTTGCATTTCTTGCTATACGAATATCAGACTCGGAGCAATTTTGCTGGTAGAGATTCAAAATTTGAGATCGATTACGTTTTAAAATGTAGGGATCAAGAGTCCATAGGTGCAAAAGTCCAGCTTCCACGAACCAGCCTTTGAACTGGGATATCCAGTTATATTTAAGCGAAGGCACGTTGGCATCTAGATGAATAAGTCCCTTTAGACAAACTTTTGGCAATCTTTCATCTCCCATAAAAAGTAACTTGCTGTAACCACACCTCGCGCTAAAATCTAGTACTTTTTTCCCTTGTATAATAAATAACTAAATTGTTAATACTATTTTCCGGAAAAAAGATGGATTAGATAGTAGATAAATACGTCATTGATAAATATACAATTGGCACAGAAAATCACAATAACAAATTCACAACTAGTGTTCCGGTTAGTAGGTATTTAATGAAAAAGAAAATCAAGAGCTGGAGAAGAAAAAACAAAACAGAAGTAACCAAGCAAATAAAAAACAAGTAGACGTCACTTTTTTGAAAAAATAGAAAAAGTTTGAAACACGTTTGTCAATTTGCTCGTTGCCACGCATTTTTTATATTATTTTTTTTTTAATAAAACATTTTAAGAAGCTCGTCTGCAGTCCACTGTTTTCCCTGAGCACAGGGTGGTCCTTCGCCAGTTGAAATTCACGCTCAAACAAAAGATTGGTCCCAACGAACCGGATATTGAATTGACCAGTGAAGAAACGCGCAGGAAGAAAAATAAGTACAAGTCTCGTGAGTCCATTCCAAGTTATTGTCATACGCTCCACACGCTACAACATACATTTTAAAAGCATTGCATTCCTCAATTTGTTTTTGACGGAAAAATATCGATTTTTTGACAATTTTTTTTTGACATTCACCTTTTTACCTGATTTACCAGCGGTTTTTGTTCATTAATCAAATAATTACGGTTTTGCGTATTCAAGTGTACATTTGATCTGATTCATTAGCAAAATGCCACCGAAAAAGTCAGAGGAAGAAAATTCACAACTCAAACATGCTCGAGAAGTTATTATTGATAGGTTGAAACGTTTCAAAGATTTTTTAAGCACGGATAAAAATAATCAAAATTCAATTCAGGTTGAAATCCGCTTGAAGAGTGTTCAAGAGGATTTTCTTGAATTTGATAAAACACAAACCAGTTTAGAATTCTTGGATAGGGCAGAAAAAAGTAACCGTTTAGACATCGAAAATGAGTTTTATGAGGTAATTGGTTTTGCAAAATCGTGCATTGAATCAGTGAAACAAGCAAGCACGACGCTAGTATCGCCATCAGTAGGTACCTTGGGAGTTTCTTCAGGTTCTGTTGCCAAATTACCAGCAATGGGTCTTCCCAGTTTTTACGGTACCTATGAAACTTGGTTAAGTTTCAAAGATATCTTTAATTCGATTGTTCATAATCAAAGCAATTTAAGTGAAGTTGACAAGTTTCTTTACTTAACAGTTTGTTGCAAAGATGACGCGCTCAGGTTAATAGACTCGTTAGAAGTTACGGCGAGTAATTATCAAATTGCTCTCGATATACTGCACAAACGTTATGAAAATAAACGTGCTATCGTAAATCATCACGTCAACAGCATACTTTCTAAATTGCCAGATATTCAAAAAGAATCCTCCACAAATTTGAGAAAATTGTTAGATCTACTTTTTCAGCATTTAACCTCTCTGAAAAAGTTAGGCTTACCAACGGACAGTTGGGACGCTTTATTAATTCCGATTATTTTGAGCAAACTTGATTACAGAACCAAACGCGAATGGGAAGTTAAACAAGAGGATGACAAATTACCCACATTAAATCAATTAACAGACTTTTTAAGTAAAAAGTGTTTTTCCCTCGAAGCATTGCAGTACGAAGCGTCTAAAACTCAAAAAATACACGACACACAAAACATCAGAAACTTGAATTCAAAACACACATCAAACTTCTCATTCAGAAATAATAAATCATCACCACAACAATGTTTTACAGTAACAGGCAATTTAGTTTGTCCTATATGCAATGAAGCTCATTATATTTATCAATGCTCGAATTTCACAAATTTATCAATAAACGAAAAATACAATATAATTCATCAACATAAATTATGTAGTAATTGTTTGCGTCGAGGTCATTTCAAAAATGATTGCAATTCAGGTGTTTGCAAAAAATGTTCCCAAAAACATAACACGTTATTACATGAAGATAATCCACAAACAAAAACTAATTTTGCTCCTTTTAAGCCCAAAGTCACCAGTAATTCAGAAAAAAAGGACTACGTCGCAACATCGACCCTCATAGCTCACGAACTACGCGACAAATTTCCAATTATGACAGACGAAAGCGCGGACATGAGAGTCGACCGTTATGACGCGGCAGCTGGTCAAAGTAACGAGTTTGAGTCAGTGAAGGATAAGAATTTCAATGAAAATGTTTGTATGTCATCTCATTTACCGAATTTTTCAGAATTATCGTTTGTTAATGTAAATGCCAGTCAAGTTCTTCTATCTACAGCTGTGGTGTTAATCGAAGATAAATTTGGAAAGTTGCATGAATGCGTAACTTTGTTAGATTCTGGAAGTCAATCCAATTTAATGACCCGCGAACTTCGTGAAAGGCTGATGTTGGAATCTGAAGAAATCCGCGCTCCTTTAGCAGGTATAAACCAAATAATAATGAATGTTCACGAAAAAACTCAAGCTAAAATAAAATCGCGATTCACTAATTTTCAAACTAAATTAACATTCTTAGTTTTGCCAGTTATTACTGAAAAATTGCCGTTATTTGGATTTCAAAAAATTCAAATCCCTTTGCCAAAAAACATTCCCCTCGCTGATGAAAATTTTAATATACCCAAGAAAATCGATTTATTGTTGGGTGCAAATATATTTTATGAACTTATTGAGAACGGAAAAATCAAATTAGGTCAAAATCTACCTGTTTTAATGCAAACTTCTTTAGGTTGGATTTTAACGGGAACTTTAAGTACAGGCAAAATAAATTCTCAAAAATCAGTATGCAATTTCATCAATCAGGTGTCAAATAATGATTTAAACGAAAAGTTAAACAAATTCTGGCAAATCGAAGAGTTACCTCAAATTCAAATTTTGTCACGCGAGTCTCAGTTTTGTGAAGATTATTTTCAGCAAACCACAAGCAGAAATTCAGATGGTCGATTTGTAGTTCGACTACCGTTTTCCGAAAGTAAATGCGAAATTTTAGGCAATTCAAAATCTATGGCTTTGAAAAGATTCAAAAAATTAGAGTCTCGTTTTCGATACAACCAAAATTTAATGGAATGTTATATTCAATTTATGCAAGAATATCATCAATTAAATCATATGTCTTTAAAATGTAATCTTGAACTGGATAATTCTAAGGAGAGAACGTCATTTTTTCTACCTCACACAGCTGTTCTGAGAGATTCATCAGTTACCACGAAGTGTCGAGTGGTTTTCGATGCTTCCGCAAAATCAGATACAGGGAGGTCTCTAAACGATCTTTTATTATCAGGTCCCACGGTTCAAGATGATCTTTACTCTATTTTATTAAGACTACGTTTACGAAAGGTTGTTCTCAATGCTGACGTCAAAATGATGTTCAGGCAAATCCTAATACATCCAGACGATTGTTCTTTTCAACAAATTATTTGGCGCGAAAATCCTCAAGAATCACTTAAAGTTTTCACGCTCAATACAGTGACTTATGGCACATCGTGTGCACCTTTTCTCGCGACACGTTGTCTGAAGCAGCTCGCTTTAGATAATAAAGACATTTATCCTCGTACTTGTAAAATAATTGAAAATTCTTTTTATATGGACGATCTTCTAGTTAGTGTTAATTCAGAAGAAGAAGCCTTAGATATTTACCGCGAAATAACTGATATTTTTTTGCAAGCTAAATTTGAATTAAGGAAGTGGTCGTCAAACAAAACTTCTATATTGGACTTTATTTTGCAATCAAATAAAATTAACAATGACAACTTAATTCATCCCCACGTCAGTAAAGAATTCAAAACTTTAGGTATTTCTTGGATTCCAGATGAAGATATTTTAAAATACTCGATAAAAGTAAACATAAATCCCAAGAAAGTTTCCAAACGTATTATTCTGTCCACGATAGCCCAAATATTTGACCCGCTTGGTCTAGTTAGTGTTTGTCTAATAAAACCTAAAATTTTACTTCAAAATATTTGGAATTTAAAGCTCGATTGGGATGAAGAAATTCCTCCAAATTTAACAGAATCATGGTTAAACTTTGTGAAGGAGTTACCTTTATTAAATGACATAAGAATTTCCAGACAGGTGGTACAAATTTCTCAAAATAAAGTAATTTTATTTGGGTTTAGCGATTCGTCTGAAAAGGCTTATGGCGCATGTGTTTATTTAGGTTCAATTAATGAAAAGGGTGAACGGAAAGTGCGATTACTCACAGCAAAATCAAAAGTTTGCCCAATTAAAAAACTTACCATACCACGTCTCGAATTACTCGCAGCTCATTTACTTGCGAAGTTAGTCAATATTGTAAAAAATGCACTTGATGTAAATATTTCCGAAATTGTTTTATTCACTGACTCGACTATTGTTTTATCATGGTTGAAAATCGATCCAAGTCAATTAAAAACATTTGTTGCTAACCGAGTAATGAAAGTTACTGAACTTACAAAATTGGACGATTGGCATTTTGTCAGGAGTGAAGATAATCCTGCGGATATAATAACTCGAGGTATTGACGTAAAATATTTAAAAAATTGCGACCTTTGGTGGACAGGTCCGTCTTTTCTCAAAGAAAAAAATTATGAAAATTTACACGTTTCCTTTCAAGAAGCACTACCCGAAATCAAAACAGTTTCTATAATGCTAACCACTACTCAAATTTCTGAATTTACAATTTTCAATGAATTTTCCACTTTCATAAAGTTACAGCATGTGGTTGGATACATGTGCAGATTCAAGAATCGGTTATTGAAAAAGATTTCAAAATCTACTTCAAAATTTCTATCAATTGATGAACTATCAGAATCTTTAAATATTCTCATAAGACTTGCTCAATTAGAAGCTTTTAACAAAGAAATTATTGATCTCAAAAATTCAAAGTCGGTAGATAAAAATAGTAAATTGGCTAACTTGAATCCTTTTCTGGATTCAAATAATTTAATAAGAGTAGGAGGACGCTTATCCAACTCACAACTTGAATATGACCACAAATATCCTATAGTTCTTCCATATAAACACCAATTTACTAATCTTTTGCTTTCTCACGAACATTTGAAAAACTTTCACGCTGGAGCTCAAAATCTGCTATCTATTGTGCGATTGAAGTTTTGGCCAATAAATGGTAAAAACGCGATCAAAAAAGTTATTCGTTCTTGTGTACGGTGCTTTAGAGCTAACCCAAAAGTTTCAAAATTTTTAATGGGCGATTTGCCTCACGCGAGAGTTACACCAGCTAGAGTTTTCTCAAAATGTGGCATCGATTATGCAGGACCGATTTTTATTAAGGAAGGTACGCTTCGTAGAGCAAAACTGTGAAGACCTATATTTGCATTTTTGTTTGTTTTGCGGTGCGTGCTGTTCACATTGAATTGGTCCACGATTTAACTACAGAAAGTTTCTTGAATGCACTCAAGCGTTTTATTTCTAGACGAGGTCGTCCTACAGATATCTACTCTGATAACGGTTTAAATTTTGTAGGAGCCAATAATTATTTCTCAGAGTTATACGAGTTATTAAATAATGAAAAACTTCAAAATAATGTGTCGGCATTTCTCGCAAAAGATCAGATCAAGTGGCACTTCATACCAGCCAAATCTCCACATGTAGGTGGTTTGTGGGAAGCCGCCGTTAAATCGACAAAATTTCATATGAAACGCGTGCTCGGAAATACTATTTTAACCTACGAAGAGATGAATACTCTTCTCGTACAAATAGAGGGTTGTCTTAATTCACGTCCACTAACAACATTATCCCACGATGCCAACGATATGATGCCACTGACGCCAGCCCATTTTTTGATTGGGGATTCCTTAGCTAGCATGCCCCAACATAACATATTGGATCAAAATACTAACAGGCTCTCCAGATACCAGCATCTACAACAAATGTTGCAAAGTTTCTGGTCTCGTTGGTCACGAGAATACCTAAGTCAGCTCCAGGCTCGCTCAAAATGGTTAACAAAACTCCCATGTAATCTACAAGCTGGTTCCATTGTGATTCTGTTGGAAGACAATCTGCCCCCTCTACGATGGCCTATGGCAAAGGTGATTGCTTTACATCCCGGTGCAGATAACATTGTGAGAGTGGTATCAGTGAAGTTATCTAGTGGAACTATTGTGAAACGATCACTATCAAAAATTTGTGTTTTACCTATTGATACGACTGTCTAAGAATTTAATTTCCTCTCAAAAGTTAGATTTTCTCGAAAATTTTAGAAGAGATGTACGTTGTTTAAAATTGCAATTTTTTGCATAAATTTTGTTCATTTTATTTAAGTATTTATCAATGTATAACTTTTTTGAAAAGTATACTTTTCAACGCGGGCGGCATGTTCCGGTTAGTAGGTATTTAATGAAAAAGAAAATCAAGAGCTGGAGAAGAAAAAACAAAACAGAAGTAACCAAGCAAATAAAAAACAAGTAGACGTCACTTTTTTGAAAAAATAGAAAAAGTTTGAAACACGTTTGTCAATTTGCTCGCTGCCACGCATTTTTTATATTATTTTTTTTTAATAAAACATTTTAAGAAGCTCGTCTGCAGTCCACTGTTTTCCCTGAGCACAGGGTGGTCCTTCGCCAGTTGAAATTCACGCTCAAACAAAAGAACTAGGTATACGTCTTCACGACCACGTCTTGATCGTTTTACAACTTTATGGTTATACGTCTTGATAATTAATTGAACATCGCGTCTTAAATTTACCCCGTCTAGGAAAAATCTGGCGGCCGTCTTCCGCTTTCAGCGTTCAATTCACGATTAACCTGTCTTTTTTATTATTCGCTCGTGGCTACTTCCCCACTGGCGCCGTGCCATTCGGTGCCACCCTGTTCCCGTCGCGAGTCGCTGCCGCTCGTATCTTTGATCCTCTTCCATCAACCTATATAGAGATATTCCCTTTTCGTCGCCCTGTTGCTACCCCGCGATCCCGCGCGCCTCGCTTATTCAACCGTGACGGTACAGTCTACGTAAAAATAAATAGGTACAGTCGGAAGAGAATTATTTGGAGACGTGAAGAAATATAGTATTTACATAATTACAAATGGAAAAAAATACAACTTTAAACACAAACACAAATACCGATTAGGTTTCGTACCCTACATGTGTAACGCCGGCTTCCAGCCTAACAAGTGCTGAGCTGTTACTTCTCGGGAGACATAATAAGGACTTAAAGTAGCTCGTCTCAACCTAGTGCCAGATGGTTTTAACGAGTTTAATCAATGAACCATAACAAAGCCTGGAATGGAACCGACCGTTGTCGGATATGGTATTTGTCTCTCTCTTAGTGTGTCCAAAGATAGCTATGCATATATTGGGGGATACCTTTGCTCTCTCTAGTTCATTGCTGTTAGGTTTGGTATATTCCAGGAATATACCAAATAATCTCAAATACGGTATCCGCCAAAATAAACAGTACTGAAATCTAGAGCTCCAAATAATTGCGCACACAAGTTGCATTTATCATATCTTCGTCATTATGTATCTTTCAACTCAAGAAACAGTTTTCTTATTAGAGCACTATTTGCGGTCATACGGATTTTGAAGAAATAAAGGCTCAAGTTTGAAACAAGTCTCAGAAAAATTTTAGCAACCACTCTTAATAAATATTTTCAATGATTTGCAGAATCGTTATGAAGCTTTTTTGCGTCGCTATAATGCATTTTTTGAACATATACGCATGATACAAATTAATAAATGATATAATTTATATGTTCAGTACTGTTTATTTTGGCGGATACTGTATAATATTTTTAGACAAGGAGAGATTTCCATAATTCGCCCATAAGCCTTAAGGTAAAAAGAGATAGGTATCCCCCACATTCTCCATCTCAATTTGCCTTATTTCATAGATAGGCGAGTACGTGTAGTTTATAGTTCATTGGGTATAATCCTTGTTAGACGAGGCCCAAGTTCAGTATTTTACGCGTTCGTGAGCGAACACAATTGGTTTAGTGGTAGCAGATTCGAACCGATTTTATCCCAACGTGCGCATGCTTGCGTAGGTATTCTCAACGGATTGTATTGAATCGCAATTTGAAGTGACGCCTTTATTAGCGCGTTTACTTTTCCAAATGCATGGAAAGGATAGGAAACATGCAGTGTTTTCATTGATTATGAATATCTAAGGTACCCCTGTGAAGTTAGCAGCCTTCTCCGGTAGCAAAAATTGTAATAAGCAAATAAATATTAAAATGGCGTTTTAAAATCCTATATAAATGATAGTAGTAATAAATGAGTAACAATGTTGAAATTTTTTCAACTCCTCGGAGGGCGACACAATGGTGAGGGTGTAGGGGGAATAAAATGTGGATTTCTATTTTCTCTTGGTCGACAAGTTGTCGCTGGCGATAGGGCGAAATTCTGAGAATGAAAAGCAAGAGGCTTTGATTGGTTATAAAAAAAAATCTCCATTATTTTAAATAAAATAAATGAGGATATACTTAGATCATAATTTATTATTGCTTAAAGGGGGTGTGACCCTAAAAAACGACTTAAGCTACTTAAATCAAGGAAAACAATCAAGATCTCTGGTGAAAACCGCAGTCCTATATTCAAAATAGTTTCCGAGAAAATTCCTTGTGAATATAAATTTTACAGGAACTTGTGACGTCACAACCGCCGAAATCGCAGTCTTCTGTTCGTTCAGTCGTCAGTGACAGTTGCAACATTGAAACGCTTGAGTGAATCGGCCGCGTTCACCAAATACAAACGTTAGTAAACGGTTTGCAATTGTTCTGCTGAACGCTACGTTGAGTTTGTGTTAAAACCAGACATGTTTTGCAAACATTCGGCATTTTTACAAGCATAACTTCAGAATGTTTATAATTTTCAACACTGTGTTTTGTGTGGTGACCTGTCATTCAGAAGATGACGTTCTATCATTGAAAAGTTGAAGCGTTCAGCAGAACCAAGAGTTTACCGAACATATTCTGTTGGTATTTGTAAACTGTTTACAATCCGTTTTGGTTCTGGTGAACGTAGCCATGTCAAGTCATCATTTGGTAAATAAAAAATATGGGTTGAATTCACGGCGAAGATTCAAAACTGACGATTTTTCTTCAGAATTAGGATGTTCTTATCCTAAATTATTTTCGAACGTTGAAATGCGATCAACCGTGTGAGAATCAATCGTTTCTGATTGCGTAGCATTAAAACGGAAACAGTGATCTTCGTGGAATTTCTCGAGTTTCACGTTGATAAAGTTTACTTGCACGGCTTTTTCCAAAGTGTTTACGATAGTAGTTACAGCAGTATTGTTTTCATCAACTTTTAAAATAGCTTTTGCTAAGTAAACTCCTAAGATTACTGCATCGCAACAGTAGCCTTCTTTTACTTGGTTACCGTTGATACCATTTATGCGTATTATGGTTTCAGATCGCGGCTGTAGGATATAATTACAGTTCACATTGTCGATGCTTGAATTCGAGTTAAGATACATTTTTAATGGTAATGGAAAACATTTTAATTTCAGTTCGAGAGTTTTATAATTAAATTCAGCGTCCTCGGATTTTAAAACATCGTTGCCAATTATTCCATCAAACGGAATATAGGTGTTTTATGGAATGATGTGAAATTTCTTCTTAGTAGTAATATTTTGCAGTTTTATCTCTAAAAATGTGCTGCCTACAGTTTTTTTTACAGCTGCATTGGGATTAATACCGTTTAATGACATTTCGTCTGAAGCAGTGGTTCCCAAACTTTTTTAACCTACCGCCCACTTTTAGAAAATGGGAATTATTCAACGCCCCCCTTGGCAGGCATCCAAAATATTGAAGCGGCGCCATTTTTTTTGAAAATTTTAATGGTCGTGCATTTTCTTGGCGAGGGACTGAGCGTCAAGTTACCTCCTCAGTAGGATTTTGTCAGAAACTGACCCAATATGGAAATTTTGAGAAAAACCTGATACAGCACAATTCAGCACACTTCAGATTGCATAAGAACCCATTTTTGTTTCATCTTATTTCCAAAATTTTGGGAGGCTGAGCGTCAATTTAGCCCCCCCAGTAGGATTTTGTCGAAAAATTACCGAATATAGAAATTTTGAGAAAAACCATTTTTGTTTGATCTGATTTACAATTATTTTTTTTTTGGTTGGGGGGGGCTGAGTGTCAAGTTAGCTAAGAGTCCATTTTTGTTTCATGTTATTTCCAAAATTTGGGGGGCTGAGCTTTAAGTTAGTCCCCCAATAGGATTTTGCTTGAAAATTACCGAATATGGAAAATTCGAGAAAAACCTGATACAACACAGTTCAGTACACTTATTCCGATTGCATAAAAATTCATTTTTGTTTGATCGGATTTCCAAAATTTTGGGGCGGCTGAGCGTCAAGTTAGCCCCTCATCTTGTTTTTCCTATAACTTTGGTATCAGAACAGCACAGTTTGAAGTGGTTGCAATTTTATTAGAAGATTCGAATGTGGGGGGCTAACTTCACGGAGCTTATTTTTGAGCTTTTTGAAGTTATTTATAAGTAAAATACAATAATTTTAATGCAGCTGCTGCTGATCAATGCGTGTATTAGCGGTATCGCATTTTAAGCAAGTCATAGCAGACTTAGTTGAGGTGCGTGCGGGCTTCGGGATTTGCGTCGGAACTCTCGGGTTGCGTTCATAACTGGAAGCTTGCCAAAATTGACTCCGAAAGGCATAGACATAGACATAGACAGCCTTATCTTTATAGTATTGAAGAGTAATTTCCGTAAAAAGCCATTTACTATTTAATTTTAATTTTTTTTGTGATCTGTTCGTTTATTTTCCACCGCTGCTTACCGCCCCCGAAAATCAGCTGAGCTCTTCACCGCCCCCCGAGATGGTTCTAGCGCCCACTGGGGGGCGTTATCGCCCACTTTGGGAACCACTGGTCTGAAGGATTATAAAACAAACTGGTATTTTTCAGTTTAGAGGTTTTAATTAACGAGACGTTAGAACCAGTGTCTAACAATAGTTCGAAATTAAAGAGATTTCCATTTATATAAAGATAAGGTAGATAAATGATATTTTTATTAGAGCTAATAGTATATGAGAATGCATTCGTTTCTGTTTTGAGTTTGAGATTGATTTTCAGATTGAGATGTGCCAAAATTTTGTTTATTCAGTCCAACAATGTGACACTCACTGTGGACTGGTTGGCGTTTAAAGATTTTGCTGATGATTTACATTGGACATTTAATTTCTTCTTCTATTATTATATTCCTTTTTGTGACATTCAGTAATAATTTTTTCTCACAATAGTTATAGAATTTACTGTTATAATTTGAATTAGTAGATGTAGAAGGATCTGCACAGGAGTTTGTTTTTGGAGGTGTGTAAGATTTAGAAGTTTACTCTTGTGCTGAGTTAAAATGAACGGTGTTTCGAGTTTTAGAATAACACTTTTTCAATAAATGACCTTTCTTTTTACAGTAACTGCAATATTTTTCATGTTTTTCTTCTATGATCGCTTCTGTGAGCGCCTCATTAAGATTTTTAGGTTTAGCTCTTGGTAAACAAGTGGAAATATCGTCGTTTAAGTGGAGAATGAACCGTTGCAAAGCGATTTTCTTTTATCATAGCAATTTTACCTACCGATTCATTGCGATTTTGGAAAGTAGAGGCATTTAGAGCCAGTGTTTGTAGGATTTCTATACGATTAAAAAACTTTGCACTGATTCCATTTTACTTTGTTTTAATGTAGGTATTTAATGCTTCTAAGATTTGAGAAAGATCTCGTCAATCACCGAATAGTTCAATTATTAAACTCGAATTTCATCCTAATGATAGAATTTTTCGAGGGGTAAACCGCAAGGAAAATCTGGTGTACAAATTAGGGTAAATAAGAGGTATTCAAGAGGAAATCAAGAGAAAATCAGAGGTAATCAAATGCAATCAGGGGAAATCTCAAGGAAATCAGGGAAAATCTTAAGGAAATCATAGGAAATCTTAAGGCAATCAGTCAAGCTCTAGATCTAACGCATGCGCAGTTTTCAGAAATATTAGAAATTGAGGTTATGTTACGTTTTGTTATGTCCCTATCAAAATGAAATTATAGATGCTGAGAATTGTTATCTGTCTATTGAGCTTAAAGGCCACTCCCTGATTTAAAATAATAAGATTTTTCAACATCGGTCGTGGTGTTGCTGCGTAACGCCTTCCGTGACAGGTAAAAGTATTATCCGGTAATCC
This sequence comes from Ceutorhynchus assimilis, assembly GCA_917834065.1. Classification (NCBI taxonomy): domain Eukaryota; kingdom Metazoa; phylum Arthropoda; class Insecta; order Coleoptera; family Curculionidae; genus Ceutorhynchus; species Ceutorhynchus assimilis. The sequence goes on from OU892279.1 coordinate 17,125,889, forward strand.
TGAAACCTCTTGTGGTATTACATTCGACAATAAATTCGGAATTCAGCTGATAATATTGCTACCTGGACAATACCAACAATATTGAACATGGTATTTCAGCGACCATTTTTTGACATTGTCAAACTGATATTTTTGATTTGAAGTTTTTATTCGCATTTTTGTATTCTATTTATTTTCAAAATCTTACGTGAAATAGTTATGACGAATACGACTCGAGAAAAAATTGTGTAGGCAAAATTGTTCTCAAGGTTTTATTCAAGTTTGTTGCTTTTCGGCAATTTCGCTCATGACATTTTTGATAAAATCACTAACGGCTCGTGATTTTGTCAAAAATGTCATTCGCGAAATTGCCAAACAACAAACCACAGCATATACAAAAACAATCAGCAGGCTAACTTGAGTGACAGCCCGTGTAATATAGGAATTCACCGTCGAAATGTCACTAGCAGCCATTTTGGGATAAGAAACAGGACCTGATTAACGATAATTTAGGTTTTTTCTTTCCTGCCACAGAGTCGTATTGGCTTCAAATAAACTGATTTATTATTAGTTACATAGTTACATATAATAATATTTATAATTACTAATTTATTATTATTATTATTAAATATACAAAAATGATAACAGATAACACTATAAATGATAACACGAATATACTAAAATCACTTCGAAAATCATAACTAAAATTCCGCTCTACACCGCACGCCTATGACCTCCGTCAGAAATAAACAAATATAATCAAACTTCGGCGCCCCTGCCGTTTAATGACAGGATGGTATCCCCTAATGGCGGCATGCGCAGAAAAGATGCGCGTGAGAGTTAGCCTGCTGATTGTTTTTGTATATGCTGTGAACAAACTTTCATTCCTTTCGAAAATTTTGCCGACAATTTTTTTTCTTTTGTGATATTATACAGGGTATACCATTTAAAACGAAACAGGCTGGATATCTAATGTCAATTTTTTTTTTTTTTAAATCGCTCGTACACGTAATTTGATTGTGTGAGTGTATGAAACATTCTCAGCACTAACTTAACCCTCTAGGGGGGTTGGGACCAACCTTCACCATTACAAATAGAACTGGGGTCGAATGAGACCTGTTTTAAAAAAGCGTTCAATGTTCTTCCAAATGACATTAAATGAAAGAGAATTGAACGCTGTTTCAAAAGAGGTATCACTCGACCCTTGTTCCATTTGAAATAGTAAGGGTTGGTTCCACCCCGCCTAGAGGGTTAAAGTTGGAGCGCTAAAAATGGTTGCAGAAAATTTCCCCCTTTGAAAATCAAATTACGTGTACGAGCAATTTTTTCAAAAATAAACGTGGCTTCAGATATTTAGCCTGTTTCGTTTTAAATGGAACACCCTATGAACATATCTCTGATGATGATGTCGAAAACATTATTACTGAAGCCATGTCAGGCGCAATTATTGATATGGAGGAATTGGGGATTTCAGTTATTGAAAATGCTGTCGACATCTTGTCAATTCCTTTAAGAAATATAGAGGAAAATGTGATAGATTCCTATAAAAATGACTCAGAAAATGGAGGCAATGACAATATAGTAGATAAAAGACTAGACAATGGAATGCTAGAGAATACTGAAACCTCGACGGAAAGAGTCGTAAATGAATTAGAGATGGAATATGAAAAAGGAAAAAATGCTGCCATTGAAGAAATACGAGCAAATATAGGCAATATTTTAAATTATGGGTCCTTTGGAGAACAATTTGAATTGAAGGACTTTTTCCGAGGATACGTGAAACTGCAGACAGATTTTTCATCGGTTCATTTTTACCGGTTACCTTAAACGATACAGTTCATACATGTTATTAAAAAATCTTCACTGTATTGGATGCTCGAAGAAAAGATTGGCAGAATAAGCACTGACCGGTTGAGAAGATTTATCAGTAACACAACGGCGACAACTCCATCTTCAAATATCAGACCGACAAAGAGGCCTTCTAAGGTTCCTAACAATAGGCGAGGGCAGATAAATTTTTTCGTAACATAAAATTTAACAACAAACTATCGATGCAGTATTGTTAAGGATCATTTATAGATGCTAAAAACCAAAAATGCAACATCTAATTACTTTTAGGGGATTTTATAAATAATATTTAGTGCAAAAACAGGGCTTTTTTTTTGTTTATTTCACTGTATTTCGAAAACTAATGATCGGATGGTTTTGCTACTGTGGCAATAGTTTTAGAGCATTGAACAAGCTTTAAAATCATACAACCCTGTAGGTCTTTTAGTCTTCGAGAAATGATTTTTTTTCCCCCAAAAAACGAGATTTTCGTAAAAAATTCCTAACTTTTTTAATTTCCATGCTAGACAATTAATTTTTTACACATACATGAGGCAGCCTTCATTGAGCCCAAATTTGGGCCCGGTCCGATAGGTCGTTTCGGCATAACACCCTTGTCAAGCAAAATGGGGATGTTTCTAAAGCAGTCTGTCGAATTGAGGATAATTTTTTTATATTTATTTTGAAAAGTCCACTGAGAAGTCGAAATGCCAAACTATCGATCCTCTATCTCAGATTTTCCATTTAATGGAAATGAAAATGGAAAAAAAATGTAATTTGCGTGGGCGGGGGGGAGCTCGCTGTCACTCCGTTTGAATTCCCGTCAATATTTTCCATTTTCAGTCATATTCGAAGCCGTTTTACTTGCGATAAAAAAATTAAATGGAAAATCAGAGATAGAGGATCGATAGTTTGGCATTTCGACTTATCAGTGGACTTTTCAAAATAAATATAAAAAAATTATCCTCAATTCGACAGACTGCTTTAGAAACATCCCCATTTTGCTTGACAAGGGTATTATGCCGGAACGACCCATCGGACCGGGCTCAAATTTGGGCTCAATGAAACTTGCCCTATCTACTATGTATGTGTAAAAAATTAATTGTCTACCATGAAAATTAAAAAAGTTAGGATTTTTTTACGAAACTCTCTTTTTTTGGGGAGAAAAAATCATTTCTCGAAGACTAAAAGACCTACAGGGTTGTATGATGGCTCATTTTAAAGCTTGTTCAATACTCTAAAACTATTGCCACAGTAGCAAAACCATCCGATCCTTAGTTTTCGAAATACAGTGAAATAAACAAAAAAAGCCCTGTTTTTGCACTAAATATTGTTTATAAAATCCCCTAAAAGTAATTAGATGTTGCATTTTTGGTTTTTAGCATCTATAAATGACCCTTAACAATATTGCATCGATAGTTTGCTGTTAAATTTTATGTTAAAATATGGCTGTTATTTCGCTAAGTGCCTTGTCGTACAAACCGAGTAACAAACGCAAGACCCGACTGAACAGCAAACGTGCCAAGACCAGAAAGTTTAAATCTCGGGTCGTCAAGCAATATCTAAAAATCTGACACACCGTCATCAAGCGACTCGAGTAATAATAATTTAATAATTCTGGTCAACTTTGTGATAAATATTTGAACAGAAGTTAAAGTGGCCAAAGGGTAATCATTAGGGGAATTCTATAGAAATCAGAGGAAATCTTGGGCAATCTTACGGGTAATCAGAGGAAGGCAGGGGAACTCTTGGGAAATTTTACGGGTAATCAGCCAAAGTCAGAGGAAATCAGGAGAAGGATATCATGGGAAATCATCCATGATTTCTCCTAAAACTGCAATCTGGTGTACAAAAACTGACCTGCGGTCTACGAAAAATCGAAGAGTTTAGTGCAATCGCCATCAAAATTTTCTGAAATGATTGCGCGAATATCTGACATAGCATGGATAGGAGCGTTATTGTCATCGTTATCTGGATGTTAGGATTCTTGAGGGGATTCGGGACGTGAGCTAGATTGACTTTGGGTATCAGGTACAATAGTCATGATGTTATAAGTACGAAATAAAATCTAGAAAATGCTTCTAAAAACTTGTCTACTTACGATGCTGGCAGATGCAATCTGGAACGATTGATATCACTCTGTATAGCTTTTCGTTTCACCCTAATCCGATCCTCGTCGCCAAAATTTGTTAAGTTCTTTTATTTAGGGAGAAGAAAGAAGTCTCTTGGCATCAATTTATTCCATTGTAACCGTTTCGTCTCGATTGACATCAAAATAAAAGTTAAAAACTCCCGATCGACAATCTTGTTCGGAGGTTGATTCAAGAATGATCTCTGAAGAAAAAGCTGTAAAATAAAATATAATATGGAAACTTAATAACTATGCTGAGTAAACGGAATGCTGAATAAGCGTGGTAGCTTCGTTGCAGGTCAGTGGCGCGACAGCAGCAGCAAAGCAGTGGCGTAACATAACAGTTAATACTGTGCCTGATAATCCGTTATGACGTCACAAACACCTAGTTGTAACTTTTTTTAACCGCGCTAACTCGAAAACGGACCATCGTAGCAAGATGCGGTTTAAATATTTATTCTTAGATTTTTTGCACTAAAACTTTTGGTCACACCCCCTTTAATGGGCAATATAATTTCAATAATTTGTTAATCACCACAGCGCAAACTAATAAATAAATACCATCCGGACACTAATATGTTAGGTAGTAATAGTAATTGAAACTAATTTCTATTTGCCCGAAAATTTAATGGCGATATCAACTCGCATCAGCATATTATGGTAATTTTTGATAATGCGCCAACTATATTGAACTTTAGTGTAATTTATGCTCTTAATAATACTTCACTAAAAACGAGTTATGCAGACCGAGCTTCGCTAATAAATATCGTGTGTATAATGTGTTTCGGATTTAGTTTGTGTTTTAGCTGAAAATTGCGGGGATTTGGGTGCGCGGGTTTCCTATGTTTGTTTACTTCAAAGATTAAATATTAATTGGAAGCTGCTGTTGCAATACGCTAAACAAAATAATCATTGTTAGAATAACATTGAAAGATAGATTTATAGGACTACAATAACTTCTACTCAAGAACTCAGGTCAATCCTTTATCCTACTTTCAATGAGGCACTAAATAAGAGAAAAAAGTCGCAGGTTGTGAATAAAATATAATCATATCAGTTCATGTATGACTTCTTTTGATGAGCAGAACTGTTTTGGAAATAAGTCGATTCACTCATATGGGTTACTGCGAAAAAGAGCACACTGAGACTTGATTGTAGAGTGATACCTACAATTATTATCCTCACGAATTATGTCGTTTTCATTTGAAACATTGAATTTAATTTTATGTCATAACCATTCATATTATTCATTCCATATGAACTGTTTTTAAATTTTCAAATTGTTCAGTCATGTAAATGATAATTGAAACTAATTAATGAAGTATAATTTAGGTCTGCTTTGCAAGAGTCCATGTTGAATGCTGATCATTTAATTAGATATATCTAGAGGTGAAAATTTTTATTTAGACTCCATTATTTTGAAATTTATTTCCAGAATTTCCTCTTTCACAGAGGTTGGAAAAGAAGCAGCAGTGCGTCAAATAATTAGAATACCTACACGGGCAAGAAACATTACAGTCTGGAAGGTTGAAGTTTATTGATATTGAAAATGATAATTTCATTCTTCACTAACCCATTATTATCAAATTATCGTATCTCATCATGCAATCTTTTTAATGCCAACAACCCCTTTTCTAGCCGGACACATAGTGTTAATTCAACACCGTACCTTGTAATACCTAAGTAATGACCCATTATGATTCAACATTATCTATAATATACATGCAAAACAGTGTGTAACAGCAAGGTTGTCAGAATATATGTATCATGAGTACGGTTAAAGCCATTTAAGTTAATGATGATACATGGTTAGCTAGTGTTCGGGCATACAAGAACGGGCTCTGATGATGGGAAATATTATATGTGCACTGCAATATGGTTCTTGGAGGAATGAAGGAAGAATGAATGGATTAAATTAAATTTGGTATTGTACGTATTGTCATATAAAATTTAATTTGTTTTAAAATGTCTGGAATGCATATATCGAGTAACAAAAGGCGTAATTTATGGAAGGTAACTTGTTTAAATATTTAGGATACTAATGGAAACGAAAGTTTAAAATTCATACCGGGGTCACGGAGACAGAATTTTCATGAAAGGCTTTATAAAACAAAGCTCGTTACCCGAAAGTTATGTGCGAAACAAGCTAACGTGAATGGCAATTAAAAGGGGTGCATTTTTAATACCCCCCATACAGAACAATTTTGCCTGTCTGAAAAAGTTTACAAAACAACATTTTAATTTTAAAATGGTAAATAAATTGAGTTTTTGTTATTTGGACATATGTTTGTCGATAGTAAGACCAGAATAGTAGAAAAAATAATGTCATCTATAAATTATTTTGTGGTTCTACAACACTATTTTTAATGATATTTCCTATTGTTGCTCGTTTTAGGCCTCGGATTTTATATCTGCGCTTACTTCGTGTTTCTAATGTACCAACTTGCCGACATAATTGAGGGGCTGTTCGCTGTTTGTAAGCTTTCCATCAAAAAGAGGGTTTTTAATTTAGCGGACCGAAGGGAATATGGAATTGTTTATGACGCAAACATTTTTGGTAGCATCGTCGGCTTGTCTTCATTTTGGGAGAATATAAGTAACATTTCATCGATTAAGGCTGGTGAAGCAGCAAGAATTGGTGAATCCCAAAAAATGCTCAAATATAAAGAACTGCAGGACCGAGGTTTTCTTTTTGTTCCGTTTGCTGTGGAAACTCTCGGATCTTAGGGTAATGAAGCTAAAAGATTAATTAAACAAATTTGTCAGAAAATCAATCATAAAAAGGCATTTAGCTTCATTACCCAAAAAATTAGTCTAGCAGTACAAAGGGGAAATGCAGCGTCAGTGCTTGGGACCCTTCCAGTAGGATCTGGTTTGGAGGAAATTTTTTATATTTGATGTTTTGTTTTTATATTTTATATTTTGTTATTTTATATTTAGTATTTTTCTTTTTTTATAGTTGTATTGCATCTTGTTTAATAATTAAAATTGAATTTATTGTAAAACTAAAAAAAAAAAAAAAAAACTCAAAATTCAGAAGAATTAACGGAATAAACAAGTTAAAATATGTGAGTAACAAACAAAATATAAATTTACCTGTTAAAATTTAAAGCAAATACGGGCTCCAAAAATTTCTCAAAAAAATGCGATAATCTCCATAATATCTAATAGATGTTAAAATAAGATCTGGGAACTCCAAGAGGTTCGACCAAGAGCCTCGACCGGGACAGGCATCAGGCAACTGCCTGATGTCTATCTCATATCCAAACAAATGTCGTATTCTAGTCTTTTTGACCAAGTTTTAATGTCCAAATTAAAGCCTTGACTTTTTTGACCTATGCCCATGTTCCGGAATAGCCCAGACATAATAGCTTAAATTTCACCAAAACCTAGAAAAAAATTATGTAAATCTGAAAATCGGTAGGACTAGTTAAATTAGTATGCTGAACAACATACTAAAAGTCCTAGATCAGAATATGCCGGCTTCATGTAATTTTTGACAAAATGAAAATGTTGTTGTTCTTACAATAACGCATATAACTTGCTATTAAGGCTATATTTATGTATTGGTACTTACCAACTGAGTTCATATTATTTCAGTTGAAATTGTGTATCAAGAATTGATCTAAAGACGTGGCCACGTCGCTAAACTTAAAATTGAGGCGTGTTCACTGCAGACGCTGACTGAACTTGCTGGCACTTGGCCAGTTATAGTGATAATTTTTTAAATGGAAAACCCCGTATATTATTGTCCCATTGGATTAGCCTTTCAAATCTGATTCCAAATATACTAGGCTTTTTAGGTTTATTCCTAATAGTCCAGGAGAAAATAGGACAAAAAGGGGCGGAATAATTGTGTTTTTATTGAAAAAGGTGAAGTATAAAGACCACCAGCAAAATAAAAAGATAAATCATTCATGTAAAAATTCATATCATTTCTCCAAAATGGGATATTCAGAGGCTGGACTATGAGGAATAAATGTAAAAAAACTAGTAGATTTGGAATCAGGTTTGAAAGGCTAATCCAATGGGACAATAATATACGGGGTTTTCCATTTAAAAAAGTAAAACTTTGCTTCGCCACACTTTTGTGACACACCCTGTATACTTGTAACTTGAAAGCTTTCTGATATTACACACAACTTTCACATTTGACATTTCTGGGTATCTCTTCAAACAGGTGAGATAGGTGTGGGTGCAAAATATAGACAATCACCCGGTACATTGGTTCCATCGAGAAGAGTTTTTGGTTACTAACGTTTTGCAGCCATATATCAATCACCTAACTAGAGATAAACTTATCAGTTATCAGTAGATATACCAAGCCGGTTTTACAGTGAAAGTTATACACCTGATACTCTTCACAATAGAGAGATATCGGTAACCCAAATAGTGTCATGCAGTATTAGCGCCTACGTTGTTTTGACATTAAACCTATGCGCGATTCGATTTTTAACACTACGTACTGAAATAACGTTACCGCATAACGTAATTTACCCAGCATTTACGTTAAGCGCTATTTCGAATAACGTCTAAAAATAACGCCGTGTAATAATAGGTTATGTTATGTTTATTGTTTATTTTATTATTTTTGTTGTGTTCAAGTGAATATGGATTGTTAAAAAAATAGTAAAAAAGCAAATCATCTATCCCTGACCATTTTGAACAGACAACACAAATCAAATCAAAACAAGGTACAAGTTAGGCTACGGTTCTAAAATAACGGATGCTAACAGGCAAATTTTACGTTAAACTGTTTTCCGATAACTCCTATTTGAATGTATGATACCGCTTTACTCTAAAAAAATAACTCCTGACGTTATTACCGTCCATACGCGCTATCTGTTTTACCGATATCTCTCTATTTGAACGGACATTTTGAACAGTTAATAAGATAACACGTAAGAACTAATCAATATTAATTTGATTAAATTTCTCGGCAACCCATATTACAAATTTCAAAAACGAAGCGCCATTTTAAAGAAAATTTGATGCCCTCTCAAAAGATGTATCACAACATACCCCTTCCCATTTGAAAAAATAAGGGTGAATGCCACCCCCTCTAAGGGGTTGAAGTTACTGTGATGTAATCAATGTGTAAATATGTCCCCCTGAAAACAAAATTTTACGGGTCCGAGGATTTTTTTAAATTTTCACATTCAAAGCCCAAAACCTTGCTGGATTGTTTTCGATGGGCCACCCTGTATAGGTATTGACAGCAACACACAATATGTATGCCTTTTTTCTTCATGAAGCCGGCATAGGACGGCTTAGGACTTTTAGTATGTTATTCAGTACACTAAATAAAATATCTCTACCAAATTTCAGATTTACAATATTTTTTTCCGGGTCAAACCCCAACATGACTGGCCTAACAGTCCCGTCAAAAAAGTTTACCTGTCTATAATATGGAAGGTGAATAATGTGGAATAATGCTCGGTCTATGTTCCTGTCAAAATAATGCCACAAATTCATTCGACTTCTCAACCAAAAAAACACAAAACAGAGTAAGTGCGGTGTCACACTATTCGTTTCTAACGCTGCGGCAAGAAGGGATGAGTTTTGATCGGATGAACTGTACTTGTCACACTATCCCATCGGGATCCGTTTTAACGGGATTTTGCCTCAGTCGAATTTTGGTAGTGGTAGTATCATGGCAAATTAATCGAAGATTGTGTGTGCTCTAGAAGCGGAGGGTTTATTAGGAAAGCTGGTGGATTCATCCTTTCAATTTGGAACGAGAGTAAAAGGCTTGCAAAGTTCTACGACAAAATTAGAATGTACGATTGTGTATACGTTCTAATTTTTCTCCTTTAATGCTTGTTTACCGTAGAAGCACTCAATCAATAGATTCACGTCAAACATGATGAAATTCAATCAAACAACAAACCACGAACTCAAAAATTTCTTTAGAATTCTAGAATCGCTGCGCTAGAACCGTCAGGTGTGACTACAAAGATACAAATGAACGTGTTTTCGTTCTATTGCGGTCGTCTGGTCGTGCGGTGCCACCGCAGCATGATGCGGTTGCATCCGGTTTGGGTGCGGTACAAGGCTATGTGTGACAGCTCTCATTTGAAGCTATTAGTGCATGAAGGTGTTAAGTCACTTCCTCACAATTTTGAAATATTTAGGGTTAAAGTAAAATTGTTGGAGCTTTTTCTGTTTAAACTAAAATCAAAATCAAGATGCGTCAAAACACAGACAAGATATGTAAATTTAATATTACGGTCAACTTTTTTCATTTTTTATGTTTTTTTTTTTTTTTTCATTTTTATATCAGTAGTTAGCCCCTTCTTGCACAATTATAGAGACTTAACACCTTCTTGCTCCAAATAAGTTCGACAAAACTTGAGTTAACGCGATTTAGGGCCGAATTTATAGTCGCTCCTTGAGGTTTCCTTGGACCTTAAGGAAGCCTTGAACGTTTAGAATTGACATGACTAACTTGTCAAATAGTACCAAGTGTCCATTCTGAACTCACGACCTTTAAGGCAGACTCAAGGAATGACTATAAATTCGGCCCTTAAACTTCAGTTTTTAAGCTACCAGGTGACATCTATGATCCAAAGTCTTCACTAACGCAAAGAATGAATTAACACCTTCATAAATACCATTTTTCGGGATTTCAGCTAAAAATTGAGTTAACACCTTCATGCACTAAAAGCTTCATTTGATACAATGGGTTCACACCATCCCGGCAAACCGGAGCGTTCTTGCCGCAGCGGTGAAAACGCTAAGTGTGACACGACACTAAGGACACAATTTTATTCAAACAAATCGGAAATATAAACGTCAAAAAGTTAAAATTAACATAAGCAGATAATATTATAAAAATGGGGTAGTTAAGGGAGATATTGGAGGTCGGAAATAGTGACACCCTATAATAAAAGCAGGCTATATTTTATTACTGCGTGTCCGATATTAAGCATTCTTTTAAGAGTTATTGGAATTGGGTTTGGGTAACCAATTAAACCTTTATCTTGACATAAACATGCGCATGCGCACTAAGCTATTTTTTCATGTTATTTCATAATAAAACTTTTGTTTCCATCAAGTATTGTCCTGTGATGTTAATTTGTACAGGGTGGGCCAATTTGGACACTTTCTTATGGAAACACCCTTTCTTTTTAGAGATAGAGAAAAATGAACCCCCCACTCTGAGGCTCAAATTTCATGAAATTTTGATTGGTGTAAACCGCATTTTGATATCTTCAACCTTTTAACCGCTAGAGGGCGATTCTCGATTTTGAGCAATATTGTAAAACCTTCATAACTTTTTTGTTTATGAAAATAATTGATTTCCGTAAAAACTTTCTGGAGTACTTTTTTAAGCAGAATTCAGTGACGTTCTCAGCTTTTTTTTTATTTGGCGCCGATTTTGAGATATTGACCAATGACTGATTTTTTCCAATAGGACGCCCTTTATATTATTAGCTCATTGAAAAGGTATGATTTTTCTGATTTTATTGGTATAAAGTTCGATAGGTTTATCTCTAACCGTTTTCGAGAAAAAAAATTATTTCGGTTCTTCTCATAAGAAGCAATGTGTTAGAAAAGGATTTTATATCTGTAAGGAAAATTAAAAAGGTCTCTTTCTAACATATTGTTTCTCATGACAAAAACCAAAATAATTTTTTTCTCAAAAACTATTCGAGATAAACCTATCGAACTTTATATCAGTAAAATCAGAAAAATCATAGCTTTTGAATGAGCTAATAATATAAAGGGTGTCCTATTGAAAAAAATCAGACTTTGGTCAATATCTCAAAATCGGCGCCAAATAGAAAAAAACTGAGAACGTCACTGAATTCTGCTTGGAAAAGTGCTTCCAGAAAGTTTTTACGGATATCAATTATTTTCATAAACAAAAAAGTTATGAAGGATTTAGAATATTGCTCAAAATCGAGAATCGCCCTCTAGCGGCTAAACGGTTGAAGATATCAAAATGCGGTTTGCACCAATCAAAATTTCATGAAATTTGAGCCTCAGAGTGGGGGGTTCATTTTTTTCTATCTCTAAAAATAAAGGGTGTTTCCATAAGAAAGTGTCCAAATTGGCCCACCCTGTACAGCTTAGATTGACCCAGTTTCCGTGGTTTCTGTGAAAACCTAACTAACCCATTACTGGCCAAAACAGTTAAAACAGGATTATTTTCTTAATTTTTTTATTTAAGTTTATTTAAGATGCATAGCTTAAGACCGATTCCTAGAAAAAAAAATCTACACAAAACTTTTAAGAAAAAATCATAGGCGCGTTTACGCACCCTTGGCCAAAAACAGGTAATAATATTACATTCTATGATATTACTAAGTAAATTCAGTTTTTAGAGTGGAAATTTTCAAAGCAGTTGGGGTGCAAGTTGCAAATAATGCACCTTACACTTTTCACACAGATAAATACTGTTACTTTTGCATAATCGATACTTTTTCCTTGCACTATTATGATATGGCTGATCTTATCAAATCTCACATCAGCGGGTATAGCGGATTTAGAGGGTCTTCCTTTGTTTGAAGTATTTGAAGCAACATTGAGGTTATCTTCCTCTCCATCATATTTTAGCAAGCAGAGTGCTAAGTTCGAGCGAAATTCTACTTCAGACATTTTGGATTTATTCACCGCCATTTTTTGTCTCTTATTCCAATTCGATAGTTGGCGATACCATTATCATGCAGGTCTACCCCACGCATATGTTGATTGTAGTGATGAATTACATTTGGCTGAGGGATAAAAATGTCCTTGTGCTCCTTTCGATTATAGGGTTTTGTCTGCATAAGTGGTAAAAAATTACATGCGAGACGTTGTTTTCATGCTGCAAGCGCGCTCCAGATTGTCAAGTGCGAACTCTCAACACTGTGAACCATTGAACCCTCAACAAGAAGGTTTGCTGGCGAAATGACAGGTAGCGGCTTAGGTAGGCATCATGAAATTCACATCACGATGATGCGAACATGTACCGTTTTTGGCCAAGTGTAGGTATACGTATCCACTACATGTCAATATGAAAGTCCAGGATTATCAAAATAAATGTTTTTTACCTGTGTCATGTATAAGAGAAACTCTGAGAAACAGTTATTTTATTGAAATAAAGCTTTTTTTAGAAAATATTTTTTTATGGTTTTATTTTCTACTTTTTAGTCTTTTAAAATCTTTCAAACAATATTTGATCTAAGTATTTTTATATTTGAATTAAATAATGAAAGAATTTTTATTGGCTTAAGAGTTGCGTCAGATAAGGGCTAGCGCGCCATATTTTGGGCTTTATGATATACATTGAATATTTCTTAATTACAGGTGTACAAATTCCCTGTAAGTGATTGACTCACTAACAAGTAGATGGCGACATCTTCAATATTAATTCGTTTACACAGTAATATACACTGGACTGAATAATTTTATTCCGATGAAAATGAAATAATAGTATTTAACATTATTACCTAGGTAAAACAGTTTTTACTGACGTTTGAAAGAAGTGACTACGCTTCCCGAACTCAGCGACATCTTTAAGACAAGCGCTGAACACACGTTTGGTTTGAGTCTCTGCTGAATGAAAATGACAGCAATCACCTCCTTGTATGGCAGGTTTTGATTAATTTTGGAATAAAAACATTATAAATTTTCGGCAAATCTGTTATTTTCATTTATTCCAGCATTTTATGATCCGACATTTTGGAAATTTATTGTTGATGCGCTACTCTGTTCATCCCTTTTTCATTTAAGTCCATGACCAATATTTGCATATTGTTGTCAACACAATTTTTACCTTATAATCTTACTATTTAGACTGTATATTTTGCAACCAAAAATGCGAGAAGACATACTCCAATCTATTATTGTTATGAACATAACTTCATTTTACTGAAAAGTGGTCTAAATTTGGAAGTGCGCAGAAATTTGTGAAGGTCTATAGATACATTTTTATTTAAACGCCCCTCTTAAGTCGAGAATTGAACCTTCAACCATTATGATTTCACGGCGAACTCTGAAATCAGATCAGCTCCATGTCCTAATAATGGCCGAGTACAGAAAATAGCTTCCATATAGATGAAAAAGTTGACAGTTGTCCATGTTTAACTTATTTTAAAACTATTTGAGGTCACGTGTAAACCAATCTTTCATTTCCGAACTTGCCAAATATTGCATTGTCACTTTAGACCTCCGCCATATTGAATGACGTCATTTCATTTATTGTGTTCCGCTTATCAAGCCCTTTCATTTGATACCCATATCATAGGGGTTGCTGTAGAATTGATGTCGCCATTTTGTGACGTCCTCCATTTTGGAATTAGAATGACGTCACTCTACTTATCGTGTTCCGCTTATAAAGCCCTTTCATTTGATACCGATATCATGGGGGGTTGCTGTAGAAATGATGCCGCCATTTTGTTACGTGCGCTATTTTAGATTTAGAATGACGTTACTCTACTTATTGTGCTCCGCTTATCAAGCCCTTTCATTTGATACCCATATCATGGGGGTTGCAGTGGAAATCATAAGTCGGCAGTTTGTAACGTCTGCCATATTGGATTTAGAATGACGTCACTTTACTTATTGCGTTTTGCTTATCAAGCCCTTTTATTTGATACCCATATCATGGGGGTTGCTGTGGAAATGATAAGTCGCCATTTTGTAAAGTCCGCCATATTGGAATTTGAATGAATCTACTTATTATGTTTCTTCCAATGACGTACTAAAATGTATGGACCGGCCGTCCCCTATAAACAAACACAGACGGGCCTGCGGCCAACATAAGAGAGAGCGATCCGAGAGAGAGATGAATCTACTAAGGGCAAACGATGCATTATTGTAATGGGAGTATTACTTTTTATGCTTATGAAATTAAATCCAAAACAAAAGTAGACCCCAAAATTTACCAAGATGTGCCATTTTAATATAAAGAATCCAATAAATAACGAAAAGCATGTACACATAGTAGTCGTGGCCATTGGAATTGGCACAAACTTTTTGAACGCGCTCTGTATAAAGCCAAAACTGACGCAATTTCGTCATTGACGGCTTCTTAGATTTTAGTGCGTTCAAAAAGTTTGTGGCAATTAGGCAATCTCAATCACGTGATTTTATAATGGCCGTTCGGGTCAAATATTGCGGTGACAAGCCGGTGACGTTTATAAGGAGAGCATTTGTGTTGTGGCCCTTGTTGCTTTCGAAGTGAATTTTATGTATTTCTACGTATTTTCCATTGGTTTTGGTCATATTGTTGTTTTCATAGTGAATTTTATAGTTTTTAGTATGTCTACGTATTTTTTAGTGTTCTGGCCCTTGTTTACAAAGTGAATTTTATAGTGTTTATAATGTTTCTACGTATTTTTTTAATTTAATGATAAATTCTGAGATGGAGAGTGAATATCTTAAGGTATTATTAGGGGAAAATCGAGCCTCTGTTAGATCCTTTCTTTTAATTGCAGCAATCCATAAAGCCCTGCGTTGTTTTGATAATTCACTTTTGTAGATCAAAAGCCGATGATTTAAAATAGCAGGAACTGAATAAAATTTCACATTAGCCCTGTTATCTCGACTTCCACACCCAATTACGATGCAAATCGCTGGCATTTTAATTAACACAATACAGTACACACAAAAAAACACAAAATCCGATAAATCACATCTTGACGTTTGTCCAGAATGTGACAGAATCAATGACATATAGAATAAACAACACAGTGCTTGACCCAATGCTTGACCCGAACTTCCATATTGAATTTCGATTTTGACAGGTCAGTAGATTGCCTAATTAGGCAATCTCAATCACGTGATTTTATAATGGCCGTTCGGGTCAAATATTGCCGTGACAAGGGTGACAAGCCGGTGACGTTCATAAGGAGAGCATTTGTGCACATTTGTGTTCAGGCCCTTGTTGCTTTCGAAGTGAATTTTATAGTGTGTTTCTACGTATTTTTTATTGGTTTTGGCCATTGTTGTTTTCATAGTGAATTTTATAGTCTTTAGTATTTCAACGTATTTTAGTGTTTTGACCCTATTGTTGTTTTCAAAGTGATATTTATAGTGTTCATAGTGTTTCTACGTATTTCTTAATTTATTAATAAATTCTGAGATGAAGAGTGAATATTTTAAGGTATTATTATTAGGGGAAAATCGAGCCTGTGTTAGATCCTTTCTTTTAATTGCAGCAATCCATAAAACCCTGTATTGCCAATGATTTAAAATAGCAGGAACTGAATAAAATTTCACATTTTTCCTGTTACCTCGACTTCCACACCCAATTATGATGCAAATCGCTGGCATTTTAATTAACACAATACCTAAACACACTAAAAAATACAAAATCCGATAATCCAAATCTGGACGTTTGTCCAAAATGTGACAGAATCAATGACATACAGAATAAACAACACAGTGCTTGACCCGAACTTCCATATTGAATTTCGTTTTTGACAGGTCAGTAGATTGCCTAATTAGGCAATCTCAATCACGTGATTTTTTAATGGCCGTTCAGGTCAAATATTGCGGTGACAAGCCGGTGACGTTCATAAGGAGAGCATTTGTGTTCTGGCCCTTGTTGCTTTCGAAGTAAATTTTATGTGTTTCTACATACTTTTCATTGGTTTTGGTCATATTGTTGTTTTCATAGCGAATTTTATAGTTTTTAGTATTTCTACGTATTTTTTAGTGTTCTGGCCATTGTTTTCAAAGTGAATTTTATAGTGTTTATAGTGTTTCTATGTATTTTTTAATTTATTAATAAATTCTGAAATGGAGAGTGAATATCTTAGGGTAATATTATTGAGGGAGCCTCTGTTAGATCCTTTCTTTTAATTGCAGCAATCCATAAAGCCCTGCGTTGTTTTGATAATTCATTTTTGTAGATCAAAAGCCGATGATTTAAAATAGCAGGAACTGAATAAAATTTCACATTATCCCTGTTACCTCGACTTCCACATCCAATTCCGATGCAAATCGCTGGCATTTCAATTAACACAATACCTAAACACACGAAAAGACACAAAATCCGATAATTCAAATCTTGACGTTTGTCCAGAATGTGACAGAATCAATGACATACAGAATAAACAACACAGTGCTTGACCCGAACTTCCATATTGAATTTCGTTTTTGACAGGTCAGTAGATTGCCTAATTCCAGTGGCTCAAAGCTGATGTTCATGGCCCGGATTCCGAACTCACGATTCGATAGTATCGTCTATCTATTTTATATGGACGATACTATCGAATCGTGGGTTCGGAATCCGGGCCATCCTTATTTTCATTGAGAGTTTTTTAAGCTATTTTGCTCAAAAGTGAACTAAAATCTTCACACGTTCAATGTTGCAAAAACGCTTTGGAATTTTATATCTTTGCTATTATAACTAATAAATATTGCATTGACATTGACATTGCCCTTAATAGCTCCATCCTTATCTTCCCTCTCATTCTAGAGTCAATGTAGCGCAAATTGGGCTGGTCCAAACCTTTCAGTATGTCATTGGTTCCTTCTATCAAGCCCTTCCATTTGATACCCATATCATGGGGGTTGCTGTGGAAATGATGTCTCCATTTTGTAACGTCCGCCATATTGGATTCAAAATGGCAGCATTTAGGTAATCGTGCCTAACACGTGAACCAAACATGTGTGCCAAATTTCAGCCTTCAGTAAAAGTGGGTTAAATATTGATTGCAAAATTCCAGGACATACATACATACATGCAAGTGAAGTTAAATAAAAGCTTTCAAAATCATCATGTTTGATGTATGTCAAAGCTTACCTCTCATTCTAATTTTATACAACTTTTATATGCACACGACTGTACGAACATTAAAAATGTATCGATAATTTTCAATGCACTTGTTATAATTACTACTGATAATCTATTTAAAGGGGGTGTGCGCCAAAAAAACAACTTCATCTCAAAAAAAAGAGAAAAAAATTCTAAGAATAACAGTGAAAACCGGACCCCTCTGTGACAAATTATACCGAAGATATGGCTCTATGAAGGTACCGCATCTCACCCTATGGCGTCACGAGAGCTCGAGCGACTCAGGAGATAGTGAGGTAAATTGAATTTACATGTGTTTTTTCTGTGTCACCTGCAATAATTTAAACAAAAACTACTGACGCGTGCCGGGAACAATCGAATTAACAATGCGGAGCGTGGCTGGACGAAGCTCCCGTGACGTCACACAGACTTTAAAGCAGTATATCTCAGCGATGGTTTATCGTAGAATAACGAGGTTTGAACAGTTATTCTTAGATTTTTTTACACTAAAACTTTAATTTTTGGCGCACACCCCCTTTAAATTAGGTAATAATAATTGAATACTCGAATTTAATTTATTTATTTTACTGCAAAAAATGGGCGCGCATTTGCAAAATTATCAAATTTTCACTGTTTCTAATTAAAGCCTTAGATCTATCATAATTAATTTTAAAAATCAATTATTACTTCTGCATAATAATTGAGAGCAAATTTGGTTGAATGTTTAAATTAAAACTGTATTGAGCCAAATTTAATTTATATTTTTTACTTATGTTTCAGGTAAGCAACATTTTCCAATTACTTTGGTAAGTTTTTTCAAATTTCCATGGAAAGAGCCAGAAGAAAAAAAAAACAATTTTAATAAACCAGCCAAGGAGTTGCTTACCCGTCTAGGTAGGTATACGAACATAATCCTATATATGAAAAATTCAATTTTATTAAAAAACATTTTATTCAATATTATGTTTTTCCCCAAAACCAATTTAGATTCAAAACGACCCTCGCAGTATCGCATCTCATATTGAAAAGTCATGGCTGAATAAGAAATTGTTCAAAGTTCGAAAGTTTCGGAAATGAAAGTTTTTTATTTGGTATTTACAAATCTCTTTGAAGATTCTTACTGGTTTTGAAAATAAAAAAGCATTTTATTTCTTTTATTGCAATTGCAACTCAATTAGGTAGTTTTCAGTAATTTCGTCACTCAAAATGATAAAACTAAAATTGTTCACCCTCACATTTTCAACCGCTAAAACCCTCGAGCTCCATGTGTCGGAATAGTCAAATAAAATATAATCTATCGATAAATTAGGGTGCGGAATTTAATTTTACTAATGCAGGCTCACCGCCCGCCCTCCGGATTAACACCACAATGGCTCGTTGCAGGGCGTTTATTAATTTCATAAATTCCTTTTGTTCCCCGCTCTTTTTTTATTGCTAATAACGTTTTTGTCACCACACTGTTTGTTTTCGATTGATTTACTGATGGCCGCAGCTATACTGCTCGACCATTATGTGCAGTTTGTATGTTTTCGAAACATTTTACGGCCTGCAACATGTTTCGATAAAACTAGTTTGGAATATTAATGGTTGAAAGTCATTGAAATTAAATATGGGGGGATGCAATAGGAACGTGCATATTGGATATAAACTATAGTAAAGTATTTCAACTGCTTGGTTCTCTGCTCCCATATTTAATACAAGTGGAATGTCGAGAATAAGGTCATGAAATATCTTCACTCATGTTTAAATAATTATTTTTATTGAGTACCTACCTCTCCCTTATACAGGGTGTTCCATGTCGTTTTACCCATGTGATAATTTCGGATCGCTTTATCCAATGTAATTGAAATTTTGAGGATCTGGCTAACTTTTTGTGCCGCTTCTACATGTGTCATCCAATTTCACCATTTTCGCTTTAGTTTCGGTCAAGTGACGGCAACTTTAGAATCTTAAATATAACTTATGTAGGTACTCTTATATATTATGTCATTTTTGGTTAGAATATTAAATTACAAAATCGGTAATGCCATATTTGTCAAGGCTTTGTTAAAGAAAATGATAAAGAAATTACACAATCGAAACTAAGATGACGCGTCGAAATTATCACCTGGATAAAACCTCGTGGGACACCCTGTATATAATCAAGTACTTTTCAAGTGAACAGGATGCATCAAAAAAGTCTGACAAAGCAAAGTTATTTGCCTACCTATTTACACTGATTTTAAAAATTATTAGTTCAGGAAACTTTGGTTCAGGAGACAGTGACGATTATACTTATTTTTTAGGCGACTGTCACAAAAAGATTAGTTTTACGGATTCAATATCATCCCTAAAGTATATCTTTTTTGGCCGCATTTACTTTACGGCCGCATTTACTTCACGGCCGCATTTGCTTTATTACTTTACGGCCGCTTTTACTTCACGGCCGCTTTTACTTTACGGCCGCTACTTTGGTGAAAATAAATAAACAATCGGAAACGCAGTGCTGTAACCATCAACACAACCAATAAACAATTAGTTAGCAACCACAATGAAACCAAGTTTTTAATTTTAGCTCTATCCAAATTTCCACATGAAATGCTAAAAAAAAATTGCATGATTAAAAATTTGGGAGAAGTATTTTCTTGCATTTTTGTCGGAAAATGCCAAAATTAAATAATCCTCAAAGTTATGGTCTTCAAGTTCACCTATGTTATATTCTATTTTAAAATTTACATTATAGTCGGAAATACCTAACATATCAGCAAGTTTTCAAAATTGATTGCTTTTTTAAAAAAGCTCAATGTGAGATAACAGGCGAAAAAGTCGGCAATTTTCTATAATCACACTCTCTTTATCGCAGTTTTTGATATTAATAATTGTGTATCTACCTATGTTTGCTGGATTATTTATTTGATCAATAAAGTTTAAAGCTACTGTTGAATTTTCTTCTTTTTCCAAGAACAAACACTCGCCTAAAAAATTTTGTTTGCACCTCGGCCGAATGATCTTTTTTGGCCTCAGCTGAAATTTGCTTGGCCTCGGCTGCGCCTTGGCCGCAAATTTCTGATTCGGCCAAAAAAGATCAACTTTACGGCCTTGGTACACAAATAACTATTCTCAGTCAACAAACATGAATATAATCATAGGGTTAGTGATTCTAACCAAATTTATATACAGGGTGTATATGAAAGGTCTGGGAAATCTTAGCACATACTTATTCCTGAGGTAAAAATAAGTCGATTTAAAGCAACTTACCTTAGTCCGAAATTGCTCCGTTTCCGAGATACAGGGTGGTAAATTTAAAAAATAAAAATCGATTTTTTTGTATGTGAAAATGTTAGGACACTTACGTACACTTTAAAAAAATAAAATAAAAAAGAACAGTTGCACTACACCTTTTTCATATGTATTTCAGATATCGTCAGTTTAATTCTATAGAAAGCGTCAATTACAATTTAGATTTGTAAATTGTATTTCGGAAAGCATCAATTTTATTTTAGATCAGTTAATTGTATTTCAGGAAACGTGAATTATATTTAAGAATTTGTCAGATGTAGTTCAGAAGTCATCAAGTACTATATCCTGTTCACAATCCGATGTCCACAGGTGCAGTTAAATTTTTCACTTTTCCCTATCACATAGCATTGAAAGGTGATTTTACCTGTACCTACCTGTGGACATCGGATTGTGAACGGATAATACATACAGATTTTCCCAAATCAACAGAACCTAGGTGTATCGTATACTAAATAAAAAATAAACTAAATTAGTCTAATAAATTATTAACAAAACAAATTACCTATAAACAATTCTCACACAATTTGTGGAATGCTCAAAATTATGTGTTCGCAAAAAAGTCATTTACCTTATAAAAGGCTCTTTCCAACAAATATGATTTGAGAGCTATGCGGAATTTAGAAAGAGAAGATATGGACTTGATTTCTATTGGCAGATGGTTGTGCATTTTTTTTGCGTTGTACAGAATAGAGCTCTTAACTAATTCTGAGGATGGGGTTGGCAGGTAAAGATCATGCTCCGCGTTTCCAAGTGGATAATGATGGAATGGCCTTTCTGAAATACTTGATAGGTGTTTGCGGATTAAACAGACTGACTCTAGTATGCATAAGGAAGGGAGTGTCAATATTTTATATTTTTTGAAAAAAACTTGGCAATGGGCTCTATTCTTTAGCCTAAGAGAATAACGAATAGCCCTTTTTTGCAATTTAAAAATACGCTCAAATTGAGTCGCACCGCATGTACCCCAGAATGGAAGGGCGTATCGAAGATGTGATTCGAAGAGGGCAAAGTAGACTGATCTAGAGGTTGAAAAGTTAAGTTCCTTGGAAACAGATCTTATTGCGAAACAAGCGGAGCTCAATTTTTTGAACAAAGCATCGATGTGCAAGCTCCATTTCAGGGACTTGTCTATAATAAGGCCCAAAAACTTCACAGAATCAACGACGTCAATAATAGTGGCGTTATTAAGTGCAATAGGTTGCAACGTACTTTTGTATGACAGCACTTTGGTTTTCGCGGCGTTGAAACAGAGAAGATTAGAGTCGCACCATGATTTAATGGTAAACAAATCATTGGACATGGTTCTATGAAGTGCCACAATATCCGGATTGCTCCAAGTGAAACTAGTATCATCAGCAAAGAGGCAGATTTTACCGCTGATGTCTAGACTAGCAATGTCGTTGATGAATAGCAAAAATAATATTGGACCCAACATGGAACCCTGCGGAACTCCACATTCAATTGGCCTGCATGAAGACATTGACGTATCAACCCTCACAAGTTGTTTTCTGTTGTTAAGATACGACTTGAACCATTCCAGAGGAAAGCCTCGAATTCCGTAGTACTGCAATTTGTTGATTAGGATATTATGACTTACACAGTCAAATGCTTTAGAAAAATCACAGAAAATTGATGTTGTAGAGTGCAAATTGTTCAGGCTAGAGTAGACATTATTGAAGACAGAGTACATAGCATCAATAGTACATTTGTTGGTTAGAAATCCAAATTGGTGAGTAGTTAGTATCTTATATTTATGCAGAAATGATAGGAGCCTTTTCTTAACCAATCTTTCAATGATTTTTGATAAAGTGGGCAGAAGTGCAATTGGACGATAGTTCGAAGCTAGATCTTTATCTCCACCCTTATGCAGAGGAATAATTATAGCCGTCTTAAGGCAATTTGGGAAAACACCCTGTTGGAATGATTTATTTATTAAAGTGGTGAGGAGATTCAATCTACATTCTGGTAAATTGAGAAACATTTTTAAAGTGAGCCCATCAGTCCCAGATGACAATTTGTTTTTGATGTCTTTAATTGTACTGCAAAGCTCTGATGTTTCCACGGGTGTTAGAAGAGAAGAGACCACGTCTCCTTGGCAATATTTTCGGTTCGAGCGAACCAGTTGTCATAATAGAGGTTTTTGGCGGCTTTTATTGTTTTATGATAAGTTTTTCTATAACATTTAACGTAATTTTGGAAGAAGGGATTGTCCGAAATTTTTTCAAGGTGTGCCAACGAGCGCATATTCTTTGCAGATACGCGCAAGCCTTTAGTAGTCCAAGGTTTATGTTGCTTTTTTTGATAGGCCTAAGAGGAAATGCCTTGGAAGCCAAACCAGAAAGTGTATTTGCAAATGTAAAAAATGCACTATCAATGTCATCAGAGAGGCAATCCCAAGCAATTGATTGACATAGGCGCCTAAAATTTCGAAAATTTTTTTCAGAGAAAATTCGGCGTAACTTATGTGGAGCGTCCCTGCCAATCGTCTTCACAGAAAAGTTTGTGAGTACTGCTTCATGATCTGAAAAACCTGAACCTTAAACAGAACAGTCAACGAAATTTGGATCAAAAGATGACACAACGTAGTCGATAGTGCTAGATCTGTTTTGAGTTATTCGTGTCGGAGATTGAACATGCATGACTATACCAAAAGATTCAAATATAGAGTGAAGAGATTCTTGGGCAGCACACACACTGGAAAAATCTATGTTTAAGTCGCCACATAAAATTAATTTACTATTAAGAGGGAGAGACTCAAGCAAGCTTAGTAAATTTTGAAAGAATGTAACCAAGTGTATTCAGTTATGGCAATAATTTCTGGAAAATTGAGCTGTTCTAGTAATAAATGTAATTCGTCAGTTTTGTGTCTTATGGACTGAATATTGAGGAGAAAAACACTAAGCTTGCTATCGTTCATTTTTTCAGAGAGTGCTTGTTCCTCTGTTCGCGTCAACTTATCTAAAAAAAATTATTTTTATTTGGAGAACCACCAGAAAAATACTTGGAATGACTCTCCCTCACTTTTTGAAGTTGTTGGATTTTCTCCGAAGAAAAAAATGATCTAAAAGCAGAGAGATCCGCTTCAACTTCCGTCAAGCCGATGCCATAGGCGTTGTGGAAACGATAGTAAAGCTTACATAAAGAATCCACGTCACTAGGAAGGCCCTCTGATGCTAGCGCCAATTTAATGCTGGTGTTGGTGTAACCTTCGAAACACGCATTGGGAGGTTGGTCGTGGAGGTAAGCAAGGTAAAGCCGGAGAGATTTCAAGATGGAAGGGTCTCTCAATCTAGCCAACAGATAACGTCCATTTGCCGCATCAGAGTCTCGCGACATACGCACTCTAGGTGGGGTCATCGGGTCAATGTCGGTATTCTCCGGGGACTCATAATACTAATAATATCAGAGTTTCCATTGAGCACATGAGACTTACATGCAGCAATGGCCTCTTTGTCTGATCCAATCTTGATTGTAGTCTTTTTTTTTGAGTTGCATCCTGGAGGTAAGCTTTGGATCGCTACAGTGGCTGGATCAATTAGTTGATGTCTAGTGGTAGTAGTGTTTGCAGCAGGTGATGCTAAGCTTGATGTTGCCAGAGATGACATGGCAGTGTTTATTGCACTTCCGGTCGGCCACATATTTATATCCTTCAACTGTTCAAAATTATTTTTGTTCTTTACGCCAATTTTGAAGTCGGCAAGTGCACTACTGTCCTTATTCTTCAGCATGGAAAAACATCGGATAAAGTCTGTAGTTCCAAGTTTTTCTTTGACATAGTGGGCAATTTGATTTGAAGTATATGAGGCGGGGATTTTAGACACAATCACGTAATGCCAATCCTCTTTCTTAATGATCTTATAGGGTAAGGGTGATTTCACTTCAACTGGAGTAGCCGCAGCCGCTTTCTTGTGATGCGTGTCAGTTTGTGTCGGAATTATCTTATTTGCTACAGGCTGAGTGCTCCTGGTGCTTGGTTGTTCTTTAGCAGCTAATTTTTCTTTAGCAGCTAATTTTTCTACCGTAAGAGACATCTGATTCACACTTTTACGTAAATCACCTATTTCCTTCATTAGATCATTCTTTGATGAGTCATGCACCTGGATCTTGATAGAATCATCATGATTGCCCATGAAAACCGATGACAGATTAAAAACATCTTGTTTCATCTCCCTGATAGATTTGAATAAAGATTCTTGTCCATTTTCAGAAATTGTGGTGTGGTGGCTGTGAATGTCATCTATTTTCTTGTTCAGCTGCTTCCACATGGAGTCGTGATTACTCAAAATGTCGTACATTTCATTGATGACAGGAATAAGGTCATTGTTCTTTTTCAAACATGCTCCAAGGGCTTCGACATTTTCCATCGGGATTTGGGAATTATGAAGATGCGTTACTTTGTCATGCAGGTATTTTAAAGTAGGAGAATCACAAACACTGCAGAAGAATCTAATGTTGTACTTTTGTTGGTGGAGTACTTTTGTAGTTGCTTTGTCCAGGCCAGTGCAGCTCATACAGAAATACCGGCGACACTCACCACTACAGCGAAGTTTGTATTTGTCTTTTTCAGAAACGGCTTTCTGGCAGGAATCACAATTAAAATCGGCCATTATAATAATTTTAATTAACTTTTGAAACTGGATCAATTATCGATCGAGATCGAGATTATTAGTCAATCTCGACGCTTCGCGTCTCGATTGACTATATAAATCTCTCGACAGTAATGAAACACTTCCCTACTCGATATGTAATTATACTATTACAAATATTAATAACTGTTAATTATTATTACCTTTTTCTTTACTGCCCACTATTGATTAGCTTGATTAGCTTTTTAATATCTTTGTAAATATTAATTACCGACTTATTTACCGTATTGTAGTATTTGGCTAAAATAGCTAACTACAGTTTAATGTAATTTTTTATTGATTAATTAATCATTATCCTAATCAGATAACTACCTTTATTATCGTTTTCGTTATCTTTATCTAGTATCCAATAATTATGGATCATTATAATTGTTACAAATTTATTTCTTTTATATCGAATACTGATCGATATAATATTAATTAACTTTTAGGGGTTAATTTAACCTTTAATTTCAAATCAATGAGGTGGTAATTCTAGAAGGTAAACCAATGTAAAATCTTTAGGTAGTTGAATTTGAGTTTCATGGTTACATATTTTGAATTTTAATTACAGGTAAGACGGTAGAGCTCTCCCCGATACTTTTGATTATATGTTTTGGCATTTATAACTCCCTAGGGATTACTTATTACCTTTATGCATTTATAAATTTGATTTTATTGATTTGATTGACTTTAGTCAAAAATTGAAGGTTAATGGTATTAGGACATCATTTATACTTAGGCAAATTTCATCATGGGTATCTATTCATTGTTTTTGAATTTCAATCTTATTATACTTATATTAAGTTTTGCTTTTAGAAAGCCGCTTAATGATTTTTTTTTTAAAAAAAACTTGGATACTAGACAATAATTTTCTTTGAACCAAAGAAAAAAAAGTTCGCCATCTTGTCACAAATTTTTAATGACATTTAATTAAAGAACCATAGAACAACAGTTCGCCTTCTTGTCACAAATTTTTAATGACATTTAATTAATAACTAATTGTGTTTTTCTACTGACATTTCATAATACGCTATTTTCTACTGACATTTCATAATACGCTATTAAACGATTAAAATCTGTATTATAATGAACTTCATTACGATACAGATTTTCATTATAATACTCATTTTTAATATTATACAATGTTGATAGATGGCAGCACTAGTTAAGATATTGAACATTTTTAACAGTATTTTTGCGTGGAACAATTATTTTGATAACTATAAAAAAGACTTCGAATTGTTTAAAAGTTATCTAAAGTTTGGGACAATGAAAAATTATTATAGAAATAATGAGTGATAAGGAAGAATTTTTACTTTTTTAATTATTATACATTGTCAATAGATGGCGCCACCAGTTAAGAAATTTTGAATTATTATTTTTTTGAATGATGACAGCACTTTGTTTATAGCTTTTCCATGGTAATTTAGCGGAAAACAATAATTTCATGAAAAAAATACTTCGAATTGTTATTAAAAGTTACCTACCTAATGTTTGGCCTAAGGCATTATTATGGAAATATTGAGTGATAACGAAGAATTTTCACTAACACCCCCAGAAATTACAGAAAAGCCGACAAATGCAGGTAATAATATACTACCGGACAAGTCCAAGAAAATTTGCGAAAAATGATATGGACAATTTATGGATTGGAAACACCAAAAACAAATCGTCCTTCTCAGAAAATGTTTTGATAGTATATTTTGAAGAATTACAACAAAAAATGAAACCTTCAACTGTATGGATTACTCAATTATAAAATCTATATTCAAAGTCAAGCATAATATTGACATAAATGAATATCATAAGTTTTATCAATGGCAGTAGAAAAAATAGTGTATGCAACTCTCATGTAATGGCCATTAATACACTCGCATGTTATATACGAAACTCGCCTGCGGCTCGTTTCGTATCCTACAACATGCTCGTGTATTAATGGCTATCATTACATGATCATTGCATAATATACTATTAGAATTCCAAAGCTTCAGTTTTTATTGAATGGGTTAAATGTCAGATAGCTATTGGATTTTGGATATTTTTTTTTGTTTCTTTTCAGATTTTTGCATTTATCTTTTTAAACAATAACGAATTAGTGGAATAGTGCCTAGTTTGTCTATTCCTTGGTAATCAAAATAATTTATACAAACTAGTGGCGCCCTCTCTCTACTGTACCAACACCAAGGACCACCCCAAGCTAAACAACCACTGAGCAATAGTCGAGCACAAATTATGAACATTCTTTTGTTTCGACAAAAGAGCGTTACAGCTGAAACTTCTTTTGGGACGTTGTCAAATGGATGTTATGAAACGATAAAGTGTAACGAAAGTTGAGACAAACGATATAGATAAATACATTGACACTTGACAGTGATAATTTCAACATGGAGGTAGTCTCAAGTTCTATCACTGCTTTTGGTACACCCTAAGCATTCAGGCAATAAATAAGAGATTGATCAACCCCTACCTGACTCTTTGCTTAGCTCTTCATAGTGTATACGTCTCATTATCTCGCAATTTACCTAAAATGCAAAGTTTCACTTCCACCGCGTGTGGACTGCACGTTGATTTTTTTCTTCCTTTTTTGTATTAATCTGGTGTGCTTTTCCCCATATGTCATTACCCACAGGTTTGCGTAGCTATGTCCTCTTCTTTTGCTTGCTTTTCCGTGAGTTTCGTGAGCTCCTGTTTATTGTATCTTCATTCCACCAGTGTCTGCAAGCTTTGTGATGTGATTTATTAATTTTTCTGAAGAGGTTTCCAGAAAGCAATAGCAACACTGTATCCCGTAATGAAGTTTTCCCTGTCGGCGTTCTTGAGGTTCCCCTTCTGTTTGTCCAAGGTTACATGTTTCATTTACTCCCTCAATTTTTATTTCTAATTCCATGTTATTATGGTCGCTTAGCTTTTCGGTGTCGCCTTAAACTGTCCAATGCTTGATCTTTTGGCAAATTCCTGTTGATGACGCTGTGAAGTCTATTATGAAGGTTCCATTTGGGTTTCTGAAAGTAGGGAAGGACTCCTCCTTCGTTGACAATATCCAGCACGTTGACCACGATCCATTCCTACAGAATCCTGCCTCTTGGATGAGTGTTTTTAGATCCGATGATGGCTTTCGCATAGAGGTCCTCGCCCAACAGAATGTTTCTCCTAATAAGTCTGATTTGGTTTCGATGTTTGCCGTTTGAAGAAAAATTAGAGATTCGCGACATGACTTGATTTTCAAAATACTATAACGTACTCTTTGGCAAGTGCCTAATTATACTGCGTACGGCTAGTCAGCATCAATTCGGAGGCCATGGGTTTATGGGTTCCTTGTATACATCTTACCTTTAGGCGCCACCAAGTTAATTGTGACTTAACTAGGAAGATTACTCAATGATGTCATAAACAAAACCTGTGCAATTGGAGAGCTTAGCAATAAAGCAACTAATTAGGTACAATAATGTATCTGGCTTGTTTATTAAAAATAATAACAATATTAAATAGGTATAGCCAGGACATTATTAAAAAATGTATAGATTCAGGCTTGTACCTAATTTATAAATATTTGAATATATGAAAAAAATGAATGTATACAGGGTGTCACGAAAGGTTTGTTACAAACTTCTAGGGATGGTAGATCTCGTAAAAATAAAACTTTTTTCTTGTTAAACATGTGTCCGGAAATGCTTCGTTTTCCAGATATACAGGGTGGCCCAAATTTGAGCCTCATCATTGGGATCTCGGTAACCGTAAGAGATACGGGGTCGGTTAAATTATGGCAAAGTTGCGCAATTTTATGACCAATAGAATACCGTTTTGAAACTAGAAAGATTCCGAATACTTCCGGAGATATTCGGAAAAAAACAAAATTTTGAAAAATCGTTTTTTTTTTCCCAGGCTTATTTGAAAAGCAATTTTAAAATAAATTTCACTTCATCATTGTCACTTCTTCCCCTTTAGAAGATGGTGGTACTAAATTTGAAATTCGACGTTTCGTCTTCAGGCGGCCATCCTTAACTTACTTTTTTTTAAATACGAACTTAGATTTTTTATTTGCGATTTTGTCATCTTTGGGCATCCTAAAACCGATACTGTTTATAATTTTTCAATCACACGGTAAAAAAGCAGGTCCGTATTTGAAAAACGTCAGATTTCAAATTTTATACTGCCATCCTGTAAAGAAGAGAAAGTGACAATGGGAATGTGAAATTAGTTTTTCAAAATCTTTTTAAATGAAATCAGGAAAAAATTTAAGAAAAACGAGTAATTCATGTTTTTTTTGTATAGTTTTCATTTTTTCCTGATTTTATTTAAAAAGATTGTGGAAAACTAATTTCACTTTGCCATTGTCACTTTTTCTTCTCCACAAGATGGCGGTATTAAATTTAAAATCCAATGTTTCGTTCCTCTGAAATCATCATTATTTTTTTTTAAAATACGGACCTGCTTTTTTTGCTGTGTTATTGAAAAATTATAAACAGTATCGGTTTTACGATGCGCAAAGATGACAAAATCGCAAATAAAAAATCCAGGTCCGTATTTAAAAAAAGGAAGTTGAGGATGGCCGCCTGAAGACGAAATGTCGAATTTTAAATTTAGTAGCACCATCTTCTAAAGGAGAAAAAGTGACAACGATGAAGTGACATTTATTTTAAAATTGCTTTTCAAATAATCCCGGGAAAAAATAAAAACGATTTTACAAAATTTTGTTTTTTTCCGAATATCTCCAGAAGTATTCGGAGTCTTTCTGGTTTCAAAACGGTATTCTATTGGTCATAAAATTGCGCAACTTTGCCATAATTTAACCGACTCCGTATCTCTTACGGTTACCGAGATCCCAATGATGAGGCTCAAATTTGGGCCACCCTGTATATCTGGAAAACGAAGCATTTCCGGACACATGTTTATTAAGAAAAAAGTTTTATTTTTACGAGATCTACCATCCCTAGAAGTTTGTAACAAACCTTTCGTGACACCCTGTATAGTGTATAGATAAATATGAATTTCAAGTTTACATAACTAAAACTGTTTGTTATTTACACTTGTGAATGATGAAAAAAAAAAATACAGTATTGGTTACACTTTACCAACAGGCAAATCAAACACCAGAAAGGCGGAAGTTATTGTTTGGGCAGCCTCAGGGTAAAATTCTAGAATTTTATTTAAGGGGCACTTACTGAACGTAATCCAGTGTCAAGTGATTTGTATAAGATTTGGCTAAATAGTAAAAAGGGCAACTTACATGTATACAAGTGATAATTATCTTCAAATGTATGTGACAACTCAGAAGTTCCTTAAGTGTGGTTATCTGTATGTTTGGTCTCATTGTAGATAGACTATGGTATGGTAAGTGAGTCCTATGGAAGTCCTATCCACGTTTTATCTGTTTAACGTAGAACTCAACATGGTTCTATCAGAACGGTACCAAAAGGGTTGCTGAAGGGAAGCTACCAAAGCCTCAACTAAGAGCAATCTAGTTCCAGCCTAGAATCTCTCTAGATACAGCTCAGGACCCTATAACGATGTTCGTATAAAAAAACAGATCGAGCCTCAAACATTAGAAATAATCTTACCTCTAACTGAGGGATGCTCTAGACCAAAAGTGAAGTCTTAAACTTCCAAAAGCTGCTCGGAATGATCCTATTGAAGAAATGAAACACGTGTTGTAGGTTAATAATCCTGAAGAAAATCTCAAAACCTACCGAAACAAAATCCAAAATGACCAAGGGACAACTCTAGACAAAGATCAACAAGAAATTAGTCTAATTTGAGTTTCCCTGGCACAAAATTCCAAAAAGTCTTGCCTAAAAATAATTAGGGCCAAAACCGACCTCACAGTATCAGGTCTCAAGATCAAAAGGGCAGATTTTTCCTTTTAGATTTGGAAAGAGGGCTTCCATTTGTCAAACTTCTAATTTTGACATTGATGAAGATTATAGAAAAAGGGCGTGTTAAGTTTCACCCCAAAAAAAACGAACTGAAAAGTGGGTTGTGTATAAATGACTCCAGATAACCGGTAAATGTTGAAAATTGTCTAAAGAACCTATCTCAAAAAGTAGAACAGGTCTTAAAAAAAACGCCTAGACAGCGACAGCTGTTCAATGACATGATGGAACTGAAAAATCGAATAAAGTAAACAACAACTATCATAACCTCAGATTATATTGATTGGATTTGCCAACTAGAGATGATGGTACTCTTTCCTTTTCATAAGATTCTGATCAATAACAGCGGGCCCTGCCGTACTGAATCAAACCTTCCTAGATCAATTAACTACAATTGCAAACCTGAACCAGAAAACTTTTAGTAAAAGGCAGTTCTCAAGGTAATAAAATCTGGGCACAGAAAAGATAGTCGTTTATTCGTTTATTTCTTTATAGTTCTATATGGAGTCATATCCACTAGAGCAAAACAAAGTAGCATATTAGCCAAGAAATTGAAAATGCTACAATACCAGCATATATAATGAGAGACTTAAGTTAGACAGACTTAAAATTTTTCTTTTCAGTGATCAATTTTTACTCATATCAGTTTCCTAGTGAATTAATTATAAAAGATGCAATATTCTATCCAAATTATGTTACGGGAATCTGTTCTTGAATGCTCGTTAATTTTGTGCTCCAAATTGAAACTTCACTTGAATGAATAAGTGTCTTTATTTCTCTGTATCCAAGTATAGAAGAAGCAAAGCTCTATCCAGAGCTGATTAGCCCTGTTAGGAATAGTAATGCTTCATATTCAAAATGAATAATTTTCCGAATTATTTACTCTGGCTAATGGTAGGTCATGCGAAAATTAGTTTAAAAATTATTTAAATCAACCGTCCAAGATTGTCACGTTATAAAAATAAATACCAGCTTCAAATAAAATTCATTTGCACCAAAAAAGAATCGTGTAATTATGAAGTCTATGGTGGAATTTCGAAGTAGCTCGACGGACAGAAATAATTGAGTAAGCTCAAACCAGATTTATTCATTAGGAAACTTTGTTATAAGTTGCTCGAATTTATTTAATGAAATGCTAGAGGCGGTCCCTCGCACACAATTCGAAAACTGGGTCAAAACTCAATTTGTAACCTGAAAATTATCTCTTCTCATTTGCTCCTTGTGATTTGGACAATGGACAGTTTGAGGATTTGAACTAAATTCAGTTAAAATCTAAAAGGTGTTCTTTTGCATGCTTCGAGCGCCTCCCCAAAAAATAACTGTTTTATTTTATAACGCATTTTATTTTATTTATTTTTTTCAAAATTACCACCTTACATATGCGAACGGCTAGTCAGTATAAGTTTGGAGACTCCTGGGTCATTCACTAATAGGTGTTGAAAACAATTTATGCAATATGGAGAGCTAAGCGATAAAACAATAATCCAGCTATCATAAAATCTTTGGCCTTCTCCATTATATTGGTCAAATGAATTCAATTGATAAATCAAGCTTACTTAAAAGGAGACAATGACAATGCCATATTTGTTATGGCTTTGTTAAAGAAACTGATAAAAAATTACGAAGTAGAACATTCGATGACGCGTTCCGAAGTAATCACCTGGGTTGAACCTCGTGGGACACCATGTATAAAAATGAATGGAATGAAATGTGAAAAAAAGTTGATTAAATAATGGATTATTTTATTATACAATCATTTTATCGGCAACAATGTACACTACACTTTATGTAAAGAATAAAAATAACGGTGCACACATACACATGGCCAAAATCCCGATCACTGTCGGTATGGGAATAAAAAGATTAAGGAAATAAATTGCAAGTTGTCTCTCATGTGGAGACACCACATGGACTGCAATGGTTGTCGCCTAGCCTCTTCTTGTTGTCGTCTAGCTTCTTCTTCTTGTTTTTCTTTTTGTCGCCTAGCCTATTCGTCTTGTTTTTCTTGTTGTCGTTTGGTTTCTTGAAGATCCAACATTTTGCGCAGAAGTTCTTCAACTTTTTATTCTTCCATTTTTGCTTGTTGTCTTTTAATGGGCATATACAGAATGTTCTAGAATTTCCCTCAAAATTTCTTCAAATATCTTTCCTGGTCTTTGCTTGAAGTTACAGGCTCGCCGCTGAAGTCACAAATTGGATAACTTGCTTTATTCTCAAATAGAATGTTCTAGAATTTTTTTGAAATGTCTTTTCTGAATGTCGATTGATATAGCAAACACGTTGGTGAAGTTTCAAATTCAATATCTCCCTTGGCTTGCAAATAGTATGTTCTAGAATTTTCCCGAAATTCTGTTTCTGAATGACGATTGATATATCGAATACGTTGGCGAAGTCGGAAATTCGATGTCTTCCTTGGTTTCCAAATAGAATTTTCTAGAACTTACTTAAAAATTCACTATCACAGTCAAAATCGGGTATACAGTCACTTCTGGGGTAATTTACACAATCGGTTAAATCTCTTCTGATGATTGTCACTGCTTACACTGACTAACTGTCCCAGTGTTCACTATACTATAGTGTCCATACTAGTGTCCGCGCACTATTCTGCAATCGGATTTCACTTTGCAGTCCTCGAATTATATCTCACTTCTGACACCAATATCACGGTTCTGGGGAGCGTGACACAAATCTTGGGTTCGTTTATTCCAAAATCCAATTAGCACAACAATAATTTATTCCACGTTACTACACACTCTGACACTAATTACTTCACTAATCAACTCAAACAACTAAACTCTTTTCAACTCTCAACAATAATCACTATCACATTCAATCTTAAACTTAAAATTACTAACTAATACCGGCCTTTATATATCCGCAATCTATTCGTGTAGAATGCAGAATAAACGCGGTAATCCGATGCCCGAATAAAGCAGAATCTACTAGGTTTTAGGTTGGATTCTCGACATCCTGGCGGATGCGCCATCGTCATTTTCGCCTATAAACTGTTTTTTTTTTTAAGATAATTCAATTTTTTCGAAAAGAAAACCACATACCTAATTTGTGTTAGGAAATTCTATTTAGATAGTGAGAATATTTTTTTTCCGTATTCTGCTCTCACTCAGCTCGCCGAATCTTGAAGAGAAAACGTGAATCCATCAAAAACGTAAGAAATCTTTTTACATACAGCACGTTGGGTGCCAAAATGTAACCTTTAATTGTTAGAGATGTTTTTAAATTTGGTTACTTACAATAGGTTTACCCCATTCATAAGTTGTACCAGATATTCACAACTTTGGGCCCATCAGCTAGCTTCTACGGTGGTTTATTTTAGGGGGTTCTCTTTTACCTGTCTCTGTCTCTTCACAGTCGCTATATAAAATAACTGGAATAAGGTATAATTTTATTTTTTCCATAATAATCAACCTGCAACTATAAAAAAATAAATATCTCTATATTCTCTTTCGATTTATTAAAATTTACTTAACTAGATTTTTGACTTAAAGTGTTTCAATTTCCCAATTTGTTCCTACACACGAAGGAACTGCAGGAACGAGGAAATTGAGAATTTCATAACTGATCGTGTGTGGCGCCCTAAATAATTTTAAATATAATTTGGTTCCCTCGCTGCTGCTGACTTTCTAAAGCGACTGTGGAGAGACAGAGATAGGTAAAAGAGAACCCCCTGTCCACCATGTTAAGAGGATAAAGGTTACACGATATTCAAAATATATTTAAGCCTCGGATTGCTCGCTCTGCTCGTCGAATCTCAAAGAGAAAATCCTGGGAAACGCGAGTCCACCAAAACAAATAAATATTGGTAACTTTAGCGTTGAGAATACAGCTTGTAAGAAACAACGTGTTGCCCTAAACTGTTTTACCACGAAGGTCAAAACTTACCGACCAAACAATCGATCAATGGGCAAGCTCCAGACAAAATCGAGGGCTAACTCTCCCATAATCTGGGCCTCACTGGGCACAAAACTCAAAATAATTTCTACTTGGAAACAATCTCCAAGGCAAGGAATGCAAAATGTTTTAGGGGCTCCCACGTTATAGACCAAAAAGAAAGGACAGAAGCCCTTGGGCCGAATTTAACGAAATCGGAAGACAGTATCACAAAAAATTACAGCAATCTCCAATTAGTAACAATTCTATCAGGAACATCTATTTTCTGCAAACTCTGCTTTGATTGGCATCTTAATCGTGAATAATTGTGGAAAAATTTTAATTATTTACTCAAGATATATTTGAAATCACACGTAGTTATGTAAACTAATATTGGCACGTTGATATTTCGTGATAAAGGACGTAAGCCACCCTACTGAGGCGACTATGCTCAGGCTAAGCAACGTGATGTCGGGATGTAGATCATAGATGGGTCACCGCAGTAGAGACAAAAAGACAAGCTTATATTGAACTGCTCTGCTATTCTAGGATATTTTTAGAAAGTATGCGGGCCCTTGATCGATCTAAACCATATCAAGCCAAGTCTACTTTCAAGTTTGCTTATAATAAGTTCAAGGATGCCTATTCCTTTTGGCAGTACCAATCCAGACGGCCAGTTATTTAACACAAATACAAACTCCTTATTACGTGAGCAAACTATTATACTCATAGACCACAAGAATGAGATAATTGACTTTATGATAGGTCACAGTCGAACGAAAAAGCACGCAAAACCGAATAGCAATAATAGCCATAATTTGGAAAGGCTACAATTTTACAGCAGAAATTAGTTTGTGAGGTAATAACGTTTCAAGTAAATACAATTTACATTTTAATGCAATCGTAGTACAGCGGCTGATAGGACGACACAACCACAGTAATGTGCGGTCGTCATACCAAAGTGGATTCAGCAAAGGCATCTGCAGGACATTTAAGTACAATTAGACGAGACAGCTCTACGAGATAATGGGGGTGCATATTTAGATCTAATCGAGGAATTAATTGAAACGACAAATTCGATAAAAGTCTTTCGGGTAAGAAGCAAATTGAATTGAATAAATTTCGAGCCCTGCATTGAAAATCCCCTCAGTAAATGATCGGAATATTTATCAACAAGGTCAAGACAAAAATCTTTAACTTTGCGAAACCCTTATCCTGGTCCCATGTCCACCACCACCCAAAACCCTTTGAAGGCCGGACCAATTCGTCCACTAAAGCCGCAGCCTGTCCGAAAAGTTAAGCAAGGGGCCAAGAAGAGGTCGTCCGCACGATTAAAATTAATATGGACGGTCGAGTCAAGTTCCGACAAGTTACCGAATCCTGTAAAGATCATTTTACGCTAGAACGAATATAATTTTGGGATCGGAGAGGTATAGATGATGCTTTTTCCCTACATAATGATTTAAGGGTGAAATTAGCAACTCATGCTCGTGGTAAAAAAATCGATGTGAATTAAAAGTGCCGAGCGACTAAAAAGCGGTGAGCGTTTTCGAGAACGAGAATACCGGCCCTCTGGACTACATGTGACAATCCGGCGATGACGAAAAAAAAACCATTATTCGATCTTGGTTTCATAACTGTTGGGCCTGCCAATTTGCCAATCCTTCATTCCAGATACGTTTAGATTTTGTTCGGGCGAGAGTCACGGTAATTTAGATAGCACTATAATGTGTTGTAGATTGAGGTTCAATCTCAAGACACATCGATCATCAAGATATTTACGAGTTTCCTTCCCGTACTTCCGAAATATCGGCTCCAATTTTCAGTCGGGAAAGACCTAGTCGTTGAGGCTGCATCTTCTGTATTGAAGGAAAATTGTAATCCTTGATCGATAAGAACTCGGGAAGCTGTTGTGACGTAAGTTGTTTTTACTTCAACCAATGCTGTTCCAAATTAACAAATATAAGGGACACACGAAGATGGATTCTTCGTTTAATTACTAGCTGTGTTAATTTTTGATAATGGGACAGTTTGTCTCTGGGATGCTGCGCTATTATAAGAAGCCCTGTGCTATTAACGCGGTAATGTCCATAACGGTGTTCGCTCTGAGAGTTATCCATATTATGAAGAAGTGTGTGGTGCAAATATTGCATCTTACTTGTCTATTACAGATTTTGTTTGCATCCTGGCTCAGAAAATTGAGACAAATATTATTTCCTTGGATGAACCTACCTATTTCTGTTGTTAATTGAAAGTGTATAAGGTGAAAGGATTATTTTCTTGAGACAACCTTCATTTACTGATTTAATTGTTTTGTTTTTTTTTTTCTAAATGGCAATGCAGTTGTTTCTAGTTTTTGTGTGAACGAAAAATTGTTCGAAAGGGAAAACCATACAATATCAACATCTATCAATAAAAATTATTAACTAAATACAAGGAAAACCCGGAAAAACCTGAAATATCCAAGCTAACCTGAAGCTTACTAAGGTGATCAAAAATGTATTTATAAGTATTTTCATTTCCTCTTAGTTCTATTGTCTTTAGTCTATGGGTGTAACCTGCCGGTACGTAAGTATTACGGGGAAAGCATCAAAGCTAGAAAAAAAACTAACCAATTCTCACCATAATTATTAGTACCTAACAGAACTAACTAAAAAAAAAAAAAAAGTTGAATTCACGAAACGAGATAGTAGAGGTAAACAAACAGGCGGAGCTTAAAAATTCAGAGAAGGACTGCAAAAATATGAATTACAACTAATGACATTTATTATTGTTAGGTTGTCATATGAGTCAATAAGTTTAATATCGTATTTCCTAGTACTTTACAATTATTTAAATAGTGTTTGGTGAATTATTGTTAATTAGTGAGCAATTAAGATTAAAACGATATCAAGATCAACAGATTCCGCTGAAGAATTCGTTCGGAAATATATTCAGAGAAGAG
The DNA here is from genome assembly GCA_917834065.1 of Ceutorhynchus assimilis. Lineage (NCBI taxonomy): Eukaryota > Metazoa > Arthropoda > Insecta > Coleoptera > Curculionidae > Ceutorhynchus > Ceutorhynchus assimilis. The sequence continues at coordinate 17,164,167 of OU892279.1, forward strand.
AAATACAAAACAACCTAAGACGGTCCTGCCTAGGGCGGAGTATAATCCTTTTCTAGCCAATAAAATTCGAATTGTTTACTTTCACTATCTCGTTTCGTGAAATGAACTTTAGTAACAAAGTTTTTTTCCGGGCTATAATGACGTGGTCTAGTAATCTTTCTACCTAACGTTTCGTCTACTGCTGCGGTAGACATTTTCAGAGGCGTTGTGGTAGAGGACGAAGTATTCTCTATCGTGTTCCTCCAAGGAGTCCGATGACTGGATTCAACGTTGTTAGACCTGTGTTATTTATATCCAGGGTTGTGGGCGTGGCTTGTATTACGCTATTTTCCTTGTCTCGTTCTCGGAAAGGGAGGGTCTTTGCTTTTCGGAGAAATGGCAACCAGCTTTTGTTGAGGTTCATGCCCTCTTCTTTTCTGTTTTAGTTGTTGTGGTGTTACTGTATCTCTATGGCTTCTCTGTGGAGTCTGGTGTAAAAATGTTTGGTTCTATCCAATGCTTGAGTCTAGTCGGAACGAATCACATGGTTTGTTTGTTTTAACACGTGTTCGGCGATTGTTGATCTATTTATCTGTCCCTGCTGACAGTTTCTTTTGTGGTCTTTGACCCTGGTGTTGATAGAGCGTTTGGTTGTTCCTACATGGACAGATCCACAAGAACAGGGAATTCTATAGACGCTAGCCGTTTCAAGAGGTGCCCTAGGATCCTTCGCTGATCTTAGACTTTGCTGAATTGTTCTTCTGGACTTGTAGATGGGCTTGATGTGTTTTTCTAACGTTCGTCCTAGCGATCCGCGACATTTTTGATGTAGGGAAGAAAGGCTCTCCCTGCCACCTGTGCTGGTTTCTTGTTATCTGTCCGCTGTTGCTTTGGTCTTATAGCTCTATCTGCTTGGAGTACCCATTTCCTTCAAGTGCTGATTTTAGGTGTTGCATCTCGTCCTGAAGGTATCTGGGTTCACAAATCCGGATTGCCCTGTCAGATAGAGTTTTAATGACTCCTGTCTTTTGCCTAGGATGGTGATTGGATTCCTTGTTGAGGTATCTGTCCGTATGCGTCGGCTTCCTATATACTCTGTATCCCAGTTCACCTGAGGATAATCTTTCCAAGAGGACGTCCAGGAATGCAATTTTGTTATCCTTCTCAACTTCCATCATAAACTGTATCCTGAGTTTTTTTTTTTTTTTTTAGATGATTTAGATGATTTAGATCAGTGGTTCCCAAACTTTTTTCTTTTGCGCCCCCTTTCTGAAATCAAGAAGTGGCCGCGCCCCCCTTCCTTCCCCTATTACACAAAAACATTTTTTTTTACTTACTGTAACTCCTCTGAACTGGACTTTGGAAGAGGAAGAATGGACATGACAGTGGGCAGCGAGCGTGCGCTGTAGCAATTACTGTATTCCTTTTATACATCGAGTTACACCGAACGTGTCGCTCTAGAGCTCCTCGGAGTCACTCCAAAACACACAATTCAGAATAATTCAGATATTAGAGAGTTCTCGTGCTGTCCAAATTTCAAATACCGTAACGTTATTTGACAAGTATGACAGTTCTTACGGTATTAGCGTTAGCGGAGCCGCCCGATACCTGACGGGAGTTAGCGGATGCCTTACCGTAACGCTATGCTATGTCAAAATTAGTTTACGCTCCATTTACGTCTGTAAGAACAGCAACTTCTAATAATTCCTCGATAAAAAACACCAAGGAAAAATTATTGAAACTCAGGAATCTTCAGGATAAATAAAAGTTAGCAAACAAGCAAAAAAAAGTTGGGTTAGATCACTCAATTCAGCTGTCAAAATGTAAACAGAATAAGGAATTAGAGGATTTTTGTGACTTCGTGTCCGAGAATTATAAAATAGCATTTAAAATACCGTATTGTTAGCAGTACCGTATTAGCATAGCGTCTGAGGCACGAGAACTTTCTAATATCATTATACTTTAATATTGACATTACTAACGTGACCATACGTCCCGTTTTCAACGGGACCGTCCCTTATTTCGGCTCTCCGTCCCGGTGTCCCCAAGAAACACTGTGGGACGCAAAATTGTCCCGTTTTCCCAAAACCCAAGGAAAAAAAAAATAATGGCGTAAAAAAACATATCAGTGTTGTATGTCATCAGTATGTCATAATATAAATCACATAAATGTTTAATGCTTAAATTTCACTCCAGTGTGTCTGTGTCTATTCTCGAAATCGGTGAACACTGAACAGCGTTCTCACGAGAACGATTGCGCTGTCTTTGTCAGTGCTATGGAAATATGAATATGGGCGACTAAGACAGAACCTTCATTCTGATGAGAGCGCTGTTCCCCAGTATCGAGAATAGACACCCAATCAGGACTAGAGTGTTCGGTCAATGGCTTACTTGGTTCTCGAACGCATCAGCAGAAAGGGTATTTTCTTTGATGAACAATGAACAAACTGTGGACGACAGAAAAAACCGAGTTACAGGTCTCGGTTCTTAAGGCAATGTTGATAACCAACAAGGTTAAGATTTAAAAAACGTGCCAAGAATTTTAGCTCTGTTCCAAACGACGTGAGAACCGTTTTAGAACCAGCAATTTCCAGTTGCAAACCTATTTTTCAATAAGTTGAACCTCGAGTTGAACGTTTTTCCTACTTGACAAATGAATTGATCGACTGGAAGTTATCGTTCTGATTCGTACATGGTGACTTGGGTTTAGTGATGAGCGATACCGTGATTTTCAAATCACATTGTTAACTGATTCCGTGATTTTTGAATATCAGTTATTTTAAAGCGTGACTAAATCACAACTTTCAATATATTTTAGTACAACTGAAACTGATGCAGACAGATGCTATTTTTTTCCTACTAGCGGTTGAGATATTTGGCAGCTTTCTACCAAATATCGCGGCGGCAAATCACGACAATATGGATTTTGCGGTGGAATTTGGAATTTGAAATTACAAAAACAAAAAATTATTCTCGAAAGACAATAAATAGTTAGCTACGTTGCCGTGATCACGTCACGCTTTTTATGGAACTTTGGTAGCAGACGTGATCCGTGATTTTTAGATATCAGTGATGAAATCACAGTTCGTGATATATCGCTCATCACTACCTGGGTTCTTATTCTTAAAACAGGGGAGCAACGTTTCCAGGAGAATAAGTGTTCCATCTTTCTAAATGACATGCAAATGATATCTAATATAAGTACCTAACAAAGACAAAACACTCGTTCTCTTGGGAACGCTAATCCCCGGTTTTTGTTTCTAGAATAAGGACTGGTGATGATTTCAGGGTCCTTAATGCTAGAAACATCAATGGAATCAGATTTGTTCCTCTGACAAATATAAAAACACCTGAGCAATTATGTTTCATACAAATACTTATTTAAATTTGTAGTGCTATTTCAATAAATAAAATAATAGCTATTTATATAACAAGTACATAAAGTAAGGCTTTATTGTACGAATAATTTTATGGCCGAGCGAGCTTGCGAGCGAGGCTATTAAATAATGAGTCAATAAAGCCTGTTTATGTAAGCGTTATATACATGATTTTATGTACGATTCTGACTGGTTTTTGTTAAAAATTAAAAAAATTGAATGAAAAAAGTAAAATTCGCGTAGGTATACCTGTTTCACCTTGGCAGGTTGTCAGGACCTGTTTCACTTTGGCAGGTTGTCAGGACCTGTTTCACCTTATCAGGTAGTCCAGGTAGGCAATATAGTAGCACTTTATTTTACTAGTAAAATAAAGTAGCACTTTATTTTACTAGTACAATAAAATGCTACTTTATTGACGCAAAACTGTTCTATAAATAGCTCTTTATTGGTCAATCGGACATAAAACTTATTTAAGAATGTGTTTTTTCTATTGTGAAACTGATAATTGACTTGAATAAGCGTTTGCCCCGTTTTGAGTCCACAAATAAATGGTCACGTTAAACATTACCTAAAAAAGCTTATTGCACCCCCCGCAAATTTGGTGCATCAGGGGAAAGGGGGGTGCACTATGAGCGACTCGAGTGCTTTCACGCACTTTTGAAAGGAACGTTCACGCTTTTGACACCAAGCAGCTCCGAGTAACTCAACGGGTAAAAGGAATACAGTAACAGATCGCATGGCAAAGCTGCTTTGGCTTATGTATGCGCTGTTGTAGGATTGTAGACATTTTTTTTCAAATTTTACCTGATTTTTTATTTTAAAGCTTAAAATTTGTATTAATTGTTTAGAAGACTTACGCCCCCTTCAATGTTGCTTCACGCCCCCCAGTTTGGGAACCGCTGATTTAGATGATTAAGGAAGTTTTCGAGCCATGCGTGTCCATGGCTCCAAACAACAAATGTGTCATCTTCATAGCGGAACCAACAAGTAGGTTTATTTGTGGCGTTCGCAGTGCCATTTGCTCGAAGTGTTCCATGTAGAAATTGGCGATAACCAGGCTGAGTGGGGCCTCATTGCGACTCCATATGTCCGCTCTAAGAATTCATTTTGCTATTGAAAGTACGTAGTCGTCAAACAGTGGGGAAATAAGTTGTTGATTTCCTGCGGAAAAACATCTTTCAGATAGGTACTCTAAAGCCTGATTCACTGGTACCTTGGTAAACAATGACACGACTTCAGAACTAAGCAGAATGTCATTTGGTAGTAGCACAGAACATACCACCTATAGAAAAATATCTCAAATGGGAAAATCGCGACGAAGGTTTTTAGTTAGGTTTTTAGTCAACGATGGCGACACTGTCGGGAGATAAGAGAAATTTACAGGTATCTGTGGCGTGGACAGTGATTTGTGTTGGTTGGTTTTGTCATTTATTTTGTCATTTTAAAAGTCAAAATTTGAATTTTTAAATTGTGTTGTTGTAAACCATGTAGTCCCCAGTACATCGACCCTAAAATTATGTAACTCATGTACACGGCAAACTTCCTGAGCGGCTTCATAACACCAAGTCGGACAATATTTTTCATATCTCCACCCTGGGCGATGGGACATTGCCGCGCTAGCTCTTCGTGAAGTTGTCGTTCTGACGTCCCTAAGGAAGTTGATACATGTACGTGTAGTTTCAATGCCAATCGACTGCTTTTTACATTACATTAACGATATCACATTTGTCGGACAAAAACCATGTGGCTTTGGGGAAGGTCCGACGCCATCAACATGTCGCTGTGGCGTCCCTGAGGAAGTTGATACATGTACGTGTGGTTTTGATGCCAATCGACTGTTTTCTATGTTACATTATTAATATCACATAGGTCGGACAAAAATCACGTGGCTTTGGGGGGGTCCGACGCCCCCAACGTGTCGCTGTGACGTCCCTAAGGAAGTTGACACATGTATGTCCGACAAAAATAATTATGAATAACGATGTATTTTTAAAACATGTGCAGTAAATGTCGGACAAATAAAATGAGTATTAAAGTCAGTCGGACAACAAAAGTCGTTTTGATCAATTTCTGCCGAAATTCAGGATCTTCACTCCTGAGATTGCACAAAAAACACGACTGAATATCCATTCTCACACGCGTGGTTTTGAATGACCGTTTACTGAATAATTTCCGTAAATGCTCGGAGAACTATCAAAAAAACAGATTAGGGAATATGACACAGGGCCCCACAGGTATTTGACAAAGTAGGTAAATAATAAACTGACTAATATGCATGTTGCGGTAAGGCAAACTAATTTTAATTTTTTCATTGATTGTCTCAAATTTCTTGTCCGACAAATGTGATATCGTTAATGTAATGTAAAAAACTGTCGATTGGTATAAAAAACACACGTCCATGTATAAACTTCCTTAGGGACGCCACAGCGACATGTTGAGAGCGTCGGACCCCCCCGAAGCCACGTGATTTTTGTCCGACATATATGATATCGTTAATGTAATACAAAAAACAGTCGATTGGCATTAAAACTACACGTACATGTATCAACTTCCTTAGGAACGCCAAAGCGACATGTTGGGGGTGTCGGACCTTCCCTAAAGCCGCATGGTTTTTGTCCGACAAATGTGATATCGTTAATGTAATGTAAAAAACAATCGATTGGCATTGAAACTACACGTACATGTATCAACTTCCTTAGGGACGTCAGAACGACAACTTCACGAAGAGCTAGCGCAGCAATGTCCCATCGCCCAGGGTGGAGACATGAAAAATATTGTCCGACTTGGTGTTATGAAGCCGCTCAGGAAGTTGGGCGTGTACATGAGTTACAAAATTTCAAGATCGATGTACTGGGGACTAATGGTCCCTACGCGCGTTAAAGTGAAAATTCAATAAGTTTTGGTTGAAAAAAAAACCCTAATTTTTGTGCGTATTTTTTTGTATTTACTCGTTTGTTTCGTTTCGTTCGTATTTGTATTTATTATTCGTATTTACTTTGCGATCTACCTATAGCTGCGTGTCTCTTGCTAACTTACTAACTCTTTTTGCACTATGTTCGGAGTCGGAAACTTCCTGCCAGTCATAGTTATCAAAAAAATGAGGCGAAAAGATCTAAAAGGAGTCAGCAAGCCAAATGCAGTTGAACATTAAAAAATATTTAAAAATAATACAAATATATGAAAAAAATTAATTCGCCTTTTTCTCAAGAATGCTCGATTAGTTGGGTTTTCAGTCGACGATGGCGCTGCAATTCATAACCGGTACATAACATTGCAGATACTTTTCTAGAGGTGATATGTTCTGTGGGTAGTAGAGGGATGTCACTGATCTTGTTGATGAAATGAGTTGAGTCTTTAACATAAGGAAACTCATCAAATCTGGGGCCTTGCCACCTAGAATATATGGGCTTCCTAAGATTCACAAAACAGGCAACCCACTCAGACCTATTGTAAGTGCAATAGATTCGCCCACATACCACATAGCCAAATACCTCACCACCCTCTTACAGCTACGGATTGACCAATCCAACTCTTATGTTTGACTCAATTGATTTCATCAAAAATATCAGTGACATCACTCTACTTCCAAACGACATTCTGGTTAGTTTTGATGTCGTCTCATTGTTTACCAAGGTACCAGTGAATCAGGCCTTAGAGTATCTGGAGGATATTTTTCCGAAAGAAATCAACAACTTATTTCACCACTGTCTGATGACTACGTACCTTGAATGGCAAAATGAATTCTTTGAGCAGACAGATGGAGTCACAAACTTTTACATGGAACATTCGAACAAATGACACTGCGAACGGCCACAAAGAAACCTACTTGTTGGTTTCGCTATGTAGATGACACATTTGTTGTTTGAACCATGGACAGGCAAAGCTCGAAAGCTTCCTTAATCATCTAAACTCAATAGAACCCAGGATACAGTTTACGATGGAAGTTCAGAAGGACAACAAAATTGCATTCCTGGACGTCCTCTTAGAAAGATTACCCTCAGGTAAACTGGGACACAGAGTATATAGGAAGCCGACGCATACGGACAGATACGAGGACAGATACCTCTACAATCCCACAAGAACAATTTCAGCAAAGTGTAAGGTCGGCCAAGGATCCTAGGGCACCTCATGAAACAGCTGGCGTCTATAGAATTCCCTGCTCTTGTGGATCTTTCTATATAGGAACAACCTAACGCTCTATCAACACCAGGGTCAAAGAGCACAAAAGAAACTGTCAGCAGGGACAAATAGATAGATCAGCCATCGCCGAACACGTTTAACATAAACAAACCATGCGATTCGTTTCAACCAGACTCAAGCATTGGATAGAACCAAACATTTCTACACCAGACTCTACAGAGGAGCCATAGAGACAGAAATATCACAACAACTAAAACAGAAAAGAAGAGGGCATAAACCTCAACAAAAGCTGGTTGCCAGTTTTCCGAAAAGCAGAGACCCTTCCTTGCCGAAAACGAGACAAGGAAAATAGCGTAATACAAGCCACGCCCACAGCCCTGGATATAAATAACACAGGTCCAACATCGTCGAATCCAGTCATCGGAGGAACACGGAAGAGAACACTTCAGCAGCAGTAGACGAAATGTTAGGTAGAAATATTACTAGACCACGGCATTATAGCCCGGAAAAAAACTTTTTCACTAGATTTGACCGGCCGTGAAAATCGTCATTCTTTATTCTAAACTAAACTGTGCGAGTGCTTCTACACACTCTTTGGTGACATCATAAAGCTGTTCAATTTTTTCTGTATCCTCAAAGCAGCTGCAAATTTGTAATTGGTTTCTGTGGTTGCTCGTTATTGTATTATCCTGGATACTTTCGCGCAAACCTGAGTGGAATTGATTTGATTTTTCAATGTGTATTTTTTTAAGCAATGAAAATCCATTCTATAGAATTTACCTCCGCGTCATTTCCCTCACTTACAACTCATATTAGATAGTCTAATTTAAATATAAATTTCTCACGAATTACCTATGTTTCAGCCACTACATTAAAATCTAAATCAAAAAACTTAGGTTATATTTCGTCGAAATGTTCCTTATTGCTTGTCGGCCAATAGCCAAAAAGATATATTGCTCTGGGGCCTTATTCCATCCGAAGCTGACTTCAGCACAATTGAAATAGATAAAACGTGTCCGGTCTATTACAGTCTAAGCAAGTTAAACGTGAACGTGAGTTAAGTGTCGATAAAAGACTTCTGATATTCATATTTAGAGCCGCAAATATTGGTTTTAAGAAAAATAAATATTATTTGTATTCATGGATCAGGCACAATATATTAAACTACGACACACCGAACATTGCTTATCCTTATTATAAGAGGAGTATTTTTGGAAATTATTTTCCTACGATCCGACACGTTTAATTTTGAAATTCAGCCCGGATTAGACATTTTTCTTGAATCTTTTGGATAACTTTTATAATCTAGCTGCAATAGATGTATACATAAGTTCATAATTTATATATTTTTTCAAATTTAAATTAAACTCTTTCCCCAAATCTGCAATAATTATTTCTACCATTACTTTTGCCTCTAGTTCTAATCGATACGCCATGAGCCTCAACCATTATCGTCGATATCTGATTGACAACAGCCGTCAGGTTTGGAAACGGAAAGGATCGCCTGAAGCCCAACAGGGGTGGGTTTCTATGCAGGGCACACAAAGTTTGAAACGGTTTTATGCCGTGGGCATTTCACATTAAGCCACGTCAAAAGGAGAAAAATATTGACGGAAGTGTCGGAAAAGAGAGAGTCTATCTTTTGAGGTGGGTTTCAATGGAAATAATTCTTCAAACAAAGATTCCTTTTGTGTTTGGCCTTTGTGCACTTTAATAATCCTCAGTTTATATTTATAAAAAATGTATTCATCCAATTTTACTTCGAAATTTCCCTGTTACCCAACTTAAAACACAGAAAATATTGTCTTAAGCTGAGCCGACCTCACCGAAAAAAAAAACTGTTTTTATCTAAGGGTTGCCAAACAGTAGAGTACCTGAGGGAAATTTGAAAGATAAATAAAATATAAGAAATTTGCTCTAGACGCATCCAATGAACGCGATAACAGCCACTGTGTCTGTGAAATGAAAAAGAGATAAACAGGGCTGGGCTTATCTCGGGAGAAGAATATTATGTTTGTCCTGAGCAACAGCGCGTTAGATTGTGTTACGCAGGGGTTTATCAGAACTGATATTAGGTATTCATGATTCAAAAAGTTGTGGAAATACACTTGTCTTGTATTCATCTTATTTTTTTTTTCTCCGAATGACAGTAAAAGCGGCCTTTTAATGACACTTGACAGGATCAAAAGTTGTATTTTTACTGCCTAGGCAGTAAAAGTGGACTTTTACTGCCTAGGCATTAAAAGTGACAGTGTCACAACGTTCCAGGTAATAATTTCACTCAATTTGGTATTTGAAATTGATGGTGACAATGATAATTGTCAAAATAATTCAATTATTTGGATAATAATAATGAATGAAATAAATATAAAAAAGATGTCCATATGTGAATTTGAACATTCGGAGAAAAAATTATATGTTTTACATGGCAGAAAAGCAGATTTAATGCCTCGGCTGGTTTCCTAGCCTTGGCTACGCCTCGGCTATGAAACACCAGCCGCGGCATTAAATCTTGTACTTTTCTGACTAGTAAAACCGAGAGTAAAACAAACAACTATTAAATTGATTTCGTGATGATTTTTTTCATACAAAATACCACATATCAAACATATTCATATTTCTGCAGTTTCAACCCAAAATATTTGGTCCATTTGAATTGTGAATGCATCAGTGAACCAAATTCTTTTTTTTTATCTATATACAGGGTGTTTGGTACCTAGATCGATAGGAAGATTTCAATTAACTTGGGCCACATATTTTTTACATCAATTATTCGTTTTTTTCCGAAAGAGTGACTAACCCAAACTAACCTAAAAATAACTAAAAATGCTGTTATCTCAAAAACGGCGAAACTTTGTGAAAGGGTAAATGTTGTCAAACAGCTCCCAAATGACCCCAACTATCACTCATTGAAAACTTCCTATCGAAGTACCAAACACCCAGTAAAGTTTCAATTGCGAATGCCTAGGCTGTGATGTCACACCGGCGTCGGAGGTACAGTTGAAATATGTGTAAAATTTTCGAAAACAAAAGTCAACGATCTCAGAGCGAATTAAAACCACTTAAAGTATAGGGCACGGTTCACTGACGACAACAAATAGAAGGCTGAAATTTCGGCGGTTATCCGGTGTGACGTCATGGATTATCTCGGAAACTATTTTGAATATAGGACTGCGGTTTTCACGAGAGATCTCTGGATTTTAATAGTGTCGTATAACATACCCGGGATTGTTCAGCAAAATTGAACGGTTATAATTTTAATTATAACTTTTTTAAACAAATCTTCTAAAAAACGAAATGAAAAACAAATAGGATCTACGTTGTGGAAACTTACTCAATTTTACTTACTTGACATGCGCCCGACAATGGCAAAGGACATGGCAGTGACAAAATTGGTTGACATTTTAGTAGGTATGTTATAGAAGATGTCTTGCTGACCAATGTTTAAATGGAACTAATTTTTCTATGGGCCATAGTAAGGCCACAAATCGCAATTGAAGTTTAGAAATCCGCAAAAATAGGCAATTTTCATTTGGACTTTTTACCTGAATTACCTTGATTTACCTGATTTAACTTATCAACATTAAAATATGCATTTATTTATTACGCCTCATCAATGTTATTATCGTTACGATGAGCAGCATCAAGTACTGTTGTTAATAGTTGTACTGGAGGATAGTGAACGTCTTCCTCATGTCTGGCGAATCCCAGATACCACAGAATCGATGCTATGTGAGCACATGCTCCCAATGTTCTAGCACCGACCTTACATGTGCAGTAAGTGCAGAGGATAGAGTCTCTGTTTTATTCATTTATTTCTGCACTGAACAAAATTAGTGAAGTATTCTGTTGTGCCTGAACATGTCGCGAAAATATTCATATTCTTATCAAGTTTGGTTCAATTAAATGAACCTAAAATCCTCCATTTCCTCTAGCATTTTTATCCTGAATATATCCGAGTGATGCCAACTTGACCTGGTATGTCCCGAAAAATTTGGATACTTTGTAATCCCGAGGCAACCCGGGAAATTGAAGATTGCGGTCATTGATTTCAAGTTTCTGGCCTGCCCGTCTTAAAAGATTTTCATTTTGGAGTCGTTGTTGCAGAATATTTTCCTGCATCGCCAGATTTAGCCGCTTCAGCATTGAAACCTAAAACCCAAGCAGTTTTTTATAAGTTTCTGGGCATAGTTGATTTGAAAAGCTTATTTAGTTACAAGAGTATGAACTATGCATGAAACGACTTTTGTTTAAATACATGGACAATGCATATGTTATAAACAATGTTATAAACAAACAAAAAAACATAAAAATAAAAAAATAATACTTGTATAAATTGAACTCTCAAAAACAAAATAAAAATTATTCAACTGACCTGTGAATGCTTCTTATGACACACAAACTATTCACAAATTAGATTGAACAATCCATTTAATACAAAATAAAAATTGAATAATGAACAATGGCGGCCAAGCGGTCCAAGGGATAAGCTGCTTCTCTAATCTCACATTTTCTTCTCCCTACCCTTCGGTACCTTTCTTGTGGCGCGTCCCCGTTCCCATAAATTTCACAGCGCATACATGGTTGCGACATTTACTTTTATTTACTAAACGTTTTAAGAATTTAAGATTTGAAGAAATAATATTTCAAATAGGTGGTTTTCCTCAGTAGCTTAGGTTATTTTTTTGGGTCACACCCCCTTTAATAATATTATCTTTAAACTGAATTTATCTTGGTTGCAAATTATTTTTAGTAGAGCTATCTGGCATGTTCGCTATTTGATATAAATAGTGCACCTGTTCTCGGATAAAAGATCCCATTAATTTGTTTTCTCTTATTTCGCTTTTGGTACTTTATTTTTTAGACTTCCAATTTCCCCGCAATACAAAAAGTCAGTAGTCAAACCGGTGTTGGATGAAGCCGCAATGACTAACCCAAACGATATTGTAGTATAACATACCCAGGTTCGTTCAGTGAGATTGAACGATGAGAATTTTTATTACCTTCTAAACAACATATCTTCTGAAAAATTAAATGAAAACAAATAGGACCTACGTTGTGGAAACTTAATCAATTTTACAGAAACAAACTGCAAAACTGTTTCTCCGAGTTGGTGTGCTTTCCGCTTATATTGCACTGACGAGGACATAACAAGTCCGAAACCGGTCTGCAATTAGCGATAGTACCCAATGAAAGAGAATTCAGGTTTCTCCATTGTCTTACAAAGCAAAACCACCAAGTTTTGCGTAAATCTGACCGTGTCAGAGCAATACAACTCATAGTATGAGTAATTAGCAGTGTATTGGAGCTTTGGCGAAGCACTTGTGTTTTCCAAAAAATCCTCTAATAACTTCAATAATTTAAGTCAATAAAAGTTTAAATTAGGTACCATCCTTTGTCTTTGTGCTAAAATTTCAATTACACACACTACATGCAATCAACACTACCTATATTCAATACTGAAGATTTTTTTTGTTAGTTAGCCCATCTATGGCAGGTACTGAGGTCCCTGGTTACGTAAACTCACAGCTATAGTTGTTTTTGAGCCAATATCTCTAGACTGATTATTTCAATTTGTTAGGATATTCTCTCGTCAGGGTAGGATAATGTTAGTAAATTCAACAAGGCCCTAATACACGCTCTGAATACACAAAATCAAAATGTCAGCACAAAAAGACCGCACATAATTTCTTAGGTTTTAATTTACTTCTTTATCTGTGTTTATTAAATACATGAACAATGCACATGTTATAAAAAATATTATAAACAAACAAAAAAATACATAAAAATGAACAAAATAATAGGTACTTGCATAAATTGAACTCTCAAAAACAAAATAACATTTAATCAACTAACCTGTGAATGCTCCTTACACACATTCTAATAACAAATTGGATTGAACAATCAATTTTAATGCAAAATAAAAATGAAAATTGAATAATGAATAATTACAGACACGCGTCTAAAGGACCAGCCCAGCTTATTCTCCAGTCTCTCTAATGCCTAATTGCCTCTCCTCTACCTCCCGTTCGGTTCGGTATCCTTTCAGTACGCTTCACGGCGCATAAAAAGTTGCAACATTTATTTTTATTCAGTAAACGTTTTTTAAAAAGTCAAGATTCAAAGAAATAATATTTTAAATCGGTGGTTATCCTCAATATCAACGTGAAAATAAAATTCAGAAATAAAACGCTACTAAATATCTAAATGGAAAATAGTTATGTACCTAACCTAAAAAGGCTTTCTTCCATACACAGAATCTACCGTGTAATTTTTGGAGAGGACATGGAAAACGCCAGAGTGTTCACGTTTTTTTCGTCTATAAGTCCGACCTTGAAACAGTCATAATTAACAAACCACAGATTATTGAGACACACAAACCAATGCAGAATCAGAGATTCAACAATAATGGACAAGAACTAATGAAAAAAACAAGTAAAAAAGCTTCAGAAAAAAATAACAAGACCCTGAAGAAACTCTTCACACAATCAAAAAAAAAATTAAAAAAAAAAAAATCATAAATGAAGGTCGAACGAACGTAGTGCTTGAAAACCTGGAAAACCGCCAAAATAATTCTACTCTCCAAACAGTTTCTCCAGAATTAGCACTCCGAAATTCAACATTTTTCTGGGAGAAAATCAAATAATCCCAGAGAGTTTGGATTCGGACTCGACTGACATGCAATTAGCAAGACAATAACAAGACATAACTGATGGATTCAACAGAAAGTACTCAGTCGGAATGGTCATAGATAGACATTATGGAAAAAGCCTTCGACAAAGTATGATTTGGTGGGCAACAAATTCAGCAAAACATACAAACCATCGACAAACTATATATCCTTTATAGATATATACAGATATTATAAAGTAATTAGCCTAGAAACAGGAAACTCATTACACCTGGTATCGACAACAAAACGATAATCGTGAGAGAAATAGGACCATAACTTCAAGAAATCCGAGTTGCTTATAGTTAATTTTATACTTAACTTAGTCGAAAGTGAGTTGTAAGCTGAATTGAAAAAGCTCTTTTTACAAACAACTTCTTACTTCTTCTGCTATACGCATAAAGCAAATTCCGGAGTAAGTTGAAGATGAATTTTCATTAGAAGTCAAATACCCGACAATTAAGGACTATGGAAAGCTACACGAGTCTCCAAATAAAATAACAAAACAAACATACAAATCGGTATCATTTTATTTATATCTAGTCATTATTAGTTTTTATTTCTTCATTAATATTTTCTTTCATTTTAAAATTTACTTTATAGTATTATAGTATAGTGTTCTCTTTCTTATACACACCACAAAAAAAAAATCCAAATATGAACTTCCTATAATCTTCGATTCTCACACCCTAAGCTAACTACATCTACCTACATATACAACTTTATGCGCAGATGAATTTAAAAATCAACTTCCTTAGATGTTTGTGTTTATTGTTATTTATGTGTTGAATCTCTTTGGAATTTGGAAAAAAAGTGGATTTTCTTGTTCTCTTATTTTTGTAATTTATGTTGAGAAAAAGGTGAAGTTCATTCGAGAAAGATTTATGTTTACCTATTTGAAACTTATTTGATTTAATATGCCTTTGATTTGAAAAAAACTGTGAAAGAATTATAATAATGGGCAAAAATCGTAAACCAACTTAGGCCATGTCTGAAACTTCCGTTTAAAATATCAATATAGGACCTAAATGCTATTTATCTGCAATACAGCAGTTCCCATATCCAAGAGATTTATCTTAATCATCGTGACGTAAAGCGTCGCCAAAAGCTGACAGTAATAGCCAATATTTTCGCTTTTAGTGACTTATAGAGGAGCCGGAAAAGCTATTTCAATCTAGTTTAAATAGAAACACGCGCTAAATTTACTGGTTTTAGGGCATCCAGCATAAGAACTTGGAAATGTTAACCGGGCAGCGATCTCCAATTCAAAATTGAAAGTTTTATTTGATTCGGAACGTTTCCAAATCTGGTTTAAAGTCTGTTTTTTTTTTTTAAAGATAATTCCCCAAGTCAAAAATTTAGTAACTATGTTGGCAACACAAGCCTTTTCTACATAAAAAATTTGAAAGCATTGACAATTTTACATTGTATTGCCAACATAATGTCATTTTGACTTTTATCTTTAAAAAAAAAAACAGATTTTAGGAATTATTTCAGAAAGTCAGTAGCCACACCACAGGAGTGCGTTTAGAAATGGAGTGTGAAGGTAGAGTAGCTGTTTCTCAGAGTGTTCTGACGTCATCAGTTGGAGTGCACTCTGGGTGCGTTACTTCTGAACGTATTTGGGCGTTGCGGTAAATGTCAATAACCTTAAAATCACGTCAAACCCGGTAAAAACCGCGGGGCGTTTTTCTTCAACCCAGCCCCTGAGTGGAGTAATTTGGGCGCACTCTGGGCACGTCAATTCTCGATTTCTGAACGATTCCAGCGTAACACTCCGAGTAAGCACCTGTTTTTTTTTTTTTTTTTTTTTTTTTTTTTTTTTTTTTTTTTTTTTTTTTTTTTACGGATATGCGCACTCGCAAGGAAATGTCCTATCACGCTCGAGAAGCGGCGGGTAATTTATGAACGGTTTAGAGTTACTCTAGGGTCACTCTCACACCCAGAGTGCTATTTCTAAACGCAACCCTGATGTGGAAACTTTTCCTTTCACACATCATTTAGATTTGACAGCCGATTTAGGATGGACTGTTTTGTATGTGGGCTTTTCCACGCACATTTTCTGGTGTTGGTTAATTTCTTCAATGAAAAAACCCTTTTTTATATCAAGCCTATGGTCCGAACATAACCAAACGTTAACCAAAGTAACCGGTTGACATGGACCTTTCTCATTTTACCTGTGCTGCGCGCGCCGCTTGTGGGTGACAGATAATTAAATCGTGAATTTACTGAACGCGGTCTGACACTGACATATTTAAGCTAACCTCAATAATCAATCAATATTAGGCATTCCAGGTCACGTGACTTTGACAAGGTCCGCCATATTAGCTGAGGGGCAGTCAAAGCCTATAGATCATATTGTTTACAGTGTTTTTTGAGTTTGTGCTTCGGAATTTTTGCGTTTTTTGATTTGTTCAATAAATTTTAAGTTGTTTTCAGTTTTTGTGAATGAATAGAATGAATGAATAAATCTTTATTTACAGACATGCCACTTTACATTTCAATTCAACAATAGTAAACAAACAATCTTAATAAAAATAATGCTTAAAAATCTAAATTGTTTAAAAAATAAAAAAGTTTGATACTAACAACCTTACAAATAAACTTTAGCAAAAAAAATTTGTGGAAGAATGACTCCTCAAAGGTTTTGACTGTTCTGATCGGTGCACAGATCTGGCATATAGCTTACTGGCTTGTTCATTCTGGGCTTTTATCAATTTTCGTAGTAGATATATCCCAAATTTGTACTGGGGACCCAATCCGGATTGTTTGTATTCTCAAATTCTGCTGGACTACCTAAAAGGTATTAAAAGTTACCTACTTGTAGAAACATAAACAAATTTTTTGATATAGGTACCTAGATGATGTGTTTTTTTATTTTAACAACAAGACAGTCATAAAACTTACCATTAACAAAATGTTTCGAATAAATTCGAGCATTTTCAACAACGTTTCAGTCAAATTTCCCCTCTTGAGGCATATAATCCACATACTTTGTTGTTTTTTTGGTGACTCGTTTATGCGATCCCCTCGATCTTTAAATGCTGCTGGAATCCAAAAAAACCTCACTTTATCCCTTTCAGCTCTATTGGAGCACCCAAAAACGTTACAAAACGAAGGCATCTTCACAAAATAATGGTTCAAAAATTCTCGGTTTGCATTGAAAATAACACTAAATCAGGTTATGTTTGGCTTGTGTCTGCCCCTCAGCTCAAATGGCGGATCGATTATGACAGCAACCTGGAATGCCTAATTGCTGGAAATTATTACAAAAACTGTTTATGATACAATGGTTCAAATGTGTTGTATGAGATCTTGTCAGAATAAGGCGAAAAAGAAGTCAAACCTTTCTTTTCACAAGTTCCCAAGCAATCAAATTGTGAGAAAACAATAGTTATGTGCTCTCAACCCGAATGAAGAAGATTTAAGTTGGGAGAGATTTGAGGGGTTCGTGAAATAACGATTTCTATATCAAATACAATAGGCTCGTACAGCATATTTTTTTTATTACATATTCTAAAAGAGCGTATTGAGTTTAGCAGTTGTGCAAAATTTCATAATTTTCTGCGCCCTTGTTCATATTTAAATAAATTATCAAAACGATCCAAATTTGAAAGTTTTGAAACACACGGTGACGTCACTGCATCTCTCACGTTGGTCGTGTGTCGGCCTTTAGCCCGTCTTGACTCGAGAGATGATGTCATAGCATCTCTCAGCGATGAATTTCTGAGGCATAATGTTTTAATATTTAAAGCCGCATAACTTTTTTAATATTTATCCAATTGAGCTGAATTTTTTTTTGTGTACTATATGTGAGTAATACTCCATAAAAATATCAAAAAACGTGGTTAATGAAACTTCACTGAACGAGCCTATAATGATTGTACAATGAGATTTGCTGCAAACATTTTTGTCCAACGGTGGTTTTTTTTTCTAATTAATGGTAATACATATTTGTCATATTTACGTTTAAAAATAAACATAAACAGAAACATAACCGAAATTGCACAATTTGACAAGTGGAACCAATCAAAGTCATTCCACACAGGTGTCGCGCGTCATTATATGTGTCTCTTTCTTTATTGCAAAAATCTTAATAAACTATCCTTGTTGTTCATTGCATGAGAAAGGTCCATTGACAGAATTTAAAGATAAAACCAACAGAACCGACATTTGATAGCCGGTAGCTATTTTGACATTTGGTTAACCAGATTTCGGGAAACCAAGGTTCAAAAGTAACCACTTTTTCAGGAAGCAGAGTAATTTGATTAATTTCAGACCCTGATTATATTCGGACCACAGCCTTAATAGAAGTATGTAATTGAGGTTGATATAAATATCACTTGATTCTAACCAAATATGTTATGAATGATTGAGCTCTACAAATTTGAGAATGATTGAATTAACGTGAAACCTAACTGATCTACGTTTTTGTTATGACAAAAAATCAATCAATGTCAATCTTGCAGTATAATGAATAATTAAAAACCTAACCGAACTAACCTGCTGTACTACCGGGCTTTGCAGAAGAGTGAAGGACAGAACATGGACTATACATATGCAGATTTTCGTATATGGAGCTTCATCAATAAGCTCTCCCATAACTGCAAATTGGCGGAAAATATCGTCTGACTGGCAAACAAATATTGAAAAAACTGTGTTAAATTCTAACAAAAAAAAGTCTGGTCGAATAATTTCCAACTTCCACTTACAAGACATCGATAATATAGGGCGAGATCTAGCTCATGGTACTCCATCCAATATCGATGGAGATCAGTCCTGTTCGCTTCGAGGATATTATCTGGTTTCCACCTACTATCACATTGTGTTAATTAGAGTAGCTATAAATGGGCCCCCAAAAAAAGGTCAAACTATTATTCGTCGGTCTTTTTTAGCAGCTTCGAAAAATGAAGATCGAATGAGATCCAGGATTTCCCGTCTACAGAACAAAACAAATACTGTGTTATAACATACTTGGGTTCGTTCAGCAAGATTAAACGGTTTGAATTTTAATTGTCTCTATTTCTCACAAATCTTCTGGAAAACTGTATGGAAAACAAAACTCAATTTTACTTACTTGACATGCGTCCGACAATATCAAAATTAGGGAAATTTGAGGAAAGTTGTGATTTGTTAAATAATCGAAAAATTTGTGAAACGTCTAATTTAATATTAGAGAAAATCGTACCGTTCTCAACCTGGAACTGACGAGGGGAAAGAGCACGGCAGAGAAACCCTCGATCTCAGTTCCTCAAAAATCAAAACATACTATATCATTTTGATAATATTATGTAATTGTGAGTCAATAATAATTTAAATTAGGTACCGTCCTTGGCCTTGTGCTAAAATTTGAAATTACACATACTAAATTCAATCAACACCACCTATATTCAAAACTGAAGAGTTTTTGGTTAGTTAGCCAGTCTGCCAGCAGGTACTGAGGTCCCGTTCGGGAGGCTAGTGAGCTATAGTTGTTGTTATTGAGCCAATATCTCTAGACTGATTTAATTTGTTTACTAGGATATTAGGGGTAGGAAAGTGTTAGTAGATTCAACAAGGCCCTAATGCACGCTCTGAATACCAAAATTAAAATCCCAGCACAAAAGATAGCACATAATTTCTTTCGGTTTTAAATTACTTTTTACCTGCGTTGTTCATAGCATGAAACAATTTTTGTTAAATACATGAACAATGCACATGTTATAAAAAATGTTATAAACAAACAAAAAAAAACATGAAAATTTAAAAAAATAATACTTGTATACTGACATTGAACTCTCAAAAACAAAATACCAATTATTCAACTGACCTGTGAATGCTCCTTATGACATCCAAACTAATCACAAATTGAATTGAACAATCAGTTTAAAACAAAATAAAAACTGAATAATGAACAATGGCGGACAATTTCTTCCCTGGTCTCTCATTTTCTATCTACCCTTCGGTATGCTTTTTGTGGCGCGGCCCCGTTCCCATAAGCTTTCACAGCGCATACATGGTTGCAAAATTGCAACATTTACCATTTTATAGTAAACGTTTTTAAAAAGCTAGGATTTGAAGAAATAATATTTTAAATATGTGGTTTTCCTTAATAGATATCCTCACATATCCACACAGTTCCTCACCCATTCAAAACCACAAACTTTAAAGTTTGATACAAATTAAACCAACATATTATGTTTGAGGCGATAATTTAAGACAGCCTGTATGTGGAATAATGTGGATTGGTACCTTCTCACTCTGCTATTGCTTTTTTTATTTCCGTTATTAGTTTTTTAGCAAGCTCATTATCATCCTATTGCCTGTTTTAGTTGGCCTGCAGTTCCCGATCATTATTCTGCTGGTATGTATTTTCATTCTCTCCTGGCAACAATTAGGTTGTTCGATATAATCAATTGCTATCTCCTTGATGGCGTTTATACAGGACTTTGAGATTGCTTCAGTAGCTGCTATTATTATTGGAACTCCTTTAGTCTTTGTTTTCCACATGGTCTAAATCCCTCTCTCCAAGTCTCTGCATTTAGTTGTTTTTTTTTTTGCTTCTTTTTGGGCGATGTTATAATCTCACGGTATAGGTATAATTATGATTTTTATTATTATGAATGTGTTTTTCAAGCAGTAGTTCCTATAATAATTTAGCGGCGACTATAATTCCGTACTAATTGGCAGAAGAAAAAAGGGCCTGGAAATCTTGGAATAATTACCCATCTATTCAATTATATAAAAGAACACCAACGAAGACTTTTTCCAACAATTCGGAATACCATTTGCCCTTTCAAAAAGTAATTATTAAGATATATTATCTTTCTCCTCTCATCATAGATTATAATCCAGCGGCTGCAGCTGACATATAGGTAGTCTGGTAAGTTTAATATTATGATTTCCACTTGCTACCAGACCGCCACGGCGTCTTACATTATTTGTTATTCGGAGCCCTGCGATCCCTATCGTCCAGAGCAAATAGCCTATTCAAAATCCTTTTGACTTTCTCTAAAACTCCGACCGCAAATCATTTCCAGCCAGGACTTCCCAAAAACTTTTTAAGTTAATTGATCCGTGTCCGATAAGTTTTTTGAACCTGAAAAATATTTCAAAGCTCGTTTCTATCTGTGACGTCATCGCATCCGAACCGCTCTGTTGGCCGGTCCTCCTATTTTATCATTATCTGAATTAAGTGGATTGGTAAATCATCCGAGAGAAAAATGTTAGGGCTGACAGGACCAGGCATCCAGATAAAATCGGGAAATCCAGACTGGAGTGGAAGGGCAGAGCGGGGTGATCTGAAAGTAATTTAATATTATTAGTGTATAAATGTGTGCTTTTTGGCCGAAAAATATTAACAATTTATTAATAGATATCTATATTTGAGGGGCTTACGATAGATACCTGGTTATCTTAATGAAATATTCGAATTCCTATCTGAAAAAAGTGTCACGGTGTGTATTTTTTCCCATCATTATTTTAAAAATTCCATTTTTGAATTCCAAAAATGTCACTTTTCTTTTCATTCAACCTTCAGATTCCAATGGATCAACTTTTGAGGTAATTTATCTACAATAATTTTTATGATACCGAATTCAAATAATAAAAAAATCATACCTATTGCAGGAACCAATGACCAAATATCTCAGAAACAGTGAATTTCAGATATTTGTGTTCACTAAAAAGAATCGACATTGTTCGTGATTTAGAAATTTTTATTTATTAGAATTGGGTACCATTGAAATTTTGGCGTGAAATAACTCAAAAGTTGATCTACAGAAACCTTTCGGTTGAACCAAAATTGACATTTTTGTGGTAGGTGAGTATTCAGTGTTCCATCTTTCAACAAGGTCATCATCGTGTTAGTTCGATCTTACCTTCAATAGTTGTCTGTGAAAAATTAAAACATACTTTTTGACATTTTTAATTTTACCAATAATACCTAAATTATTGTATAGAAAGTTTCGAAAATGACTCACGAGGAGACAGTTTGTTGTACTTTTTAGTTGATTCGGAATTTGAAAAAAAAAAAATGGAATTTAATTTATTTCTACAAGCGTTTGGTTAAGACGTTTTTACATAACTATTTTTCTAGTATTTGAATTTTGTTATGAGACTCATAATACAACAAATTTTTTGTGATTTGATAAATTTCATAGTTGAACGTGTGAAGGTAGAATGAAGGTGAACAACTACTAATAAACGATAATTAGAACAAAATTTTCTCATTTTTCCCTTTAAGATAAAACGTTGTATATCACACGTGCGTTTAAACATGATTACAAAACTCGTGCGATTTGATTAGAACAACTTGGTCTATGACCTCGTTCTTCTAATATTTCACACTCGTTATTGTTATGCATTGACCTTTAACCAAGGTTGGACATCACAACCTTTTCCTAATCGAAATCATAAATGTACCCTGGTATTTACAAACAATACTGCGTCATTGCCATATCGTCAGAAAATGATAATATCAGGACGTAAATTAAAATTGTGATCACTGATCGCACTTCCTATGATTTTCTGAATAATTCTGGAATAACTAATACGCCGAGAAAAAGTTTTCTCTGCTAATATTGTGTCAAATCAGTGCGAAAACAGTAACCATCCTCGAAGAAGCCACTCTACAAATCAAACCGGCAACGCTGTTAGAGTATTGTACACATTTTTCATTCATTTTTGGTAAAGAACATTATCGTGGTTGCCGAGTCAATAATTGTTGTTTTTAGCTTGCGTATGGAGTCTATGCCAAGGTCGCTCGAAAGCGATGTTGCCAAAACAATCCTGATTGTTGGCGAAGTAATTTTATGAATGACTTGTGGTGTCTATCCTTAGTTAGAGGTTCCAAGGGCGTGAATAACTAATATTCCATTTTGACGTTCGACATTATTTAACGCATAAAAATAAAGGTAAGTAGACGTTTATCACATCAGCGATTTGAAATATTTCTAAAGGGCCCCACAGACTGCGTTTTTGTTGGACGGTTTTGTTCGACAAGCAAATCAGGTCGAACAAAAACGACGCAAAACCGAAGTGTGCGTGCGAAAAATTGTCGTTTTTGCTGGCATACAAAACCGATGCAAATATCTGGATTCGCCTGATTTTGTCCGTCGGATATGTTCGATATATCAACAAATCTGAAGTGTGTGGGCTACGAATTACAAAAACGACGGTTTTATGTGGTGTGTGGTGCGTAGCTACAGAATTTTATGTTTAAAAATTTTCCAACATGACTGATCTTCGCCAAACTAAATCGAGGTCTGTGGGCAACTCCGATCCGTCGTTTTTGCTCGACCAGATTTCCTCGTCGAACAAAACCGTCAAACAAAAACGCAGTCTGTGGGGGCCTTATCTCACTGTTGGTATTATGAATCACTCTGCCCATATAAAAATCTGCTACAATGTATTTTATAACCTGATTCCTTTATTTTTTGAATCTCTATCCAAATGGGATAAAATTTTGCATACATCACGTAAATTGGAACTTTTTCATTCATTCGCAGAAATTAGCCCACTTGGTGTACTTATAAATAACTAAATATTATTCATCACCGATATATAGGTGAGTTATGACTATGACCCAACTTACTAGTGAGTTATAGGGCCTCTATATGTATAAAGAATACTTCTATGGAAAGGCGAAATACGTTTAATTTATAAAACAACCTGTGCCATAAATTGAAGGCATTGTACCATCGTCACCAAAAGTAACTGGGACACAAATAATGCATAATAATCACCTGGACTAATTCTACTGTCATTCATTTCAATGCATTTAATGCATAGTTTGACAAATATTTGACAACAAAATTCATATAATAGAACAAGAGCTAATGTGATGCTGTCCCAGTTTCTTTTGGCGACGATGGTACCTACTCCTACAACTAGAATTTAGGTTATACTAAACATCCCGTATTATATCTCAAGTTTTGGCCGGACATTTTTCTTGAAGTAATCTAAATTTTAACAAACACGTCATAAGTATAATAAAAAATATTTGAATTTTCCATCGTCTATCATAGTGGCTTTGACCTTTATATTGTTTGTTTATATCGATCACCGGACACAGACGCGCACATGTTTTGTCGGAATTTGCTGAGCTTGCTTGACTCCTTGCCCTTGAATTGCAAAATAATTTTATGTGGTGACTATAATATAAATTTTTCCTGTGTGTGCGCTGCTCAAGAATCTCTCCAGTCCATTTTCGACTCCTTTGGGATTGTGATGCATGTAAACTCTCCAACCAGAATAACCAAAACTAGTTCTACTACCATTGACTATGTCGCTTCATCTTTTGATCCAGAATTGGTCAACTGTTCTATTTTTAGTGCAGGGTTTTCTGACCACGAAGCAGTATTAACGAATTTCTCATTGAATTCCTTACGTAAGGGTGCTTCCCGCAAATTGGGCAGAATATTTTCGGATGGAAATTTTTTAAATTTCAGTCAACTTTGCTTATCAGTTGACTGGGTCGTCCACTCAGAGGCTCAGTAGACCTGCCCCCCCCCCCAGTTGATAATTTTTATCCAAAACGCTAGCCCTCGTTCTCCAGAGCTAGCGCAACCTAGCGCAACTTTTTCGAAAGCTAGCGCAGCTACAGGTCAAAGGATATGTGGCTTTAAATTCGGGGGGGGGGGGGGGGCTAGGGTGACGCTAGCCCCCCCCCCCCCAGTTATTCGATCTTCTCAAAAATGCTGGCGCACATTCGTAACACCTAGCGCAGCCTAGCGCAAGTTGTGTCATAGCTAGCGCAGCTATCGTAGCTGTCATACAGGGTGGACAAAAAAAAATCATGAGCCCCTACAAGTGATTTTTTAATTTTTCAAAAATATATATGAAGCTTCCTTAAAGCTAGCGCAGGTAAAATTCGAGCAACCGCATTACCCCTTTAAAACATATACAGGTATTTATTCGGGGGGGGGGGGGGGGGGCTAGATCAACGCTAGCCCCCCCCCAGTTGTTAAATCCTTTTCAAAAGGCTAGCGCAAGTTCGTGACACCTAGCGCAGCCTAGCGCAAGTTGTGTCATAGCTAGCGCAGCTATCGTAGCTGTCATACAGGGTGGACAAAAAAATCATGAGCCCCTACAAGTGATTTTTAATTTTTCAAAAATATATATGAAGCTTCCTTAAAGCTAGTGCAGGTAAAATTCGAGCAACCGCATTACCCCTTTAAAACATACACACATACAGGTATTTATTTGGGAGGCGGCTAGAGTGCCGCTAGCCCCCCCCCCCCCCCCCAGTTGTTAAATCCTTTCCAAAATGCTAGCGGAAGTTCTTGACACTTAGCGTAAGTTGTGTCGTAGCTAGCGCAGCTATAGTAAGTGAATGTTATACAGGGTGAACAATTAAATCTTACAAAATGTCGCCAGCTCCAAGACAAGATTTAACGTTTACAAGCGCTATCTATTCGCGAAGTTATACTTTTTTTTTATAGTCGGGCCGGAATCAGAACAAATCAGAAAACAGAAAACAGTGAAATTCAAACCTAATATGAGAAACACATAAATGCCACCGCCTGGGATCACTAAATGCATTCAACCAACGTAATTCTTAATTGGTGATAAAAAAAGTACTAGCTCTTGCTTCACAAACCTGACGCTAAGTGTCAAGAACTTCCGCTAGCATTTTGGAAAGGATTTAACAACTGGGAGGGGCAGGGGGGGCTAGCGGCACTCTAGCCGCCTCCCGAATAAATACCTGTATGTGTGTATGTTTTAAAGGGGTACTGCGATTGCTCGAATTTTACCTGTGCTAGCCTGCGCTAGCTTTAAGGAAGCTTCATATATATTTTTGAAAAATTAAAAATCACTTGTAGGGGCTCATGATTTTTTTGTCAACCCTGTATGACAGCTACGATAGCTGCGCTAGCTATGACACAACTTGCGCTAGGCTGCGCTAGGTGTCACGAACTTGCGCTAGCCTTTTGAATAGGATTTAACAACTGGGGGGGGGGGGCTAGCGTTGATCTAGCCCCCCCCCCCCCGAATAAATACCTGTATATGTTTTAAAGGGGTAATGCGGTTGCTCGAATTTTACCTGCGCTAGCTTTAAGGAAGCTTCATATATATTTTTGAAAAATTAAAAATCACTTGTAGGGGCTCATGATTTTTTTTGTCCACCCTGTATGACAGCTACGATAGCTGCGCTAGCTATGACACAACGCGCTAGGCTGCGCTAGGTGTTACGAATGTGCGCCAGCATTTTTGAGAAGATCGAATAACTGGGGGGGGGGGGCTAGCGTCACCCTAGCCCCCCCGAATATAAAGCCACATATCTTTTGACCTGTAGCTGCGCTAGCTTTCGAAAAAGTTGCGCTAGGTTGCGCTAGCTCTGGAGAACGAGGGCTAGCGTTTTGGAGAAAAATTATCAACTGGGGGGGGGGCCAGGTCTACTGAGCCCCACTCAGATGATGTTGACTCCGAGTTCTCTAGATTCATAAATACCCTATCTGACCTGGCGACTAAATCCTTTCCTCTCAGACCCATCAAAGTCAAACGGCATAAACCATGGTCCACTAGTGGCTTGCGTACTTCTGGAAAAAATATGCGATCCTTGTCTCATCTAA
The DNA here is from genome assembly GCA_917834065.1 of Ceutorhynchus assimilis. Lineage (NCBI taxonomy): Eukaryota > Metazoa > Arthropoda > Insecta > Coleoptera > Curculionidae > Ceutorhynchus > Ceutorhynchus assimilis. Next base: position 17,190,887 of record OU892279.1, read on the forward strand.
AAAAATTCTCGGATAGCGTCTTCTTCAATGATTACGTAAAATTATATCAAAAAGTCTATCAGAAAACCATAAAAGCCGCCAAAGACATTTATTATAATAGGAGGCTGGCAAACTCCAAAAATGGTGCAAAAGAAACATGGTCAATTGTTAATGACTTGAGGAATAAGGCTTCTTCATCTAGCAAAATTCCTACTTCACCTGAGATCCTTAACGATTACTTTGTTGATGTGGCTAAGAATTTAGTGAATACCTTAACTCCTTCCCAGGACCCACTTTCATATCTCCCGAATGCTAAGGTGAACTTACACAGTTTCTTCTTCACGCCTGTAGTAGTTCCAGAGCTTCGCAGTACAATCAGAGATATTAAAAACAAATCTTCATCTGGGACTGATGGACTCACCCTCAAAATGTTCTCTAATCTTCCTGATTGCACATTAAAACATCTTACTACTCTGATCAACAAGTCGTTTCTAAATGGAGCTTTTCCAAACTGTCTTAAGATGGCGATAATTATCCCACTGCATAAGGGAGGTGATAAGGAGCTACCTTCAAACTATCGCCCCATTGCACTCCTTCCTACGCTATCAAAGATCATAGAAAGATTGGTTAAAAAGAGGCTTCTATCATTTCTCTCTAAATATAATATTCTAACTACCAGTCAATTCGGTTTCCTAAGTAACAAATGTACTAATGATGCAATGTTTTCCCTTTTCAATAATGTATACTCCAGCCTGAACTGCCACCACTCTACAGCCTCAATTTTCTGTGATTTCTCCAAAGCTTTCGACTGTGTTAATCATAATATCTTAATTAACAAATTACAGTTCTACGGTTTCAGAGGAATAGCTCTCGAATGGTTTGAGTCTTATCTTGGTAACAGAAGTCAGCTTGTGAGGGTGGACTCGACCATGTCCTCTTGTAAACCAATTGAATGTGGTGTGCCTCAGGGTTCAGTTCTTGGCCCTATTTTGTTCCTGCTATTTATTTACGACATTGCTAGTCTGGATATTAGCGGCAAAGTTTGTCTCTTCGCAGACGATACTAGTTTCACTTGGAGCAACCCGGATATTACGGAACTCCATAGAACCGTATCTAGTGACTTAATCACCATCAAATCATGGTGTGACTCAAATCTCCTGTGCCTCAACCTCTCTAAAACCAAAGTTTTATCTTACAGAGCTTTGCTCCAATCTGTAGTACTGGATAACAATACCATGGAGGCCGTTGATTCCGTGAAATTCCTGGGGCTTGTTGTTGATAAATCTCTAAAGTGGGACCTGCATATCGACGCCTTAGCAAAGAAATTAAGTTCGGCCTGTTTTGCACTGAGATCTGTTTCCAGGGATTTTAACTCGGCAACTTGCAGGATGGTATATTATGCTCTTTTTGAGTCGCATTTACGTTACGCCCTTCCATTCTGGGGCACGTGTTGTGCGTCTCAATTTGAACGCATTTTTAGACTGCAGAAGAGAGCTCTTCGTTATTCTTTGGGACTTGGTAGTAGAACTCACTGCCGGGAATTTTTTATCAAGTCTAGTATATTGACTCTTCCATCTTTATTTATTTTCGAATCCGTCTGCTTAATTCGTAAGCACTTAATATCAGCTATCTCAGAGAGGCCATGTCACAATTATCCACTGAGGAACGCAGAGTTGGATCTTTATCTGCCAATCCCGCGCTCAGAGTTAGTTAAAAGTTCAATACTTTATAATGCTAAAAAGATGCATAATCATCTACCGCCTAACATCAGGTCCATTGCATCTTTTCTCGAATTTCGCAGGACGTTGAAGGTGTATTTACTGGGGAGAGCCTTGTACACAGTAAGCGAGTTGTTTATGGTTTCCTAATTCTAAATTTTGAGCAGCTTACTCACAGGTTTTGTTTTTGTTCCTGTATCATGATAGGTTATTATAAGTTATTGTTTGTTTGTTTTTTTAGTACCTATAATATGCTTACTCGCACAGTATAAGCAGTTAGACCTAGATGTTTGTTTATTAGTTTTAATCAAATTTTGACCATGAACTATTTGTTCAAGTGAACTTCGTTGACCAGTCAGAAACAACTACTCCGAGGCAAATACCCCTACCGGCGTTGAACTACACTGATTGGTCTGAGCTTTCGTTGGCAATAGAAATTGCAAGAAAGATTTTTACAGGTAATGACCAACGTGAATACAGGGACACTTCGGTCCCTGTTTGGGAATCGGCCCACTGAGCAGTGGACTCAGGCTTCCCGTGCCAATCCTTGACGCGTTTCGTCCTTGTTAGGACTCATCAGAAGGACATAGGCTGAAGCTCCCTGTCCAAGCAAAATTGAACTTCGTTGACCAGTCAGAAACAACTACTCCGAGGGCAAATACCCCTACCGGCGTTGAACTACACTGATTGGTCTGAGCTTTCGTTGGCAATAGAAATTGTTAGAAAGATTTTTACAGCATCTTTTACATTTTTACAACATCTTTCTAACTATTTGTTCAAGTGTTTGGTTTTGTCTGTGCTTTTGCATTTGTATGTTTTGTTTTTTATTTTTTCAGCTTTGTCCACAAAATTGTAAAATTTTCTGACAATAAAGACAATTCTTTCTTTCTTTCTTATACAAATTTGAGTTAACCAAAGTGCAATATATGGTGTTGTTGAGTTATCGATCATTCTCTAAGTGATAAATATTTTTCTGTCAAATACACAACTGCATAATAAATAATATGTTTGGCTTTAAAACCAGTTTAAAAGTTAAACGTCAGCTATAAATGATGATCTGGTGGTAACTATGAATTGTTATACCGCTGGGGCCGTTCCCCAAGGTAATTGCGGGAGCCATGTTGCTCATAAATAGCAACTCGTGCACTGTCCGGCATCATGACAGATTAGTACATCATCAATCATGGGGGCCGCACGATAACAACTATGGCGCACTAATCTAATTGAAATATTTACGCGAAGAGACCCTAGTGACGTCACACTACCGCAAATCAAACATATTTCGACCCTGCTATGAAGAGGGAGGAACATATTCCCCGCCAACATGGTTGATTACCGGGGAGCGGCATAGTTATTAATTCTAGGCTTGCGCTCATATCAAAGAGTCAATGTTGTTGTTTTTTTAACTAATTCATGAAAAATTGACTTGCATTGCAGAATCGTAATTTGGGACTTAAATTTATAGCATGATAATATAATAAAAAGAGGGCTTTCAGATAACGTCGCATTTGCATGATATGCACTAATGGCTTTTTGGCTAAAATACCGGTGGCGCACAACAATTGCGAATGCATGATATAAAAAGGTCGTGCGCCAAATAAGAAACTTCGGAATATTTTTATTATTCCCAAAGGAAAAAGCGCTAAACTTTTGACAAACGACATTTGCTCTCTAATCCGATTCTGGCAGAACCTTGAGAAAAAGTTTCGAGGTGCATGCTTCGAGTATGTGATGGGAAAATGTTAGATGACACTTACAGATCAGTCGGTGATATATCGGAAAGACGTTAAGTCTAGAAGTTTTCTAGCACTTCCTCAAAAGTTTGGATCAGATGGGTGAATAAGCGCATTTGAATCGTAGCAGTAATCTTGGAAAACAAACTTTAATAACGATTTGATGATTTTTTTTCTAGATAAAGCACATCGAAATTGATCTGATGCATTAAAAAGGAAACCTAAAATTTCGTTAAAAATCGTCTATAATTAAAAGCTTCATGACCCTGTACACAAACGTTAAACACTTAAATCATAAAATTCTATATTGCGCCTTATTTAAGTAAATTACCAGGCGATAACATCATTAACGCGTCATCCAATAAAATCGAAATTTTGGGGATCAAACTTTTTGTGCCGCTTTTGTCTCATCCAATTTTACCACTTTCGCTTCAGTTTTGGTCTAGTGATGGCAACTTTAAAATCTTAAATGCAACATATAGTATAATACAGCATTTTTCGATAGAAAATTGAATTACAAAACTGGCAAGTGGAACTAAAAAATGTCCACGTTCATATGCATCACCTGACCTTTAGAATACCTGTCCCGTACATGATTTATGCGTTTTTTAGTTAATTTTTGTAGTCATCTACTTCAACAAAGCTCTAACAAATATGGCAATGCCGATTTTGTAGTTTATTTATTTATTATTTATTTATTGAGGGGAAATCCCATAATAGCATACAGAACATCTATTTACAATAATTAGACGTTTAGACAACAAATTAAGTAGACAACAAGAAATAAAATAGAAATACAAAAGACTACTCAACAACATGATAAGATGGCGAACATTACTTACAATAAAATTATTTCTTATTACTAAATATCACATTAACAATTAAGAGGTACAACTTTGTTTAAGGAGTTAAGCTTTTAAAGTCTTCACGAGTACTGAAAAAGTCCAGGGTATTGAACTCATTGGAGATTCGGGAAGCTCTGGAGATAAAAGTGTTCGAACCATAGTTAGTCCGGTGGATATTTTCTGAGAAGGTAGTGGAAGAGCGTGTGGTTCTTCCTGGGGCATGAAGTCCAATTCTGGATAGTAAGTATATGAAATCGTTGTGAGAGCTTAGTATTTTGAAGAATGTTGATAAATCCCTTCGATTTCGTCTGGTGGCTAACTGTTGCAGGTTCAAGCGTTGGGAGAGTCGGAGCGAAATAGAAAAAAACTGAGTACGCCACTGGATCGTGCTCAAAAAAGTATCTCCAAAATGTTTTAACAGAAATAAAAAAAAAAGATAAATAAAAAACTTATAGCTATTTTTCACAATGGGGGAAAATCGAAAATCGCCCTGTATCAATGGTACTATTGAAGATATCGCGATACGATTTTTGACAATCGACGTTTCTCGAAAATCGATTCCATGCCATCTAAGTCAATTTTGCTCTATTGTCTGGAAGTATGTTTTTCCTGTTGAAACACTCCAAAATGTAACACCCTGTACATGAAATATGTCTAGAATTTTCCGCAGAATCCAGAAATATCATAAAACAGGAGGTTTTAAAAAAATTAAGTTGATAACCGTAGAGCTGTTCTTGGAACACCGTGTTTTTTCGAAGAGGCCCTGATTTATTTATTATATAATTTATTCCATTTGGCTGATACACAATGTGTAATATACTTTTAGAGGGGTGACCCATCTGGACGCCATCATATCGTTCCTATAACCATTTCTCTTTGAGGTGGATTTTCTCTCGCCTTTTGATCGACTACAACGGTGGCATCTTGTTTATGAAGCGTAAGTTTTTCAGTATTTAATCTGATGGAGCAGGGAGTATCATATTTTAATAAACCAAAATCCATTGAAACTTTTCGAGGACCAGCCATAACACTGGTAATCATTTACCTAATATATATTGATATTTCTTCACTTCTACATCGCCGATCATGCATGAAAATCTTCCTCTGTTCTGTCAGTAGTTTGTAATAATAATGTTTTTACTTTAACATTTTAAATTATTGTTAATATTACTTTTTTGTTTCAGGTAAGTTCTGGACAAGTCTAGGTATTCAGGTAACTATGCTAGGCTTTAAAGAATAGAACTTTTATTTGCTACTCTCAGAGCTGCTAAGTTATTCTTACAATAACCTAAGAAAGTTTCAAGTTACCATCAAAATTGTTATTGCTTGGTTTAATTCGGAATCATCCCCATAAATCCCTTTGATTCCGTCTGGTGGCTAAGGGTTACAGGTTGAAGCGTCGGTAGAGGTCATTATAGTTGTAGATATAATTTTCGGGAGGAGGAGGAATACCTGCCTTGAAGGCCAAGTACCGTACAAATTTACGCTGCACCTACTCCAAGGCGTTAATGTGGACAGAATACATAGGTGACCAAACCGAGGAGCAGTACTCCAGGATAGGCCTTATCATTGTGCAGTAGAGAGGCCTGATGGAAGAGATGTTAGTGAAGTCCCTTGAACACCTTTTAACAGTCCAGCAGTTTCAGAGACCTGGTAGCAATATCCGAAATGTGGCTGGAGAAGCTTGACGTGCTATCAAAAAATGACACCCAGATCATGTGTTTGTTTCAAGTGGTTTCTTGGCATATGTGGTAAATAAATTGTATGGGGCTTTGACTTTTGGAGAAAATTATAGTTTTACATTTAGAGGCATGAGTTCCATGCCACTTGTGACACACCATTCGGAAAGTCTATCCAAGTCAGATTGTAGTCTGGCATAGTCTTCGTGGAAGGAGACTCGGGCGAATATCTTTAAGTCATCGGCAAAACACAGAAACTCACTATTAATGAAACAAGAACCAATATCGTTGATGAAAATATTGAATAGCAGGGGTCCCAGGTGAGATCATCACTAACCCAAAACAGCATTTAATGTTGAGAATAGTCATTACGAGTTTAACAGAATGCCCTTTGGATTGAAAAACGCCCCCGCGACATTCCAAAGAGTCATGGATAATGTATTACTATAGTCGGGCCACCGAACAGAGATAGTAATAAAACGATTACCTGGTAACTGGCCCCATAAATAATCTCGACACCCTCTTAAAAGCAGACATTTTCATAGTGTGGCACACCTGAGGGGATGTCAATGAGCTGTGAGCAGAAGTTGATGATCTTGCAAAATCGGTATATATGGAGTAAACAACTCCACTGCTTTCAAAAATCGCTGAGATTTTATCCTAGTACGGAAAACGGCTTGCTGTTCCATTAGGCAAGGGTTTATTAAAGGAGTTAAGAATTTAGTTACTATATTCTCAAAGACCTTAGGGATAATGTTAAGGATACTGATAGGCCTATATTTGGTAATATCCATTTTGTCACCGGTCTTATGGATGGGCGTGATAAAACTCCGCTCCCTAATCTCAGGAAATACCCCACTACCAAGTGATTCATTGAACAAAATAGACAAAGGACGAGATATTACAAATCTTCACCTACTGAGCATCAGAGGAGGGTCCATATGGGCCAGGTCCACGAAAGATCCGTAGCTTACACAGTTCCTCGTAGATAACTGAGATAGAGATTCCAAAGTCATGAATGTGAATGTTACTATCAGAAATGCTTTGGCCAATAACACATGCTTTGTTTGAGTATATAGAATGAAAGTATGCACCGAAAAGATTAGCTAGTTCAGTTTTGGCGAATAGAACATGTAAGAAAGAAGTCTTTAAGTCTGTTGTCTAGCATTGACCAAGTTCCAAATATGTTTTAGATTTTTATCCCTAAGCAATGACACCTCTGAGGATATGACATAATTTGTATAGCAATCTTTGGAAAGAGTCTTACACTGAGCCCGAAGGTGTGAAAATTCAACATAGTCAGCAGGGGAACCCATCTGCTTCCAAGTTCTGTGGGCACTTTTCTTCTTAATTATCAAGTCCTTTAGTTCAAGGGAGAATCATCGTGGAAATGTATGGCTTGAGAGCTTCTTCTTTGGTACACAACAATCGATAGCCCCGGAGTTAGTCATCCCAGCGAACCATCCCAAGTTTATCGTTGAGGAGTGTGTAATTAGCAGACCCAAAATCATAATAGTACGCGTCAGGCTGGGGGACGTCAGCATTGCAGTGAGGTGACTTATTGCAGGTGGCAAAAAGTAAAGCAGGATGATATGCATCAATGGGGAAGATAATGTCATTAGCTAAGAGACAAGTATCCTCGTTGGATAAACATTCGGTGGCTTCACGCTCTGAGGTTAAGGAAGACTGAGCAGCAACAGCTGCAGAACTGAGACTGTCAATACCCCATTGTGCCTTCGGTAAGTTGAAGTCACCAAAAATGCAAAGCTTGTAATCAGGGAATGTATTCGGATGGACTCGGTGGAGGCTTTGTCGGCAAAGCCTCCACCGAGTCCGAAAAACATCTGTAATCCTCGCTATTGGATCTAGGTGGTAGGTAAACTGCACCAAGCAATAATTTTCTATTCCCCGAGTGCACCTTGACAAATAACTGTTCAATAGTTCTGGGTGTCGCAAATTGAGCTAAAAATACCCTTTCGAACTGCTATCAATACATCTGCCCCTCTGGTGGCAGTGCTGGAGGAAGTTGAACGATTACACCTAAAGACGTTATAGTTCCCTGTTCAGCATCATAAAAGTCCTCAGTCAGCCAAGGCTCCGTAAAAACCAGAACTTGGTATGAAACTAGAGGAATAGAACTAGCCATTTGGTACGCAAACCGCGCACATTCTGGTAATAGACTGTTATAGGACTATTCAGATTGTTAATAACTCCTGATTATCGGCTAGATCCCGGAAATCCTGGGCCCCATCGTGTCTGGATATATTGGATTTCCTCTTGAAATTAAATCTGCGGAAAATTACCTTGCTAGGCCAAAATCCACAGGAATTCATTACGTTGTAGTATTCAGGAGTGAAGCCAACTTTAAATGAATTTGTCTTTCCTAAAGTTTTAAGTTGGTCAACAATTAAGTTATCCTCACTAATATTCGGCAGTTTTTTTGTTATGTACTTCGACCTCAGAAATGCCCCGAAACTCTCTTCTGTTACCTCGGCGATAATTCATCAGTGAAAACCCCTCGTCAGCATCAGCTTGGTTTGCATTTGTACTGTTGATGGCCTTTTCCATAATTATCCAAGAAACCGGAGGAGGAACAGGCATTTGAGCTTCGACCAACGGTGCGCTCGTTTTACGCGGTTTCTGACAAGCAGCCAGGGACGAGTAGGTGGAGTGAACCGGGCGTTCGCTGGTGACACCTGCTTCTGCTCCGGCTGCTCCTGCTCCCGCTGCTCCTTTGCCTTGGTTTCGGTCCTGCTTGGCACGATGTACGTCATGGTTTGGGGTTGGATGGATTTATTTACGTACTGTTTCGAGTTAGAAATCCGCTGAACCAAAAGGCGGCTGTTTTCGGTTGTTCTCCTTCAAAACGGTATTCTTGTCGGCCATTTCTTCGATGAGGCTCTTTAATAAACTGACTTTACTGTGCAACTTCTCGTTTTCATTTCATGTTTTAACACTGAACACTCGACTTGCCAATTTTTAAATTCTTCCTTTTTTCACAACTCCCATGAAAGACTTCTTCGCAGGTAACTCAGAAATAGTACTTACAAGACTTTTTTCCACAACATTTAAACTTTTTATTATTCTTGTGGGTAGTAACTCCAATAATACTTTCCGAATCCGACACGTTGTTATCATCGGACGCCATCTTATCTTATCTATTATCTTATCATCTTAATATTATCTATTCAAAAATACGATACTATAACATATGTTACATTTAAGATTTTAAAGTTGCCATCACTGGACCAAAATTGGAGAATATACGCAGGAGTGGCGCAAAAAGTTGTCTAGATCCCCAAAATTTCGATTTTATTGGATGACGCGTCCTGAAGTTATCGTCCGGTTTGAATATGATGAGACCGTATAAAAATCGATTTAAACGAAAGCGACTCATCAAAAATGACTACAACCTCTTTGTTTTATTCGTAGCATGTCGTATCGAAGCCGGAGTTTTTGAAATTATAATACGTCTAAACGGACAGAATAAGCGAAAATTTCCCCTTCAACAGACGACAAATTGCATGCAAGGCCCCAATCTCGAAAAAATAAAAACAGCGAATAGCTTTTTCTGACAGTTTCGGTGTAAGCCAATATTCTGGTCACGGAATATTTTCAACTTTTTAATCTGCACAACTTTAATAGGTGAAGGAAATATTTACGCGGGAATGCCTTAACTGAATTTAAATACTTCCCATTTTATGATGAATGGAAAGGCAGAGAAAATGGTATTTTAATATAAACAGGGTTGTTTAAGCAGCTTTTGCTTCATTTCTTTCAAGCCAAGAACTTTGAAACCTTAAATTCCCTTTGCACTATCGATCATCATTGTTTACTACATATTATCCAAGACAACACCCTCATTATACGTCCACGCCAAGTGTTTTACAGGGTAATACGATATGCGCATAATTAATATTAATGTGCGAAATTATAAAGGAAACAGGAACGGGGAACATGCTAATAATAATGCTCCAAAGTTTGCGCGCTATGCTTTCCAGAAACACGGCATACAGGAACTATGCCACGCGGAAACTTTAAAGACTGTATGCCTCCTATTGTTGAGCAATTGCAGAACTTTAAACTCTCAGGTGGATTTAAACGGTGCTTTGTTACATAATGTGGATGGGTACCTGGATATACGTACGGAAAAACGTTTAGAGAAGTGAAATAACTTTTATATTAACCATTAAAGATCAAAAGATCTATTGAATATTTAATAAAAATATTTCTTACAATAACTTTATTCTTTTTTCTTCCTTTCCTATGTATTTTTTTTTAGTACACGTCAACGTCAACGTTGCTTATAATGTTATCATAAACTATTTTCGAACGTTAAAACAGTAATTTTTATGATCATTTTGACAAGGTATAAGTGCTTCTAATGACTTCTAGCTTGAGCGGCGTATGTTATATTTTGACGGAGAATAACACTTTTATGTTTTCCCATAACGAAATGAGGTAGTTCACCTGTACATATAGGTATAGGTGCTTATAAAGCTGATCGTTTTAATTATGATATTATAATTTAAATTAAAAATTGTGCATCTTCCTTTCTAAATCCCTTTCCCGTTTATCATCTTATTTTTCTGCAACATGAAATGTCTATTTATGATCATTTACTTCAAGTTAGCACACACACAAACTTGTTCACTCAGTTGACATTTTCCTATTACAAAAAGAAGGCAGGTGTCAGTTTTTAAGCCGAGAGAAAATTGTTTTCGACTGGTAAATTGAGTTCGATTCAACGAACGTAGAGCCTGCCTCCTGAGCACAGAGGTCCTATTTCCGAAAGTTTATCTAGTTTTCGGTCTTCTAAAATAAAACTGAGATGAGTTTACACATCCAGGCTAACTCTTTGAAATGTTTTCGGTCGTTAGTGTTACTTTATTTTCTCTGGAAATGCTGAAAAGTAACCATTTTTTTTTTTTTTTGATACTTATTGTGAATCTGTTGTTCCACAAACGTTTCTTGACGCTCGGTGCAGAACAAACTCGGAATAACAACAACCAAACATACAGCAGCATCCTTGAAACCAAACGGAATCATTAGAGAATTTACGAAAAAACGCGGCAGCTAGTATTTTATCTACTAGTTGAAAGGCCTCTCTCTGCCAGGCAATGTAAATAAATTATTTGTCATATTAACAGAAGATCATTTTGCTGCGCATCCGCCACTTATTAATTATGGTGGGTACCTGAAAATGGTTTATTCAATTTTTTTTCTTGTTTATTAAATAAAAAAATAAATAAAAAAGTACAACGTGTAATCATACAACACGCTACTGAAGTAAAACTTCTCCACCAAACACACAAGCATGCCAGGACAAGGATTAAGGAAATGGTAAAATGGTATAATTTGTACACTATCAATTTAATTTTTTTTTTTTTAAATTATTATTTCACATTATCCTTATTGTCAGAGCCATTCTCCAAGCATGAAACATTGGGCGTATGATAACTAAAATATTAAATATAAAAGTTTGATTGTTGTCTATCCAAATATCTACAAAACACTACAATTATACAAATTTGCCATATCGATATTATAGGAATATGACAAATTTGTATTCGCGAAAGCTCCCGAAGTAGGCGACTTCTATGATCAGCTTTGGTACTCAAAACTCAGTGAACAACAAAGCAAATTTGCATTTAGCCTCGGGCATTTTTTTTGGAAGTTTTTAATTTTCTACAGAATATTATTTTTTTATGTAAAGTTTCTTTTATATAAAACACCGCAAAGCGCAATTTAACACCAACTAATCTCAACAAATTGGCTTTGTTGTTCACTGAGTTCGGCAGCCATATTGCTATTGCTAGTGACCCAAAAAACCTTTTCATACAGTAGCGACAATAGAGGTCCCGCCGCTATATTCTTCCTTACTTCTTGCTAATTTTAAATATTGTCACGGCTCTGGTGTGCGTGACAGAAATCTTGGGTCTGTTTATTCCAAAATCAAAGTCCAATTAACACAACAATAAATTATTCCACGTTACTATACACTAATTACTTCACTAAGCAACTCAAACAACTTAACTCTTTACGACTTTACAATATTCACTATCTAAATCATATCACAGCCAATCTAAAAACTACTAACTAATACCGGCCTTTAAATATCCGTAATCCATTCTTGTAAAATCCAGAATTAACGCGATAGCCTCCTTTCTTGAACAACGCAGTATTTTCTGGAATTTTAGGCATGGATTCTGTATACCCTGGCGAAAGCGCACCGTCGCACTTCCGTCCTTTTAAGGTTGATCGTCTTGTGATATTTCGTAAATCTGTCCAGATGTACAACTTTCATCTTGTTCCTGGTGTTGCGCTGAACTCGATAAACCAAATCATTAATCCTCTTGATTATTCTGTAGGACCCTACGTTCTCGAATTTTGTTTAAAGTCTTGTTAGCTCCAAAATGTGCCCCTGAAGTTCCGTCATGTATTTCTTTTAATACATCTTCTACACTCGTTCTTCCGAATAACTAGTTGGCTCTTCGTAGTTTTCCCATCGGCACTTTCCCAAACTGTTTTCAGTAAACCATTTTTTACGGCCAGAGAGTTCCACTGAGCGCACAACGCATCTTTATCTTTAAGATGTAGAATTTGCCCGATGTCTTGGACTGCCTCTTGATCTCTGATTTGTTTGGTAGTCCATTTATCATCAACGATAAGACCCGTTCTTCTCACAGCTGGAACAGTGTTTTTTTTATGCATATCGATTCTTTTACAATGCTTGCAATCTACTTTACATGGCCTTCTAGATAGAGAGTCAGCATTGTTATGCAGGTTTCCAGGTGGATGTTTAATTTGGAAACCGTATTGCTGCAATTTCTCAATCCATCTAGCAAGCTGTGCTTCGGGAGTTTTCATTTCTAAAAGCCATTTTAGAGCTGTGTGATCTGTTCGAATCAGAAACTTACGTCCGTAGAGATACTTATGGGAATGGTCGACTGGCTTTTACTATAGCAAGCAACTCTCTTCTGGTAACACAATAATTTCGTTCTGGCTTTGATAAGGTTCTGCTGTAGTACTCTACAACATGCTCTTCTGAATTTTGAATTTGTGAAAGTACCGCTCCAATACTGGTGTTGCTTGCATCTGTGTCCAAAATCATCAGCATGCCCTTCTGATCGGGATAGGACAACACTGGGCTTATACATAATGCTCCTTTCAATTTTCTAAATGCGAAATCGCAGTCTTGAGTCCAATTGAATGTTGATTTTTCTTCCGTTAATCGATGAAGCGGAGCAGCTATATTGGAGAATCCTTCCATCCATAGTTCATGTTTGTCGCGTGGTTTTGGCCAATCTCTGACAGCATTTATTTTTCCTTCCATAACTTGTATGCCATCTTCAGATACCACGTGACCTAAGAATTCCACTTGCTTTTGAAATAGAAAACACCTATTTGGATTTAGTTTTAAGTTGGGATTCCGTAAGCGGTTGAAAACTTTTTTCAGGTTATTGAGATGTTCTTGGAATGAATTTCCCATGATCATGACATCATGTAGATATACCAGACAAGTTCTCCATGTAAGGCCTCGCAAAACTAGATGCATCACTCGCGCAAACGTAGCGGGAGCATTACACAATCCGAAAGGCATTACGTTAAACTAGTATAACCTGCTTCCAGTACTAAAGGCAGTTTTCTCTTTGTATATTGCCACTTGCTAGTATCCAGTTTTAAGATCCAAGGTGGAAAACCATTTGGAGTCCGATAGAGTTATTAATGTATCGTCTATCCTCGGGTCCCGAGGCTCGGGAGAGGGAAGCTGTCCTTCTTGGTGACGTCATTAAGCAAAGTCTGCATCAAGGTGTCTGTATCCACTTTCGGTTTTACAAAATGTCGCTTATCTAGTAGATCACAGTTCGATATTTGCTTAACTGGTTCGAAGGTTCCAATAATATCTTCTTCCTTCATTTTTACTGGTTCAGAAGAAACATTGGCAATTCTTATCATAATGTATCCATTTGTTCTTACTAGAGTCTTTCCAACGAGAAAATCTGGTTTATCTCCAATAAAATTATGTGTTAGTCCAACGCAGCACCCAGGGTTTGTTTCCAATTTTCCGCAAATGATCTTCTCAGTACTTCCAGGAATCCTCACCGGGTTTATGGCCAGGATCTTAACGGCTTGAGATTCTTCTTGTGTAGTTAGGGAAAATTCTTCATCACCAAATTTAAGGATGTTCATAGAAGGATCGAAAGAGAAACCATGTTGGCCGATCAAATCCATTCCCAAAATAAAATGATCCTCTATATCGGCGACTAATATTTGGTGCCTAAAGGTGGTAGTTTCAAAAGTAAACTCAATCACAGCTTCTCCTTGAACTGGTGCCGATTTGTCCGTGACCGTTCGCAGTGACAGGTTCCTAGTGAGCAGTTGGATTGCCCGAGACTTGACTAATATTCTTCTTATTATAGAAACTTCAGCATCCGTATCAAAAGTGATGGTTCTAAATTCTCCATTAGTTTGTCTTTCGAATTTTAGTCCTCTACAATGACTGCTCAATGATTTCATGTAAACAACCCTGGGGGCTTCGTCATTAGGTACCAACCAGCATTCCCCCTCCGTACTGGTTGGTTCCCAGATCTTGAAAAGCGTTAGAAACGATACCTGGATGGAGACGACATCCTTACTTTACAATCCCATTGCATTTGTCCAAGCCTATGGCACCGGTACATTCTACTCGATTTCTTGGTGTTGGTGTTTGTCTGGGGTCATTTCTCGTTTGCGTTTTTACGTTTCCTACACCGTGAATGCTATTGGTTGTGCTGACGACTTAGGAAATGTACTGCGCACCAAACAATCCGTTTCCTAGACAGTGGGCGCAACGCCAGCCGTGAACGCTACTGGTGCCGCTGCCGAGTTGCAGGTGGATTAGTAGAGATATAGCATCTAATCCACCTGCAATATAATGCACGAGTTACGTAACTCACCGTGTAAACTGTAAAAAACTGGATCAGAAACTTTTCTGAACCTACTTGCACAGAGTGGATTCTAAATATTTAGAACGTATCCTAAAATAAAAAAAACTACAGTATCGAAAGGATTCGGGTTGTCAGCGCAATGCTAAAATTAAAGAAAAGAAAACAAGCAGCGTTAGAGAAAGAAACAGGAACTGCGGTCCAAAATCTTTTTCAAGGTTAATCATGAAAACAAGTTTTCAAGATGCAGGGATCTCTTATTGCTTAAGGAGGGGTTTAGAACGCCAAGTTGGTGTGAATTTGTTATATTATCAAAATGTATGTATCTTACTCATTGAATTGATATTGAACATTACAATTTACCAAGCATTTATTAATGTTACTTATCACCATCTGTCAGGCATTTTTAATATCCGCCACTTGAGTCATCCACTGTTGCGCCCACTGTCTAGGGAACGAAATGTGTGGCGCGCAGTACATTTCCTAGCTCGTCAGCGCAGCCATTAGCGTTCGCGGTTTAGGAAACGTAAAAATGCTTCCCGTTTGTCTACCTTCTAGTAATAGTTTTCCCATTTTCTCCATGAACTTACTTATAACATTTGTCGATTGTTTATTCTCTGGGTCTTCAATGGATACTGCTCGTATTCTGGGTAGTGAGGCACCAAAGATTGCTTCCAGTTCCAGTGCTCGGACAAGGGCTTCGCTACTTTTCCTGAACTTAGACATTCTCAGGTTTTCCTGGATCTTAGAATCTCTGAGACATCAATAAACGCAGCTACTGCCATCCATTCCTGCATGTCTTCCCCAGCTGCAGGAAATTCCAAACTCACTAGCATTTTAACTTCCGATTCGAATTCTTGTATACTCTCGATTGGTTTTTGAATTCTTGAGTTCTTAATACATCTTGTCTGTAATGGTCTCCGAAGCGCAATTCTAACGTCTGCTGGTAGATTGGTCTGTTGATAGATTGAAGGAATAGACTGACGAAGGTCTAAGGCAGGTTGTCGTAGAGACACTATCAGTGCTGTAGTTTTTTCTTGATCGTCCCATCCGTGGGTGGCAGCTACAAATTGTCGGATATACATGGTCCAGGACGTAGAACCGTCAAATGTTGGTGGTTTTATCTTGATACTAGAGAATGATGGTACAACACTACCTGGGTCTTTATTCTTGAAACCGGGGAGCAGCGTTCCCAAAAGAACAAGTGTTCCGTCTTTGTTACTTATGTTATCATTTCCATATTATTGAGAGAGGCGGAACACTCGTTCTCCTGGGAATGCTGCTCCCTTGTTTCAAGAATAAGGACCCTGGATCGATGTACTGTATTTCTAATTTATTCCTCTTATCTTCGAGTGGTTGAACTTGGTACTCAACTTCTTGTCTTAATTGCTGGACATCGGCTTTGAACTCAGCTTTTACTTCCTGAACGTCGTTTTTAACTTCTTGGAAATCGTCTTTAACTTCTTGAACATATCATCTTTAACTTCGACTATCACTTCCTCAATTTTTTGTTCTAGTTTAGCGACAGTTCCTTGAATGGTTGGAAATGTTTTCTACAGTTTTCCAAGGTCTTCTCGCCGTTCTTGTTGTCGCCTATCTTCTTCTTGTTTTTCTTGTTGTCGTTTGGTGTCTTGAAGTTCCAACATTTTGCGCAGAAATTCTTCAATTTTTTGTTCTTCCATTTTTGCTTGTTGTCCGTAATAGCCATATACAGAATGTTCTAGAATTTTCCTCAATATCTCTTAATATATCTTTCCTGGTTTTTGATCGAAACTACAAACACTTTTGTGAAGTCACAAATTGGATAACTTGCTTTATTCTCGAATAGAATGTTCTAGAATTTTGTTGAAATGTCTTTTCTGAATGTCGATTAAGATAACAAACACGTCGGTGAAGTCAAAAACTCGATACCTCCCTTGGTTTCCAAATAGAATTTTCTAGAACTTACTTGAAAATTCACTATCACAGTCAAAATCGGGTATACAGTCACTTCCGGGGTAATTTACACAGCGGTCAAGTCTCTTTTGGTGATTGTCACTGCTTACACTGACTGTCCCAGTGTTCACTTAGTGTCCACACTAGTATCCGAAGTAGTCCGCACTATTCTGCAATCTGGTTTCACTTTGCAGTCCTCGAATTATATCTCACTTCTGACACCAATGTCACGGCTCTGGGGTGCGTGACAAAAATCTTGGGTCCGTTTATTCCAAAGTCAAAGTCCAACTAACTAACTTGCATAAAACGAAGTTACCCTACCGTGCGTAAAGAATTTCGAAATTCACTTCAAAAATTCGGCGACGACAGGTTTAAGAATAGCGTTTTAGCTATCTTTTTGTAAAAACAATTTTCTAGAGCAACCCACAACTTTATTACTAGAGACGACACAGACATATAAATATTAGTATTTTATGTATTTAGATTATTCCTGAGAAACAAAGATGGATAAATAAAAAACGTTGAGGACCTACGATTAACAAAAAAAACTTTTAAACGCGATACAATGTATTTTTTCTACTCGCATGCGCAAAGTTATTACTTTGCACACTCATTTGCGTTTGAACTTTGCGCACGGAAACTCTTTGCGCACTCATTTTTGTTACGCATAGTTACCGCATTTATACTCGATTTTTCAATGTTTTGTGGGTTTCTGGATAAACTTCATTCAGAAAGAGGGCCTGATGTTATTTTCGTTCCAAGAAAGGCATCCAGGTAGTGTTAAGCTTTTTTAATTTGATACTTTCTATATGAGGAGCGAGGGAGGAAAAATCCAGCGAAAAGAGATGTGAGGTCAGGTGACCATTGGCATGGAGAGCCACCAACTCACATTCCTTTGGAGTATCAGATTATAAAAGTAGGACTGTAAGTTATACTTCTCCATACCAAAATTTGGCAGGAAAAACTTACTTGTTCAGTTTCTGAGTAAACCTCGCTAGCACAACCAATGTTCCTAATAAAGTCATGCTGATCCTTGAAAAAAAAATTGAAAACACAACACATTGAACTAGGAGAGACAATTACCAATTTTGAGCATCTGGAAACATTCAGGAAGATTAGGTACAGCTCCTCTGGATGCAAATCTTCAAACACTCGTAGAAAAAATATTGTTCCTTACACTTGCGCAAAGTGTCTTTCCCGCACTCAAAGCTTATCCGAACTCGCGTCGTTCGTCTAACTGCTTTTTCGTGCGGGAAAGTATCACTTTGCGCACTTGTTAGGAGAATAACTATTTTACATTTATTTATAAATGCTTTTTGGTCTCTTTTATGCTATGCAATATTGAAAAATTGTTATATTTGTTGTTGAATATTTGGCTAAAAACTAATTAATGTATCCTAATTGCCCTTCACAAAAAAATAATTGGCCAGTTAATCTAATTAAAGTACAATACCGCGGTACCTATACATTAATTGAATATTTCGCGAGGTTTACATTTCCCAATAAACAGAGTTTTTATTAATTATCGTATTTACAGTATAACATCAAAATTCTGCCAATAATTATAACAATATTTGCCATATTGGTAGGACAATAACCGTAACAAATTAATACGTTAATATTAAGCAATAACCATGTGTTTTTTTAATTTTATTAAATACATGCACAGTTTGAAACCTAAATTATTAATTATTGTTTAAAGTTAATTATATCCGGGTTTGCAAATTTTCATATGATACTGGTGACAGTTCTAATTAAAATAAGTCCAGATACACATTATACATTTGCGTTGTTTGCATATCAAGAGACCTATCATTTCAAAGCTTATTTGGTATCTTATAAAAGTATATGATAGTTGCTCTTCAGACTAATTTAGCGGTTCCTAGTTTTCTCATGTTCTTTATACTCACGTGCCGCCACTGATCTCCAGAGGTTGAATTTCGATCAGAATTCTATCCCGAAAGCCGCACCAGGGAGTTAATTTGCTGCAACATTAATGGACGAAGAGTGTAAGTCAGTCTAGAGTATAGACACCTTATTTTGAATCAACGGTTTTGTTTTAGAACCGGTAAGTAGATTTTCCGGAGGCTAATAAGAAAATACATGGTTGAACCGGATCGAGAACCGGATCTTGCTTGATTACCTATTAATTTTGAAAGTGATTGGAAGGGAAGTATTGATGGAGATATTCAATTTTCATATTAAGTGTACAATTTATGTGCGAATGATACACAAGTGTCTAAAAAAATTTTTTACCTACGAGCGTGCGGTAAAGTTCACTTTACCGCACGTATTTGCAAATGGAAAGTATCACTTTACCGCATACTATGCGGTAAAGTGCACTTTACAGCATAGTGTGCGGTAAAGTTAACTTTACAGCATAGTATGCGGTAAAGTAGAATACAGAGTGTGCGGTAAAGTAGAATTTGATATTTATAATCAAAAATCCTCTCTTTTTCAGAAAATGGATTTTTGATCATTCCTAAATCTTATATAATTTCATTAATTAATCTGATTCATTAATTAATTTTATCAATACCTTTTTTTGGAGATGTAGATGCTCATAGTTTTGTACCTAACACATGCGGAAAGTGTTTTTACCGCCCTTAACGGCTTGACCGAACTCCGCTTCACGTCGTTCGGTCACCTGCCGTTGCGTGCGGTAAAGTATCACTTTCCGCATTTGTTAGGTAAATAACTATTTCGTTGAACTGAGTAATAAATTATAGTTACTGTGCGTACAGTGTCAACAACAAGTCTTCATCATGAAAAATTCCCATATGATGCAATCATTAAAGGCCACACTGTATATTATAAAGTTTGTAAATGTTCGCTCCATTGAATCGAATGAATCGTTACCCCTAAGTAAAAGGGATTTACACAAGAAATTATCGGTTAAGTTATCGTTATTCAGTGTTTTTTTTTTTTTTTAATGTAACCGACTGAATTTTTTCTCCCTCAAATACGGGTGCGCACTAAACCATTATATTTCGCATAAAGTAAAGGGACATTAATCATCGTGTCACTTTGTGTTAGATCAACGGCATTATATTAAGGTATAGCAATTGATACTCTGGTGCGGCGTCTGCGAAATTTTGAATAGATGGATTCTGGTTGGGGCGTAAGCAAGAAAACGTAGATCCATCAAACCGAGTTAGCTAATATTTATCAGGGTCGCGCTCAAGCTAATTTGAATAATGTAATGTTGCTGCCTTTGTAGTTACTATATCATTGGATATGTTAATCGTCAACGATGGTTTGTTTACAAATGTAGTATCGTGTGGTCAAGATTTGTTTATGTAGCTTATACCAGAGCAGAGCGACTCTACTATTTCAAGTTTTACATGCATCTCACCCTAAGAATTCGAAGAGGAGCCTATTAAATAACCTTGTTATGACTTTTATTTTATTTTGATTGAACTAATTGGTTAATTACTTACTTTGTCAGGAGTACATTCGAGTTAAATTTTATAAAACAACACATAGTCTGACGTTCTTACATTTAAAATAATGTGTATAATCACAATCACAACATTTAGGTGTAAAGGGCCCTAGGGGTTGAACTTCTTGTTTTGTTTTATTCGATAAATTTATAATTTTAATAATTTCTATTGCAGAAACGTGTTTTTTCTTCGATAATTTAATAATGACGGTTTGGCATATGGAAAAAGATGGTAAATGATGTTTTCGGACGAATTGCGCATGTGTGAATTACGAGGGCAATTCAGATTCATATTGTTCAATTTATTATTTATATTCGAAATTTTTTCAAAAATTTTCCCTCTAAAAACATTCTTTATTTTTTAATTTTATAGAGTCAGGCTGAAAACTATTTTAACAAATTTTAAAATTGAAAATTGAATCGATGATTTCATTAAAGTATTGGTGTGGGTTGTGAGAGAGGAACTTGATGAGTTTGTTGATTTCATCATTGAGTGATCAAATTTCATAATTATTTTAATTTTAGTGCATTCAATTTAAAAGGCGTGTTTGCAAAGGTATATAAAGTTTTTTTTTTTTTTAAAGATAATTCCCTAAGTCAAAAATTTAGTAACTATGTTGGCAACACAAGCCTTTCCTACATAAAAAATTTGGAAGCATTGACAATTTTACATTGTATTGCCAACATAATGTCATTTTGACTTTTATTTTTAAAAAAAAACAGACATTAACTTCTATTCAAATTTACTTGAGTATTCAAACAGGAGCAATTGTCCTGTAGTTCCTTTTTTATTTCAATGTCCTCTATAAAATCAAGTCTATTGAAGTTTTTTGAAGAAACGTTATGGATGATTCTTGTAACATTTGAAATGTCACAAAAATATATTTATTGTTCTTAATTATTTTAAAAGTACTATTTCATACACCTAGCGACATCTATGATTCTTCTGACTAGTTTTCCTTACCTAATATCGAGAATTCTGTTGTTCCGAGTCACCTGTAGCGCTGTCATTTTTATGATTTTGATAAGCTTGACAGATTAAGAAAGAAAAGATTTAGGTACTTTTGACTTGCCCTTTTTCTCTTTTGTTTTGGGACCGAACAGGTCGTCCCGATTTTTAGAATTTTAAAAATCTATGGCCACTTGCACCAACATTTTAAGACTAACTTAAGTCCGACTTATCTTTAAGCCGAGACTTAACTCTAAATTTTAGTTGCACCAGCAGTCGAGCTAGACTTAAAGTAGCCTTAAATTGAATTTTCTTAAGTCGCCAAAATCCAGGCCTTAAATTCGACTTAACATAATATAAAGGTGGGTTCTAACAGAAAATTGAATCTAACTTAACATTTGAACTAACCTAACCTAAGAAGTTCGGAATATGCACGCTAATGACGGCGTTCATACAGCTCCACTTAAGATATAACCTAACTTAACAAGAAGTTCGCCAACTTTTATCTTTTCCTTAAATTAATGTAGATTTTTATGAACGACAAAAAATAAATTTAAATTGAGTCTTAAGTTAGGTTAGGTTAAGTTAACTTAAATGTTTTGTTTGAACCCATTAAGGGCCGGTTTCTCAATAGCGAGTCACCTCCAGTGGTTTTAACTCCAGGATAAGCGTGTCGAGTTGCTATGTTTACCCTGGAGTTATGCTTAACCCGGGGGTGACTCGCTATTGAGAAACCGGCCCTAAGGTGGGTTCTAACAAAAAATTTAACCCGTAATGACCTATAAATTTCTCATATATCTTATTTTGTTTCTGTAGATCCTCTTTTTGATTCTCATAATGTTGGCGGTGTCCGTTTTTGTCATCTTTTTCGTCGATTTGCTCCGAAATTTTGACAGGCACGTGACTGGATCAAACAGTTCCAATTTACAAATTACGTGCCTGTCAAAATTTCGGAACAAATTATTAGTATTTTAGAATTTGGTTCTTCCATTGCTCAAACTCTCAATCAGAAACACCCAAACACCGAAAAACCACAAAATACTAAAGCTAAAGACTATTTGTCAACTTTTGTCACACTTCTGTCTGTTTACTGAGAATTTCGCAACGTTGCCATCGCCAAAAATTATTAAGTCCGACTTTGCCAAGTCGGCATAATTTGTCTATGGTGCAAGTAAATTAAATTAAAGGCTAACTTAAAATCAAGACCTGACTTAGCTAAGACCAATTTAAGTTGCGGTTGGTGCAAGTGGGCATTAAAACTTTATCTTTGTTTTTGGCTATCGAAGCCATATTCTTGAAAATTAACTAGCCAGAAGAGTACTTGATCGTGTCTACTAGAAAGCTTCCTGGAAAATCAAGCGATTGTTGATTTTTGTGAAGATTTTGGAAAGTGAGGTTATTATCGGCCGTTCAGGTATGTGAATTCCTTTTTCTCTTTGATGAATGAGTCCTTATATTCCCTCAATTCATTCAGGCACTTTCGGCAGGACGGAAAATCCGTGCCTGCACTTCTCCAAGTGAAAATTGACGAATTTGAGACCACGCTGTCCTGGAAACTCAGAGCAAATCTGGGGCCCCTTTTTAAGGAATGTTGGTGTTTTGTAAGAAGTTGATCCCCAACCATTATTTGGTTGTCTCCAGCCAGTTTGGTACCTCCGGATCTCAAATTTTTGAAAACTTTCGAGGCGTTACAAGGATTCCGTCCAGGCTTGTATAGTTACTTACACCCATAGTCTTGAACGTGCCATCTCAATTACCGTAACTTATTTTTTACCTTTTCTTTATCGTCCCCTATCGTTTAGGTTCATTAGCTAATTAATATCTTTGTAAATTCAATTACCGACTTAATTGTTTACTCTATAGTAGTGTTTAGCTATACCGAATAGCTAACTACCGTTCAAAATTAATTATTTAAGTAATTAATTATTATCAGAGTCAAATATTAGCTTTTCTTATCGTTTTCTATATCATTATTCATTTAATATCTAATAATTATGCATTATTATAATTATTATAAATTTATTTCCTTTATATCGAGTACTGATTGATATAATATACCTATTGTGGGTTCATTAACCTTTAAAAGGTTTATTTAACTTGTAATTTCAAATAAATAATGTGGTAGTTTTGCAAGGTAAACTAATGTAAAATCTTTAGGTAGTCCAATCTAAGTTTTATGGTTACCTATTTTGAACTTTAAAGGTAAGAAGGTAGAGCTCTCCCGGAAACCGTGACCCCTTGATTTCACCTAGCAGGTTTTTGATATTTAACTGCCTAGGGATTATTTATTACCTCTCTGCATTGATTAATTTGTTTTTTTATTGATTTGTTTGATTTTGAGTCAAAAATTAAAGGTTAATTTTATTTTAACTTCAACATTTATACTTACGTAATTCTCATCGTAAATATCTAAAATCTGTTTTTTTTTTTCAAAGATAAAAGTCAAACTGACAATATGTTGGCATTGTTGGCAATACAATGTAAAATTGTCAATGCTTTCAAATTTTTTATGTAGAAAACGCTTGTGTTGCCAACATAGTTACTAAATTTTTGAATTGGGGAATTATCTTTAAAAAAAACAGACTTTATTTAATTATTTTTAAATTTCAATCTTTTTATATACCTATTTAAATTAAATTACTTAAGCTGCTTAATTTTTTTAATAAAATTGGATACTGAACAATATTCAGCTTTGAACAATTGAACAACAAGTTCGCCATCCGGTCAACAAATTGTTAATGAACAACAAGTTCGACATCTGGTCGATAAATTATTGTTTTTAGAATTCCAAGGCTTATGTTTTTATTGAATGAGTTAAATGTCAGATAGGTATTGGATTTATTTTACCTTTTCAGATTTTTGCATTTAGCTTTTTAAATAATAGCTAATTATTTGAATAGTGTCTAGTTTGGTTATTCTTTGATAATCACACAAATACACACTAGTGGCGCCCTCTCTTTACTGTACCAACACCAAGGACCACCCCAAGCTAAAGTACCACTGAGCATAGTCGAGCACCATTATAAGCATTCTTTTGTTTCAACAAAAGAGCGTTACATTCTGGAATTTGATTTCGGACTAAAATCGTGTTTAGTGGACTTTAGGTATGCACCAAAGGCTGAATTGGATCTAGTTAGATGTAGGCCAAGGCACTTAGCGAAATAACAGCCATATTTTAACATAAAATTTAACAGCAAACTATCGATGTAATATTGTTAAGGATCATTTATAGATGCTAAAAACCAAAAATGCAACATCTAATTACTTTTAGGGGATTTTATAAACAATATTTAGTGCAAAAACAGGTTTTTTTTTTGTTTATTTCACTGTATTTCGAAAACTAAGGATCGGATGGTTTTGATACTATGGCAATAGTTTTAGAGCATTGAACAAGCTTTAAAATGAGCCATCATACAACCCTGTAGGTCTTTTAGTCTTCGAGAAATGATTTTTTTTCCCCCAAAAAAGAGATTTTCGTAAAAAATTCGTAACTTTTTTAATTTTCATGCTAGACAATTATTTTTTTACACATACATAGTAGATGAGGCAGGCTTTATTGAGCCCAAATTTGGGCCCGGTCCGATGGGTCGTTTCGGCATAATACCCTTGTCAAGCAAAATGGGGATGTTTCTAAAGCAGTCTGTCGAATTGAGGATAATTTTTTTATATTTATTTTGAAAAGTCCACTGATAAGTCGAAATGCCAAACTATGGATCCTCTATCTCAGATTTTCCATTTAATTTTTTTAACGCAAGTAAAACGGCTTCGAACATGACTGAAAATGGAAAAAATTGACGGGAATTCAAACGGAGCGACAGCGAGCTCCCCCCCGCCCACGCAAATTACATTTTTTTTCCATTTTCAGTGATGTTTGGAGCCGTTTTACTCGCGATAAAAAAATTAAATGGAAAATCTGAGATAGAGGATCGATAGTTTGGCATTTCGACTTATCAGCGGACTTTTCAAAATAAATATAAAAAAATTATCCTCAATTCGACAGACTGCTTTAGAAACATCCCCATTTTGCTTGACAAGGGTATTATGCCGAAACGACCCATCGGACCGGGCCCAAATTTGGGCTCAATAAAGCCTGCCTCATCTACTATGTATGTGTAAAAAATTAATTGTCTACAATGAAAATTAAAAAAGTTAGGAATTTTTTACGAGAATCTCTTTTTTGGGGGGAAAAAAATCATTTCTCGAAGACTAAAAGACCTACAGGGTTGTATGATGGCTCATTTTAAAGCTTGTTCAATGCTCTAAAACTATTGCCATAGTAGCAAAACCATCCGATCATTAGTTTTCGAAATACAGTGAAATAAATAAAAAAAAGCCCTATTTTTGCACTAAATATTGTTTATAAAATCCCCTAAAAGTAATTAGATGTTGCATTTTTGGTTTTTAGCATCTATAAATGATCCTTAACAATACTGCATCGATAGTTTGCTGTTAAATTTTATGTTACGAAAAAATTTATCTTCCCTGGCCTACTGATTGATGACATGAAAGTTTGTATAGCGCTGACGTCAGAGCGACGGTGGCGGCAATAGTGGCAACCGGAACAAATACTGAAATGGCGGGAATTTTAAAGTTTGAACTTAGTTGATTGCACGAAAAATAACTATTATGTTGTTCCACATCTTTTTTTCTCAGATCCGAATGAGAAAAATGATGTGGTACTCCATAAAGCTTTATGCAATTTTTTGATGTAGATTAAAAAAAAAAGGAAAAACAAACACTAAATTGTACTACGAAAAAATATATATGTATTATAGCTAGATAGGTCGAATAAAGAGTTAACAAACGCAAAACTCTCCTTCTGAAAAATCACAAGAATAAATATTCTAACAATAAACAACAAAGTTACAAAAATAAAATATTAAATAAACATTATAAATTAAAAAAATAAATAAAATTACTAGGTTTTTCGGCTACAGTTCTCACAGTTATTACATACCTCAAACATGCTTCAATGTATGTACAAGTTAAGCTGGCCAAGGCCTGACAACTACATTTTATCTCCTATAACAGTGAAAAAATATGCCGTATTGAACGTATATCACCAAACTAACATGTATACTTACTGGTTCAGTTTATCCTAGCTGTACATAATTTTATAGGTCCGCAATACCGAGTGCCTTAATAAAGATGACAATTTCTTCTTCTTGTTCTTTAGATTTTGCGAGTTCGAGTCTTCTAGACGACCACCCAATCTGGTAGAAATGACAAATTTTAACATAGAAATGTCGTTATTTTAAGGTTATTTATTTGTTTTCTCTGGTCACAGTTTCTATAGTTATGGATGTTTCATAGGTTTCTACAAAGCAGCTCGGAAAGCTCTGTAACTAATACGGTGTCCTTGTCTTGTGAATTGGTAAGACAGAAAAAGATGAAACAGAATCAAATGATCGGAGTGATCTTTCATAAGTCTCTAGCTTGCCGAATATTCCGCAATGCGCTATGCGCTACCGGCTGCGCAGTAATAGTATAACCTATTACGGCTATACTTTTGAAGGTCTTTTTATTTTTTATTGTCTATGGGCTGACTATTCAAGGTGCTGTAAAACTTAAATTAAAATGTCCGCCAAGAGGCAAACAACCCTTTGTTTGCTTGTCAAGGTCATGTGTTTTGGATAGGCTAATATTGTTAAATCCATGCTCCGTAGACCGTAGCTAACTTCTCAGGATTATTTTAAATGTCATGTCATTCCTTCCTGTCGTTCTATAGGGCACTTTTCTGAAGGCGATCGAACGGTACAGTCGTACTGGTCCGTTAAAATAATAATTTTGTCCCTCGTGCCTTCAGAAAGTCAAATTTTCTCGAGTTACCTCGACTTTTACCTGTAAATGAGTGAAGTTAAAACGCTCATAGTGGCCTAGTGCTTGTGGAAATGTTTTTCCTTGTGTTTTCGAGAAAACTCCATAACCTCATTTAAGACCATCGCCGGTAAGTTTGGTTTTCCAAGTTTATCTAAGGCATCGTGCCTAATTTAACCTTGTATTATAGCTTAAAGTGCATTTGGACGGCCTGGGAGATGCCCTTTATCAATATTTTCGTGGTTCAGCCACTCATTTTGTGTCCAGATCCTTGATTTTCAAGGTAAGCTTGCTTCGGTTATGATATTCGTTTAAATCACCATGCAAGGGTTGCTGTAAAATATAAATGTAATTATTAGGATCTACCGAGGGGCCCCAACTTTAGTGGTGCCAGTCACCGAAAATCACTACACTTTGCCTATGAGAGTATGCAGCTCGCAGCCTCCCGCACCTTATTGCATTTCTTCAAGGTGGCTCTTCTGAGGGTTTTTTAATTGAACTCACCCTAGCTCCATTGGCAGAATATTGATCTAGTATCCTGAAGGACATGGATTAAACAGGTTTTTTATATTTATAAGTTTAACTTTATATCTTGAAATCCTTGGATTTAAGTAATAAACTTCTCTGGTCCTGATCAGTCCAAGAGTTATTTTGTACTGTTACATTGCACAGGGTGCAATGAATTTTTAGGGAAAATTTCAGCTCTTTTTTAGTTATAAGGATTAGTTTTAAGAAAATTATTGAGGAATATTTTTTTGCACTCAGGCTTTAAAAAACATCAAAGCTTCAATTTAATAAATAAAATAAGTGCAGACAGTTGTTACAATGATTTTTGGACTACCTCTTTTTCAGATTTCTTTTGTTATGCATTTTTTTTTGATAAAGTTCATTTGAGGATTTGGAACTTAAAAATTAAATCTTCTGGCGCCCACTATACACACTCCTTACTCACCCTAATATTGCTCTCTGGCGAACAGCTGCCACTGTAATATACTTTTTGTTAAAAAATTCCATGAACAGAGATAGCGGGGTCTATGTCAATTCGTCGTGAGTCAATTCGTCATGCGTCGATTCGACGTGAAGTCAATTCGTCGTAAAGTCGATTCGTCATATACGTCAATTCGTCGTAACGACAATTCGTCGTATATGTCAATTCATCGAAAACGCCAATTCGTCGTAGCGGTAATCCGTCGTATACTCGGTCGTATACGTCAATTCGTCGTATTGCTAATTCGTTGTATACAACGACAAATTATCTATAGGTAATATGTCGTATAAGTCAACTCGTCGTATACGTCAATTCAAAAAACGGACATTTGACGACCCTGGAGACGTAGTTACAGTCTGAAAATTCTTCATACAGCGAACGTGTCTTATATCAGTGATGTTCTTTTCTAGTGTGTATGTTGTATGAATATGATGAATGTATGATCTGATATAATATGATAGTTCATACATGGATGTACCATGTAGGTACCTGACCTGAAAACATGTTTCATTTACATAAGAATAGGTCTGTTTCTGCAGAAATCACAAACCAGTCAGAATGAATTTCATTGGTTGAAATTAGTTTTCTGACTATTTCTGACTTTTCAACCAATGAAATTCGCTCTGACTGGTTTGTGATTTCTGCAGAAAAAGACCCAATATTGTTCCTATGTTATTTCTCTATAGAATAAGGCAATATTTTACGTTTTATCCATATTTCACTGCTTAAACCAATTTTTTGTCCCAAGAAAAGTTTAATTGGCAAAAAAAGTAAAAAATGCGCATATGGTGCTAAGTTTAGAAAAAAAACACAAAATCTGAAAAAAAACCATTTGAAAAAAAACCATGAAAAAAAACTTGAAAAAAAACAAAAAAAACGGATTGTTTTTTTTCACGTTACATCTCTACCTGTATAACTCGAGACCAGACGAGACCACTCGAGACGAGACGAGACTTTAGTACTCGAGACCAAGACTAAATCACGGTCTCGTCTCGGGATATCGAGACGAGACGAGACCAACCCTAAGTCTCGTCTAGTCTCGTCTCGCGGCACCACTAATTAACACGTTGGCTACGACATGAGTCACCATAGTGATGCATAAGATTCACTTGTTTTCAGGCCGACAGGGATGTTTGACCCAATTTACCCCAATACGAGCTAGTCGACGTTACTTTACGACAAATTGACGTATACTACTAATTGAATTCACGACGAATTGACATATACGACGAACTGACTGCACGGCGAATTAACGCATACGACGAATTGACTTAACGACGAATTGACTCTATGATGAATTGACTTTTACGACGATTTTACTTTACGACGAAATAAAGTACGACGAATTGACGTACGACAGATTGATTTACGTTGAATTGACGGTGACCCGAGATAGTGTGTCCTCATGGTGACAAGACAGAAGGCTTTTAATTTCAAAAAAATTCAGTTGGCTCGGCACCATTTTGTATAAATCACTCAATTATTACAATACTCAATTTTTATATTGAGTGTCCGGTCATAAAAAATTCAAATTGGGTAATATTGATCATAGACATTGGAGGATTACGTTACATTTGTCATAGTGCAAAAAAAATATACTTCCTAAGCGAAAAACTGCACCCATTCTCTCTACTTGTCTCTACTCTTTTCTTCTTGGATCTCTCCGTATGAGAATCGAGCAATAAAGAGGATCAACACGCACAATAGGGAGGGGAGGGACTTAACTGGGAAGTAGATCCTATTTATTTTTTTCGTGTATAGCCAAAAGTTTTCGCTCGAATTGCTTTTATCGGGACCTGGGCTGGGGCCCCCTGCTTGATTATCTTAATTTCGCTTCTGAGAGTACAAAGGGTGTTAAATTAGATGTGGGAAGTGGTGCCGATAAGGAATACAAATTGGTGATAAGTGCCAGAGCAAAAACGTTACCAAGCTAGTTTTTAGAAAATTCCAAACCTAAAGCATTTTCCTCAAAAATTTATGAAATATACTCAGTAAAACTTAATCCTTTAAAAGACGCAAAAAGTTTCATATCTTACATAAAATGTCACACTCAGAGGTGGTGAAGTTGAATATATTTCCAATGAAAATACAGTTCAAGCAAAAAAAAAAACTTTTGCAATGAAAATAAAGGGGGTGCTATATACAAAAGGCTAAGACTTTTCAAAGAACAATTGCTACATGTATCGGATATCCGCTCTAAAATCCTACAAGATAAAACTCTTTTAGAGAAAAATGGCGACAAGTCGTTATTTTTAAAACTTGGAAGTGTGATATTTCTAACCAGATAATCTTGTATCGCTTCATGAATGTAAATCGACCTTAACGTCGACCGGGTATTCGCTGTCTCCGCGAATTTCAAAAATTTTCATTTATAGCGGCTTTTAAATGTTTCTTTTATTTTGAAAATGTGCCCTGTTCATTAAATAGAAGCATTAACCCTGTTCTTCAAGAGTTAAATGGGGCTCTAGCCTCTAGAGCCGTTGCTCGCATATCACACTGAAAGAAAAATCATGTTTCCTGGTAAACGAGTTTCCGTTGGTAAACATGGACACAATTTTTTATTTTAAAAGCATACTTAATGATCATTTAACGGCAGGACATAGAAGAGAAAGGGTAGTTAGGGCCGATGAGAGGTTTCAGGAGAATGATGTTTATGAGCAGCATAGGATACTAGAAGGTCGAAAATAAATAAGGACTGATATTTTTTTATAGCCAATAATATTACATTTTAAGGTGAAAAATATGGAAATAAAAAAGACCTTTTTATAATATAACATGATTTTTTTTAAGCTGGGAACCATGAGGTTGTCAATGCTAAAGTTAAATCCTACCAACTTTTTGATAATTAATTTGAAAACAACTCAGACTAAATAAATTGAACAAGCAGGTGCTTGAAAATGTTTAAATTTTAAATACGGAAAGAAATTATTTCACAGAAAAGGCACGTAGGTAAATTAAAGAAAAGCACCTACGTTAAGTAAAGTGTACCATTACAATATTCGTGTGAATATTTATAATATAAAACTATACTTAGTTTATGAGCACAGTACTGGTCACCAAATGCCCCAAATGGTCTGAAGATAGAAAACAACTGCGACGCCGACGATGGTAGATACTACTATCTGTAACGTCTTCCGATTTACGCTGATGAGACGTTATGGGTCGAAACTCGTCCACGGATGGAATAGCGAAGACAATTTTTCCTGGCTTTCTTGGAACTTTCTTTTGGTTACGTAGACCGGAAATTTGCTTTTGCTAGCTGAATAGTATACTGTGCTCCTAAACAAATATTTTCGGTTGTGCTACCCTCAAAATATTTGCAATATTATCGGAGATTCTCCCGGGTTCTTCTGAATAAATTTCTCTCTTTGAAGCCAATATTTAAGTTGCGTCAGAGCCAAAAAGAGAGAATCTTTGTGAAAAAAACTGTTGTTTTTCTTGCTTGAGACGGCAAAAAAGTAGGCCCGTCTGGAAAAGACGCCACATTCAAGAAATATATGAGCTGATTTGACTTTCAGATCACAACTATATCGCCGCAGGATTGTTTGCCTTCTTGATATTAAAGTAAGTGACGGTCTTGATATTAATCTTCTCGAACAAATAATATATTTGTCGCGAGATGCCGCCACACATGCTGCTCGCACGTCTAAACGTATGCTGAATACATTTTTCCTTATGCGGATTTGTCGCGGGGTAGAAAAATAATGGCCGATACTTGATCTAGATGAGAATGGCGGAGAAATTTATTGTCTGAAGTAGAAGATAATGCCTTTGGCGTATTCCCTGGCTTCTGTCTGCCATGTTAAATGCTGTTTGCTCGCCAAAAGTTTAATTACTTTGGAAGAACTGAGGAATATTTTATCCAAATTTAGCAACAGAGTTCTACTCTACTTGAGATAACAATGGAGCTTTGTGATTGAAATATATGTATATAATGTTACACAAATTTCTGGAAATTATTACCAGCAATATTCGGAGTTTCTGAATACATATTTAATATCCACCATATATTAAAAACGTGTCATATTTCTGCCGATTAAAACCACATTAAAATGTCGTTACGATTTTCCTCAATTGGATTACTCATGCCTAAGCATTAAAAGTACAAATCTGAAAGAGCTGGCAAAGTAACTAATACACTTTTCGCTACAACTAAAGCAGTATACATTTTAGAGGAGAGAGAAGTTTCGACGTTGGCTCCCTTTCAGTAGGTTGATGTATGCAAGTCTCGTTTTCTTTCTCACTAGTTCTTCGGGAGTTTTTCAATTTGTGATTTAATCTTGATCGACTTTAATCTGGACCGGATCGGTCAAGCCAATTAGGGAATAGTTTTCAAGTTTGATTTTATGAATACCTATTTATTTTACTCCACCACCAACTTTCTCAAATGAGGCTATTTATTAAAGCTTTACCTTTAACTTTCATTCTCGAAACACGTGAGTTTCTAATTTTTTTCAAATTTCTAAGTCTCATGGCTTGTATATTTTATTATGGTATTGCTGCACACCTACAGTGCGGTGCTTTCTACAATTTGCCTTTCGATTTCCAATAAATTATCTTTTGATCTGAGGAAAACCACCTATTTGAAATATTATTTCTTCAAATCTTAACTTTTTAAAACGTTTGGACTTCTTTTATTCTTACTAGGTATTTTTAATTTCTTTTTTTTTATATATATAACACTAAATAATTGACAAATTCTGTTCCCTTCCTTATTTCCTCCTTATCCCCTATCCTCATCTCTTTTCAAATATGATAAAATTAGCACACATTAATGCAAGATCATTGGTTAATAATTTTAATACATTTCAAAATCACTTATGTCAACACAAATATGACATTTGTGGTATCACAGAAACTTGGCTTCAGAACACCATAAGTAGTGAATCAATTGACATCAACAATTATGCTTTTATTCGACAGGACAGGGGCACCAGAGGTGGTGGGGTAGGCATCTATTTGTCTAAGTCACTTAAATACAATATAATTTTAATGGCAACTGACGTCATGATAGAGCATATATGGGTGGAAGTTATTGTGAATAAGAAAAAAATATTGATTGGCAACATTTATCGTCCACCTGCTGGTAATTGTAAAGATTTTATAGGTTTTTTGGAAGATATGCTAACCGATTTTTATTCTAGATATGATTCAATCTGCATCATGGGTGACATGAACATAAACCTGCTTGATTTGGGTTGCTCAAGCGCTAAAATGCTGCTGGATACCTTGGAGACATTTAATTTAAAACAAATAATTTCAGGACCGACTCGTGTTACTAGGAATTCTAGTACTCTTATTGATCTTTTTTTTTTCCAGTATGGATAATATTCTTGGTTCTGGGGTGAGAGATATACAGATATCCGATCATTTGCTTATTTTTTGTGATATAGAAATTGAATGTAGCATAAAAGAAAGTTTTACCTTCACATTTAGAAAAATAGATCAAATAAATACGGATATTTTTTTGGAAGATCTGCGTAATTTACCCTGGAACTTATTTTATGCCTTGCGTGATATTGTCACGAAAGTTGATTATCTGACCAATTCATTACTAGAAGTACTTGAAATTCATGCTCCTCTTAAGACTATCAAAAACAAAGATAAACCATTTCAACCCTGGATTACTGATAATGTTCGTTTATTGATAAAATTAAGAAATAAGGCTTTGAATAAATTTAGGGAAACTAAAAATGATAACAACTGGCTTTCGTACAAAAACTTGAGAAATATGACAACTTCAGCTATAAGAAAAGAGAAGAAAGCGTATCTTAACTTTAAATTATCTCATGCTAAGCAACATCAAATGTGGAAAGAATTTAAAAAAATAGATATTTGTAAGCCATCTAAAAAACTCAATCTGACACAAGAACTAAAAGATGTGAATAAAATTAATAAATATTTCTCTGAAGTAACTCAAAATCTACCTCCAATAAATCAGAATATTTCTAATTTTTATAACCAAAACAGTATAGGAAACTGCAGATTTCAATTTCAGTTGGTTACAGAGAATTATATTAAAGACTTAATCACTCACATAAAGAGTAAGGCATTCGGTTTGGACAATTTAAATGTAACAATAATACTTTTAGCTCTTCCTGTCATAATTAAGCCTATTTTGCACATTGTTAATCTTTGTATAGAAAATTCATATTTTCCACTACTCTGGAAAAAAGCCAAAATTATTCCTCTTCCAAAAGTTCAAAATGCCTCCTCCTTTTCACAAATTCGATCTATATCGGTACTTCCAGTTCTATCAAAAGTCCTTGAAAAGGTAATGGAAGACCAAATTCGAAGTTACATGGATACTAATGAATTGTTTCCAGCAAACCAATCCGGATTTCGTAAAGGATATGACTGCTGCACAGCTCTTTCTAAGGTAACAGATGATATATTGGCCGCTCTTGACAGTAATGAAGCATCAGTTCTTGTATTATTGGACTAAGGCATTTGATTTAATAAATCATGATTTACTTCTATCAATATTAAAGTATATTGGTTTAGAATTTACTGCTTTTGGTTTAGTTCAGTCATATTTATCAAATCGTCAACAGTATGTTACCCTTGATAATAAAATGTCGGATCCTTGTGAGGTGGTCGCCGGAGTTCCTCAGGGAAGTATTTTGGGCCCTCTTCTGTTCACAATTTATACCTCACAATTCGACAAATACTTGCAACACTGCAGTAGTCATACTTACGCAGACGACAAACAAATACTACTGTCATTTAGTCCCACACAGAGTCAGCAAGCTTGTACTTTTTTGAATGAGGACCTTGGAACGTTGTCTCAGGTGGCAAAGGACCATCAACTACAAATTAATCCCTCTAGATCAGTTGCACTTCTTTTTTGTAGCGAGGTGCATCGGGCTGGTATTGTTGGTGACATGTCATTGAAGATTGATGGTACAAATCTGCCCTCCCAGAATTATTTTAAAAACCTAGTTCTGATAATGGATAATAAACTAAAATTTACTGAACACGTTACAAGCAAGATTAGTTTAGGGTACTGCAACTTGAAATTGCTTTATTCGCATCGAAAATATTTACATCAAGATGCCAAAAAAATGCTGTGCGATGCGATGGTCTTATCACCGTTAAATTATTGTGATGTTATATATGGTCCTTGCTTAACTACTTACGATTCTAGGCGCATCCAGAAATTGCGAAATTGTTGTCTAAGGCTAATTTATGGAATACGCAGAAGAGAACGAATCACGTATAGACTGCAGGATGCAGGTTGGCTGAATATGTATAGTCGAAGAGTGATGCATTCCGCAATATTTTTTTATAAAATTCTTAAAAAAAAGTCTCCTAGGTATCTTGTAGAAAAAGTGCGATATCGTAATCAAATCCATAACCGCAACCTTAGATGTAGCCATATTTTAACGATACCACGCCATAACAAAGAATTTTTCAAAAAGTCTTTTGCATACAATATTGCTAACATAATAAACAAATTTCAAATAGTGGATTTTTCCACTTCGATTGCATCTCCTAAAAAACGAATTAAAACTAAATTATTTCAATCGCAGCTCGTACGAACCTAGTGTTTTGATATTAAATTTGTTGACTTGTTCG
Source organism: Ceutorhynchus assimilis (assembly GCA_917834065.1). NCBI lineage: Eukaryota > Metazoa > Arthropoda > Insecta > Coleoptera > Curculionidae > Ceutorhynchus > Ceutorhynchus assimilis. The sequence goes on from OU892279.1 coordinate 17,226,477, forward strand.
GTATACGTATGTGTGTACGATACTTTTTTTTTCAGTATTATTTTTATTAATAGTGAATTGATTTTATTTTTTAATTTTTTTCATTCCTGCAAATGTGTGCTTTACCTCTCTTTACCCCTCTCTCTCCGTCCCTTACCTACACTCCTTGTCGATTTATTTTTATTATTATTTCCTATAGAAGAGCAAATGGTAAATTTTGCAACCATGTATGCTCCGTCAAGTAGGGGCGAAGAAGGCGCGCCACACAAAAAGCGTACCTGAAGTGTAAGTAGAGAGAAAATGAGAGACCAAGAAGAAGGTTGACCGCCATTGGCGCCATCGTTCATTATTCAATTTCTATATTTTGTATTAAACTGATTGTTCAATCCAATTTGTGATTAGTTTGTGTGTCATAAGGAGCAATCACAGATCAGTTGAATAAATGTAATTTTGTTTTTGAGAGTTCAACTTAAACAAGTATCATTTTTTGACTTTTATCTTTTTTGTTTGTTTATAACATTTTTTTTTTATAACATGTGCATTGTTCATGTATTTAACAAAAATCGTTTCATGCTGTAAACAACGCAGATAAACAGTAAATTAAAATCTAAAGAAATTATGTGTTGTCTTGTGTGCTGAGATTCTGATTTTTGGTATTCAGGACGTGCATTAGGGCCTTGTTGAATCTACTAACACTTTCCTACCCTAACGAGCGAATATCCTGGCAAACAAATTGAAATAATCAATCTAGAGATATTGGCTCAAAATAACAAATATAGCTAAGTAGCCTCCCGTGCGGGACCGCAGTACCTGCTGGTGGAACTGGCCAACTAACCAAAAATTCTTTTGTATTGAATATAGGTAGTGTTGATTGAATGTGGTGTGTGGATTTGAAATTTTAGCACAAGGGCAAAGGACGGTACCTAATTTAAACTTTTATTGACACACAATTATTTACTAAAATGACACAGTATGTTTTGATTTTTTGACGAATGTTAGATCGAGGGCTTCTCCGCCGTGCTCTTTCTCCTCGTGAGTTCCAGGTCGAGAACGGTACGATTTTTTAATAATAAATTAGATGTTTCACCAATTTTTCGCTTATTTTACATATCACAACTTCCCTCAAATTTCCCTAATATTTCCTATTGTCGGGCGCATGTCCAGTAAGGAAAATTGAGTAAGTTTCCACAATGTAGGTCCTATTTGTTTTTCATTTCGTTTTTCTAGAAGATTTGTTTAAAAAAGATATAATAAAAATTCTAACCGTTCAATCTTGCTGATCGAACCCGGGTATGTTATACTACATATCTTTACTTCTAATTGTGTGAAATGGGCGTTTTTCAACCCTGATGGAGAAATACTTGATTTAATACAGTAAAGTGAAACAGGGTCATAGCCGAGGGGTCAACCACTATGATTACAAATGTACAATGATTTCCATATTTTGCAGTAAATGATCGATGAATCTCATATATTCATATCCCAAGAATTGCGACTGATTGCCAATGTTTTTCAGATATTTTTGTATGATTATTAGTGATTTCCTTTTTTTCTGGGGATTCCTATATCATTCCCAATTGATTACCCGATTTACTCGATGATTTCCTACAATCATCCTATTTCCAGCTGATTTTAATACAAAAATGATGTCTAATTATTAAGCTTCGCATTAATATGGCCAAAATAAACAGTCTTTTCTCTCATAAAAACATGTTTCCACTGAAAAATTGTCAACTTCTGTATTTGCAACTCTTCCAAAAGTTAGCATCTTTTATTTTCATGGTTGTCTACATTCACACCGATTTTGTTGTAGGTATAAGTTGTTGAGCCCTATATACATATCATTACGTGTCTACAGTGCATAATATGGATTTAAAATAATGGACATTTCTTTGATTTCACTAGGATGTTTATCTGAATCAGACACATCTTCAGTTAGGGTTTTACTCGGCAAACTTATTTCTTTCTGATTCTGATTTAGATGTGCTATCGTCTCTGCTTCTCGCCCAGCCTAGTATTTATTCTACTTTCCCTTTTCAAGTTCTTATTGCCTTGGATCTTTTCTTTTGTGTCTTTCTCACGAACATTCCCATAGCTCTTAATACTCGATCGGCAAACGTCCCTGCTTCTATGAAAAGAACCAATTTACAGTTGAGCGAATCGCAGTTGCCAAACCCTGATATGTTTAGAAATTCTGTGTCTTGGCAAGTCGAATTCGAGAGAGGTTTCAAGATTCATGTTTTCATTTTCATGATCTATAACATTGTCATACTTCAGGTCTGTTCTCACAGAAGTCACAAACCAATCAGTGCGAATATTGTGATTTCTGTGAGAAAAATACTCTGACTGGCTTGTGATTTCTGTGAGAACAGACCTAATCTTCATCACGTTCTTCTTCTTCTTCAAACTCCAAACTCTGCGTAGTCTCGGGTTTAGTTATTTGCTCAGTTATTGGGAAACTCGTTGGGATATCAAATTCATTTCAAATTGTCTAGCATGAGATGATATTCCTAGCGATTACCACATGATTCTCAGCGATTGCCCATGGATTCCTATGTGATTCCCATGAATTCCTAGGAGATTCCTAGCGATAATCAGGTTATTTTCAAGCGATGTCCATGTATTTTTGATTAATTACTATGTGATTCCCAGAAAAATGTACAATGATTTCCACTAGTGGTTGACCCCTTGGTCCTAGCTAGGACATTATACTTTGAGGGAAATTTAATTTGTAGAACTGGCTATAATTCAATTAAGAATTTAAATGGGTTCAAGTTATCAATATGCTATTACATGATTTTTCCTTCCAAGGCAACCCAATTGATCCCAAACAGAGGGGGCAAAATTGGCAATATAGTAATATATATTAATGGTGCAAACAAATTTCATATTACCAAAAACAGCCCAACTCCACCTCTGATATGTTAGCTAATACTATTAGCATTTTGCATTCTTATATTTTCCTTTGCTCCAGTCGTGATTGATCGAGAAAAGAGGGAGTCTAGCTATCGCCAGCTAGCTACCGGATTAGTTTGCTTGCGCGCATCCGATGAAAGGAATTTTATTTTTATTCTTTAGCTTTGGATTCAATCGCTGAAAATTATACGTTTGTTATTCCTCTATAAAATTTTCTAGGAATCTTTCATGCTTTTGGGCTGAGGTACATTTTTGTAAACAAATTGCAAGATATCGAATAAATTTAGTGGGAATAACATCATCAATTTAAATCAGACTCCCGGAAAATTAAACAAAATGTAACTTCGAAAAAAACTTTGTTGCCGAAGTGCCTAAATCTACGTACTATGGCAAATTAGGGACTTGAACAGCATTTTTCAGCTGATGTCCAAAATTAATCTAGAATTCTCTCTGTTTCGGTAATAAGTTTCCACGTTGAATGCTACTGATACTTCTTATAACGACTCGAAAATTCCTATACTTGTATGTAAATATGGACGATGGTGGAATTTTTTCCCTTCAATTTCATTCCGGCACGTGCGTAGGCATGAAAAGACCGGCTTAAAATTTAATTAACACTGACTATCAAAAATGCTGTATAATAAGATTGTATAATATGTAACGATTTTTCTGGTACCTAAAAATTTAAGGAAATCTTCGATGTAATTTCAGCACTTAAAGTTTTCGAGTGTTTCAGGTCTTATTGGTATGACTTGGATCCCTATGGTCTGTGACCAAAATTATCCAAGAATAGAACTTCGTCGTTTTGCCATAATTCTTGTTTACAATCCTCATTCATAGCAAATATTATTGTCGGGCCTAGTTTAAGTTATTCCATTCAAGGCTGACTACTTCTATACTTACACTTTTTAGTGTATGGTCAATACTTTTACTGGTATTTTTTTATAATTGTAATGTTGATAATGAGATTTTGCTTATTCCTTGAAAAATTACCAATTCAAGAATACTTGAAAGAATTCTGAGTAACATATTTATCAATTCCTAGGTCTTCAATCCATAATAAGCGAAATAATAATATATTTTTTATATTCATTTCGTCTCCGTATTATTGATTATGTTAGAAATGTCTTGGGTTTACGGACGAGGAGGTAAACCAAAAGAAACTACTTAGCTTTCGGCGACGTTTCGGAACTATATTTTTCCTTTTTCAAGCCCTGGAACGGGAGAAATAGGGCGAATGAGACGACATAGTAAGTAACATTAAAATTATAGTTATACAATCAACGATTTGTCAAAAAAAAAAAAAATTAAACAAAATTAGTCATTGCTCAGGAGAGTGAAAAAAAAAATTACAAAAGTTTTAAAAAAAATCACAGATACAAATGTGAAAAACACAAAAATATAAAAAAAAAATATAAAAAATAGAAAAATTTAAAAAAGCAAACAAAAACAACATCCATAATAAATTATTTGTTGAATGGTGTTGAATATTAATAACCCCCAGATAATTCCAGAGTTACGTATTCACACATGCATAATTATATTTAGTTTCTTTTGTAAATTTGAAGGATATTGCTATACACCACTCAGACCATCTGTATCGGTCTTTATATTCAGTTTGTCATTTAGATTTATGTGGATCATTTCACTCAACTTACGTTCATATGTTTGTGTTTCCGAATCAACAACTTCTACCTCACCAAACTTGAAGCTATGGTTAGTCTCAAAACGGTGTTTTGCTAATGCTGTTTTATATTCATTGAATCTTAATTAATGTGAAAATCATTTTTGTGTTGTTGTATTCTTTTATCTAGATATTGCATCAATTCACCTATGTAACATTTTCCACATTCACATGGGATTATGTGAAATCCGTCGTTTTTAATCTGACACTTTCCGTATGAGGAGCGAGGGGGTGTTTCATATGGCAAAAACAGGTATGGCGTCAGGTAACCATTGTTGTTCTAATGGTACGCACATAAAGAAAGCAGGTTGCCTGCTTGCTGGTAACAAGCGCTTATAAGTACCAATAATTAAATCCACGTTTAAATACACCCGCACACAGACAAAGCAGATCGGTGCATGTTGCTAGTGCAGATCGGCGCCGACTTTTTACCGGAATAAATTTTTAGTTCTTGGTCGCTGTTTCACCTGCTTTCTTTGTGTGCGCACCCTAAGAAGCCACTAGCTCACATTCCTTTGGAAAATCGAATTAAAATCGACAGACTATAGACCAAGGGGCTCCTTTTACCATGGGGTACCTTATCTTTGATATGCGTGAACAGAGAATTTGTAGTTTTGAGGTCGTAAAAGTCTATTGAAACCTCAGATTTCTGAAGGCACTGTCCAATTTTTTGCGAGAGGTCATCTATGAAGGGGAATTTAAAATATTTGGTTTCTCTTTTCATAGGGTTACAGGTTTTATTTTCAAATCTTTCTATGCTTCTGTTAATAAAGGATTTTCTCTATTATTTCAATGTTTTCCTTGTGGAATACAGGGTTACTCAAATCAAGGCTTTATGTAGAAGCCCACTCATTATGACCACTTTATTGGATGTTGGGTGGTTGGATAGGTAATTGAGAATTCTACCTGAACTAGTGGGGTTATAATACCAATTTGTCAGCAAGATACCATTAGTTTTCTGGTGGATTTCCATATCCAGGAAGAATAGCTTATCTGTCTATCTCCATGGTGAACTGGAGTGATTTGTGAAATTTATTGAAAGTATCTAGTGTCAGGTTCAGTTCATTCTTGGGTACTGATAATATTGTATCATCCACATATACATATTAAAGGGAATGGGGAATGGTAGTTTTTTAAAAACTTCTGGTCGTTCATTACCAAGTTAGCTCAGATTGGTGAGGCTGGGTTGCCCATTGCGGATCCATTCCTTGGTAGATAGATATTTTGTTCATAAGAGAAATAACTGGTGTCAAAACAGCAAGTAATCAAGTCAGTCAAGCTGTCTCTGGAAATAACCGTATTGTTGGAAATGAATTTAAAATTCTCCTCAATTACCTATATTTAGTGGCTTTGGTGTGTTAGTAAACAGGCTTACAACGTCTAATGACACTAGAACATGCCCATCTGGAATGGTGTGTTGTTTAATTATTTCAGCGAATTGAAAAGAGTCTTTAATACTTAAATAAAACGTAGATGTTAGAGGTTTGAGGATGTTGTGTAGATACTTAGCTAGGTTATATCCTGGAGAGTTGATGCTGCTCACCACTGGTCTAAGGTGTAGTCCAGGTTTGTGGGTCTTTCTTAAACAATATAACTTAGGCGGGACTGAGTTGTGGCGTTTTGGAGCCCTTTCTTCTCTAATTGTTATAAAATTGTTGGTTCTTAATTCTGTTATTATTTTGTTGGCCATTGTTTGGTATTTGTTGGTTGGGTTTCGATTGATGTGTTGGTAGATGTTCGTGTCACTCAGCATTTTTAGTGGTTTTTGGTGGTATTCAAGTTTATGCATTAGGACTGTGGAGTTTCCCTTATCTGATCTGCTAACCATTATGTGTGGGTGTTCATTGAGGAATTGTTTTGTTCTTCTTACTCTTTTGATTAGAAACTTCTGCAGGGTTGGTCTATCATCCAGGTAAAAATTAGTGATTATGTTCGTGGTCTGACCTCTCAAGCTCTCCTTGTGTTCATGGTCCGCTTCGGGTTGTCTCCACTTCATGTGGGAGTAGTACGTTTATGTAGCTGTACAAATAATTCTGGTCAACATTTATACATATTTCATGTTGTGTTTGTCCAAGGAATCTTAGCTATTCTATGTTAACTTTCTTAATCTTGTTACATTCTCTGTTATATCTATTGTTATTTTCATTCAGACAATATAGAAAAACCTCCTCAGGGATACGGTTTTTCAAGTCAGCTTTGAAGGAATTGATTGATTCCACTGTTGATTTCAATTTCCAGACAGCAATGTCAATTTCTAAATCAAGGAGAGCCTTCTTAAACTCCAATGCGACCTTGTCTACCCTTTTTTGGAATGGGTGGTTGTCAGAGTTTGCAGGGTACAAGCATTTAATGCTTCCACTCAAATGTTTTGGGAGGATGTTGTTTTGTCTACTCTTCAATAGTAAAATTCTCCTATTCTTAAGATTCGCCAGTCTTATGATGTCCTTCGACCAAATGAAATATGTATAAATGTTGAACAGAATTATTTGTACAACTACACTAACGTACCACTCCCACATGAAGTGGAAACAACCTTAAGCCTAGGTCCAAAATTTGGCCTTTCTACATCTACGTTTTATTTTAATATTTATATATATAGATAAGGACTCTTTTCAGCTCGCTGAAATAATTAAACAACACACCATCCCAGATGGGCATGTTCTGGTCTCATTAAATGTTGTGAGCCTGTTTACTAACATACCAAAGCAACTTGTCTTAAATATAATTAAGGACAATTTTAAATTAATTTCCAACTATACGGGTATTTCCAGAGACAGGTGAAACGATGCAATATCTGGATAAAAGAATATAACAACACAAGAATGATTGTCACATTAACAAAAGATACAATGAAGATAAAACAGCATTAGCAGAACACCGCTAGCCATAGCCCATAGCTTAGTGGAAGTGAGGTGGAAGCTGTTGATTCGGAAGCACAAACATATAAACGTAAATTGAGTGAAATGATCCACATAAATCTAAATGACACAGTGAATATAAAGACTGATACAGATGGTCTGAGTGGTGTCTATAGCAATATCCTTCAAATTCACAAAAGAAAGATGAACTAAATATAATTATGCATGTGTGGATACGTAACTCCGGAACTATCTGAGGGTTGCTATTAATATTTAACACCATTCAACAAATAATTTATTATGAATGTTGTTTTTGTTTGCATTTTTGAATTTTTCTATTTTTTATATTTTTTAATTTTTTTAATATTTTTGTGTTTTTTACATTTGTATCTGTGAATTTTTTTAAAAACTTTTGTAATTTTTTATTTTCATTTTGAGTGTCAGGTTATATTTTATAAGCAAATTTGTCGAATATAGGCTTGAATCCTTTGATATGGAGTACCTACACTGCTGAACTAGAGTACCATAGTGGCCAGCCAATGCAAAACGCTACCTTGTTTTAACAATAATACAAATAGAAACACAACCCAACTTTTGTCTTGCCAATAATCATTAATTATTGGCAAATAAATCAGAATTTATCAATATCCATTCAAAGGTGATCATGTATTGTGCTTTTCTCTTGGCTGCGTGAGCCCTGGAGACATCGATTTGAGTAGGTACTCCTGAGCAATGACTAATTTCCACTTCAAAATAAACAGGCTCAAGTTCGAGTTCGAGTCCGGACCACTTTTGCGTTGTCTTAAGTTATTCGTACTCGGACTAATCGGATCACGCCGCGCCGGCCAGTGGAAGAGGGAAAAGTGCGGATTCGGACTAGGGGCACGGAGTCAGAGACGGAGTACACTACACCGACAGACTCGTTTCGATCAACGGCTCGGGATTGTCGGGATCACGCCGCACCGGTGCGGCCGCTGGAACGGAGAGAGTACGAGAGTGAACCGCCGATAGGATATAGATGGAACGGAACACGAAAAAAACTGATCTAGATGCTTTATGATGCTAGATGTTGTCTAGGGAATTTTCAGAGGGGAACACAGGGGCCCGATTCTCGTCTCAGGGAGTAGAGTCCCCCGAGAGAACAAAATTTTCGTCTTTATCATTCTCGTTCGATTATGTTGACAAGGACAAAATATTCGTTCTATCGGGGAGCTCTACTCTCTACTCCCTAAGACGAGAATTGGGCTTCAGGAAACAAGATGGTTGTTTTCGCCAAAATAGGAAAAACCAGTATTTCGGTTCGGTCCATCGTTCATCGGTTCTCGGTTCGAGTCGGCCGGACTCGAACTTAGAACTGATCCAAGGAACAGTTTGGACTGGATCAGTTCGGAACCGATCCGGAAAATTTGTCGGATCAGCCACCCCTAGATTGTACAACTATATTTTTTATGTCGTCTCATGTGCCTTATTTCTCCCGTTCCATCAGGGCTTGAAAAAGGAAAAATATGGTTCCGAAACGTCGCCGAAAGCTAAGTAGTTTTGGTTTACCTCTCCGTCCTTTAACCCAAGAAATTTCTACCATGATATATTTTCTGTTGTATTTTTCATTAGGCACTAAAAATGTATTTGTTGAATATTCCCACTATTTTGAAAAATACCTATTGACATTGATGACAATGAGCACGAACATAATAAATGAATCACTAAATGAATGACTGACCTGGGAGATGAAAATTCGCTGAGTCATAAGCTGGGACTTCTAGACCAAAAACAAACTACTACAGAATGATTTTAGCAATGTTTCAAATAGACATACTTACATATCTTCGGCAGAATTGTTTGAGAATAACTGCAAACAATAAACATAGGGCTACTCTATTTCTTCTCGTTCCTATGAGAGCTTTATCTATATATATAAAACACAGTTGTGTTGGGGTGGAAGCGCTTATAACTCGAGAACGGCTGGACTGATTTTTATGATTTTTGCTTTATTCTTTGTCCATTCGTGGTCCATCCTAACATAATAAATCGAAAAAATCCAAAAAAAAAAACAACACATTTTCATTGCAAACCATGTGGATTTTATTGTCACACACTTTGCACAAAAACAATTTGAGGAAAGCACTTTATTTTTAATTGTTCTTCACAGTAAAAATGTCCAAAAATAAATAGAATGACAATGTTTTAATTGTGTATTTTATTTTGTTGTTGGTTCGTTCATTCCGAAAGATCGCGAACTGGTCTCCCTGTCATTTCTTGACGCTTGACCATTGACGTTCTGTGGCTAAGTTCCGTTTCTCCTCTCAGGCATCCCTTGACAGCCGTGTTCCGACTGTTCGGAGTGCTCCGTCCGGCTGGTGTCGAGTGGCAGAGAGCCAGGTTATGAGTCCGCCACAACCATTTTGTATACGGCGCCATATATGATACCTAGAACGAAGCTCATCGATGCGCGGTAATTTCATTGCAGATGCAGTAGAACCATGCTGCTCAGGAACTGGAGATATTTAGAACAGAACTATTCCACTATTCTGATCAGATAGAGTGATGCAGAAATAGTAGATCAGATAGAATAGTGCAGATAGAGTAGAACAGATGGAGTAGTGCTGTGCAGATAGAGTGATACAGGGCTGCGCCGTAGATTTTTTTTTGTTTTCTTTACATTCTTTGAACATTCCTGTGCCTGAGTTTATTTATTTGGTGGTACACTTCACAAGAAAAATGCCCACAAGCTGCCTTGAAAGGGATGATGTTAAATTTTAATTTTAGGTGACTTCTGATCTAGAGAGTAAACATTTATTCTTCAACCAAAGCCAAATTCAGCATCGGAAAAAAAACTGAATTTAATTCAGCTAATAGATACGTTAACACAACATTTAATAGGTATTTAATAATTCAGAGGCGCTACGAAGTTCGCCGGGTCAGCTAGTAATAAATAAATGTTACACATGCCTATCCTCCTGTTATTTCAATAAAGAAAAATATTCATTCGTTTGGCCATAAAAAGAAAATCCATTCTCCCCAAAATTCACCCTCTGACCAGAACTGTTCTTTTTAGATAAATCCAGCCCTAAATAATAAACACGATAGTGCCGGCGTGATTACGTATACAGAAAATATATTTAAATCGGCTTATGTAGATTGAAAATTTATCGTGATGAATCAGCGGCTCGTTGTGTTGGTCTAACGTGTGGGGAATACTGATATGTACCGGACTTTCTGGTAATCAGAACAGCAGCGGACGAATTGTGTGAAATAAAAATTGCGAAAAGCGTCCAGACAAAGTCTATATAGTTTTTGTGCTTTCTTCACTGACATATTATTTGCTCGAGAGATTTGTTTGGACTTGATAGGTAATCAGTTAAAAGCTCTAAGATGGAACCGCTACGATTTGGGGGATATATGTCGGGTGTTATTTCAAACTTTTAGAATGTAATGGTTTCTTGTGTATTTTTAATCGAATAATGAAACGTTTGCATTTATGCAAGCAACTCTTGCAATTGAGCGTGATACTAATTAATATTCGATATTTAATTCTTGCAAATTTTCACTTGGTATGATATGCACCCTGCTGTTTTATTACTGTAATGTTTTGTCCGTGACGTCACAATATATCTGAAGCCAGTTGCCACTTAACTCCAGGAAACATCCCCCAAGAACAGTGGAAATACGTGCAATTAAGAATAAAATTTCGCCTCTCTCTACCGACTGCTGCCGCTAGAAGGAGCGGTAAATGCTGATTTTATTAACATAAAATTAGGGGAAAATTAATTTGGGGTGACCCTGCCACTAGAGGTATACAACTTCTCATTCGGTCTATGATTGTCTGTGAGTAGGTATATTATATGCCAGGAGGCTCTAGGAATAATGTCTTAATCTTAGGCAAATAGAGTAAGTTCAGCGAGGAGCTGTCTATTTAAACTTCGGGAGATATTAGCAAAGTCTATTAGGGATTAAATTGCATTGGAAATATCTTTATTATTTGTCTTCAACTTTGGAGGTCACGGTAATGTTTTTTTAGTTATCTGTTCGATTCCATGGGTGATTTTATACGTTGACTTTTGCTAATGTATCAAAAAAAGCCTTAGAAGACAGAAAAATATGTATATCATAATTACCAAGACTATGAATAACATTATGAAGAATATAAAACTAAACAATTATTCCTTCTCAGAAAACCCATTGAGATGCCACGCTAACGGTATCTGATAGCGGCGCAACAGCAGCATATCTGCTTGTTTAATAATTATTTGATGCTCCAAGATCTTGCCATGAATTTAAACTAGCTCTAGCGTCTAAGGGCTGTAAAAGATGATATGCTTTAACATCAGCTAAAATTAGGATCATATTTTGAAACAACTCTAGTATACTTTAATGAAGTTTCTGAAAATGAAAATAACTAGATAAGTAATAGAGATTTTTGAAGAATACTTATATTAAATTAAACTTTTTTCTCAATATCTAAACGGAACAAATTGAATTCTCCTTTCCTGCTGATTGACTTGTTTTGTATACTTATTGAGACTTTGAATGTATAATAGTTATTTTTCTACTGACATTTCATAATACGCTATTAAACGATTTAAATCTGTATCATAATGAACTTCATTATGATACAGATTTTCATTATAATACTGATTTTTAATATCATACAATGTAGATAGATGGCACCACCAGTTAAGATATTAAAATTTTAAACGGTAATTTTGCGTAAAACAATTATTTTGATGACTATAAAAAGGATTTCGAATTGTTTAAAAGTTATCTAAAGTTTGGGACAAAGAATAATTATTACGGAAATAATGAGTGATAAGGAAGAATTTTTACTTTTTTTATTATCATACATTGTCAATAGATGGCGCCAGCAGTTAAGAAATTTTGAATAATTTTTTTTTTGAATGTTGACAGCACTTTGTTTATAGTTTTTCCATGGTAATTTAGCGAAAAACAATAATTTTATAAAAAAAATACTTCAAATTGTTATTAAAAGTTACGTAAAGTTTGGGATGAGACATTATTATGGAAATATTGAGTGATAACGAAGAATTTTCACTAACACCTCTAGAAATTACATAAAGGGCGACAAATGCAGGTAATAAATATACTACCGGACAAGTCCAAGAAAATTTACGAAAAATTAGGACAATTTATAGATTGGAAACACCAAAAACACATCGTCCTTCTCAGAAAATGTTTTGATAGTATATTTTAAAGAATTACAACAAAAAATGAAACCTTCAACTGTATGGACGCATCACTCAATTATAAAATCTCTATTCAAAGTTAAGCATAATGTTGACATATCTAAAAATCATAAGTTTTATCAATGGCAGTAGAAAAAATAGTGTATGCAACTCTCATGTAATGGCCATTAATACACTCGCATGGTATATACGAAACTCGCTGGCTATCATTACATGATCATTGCATAATATACTATTACATTACAAGTGCGTTTATGAACATGATTACAATAACGAGTGTGAAAGATTAGATTGACGAGGTCGTAGACCGAGTCGTTCTAATCACACGAGTTTTGTAGTCATGTTTAAATGCACGTGTGATGTACAACGTTTTATCTACAAAGCAAAAAAAAAAAGAATGTTTTTTTCAATTATTTTCGTTTATTAGTAGTTGTTTACCTTCATTTTACCTTTACAGGTTTACCTTTGACATTTGTCAAATCACCAAAAATAGTTCTGTTATAGATTCATAACCTCGTCCATAACACCACTAGTTGTGTTATGAATTCATAACCAAGTCCATAACAGCACTAGTTGTGTTATGAGTCTCATGACATAACTCAAATACTAGAAAAATGGTTATGTAAAAACGTCATTACCAAACGCTTGTAGATAAAATTGAAAAAAAAAAAACACCAATAATATTAACAGAAAGCAAAGGTTTGAGTATAATATCATAATCTTTCAAAAACTGTACAACATCCTTTATAACATCACAGGGCATTTGTTTATTATTAATATTCTTATCGGCTGCATACCTCCTTTTTTCTTCTATTGGACACCAAGCGATAAGCCAGTACCATCAATTTAAAAGCACATAAGTTAAGATCATTATTCGGAGAAATTCAAACGATTTAGTATTTGAAACCATTCCTGTCTGTGTTGGTTTAACTATTATTTCAACTATACCGGTAAATTTGTTTTTCTACTACTTTCCTAAAAAATAATCCTCATTATTCAATCTATTTTTCTAGGAAAAAATTTGAATTTCTCTCCCTAGGTGAATAATGAAAATAATGAAAAAAAAAACTAGGTCAATAATGAAAATGGCGTCATGACGGAAGGATATTGTCATGACGTACCAGGCTTCTATTGATTTAATTTAAATTTCAACCTGTCAATATTTAAAAAAAAAACAAGTTTCTGTACGTACATAGGAAATTATCATAAGCTGTTGATAGAGGCCAGCACTTACGCTAGTACGAAGCTCTACCAACTGAGCTTACCAACACACCTAGTAGATTTTCGACCGCACTAACTCCAACTTTTTCAATTTTCCCTTGACTTTAATTTCCACAAAATTTTCTTTAAAAATATTAGTTTCGGTATCTCTAACCGACTAAAAATTCTTTCCCTTGTTCAACTTTGCTTTACGTCGTTGCCCGGCGTATATATTGGAAATTTTAACACATCGTGGAAGAAATCTGCATAATAGTGATGCCTATATCACTTATCCTAGCAGGAGCAGGACCAACGCCACATTCGTGAGCCATTGGAGGATTGAAATGTTTGGGTATGCGGGAGGAGAACGAAGCAGCCGAAGATTCGTCGAAAATCTACCAGGTGGGTTGGTTAGCTCAGTTGGTAGAGCTTCGTGTGTTGCGATAGTCGCGGGTTCAAATTCAGCACTGAATCCAACTTTTTAAATTTTCTCTTGACTTTAATTTCCACAAAATTTTCTTTAAAAACATTAGTTTCGGTATCTTTACCCGACTTAAAATTATTTTCCTTGTTCAAAAAATTAAAGCACAGATTCTCCGCATTCAGTGTGTGCTCAGCAACTTACATCGTCTGACGAGAATGACTCACTTTTTTTTACCTAAATACATAATATACCTAATATGTTCCTACTATTATTTGGTAGTAAGTCTTTTTTTTTTTGTTTCAACATAGGTTTCGTGAGTTAAATAGATTAATAGTCCAAAATAATCGATATTCAAATAAATGCCGTTATAGCGTATGAAATTTCCTTCGTCATAACGGACATCAACCGTCGAGAAAAATATGTTTATGGTTAATTGTAATCTAAATATAATGCAATAATGTTTTTATTAGAAAATGTGTATCATACTTTTGTCGATTGTGACATATTGTGGGTAATTTTATATGTAATGGTTTCCGTAATAATTATTTTTGTAAACGAATTATAAATACCCACATTCAGATTGCGTGCATGCGTAGAATCGCAACCGTCTCTGAGAAAATGAGTAAATGTGAAATAAAGCCACTTAAAACGGCATTAAGTAACCATTTTCCATAGATGTAGTTCACGGATAAACTTGGAATATTGATTCTAAAATATCTGGGACTTTATGATGCGTAAAACAGCTAACTTACCTTTGGTTTGGATTGAGCAGAACTTATTTTGCCAAGCTGAAGCAGTGGCAGTGGCTCCTCCTCAGCATCTCAACATTTTTTTTATGCTAAAGAATTTAATGTACGAGATTCTTCACAAATAACCCCAATGGCGCCCTCCGTCAGGTAACTCTGAGGGCTGAAATTAGCTTTGAAAGGTTTTTTTCGGATTCTATCAGTTATGTGTGTAGTATATCTATTTGTTTGGGTTAGTTTCCGTATCCACCTGTCTAGTACCATTTATTCTAAACTGAAGAAGGTAAATATATTTTATTTTTGGTACAAATGCCTCAAGGCAAAAAATATATCTAAAACTCATATAAAATATCACACAAAGGATCCTCTAGGCCTCCAATTACGGGGAAATAACATTACGCGAATTACCGCTCTCCGATTCGCCTCCGGAAAGCAATTTTGACGTCTGCTTTCGACCGTATCCTGGACAGATCAAGGACACGTGTTGTGTGTGCAACGTCAGCCCGGGCACCATCTGCGGTGCTGTGGGATTATTGCGACATTGCCTCAACATAATTTCAAAACCTCTCTGCGTTTTGGCATTCATAACACCAAACTATCCGTATGTATATTGTTGCGTTATTGCTTCGGATTTATACCCTTTATGCTTGTTTTCTGTTTTAGAGAATTTTAACCAATCAGGGTAGGGCAGATTTTTATATTTATTGAAAGAACTTATTTTCAGTACATTTAATATTTCACATATTTCTTGCTTTGTCAGTAGTTAGGTGATTGAGAAATTCAGACCACCAAAATGAAATAAATGAAAATAATATTAATAATGTGAACGAAAAAAGGTTGCAGTCTGCAGTGCATAAAGTCAAATAAAAGTTGCAAATTTGTTTCACTTAACAAAAACAAGTGACAATAGCTCTATATAATTGTAAATTGAGATGTTCCAATGCGTGATCAGTTTTTGTAAGGTTGTTCCCAGCTCTGACATACCAAAAAAGTTAAATTACCTTTTTATTATTTATTTTTAGATTTGCTAAATGTCAGGCATTTGAAATAGGTACCGTAAAATGGAGTGAATAACCAAACTTTTCTAAATTTCCGATTGTATAACTTCAAAACGGTTTGACTTAATAAACCGATTTCAGCGCAAAATTCTTATCTCAGCTTCAGCTTCATCCCTGCAAATTGAAAATTTTCTACCTTTTTTGCAAAAACCCTTTTTTTTTAAAAAAAAATAGGGTGTGTTGCGATTCACCTTACATCCGGGGTGAATAACAAAACTCGCTTGATTTCACGTGTTTTGGCTCTCATACTGACTGAGAGGTAAAAGGCAACACGTTTTATATTTTTGAAAAACATTTTACACTACAAAACTTACAAAATAACTGAAATTCGTACATTTGAAGGTAAACATTTATAAAGAAGAAAAAATTAACAGGTTATTTTTCTCTATGGAACAAAATGTGTTCTTATTGAAAAAAAAAACACATACAAAGTTCATTCCAGTTGGCGGCATCCTTTTTGAATATCAAATTGCCTCTTCGGCCATTTTTAGGGTCCTTACGGCGGGGTGACAGGGTCGTACCCTGTTGTTGCGATTGACCCCACTTTTCCGCGATTTGTGACCAATTAAATTAAAAAGTTCATAGATTTCCGGCATTTGAGTTGAGGTGTTGGCAGATGTGAAAATTATAAGTGGGAAGGTACCAAGGACATGTGTTATCCAGCTTTACCTCAAATTTAAATGTTAAGGGGGTTTGTCAGATAAAGTTTTTTCAGGGACAAAATCTTATTAAAAATTGATCCTTAATTAAATATTATAACCTCAAACCTCATTATTTCAAAAATTTGGTTTTTGTGCTTCAAGTATTAGGTGAAGGTCCCAAATAGGTATATATAAAAAATAATTTAACCTTCCGAGAAGCATACAAACTGGTAAAAAAAATACAACGATATATTCCTGAAAACTGTTGCGATTGATACAATAGTTGCGTTTCACCCCATTTTTCGGTACCCTATTTTGGCCAATCCTTAAAAGTTGAAGTTTTGATGATGCTACGATGTGGTGACAGATCACGAATTTAACAAGTAGCTTGGTTGTTTTATGGATAACATCCATATTTACATTCAACTTCACAAGCTGCCCTTCTATTAATTTGTTGTATTAGTAGGGTTCGAAATTTCCAAGCTTTCAATTTCATATTTTATTTTAAATAAGCTTAAAGTATTTCAAATCTAACTTAAAGTAAGTAGTTTTATAGTTACCATTAGTAAAATAATAGCCAGATATGAAGTAGGATGTGTGACGAATGTTCCAAGAAAAGAATCAGCTAGGGTGGATGAGGATACAAGACTAAGGACTGGTTTATCAGTCGACGGTTATCTAGTTTAACGGTTAACCAATAATAATTATTAGCTAAACAACAGCTAAACTAAATACCCGTCCACTGATTAACCGGACCTAAAAATGCCTTACAGAGTAGTCACCAAGAAAATCCTGTTACTTCAGCTAGAGAAATAGCTCGCGATAATAATAGTATCCACGCTCTTACACTCAATTTCTCGAAATCAGTTAAAATCTGACCCTAAATGCAAATACATCAGGTGCAGTCTCAGATAAACCCACTTTTGTGTCAAATGGGCATGTAAATCCACACAACTGCGAAACATTACGAGGCATTTGTGTGATAATTATTTCATGTAAGTATAATGCGATGGCGATGACCTTTCTTATTTTTTGATTTTTTGATGTGAGATAAACTTTTTTGTTTTGAGGTGGTCTTATGGAAAAAAGATCAGGGGACTTTCCTGGCCATTCGATAGCACCCCTCCTTCCAATCCACGAGAAATTTGATTCATGTAATTGCGGACAATTGGGACAAAGTGGGGTGATGCACCATCTTACTGAAACTTACATGTCCCTGTTGTTAGGAAATAGAGCATTCAACGTTGGGAATGGCTAATTGACGTTTTCGTCATGGCCTTGTAACTCGTTCGCCAATGATCCTAGTCCAAATATACATTTTTTGATGATGTTGAGTGTATGCTCCACCAGTCATCCGATGAAAATTTTCATCAGCCCAGTAGCAGCTACAAATTTCGAATTCTTGATTAAAAATTGAGGGCCCTTACTTACCAAATTTTAATTGGCTTATTCTTATAAGTTAACGTCAATTTTGACCCTTATTCAAGAAAGGTTCGGATCTATTGTTCTATAAGGGCCGGTTTATTCAGCTTCTGATCAGGTGTGCAATCTGACAACTAAAAACGCAATTCTGTACTTCTATGTACAGTGGGAATCATTGCAATTGGCACAAACTCTTTTGACGTCCCTCGTATTAAGTCAAAACACAGAACATATCACCTCTAGAAAAGTATCTGCAATGGTATGTACCGGTTATGAATTACAGCGCCATCGTTGAATGAAAACCCAACTAATCGAGCATTCTTGACAAAAAGGCGAATCTATTTTTTCCCTATATTTTTATTATTTTTAAATAATTTTTAATGCTCAACTGCTTTTGGCTTGCTGACTCCTTTTAGCTCTTTTCGCCTCATTTTCTTGAAAACTATGACTGGCAGGAAGTTTCCAATGTCGAATATAGTGCAAAGAGAGTTAGTAAGTTAGCAAGCGACACGCAGCTATAGGTAGATCGCAAAGTAAATACGAATAATAAATACAAATACGAACGAAACGAAACAAACGAACAAATACAAAAAATACGAACAAAAATTAGGGTTTTTTTCAACCAAAACTTTTGGATTTTCACTTTAACGCGCGTAGGGGCCGTGGGGTACAACAACACAATTCAAAAATCCAAATTTTGACTTTTGAAATGACAAAATAAATGACAAAACCAACCAACACAAATCACTGTCCACACCACAGATACCTGTAAATTTCTCTTATCTCCCGACAGTGTCGCCATCGTTGATTGAAAACCTAACTAAAAACCTTCGTCGCGATTCTCCCATTTGAGATATTTTTCTATAGGTGATATGTTCTGTGAGTCAAAATTCTAACCAATAAATCTATTCAGTGTAGCGGTGTACTATAACAGTACAACATTATTCCTCAGAACCGTAACATGTAACATACCAAATCAACATAGAAATTGAGAATCAAACTTAACACAAAATCATGAATAAACTTAACACTAAATGCTAAGCATACCTAAATATTTTCTTCCTTTAAAAGATTATTAAAACTATTATGTTCACCACTGATTCATCAATTTGACACGATTTTGACATGACCTGTGTGTCAAAGAAGTCAAATTTTGACGCATTACGAGGGATGTTTATAAGGTGTGTGCCAATTGCAATAATTCTCAGTGCCGGTACTTTTGCTCTCATTTGACAGCCGTTAAAAATAATCAGCGCTTAGAATGTGCTCTAACCACATCATACTTATAGACCTTGGCCCATGCAAAACTTTGACAACGTATCAAATTCGTTAATCGAGAGCAAAAGTATCGGCCCTCACTCTATCTATTAGTCAAATCTGCCAGGTTGATGGGAAGCAAATGAAAATAATATCCTTGATTAGTTTTCAGATTCAAAAAAAAACATACCAATTTATGGATCATCCACATTAAAAAAAAATTAGTCAGAAAAATTTAAAATATTAATCTTAAACCATTATTTAATAACTTATGTGCTAGATTTCATCTAAAAATTTGGCTTGACGATTCACCGAACTTATACCTGAAACTCCAATACTCAAGCACATAAACCTATTAGTTTCGTAGCTGCAAGCACTAAACTTAGTTTCAATGAAATCGGGAAATATGCGGAATTCTACACACACATCTAAGCTTAGTGAATGGAAATATCACCGAAAAGAAATTGATGAAGTAAAATCTTTTTAAACTTGGTTGCTTCTCATGCAGATTGCTTCATTTTTTTATACTTATTCAGCGACAATCAAAATTTAACAAAAACCGAATTTCCACCAAAAATTAGAACGCGAACGCGACGGAGGAAATGTCACAGACGAAACCGTGGAGTGTCTTGGAGATAAATTTGTCAAACGCCACCGAATACTTGAATTGGAATGAGCAAAAAACTTCCGAGATTCACGAACGTGTATTGCGGCAATGACATTATCAGAGATTACTCGAGAGGGCAGTCTCGAACAGATGATACTAGAAAATAGTCTTTTATCCGAGAATTTATAACGAGTCGTTAAGTTAAATAGGATGTCGTGTAGGACGAAAGCTTAAGGGGCAATTTTGGCTGAACATCTTTAATTACTCTAATTGCATCAAAGTTTAAGTTCTTGCAAATAAACCGATATATGAAATTGCTTCCCGACTGATGGTTTTTCAAGAATCGATTTATTGAAAATTAATTTGAAATGTGTAAATAAATTGAACGAATGGTAGTATTAGTAAGATTTGGGAAATTCACGATACATTTCCGAATGAGTTCTGAGTTGGAACAAGGGACAAGATTTAAGGGAAATTTGGAGTACAAAATTTAATAAATATTACAAAGTTTCTTCGTCTGTTATATAATTTACAGTGTGTTCAATTTTAGTGGCATGCAGACGTTTTAATTAAAATTGATGAAAAATTTTCTTGTCTCGACTAGGATTTGAATATCCTCGCATATCCAGTGCAACGCTCTACCAACTGAGCTACCAAGATCTGTTTCATTTCTACCTTGTCGATCAAGTCTTTCAAAAATTTTAAGTTGTAAGTTTTTGAAGAATTGTAAATTCTTAAATTATGGCTTGATATTGACGGTTGGGCGTCCTATCCCGATGCCTGCCCATTTCGCTATATGTCGACGACGCATCCGTGGTTGAAGGGATAATGGTTCCGAACAGCCATTAATTGTGAATGTGTTCCCCATACATTGTAACTCACTCCCATACCAACGGTAACCGCCCAAGGTTGCCGTTGGTCTTCAAAAACTAACACCTTAAAATTGTTGAAAGACTTGACCGACAAGGTACAAATGAAACAGGTCTTCGTAGCTCAGTTGGTAAAGCGCTGCACTGGATATGCGAGGATCCTGGGTTCAAATCCTAGTCTAGGCAAGCAAATTTTTCATCAATTTTAATTGAAACGTCTGCATGCCACTAAAATTGTACACACTGTAAATTATATGACAGACGATAAAACTGTTAAAAATATTGTAAAATAATTGGCTTGATGTTGATGGTTGGGCCTCCTATCCCGATGCCTGCCGATGTCGCTATATGTCGACGACGCATCCGTGGTTGAAGGGATAATGGATTCAAAACAACCATTAATTGCGAATGTGTTTTCCATACCTTCTAACTCACAAACATACCATGTTACAAATTAATTGAAATTTGTTACTTTAAGACAAGATAACCTAGGGTAGTGGAATTCAAAAAAAAATAAGATAACGTATAGTCCCTTTATGTGCAAATGGAACCACTCAAAATCCAACAAACAATAATTTTATTTCATTTACAATGTTGTGTAGTAACCAGAGATAAGTAGTAAGAGTAACAATCAATGTTACTCTCTGTAAACTTTTAGTGTTGACAGCTTGGTTTTTCCCGGTGAATCTGATACCAAGTACCTTTCCAGTCCGGAGCTCTTCAATGGGTGTTGGGGTTTCACTTTCGTGAACTAGAGCTCTTCGTGTTGTTTCCTGTATCCAGGAAGAGGATAGATTGCTGGGGTGACGTCACTCCAGCTGATCCAGACTCCAAACAGTGATATTTATGTGGAGTAGGTACCCAGAAAAGAATAAGGCAGTATCAGGTTCACCAATATTTGGAATCTCAAATCCCTGAATTCTGTCAAAAAGTGAGTTTCTTGCAAACAAAACTTAAATTGAAATTTAATATAAAACGATTATTGTACAGACACTCCCTTCCAACAGAATCAGGTATGAACAGCTATTGCAAGTTGAAAAAAAAAAAAATTAATACAAAAAAAATACAATTAAATAATTAAGAATAATGGTAAGATAATAATAAAATTAAAATAATAACAAGATTAAATTAAAATGATATGATTGAGCAAAATGCTGCTTTCCTGACAGTAGCTCTGGCAGGCAAAAATATGAACAAAATAAGGTAAAACAATAAGAAATCTTTGGATTCTTCCCCAAATAGACAAAATTTTCCTTTTAAATTGAGATAGCCGCAATAGATACTACTGAATAAACCTGACGGTGAAATCAATCAAATCCAGAATATGTCAAAATTCTTGAGATGTTTCAATTAAAACGCTTTAACTGAATTTTTGACCTGTCTGGATTTCTATTAAAAAATATTACACCCTTTAGTCGAGATAATAATTGACGGAGTCAAACAAAAAATGGCTATTCAGGCGGCCTCTGCCTAAATTCAATAAAGAGTTGATAGGGATGGACACACAAATTTGGTTTCCACCTACTCTATTTAGAGCAAATGGTCCAATATTCCCACACTAACAATTTATTTTGAAAACCAGAGCAGCAGTACCTATTTAAGTCCAATAGTCTTAATTGACTTACCTCAGGAAAACGTGGCACTATCAATCGGCACTCACACAAAATGGAAGCACACAATAAGATAAAAAAATATTAAAATATAATATTTATATTTCAATAACAGATAAGATAAGATTTATCAGGTAAACACTTAACAATGATATGATAATATAAATTGATAGCAAAATATATTGAAAAATCTATAAAGGAGAATCCAAAAATACAAAGCAAAAATTATTCGAAATAAAGAGGACTTGCCTGCCAGACTTCCGTCGAGGAAAAAGAACGTTTTAGAAACCAAAGCCCACAGGAAAACGATCCTGTGTTTTTTATACTTAACTGTATTTTAACCAGTTCAACCAATCAGACGAGTACAACCAAAAGATCATATTCACTTTACAATGAAAACACAATGGAAACTCACGTGGAATAAAAGAGAATAGATAAAAATCCACTAGAATTATTTTAATTGTTTACAAATTATAATAATTTAAATTAAGGTTATGTCAAAAATAAAAAACTGTTAATGAATTAGGTCATTAAGCTTAAATCTGATTATTTCAGAATCAGAAGTTAGAGAAAGACAGAAATATATCCATTTGCTAAAAGTGAGATAAATATAATTTCTTTCAATGAAAATACAAATGACTGTCAAATGCGAAATAATTAAAATCATACTTTGGAAAATAAATCCATCAGGTACTAGATGGCAGTACCTTCATTTAATAGATATTTGCATTTTACGCGCATGATGGATAGCTGGCAGCACTTGTAATATTTTGAATTTTGTGGATATTTTTAGATTCTTATAAATTATTATTTTGCTGATTCTGAAATAACAAATATACAACTTTATAATGAAAATGAGAAGAGATGGAACATGTTACGTAAATGATAAATTTATCGTAACAACCAACGGTAACCGCCCAAGGTTGCCGTTGGTCTTCAAAAACTAACAACTTAAAATTGTTGAAAGACTTGACCGACAAGGTAGAAATGAAACAGGTCTTGGTAGCTCAGTCGGTAGAGCGTTGCACTGGATATGCGAGGGTCCTGGGTTCAAGTCCTAGTCGAGGCAAGCAAATTTTTCATCAATTTTAATTGAAACGTCCTGCATGCCACTAAACTTGAATACACTGTAAATTAATAAATATTATCGTGCTTTACCGGATCAGCTAAAAAGATCTCGTCATATACCACAATCATTGATAGAATTGGTCGAACCCAATCCTAGTTGTTCTTTAACTTTTTTAACGTTCCTTCCATGACGATTTTCAATTTTTTCTGCTAGACAAACGACTGTACTGATTGTCTTTACTTCACGTCATGAAATCTGTTAGATTCGGCTGCTACTTTAAAAAGTTCTTCTGGCTGCAATCCAGTTCACTGTCTTATGTTGCGCAGCCATGAGAGTCCTTTACTTCCCATCTGCATTTGCTGCTGCGGAGCAAACGATATTTGGGTCCTCTGATGACTCAGTTTTACGCCTTATTTATTAGTCCTTTCGCCGTGCTCATAATCTCAAGTACGTCTTCATTGCTAGTGTGTTTGCCCCATGATATTTTCAATATTCGTCGATAGCAGCAAGCCGGTATAAGGCGATCCCTTAAAACCAAATTGAGCTGATAGACCGTCAGATAGTGACATATTTAGGTTCCCCATTTTCGCATACAAGCCTCGAAGAGGGTTGAAAAGTAGATCGATTTTGAGTAGGATGAAGGTATTTTTACGAGTGGCTCCTGGGGATAACGTATAGAAAATTCGATTTTCCGTAACAGAAATGGAAGACGTCCTGGTGCCCATATTTTATCACAAGCCGTGTTTATCAAAGGATTAATTAATTAAACCTGGCTTCGTGAAAACAAAGGCGGTGTTGCAGGTGGCTTAAGCTTCGAAATAAGGGCGTAATGTTGTAAGGAAAAATTGAGATTTAAGGTGATTTTTCCACACAAGCCCATCGGAAGAAAACATATTGGCTTGAGCGTCGCAAATGGATAATTACATTTTAGGGTAACATAAGTAAAATCGAATTTTTCATATGTTATCTCGAGGAGCCACTCGTACAAATACCTTCATCCTACTCAAAATCGATATACTTTTCAACCCTCTTCGAGGCTTGTATGCGAAAATGGGGCACCTAAATCTATCACTATCTGACGGTTATGATGGTTGCTAGGAAATTGTCTAGCACACAGAATCCTCTTGAGGTACCTATACTTTTTGCAAATTAATATTGGCATGGGTTGAGCTTTTTTTTTGAAGGGGAAGAGATTGATTTTGTACTGTCGAGAATGGACGCCTAAAATCTGGCTAATTAAGGCACGTGCGATGTGAGGCATCAAATGACTTCAAACCTTATTTTCCGGCTTTTTCATTTTTAAAATAAAAAATGTGAAAGAAAAGCATTAAACATTATTAATACCAAGTCTCAAAAGATAAGGGAGAATCCTTAAATGACTTTTAGTGAAAAAAGTAAAATATATTT
Organism: Ceutorhynchus assimilis; assembly: GCA_917834065.1. Lineage (NCBI taxonomy): Eukaryota > Metazoa > Arthropoda > Insecta > Coleoptera > Curculionidae > Ceutorhynchus > Ceutorhynchus assimilis. The sequence goes on from OU892279.1 coordinate 17,251,425, forward strand.
TTTCCGGTAAGGAACAACATTTTTTAATTTTTTTTTCGTTTTGTGCCTTCACAACTCGGCGCGCAAATTTCTTTTCATCTATTTTAAAATACCATTTAAATTTGCATTTTAACGTCGAAGGAGAACAAGAAAAACCCTCAGCGCGCCGTTTCGTGACTCTTTGCTATGCAGTCACGTGATCGCAGGGGTTTCTCTCTTTTTTTTTTAGATACCTCACTGTAAGAAACTGCTTAATATTCCATCGCTTCTGGCACGTAGCCTCGGTTTTATGACATTTTTATATCTCACCCCGACGCGAAAGTACAGTTGCCTCTAAAACATAATAACTCTCTTTTTATTTATTGGGAAAACGCATCGCGCGGCAATGGTCATGGTTCAAGCTTTTTAAAAAGCCTGTATGTGTATGTATGGTTTAAATGTCATGGCAATCTATAATGTCACGTAGCTATATAGGAGTCACCCAAACCCAAACTATACAAATGTCAAAAATACCAACTTCTTTGTGATTCTTAAATATATAATTTATATTAAGGTTCTAAGATGTACTTGCTAATAACTCTATACAACTTCTACTTTTCAAAAGAGCGAGTCAGCGAGTCCTACCTTGAAGAACCATAACTTTTAATTATACACAAATAGGATTTAATTTACTTTGAAAAACTTTTAGAATGAAGACAAATTCCTTTAAATGTCTTGGAGCCGAATGTCTAAATTACGGTATAAAGAACTTATAATAGGGGCGATTTTTCTTTCCAGAAAATTTCTCTTCGAGACAAATCAAATATCTGCTTTTTTATCAAATTTCATTAAACTGAAATAGTCATATTGCCTTTTTGAGAAAAAGAAATTCTATGTAAGTATTACTAAATCTCCTTTATTTAATTTCCTTCTAATAAATTAGACGGTGGGGCTCCCATTTCGGTTTTTATGGATCATATAATTGATTAGTGAATGAAATTTGAAAATGGTTTCGTCAATTTTTAAGATCATCATATTCTAATAAATATTAAGTACCTACTTAACAAAATTTAATAAAAGACTTTTCTAGTGAAATACCATTAAAACTTGAGTGAAAATTGAAAAGAGCTTTAAATTGATAGCTTGTCAATGATTGCTGTAGCAAGATTGATTAGAAGTAGCTTTCCTTTGAGGAAAACAAATCTAAAATACTGAAAAGATCCAGTTTAATCATGTCGATCTGAAATTGAATTGAATTTTTTTAGTTTTCTAGTAGGTATAAGGGAGGTTGTTGTTGTGCTCTTACATTGGTACTCCTCCAAATAAAGTTTTGTAATATCGAGAACTCTAATAATGTATTCTAGGGAACTTATATAAGAGTTATTGAGCCTGATTCGCTTATGTTGAAATAAGAATTTCATGCGATTACAAAAACATGGCCGTTTTTCTCATCTCCGAGCGCCACCATGTTTTATGTTTGTAGAAAATATCACTTGATTTGTTTGTGTCTAACTTATATTTAATGGTTGTTGTGTATCGGATATACAGATAATTCTATCCATATGCAAAATTCAATATTTAACTTTTCGTGAGACTCTACTGTTATCTTGATATAACATGAGCGAAATTGAAATCGAAAAGGTATATTTAACCAACCGCCGGCCGTTATTTATTTAAAGAACTGGAGTAAAACACACAGTCTATCTTCACTCTTTATTTTACAAAAATATAATCAGTTGGAAGGGGGGTTGAACATGTTTCGGATCTATCATCATCAGCAGAAGTTTTACAAGTTACAAAATATGGGAGTTAGGGGGAGGGCCTGGGGTCATCAAAAACTTACCAAATGGCAGAGGGAAATATGGTCATCTACGATATGCCTAAGTATAATAGTTATACATAAAAATGTAAGTGTTCATGCTGTTATCAGCATAAAGTTGGTTGCTAAAGCCGCATCCAACACAGAACATATTTACAAAACTGGAAGAGAGGAAGCCTATGAGTACGATTTCGAAAATTATGTCAAAGTTTAACTTACCAAAGGTGGAGATCGAAAATAGTATATTGTGTATTTAGGTGGAAAAGTGACACATTCTCGGCCGACGGTGTAAGTTGACGGGCGAGGCGTAGCCGAGGCCGGCAAACACCGAAGGCCGAGAATGTGCTTTTCCACCGAAATACACATACTATTTTTTCTGCGATCGGTTAAATACCTGTTAAATGTTTGTCTTTCAGCAGCGGCGGATTTAGGATTCCTTCTAGGGGGGGGCGATCCATCAGGGCCTCAGGCTCAGATAAGAAATAATAAAAAAACGACTTAAATATACAGAGTGGCAAAAAAGTCGCGTATAATACCTGTAACTTTCTAATTACCTCGTATACGAAAAAGTGACCTTAATGAAAGTTGCTCAGTAAATTAGGGACATAAAGCTTCCGTATTTTTTGCTCGGTATCCGTATCGGTATCGTACTGCGCATGTGCAGAAGCGATTCGGAGGCCGAGATACCGTACGTACAACGTAACGTTACGGCCCTCTCGCGGTATCCGTATCGGTAACGTATCTTGACATTCCTGACGCATGTGTCAAATTTCAAATGAATATAACCTCCCTTTTCTTCCGGGTTGATTTAATTTGTTTAGTTTTTACTTTCTTGAGTTTCTTGTGTTTAGTGCTTCTCTATCGCAAAAAAAATAACAATTTTAAGGTTAGATATAAAAACGCCGAAGCTTTGAGACAAAAATGTCTAGGTTATGAAATGCGTTTACGTTTACCGGAACAGGGAGCGCTTTAACAGCCTTTTCGCTTGTCAACGTATCTAGTTGTGTTACGGATACCGATACCGATGAATTATTTCAAGTAGCTTTATGTCCCTAATATTTCCCACAATTCTACTTAAACGTATTGCCTGTGTCACTTCTGGTTTGTTTGCTATCTAGACCAACTTTCTTTTTTTCAAATAAAACACCCTGTATGTGATTGCATATTTGGATTCTACGTAAAATTCTGAGCAGATTTCATGTGATATACCCTATACCTAAGTTCAACTGTTTTGGAAATATTGACAGTTGAACATTGACTTTTTGCAACTTTGACAGGCTGTAAAACCTGAACGGTTAATTTCAGAGGAAAACCGATTTCACATTCCTATCTTAGATTTTCATAAACTATCATTTGACATCAACATTTAATTTAATCGGAGATTAAATTTAAATGGAATTTTCAATTATAGATTAAATTCAAAGTTGGTGCGGATTTACGTCATCCGCAGTCGATTCGCTCCCAGCTCGCTGCTGCCAAACGTATTTAAAAGTATTAAAAATTTGGAAAAATAGCAAAAACCATATGGAATTTCATGTTGGATAATGCTTGATGAATATGTTTGTGTTTTCGTTAAAAATTTCGTTGTTGCGTCGCTCAATAGGGTGGGGCGCGCGCCCCCCGCGCCCCCTCTCTAAATCTGCCACTGTCTTTTAGTTCCAATTATTCAGCAATACGAGAATCACTTTCCCGGCCTAGGCCTAGGCCGGAAAAGTGTTTCCCGTATTGTTATTCATTGATTCCTTAGCAAATATTGAAACATAATTGAAATACCAGAATATTGAGTTTTGTGACCTGTCAACTGATCAAAAATGCTGACATTTCTTGTCAATCGCAGAAAAAATTATTTTATTATTACCATTGGAAAATTAAAATTGGACTGCCACACAAACACAGAATATGCCTATAGGAGGGGGAATTCTGGACACTCATCTCTACTCTGGATGTTCGTGGGTGTTGGCTGTTAATTTTATTTCAAAATTTCTTATGAAAGTCGTACTTTCTGCACGAGGAGTAAGAATGTAATGGAGATGAGGAAGAAGATGGTGGCAGGAAATTAGTAAAATTAGCTGCATAGAAAAAACTTTGACAATTCCAGAAATCAAACCAAGTAGCTCCCTCTTACGACCATAAGCCAACACTCAGAGTTGGATATCAAAGTTACACATCCAAAACAATAAAATATGTTGCAAGCAATAAGTGTGATAAATTAAACTAAATTAAATTGAAATAATAGCATTACAAAAGAGATAATCAAAGTTCAAGTATTAAATATTACATTTCAAAAGGAATTATATTTTGGTAGGCAGCGTCACCCAACATGAACAGACAAAGGTGCAAGCGGTGGTTGAATTTGTCTACCAGAGAACCCTACAAAAACTAGCGCGGTACCGCTGTGACAGGTATATAGATGGCGGCGCCTAGGACTGAAACCAAGAAGAAGAAATCTTGAAAGTGAAAAGAGTAAAAGAGTGTGGTTAGAAATTAATGTTGTTGTTATTGACCAAATACGAATTTAGGGTGATGTAAAGGTGAAACCGAAAAACTTCAAGCAGGAAAAATGGATTTGATCATTTACACAAGTTTTTTGAGGATTGCGCAAGGCTTTGTTAATTTCCAGGATTTCAAGTAAGTTCATAATGGGTCCCTTTTCACAGTTGTGTAAAACTACGACATCTTTTTCAGGGTCGAAAGAGTGTTTTTCTTTGAGAATGTGATCAGAAAAGCTGGATTTACTCTGGATAAGGTCTATAGGAACAAGAATGTTTTCCAATTTCTCTAATATGTTCGTTCACTCTTAGGGATATCTTTCTGCCGCACTGGCCAACGTAACAGACAGTGCAACCAGGCTGTGAGCAGTTTAAACAATATACTCCTGATTTATCCAATAAGGGGGTTCTGTCTTTTGAATTAACTATGGAGGGCCGAGGGAGTTCTGAGTTTTGAAACAAATATTAATGTTATATTTGTGGAATAGACTTTTGATACTGTGTGAAATTGGGCCCAAGAAGGGTATGGAGAAGAACTTTTTTGTATTGTGGTCTGATGGTGAAAAAAGATTTTTATTGAGCACTGATTTATTAAAATGATTGTAGAATAGTTTATTAATAAAATTTTAAGGGTAGCCATTAGCTGTTGCTATTTGTTTAATAATGTTCAACTCTCTGTTAAAGTCCTCTTTAGCCATAGGGATAGAAAAAAGTCTATTGAAAAGGGAATTAAAAGCAGCAGACTTCTGGTTATATCGGTGGTTAGATGAAAAAGGGATCACAGTGTCTGTGGTGGTAGATTTGCGGTAAATAGAAAAAGAGAGTTTATTGTGAGTTCTAGACAAGGATACATCCAAGAAGGGTATAGAACCATCCTGTTCTAGTTCCATTTTGAAGAAGGGTGTAGTGTATTTAGGAAATTTTTGAATTGGTTCAGGTTCTCAAGGGTGTTATTATAACAAAGGATGATGTCATCAACATATCTGTAATAAAAAACTACATCGGAGTAAAATTCGCTCGACCTGATGTTCTTCTCTAGATTATCCATGAAAATTTCGGCTAGAAGTGGAGACAGGTTGGAGCCCATGGCGAGTCCATTATTTTGTCGGTAGAAAGAATTGTTGAATTGGAAAAAATGTTGTTTAAGAACAAGGAAAGGATGTATTCTGTGACATCGTGGGTGAAATTGTGGACTATCGGAAGGTTGTTAACAAGTTGTAAGCAATCATCTGTAGGTACACTAGGAAAAAGGTTGGTGACATCAAAAGAAACAAGAATAGCATTGTCAGGGATGAATATGTCCTTAACTAAAGATGTCAAGTGTTTGGAATTTTTTATGGAGCTTGAACTGGTGAATTTTGTGGAGTTATAAAAGAATTTAGGAATTTTGACAATTTGGCGCAGGGCGAGTTAAAATAAGAAACCACTGGTCTTATGAGTGTGTTTGGTTTGTGTGTCTTTGGGAGGCCATACAAAAGGGGTGTAGGTACTAGGATTCATTAAATTGAGTTTGTACTTATTGGTACCAAGTTCCACAAGTATGTCATTTCGATCATTGAGATGTTTTCTTAAATGTATAACGTACTTATTTTGGCAATTGCCTAATTATACTGTTACGGCTAGTCAGCTTCAGTTCGGAGGCCATGGGTCTATGGGTTCCTTGTATACATCTTACCTTTGGGCGCCACCAAGTTAATTGTGACTTAACTAGGAAGATTACTTATTGATGTTATAACAAAACTTGTACAATTGGAGCGCTTAACAATAAAACAACTAATCAGGTACAATAATGTATCTGGCTTTCTTCATTAAAAAATAATAACAATAATAATAAGGCGCCAAAAAGTGTAGCCACCAAGTAATTAGGACTTAACTATTGCGCCAATAAGTAGCCACGAAGTTATTAAAAAGGTGTTTAGGATTAGGCTTGTACCTAATTTGTGAATATTTGAATAAATAAAAAAAATGTAAATAATGAATATATGAATTTAAAATAAACAGTTTTAACTGTCTGTTTACACTTGTGAAAGATTAGAACCACAATATCAGTTACACTCTACCAAGAGGCAAATTCAACACCAGAAAGGTGAAAATTATTGTTAGGGCAACCTCAGGGTAAAATTCTAGAATTTTATTTAAGGGGCACTTACCGAACGTAAATCAGTATCAAGTGATTTATATAAGATTTGCCTAAATAGTAAAAAGTGCATCTTACATGTGTACAAGTGTTGATTATCTTCAAAGGTGTGTGTAAATCCAGAAGTTTTGAAGGGATATTATCTACAGGTTCGGTCTCACTGTAGATAGACTATGGTATGGTAAGTGAGTCATAGTCATGAGTCCTATCCACGTGGTATCTGTTTTACGTAGAACTCAATGTGGTTCTAGCAGAGCGGTACCAAGAGGGTTGCTGAAGGGAGGCTACCCAAGCCAACTAAGAGCAATCTAGATCTAGTCTAGAATCTCTTTCTAGGAGCTGTCCAACTATAGCCTAAGACTGTCTAGCTACAGCCTAGCACTAGGATTGTCCAGCGATAGCCTAAGAGTAGGATTGTCCAACTATAGCCTGAGACTAGGATTGTCCAACTATAGCCTGAGACTAGGAGTAGGAGTAGGATTGTCCAACTATAGCCTGAGACTAGGAGTAGGACCCTATAACGATGTTCGTATAAAAAAACAAATCGAGCCCCAAATATTAGAAATAATCTTACCTCAAATTAAGGGATACTCTAGACCAAAGGTGAAGTCTTAAACTTCCAAATGCTGCTCGGAACAGTCCTATTAAAAAAATGGAACACGTGTTGTAGGTTAATATTTCCTGAAGAAAATCTCAAACTTACCGAAACAGAATCCAAAAATGACCAAGGGACGACTCTAGACAATTATCAGCAAGAAATTAGTCTAAAACTTGAGCTCCCTGGCACAAAATTCCAAAAAGTCTCGCCCCAAAAATAATTAGGGCCGAGGCCCGAGACCGGACGACGACTCAGCGTGAGGTCGCAGATCAAAAAGGGCAGATTCTTCATTTAGAATTTAGATTTCGGAAGAAGACTCTCATCTGTCAAACTTCTAATTTTGACATTGAAGAAAATTATAGAAAAGGACGTGTTCAGTTTCACCCCAAAAGTACGAACTGAGAATCGGTTGTGTAAAAAATGACTGGTGAATATTGAAAAGTGCCTATAGAACATATATCAAAAGCTAGAACAGGTCTAAAGAAAACGCCTAGACAAAACAGCTGTTCAATGACATGATAGAAATGAAAAGTCAAAGAGTACAAAAAAACAACAATTATTATCATAACCTCAGATTATTGATTGGATTTGCAAACAGAGATGATGATGGTACTAACTCATTTTCCTAAGATTCTAATCAATAACAGCGGGCCCTGCCGTACTGAAGCAAACCTTCCTAGATCAATTAACAAAACTTGCAAACCTGAACCAAAAAAACTGCTAGTAGAAGGCAGCACTCAAGGTAACAAAATCTGGGCACAAAAAAGATAGTTGTTTATTCATTTATTTCATTGTAGCTCTATATGGAATCATATCCAGTATGGCAAAACAAGGTAGCTTATTAGCCAAGAAATTGAAAACGTTACAAATGAGTTATGAATTTTTGGGTGGGGTTATTATTAAGTAGGGAAAAATCACCATTCTCAAGGAAATTGGTTACCTTATCAACGTAAGCATCTCTGTCTAGAATTACTATGCAATTACCCATATCAGCTTTGGAAATGACTAGGTTTTTATTCTTTATGTTGGTTTTTAACAATTTGAGGGATTTATTGAGAGAACTGTTTTCATCATTATCTGTGTGATCATTGTGGTTGTAGGAATCATTCAAGAGAACCGAAATTCTGGATGAAATCATGTCAGGGTCATCAATTCCAGAAGCCTCTTAAAGTGTTTTGGCATTTGAGAGCAAGCATTTCAAGATCACCAGAGTTAGTGCTTTTGTAGAAGTTGAATTTAAGACCAAGAGATAGTAAATTTTCTTCTTTGGTGGAGAAGTTATGTGAACTTAGATTAAGAAATCTTTTATGGAATTGAAATGGTGTGTCGTTAAAGTGGTCGCTGGGGTCTTCGTTAGAGTGATTAAATACGTTTTCGAAAATTGAGTTATCAAAGGAAAAAGAGGAATTACCCAAGTCATCGTTCCTAGGGACCACAGATGGTAAAAAATTACTGTTGTGCATTATTTATTTGCCGACCGGTCAAATATAAATAGCAGGCCGCCGGCCGTTAAAATAACGACCACTGGCCGGGAGAGTGTTTTTTTCTTGTCAGATTGAAAAATATTTGCAGTATGTATAGGTAACGAAAAATTTAGAACGAAACACGAAACACGGTCGATAACTGCAAATAACAGCCTTGGCTGATTCTGACAAACTTCAGCCCGGCCGTTATTTGCTACTTATCGGCCTTATAACGTTAATAACTATAATATAAGATTTAAGTATTGATCAACTGGCTGACACATCTGAAATGCCTAATGGTTATTTATGTATCAAGGGAATTATGAGGGTGTTACTACCCCAGGGCAAAGTTTGTGTACCGAAGGCCTTTGGCCCAAGGGATACCATTTGCCCGTGGGTATTAACACCTGATAATTCCCGTGGTACATAGATAATTTTATTTCCTACTGAATTTACTGTATTCTGTCCATTTTTATAGAGGAACTAGCTGACCCGGCCACGCGTTGCTGTTAGTAGGAGAGCCGGCAATATTAACGGGTATGTGATCGATGCAATGGATAATTTTCACATAAAATAATAGCTCATAGTTACCTTTAAACTAAATGGATGGGTGGCCTCGATTCTCATGGCTGCAACCCTTTGATGGCTGGGCGTAAACTACCCCTCTTTTTCCGAAGGAACAATGTTATCGTTTCAATAGATAAAAATTGATAGATATATTCTTTAATATGTCTTCTCAAATAATACATAGGGTGGCCTCGATTTTGATGGCCGGAAATGATGGCAACCCTCATTGAAAGTCGAGCGTACGCGTTATTTTGCTCGCTAAATACTAATTTTTGAAAGTGACAGCCTTCAAAGTCACATTTATAATTAAAAGAGGACTCTGTGAAGAGGATTTTGCATACGGCTGTAGGTCTTCAGACAAAAGAAGAAACATTAAATTGTGTTAATAAAGTGTTTGCCGCATATGATGAGAACCCCCTACACCGCAAGGTACTTCTTATTTGTTGCGCCTATGGTTCTTGAAGTATCTTTTTATAAAACAACTTAACGCCCATGAGAATCGAGGCAACCCATCCGTTTGGTTTAAAGGTTACTATGAACTATTGTTTTATGTAGAAATTATCCATTGCAACGATCACATACCCGTTAGTATTGCCGGCTCTTGGACTATGTGGCTCAGTCAAAGATCTTTGCTAAATTTGAAGTAACCAATACTTTATTTTTAAATCCTTGGATACTTTTTTTTCTCGCGCTCCACTATCCTCAGAGTGAATTCGCAAGAATAAGGTCTAGCGAGTAGCGTTAAAATTATAGAATCCTTCAAAGTTTACAGAAATCTGTAATTTTGCAACGTGCAGATTTGTAATTCGTACGAAATCCGTGCGCTATGCTACATTTACATAGACTTTGTGACTGTTGTCTGTGGGATTCCCAATTCTCAACAATCCCAACACATAGGTTCCAAAGTATCCGATACATTTAGTTCAAGTATCCATTCGATAGCGATACTTCTAAGTATCCAAGTTGCACATCACTACTAAAAAATTTTCAATCGATTTGAAACCCTACGGGATTGAGAAAAGAATGTTGGGCCATAATTCAAATGTAATTGGTGAGGAGTTTTGGAGAGTTAAAATTAAACACAAACCTAATATAATTATTGATAACATAATTATGTGGTGGTTTGTGTTTAATTTTAACTCTTCAAAACTCTTTTGCCAATCTTATTTAAATTTTCGCCCAACATTTTATTCTCAATCCGGTAGGGTTTCAGATCGACTGAAAAATTTTCAGCTTTATATGTAGATAATTAACTCGACTATATTGGAAAGAACAATACCAGGGTCAGCTAATATCGCTATTAAAAAATAGGGGTTGGTGGTAGGAGAGTGAAAGTGTAGGGATGTATGTATTTTTTAATGCCACATCATAAAAACATAAAAATAGAAAATGCTGTCTAAAAAAAAAGAAAAAAAAATTTGGGGTGAACCACCCTTATCACTTAGGGGTAGTGATGGGCAGTAGGTATTTACCCGATGGGTAAAATCATAAATACCCAGTAAATACCGGGTATTTACCAAAAAGGTATTTACCTGTGGGAAAATTGGGTTTTTATGTGTTAAATGTTAAATGTATTATCATTTCATAAAAAACCATAAGAAACAAGCTATTTATTTCTATTATCTGAGGAACCTGAGGAAAGAATCCCATCCTAATTTATGAAATTTCAAAGGGGGCATCTACTCTAGTATTTGGTTTTGTTTTCACATTTTTAAATTTATTTCACAGTTTTTTTTATTTATTTTTATAACAACTCGAAGAAATTTAAATTTCAAATAAAATGTATAAAAACCCTTATACTCCAAACCTCTTTATCTGTCCATGAAGGGTAAATACCCGGGTATTTACCCGCGTATTTACCCGGGTATTTACCCAAAATATATTTACCGGGTATTTGCCCATCACTACTTAGGGGTTTAAAAAACAGATTGATTCTTAGACCTACCGAATATACATATAAAATTTAATAAAAATAGGTCAAGCTGTTTCAGAGGAGTATTGTTCATTGAAAGAAATTATATTTATCTCACTTTTAGCAAATGGATATATTTCTGTTTTTCTCTAGCTTCTGGTTCTGAAATAATCAGTTTTTGGCTTGATGACCTAATTAATTACCAGTTTTTATTTTTGACATAACCTTAATTTAAATTATTATAATTTGTAAACAATTAAAATTATTCTAGTGGATTTTTATCTATTCTCTTTTATTCCACGTGCTTATTCATTGTGAAGTGAATATGATCTTTTGGGTGTGCTCGTCTGATTGGTTGAACTGGTTAAAATGCAGTTAAGTATAAAAAACACAGGATCGTTTTCCTGTGGGCTTTGGTTTCTAAAACGTTCTCTTTCCTCGACTGAAGTCTGGCAGGCGAGTCCTTTTTATTTTTAATAATTTTTGCTCTTAATTTTTGGATTCTCCCTTATAGGGTTTTCAATATATTTTGCTATCAATTCATATTATCATATCATTGTTAAGTTTTTACCTGATAAATCTGATCTTATCTATTCTTGAAATATAAATATTATATTTTAATTTTTTTATCTAATTGTTGGCTTCCATTTTGTGTGAGTGCTGATTGGTAGTGCCACGTTTATCTGAAGTAAGTCAATTCAGATTTTTGGACTTTAAGTAGGTACTGCTGCTCTGGCTTTCAGAATCAATTGTTAGTGTGGGAATATTGGACCATTTGCTTTGAATAGAGTCGGTAAAAACCAAATTTGTGTGTCCATCCCTATCAAATCTTTATTGAATGAAGGCAGAGGCCTGAATAGCCATTTTCTGTTCGACTCCGTCAAATATTATCTCGACTAAAGGGTGTAATTTTTTTAATAGAAATCCAGATAGGTCAAAAATTCAGAAATAGTTATTTATGTATCAAGGGAATTATGAGGGTGTTACCTAATACCCCAGGGCAAAGTTTGTGTCCCGAGGGCCTTCGGCCCGAGGGACACCAATTGCCCGTGGGTATTAACACCTGATAATTCTCGTGAAACATAGATAATTTTATTTCCTACTGAATTTACTGTATTTTGTCCATTTTTTATAAAGAAATAAACCATAAACCAAAATTTCTTATTTTTTGTCAAAGTTTCACCTATTCAAGGTAAAAGCGGGAGTTATGGAAATCCCTAACTCCCCTGGGAGTTATGGAAATCCTTAACTCCCTTGGGAGTTATGATATCCTCAACTCCCTTGGGAGTTAAGGCCCTGTTTATGATTATTGTAACCAAAGTATTATATGGTTATAATAGTTCAGTAGGAAATAAAAAAAATTAATTAGAACATCTCAAGAATTTTGACATATTCTGGATTTGATTGATTTCACCGTCAGGTTTATCTTGTAGTATCTATTGTGGCTACCTTAATTTAAAAGGAAAATTTTGTCTATTTGGGGGAGAATCCAAAGATTTAATTTCTTATTGTTTCACCTTATTTTGTTCATATTTTTGCTTGCCAGAGCTGCTGTCAGGAAAGCAGCATTTTGCTCTATCATAACGAGCATTTTAATTTAATCTTAATATTATTTTAATTTTATTATTATCTCACCATTATTCTTAATTATTTAATTGTATTTTTTTATATTAAAATATATATATATATTTTTTTTTCAACTTGCAATAGCTGTTCATACCTAATTCTGTTGGTAGGGAGTGTGTACAACAATCGTTTTATATTAAATTTCATTTTCAATTTCCTTTGCAAGACACTCATTTTTTGACAGAATTCAGGGATATTCCAAATATTGGTGAACCTGATACTTCCTTATTCTTTTCTGGGTACCTACTCCACATAAAGATCACTGTTTGGAGTCTGGATTAGCTGGAGTGACGTCGCCCCAGCATTCTATCCTCTTCCTGGATACAGGTAACAACACGAAGAGCTCCAGTTCACGAAAGTGAAACCCCAACACCCATTGTAGAGCTCCGGATTAGAAAGGTACATGGTATCAGATTCACCGGAAAAACCAAGCTGTCAACATTAAAATTTTACAGAAAGTAACATTGACTGTATTGTTTAATATCAAATAAAATTATTGTTTGTTGGATTTTGAGTGGTTTCATTTGCACATAAAGGGACTACACGTTATCTCAATTTTTTGAATTCCACGACCCTAGGTTATCGTTTCTTAAAGTAAGAAATGTCAAGTAATTTGTAACAGGGTATTATAAGCGGGCGTTATGGATCATAACGTCCGCTGGGCTTATAATGCCCTCAGGTTTTTATAGGTATGTTAACGTATTTCGTTTCCTCGGCATTATGGATCTAGAATAGTTAAGTAGAAAATAAACTATTTTATTTCCTACTGAACCATTATAACCATATACCTTGGTCACGATAATCATAAACAGGGTCTTAACTACCGCGCGGGAGTTAAGGATTTTATAACTTCCGCGCGAGAGTTAAGGAAAAAATATAAATTTTGGTTTATGATTTATTCCTTTATAAAAAAAGGACAAAATACAGTAAATTCAGTTGGAAATAAAATTATCTATGTACTACGGGAATTATCAGGTGTTAATACCCACGGGCAATTGGTGTCCCAAGGGCCACACAAACTTTTGCCTAGAGTATTAACACCCTCATAATTCCTTGATACATAAATAACTCTTAATAAAATCTACCTAATTATCATACTAAAACGAGATCTATTTATTATAGTAATTGATTGAATAGACATTTTGCGCTAAACTGGAATACATTTTTAAACAGCGCGGTAATTGTAAAACCTCACAAAGTTTTTATGATACCATCAAACAAAAAAAAGCTGCAAAAAATTATAAAAGTGCAAAAAAACTGTAATGAGCTGCTACGCTATCCAGAATATTGATTCCTTTTTTTGCCTAGGAGCTTTTTTTAAAACTAGATCGAATTACTTTTCTCATTTCCTCAAACTAATCAAACATTAATAAGAGCTTGAGCGGAAACTCCAAGGATTCAATCTCGCCAAAATGTTAAAAATGCAAGCGTACCAGTCTAGACAATAGAGAATGAAAATTCCCAAAAAAAGTAATCAAATCAGATTTGTGGACGTGCAACTTGTGTCTTACAAAGTCGCTCAAAATACTATTAGCCTTATATCAATTTAACTCTAAAGTATCTCTTTTTCCCTTTGTGATAGTCGCGCAACGTACAAGTTTTATATCTCTGCGTGCTGGTGAACTCTCGTATCTCCTGGAACGGCTGTCTCAACTCCTTTGACGAGAAGATTTTCTATTGAACGGTCTATAATAGCATTTTTAATATAGCTGCAACATACCGACATAAGTTTTCAATTGAAATTTTCCATGGGCATATGATCGGCATGTTAGGTAACTTTTTTTTAAATTGAATTTCAAGTGTTGAAATATTACTTTCATCTAGTTTGATCCAATATTTTATACAAATAGAGCTTTATGATATTTGAAGAAGGCAGTTCTTTGGCTATAAAGGATAAACTGGTGACGCATAAGAATATAAATACAGATTCTCAAGTAGCACCTGAGATTATAAAAATAATTTCTGGCCTGAGGATGACCCCAAACGAATATCTCTTATTGAAATAATGAACCGCTTTTTACAGTAACTATGACTCAGGTGTCTGGGGCTCAAATTTAAAGACAAAATCAATGGTGGAAACAAAATTCTGCTATATCTAATTGTTTCGCCGCTACAGGGCGTTTCTCGAATTTTGTATGTTTCATTAATGCCCTATAACTTTTTTAATGCTTATTATTAAAGATAATTGTATATGCTTAAATGTTTCTCAGGTCACTTTTTTATATAGAATCCACACCCGAGACTGTGGCCTATACGAATCGGATTATTTGCATCCCAGAATCCCTGAGATGTTGCACTGAGCAATAATTGTAGGTATCTCTATACGGTTGATTGGCAGAATGCGTTCGTAGAGAACAATGCCGGGACGTGGGACGTGAGGCATTGATAATTTTAAATTACTGATTTATGAAATGCCAATTGTGAGGGTTCAATTTCTGAATGAAAGTTGTGAAGGCTTCAATTTCTGTCTTGTTTATTTTTTTTTCCTCCATCTTTGTTGGTTTTGGTAGTATACAAACACGAAAATTTTGTGGCAAGCAGATAGAAAACATGCCCGATTAAACTAAACAAAGCTTTACTCCCGAATTAAAGAGAAAATAGAATGCAAAAGAAAGTGGAGTATAAAATAAAGCCCAATTTTTCATCTTTATCTTATCCCTTCTAAAATAAAATGCAGACTTTATGTGGCGGATGCAAAAGAAAAGAAGAATCCGCGCGAGAGAGCTGCAATTACCTTAATCAAATGGTCTGCATTTTATTTCACCGCAAGAGCAAATATAATTAAGTAAATTAATTTAGCAAATGCGGAATGAAAGTTTTATTTGAGTGTGCCGCCGCAAGAAAAAGTAAATTAGAGAATTTGCAAAGTTTGTTTCCTCCGCGCTCAGCTCTCGAGCCTCTCTCTTTGGGTAAGTGTATGCAGATTAGAAGTTATGCAAATTGGGACGGAGCTGGCTTGGGCATATTCCCGACCAAGATAACGGCCAACCACGATGATAGATGGCGTGGCGGCGCTTGATAAGAATTATCTCGACGTCGCACCAGGTTTCACCTGTAAGTACAATAATTCCGCTATTTACGATATAATAATGCTTCTGAAAATAAGATGTTCTAATTAGTGGGTGTCATATTGTTTGTCTAACAATTTTTCACGGCGAATTATAGTTGCTTGGTTCCAGTGAAACCAGAAAAGCTAACGTGTTTTTTTATTCATATTTTTAACTAAGGCTGCCAAAAACACTCCGGATTTTATCAGAAAAGGGTCAGACTTGTTTTGTGTATAAGTCAAATAGCTATGTTAGAAAGCGCACGTGAGCTTGATGCAAAACAGTAAACAATGGTTATGTTATGTACTAACCAGATTTACAATGCATTCCAGAACTTTAGATTAGAAATAATAATTTCAACGATTTTCTCGGTAGGTACTGCAGAGAGATAAAACCAATATTCAATTTTCTGAGTCCACTCATGGTAATTTTTGAGACATAATAAATTGTTCATGTAAACTAGAAAAAATAACAATTTGAACCTTCAAAAACCTCAACCCTAAATGTTTAATAAAATATAGCGTCTTTCTTTCTTGTTGCATGACAAAGTTTCGAAGTTTCGACTGTTTTAAATAAATTATTATTCTCCATAGATATAGCCATGATATTGTGGATCAGATATCAGCTATAGCTGATTTTTTTTGAGTGAGTATAGAGTCCATGTTGAGACCTAGGTAACTACCTTCATCGCTTGATGGGTAACGTGTATTGTCTTCTTTGGAATAGGATAGGTTGGGACTTCCGTGCCTCAGTCTTGACCTATCACTTAATGCACTATTGGTAGATGAGGTTAACTTCTCTCTGGAGCCTCTGATTAATTTATTTAGTGGTTTTGCGCTGAGCTAGTATGGCGCAATATTCTATGCGAAGGTCTAACATTGTGTATGTGGTCTTCGGAATGTCGTACTTCTGCTGGCTTCACGCTCTCAAGTATTGTCGACACAACTTAACTGAATCATCTTGTGTTATGTGTATGCTCACTGGTGACATACTAGGTGAAAGCTCGTTCATCCAGCAAAACGGCGCCTGTAGTTTTTTTCCATTCGTAGTGTGCTATTTTGAGTGCTGTACAATAGAGGAATCAATCCGAGCTCTCCAATTTATTCAGTTGATTGAACTTAAAAGCTCTCTTTGGCTCTTTGCAGGAACCTGATGGGACAGTAGTGCTAATGGAACGGGTTGTCCTTTTTGGCTTTCATCAGCATAATCCTTCTCGCAAACTTCCAGCGTTCTGGGAAGTGATGCAGTCTCAGAATGCAGTTGGTGATGTTAGTCAGGGCCATTACAGCCTTCCTAGGCATCTTCCCAATCATCTTCTTGAAAGTGACACCCCGACCTGATGCCTTTCTGGTTTTAAAACCTTTGAGGACCTTTTTTATTTCCTGGAGACTGACATGATGTCGGGTACGTCGCTGTATTACAGGTTTAGGTAGTCTATCAGTCTTCAGATTTGTCTTTATCTTTAGTCTATTCATAAAGAAGAGAGAGTAATGAAACGATTGAAAACCCATTTTTTCGAGCGTACCATTGACGTAGGTGTTTTTCCAACTCTTAAATTAAAAAAAAAATAGAAAAAAGACAGCAGTTAAAAATATATATTATATTTTAACCTGATAGAGAAATTGTTTATTATGCGTGTTCTGTTTTTGCACTATAATAAGGTATGCAGATAATGCCATTATAATCGTTTCAGGTGCATAATTAGAGGATTAAGTCTAAGTGAGGGTTAAGTAGTAATATAATAATATAATTTTATGATTTCAAGAATTTTAGATTATTAGCATATTTTGTTTCTTCCTGGTATTAAAGGTACTTATGGGTTGGTTCTAAACATTATTTTTATTAGGTAATTAGGTGTAATTCTCTCTGAAATATTAAAGTTGACTACAAATCTGCTTTGCTTTTTATTATAGTTTTAACCTTTAAAGTGTGTGCAGTCTGTGGATCTAGAAAGTAAAAAAATATGGCTTCTACTCCGAGTACAAATAAAAGTCGTGCGCATTCGCTTAGAGAAAAACAAACAGTTCTTAATTTGTTCGATAATCTACAAAAAGACTATAAAACATTGACAGTGGATAAGTTGGTAACGAAGTGTTCTAATTTTACCCAATTTGAAAAATCAACTATTTACAGAATACTACATGAAAGAAAATTAGAACCATTAAAATCGCCGCTACCAAAGTCTGGGAGAAAACCAATAAAATTTGATGATGATGAAAAAAATGCATTAAGGCGGTTAGTTCATTCCTTTTATTTTAGAAACGAAATTCCCACTGTTGATAAAGTTTTTGCTTCAATAAAACAAGATGGTGGGATTCCAAATATTGGAAGAACGAAATTGTGGAAAACTTTAAGAGAAATTAATTTTTCTTGGGAAAAACATAACAGAAAGGCGGTTTTAATAGAAAGGTTTTAATAGAGAGTGACGAGATAGTTTGCTGGAGAAGAAAATATTTAAGGTAAATTAGGCAATTTCGAAATGAGGGCAAAAATTTATATTTTCTTGATGAAACTTGGGTAAATGAAGGTCACACTGTTAGAAAACACTGGCAAGACAAAAATGTGTCAAGTGCCCGACAGGCATTCATGGAAGGTTGGTCGACAGGGCTGAAGCCGCCGTCAGGAGAGGGGAAACGTTTGATAATTGTCTTTTGGTCTTTCCGTCAAACCATACTGGCGATTATCACGAGGACATGAATGGTGATACATTTGAAGAATACTTTCAGCAAATGTTATACCTAATACCTCCTGGTTCAGTAATAGTAATGGACAACGCCAGTTATTATTCCAGAAACCTCGAAAAAGTACCAACCACAGCATGGAGGAAAGCTGATATTTGTAAGTGGCTTAAAAAAAAATATATAAATTTTGAGGCAGATATGGTAAAAAAAGAACTACTATCATTGGTAAATAGCTACAAAGAAAAATTCAATAGTATACCATCTCATCGAACCCGTGCAATGGAATGATAAGTCTCTATTTTCATCACATCTGCGTTACACACAGTGGTTAAGAACACTGAGCTCTTGAATCGCCTGATTTCATCAATTAATAATTGTTCCTGATTTCTTCAAGGGCCTTACTTATACTTTAGGTGTGCGCAGTGGCGGTCCATATATGATTTTCTGGAGGGGGGGGGGGGGAGGGGGAGGGTTATGGATGACGGGAAAATCATGAAGTGTCGTAACGTATCGCCGGAGGCTCCCCGCCTGAGGCGAAATTTTTGTTGGGGTGCCACGCCCAAATTTGAACCCGAAATCGTTTAAAAAACACGCCTCGGGCAAAAATGTATCCCGATGCCGTCAAATAGTTATACAGGGTGTCCCAGTGCGATATCGGACGATACCTCCTTACAGGGTGAAAAAAAAAATTAAATTACAATACACGATACTTTAAGGTGCATTAGTTAAAAAAATATTTTTTAATACATAGGGTGCTCCGTAAATGAGGTATGCGACAGAACTTCACATACACAGAATCCTATGTTTTAGTACATTAATGGATCGTTCTAAAAATCCTACATACTTTTTGTTAGGAATTACCTATACCAAAAGTCAACCGTTTTTGGGATATTTAAATATTTTTTTTGTCATACGCTTCCAAAAACAGCTATTTTACGGACCCATTCAAAAAACTTCATTTTAGGTACTTGTGACAAAAATAACTATTTCAGTTTACATGTGTAACAAAAACCAACCTATGTCATTTATTGGAGATACTATAAGCTAAATCTTTTGCAGGTTGTTAGTGCATACTTACATTTACTTCATGGTCCTATGAAAATCTGATAACATTCTACAGGGTGTTCGCAATACTGTACACAAAACCAGACAATTCAAACAACCATAGCTATTTCTTTTCAAATGGAATACACTTTATCTCACTGTATAGTAGTAGGTTCGTCGGTACTGGTGAGCCTATCATATTTATACGATGCCTTTAATGCTTTACTTTGTAGGACTTGTCTTTTGTTGAAATTTTGTTGTAATTAATAAATGTCTAAAAAAAAATGTTTGTCTTGGCGGGGTAATTCTACTTTCTTGGAGGGGTAATTCTACTTTCTGACGTCAACTCGACATTTACCTATATCACAGACTATTTAGGGGCTCCATCCACCAGGTTCTTTCTCGTCGGTATTCATCATCAAGCCAAAATGTGTGGTAGAAAACTATCGTCGTATTGAGTTTGAAAATAAATACGGATTACTGCGTGATTTATCGCGACAATAGAAACCGACGAGAAAAAAAGTGATTTGTTCAAGTAGAATAATTGCTATAATCGCGAATTTCGCGGAGACCATCCCGAACGAATCCGGAACGCTAAGGCATAGGCCATGCCTTAGCGTTCGGATACGAAGCTACTCTATGTCAAATTGGCGTTATAAAATAGATGTCCGGGCAGCATGGAGGTAAGTAACATCCTATTTAGCATTCGGTAATCCGTTCGACAACGGTTCGGTTTTTGAAATGTAGCACCCGTGGTTGCATGGACGTGCGCTTTATCGGGTGTTACTTACCCTCGTTATTCAGACTATTTCCATGTCTTGTAAATAATTATTTTAGGGCATTGAAATATCAAAACATGAGTATATAAGTGCAAAATATAATTAATATTGTTATACTAATATAATTATACTGTGCGTTCGTAATTTCCATATCCTACATTATGGGGTGGGGGACACTGTATATGGATAATCCTCTGGCATAAAAACACTATTCATTTTTTAACTAATATAGAAAGTATACCATTCAAATGCACGTCTTCCAGAAATTTTTTTGTCTGAACAAAATTCGGACACCGACGCTACAGCAGCAAGCAGTGTAACAGGCAATGTTGTCAGCTTGCCGAAATTATTCAGAGGACTCTTAATTTCTATTTGGTGTATAAAAACACAGAGTTGTGAGTTTCTTAACTCATAAAATAAGTAAATAAATAACTGAAGTATTTTTAGTTCTATTTTCATCTAGTCTAGACGAATCAACCAGCGAATTAATAAAATACAGAAAGTTTGAAACATTAAAAACTAATATTATATCTATACTATCTAATAAAGGCCTTATTTTAAACATTTTGTGAATGCAAATCTGTCCAGGGTAAGTAACACCTGATAAAGAAACTCTCCGTTGCGATATCGGGTGTTACATTCAAATTTGCGAACGTGAGCCAAATGGGTGTTACTTACCTCCATGCGTCCGGGCACTTGAAACTATACAGGTGAATCTGATATAGTAATTTTCCTAACAAGTGCGCAAAGTGGTACTTTTCCGCACGCAAACACTTGAGGAATAAACACTTTGCACACGCGTTAGGAACACAATTTCTCCTACGAGCTTCATATCAGGTAGGTAACAACAAAAATTTAAAAAAAAAAAACGATAATTTGTTCAATTATTTTCAATTAACTTGAAGCGAACCTATCAATTTATCAAAAAATTACATAATAAAAAGAATAACAGAAAATCCTCATCAGAGCTGCTTATCTTAAATCGTTTAAATTTAATGAGGAAGAAGTTTGTAGATTCTTGCATATAAATAGGGAACAAATCTGACAATGTGTCAAAGTTAATATTCGGTGTTTGTATAGATGTTGCCGATGTTGGCTAATATATAAACAGAGGAGAAATTTGTTATCATGTGTCAAAGTCGACAAGTGCATTTATTGTTGCTTGACAATTAGTTTTACTTTTCGGCACTCAGTGCGGATACAGGCCTTATCCGCACGGAGTGCCGAAAAGTGTAACTTTGAGCACGAAAATGCGTGTGGAAAAGTACTACTTTGCGCACGCTCGTAGGAAAAATTTTCCCCACTGATATCGGTGCGGAAAAATTTTTCCGCACGGCTGTCAAAAAAAAAATATATATATTAAATTACTAAAAATTATGTAGGTATACTTATTTCCGCACGTCTGTAGAAAAACTATTGTGCCTACACTTTTTCCGCACGTAGCTATTTTCTACAACTGTCAAAAAAAGTTGATGTTTGCACACTGATGACAATTTGCGAAGTGACATTTTGTTTTCCAGGTAGATTTTTTTTAACGTTCTAACGACGCCATGCGCGAAATGATTCTCTAGTGTGCGAAATGCCTAGTTCGCACGCGGAGACGGGTAACAAGTATCTGACAGGAGACCAAAAATAATTAACATTCACCTGCCTCTGATTGTAAATGCAATTTTAGCTTCGAATAATCGATATTTATTCTCGTTCACCAGAATGGTATTTCGCGCACTATAAATACAAAAATAACTATTATCTACAAGTGTGCGGTAACTAAGGTATATCACACTATTTTGCGTGCATTAAGTACCATATTACCGCACGGCTTGCTGTAATAGCGTGTGGTAATATCATTACCGCACACTCTACCTACCCTCAATTACCTACCTACCAATTCTACTCTTCCACTGTCAAAGGTGACAAACCTAAACGGTAATTTCACAGCAAAACCGATTTTACATTCTCCTCTGTAGCTTTTCATAAGCTATAATTTGACATCAACTTTGAATTTAACCGGAGATTAAATTTAGGCGGAATTTTTAATAATGGATTGAATTCAAGGTTGGTGTCAAATCTGTCATTTGACTGAAAAACTAAGACAAGAATATGATTGTATGATTGGTTTTGCTGTAAAATCAACATTTTATCATTCTCCGAGTGTTTCTCAGTCTGTCGAAGATGCAAAAAGTCAATTTTCAACTGTCAATATTTCCGAAACAGTTGAAGATAAGTATAGGACATTGTACATGAAATTCGTCTAGAATTTTCCGCATAATAAAGGAAATGCCATTTAAAAAAAAAATCATAACCGTACAGCTGCCGTACAGCAAAAAAGCAAAATCGACGTGTCCGAGCGTGTTTTCGAAAAGGCCTCCATTTATTTATTACATAATTTATTCCATTCCATATACTATTATAGGGGTGACCCATCTGGACGCCATCATATCATTCCTATACCCATTTCTCTTTGGAATGGATTTTCTGTCCCCTTTTGATCGACTAAAACGGTGATATGTTGTTTATGAAGCGTCAGTTTTTCAGTATCCAATCTGATGGAGCAGGGAGTAACATATTTTAATAAACCAATACCTAAAACCCATTGAAACTGTCCGAGGACCAGCCATAACACTGGTAATCATTTACCTAATCAAGATATTCCTTCACTTCTACATTGTCGATCATACATGAAAACCTTCCTCTGTTCTGTCAGTAGTTTGTAGGTAATAATAATGTTTTTAGGCGACTGTCACAAAAAGTTTGGTTTTACGGATTCAATATCATCCCTAAAGTATATCTTTTTTGGCCGCATTTACTTTACGGCCGCATTTACTTCACGGCCGCATTTGCTTTATTACTTTACGGCCGCTTTTACTTCACGGCCGCTTTTACTTTACGGCCGCTACTTTGGTGAAAATAAACAAACAATCGGAAACGCAGTGCCGTAGCCATCAACACAACCAATAAACAATTAGTTAGCAACCACAATGAAACCAAGTTTTTAATTTTAGTTTTATCCAAATTTCCACAAAAAATGCTAAAAAAAAATGGCATGATTAAAAATTTGGGAGAAGTATTTTCTTGCATTTTTTTCGGAAAATGCCAAAATTAAATAATCCTCAACGTTATGGTCTTCAGGTCCACCTATGTTAAAATTTATAATTATAGTCGGAAATACCTAACATATCAGCAAGTTTTCAAAATTGATTGCTTTTTTAAAAAAGGTCAATGTAAGATACCAGGCGAAAAAGTCGGCAATTTTCTATAATCACACTCTCTTTATCGTAGTTTTTGTTATTAATAATTGTGTATCTACTTATGTTTGCTGGATTATTTATTTGATCAATAAAGTTTAAAGCTACTGTTGAATTTTCTCCTTTTTTCAAGAACAAACACTCGCCTAAAAAATTTTGTGTGCACCTCAGCCGAATGATCTTTTTTGGCCTCACCTGAAATTTGCTTGGCCTCGGCTGCGCCTCGGCCGCAAATTTCTGATTCGGCCAAAAAAGATCAACTTTACGGCCTTGGTACACAAATAACTATTTTACTTTTACATTTCAAATTATTGTTAATATTACTTTTCTGTTTCAGGTAAGTTCTGGACAAGCCTCACGGCATTCAGGTAACTATGTCAGGCTTAAAATAATAGCACCTGTATGCAACATCCTCTTTTAACTTAAAAGCGCTTTTTAAAACTGGTACCTTTAAAAATTTGTATGGTTTAGAATACATATTTTTGAAAGTGACCAGTTTTAAAAAGCGCTGTTAAGTTAAAAGAGGATGTTGCATACAGCTGTAGAACTTTTATTTGCTACTCTCAGAGCTGCTGGGTCATTCCTATAGTAACCTAATAAACTTTCAAGTCACTATCACAAAATTGGTATTGCTTGATTTAATTCGAAATGATCCCCATCAAAAAGGACTCGATGAGCCAATTATTGGGCCCTTAATGTTTGCATTTTTGCGTATCGTAAGTTAAGCACAGACATTTTTTAAGGTTTCGTTGACCTAAATCGGATTCAAAATAAAATTGCCAAGAAGAGCTAAATTTGCGGTAAAAACTCAAGAAAAACAAAAATCTTCAAGCTAAAACTTTACGACGCTTGGGCTCATATTTCGGTTTTCGCGGAAGTTTCCGCCGAGTTGATGTACTGAAAAGCTTATCTGGCCGCGTCTCTCTTTGGAACGGTTTATCGCCGCCCTGAGGATTACTAAACTAGGTTACTTGAATTGGCACTTTTGGTGGAAAGAATCCCAACGTGGAGGAAACCATAATCATAACCGATAAGTTGTCCTTTTCTTCGGTCGGGGCCATCGGTAAAGCATTAGTGGGGTAATCGGTGACGAAATCGGTCTAGCGAAAATTGAATTCTTATATACATTATATTATGACACTGATGGTGAACGTTTATTGCGATATCTTCAGGTTTTATCGTAAATGAGTAAAGTATAAATTATGCGAGGTTGACAACTTGTTCAGCAAATTATCATGCGAAAGAAGGGAGAAAAGGTGTTTTTGGACGGAGGAATAGGGAATAAAATCAATATGAGTTTCCTTATAATCATTTTATCTGTCTAGTTCAAATTAACTTCAAACTACATTCCAGAATAAAGTGTGGAGCTTTCAACATTTCAGACTTTATTTCCAGTTAGTTAAAATATGCTGAAAGCAGAGTAATCTCGTATTTTATTCATTAGGGCTTTTACAGAAGTTCTAAGACTGGTGCGAATTGGTGTATTGTGCAACAAAAAGAGAGAGGCATTTTAGATTTTGTATTTATTAGAAGGTAATATTCTGGGATATTCTACTGAAATTTATAATTTAAGGCTAAGCTGTCAAAAAATTTAAAAACCCCATAATCCTAAAGGTATGGACTTTCAAAATTCCAGAGAAAATAAATTCATTATAGTCCAGAAGGCAGTGAAATTTTCTAGCACTTATTTTCCTAGTTGGTGTATATTAAATAGTTTGTTCTCTTGGTGATACAAAATAAGAATTTTTGAGTCAGGCTAAAACTTTCGGATGGCTTCACAAGATCAATGAAAAATACAAGAACACTTATTTTCCCAGTCATAAATAAGAATATGAGTATATGAAAATAGCAATTTGGCTTATCTCAGATAATGGAAAGTGAGTCTGGCTGAACATTTTCGGATCTTCAATTTTTCACTTGCCAGACGTATCATCCATACTCACAGATAAGCCGGACTATTTTTTTACGTAACTTCAATATACTTCTCATTAGTAGAGCTATTTTTATTACTGGAAACAAAAAGGGCCGTGCATTTGTAAGCTCTAGCGCATTTTGCGCCTCAACCCATCGGAAAACCCCTAAATATACAGGATGTTCCGAAATATCATGTACAGGGTCATTTTTTATATTTTCCCACCCCTCTTAACTTTTTTGTGCCACCGTGTGTAAAAAAAATGTAAATAGGAAAGATGTAGTGCTTGAAAAATAGTTCTCAGAAAACATAGTTTTGTTCATACAGGGTGTTGCAAAAAGTTTGAAAAACAAAACAATATTTTTTTTTTAATGGGACACCCTGTATATTATGACATTTCTGGATTCTGCGGAAAATTCTAGATATATTTCATGTATAATTTTATATACCTATCTTCAACTGTTTCGGAAATAATGACAGTAGAATATTGACTTTTTTGCAACTTTGAGAGGCTGTTAAATTTACAGCAAAACCGATTTTACATTCTTGTCTGCAGCTTTTCATAAGCTAGTATTTGACAGCAACTTTAAATTTAACCGGAGATTAAATTTATTTGGAATTTTCAATCATGATTTAGCTCATATTTGGTATATAAGTTACGTAGTAAGAGCTGAATGATTGCACATGTCAAAAGTTTGACAGAATCTACACGGTGATGTTTTTTCAGGGGTCATGCCCCCTTTTCTGCCCCTGAACTTTCTCGCGGTGCGCCGTTGGTCGATTCTAAGAAACAAAATTATTTTTCTACCTTATTTATAAACTTTTTGTTCTCTTGTAGTTTTTTCGTTTCACCGACCCTTATCGAGAAAAAAATTAAAAAACAAATCCCTGTAATTGGTTAGATGAAACTAAAGACTAAAGACAATTAATAGAAGTACCGCAGCCATATTTTTGCTCATTTGCAATAGGTATCTATATAGAGGTAAGACACCCCTCGCCGCCTCATTCTTGCTCATTTTCAATATGAATACATTAAAATCGGTAGATCGGTAACGAAGCGTTTGCGGACCTATGTTTATGTAAATTTTAGTCATAAAATAAACCAAAGAATCACCTCCTTCCGTTTGTAGATGATATTCAGGAACACCCTGTATATGAATTTTGCTTAGAATTACTAACCCTACAATTCTATCCATGTTATCTGACTGGGAAAATAAGTTCCGAAAATCGTCACTGCCTCCTAGACTATTAGGTACATTTTAAATTTTCACATTTAATTGAAACTTTATTGCTCTGATGTTAGAGCGACAATGATATACAGAGTGGCAAAAAAGTCGTGCATAATACCTGTAACTTTTTAATTACCTCGTATACCAAAAAGTGACCGATTAATGCCCAAGTAATTTTTTTTTGACATTTTTTATGAAACTTATTGTTTATTAACTATAAAACAATATTTATTATGAAAAATATAGTGTGGAAAGAGATACTTACCCGCACGCGACTGCCGTTGACCCGAACGACGCGAAGCGGAGTTCGGGCAAGCAGTCGAGTGCGGGAAAGACACTTTCCGCATGAGTAAGGAACATTATTTTTTCTACGAGCGCGTTCAAATATAAAAACAAAAACTAAGTAAATTCAAAGCTATATATAGTATTAAAGAAATCGTTTAATTACAAAATTACTTATTTTTATATTTTTACGTTTACTTTCAAGAATGATTGAAAAAAATTATGTATTAATAAATCGATTTGATCTTACAATAAACAAAATTTCTAAGGTAAAAAAACTGCCTCGCCTCAAAGGAATCAAAAAGTCAAACAAGGTCAAAAAAAATTATATAATTTTTGAAAGATCCACAAATTATTAATATGAATTAAAATAGGAATATTTCAAATAGTTCATGAGCACATAAATTAGTTAGTACATATATCTAGCAAAAATGTATGCAGACAAAATTGATAAAATGTTTGATTAATTAACAAAACTGATATTTCTGAACGCCACTTTCCCGCACTAGTGCGGGAAAAAAAAGTGACATTTTCGGAACTAAGATGCGTGCGGGAAAGGGATAAAAAATGCACGCTCGTAGAATAAAGTTTTTTTTGCTCACTGATAGTTTTTTTTTGGCATATGATATATCATACGCTGGGAAACAAAGGGTCTAAAATTATAAAACCAATAAAAATGTTTTCAGTTATGATTTATTATGCCATTCAACATTAACAATACACAAATCATTGAAGTATTAAATAATTAATGTGGTGCGGTGTGGTATTGTCTAAAGCAAGTGTCGGGATGTAGCATTTAGTGCATGAGAATTTAGCGCACTTACCGCAGTAGGCACATCTTCTTTGAGTAGCTTGTTTTTCTATCAAATGGTCGAGTCGATCATATCTGACTTCTGAAAGTACATTCCGAGAACATTTGGGTTTTGGCCCAGCAAGATATTGTGGTGCTGTCAGAATTCCCAACACGATAAGACGAATAAATTCCAGAAGGCCCATCTTTGGAAAGATATATTTATACAGGTTCCAAAGATTTACAACTCCACCGTTCAGTGAAAATCTTATCAATGGCCAATACCACTTCTTTGACCTAACTCTTGTTCTATATAAACCACGCATATTATCGAACAAGTCTACACCCCCCATTCCTTGGTTGTACAAATCAATCAACGTTGGTTGGTCGACAGTTATAGAAGATTTCTCTTTTCTTGACCATCTTTTACAACTTCCTTTTGTCAAGCAAATATCTCTTTCACAAACGTTAGTGGCTACAATGACCTGATTATTGTCATGCCAGCGCACAACTGTAATTGGATCAGTAGATTTATGGATTATATGTGATGAACCTCTAATGGATTTTTTTAGATCTTTTAGGGGCGCTTTCTCTATTCTGTCGCTTCTTATGGTACCAATACAATTGATACTTTGTGATTTTAGTACCCAAAACATAATTTTTCAACAACACTTGATCCTAAAGATTTTCCATCGATTTTATCTTCAGTGCCAGAATATGGCTGGAATTTTAACAAATATCCTTCTGATGTAGTTAGGCACCAAAACTTAAAACCATATCGTATCGGTTTACCTTTTATAAATTGTTTCATGTGATGATGCCCGTAATATGGTTCCATAGCCTCATCAAGGGAAAATGAAGAACCAAGAGGTTGAAACAACTTTTGAGAGACATTGTTTACCTGATCTATTAGAGGCTGCACTTTGTATACTTTGTTGGTATTGTCTATGGTAGCATTGTCATTGAAATGTAAATAACGGTGTATGGTTTCAAATCTATTTCTTGACATAGTGTTACTCACGAGTGGATTGAAGCTGTCAGCCTTAGTTTCCCACATCATACGTCTACATGGAACCTTCACGTAGTACGATAATAACAAAATAGCAAAATACTTATACATTTCCTCATTCGACACTCTAAAATTATGTTCTCCTTTAGAGCTAGCATATTTTTGAGATTCATTGCAAACAAAAGAAATAAAGTCGTCGTCAAAAAGCATCTTAAACATATCAACTGGCTGAAGGTTATCATCTCTTATCTTCTTTATAATTTCAGGTTCAGGTGTTTTTTTGATTTTTTTTCTTTCGTTTAGTTTTTCTAAATTTATGTCTTACCAATTTTTTTTTCTTGGTGTAATGGAATCGGCCTCTCTGAAACGCTTAGCCAATGGAACTTCATCTTCTGAAGAAAAAGAATCGTTTCTTGTAACTGGTTTTTTTCCTTCCCGACTTCCAAGATTTATAGGATTTTTCTCTTTATTTGACGTTACACATACAACATCCATAGTCTGCTGCAGCACGCCTTTTCCGATGTCGCAAATAGTACCAATTCCTTCTTCGTCGCTAGGAGCATCATCTATGTCACTAGCTAATCCATCGACTGGTGGGTGAAGAACAAACTGAATTTCGTTAGCCGTATTTATTTCTTCAAAACGTTCATCGTCAGATGAGAGAGTTTCAATGTAGTTTAAGAGTTCCTCAGCATCGATGGGATTATCCAAGTCGTATTTTTTTTTCTGAAAATGAAAAGTACAACAGCTGAAGTTACTGCTGAAGTTGTTTAGCAAAATACTTTGAAAATCAAATCAAATTTTTTGTATAATCGCAGATGCTCAACGTATGATATTTCATACAGCAACTTTTTTGTCGATTTAAAAAAAAAAAAAAAATACATCAGAGAATATTTAAATACAATAGAACTTATTGTCTGAATACAAATGAAAAGGATTAGGCAAAAAATTCATCATTTTTATCGACAATGAACATAATAAAACATTTTTGACTTACCTTGCAGCCATCGTGGAATATATGGGCGGTTACACACGGACGTGGATGTCTGAAAGCATGTACGCACATACATGAACGCGCAAACAAAAACATCAATGTGTATGCAAAATATCGTCGCGTTTTTGGATGTAGAATCGCTAGAAATTTTGTATGCACACTCGGATTACTGTAGCAAGAATAGCAAGACTGCAGTTTTGTGCGAGAGTCTGTACAAACGCGACATTCACGTTGTTGTTTGCCCGTTGATGTATGCACGTATATGTATTAATGAAAGTTGGTCAGTAAATTATTTCCCACATTTCTACCTAGACGAATTGTTTCTGTCACTTCTGGTTTCTTTCCTATTCAGACCAACTTTGTTTTTTCAAAGGAAACACCCTTTATGTGATTGCATATTTGGAGGCTACGTAAAATTCTGAGCATAGTTCGTGTGATATCCCTATCTATCTAACTTCAACAATCCGTAAAAAAAAAAAAAAAAAACTGTATCGGAAATATTGACCGATGAAAATTGACTTTTATTGCAACTTTGACAGGCTGTAAAACCTGAACGGTTAATTTTAGAGGAAAACCGATCTTACATTCTTATCTTAGATTTTCATAAACTATCATTTGACACCAAATTTGAATTTAATCCATGATTGAAAATTCTAATTAAATTAAACCTCCGGTTAAATTCAAAGTTGGTGTCGAATGATGGTTTATGAAAATTCAAGACAAGAATGTTGTAAGATAGGTTTTCTTCTAAAATTAACCGTTTAGGTTTTTCAGCTTGTCGAAGTTGCAAAAAAGTCAATTTTCAACTGTCAATATTTCCAAAACAGTTGAACTTAGGTATGGGGCATATCACTTGAAATCTGCTCAGAATTTTACGTAGAATCCAAATATGCAATCTCGTACAGAGTGTTTCATTTGAAAAAACAAAGTTGGTCTGGATAGCAAACAAACCAGAGGTGACAGAAACAATTCGTCTAAGTAGAAATGTGGAAAATAATTTACTGAACAACTTTCATTCAGGTCACTTTTTCGTATACGAGGTAATTCAAAAGTTATAGGTATTATGCGCGACTTTTTTGCCACACTGTATATACATGCGGAGGTGGAAAGTGTTTCATTATTGTCGAGAGATACTATGGTTGACCGAGGTGCGAAGCGCCGAGGTCAACCAATTCTCGAAACAATATATGTGAAAACTTTCCACCGAAATATGTAGGAAGGTATACTATTTTTTCTCCAAAGGTCAAAAAAACGTCACTTTGTTAATACCTGTCAAGGTGATAGAAATTAAATTTCTATGGTGCTAGGCAACCGCAGCGGAAGTAAAAGTACTTTCAGTGCCGCTCGTACTTTTACTGCCGCTCAACCATTCAGTTACCCCCGATCTTACCTCATTCGTTTGGAGAAAAAATAGCGTGTTGCATACGGAGTAGAAGCACTTTTTTGTGCTTCAGCAGTATTGCAAGCCTCACCACGTTTGGCTCGCAAACCTACTGCGAAAAAGTAAAAAAGGTAGCTATATTTTGAACCATTAATTATTGAACAAGAATAAGGTTAAAATGTGACAAAAATGGAATCTCTTTTAGCACTCTGGCACCGACATTGACATCTTATGAAACTTCGACAATATAAACACGTGACATCTACTTCTAAATACAAACATTGCACCTGGATTTGTGTCTAGGCGTGAAAGAACAATTTATCAGGCCGAAAGTAACAGGAGGACTGTCACTTTCGGCCTACTTTAAAGTAAACAAAAGTAAAGTGACATTTTCGAACCTTCACACCAGTAAGAAATGTGAATATTACATAATGGTTTAAAATAAAATCGTAAACCTCATAACTTCCACCAAGGAAAATCATGAGGAAAATCTCGTATAAGAAATCGTAAAAAATAGTGTTACAAACTTGCTCCACCATGCAAATACTTGAGTGTATTTGAGATTCGCATTGAAAAAAAAAGTTCGTGGAAATTTTAATTTTGTGTTAGAACAATTATTAATGATGGATTATAGTTTATAGCTCTTGTATTTATATGTTACATTACATATTTTGAAAAAAGAAGGAACGAAATAGAAAATATTAGACTATCTATAACTATGAGCAAGCTTGGGGAAAGATGATACAAGAGGGAAAATGACGGACGTATGAGAACACGGGCCAAATAAGGAAAACTTGGATGGTTATCAGTTACAAATAAGAAATATACCGCAAAAAAATCGCTGAAGGATGCAGAGAATTTATAAATAAATGAAAAAGGCCCATAATTCACTGTATTTTATATGCGCATATTAATTATATAATAACTAAAGCATAAATAGCTAACGTTTTTAGTACTTGTGTCAAAACGTTTGCGTTATATTACCTGTTTTCCTAATATCCAGTTTTCTCATAGGAATACCCTTACCATACAATTATTGATGTTAGATAGACTCGCCCTTTCCCAAGCACACTCAATAATATGTCAGTGTTAGTCCAGTTACGCCAGCTACTAGCGCTAAATACGAATATTCCCAATAGACTATCGTTCCTCTGGAGATTCCGATCGCAATATTACCCACCTCAAGAATCCGGTCATGAATTCGAATCTGCAGCGACCGCATTGCAGGTCGGCATTTGGCATTTAATTATGTTTCTCGGGCACCTGAGGACACATAATAACTGAAGCTTTCTCTGTCTCACGTTTTTCCGTCTCCCCCCTTAAATTTCCATATTTCAGTTCTCCAGTTAATAAAAATATATCGGCTTAAGCGGTTTTTCTAAATCCCATTATTTTGCATTGTGTGCTCGGGTATCCTGGGCTACTTTGAAAACGACAAATCAAAATAAGTAGATTTTCTTTCGGGGATTGGGTTTATGGGTTTTATTGTAGAAGTTTTTGATTTAATAAGTTTCATTTTTTTTTTGTTTGAACATTTTGCTTCAACTTTATCAATTTTTTGCAGATGTTGTTAGCCAAACTAAGAAACTGGTAAAGATTTTAACTTTTGCCGCATTTCTGGAATCTTTCTAAATTCTTTACCAACAACGCCATTATGATACTTATGGAATTTACAACTTGATAACATTTTAATCCAGTAGGCTAATTGAGAAAGTCGGGAATTTTTGTTTGTTTGTTTTGAGATGCTCTTATCATATTAGACCGTACAGGAACTTATTTCTGGTCATATTTTCCAACTTTTATCTACCTCCAAACCCAAACAAGGAGTATAAAACAAATCACAAAATCCATTTTACCTATAGTGTTCGAGCGAATGGGTGCAAAAGTCCAAGCTCCTCGTGTCCGCTTTAAGCCTTTGCACTTGAAGCAATTTCCTCTCAAGTCCAGACAATTGGAGTTAACCGATCGATAAAATAACCTATCAGAGCCAGAAGATATAAGGAACTGGCTAGATTCTTTGGAAAAATAAAGGAAATGCGAGCTCTGGCGACAGTGGAGTAAGAGCGAATGAATTATCGATAAAAGAATATATAATAGATGTTAATCATAGATCACAAACGTATTTGAAATGTGACAAATTCACTAGGCATTCAATAGGTACTAATAAAAATAACTATTTTTACGAGTCTTACAAAATTCATCCAATCTGACGGACTAGTTTTATTCCATTACTTCTTATGGAAGAAATCCCCGCGACGTCACACAATGCTAAAAGTCACCCTTCGAAACAGAAAAGAAGTGAATAGGTATTGATAGAAGGTCTCGCCCACAATTTAAGTTTAGAGGTGAAATACATCGCAGCTTTTTTGGACAATTTTATTAAAACATTTAAATCGATCAAGCCAATTTTTGGACACTGACCTGGGTCATCTTCAGGGTGCTCTGAAAACTGTCGATATATTTCCCACATTAAACAAACGAATCGTGACGTTAATCACTGCTGCATCGGTAAATACACTGAGAAAAGGTACAAAAAATGGGTTTTGATGTCTAGATATTTGTATAAAAAGTTCTTCAATGATATTACAGTGCCAATGGAGAAAATATGCTTTAAACTGATCTTCCATTGAAATACTTTTGCTGAAATTGTCAATCATTAACTTAATTCCGTTTTTTTTAGCCTTTTGTCAGAATTTGAATTTAAAATTTTTGTTCGAATTGTTAGCTTATTCTGAGAGGTCGTTCGATTCCTTAAACTCTGAGCCTCTCTCTCACTCCACCATTACGTTCAAATTGGACCGGACGAGGCGCTTAACCGCTTTTCGAGGGGCTCCTTCGCTCGTTATTCCAAAGCGCAGTATTTTACTTTACGAAATTACTTCTGTTCTTGGGAGATTTTCACAAAAGATTATGGCTGATGGTGCCAAAGGCTATTCGACCAGTAATTTATACATATAGCTGGGGCAAATGCTGTTTCTAAAATGTATTGAGGGTTGCCAAAAGCTGTTAAGATAATGTTTTTTCGGTGCTGGCAGTTTTCCCAATTATTATGGTTTTAAAGCAATATTCCTATAGTCAAAATATTCTAATGAATGTATTGGTTTATTTGAGGAATTTTTGGGTTAAAATATAACGGCCGCCAAACATACCCTCTGCATACCTCAACCAAGATAATTATTATTTTCAAGTTTCCCAGAAACTTTAACTGTTTTTCTAGGAACGTGACATTTATTGTCTAGATCGAATTGTTATTAAAAAAATTCTTACAGGTATAATGTCCGTCCGAACGTTTGATTACATACTGGAAATATCTCGGCAACGTACTTCTCAGCTGAACTCATTCCATGAATTACATTGTAACGTTTCGTAGGTGACTTTTCCAAACTGACTCCAGCACGCAAACACTTCAATTGAACTCAACTGTTCGGAAAACTAGGTATATATATATATATATATATATATATATATATATCTGATCGCTTTACCGTCCAATTCGAAACTCTTCTAAACTGCACGCATTGACGAACTGCTTACTGATATACCCTTATAAGCCATCTGCAATTGTCTTGATAATTCTCTACTAGAAATCTCCGAAAATGAATAATAATTGGCCAGACTCGTCGAATATACAGTCACCGGGCATAAAGTCGTCGATCTTGTATGGTCCTCTCCATGGTCTTTGTAATTTCGGGCTTCGTCCCTTCTCTCGCTGTGGGCTGTTACAACCAGACGTTGGTGTCTTCTTCGTTGAAGGTGTTCAGCGACTGTCGTTTGTCGGGTCCCATCCTCATTCTCTCACTTCTCAGACGTAGTATATTCCTGTAGGAATATACTACCAATATACTACTGTAGTACAGTTTCGTCTGGCACAAGATAAATCTACAGGAAGCCTAATTTATTTCTCAGTCAACAGCGTTGATAGTGCAAACCCAGTGGATTCATGCTGCGAGCTGCTATAAGCCAGGATGGGAGAGAGGCACTAGTTTACACACAGTAGTAGTGTAGTGTGGTCATTACCTGATAAAACTTTCTAACAATTTCCATTGCCAACGAAAGCTCAGACCAATCAGTGTAGTTCAATGCCGGTAGGGGTATTTGCCCTCGGAGTCGTTGCTTCTGACTGGTCAACAAAGTTCAATTTTGCTTGGACAGGGAGCTTCAGCCTATGTCCTTCTGATGAGTCCTAACAAGGACGAAACGCGTCAAGGATTGGCACGGGAAGCCTGAGTCCACTGCTCAGTGGGCCGATTCCCAAACAGGGGCCGTTGTGTCCCTGAATTCACGTTGGTCATTACCTGATAAAACTATCTAACAGTCACCATACTTTAAACTCAAAATTGTTCCTTTGATTTGTATGAAGTCCCAACGTCACCCCATGTCTGGCTATAATGTTTTCCAGCAATGTCTCAGCAACTTGGTCGCACACGGGGGAACATCTCTGGCACCATTTCTTGACAATTGATCCAGTGATACCGATATCTTACTCGAGCCAACGTACCATTTGACCTAAAGTAGAAATGTCTCTCCATCCAGGTCGCTGTCCATTTTCCAGCCAGACACACAGCATTTTCGATTTTTTTACCCACATTTTGTTCTTCACCACTTTCGGCATTCTTGACTCTTGTCTGATGAACAAGTCCAGCATATGCGGCTGCCTCCTTTTCTCTTACCTTTGACAAAATATTCAAAAGTTGTCATTGCATGGCCTTCGTGATTGGCTATGACCAGCATTGACATGACCTCTTCCTTTGTGATGCCCATGATTTGGAAGTCGTTATACAGGGTAATCCAACAAGCGCGCCTCGGTCAATAGTAGCCGAACCGTTGAACTTATGGAAAAATGTTCTGTCTAAAAGTTTAAGCATTTCATTGCTATAACCTGAAATTATTTTCAAGTATACAGGGTGTCTCAAAAAAGAGTAATTATAAATTTTATGTTTTTTTTTTTTAATGGGATACCGTATGTTTTTATGTGGCAAAAGAAGTCTCTATATGCTCTGGATTCAACTTTAAAATCGCATTTGCGTTCAATGCAGCGTTGCCAAATTATAATTTTTTGAAGAAAAAAATGGACAAAAACATACTTTTCTAGAATTGTCATATCTCCGCCACTGTACATTGATTACCCTTAAAAATTTCCATGTAATCTAATGTTAGCCTAGTTGCTCCTACAATATCTTAATTTTTGGATTTAAGTATACCAAAATATTTGTCTAAACAAGTCCATTTCAATTGAGTTTTTCAAATACAACACCTTGTATATTATTTTGCTATCGAAAAGCTGAAAATGTCCTCTTTCAGAAAATATCATATTTGCCGTATCTATGTCATTAATATTTTGAGATATTAAGATTTTCCCTTAACTTTGCATAAAAAATGGTAAAAACTAAAGTAATTTGGTAGTTTGACCTGGAAAGTTTTTCGGAAGTTTTGAAAATTTTATAGGTTTAGACGTGTTCTTTCCGAATTCCTACTTTGTCACCTCGTATTTTTGGCGTTCGCGCCGCCATATTAAAAAATTTCGCCAAAAACAGGTTTTTTCACAATATCTCCTTTCCTTCTCATTAACATGAAAATAGATATGAAAATTATTAGTGAAGGCCTTTACCCATGACTTCCCTCGGCAAACCACTCTATCCTTTTTTGAATAAACATTATTTAAATGTTTTTTTTTTATTGAAAAATAAAATGTAAATCCTAACTCAGTATTAAAAAATAGTAAGTTGATGATGACACACCGAAAGCAAAACGTCGGATTCAAACTTTCAGGTCCCAATCTTGTAGAGCCGATGAACTTAAGGAACGTTCAAATTTGAACGATTCTTCTGAAATAAGTAGTTTTGGAAATATGTATACGACCAAATATGTTTGAATACAAAGGGCTTTATATCTTGGAAAGGAATAAAAAAAAACTGACAAAAACGAAAACGTAGCTTTAGTGAGTTCCAAGAACAGTACCTACCTTCTTGCTGATGTAACCAACCTCGTATAATTAACTGTTCTTGTTAGTGTCGCATGGTTTTTGGAACACCCTGTATATCTGCGAACAAAAACCCTTACATTAGCGCCGCCGAGAGGAGTTCAAAGTCTATACCAAAAATCGTTGTTCTAGGTTGAGCCGTTAGTTGGTTACAACAGCAAGAAGGTACTGTTCTTGGAACTCACTAAAGCTTCGTTTTCGTTTTTGTCGGTTTTTTTTATTCCTTTCCAAGATATAAGGCCTTTTCTGTGTTCAAACATATTTGGTCGTATATTTCCAAAACTACTCATTTCAGAAGAATGGTTCAAATTTGAACGTTCCCTAGGTTCATCGGCTCTACAAGATTGGGACCTGAAAGTTTGAATCCGACGTTTCGCATTCGGTGTGTCATCATCAACTTACTATTTTTTAATACTGAGTTAGGATTTACATTTTATTTTTCAATTAAAAAAAAAAAAAACATTTAAATAATGTTTATTCAAAAAAGGATAGAGTGGTTTGCCGAGGGAAGTCATGGGTAAAGGCCTTCACTAATAATTTTTATATCTATTTTCATGTTAATGAGAAGGAAAGGAGATATTGTGAAAAAACCTGTTTTTGGCGAAATTGTTTAATATGGCGGCGCGAACGGCAAAAATACGAGGTGACAAAGTAGGAATTCGGAAAGAACACGTCTAAACCTATAAAATTTTCAAAACTTCCGAAAAACTTTCCAGGTCAAACTACCAAATTACTTTACTTTTTACCATTTTTTATGCAAAGTTAAGGGAAAATCTTAATATCTCAAAATATTAATGACATAGATACGGCAAAGATGATATTTTCTGAAAGAGGACATTTTCAGCTTTTCGATATCGAAATAATATACGAGGTGTTGTATTGGAAAAACTCAATTAAAATGGACTTTAAAATTGACGTGTTTAAACAAATATTTTGGACACCCTGTATACTTAAATTGAAAAATGAAGATATTGTAGGAGCAACTAGGCTAACATTAGATAACATGTAAATTTTTAAGGGTAATCAATGTACAGCGGCGGAGATATGACAATTTTAGAAAAGTATGTTTTGGTCTATTTTTTTCTTCAAAAAATCATAACTTGGCAACGCTGCATTGAACCCAAATGCGATTTTAAAGTTGAATACAGAGCATATAGAGGCTTTATTTGCCACATAAAAACATACGGTATTCCATTTAAAAAAAAAAAACATGAAATTTGTGATTACTCTTTTTTGAGACATCCTGTATACTTGAAAATAGTTTTAGGTTATATCAGAGATAAAACGCTAAAACTTTTATACAGAACATTTTTCCATAAGTTCAATGGTTCGGCTACTATT
Source organism: Ceutorhynchus assimilis (assembly GCA_917834065.1). NCBI lineage: Eukaryota > Metazoa > Arthropoda > Insecta > Coleoptera > Curculionidae > Ceutorhynchus > Ceutorhynchus assimilis. The sequence goes on from OU892279.1 coordinate 17,289,708, forward strand.
GACCGAGGCGCGCTTGTTGATTGTAATTTATCTAACCCATGGGCGAATTATTCTTCGGTATTTTCAAAATTTAGCAGCCGCTACAGGGTGTAATCGTCACTTTCAACTACGAATTTCCGTTCATGAAGAAAACTGTAGTAGTGTATATTTGCTGTTTGGTCTGTCTCGACGTATCTGAACTTTACCTGAATCTGTCTCCTTTCATTTTGAAGAAGCGACATATTTTGGAAAGTTATTTTTTTCCTAAAATGGGACACTCATCTGGCAACATAAATGTCAAAATATAACAGAAAGCCCACGTACATCAGGAAGAAAAGATCTTTAATTTTATCGCATAATATACAGGGTGTTCCATTGCAAAAAGTTGGAGTTGCCTACGTTTCTCCATTTTCCGATGCGATTTTGTTTTTTCTGATACTGTCAAAAGAAAATATAGAAAAAAACTGTCAAGTTTTGTATTAAAAATGTTTTTCTATCTCAAATAATAAAGGCTGTAGGTATGGTGCCAAATATAATCAAATACCCTGTACATGCACAAAAACTGTATTCGATGAGATTTTTACGATATTCCATAAAATCTACGCTATTATAAAATCCTTTAAGAGGGGACAATAAGTCTTAAGTTTTCTACACAAATATAAAATATTAAGTTTCTTTTTCGGGGGCCTTTATTTGAAAAGTTTGCGAAATGTAAATTCGGTTGGTGTCGGTTTTGCAGTTTCCACTTCGAAGGCAATAAAATCGAAAATAAATGAGTCATTTTCCAAACGTGTAACTTGAAAAGATATGGGCAAATTTATGGCTTTGCTATAGGAATCGTAGTTCTATCAGCAAAATTTTCAGCTTCCGCCTAATCCTTAATTTAAAGGACAATTATAGGGAGAGCTGCAAGCAATACAATACCGACCCAGGCTATTTTGCATAATAGAGAGAAAATGTGTTGGAATTTCCTGTTAGTAAAAGGCCTTAGCTTTTGATTCAGGCTAAAAGGGGTAATTAAAATTTGATTTTCTAAAGGATCTTGCAATTTAAAATTTGAATAAAGAAGTGAGATTTAATTAAAACTTTTTTCGGTAAAATGAAACAAAAAATGCCTTTCTTAGACATATATAAATTGGCGGCGCCAATTCAATCTTTGGGGGAAACCAAGAAAAAAGAAAAAATTCGCAAATCTCTATTCGATTTCAACTGAATACACACATTGTTCGACTTCTTATTGTTGAATTCCTGGAGCGTTAAATCTTCTTTGACAAGAAACATTTATCATGATGATATCACATAGGAGGGAAATGTCAGCCTCCTGGATGAGAACATTTTCTGGACCCATGGTGGTTGTTACAAATTAAAAAATTCCTACAGATAGAGTCGAGAGAGATATTTAATTTATCAATTATTCAGCAATGCTTTCAAAGAATTAACTTAGGGGTTCAAGGGACTCAACTTTTCTTCTAAATGAACCTTGAAAACTTTGAGGACCAATTGCGTTAAACAAATTCCAAAGTCCTCGAGGGAGAAAAAATATCACGCGTCTATCTTGGAGAAAGCGAGAAACGGTGTCTTCGATGTTGTTAGGTAACTTAGTCACACTTTACAAATTCGATTTTCGACTCTACAAGAAGATAGGATATTTGAAAATAAATTTTATTTTGAGTAGGGAAAGTTAAACTTTTGTATAGTTTTGTTCCATATTGCAAATGATATTTTATTAAGGTTGAATCCTTATATAGACTTTCTTGAGGGTGCGACCACGAAATTTCTTACCAATCAACTAAGTTCTAATTTGGGCATGAAAATCGATTTGAAACTTTTTGGATGTATATCATTGATGTCTATGCAGAATTTCAGCACAAAAGCGATTGACTGTCGCTTCCGGTTTGACCGGAACTGCTATCAGCTTTTTTATTTTGAATGGATCATTCGCTATATTGTTACATTTTTGAATTCTACGAAAAGTTCCAAGCATAATTTATTTATAATATCCTATACCTAATTTTACCAGTTTTAAGAAAATCCCGAATAAAAATGTCAAAAAATAATTTTTTCCGCAAACGTCAAAAAATGACGACTTTTTTCGACCTCAATTCTTAATGTTGAAGTTTGACTTCACAGACGTCATTTTTCTGGTTACTTTTTTATCCGCGCGATCCGTGAGCGTACAAAAATAGTTATTTATGCAACAAGTGTGTAAAGTGAACCTTTTTTCACGAATGTGAATTTTGAAAAGGTGCTTTACGCACGTATTTCATACAAATTTTTTTCTACTACCAATCAAATATGTATAAAAAAATAAATTTAGACAAATTCTTCACGCACTAGTGCGTAAAGTATTTTCACTTTACGCACTAGTGCGTGAAGGAATTTACCAGAAAAATAGTAATTTGACAGGTTGACATCTGTCATTGACATTACTTTACGCACTATAGTGTGTGAAGTGAACTACTTCACGCACTAGTGCGTGAAGAGAAATAGACGGTAGTAGAAAAAGTACTTTTTTGTACGCTCACGGCCGGACAAAAAAGTGACGTCACAGAAATTTCCTAGATTCCTTCGCTTTGAACACCGTTTGCAGAAAAAATCGTGTGTTTTATTCGGAGAAAAGTACTTTTTGTGGCTCGTCTAAAATTGTCAAACATTTAGTCTCGCCATAAAAAGTATCACTTTTACTCCTAATAAAACAATATAGGTACTATTTATATTAGTTTTGACACAAGGTAGGTTCAAAATGATATTTTCAACTTCTTTCAAAAGCACTATAAAGAGTCCTACCAAAGAAATTTCAGTCCCAGTTCATTCGAAAATTTTCGGTCCAGCTTTGAGGATATGTTACTGTAATAATTTTAATGGTACCCCATAATAATAACTGAAAAGTCGTATTCTGCGAACAATATAGTTGTGAATAAAATAGTATACAAAGAGACGTTTATGCTTGGGTTTTTTATTGAAAAAAAAATCGCAGGCTATGTATAACTTTCTTCTAGTGCTTTTGGAGCATTATCATTTTCATTATAAAAGCCAAACTTTTCAATTATGAGGTATAAATAGGCTTGTCTTACTGCCGCAGTTACCAAATTTCCTTTGTGCAGTTGCTCATTTGTAATTTGGCGAGGTTAACGGGTAATTCTGAAATGATAAATTAATCAAATCATTATACCTAATTTTGATGTTTCTTATTCTTACTTTCTAGTGGTTTATCTATTTAAAAATTTGATACGTAATAATTCACCTTCTTAATTCAGACATCTTGGTTTTCTCAAGTTTTACTATGATTTCTTTTCTAGAAGAGGTATTAGTTAACAGATAGCATAACAAAGGATAGACTCTTCTCGCTCCCGGACGACTGGGGAGCTTTATCACACAAATAAATGTCTCGGATTAAGGGGGACTGTTATGAAATATCAGGATAATTCAAATACTATAGAGAGTTATAATTCTAATTTTTTATTTTTTAGGAAGTCCAATATTGGTTTATTTGTTTTGAGTTGGGTATTGAATAGAATTGAGTCCAGTGAGATTGGCGTTCACATATTATTAGCAACAAGAATATCATATAGGTTAGGTTGTAGGTTACGGCATTCAAATAACTTATGTACTAGAGTGTCCTCCTCCCCACACTCACATGCTGAGCTGTCCTTGCTACCCAACATGTTTAGGTGTTGACCAGTTTGACAGTGTCCAGTTCTCATCCTGATTATCGTAGTAATGTGTCTTCTAATTATTATGTATTCCATATTAGTAAACCAAGGTTCCTTAAGGAAAGTCTGATAAACCCCCTTGTATTTTACTCCTTTTTTCCTTAGTAATTCCTAATTCCTTCCACATATTATTCCAAATTTTTTCATGGTGTTTCTTGATTTTAGGTATATATTCTTTTACATCCAATTGTATTGGATATGGGAACCTAACCTTTCTACCTATATTAGCCAATTGGTCTGCTATCGTGTTGCCTCTGATGTTTGAGTGTCCTGGGAACCAGAGTATTTTTATGTGAAAACCATTTTCATTTGCTTCCATTATTTGTTGTTTAGTCATTGCTATTATGTGATCCAGATTTATAGAATTTGTACAATCCAATGCTTTCACCGCGCTTTGCGAGTCTGTCAAAATTAAGCTCCTTTTTATGTTTTCCTCCAAACACACAGCCACAGCTTTGTGTATTGCTACTGTTTCCGCTCTGCAGATCTGAGTAAAATTGGGTAAGCTTGACGAGAATGTGTAATCTGCCTGTGAGCAGTAAACACGAAACCCTCATTTGTACTTTTTTTCCACACTTGCATCTGTGTAAAACTGATAATAATGATTATATCCTCGGAGTTTTAAGTTGCTACTGTTTACCCTGCCGTAATGGCGGTTTGTCAAAGTTAGAAAAAATGCTTTTTTCCTGTATCCAAACTGTATGATTTTTACCTCATAATAACAAAACAACAGATTTTTGGAGGGTACCTATCGATGGTATATGGTTTTTACGAATACAATGACCCACAGACGCGTCTCAACACTACAGTCGTACAAAGCCCGCCGCAAAGTCTAGACGCTTCATCAGCAGTTGTCCTATCTGAACATGTCATACCAGGACCGCTCCATCGTCTCAATGCTCCCATATAAACAGCAACATCAACACAATTTTAAATTTTCAATATTAGAGACCCTGTCTTTTTAGTTTAAGGTGTCATTATTAAGTTAGATACTATTTTCATTTTAAACTTGTATTTTCAAATAAAGTAGTGTTTTTTTAAAAAGTTGTCTTCAGAGTTTTTGAGATGACATTCATAGTAATAAAATAACCTTGTTTTTTAATTTAAGTAATTTCAGTCTCAAATGGTATACGTTTACTCCCTTACAAAATTTGTTGTTTTAATATTATTAGGTAAAAACCTCACCAACTTTGACAAGTCGCCCTTTCGGCAGGGTAAATAGTAGCAAGTTGAAACTTTGGGATATAATCTTAATAAAAATAGCTATCAAATGACGTAACACTCGACCCCCCTTCCCTTTTGAAATTATACGGGTACCTGCCACCCCTGCTTAAGGGTTGACAGGTAAGGGGTGAAAATACCAATAAAAGGTGTCCCCAAACAACAAAAATTGTCGTGTCCGAGCGATTTTTGATGAACCACCTAACACCTGAGAAAATCTGAAGAGAAGTTTTTCGTGTCCCACCCTGTATATGGTAAACAGTTAATATGAAATAGAGCCGCCGAATTTTAATGAAAGTAATATCTATATAATGTATAAAACAAAGTCATGTTGTTTATAGAACTTATAACTCGAGAACGGTCGGACCGATTTTCATGATTTTTGCTTTGTTAGATTTGGCTTTGCCCCGACTAACATAATAATTATCGAAACATGGACAAAAATCACGAAAAACAAATTTATGAAGAAAATTCATTAAATTCGCATACGGCGCCATGTCTGATAACCGATATAAGTTCGCCGCGTCAGATTCCGCGGTCCTTTCATAATTAAATAAAAAGAAGCTTATGTTGAACGTCTGTCATATCAATCACTGGAGGATATTCCAAACTACAAAACAAAAGGATTGCTCATCGGCCTAGATTTTTCGAATCAACTTTATGGTGTAGGTACTAGCACTGTTGCCGAAGTTATCAAATTTTCGGTCAGTTGTTTGCGCCAGCGGTCGTACTTTAAAATATAAACGAAAACAGCGAATTTGTTTGAGCCTATCTACCTTCTTTTTAGATATATTGTTGTTTAAAATTATATAGTCTGATTTTTTTGAAATTTAACGTAGGGTGAAACCGCGGGAAATAGCAAGTATTGTATAAATAATATTTCAAATATGTGACGTGACGTCACAAAGGCGAGTATATTCATCCCTTAATAGAGGGAACAAGGCATTAGTAAACAACTGAAGCGAAGCCAAGCGTTCACGTGGAAAAACCTTCAAGTTTCGACGGACCAAAGGCAACCGACAATGATAAACATCACTTTTAATCCGGGGAAATGATCCGAGTATTTACCAAGGAGAAGCGTAATGATTTGAGATTCGTAAATTAATTTTCACGCCAGAAATTTCGAGAAAATCGAGTTTTGCTTTCGTGAAGCTGTCATAAATCATAAAAATGTGTTTTTGGCGTAAGAACTTGTTTGTTTGCAGAGAGAAATATGTAAGAAAGTAATTATTGTTTGGCTTACATTTCACAGAGTTTTATAAATTTGTTCGCTGCAACGGTTAAGTACTCCTATTGATTTTGAGAAAGTGAAACTTTACTAGACAGGTTGAGGTAAATGGTAGCCATTTTGGCATTCCAATTTTACAGCTTTAAGTAGATCAGAAATATGTTGACAAAATAAAAGGACACTATGAGGCACTACAAATTTTGAGTAAATAACTATTTCATATTTCTGAAAAAAAAATCAAAATCAAAAATCTTCTTGACAATGTGCACCAAACCAACTATACCTCATTGTATGAATTATTAGCAGTTGGTATAGTGCTTCGATAAACACTCGGGTTTTTTTTTTCTTCAGAAAATCACTTAGGTTTATAAGTATATTTCAGTCAAATATCATCAATTTTGAAGCCTATTGATCCTCTGGAATAGTGGTAAACAATTTTTTTTTCCCAAGACTCTCGGTCTCGCTGTCGGTGTCGAAAATCAAGTCGTCTCGGGAACTGCCAACCTACAGGCTATAAGTAAATCCGAAAAAGTGTGTGCTATTCCCGGACAAAGTGAGCTTACTCTCGTTAGATCTCGTACTTTCAAAAGGAATAGAGACGGACCCAGAAAAACTCTAGGGTCCTTATTCTTGAAACAGGGGAGCAGCGTTCCCAGGAGAACGTGTGTTCCGTCTTTCTGAATGATATGCAAATGATAATATAAGTAACAAAGACGGAACACTCGTTCTCCTGGAGACGCTGCTCCCCTGTTTTAAGAATAAGGACCCAGGTGGTATGAGACCAAAAAATACATATAAAGCCATAAGCTTCCCTGGAGTCTGCAGTTATTAACTCCGGTTTGTCAAGGATTTTGAGAAGATTGCGTAGCCATTACATCGATTTATTAAGAAAATTGCTCACTTCGACTGGATACCAGCATGTCAACGGTCCTTCGTGGAGCTGAATAACGGAGTGACCAGTATTTCAGTTTTAGCATATTCCATTGCTGAAGAACTACCTCTTAGACACCGAAGCTGCGCAAAGTGAAGCTGTTTTCTCCCAACTTCAAAACGGCGAAGAAGTAGTGATCGAATATCCACTGCAAATTACTAAAGTTTTCTCTATAGGCGAAAGGTCTTAGAACCGTCCATTCTGCCTTGTAGTGGTTGCCTAAATTTTAAAATCCAGAAGGTCAAATCGCGCGTTGGTTGGAGAAATTACGGAGGTACGACTTCCACATCGAACATCGCAGCAGGGAGAAGACGAGCCAACGCTGAAAGCTTATCAAGTAGACCATGTATTGACAGCTCTGGCAAGTGTTGCCAAAAGCAAGAGGAAAAAGAAGCTACTAACAGTTCTGGTTGTGGTTAACAGATAAGTATACCGAAACTGAGTCAGATACTGATGAAGATATTACCAAAGAACACTTCGAAAAAGAGCAAAATGCTGACAGCAAATTTAGAGCCTAAACCACGACCTGGTTGGCAAGAGGTTTCCAGTTTAAGTCTAACAGTTAAAAGGTAATGAGATTTTTTGTGCAATGCCTCCATCACTCGTTAATGGGAGACTCTAGATGGAAAAATTCTAGTAAATCGGACCGTTGTGCCACGGATCATTTAGGAGTAGGACGCGATTTCTCGGAGAAATGAAGCAATACTAGTTCTTCCTGGGAGAGAATTGCGGTAGGTTTCATTTTTCTACAACAGAGTCGGGTTTTTTTTTCCTTTGTTCCAGGCCTGTCCGACTTATTGTCCCCATGCAGCACTGAAGCCTGAGAAGGCTTATTGTACTTAGCCTATGTGGTTTATTCCAACCACTTCAGTATTTAGAACCTCACCGTTGCTATGGGCTATTTTTCAAAATGGCCAGCAGTAGTTCCAATTCCCAAGAAACGGTAACAGTTGCTGGAGCATTACTGGAATCGAACTTCATACCGATGAGGACAGAACAGGAGTCCGAAATATGGGAATAAGTAATGAAATCGAGACTGCGTGCCTCTTTTCCTTTGGCTCTTGGCATGAACCCAATGGCTATACATCAATACTGTAAGCTGCAAGAGAAATTTCTAGTTCTGTGTGGCTGAACGCCAAGAGAGAGCCAGATTGTTTCACGACTCCGTCAGGAATAGACTGCGTCTGAACAGCGACATAATGAAGATGAAACTTGACAAACGGCAGTCATTGAAAAGCTTCAATAGAGGCGACGCCATGTGGACGTATCAGTCACAGAGAAGGAAGAAATTAAGCCCGCAATTACAAACGCCATGGGAAGGACCATAGAGGATCGTCAAGAAGGTCGACTTAGTATTTCGCCAAAAACAAATCCAAAGGTCGTTCGCGTAGAAATGCGGGCCCATGCAGAGGCAAGAAAATGCCGACTTTGATGCGATGCGAACAAGAGGATCTCTAAGCTCTGACTGAAGAATACACCAATGTTATACAGGGTGACTAAGAATAAATTTCCCTTTTCGAACGCGCACTTAACAACAACTTAATATTTGTGAGGGGGTTAGCGCTGGCAATTTGCGGAGCATGCGTGCGGATTATCAGTGGACATGGAGCAGTGGTCGAACGAGCAACGCGCGTTTATGGTCGCGGCGTTTTTTGAATCGAACGATTCCTTTGTCGCGGCACAGCGACGTTTTTGTAACCGTTCAATATTCGGCATATACATGATGCTCCTTCAAAAAATTTATTGAAATCGTGGGTTCAATGATTCAGACAAAGCGGTACAGTGGCAAATCAGAAGCGTCCCGGCCAACAAAACAGAAGTCTATCAAAATGCCAGCAGTTAAAACGCAACTTTCGAGTTTAATTTAATTTACAGGTGGAAGTCTTTTAGTCTCCATCTCAGACTAGTCTCCTGGTTTCGCTTAGCCTTAAATGGGGACATTTTGAACCAATATTTGTTTTACAATTGTAACCTCTTTGTTCTTTCGGACCTTGTTTGTATTCTTTTTAGATTTAATTAGTTTTCAAACAGCGAACATTTTGAAAAGAATGTCTTTTTTCACAACGGAGGTTATATATTCGTTCAAGTTGATATCGAAATTGTAACCTCTAAAAATCCCCTCCAAAGCTCAGAAATCAATCAGATTGGGTAATGGACAAAAAAAAAATCACATGCACCAATTAAAGTAATATTTAACAATCCAGAAGACAAAAAAAGTTGGATGCTTGCGAAAAAAAATATATCTCTTACAACAGCAATGATATCTGCTAATCAATCAATTACTCCTGAACCCATTTATATTAATCACGACTTAACTAAACAAAACTTTGAACTTTTTATGAAGGCAAAACAATTTAAAAGGGAAAATGATTTTAAATACCTTTGGGTAAGTGAAGGGAAAATCTTCCTGCGAGAGAATGATGCTAGCAAGATTAAATTGATTCAACACACGGATGACTTAAAAAACTAATAACAAAAAAAAATCTTAGTATTGAATACATAAACATTCAAAGCGTGAGAAATAAGATCGACGAAATTCAGTGTAACCTTGGGAGTGACATTTTAGTGCTGACAGAAACGTGGTTGTATGAAACTGAAACACCCTTCTATAACATTGGGGGATATTCGGCGGTACACTCTTGCCGAAAATCCAGAGGCGGCGGCGCGGCGATATTTGTAAGAGATACCCTCAAATTCCATGAACTAGCTAGAAGTACTCCGGATAAATTATATAACTGGGTATGTGTTAGTATAGGGAGTAAGAACCTTAAGCTTAGTGTTATTTATAGACCACCATCGTATTCTTATAATGAATTTGTAGAGGAATTAGAATATATATTAAATTTATATCCATCCAATCACATTGTAGTGGGTGATATGAATGTAAATCTCTTGGACCAAGGTTCCTTCATAACCAAAGATTATAAAGACATGTTAGTTTTAAATAAATTTATACTTATTAATAAAATAGGAGATGATTGCGCAACAAGGATAAGTAATAATTCATGTAGCTTGATAGATCATGTGATTTGCTCTGGTAATCTTAAAAGTAGATGTAGTAATGTTAAAGTTGAGGATACTCCTCTGTCGGATCACAGGTTACTGAGCTTTGATTTCAAGGAAAGAGTGACCAATAACAAACAAAAGATATTCATTCAAAAACAATATTTAAAAATTGACAAATACAAAACATTAGTTTGCCAGAAACTTCAAAATACCTCAATAACTACCTTTCAAGAACTAATAGAATTAATTACTCAATCAAAAACAGAATCACAAACAGTTAAAAAACTAAAGGTACATCAGAACAATGAGTGGGTAACCCCTGAGCTACTAAACCTAATTAAAAAAAGGAATAATTCGTATAAAAAATATATTAAAGATAGAGAAACCCCTGAACTTGCAACTTCATTTAAAAATTTAAAAAACCAGGTAAATAATAAGATTAAGCAACTTAAAAATAAATACTTTAGAAATAAATGGGAAAATGCGGGTAACAATACAAGGAAACAATGGAACATAATTAATTATTTTATGAGTAATAAAGTAGAAAAATGTAAAATAAGTGAAATGAATATAAAGGGTTCAGTGACCAATGATCTGAAAGAAATTACCTCTGGTTTGAATGAGTATTTTTCGGAAATAGGCTTTAAAATAGTTGGGGAAGTGGAGTTGGAAAAAATGGAGCTTGGTGTAAACGTCGATTTTAGCAAGGTCACAAGTAATGAAACCTTCTTTTTACTGCCAACAGATCGGTACGAAGTCAATGAAATTTTCATTAACCTCAAACGTAATGCTGCGGCAGGACATGATAATATTACAGTTCTCGATCTTCTAAATATTAAAGATGCCATTGTGGATATCCTAGTAAACCTAATAAATAAAACACTTACCTCAGGCGAATTTCCTAATGAATTAAAAATAGTCAAAATCTGTCCCATTTACAAGACAGGCTCAAAAATTATTACAACAAATTATAGACCCATATCTCTAATAAGTAGGTATATTTTCAAAAATAATTGAGACTGCAATAAAAACAAGAATGCTTTCATTTATTGATAAATTTATAAAAAGTGATACATATCAATATGGCTTCTTAAAAAACAGTTGCACACTTAGTGCCACAATAGATTTAATCAATTATGTTGCAAAAAATCTTGATGAGAAAAATATCGTTATAGCTATCTTTGTTGACATTCGGAAAGCTTTCGATGTAGTGAGCCATGATCTTCTAATAAATAAACTGGAAAGGCTGGGTTTTAGAGGTAAAATTTCACAACTGCTAACATCATACTTGCTAGATCATAGACAATACATTACAATAAATAACACAACAAGCTCCACTTTGTTCAACAATTGTGGTGTGCCCCAGGGATCTGTCTTGGGACCCTTATTGTATTCCCTGTTTGTTCTAAACTTAAGACTGGCAGGATTGCAATCACAGTATTATACCTTTGCGGATGATACAGTTCTTGTATATAGTGGAAAAAGTGAAGACATTTTACTTAATAATGTAAATAATGATTTAGATAAATATTATAATTGGCTCTTACACAATAAACTAAAAATAAACTTGGACAAAACAAAATATAAGGTCTTCAAACAAAAAAATAAAATTTTAGATAATTTACAAATCAAAATAAATAATGTACCTCTAGAAAAAGTTGAAACAATTAAATATTTAGGTCTTATCTTAGATGATAAATTAAATTGGTATTCGCATATAGAACACATAAAAACCAAAGTTATTCCACTGATAGGAGCTGTATTTAGATGCAAAGACTTTCTTAGCAATAGCGCAAAATAAAAAATATACAATGCCCATTTCTTAGCCATTATCAGATATTTATTACCAATCTGGGGTACATGTAGTGCAACAGGCTTTAATAGAGTACAGGTGCTACAGAACAGAATTTTAAAAAGCTTATTCAATTTAGATTTTCGAACAAGCACTGAAACCATCTATAGGACCTTAAAACTTCAACCAATTAAAAATATTTTGCAAATAAAACAAGCTAAATTAATATACAAAATTGATAGTAATAAACAAAAATGTAATGCCCATATAATTCACACAAACCAAATACATAACCAAAACACTAGAAACTGCAGCAATATTTATCTAAACCCTGTTAGAACCAATGTTGCATTACATAACCCATTAAGCGAGGCTTCAAATATATTTAACAAGCTTCCTACTGATTTAAAAAATGAAAAATCTATTGATACTTTTGTTAGAAAATTGAGGAAACACTTTCAATAGTCAAAACAACTTGCATTTGCATATTTAGCCCCCGGTACCAATGCTTGCATGCATTGATTAGGAGGCTCCCTATTTCAGGTGTATATTAGAATTAGTTACTTATATGTGATAAATATTGTATATTAAATAATACCTGAATAAAGGATTTGTTTCAAAAAAAAAATGTGTATTTCTACAGCAATTTGGTCGTAAAGTAAAAGTTGAAAATGCTTTGTATAACATTCCTGTCACGAATCATTCGCCAAATTGATGGAACACATTCGATTTTTATCCCATCGGCCATAAATAGTAAAACGCCTCGAATTTAAATTTGAATTCGGGCTTTTAAATCGTTTCACAGTTGCACGGAAACCCGATTCCATGTCGACCCGAATAAGATATTTTGACTTGGCATTGTGACGCCGATAAAAAATGCATTACCTTCTATATTCACCTATATTTTTGCCCGTTGCTGAGTTTTCTCCGAAAGTGACAAATCTAGTTCGAAACTTAAATAAAACGGGATACAAATCAGACATGCCAAAGCTCTTTTGGCTTCGGGCTTTTGCCAACCGTCTTTTTCTCACGGTGAGAATTTTTAAGTTGGAAAATATGTTGAAAACTTGCATTTTTAGTATTGCAATTTATGTCTAGAATGATATTGAATGACTCCGATAAAATATAACTTTTGCGGATCTAAATGGAAAAAAAAATACGTGCAGAAAAGTACTACTTTGCGCAGATCGTATGAAAACTAATTTTCTGCACGGATATCGGTGCGGAAAATTGATTTTTCCGTACGGCTGTAGAAAAAAGTAATCAACTAACGCTTTTACTCTTTATCCAAATCGCTCATTAGCAATGTTATCAGGCGTAAGTCCACGTAAATACTGGTTTACAATGGCAACCCGTGGATGACCCCCCTTGGACATTAATGTAAATAGCAATGAGAAAATCATATGAAAGAATAATAAATCAGATCATAAATTGAAAAAGCAATATAAATATGACGATAATGCCCATTTCAGGTAGTAGTTCAGGGTCCCCAGGGAAATAACATACTTGGGCATCTACAACCAATGGCTCTTGCTAAGATAATATATGATTTGAAATTGGAAAATGTCAACAAAAGAATGAAAAAAAGGGAAAAATAAAGTTATTATAGAATTTAAAACGCCAAGGGCAGTAAGCAACTTACTTGAGAATCAACAGTTAATCGATAGAGAATATACTATGTACATTCCTGAATACTTGGTCGCATGTAAAGGAATAGTGAGAGGAATATGTAAAGAATTTGAACCAGAGGAAATGATTAAAAATTCTAGTGTCCTAATGTCTCAAGTATTAAACATAAAGAGATTTAATCGTAGAATAACAAATGAACAAGAAGAAATTGAATATATAAAGACGGGAACGTGTGTATTCACATTCAAAGGCAAAATTTTACCCAGATCCGTGAGCATCTATGCATTAGAGGTACCAGTAAATAGATTATGCCTGTAACGCAATGCTATAATTGCCTACTATATGGACATGCTAATAAGCAATGTCGTGCGGTAATGAAAAATGCCAAAAATGTAGCAAAGCAGCACCTGGGGAGCAATGCAAGGAAAATACAATGCAATGTAACAACTGTGGAAGTGTAGAACATAAATCGATTTCACGGAACTGCCCAGAATATAATCGTCAATTACAGATAAGACAATACATGTCCCTAGATAGTATATCATACTCAGAAGCTAGTGATATGGTACCAAAGACAAATAGAGAAGGATTCTCGCCTAAACCGAATAACTTCCCAACATTAAAAAACCGAAATAAGGAATCAGAAATCCCAGGTTTCACAAGTGTCTGTTTTAAAGAAAACAAGAATTTCATCTCCACTAGTAAAGCATATAAACGTGGATGATATAAACAATTGTATTTTTCCCCAAGCAACGAGGACACTAACCACAGCAATAAGTTTCTCACAAGAACTACCCAGACACACAATACCACGAAGACTCATCCCGGAAACCATCAGGGGATGACGATATCAGGAAGAGATTAATACCAAAGATTAAGAATATGTCCTCCACAGATTTGAACTTAACAAATAACTAGGTACATAAAAGATTTAACTGAAAATATCCATTGGAGAAATCCAATCGAACAGGATGAATGGTGAAAACCAGAAAAACAAATCAAGAACCCCATGAATAACACACCAGATAGAGTAATGAAAATTCTACAATGGAATATAAAATCAATCAATTCAAACATAGACAACTTGGAAATTTTAATACAAGAACAAAAAGCTGAAATTATATGTTTGAATGAAACATGGCTGGAAAAAGATAACAATTTAAGGATTGGACAATACAAAATTTGTAGACAAGATAGACAAGATGGTAAGGGAGGTATTGCATGTTCGATAAAGGATCCCATTGAATATAAGGATCTGTCAAATTATGATTTTCCAGAAAACCTTCAAGTGCAGGCAATTAAAATCATGAAGCCAAACCTATCAATCCTCAATTTCTATGTCCCACCATCAACAAAAGTCAGAGACAATTGGATCAAGGATCTTATTGATAATATACCTGAATCAAAATTAATACTAGGAGATTTCAACTGCCAACATCCCCTATGGGCAGAAGTGGCAAACTTTAATGGAAACGTCATAAATAATTTTCTAAATGAAACTTCCCTAGTTTTACTAAATGATGGATCCCCAACTAGACTGACAATACCGGATCAAAATCAATCAGCTCCAGATATTTCTCTGGTATCCAGCTCTATGGCCACAGTCATGGAATGGAAAATTTTAGAAGAAAACAGTGACCATTATCCAATATTAATTTCCTTGAGACATACTCAGATTGAGACAATACAAAGAAACAAACCTAGAAGAAATACGAAAAAGGCAAATTGGAAAAGATACCATGACGAACTGTTAGCTAGATTTCTGGGGAACAGTCCACAATCATGTTCTGATCTGGAAGAAGATATACTAAAAGTTGCTGGAAAAACAATACCAGAAAAGAAAGCTAAACAAAAAAGCATAAGGATCCTGTCCCATGGTGGGATGAAGAATGACAGGAGTTTTTGAATAAAAGAAAAACAGCTATGAATAAACTAAAATATGAATATTCAATGGAAAATTTTATCCAAGTAAAAAGGATCAATGCTCAGACAAGAAGGAAATTCAAAGAAAAGAAAAAGACAGCTTCAAGGAATATTCTGGACAGCATTAAGAATATTCTCAAAAGGGAAAATTGCATCAAGAAATAAAGCTCCAGAGCGGGAAATAGCAATAGAGATAATTAAAAACTTGAAACAGGTGAACATAGACCCAGATTTCACAATGGACAGAAGACATGAAAATTTCCAATTAAAAGAGAAAGAAGAAATAATTCTGGCTGAACTGGAAAATGTTTTGCAAGGGAAAAAAGATTCGGCCCCCTGGACTGGACAACATAATATAATCCATGATCCAATATCTACGAACTTTAGGAAAACAAAATCTACTTAGAATATCCAATAATATCCTCAAAGAGTAAGATACCAATGCAATGGAAGAAAATCTGCATTTTCCCATTGTTGAAGGATAACAAAGACAGTGCAGTTGCAAAAAACTTCAGACCCTTAGCATTAACCTCCTGCCCTGGGAAAATACTTGAAACAATTATAAAAAACAGAGTGGAATGGAGATTGGATATTAAAAAGGAATTGCCGGAATTAAAAATTGCTTTCAGAAAAGGCAAGGGAGGCCTAGAATGTTTATCATACCTAACAGTCAAAACTCAAAAAAAATTTCTTCAAAAAATTGATACACTTGTGGTTTTTCTGGATATAACCAGGCCTAGGATGTATCCTCTCCTCAACATCTATACTTCTCTCTATTTTGACGTATAGAGTAAAAAGTGACAGACAACTTAACATTGCTGTTAAAATAACAGAAAATGATACATCATAAGCCTGATTAGCTGCTTATGATCAAATCATATACATACACAAATTATACAATGTTTTGAAAGAACTAGATACATCCATGGAGGTGAACAATCTCGTATACAATCTTCTCAATAATACAGAAGCATACATAAATGATAATAATGAGGAAATGGCTGGGCCAGAAATGTTATCGACTGAGCTTGCCCAGGGTTCACCTCTGAGGCCTCTTCTTTTCAATGTTCACAGAAAAAAGGTACATGAATTAAGCAAAGGGAAGATAACAATTTTGCAATACGCAGCTGACTTTACAATAATAGCCGAGGGTCAGGATATTGAAACTGTAATACAAGATATGAATAAATCATTATCTAATATATCAGAATTGTTCCGTTGAACTAAATTTTAAAATTTCCATACTGAAATCAGCAGCCATAAGAATGAGTCCTAGAAAAAAGAATTTACCAGACATGAGTGTGTAGTACAATAAGGAAGAAATTCCTTGGGTTAATGAATATAAATACCTAGGTGTAATTGTAACAGACACTTTAAACTGGACCAAGCAGACAGATAAAATGAAAACTAACGCCACCAAGACATTAAACGTGATAAAAAGTCTCACTAGAGTATGGTGGGGGGTGATCCAATCACTCTTTTGAAAATATATAAAGCAATTATAAAATCTCATTTGGATAATGGATCCCAATTGATCAATGCCACAACAATTAAAGATAAAGAAAAACTAGACACAACCCAATATGCAGCTTTGAGGAGAATTCTGCGTTGCATGAGATCAAGACCAACAAATTTATTACTAACAGAAGCAAGTGAGCAAGCGAGGTAAGAAAAAAATGGCTAACCCAAAAATTATTACTGAAAAACATGAAAATAAGGAACAACCCTATTATAATGTTAATTAAGGAGTTGAGGGAGCTGGATAGAAATAGAGGTTATTTTACTAATAGAGAAGTCCCATACCTGGTACAGAAATACGGGGAACTGGAAGAGAAAATTATTAAATATGAAACACACCCCAGGTTTGAATTTGAATATAAATACCAAATAGGGAAAATACCAACCTGTAGAACGGATATCAACAAACAGGATATAGATATTAGAGGAAAATTTGCGGAAATAGGTAGGTAATAGATGAGAAGTTTAATCATATATTAAATCACAAGAGCTTTAAATTTAATCGATTAAACTATCCAACATATTTTGAGCATGATTTTGCTTGGAAAATAGTTGAATGCACAATAACTTAATGAAAGCCCGAGACCGCGAAGCGGTCGAGGGATTTTATTGAAAAGTTATTGTGCATGAAACTATTTGCCAAAAAGCAAAATAATGCAAAAAATATTTAGATAGTTTAATCCATTTAAATTTATAAGGTCGAGTGATATACGGCTTGATTATTTCCTGAAAAATTGGGTTTCAAGCCAGCAACAAACAGTTCTATTTATGATAAAATGTCAGAATATTTCTATCAAAATTCTGTCAAAAAAAGGTAAACAAAAATTTAATGCTCACTAACTTAATATTTTATTTAAAAGTTATTGATATTGCATGAAACTATTTGCCAAAAAGCAAAATTATGCAAAAGATATTTGGATAGTTTAATCCATATAAATTTATAGGTCGAGTGTTATACGGCTAGATTATTTCCTGAATAATAAGGAGTAAAGCCAACAACAAAGAGTTCTATTTATTATAAAATATCAGGATATTTCTATCAAAATTCTGTCAAAAAAGGTAAACAAAGCTCTTGTGTCGTTCTCTGATTGGTCTATTTCATATTGACTGAAATAATCTTAATAAAAATAGCTATGAAATAACGTATCTCTCGGCCCCTACTTCCATTTGAAATTTTGGGGCTACCCGTCACCCCCGCGTAGGGGTCGAAATGTAGGAGGTGAAAATACCAATAAAATGTGTCCCCAAAAAAACAGAAATTGACGGGTCCGAGCGATTTTCGATTAATCCCCTAACACCTTAGAAAACATAGGTGGGAAGCTTTTCGTGCCTCACCCTGTAGTAACCCTTAATCGCAAAAATCTACCTTTTCTCAAAGTAAGGCCATATAACTTTACACCTCGTAAAAGGCTGACCCGCTTTTTCCCATCCTAAGAACGAAATGATAGGATACTTACAAACACCCGTACATTATTAAATTTAAGTTACCTCTTTTGGGCCTCTCTCACGCTCTCGCCCCAGAATTTTCCAGTTAAGTTTATCTATATTCCAAGTCGCGCCAATCATAATTTACTTTAACAACCTCGTACGGTCACAAATGCTCTTTATTGTGTGATAATGGCGTCCATTAACCGACTTTGTGCGCCTCCCTGCTCTCGTATACGACGTAAATTTTCTCGAGGGGATTTTAATAAGAAATATTATTATAATTTTGCTTTGGGTTCATGTAGGAAAAATTAGATAAATTCCCCATAATTGCCGTACACAATATCTGATACGTATTTAATTTTATTGAGTGACAGGGACAAGTAACGTGAAACGTCTTTAGAAAATCTTCTTCTTCTATCTTCTATATATGTAAAAATCAATGTTTGTTTGTTTGTGCCTTATGCGCTCCTACACCACTTATCCGATTACGATGAAACTTTGATAGGTTATGGCCATCCCAAGGAAGGCTTGTGGATAGTTTACGCATCTCGCAAAAAAAAAAATAATTTTGAATTAATTATTAATTTAATTATAAACAAACTCATTCACATTACATAACAACATAACCCAATTTTTTTTTGACAACATGAAACAACGTTGCCACATTTCATTTATTTAGGCTTGCGCATTCAATCGACGTAACTTTATTATTTTTTGAATTCGAGAACGGCTGGACCGATCTTGAATTTAATACCATGTATCTCTATCTAAGCCGAATTCGATTGACCTAGATTAGATCGATTTGGGTTCAATTTAAGTGAACTTCTTCTGATCTAGATCATTTTTTTGTTGATGAGGGTGCACTGATCCAACCTTAATCGAACACAGTGTGGTTCACTTAAATTGAACCAGGGGTCGTATTTTCGAATATTCTCGCATACGAAATTTGATACGATTTCGAATACTCCCCATTTAATTTACATTGCTGTCAGTCAAATTTCGTGTACGAAATGAACTCGAATGAATTCGAAAATACGACCACAGATCGATCTAATCCGGTCAATCGATTCAATCGAATTCGGCTATAGAGGGGAGTGATAAAGGCTATTTTTGTGCTACCCATTCTGTAAGTTGACTTTTTTGACCTACGTCCATGAACTGGAAGTGTCACTTACAGTCCGGGTCAAAAAAGTTATTTTTTTGACCGGGCCAAAAAAGTTACTTTTTTGACCGGGTCAAAAAAGTGTTGATATGAAAGGTGAAAATTGCTTGGTTCATATCTCTGTCAAAATAATGTCACAAAAACACTCGACTTCTTAAATAAAACACCCAAAAGAAATTAAGGATGCAATTTTATTGAAACAAATAGAAAATACCTAGACGTCAAAAAGTTGAAATTAGCATAAACAGATAGGTAATAATATATAAATGAGATACTTCATAGTTATTTACTTTGTAATTTCGAAAGTGAAAGAAACCTAAAATAATAGCTTTATTTGCGAAGACGATCCCAAACTAACCCTGAACGCTAAGGTAAGAATCGCACCATAAAAAGCCATTAATATTGTTTCATATCAATGGCTTTTCATGATGTGATTCTTTCCTTAGCGTTCAGGATCAGTTTGGGATCTTTTTCGCGAACAAAGCAAATAGGTGCACCATCAAGTTCATGATATTTATTATCTTGAATGTACGGAGCACAAAAAATATCATATGCACCTCGACTTGTAGCGTGTACTTTTTTGGCCTCAAATGCTTGCAAACCTCGGCCCTACGGGCCTCGGCTTGCAAACTGCATCCTCGGCCAAAAAAGTAACACTTACAAGCCTTGATACATAAATAACTATTTTTATCCCGAAAAAAAAAGTTCAGTTGCGCGAAACTCTGATACGCTGGAACGCCTATAAACAGCCCGGGGCTTAAAATGCGTCACTGAACTCACTGGCAAGCGACCCTGGTATCGGATTAAAAAAAAAAACTTTTAGAAAATCAACAAAAAAAATTGAAAAAAGTGTATTATTTCAAAATGTATTTTCACGCTGGCAACGCAGCGGATCATTAGCTAGTATGATATAATTTCGGCTACTTTGGAGAAGTATAAAAAGTACAGAGTACCTACCTATTTGCGCCGTAATTTGCTAGCGCAATTTGATACTTTTCGACCCGCAGTGCTACAAAGTGCCACCATGATCTAGGTCATAACGCCCGCTACTACTATCCTCTCATTTAATTATTAAAATCCTATTATTGAACAAATTGTGCAGAAGAATGGCTTTAAGTAGTTCACTGGATTTTATATCTATTCAGTATTAACACTGTAAAACAAATTAATGTCTAGTTATAAATGCTCACTTTATGAAGATCTTTGATATGTAGCATATTATAATGCTGACATTGCTGATTTCGATGGGAACAGTGTAGAATGGTGACTTGAAGCAGACTTTTCATTTGGTCAATGCATACAAGAAGAAATCTCTTCTGGGCCTGAAAACTTTGTTTTGCTAACAGAAACATTTTTAACAATAAATGATAAGTGAACTTTGGAGAAAGGGAAGAAACTGAATTAATCATTTCATGTAAAAATTACAAAAACTGTTCTGCCCCACATTGATGATTATAATTGATTTTATATCCTGTCTGCAAATATTTTTTATAGATCCAGCTGCATTAATAGAAATTTCCCGACTATTCATATTAAAAATTAAAAAGCAATAAATCCGTGGGAAAAATGGAAGCCAAATCCAAGTGCCAGGAAGCATTCGCGATTAAAATGAGCTCCTGTTGTAGGTATCGAATTAGGAATATTTTCTGTTATCGCTTTGAGAAAATTATGATAAATCGACATGCAACTAAGGGAAAAATTGATTTTTTCTCATGAGGTGTATAATGATAATTTATTGAAAAAAAAAACTAGGTCCATAATGAAAATGACGTCATGACATACAAATCAGTTTTCTATTGGTTTAATTTCAATTTCAACCTAACATAGGAACTTCGTTGACCAGTCAGAAACAACTACTCCGAGGGCAAATACCCCTACTGGCGTTGAACTATACTGATTGGTCCGAGCTTTCGTTGGCAATGAAAATTGTTAGAAAGTTTTTTCAGGTAATTACCAACGTGAAATCAGGGACATAAGATTCCCTTTTTGGGAAGGAGTCCTAACAAGGACAAAACGCGTCAAGGACTGGCACGGGAAGGCGGGGTCCACTACTCAGTGGGTCGATTCCCAAACAGGGACTCTTATGTCTCTGATTTCACGGTGGTAATTACTTGAAAAAACTTTCTAACAACTAACATAGGAAATTACCATAAGCTGTTGATAGAGGACGCTATTTTCAAGAAGGTATTAAGAAAAAAATAATTGTAACAATGGGTTCAAACATTGGGTGGTATGAATAAAAAGGAGCATTCAGTTTCTACTCCAAATTTTGGAGTAAATACTCCACGTCGTATGAATAAAAACTACGAGCAGATATTTTTAATGCTATTTGATAGGGAAAGGTGAAAAATTTTCCTGTACCTGTGGACATCAGATTGTGAATAGGATTTTTTTATAGAGGCGAAAGAGCGGTGGCAAGCAAAATAAAATGTTGAGTATCTACTCTATGTACTAGGAGTATGTATTTATCAAACCAAAATCTTTTTTATTCTTACGAAATGGAGTATAAGCTCAGACTTCATACTCATGCTCACGAGTATATACTCCGAGTTTAAACTCAGTTTTTATTCATACCACCCATGTTTAACAAATATATATTTTTTTAGTTTCTACTAGTAGTAGTAAAAAAATTCTATATGTATAATCCTCGGTAGAGAAAGTCATTATACAGGGTGTTTGGTCCATCGATAGAAAGTTTTCAATGAGTGATAGTTGGGCTGTTTGACCATATTTAACCTCATGCAAAGTTTCGCCATTTTTAGATATTTTGAATCCATGTATTTTAACACATAACTTGGGCTATAAATTTTTTGTATCAATCATTCGGTTTTTGTTTCCGTATTGTTTTGAAAGAAGGCATATTAGGAATATCGAAAAAAAAAATTGGGATATATTAAAGTGTTTACTACCAAAAAAAAAAAAACAATATTTTAGGAACAATTCAAATATGTCCCAAAATATCTAAAAATGCTGATTTCTCAAAAACGACGAAACTTTGCATAAGGGCTAATATGATCAGCTTTCAAATCCAAATGAACCCAACTATCACTCATTGAAAACTTTCTGTCGATGTACCATGCAAACATCCTGTTTACCTTGCGCATTATAAAACTCGGGTTATAGAAGGGCTCGGTATATAATGACCAACGACTTCTCTACCTATAGGTATACAGTGCCTCTTATAATGTTCGCTACATATGGGAAAATTTTTCATTTGTAAGTTTCTGAGATTTCCAAGAAGTTAATATTGATACAATTGAAAAGATTCGTTATTGGGATTTTTTATTAACTATTTCAATACAGTTCTAAAGCACCTTACTTAACTGTCCAGATACATAGTCTAGGAAAATTCTCAAAAAATACATGCATTGAAAAAAAAGAAAATTCTACCCAAATGAACTTTTCAGGGATGATAGGGGGCGGGTGGGTGATTTGGTTGTTCCTACATAGACAGATACACAAGAGCAGGGAATTCGCGTCTATAGAATTCCCTTTCAAGAGGTGCCCTAGGATCCTTGGCCCATCTTAGACTTTACTGAATTGTTCTTGTGGGCTTGTAGATGGGTTCAATGTTGTGTTTTTCTAGCGTTCGTCCTATGCGATCTCTGACATTTTTGATGTAGGGAATAAAGGCTCTCCCTGCTACCTGTGCTGGTTCCTTATCATTGGTGTGCTGTTGCCTCGGTCTTATAGCTCTATTTATCTCCTGCTTGGAGTACCCATTTCCTTGAAGTGCTGATTTCAGGTGTTGCATCTTGTCCTGAAGCTATCTGGGTTCACAAATCCGGATTTCCCTGAAATAAATGATTTTACAGCACTTAACGAGGAAATTGTTGGCAACAAGCTGATTTTCCATACCAACATTAGAAGTTTAAATAAAAATGTTGATGACCTTTGGTTGAATTTGAACAGAATGCAGACTAAGCCACACATTATTATATGTACTGAGACTTGGACTTTGCAAAATGAAGCATTTTACCGAATTTATGGGTATAGAAACTACTACAACAATGGTCAAATAAATAAAGCAGATTGTGTCATGATTTATATTGATACTAATTTGATTGAAAATACTAAAACCGTGCATTTTTGGTATGATCAGAGCATTACAAACAACTATCTTTTGTAACAAATAATTTTTTTTTATTACATCAATATATCGATCACATAACATAAATATGCAGAACTTCGTGACGCACACGTCTTTCTTTGGAGATATGAATTTAGACATTCTAAATCCAGAATTAGGCGGTGATTTAAACCTCAACAATTTCTACGAGAAAAATTATATCCCATTAATATCTTCCATTACGAGGCCAACTAGTGACGGTGGTTTCTGTATATGGATCACATTTTTGGGAACAAATTCGAAAATGTTAAGTCAGTTGTTTTAAAAGAAATGATTACTGACCATTGCCAACCCTTCTACTGTTGAAGGATTCATGTGATGGTGCCATTGAGAAAAATTGTGATCTTGTTGATTTTCGAAGATTAATAAATCTTGCTGGAAACCGACAGTGGAACAACTTAGTTAATAATAATGTTAATATAAGTGTTAATAACATAATAGTTCAAATAAAAGATCTATTAAGTTTATCGAGCAGAACTTTTAGAAAAAGATCAAATTGTATTGAACGGAAAATTTGGTAACCAGAGGCCTCATTGTTTCATGTAAGCATAAAAATAATCTTTATAAGCGGTGGTGTGGAAACAAAGAAAATGTTTATTCGAGAAATAAATATCAGTCTTAAAACAAAATACTGCAAAAACTAATTAAAACTGCAAAAAATCATTATAAGCAAAAATATGTTGAAAATCACTGCTCAAATAGTAAAAATGTTTGGAAATGCATTAATTTTAAATTAGGAGAAAATAAATTTAAAGGAAGTGAAATTGAAGAGATCTGACAACACCATCATTACTTCTTATAAGGATATTGCTAATCAATTTAATAATTACGGTATCCGCAAAAATAAACAATACCGAAATCTAGAGTGCTGAGTAATTGCGCACGCAAGTTGCAATCATCATATTCCGCTTACTTGGCATCAGTTATGAGATTGACATTGAGTTAAGGTTAAAGTCTTCGTCATTATGTATCTTTCAACTGAAGAAACAGATTTCTTAGTAGAGCCCTATTTCCGGGCATACGGAGTTGGAAAGAATAAAGGCCCAAGTTTAAAACAAGTCTCAGAAAAATTTCAGCAACCACTCTTAATAAATATTTTCAATTATTTGCAGAATCGTTATGAAGCTTTTTTGCGTCGCTATGATGCATTTTTTGAACATATACGCTTGATACCAATTAATAAATGATATAATTTGTATGTTCGGAATTGTTAATGTTGGCGGATACTGTATTTTAATAGTATCGGTATAGAAATGACAAATAAAATACCAAGATCTAGAAGCCGATACAGAGTACAAAACAATCAAATTAAGGATTCTATTTTTCTATCACCCACTGACAAAGATGAAATAACTAATGTCATAGGTAATCTTAAGAAAGGAGCGGCTGATCGAATTGATGGTAGTTCAGTTACTGTTTTACAAAAACTAAGCCCATTTATTGCCCTTCCTATTTCCGATCTGATAAATCAAATTATACAGGGTGGGCCAATGGAAACTTTCCACCCCGATTTTTTGGATTTGAAATGAAAATCTGGAAAAACGCTCGGACACGTCGATTTTTGATTTGAGGGGGAACTATTTTTCAGTTTTTTTCATCCCCGTAGCTTAAACCCCCTAGCTTGGGAGAGAACAACCTCCCAAATTTGTATAGGGGATAGCGGTCGTGTCACACATCTTGTTAAAGGTCTCATCGAGTTTTTTTTGACTTTAGAATTTCATTTTATTATTTTTATCCGTAACGAAATGACAGCTTGTCAAAATTTTAAAAATAGACTATTGTTTTAGGAGTAAAAGCGATACTGCTTACCTCCCTTGATATATTATAGTATATTGTTGTATTAGGAGTGAAAGCTTTACTTTTTTGTGCTGAAGCGGTAGGTTTGCGAGCCGAACGTAGTGAGGCTTGCAATACTGCTGAAGCACAAAAAAGTGCTTCTACTCCGTATGCAACACGCTATTTTTTCTCCAAACGAATGGGGTAAGCTCGGGGGCAAGTGAATGGTTGAGCGGCAGCAAAAGTACGAGCGGCACTAAAAGTACTTCTACTGCCGCTCCAGCGGCACTAAAAGTACTTTTGCTGCCGCTGGGGTTGCCAAGCAGCATAGAAATTAAATTTCTACCACCTCGACAGGTATTACCCACTGGATTTGACTAGCAGCATAGAAATCAAATTTCTGACATCTTGACAGGGGTTAACAAAGTGATGTTTTTCTGACGTTTGGAGAAAAAAGTTGTTTTATTATTATTATCAATTAGGTGTACACGTGAATTGTAAATTGTAAGTACTTTTATTAGGGGAGATAAGTATCGCTTTTACTCCTACTTCCAAGATTTTGACAAGCTGTCATTTCGTTACGGATGGAAATAATAACCCGAAATTCTAAGGTCATAAAGAACTTAATGAGACCTTTAAAAGGAGGTATGACACGACCACTATCCCCTATTCAAATTTGGGAGGTTGTTTTCCCCCCAGCTAGGGGGTTAAAGCTAGGGGGCTGAGAAAAACTGAAAAATAGTTTCCTTTCAAATCAAAAATCGTCGTGTCCGAGCGTTTTTCCAGATTTCCATTTCAAATCGAAAAAATCGGGGTGGAAAGTTTCCATTGGCCCACCCTGTATATCCACTGGTATTTGCCCAGAACATTTTGAGATAGCTGAAATTGTTCCAGTTTTTAAGTTTAATAAAAAATATCTTGTTTCAAATTATAGACCTATTTCACTTATCTGAAATGTTGCAAAAATGTTTGAAAAAGTTATCTGCTTGAGATTACGTAAATTTGTTGAAAATAATAAAATTTCAAATGCAAATCAGTTTGGATTGAGGAAGAATATGTCAACGAATAATGCGCTACAGTTGTTTTCGGTTACTATTTATGGGCTTTTAAACCAAGGAAAACCAACCATGGCAGTATTTTTAGACCTAGCCAAGGACTTTGACACAGTAGACCAAAACTTACCTTTAGAAAAACTATATAGGATTGAAATAAGGAGTACTGCATTTGACCTTTTGAAGATTATTTAAGCGATAGAAAACAAACGGTAAAAATAAGTAATGTATACAGTGATGAACTTTCTGTTGAGATAGGTGTCCCCCAGGGTACAATTTTGGGGCCATTTTTCTTTATTGTTTACATCAATGATCTTCTTAATCTAAACTTTGGTGATGTCATACTATCTTATGCAGATGATATAACAATCATTATTTCAGACAGGTCTTGGCAGGGTCTGTAAGATCAAGGAAATATGGTGGTTAACAGTGTACATCCTAGTCCTGCCTGCGGATAAATGAAACGCAACGGTAATCATGAACGTGACTGACTATGAATCAAAAATTTCCGAACTCCTAGACCCCTCCACCTACAGAAAGGTGAAGCGCAATCCCAGTGTTTCTATGTTACGAAAAACCATGGGCTTCCGAAGATTCATAAAACAGGCAACCCACTCAGGCCCATTGTAAGTGCAATAGATTCGCTTACATACAGCATAGCCAAATATACCTCATCACTCTCCTTCAGCCACGGATTGGCCAATCCAGCTCTTATGTTAAAGGCTCCACTCATTTTATCAAAAAGATCAGTGACATCACTCTACTACCAAACAACATTCTGGTTAGTTTTGATGTCGTCTCGTTGTTTACCAAGATACCAGTGAATCAGGCCTTAGAGTATCTGAAAGATGTTTTTTCCGGAGGAAATCAACAACTTATTCCACCACTATCTGACGACTACGTACTTCCAATGGCAAAATGAATTCTTTGAGCAGACAGATGGAGACGCAATGGGAAGTCCACTCAGCACGGTTATCGCAAACTTCTACATGGAACACTTGTTGGTTTCGCTATGTAGATGACACTTTTGTTGTTTGGAACCATGGACAGGTAGAGCTCGAAAGCTTCCTTAATCATCTAGACTCAATAGAACTCAGGGCTGGGACTCTGATAGAGATATTTTCTCTATCCCTATTGACGTCTCCTCTCTATTGACTTCGATAATACAGAAGAAGACAGCAAGTGCCATAGCGATAGGGATAAGGATTTCTATTCGTTACAGAGTTCCAGCCTAGGATACAGTTTACAATGGAAGTTGAGTAGGACAACGAAATTGCATTCCTCGACGTCCGCTTAGAAAGATCACCCTCAGGAAAACTGGGACAGAGTATATAGGAAGCCGACGCATACGGACAGATACCTCAACAAGGAATCTAATCACCATCCTAGCCAAAAAAGGGGAGTCATTAAAACTCTATCTGACAGGGCATTCCGGATTTGTGAACCCAGATAACTTCAGGACGAGATGCAATACCTAAAATCAGCACTTAAAGTAAATAGGTACTCCAAGAAGGAGATAAATAGAGCTATAAGACCGAAGCAACAGCGCACAAATGACAAGGAACACAGCACAGGTGGCAGGGAGAGCCTTTCTCCCCTACATCAAAAATGTCACAGATCGCATAGGACGAACAATAGAAAAACACAAAATTAAGCCCATCTACAAGCCCACAAGAACAATTCAGCAAAGTCTGATCGGCCAAGGATCCTAGGGCACCTCATGAAACGGCTGGCGTCTATAGAATTTCCTGTTCTTGTGGATCTTTCTATGTAGGAACAACCTAACGCTCTATCAACACCAGAGGGCCGTTTGAAATTTATAATGGAAATAAATTTTTTTAACCAACGTGAAAAAAATTTCTACAACAAATACAACGTTTTTGCTTTATAAGGTTTTTACTTACATTTCCTACAATTTTTCCTTATCAACCTTTTTTGTAACTCACCCCCATTCAGCGGAGGGAGACTTACCTTAGGTAATTTTTTTTTATTTTCATTATAAATTTCAAACGGCCCTTATGACTACAGACGGCCCTGAATTAAAAAAGTCTTTAGATAAACATTGTTGATCAAATAATGTTGCACATTTTTTATTTGAAACATTTGTTTGTAAAATTAATAGGTACCAATTAATCGCCAATGGCGCACTTTCAACCCCTATAGCGCAAAACGCCAGAGGGGTGAATGTGTGATATCTTCGGTTTCTATCATCCTTGAAAAATTCATTTGAGTAGGATTTTTTTTTTTGAAAATCGCCAATTTTCCTAGACTAACAGGGTATTGCTACAAAAGTTTCATGTGCTAATCAATAATATACACAATCAAAAAAGTTTTGCACCATCTCATTTTATAAATTCAGCGATATCTGATTTAGAAAATTATCAATCAAAAAATAATAAATAATTTCAGATTCCTAAACCTTTTTTATTAAATGTACTAGACACATTCATAGTTGAAGATAACAATACTTTTATTTGTCGATGAGTATTATGTAGTTATATCACAGGGCGGTGTAAAACTTTTTTTGTTGTGTGTATTTATTTAATTATCTAGGAATGATTCCAATGAAAAATTTAAGTTTGTTTTACCAATACACATTAAATATTGAGATACTTGGACTATTTCAATAATAAAAACTGTCTAATATTAGTTGATAAGAGATCCATGGCGAAAAACAAGTAATTTCCGAATTTCGCAGACAGCTCTCAAACATCGTTCTAATCATTTTTTTCAAATAAATGTTTCCGTTTTTTTCGTGTAACCCCACTTTTCGCGTTTCGATATCTAAATTTTCGAATTTGCCGCCAAGACAGTGATCACGTGACTTATGTCAAAATGTACTTTTAGGTTATCGGACATGCAGAATCGATCGCACATAAGAAAAAATTCTATATCCTAAAAATAAAAAATTTCCCAATATGTAGCGAACATTATGAGGGACAGTGTATATTATACTATTACTAGCTAATTACCCGCTACGTTGCTATAGCGTGAAAATGCATTTTGAAATAATACACCTTTTTTTTTTTTAAATTTTTTTGTTGATTTTCTAAAAGTTTTTTATTTTTCTTATCCGATATAAGAGGGGGGGAGGGGTAATAAAAAAACTATAAAACTGATACCAAACACTTTTTCAGATTCCGTGCTTTATTTCTTTGAGTTTGATACCACACAACCTATATTTTCGGAGGAACAATTTTTTCATGAAGATGGGGGTGAAATAGGGGGGTGATGAGGGAGATAATAGAAAAACAGATACGAAAGACTTTTTTAGATTCCTTGCTCTCTTTCCTTCAATTTGATACCTCGCAACCCATATTTTTAGGGCTCATTTTTTTATGATGATGGGGGACATAGGGGG
Source organism: Ceutorhynchus assimilis (assembly GCA_917834065.1). Lineage (NCBI taxonomy): Eukaryota > Metazoa > Arthropoda > Insecta > Coleoptera > Curculionidae > Ceutorhynchus > Ceutorhynchus assimilis. The sequence goes on from OU892279.1 coordinate 17,319,556, forward strand.
GTAATAGGGGAGGTTATAGAAAAACGCCGAAACACGGTTCCTATTATTTTATTAGTAGAGTCTACATATCAATTTTTGAACATCTGTGACTTTTCGTTTTCGTGATAAAGAAAATACCTTCACCCCTTTTCGAAATCAAATTACCCCTATTTCTCCGCCCCCAGTTAAAATTTCAAAAAACTCTGAAGTACGTGTTCACTAATTTTGTTAGTAGAATCTATATGCCAATTTTCAGATCTTTGCAACTTCTCGTTTCCGAGATACAAAAATCCTCTTTAATATCTCAACCCCTATTTTAACCCCTCTTGGCGGTGAAATTTTGAGAAATCCTTTCTTAGCGAGAACCCACGTTATAAACCTAATACGTCCTCCAAGTTTCATAATTATAGGTCAAGTAGTTTGGCCTGTGCGTTTATAGTTGATGACTAACTACCGTTCTTTTATTAATATAGATTGGGATACTACTTTATGTAATTATTTGTTAGCTTCTTATTGTACTCGAGGAGAATTATTTACACTAAGTTTAACCTAAACTACAGATCTACAGATTTAAATCCGGTGCAATCTATTTTCCAATTTTCGTTCGCGACACAATCTTCGCGTAAGAGACATTTTAATTCAGCCCAGGTAAAACAAATAATCCTATGCAAACGGAACAGACAAAAAAATGGCGGAGAGAGAGAAATTCTGTCTTGCTTAAAATTTGCATGTCAGGAACATCTAACAACGAGCCCTTAAGGCGACATGCAAAGCATGGTTTAGACAAAAGATTGCCTGTTTGTTTTGCCTTGGATATATTGCCACAGTTTTATTTTATCCTGCTTCGCACGTTTTGTTTTTGTTTGTTAAGTAAATTGTTTAAACTTCAAGTATTAGTTTTTTCATCCCAAAATCGAAACTTTCGTCTTACACCCCTGGAATTTTCAATGATAGGAGATCAATTTACAAAAGACGTGAGGGTATCAGATAAGGCAAGTTAGCAGAGCGTAACCACGTCTTTTTTGTTTTATTTAATGGTTGATCTAAAAGGGTTCGGATTATGTCTCAGGTTTATTTTTGATAGAGTAAAAGTCAAAAATAATTAAAAAGCCACCTTAGAACGAACGTACAGTAACACAGGATTCAACCTAAGAGCTCAAGAAAAATGGTCGTTATACTAGTGTTAGATTTGATATATTGAAATTGAAAAAAATAAAATAAAAGTTGACGTGTCCCAGAGGAAAGTCAGGAAAGTGTTAATTTGAGAATAACAGGGCCAGAAGATTGTTTCTTATTTAGCCCATGGCAACTGTCGCAGTGAATATCTTGAAAACTAATCATTCGATTTAAAAGAAAAAATACACAGTTGTGACGAGAATCAAAATGCCTTCAAAACAAGGCACCACTCGATCCATCTTCCCTATCTTGAAAAGAGGGGTGAAAGTCACGCCACCCAGGAAGTGCACCCTAGCGAAATACCCATGAGGTCAAAAAGTTTCCCCCTTGAATACAAAAATGACGTGTCTGAGCCTTTTTTTTTCTTTAAATCCACCTTAAAATACCTGAAAACGGTATTGTATACAAAAGATATGAACCTATTCGCGCGGATCCCTAAAACAAAAACGAAAAAAATTCTATACCCGAAGCTTAAAAAAAAATTAATAGCTGTTTCCTATGCTTCTAGCAACGTCGGAGGGCCTCCTCTACAAGCAGCTGGATTCGTCGTGGTCTACGGCGACTGGCGGTTCTTCAGGCGCCCCCGGGTACCTCACCAGATATAATTTTTGTTTAAAAATCGGAATCCCCTCTTGATAGGTGACCATACGGACAGCCACACAAACGACAGGGCCGGTACTTGAGGTGGTGCAAACAACACTGCACCCCTACGGATGCTCTACTCTGACGCCTGGATGCCGGTGACTCACGGTGTGGCACAGCCTGGTATATGGCTGGGGCGTTAAGGCCCCTCGGTGTGTCGGCGGAGAAGAGGCACGTCTGTCACGTAGTGAGTTCCGAGCTACTCTCGAAGTTCACAGTTGTGTAGGTTTTGACCGGGATTCACACGGACATTCCGATGATAAGTACCTAACGTGTCCGCATCGAGAACAAAAGGTTACGGGCTTGCTCCTACAGGCATCACGGCGATGTCCGAGATAGCCGCACCTCCATAAGTCCTTTTCGACAAGCAGATATATATCATAAAACTTCCGCAGTTGTTTGGCGGGTGTCGGCTGCAAAACAATGTTTTGTGGTGGAGCGGGGGCCGGTGGCGAGGCGGGGCTTAACGAGGGTATTACTGCGGATGCTTTCTCATCCGCGCTTCTCTGGAGATCTTCGGCACATTGCCGATAAGTCGGTATTCCGAAAGGGTTGTCAAACGGATCAATCTCATCAACGTTTTGAAAGAAAACGGGTTCCCCAAGAGCATCTTCCACATTCAGTTCAACTTACGTTGCTCAAGAACTGGGCTAAACATCTAGAAAGAGAAAAAAAAAACGTGGGGATTTTTAAAGCAGCGGACCCTTGGTGCTATTTCGTAGTTTGGAGCCGGGCAACGGATAAGAATGAATGAAACTCCGATGCTCGAAATAAACGTGAATTTTATGAAATATTCAAATTCCCAATAAAAATAAAAGGAAAACTCTCATACAACAAATAAAAGTACATTCAGTCCCCAAAACAAAACAAGGAAGCAGTGGAAGTTCTTCCTTTTACAAAACGGAGGGCACCATAATATGGAAACGAGATCCGTCAATTGCCCGTATTCGCAGTCTGGGAAAATTGGCGGATCGGAACCTCAATAAGGCTTCCTTAAACGTGGAACTCCTCTGGCTCCAATCTGGATGTTTCTGGAACTGGTCGGCAATATCTCGTGATTGAGGCTGGTAGACCAGCACGTCTGTGCTTGCCCTCTGTGGTGTGGGTGTTGCTTGCCCTTTTCAGCCCACCAATCTCATTGAGTGGAATGCAAACGGAATAGATCAGTGATGACTTCAACACTCCTCGCCGTCTTATGGTGTTCGGTACGGTGATATGCGATCTGGCAATCACATAAAAACGGTACGGTAACGGACAGACCTACGGTCGTCGCGAAAACAAACGGCTTCTCAATGAATCGCGTAATCACCTCGGTCTTGTGTGCAGAACGGTCCCTGCTCGGGCGCCAATGTAGCGCTACTTTGGTTTTCCGGACGGTTAGCGGTTTTCGGAAAACTCGGGCGCCACCCTTAGGATTATAGTGGTTAGGGGCCCACGTGCTCCAGGTAGCTTGTTACAGTGGAGACGAAAAACCAGAGGTCAATATGCGCAGCCCCAAAATTAAAAACACAATCCAACTAAGAAAAGTAACGGTATCGGACCAACTAGTCGGTACCGGTGAATAGCTTCAAGGGACTGCTGTTGCGTTGCTGCCGTACTTCTACCACCTTCAACTCGTATTACAAAGCGCATGCGCGAATTAAGAAACCGGGTAGAGTGCAGGTTTCGAAGAAAAGAGAAGGACGGAAATAGAGAGGTGCGACACTCGGAATCAGTTTGGTCGGAGACGTCCCCACCAATCCTCTACGGAGAGAATAGGGCCTAAACGCTATTCAATCCGCCGTAATCGGTCCGGCAGACGCTCTCTTGGCTCGTCATGGAAAGATTAGGGCATCAAAACATTCTGCCACCCAATCTAGTCATTGCCCGGAAACCTGACCAATCAAATTCGAAGTGGCTATTTTGGGTGGCATAATGTCTACATGCGCTGCATCAGGGCTCAGAATGTAGGGACGATGATGCAGCTATTTAAAGGGTAAGAATGTTATTGCATGGCATAGATTCAGGGTCAGAATGTTACAGGCAATAGAGAATTAGTATAACATTTAAGAAACAATGTTTGATGTTAAAAAATCTATCACTATCTTTTGTAAGTGTTATACAATTCAGAAATTTAGACTTCCTTGTGTTCCTTGTGTTTCCCTCGTTTTTAATGAATCTATTGATTAAACTGTTAGTTTTGATTTTGGATATATAAGGGGTTAATAAATTTAGATTTAACAAAATCTGAATTCCTTATATTTAAAAATTTAAGTTCTAAATTTTTCAAAGACTACACGTTTTTGTAAAATGTTCTTCCCCTTTTTAATTTTTGTGAATAAGCTTGTATTTATAGTTACTTCTTGTTACTGAAATATGATGAAGATACCACTTTTATAGAAAATAATTTTATAAAATTAAGCCTTAGAAAAGGTAGCGGTATCATCAACAAAATATAAGAGATTTAAATAAATAAATACATTATAATATAGATGTAGGTACATATATTGAAAAAAAATATAAAACAAACATTTATTAGGTCTTTACCTTAATTAAAAAAGCATTTAAGACATGAGCATAAAAAGTGGGACACCCGACTGACAGGTCTTGTCATTTTTCGCTATTTTGGGTAAATCAGTCTTTTCTCTACAATGGATTTTTTGTCAAATATGACAATCCCTGTCATTGCCGTAGGTATAGCTGATGAGCTCGCTTTACAATAGGAAAAAACGGGTGTCCCACTTTTTATGCTCACGACTGTACATAAAATAAAAAAAGGAAAAATAGTACGTACCTATATTAATAGCCGTTTGCACCGACTGTTTTAAGAAAGCCTTAACGATAAGTCTTCCCTTAAAATGACATTTTTACATGGGAGAATGTCACTTTAAGGAATACCTACTTATCATTAAGCCTTCCATAAAATGGTCGGTGCAAACGACCATTATTTTGAAAAGCAAGTTTAATGTGCAGAACTATGTTTAAGGGCATTGGGACGATTTGTTCGGACATTTTCTGCCAAATAATGTCGCCTTTTTTCTCTTTTTCTTAATGGTTCGCATTGGGCTAGGCGACCTATAGGGGAGCTCTTTTGCATCCCCTCACTACTCCTGGACTTCGTCGAGCCATAGCAGTTGTTTGCACGTTTGTTACCGACCTTGTAAATTATTAAAATCTTAATTTCTGAATTGTATAACACGTACAAAAGACAGTTATAGATTTTTTAAAATTTAATAATAATGCTGTATCGCCTGTAACATTCTGACCCTGAATCTAGCCCATGCAATAACATTCTGACCCTTTAAATAGCTCCATCATCGTCCTGACATTCTGACCCCTGATGCAGCGCATGTAGTAACATTATGCCACCCAAAATAGCCACATCGAATTTGATTGGCCAGGTTTCCCGGCTATGGCTAGATTGGGTGGCAGGATGTTTTGATGCTTCCCGTAATCGGTCCGGCAGCCTTATACAATCTATGATCCTTATAATATCTCTTCAAAGAAAATACCTGCCCCCTTACTCTACTTTCCCCTATACCATTATTTTTTTATTTTTGTACCGGTACATACATTATAAAGTTCCAGTAGTAACATATGATGCGTCATCTAAACAGAGACCACCAACCACAATAGATGATTAATAATTATATTGTCCATTTTCAAGTTGCCACATAATTTGTAATTGATCTGTGTTTACTCTCTATAGAATTCATATAAAAAGGAAAATATGTTCAATATTTTTAAAGTAAGTCAATGATGAGTTTAGAGCTTTATTCTCTACTAGCGGCCCGCTCCGGCTTCGCACGGGTATAAAATATTTAGCCTATGTCACCCCAGCCATTACCTCCCGTGGCCCGCACGCGTTAAATTTGGAGTGAAACAATTCCCCTTTCCCTATACCATGAAGATTTCCTGCTCTCTTTGGAATATCTAAATTCATACACTACATTTTTACTTATTTACTTTTTACATTTTTACCTATTTATTTTATTTTTACAACAATTAATATATTACAGAATGTCTTTATATACAACGTTCACAGCTTTCTTGTCAAACCTCAAAAATAACAGTATTTCTCCACTATTTAATGGATGTTATTATACAGATAAACCTTCCTCTTCAATCACTCTATCTATTAAAAAAAACCCCATCAAAATCCGTTGCGTAGTTTTAAAGATTTAAGCATACATAGGGATATAGGGACATAGGGACAGAGAAAGCGACTTTGTTTTATACTATGTAGTGATTCTTAGGCAGTTTAATTTAAAAATAAATCTCGCAACTTTATGGGACATTGAACTACACTAAGTTTATTGTTATAAACCATTGAGGTGAAGAGCTTATCCTATCATTATTGTCACATCACATAGACCCTAATGAGCCTAAATAAAACCAATCAAGCATTAACCTATCTATTAACACTTACATTATTGGAATACAATACATCCTCCTGATTGGTTACCTATGTTCCCATTTAATCCTCAACATATACAAACAGCAACAATTGTACCTGTCTGAACAATTACGCAATAAGTGTCACTAATAGAGTTAGTAATGAACTAGAATAGAACGATCTGGGAATCTGGATTACTCAAAAAAATTGAGGATTTGTGGAAAACGCAAACATTTTAGTAGTTGCCGGTAGTGTATTTTTGCAAGTACGTAGAGTTCAGGCCGCAAAGTAATAAATTTTCAAATCGTTCGAAAGCTGAACCGAATTAATACTCACCAGTCAGTTGCTTGAATAATTGGACGCGGTTGAGGTTTGATTAATGCACGGGTTAGGGAAAATCATTATTAAAATCACTCTCTGGTACCGAACGGGCCTCTGCCAGCCGCCATGCCACACGGCCCGATGAGTTTCGTTTTAGGTAAGCGCTTTTCGGTGTCGGGTTTTGGGCTTTAGCTTTAATGCCATATTTAAAAGTTTAATTTGCCAAGTCCGCATACAATACTGAGTTGTCCATAAATATTTTCGGAATTGCAACGTTTCTGTTAGACTATATGAAAATAGTTAGCTTCACTCCGTGGAACAAACAGCATTTTTTTTATATTTCATTCAATATCTGGTCTTAATTTAAATCTGAGATTTGTTTGCTTTCTTCCCTGAGTTTTAGGATCGATTGGGATATGAAACTACATTTTTGAATGACCAACGCTATTTCTTACTGAATCTTCATGGGCCTTACATAACCAAGATGATTTTGATAGTAAATGTATCGAACCAAATAACTCTAAAAGGACTCAGTGCAGCATAAAGCTACACACTACAAGTTGAGCAAATTATAAGGCAATCTAATGTTCTAATGTTCTAATGCGTTCACATTGATTGCCAAAAAATAAGCTACACTCACTTATCCTCAAAATTGGAAGATATAAATTATTATTATTTTTTTCTCCTTATTGGGATTTTATCCATCTATGTCGAACTTGCGTCAAGACATAGATGTGTGTATCGACGAAGAAAATATCTCACTATACTTACGGCATCTATGACAACTGCTTTTTGCGTCTCCGCTGATTTGTTATCTAGGTTTAGCTGGCCTAGATTGATCTTCAGGCTCTTTGGTACCAATCCCATAGAGGATACTATTATGGCAATTATTTCCACTTTTTTCAGTTGCCGTTCTGTTAGTATCGATTTGTCCCAGTATCATGCGTTTCGTTCTCAACAACAGGGTGCGGTTTGTATGCATAGTATGGCGCTTCATCAGGTATATTTAAATTTAGCATTTTCAGGCATTCTATATACATTTAATTTTCTAACGAAAAATGCCATAATATACCATGAGTTACATTTAAGATTCGAAAGTTGACATCACTTGACCGGAATTGAAGCAGAAGTGGTGAAATTGGATGACAATGGTAGAAGCGGCACAAAAAGTTACCCAGATCCTCAAAATTTCAATTATATTGAATGGGGGAATAGTCGTGGGACACCCTGTATATGTTTGTCGCTATTTTGTTGTGCCGTTCCATATCGTGTCTTCGCTAAGCTTGGACATGCAGATAGTATTAGTTCGATTGTTTCCCGTTCTGTATGACATTTTCTACATTTGTCGTTGATATTTTCTCGAAGAATGTACCGTCTGTAGTTAGCTGTCATTCCCACACGGTCTTTAATGAAAAGCATAAAGCCTTTACTATCCGGATAAATGGTTCCTTTAACTAGCCATTGAACGGATGCTTGCGTGTCTATATGTTCCTGATAGAGTTCTCCATAAAATCGTCCCTGCAACTCTCTGTCAGCCCATTCCCGCGCTGTCTGAGTGACGTCATTTGTTGTGAAAGGTATGTAACGGGGTTCTTTTAGATTTAGTGGCGACTAACGCGACGTTTGTGTAGTTGTTCTTGTAGAGTACAAACGCAGTTTCTTCATTTGTTCTTTGCATAGACTCACTAAGTCGAGCAGGCCCCTTCCTCCCATCTTTCTAGGTAAGTGTACGCTATGTGTGCTGGATTTTGGATGATGTTTTCTTGTGCGCGTTATTAGCGGCTTTACCTTTCTGTTCAGGGCTTCCAGTTCTGTTTGTGACCACGTTACGACACCAAAGGAATAGGTAAGTATGTTAATTGCAGTGATACAATTAATTGAATTTAGGTAACTTTTCGGGACAACTTGTACTATTTCCTCAAATTTCTTGATAAATTTTTCTCTAATTTGTTTGTGTTGAGTCCTGTTTCTCTGCATCAATCCGTATTACTTGTAGCTCTCGTCACTCATGGTTGGAATGACAAAGCCGTCGTCAAGTCCAAGGCTTTCTGCCTGAACGACATTTCCTCTCACAATGTTGACGGTTTTGCATTTCTCCATCCCGAATTCCATGCCGATGTTACTGCTCATATTTTGTAGGTACTAGTTTTATTTCAAGTATTTCAAGTTGTTTTTTATTGGGTGAGTATATTTTGAGGTCGTCCATAAAAAAAGGTGACTATTCTGTTCTCTCTTCATCGTGTATCTATATTGTGTGTGTTTTAATACATTAGATAACGGATTTAGAGATATGCAAAACCAGGGAGCGCTTAGAGCATCTCCTTAGAAGATTCCGCGCTTTATTTGAATAAGTTTTGTTTCAATTCTAATCTAGGTAGGAGGTTTTATAGAGCTTTAATCTAGCTCCGTATACTGAAAGCCATTGTTTGAGGGTATCTTTGTGATCAACAATTTCTGGTATCGTTTTTGAATATACTGCATAAGATATTTTTGTAATCGGCCAATATCTGTTCTAATGTAATCAATTTTTCACTGGAGCTGCTGTTCCCACGGTGGAGGAGTTTGGTATTGATTATGATTTGAAATTGTTGTTGTTTGTTTGCTATAAGGATGGTCTTTGCAGCATAGTAGACAGACGTGTTGATTTCTTCGAGATTCATTATTCATAAGTGGACTCAGTCGCCTTTCCAGAAATGCATCGACTCTCTCTCTATAAAACCGTTGGTGTATTATTTATATTCAAAGTAAACACGATAGTAGTTGTAACAAAGGCTTTTATATTGGTTCCTAGTCAATCGACCACATTCTACGATGACAGGAAATTTTGTACTGTCACTAACAATCATGACACCAGTGACTAACTATAAATCTAGGTACCTACATTAAGATATGTTTACCCAAACATCAATTAAGCATTACTAAATCAACCCTAACTTACTATACTAGTATAACACATCTCCCCTTTTTTAAAAATAGGAACACAAATCAATACCTATCAAAAAATCTTACAAATCTAGTTTAACAGGTTTTTATGACTCCCGACCAGATCTAGTTTTAATTACAATGTTTTCAGGTTGGCTGGAAGAAGTCGAAGGTTCAATATGATTTGACTTGACCGGCAACATTACTTTTTTATAACTTCTGGGAGATACTTTAGGTGGTACAACTTGAGACACAGAAGGGCTTCCAAAAGCATACTCTCTGTAAATAATTGGCTGGTATTCATTCATAGATTCTTTTAAATCATATCTATTCCTAACTACTGATTTTCTATGAGAATCTAAAACATTATAGGACCTTGGATTTTCCAAGGTGTGGCTGATTCTGCCAGTTTCCCAATTTTTACTGATATGATTGTAAATTGTCACATTCTGATTAGGATGTAAAGGTTTTAAGTTAGTGGCCGTTTTGGTATAATAGAACTCATTTATTTCCTGCCTATTTTTTAGTTTTTCCTTAACAGCAACACACAAAGTTGGGCTTAGCAAGTCTGTTGACACAGGTAATTTTGTTTTACACATCCGACTCATGAGGAGTTGGGCAGAAGAGTAACCAATAAACTTTAGAGGGGTGTTTCTGTATTGTAACAAGCTTACAAATATATCTTTGCCCTCCTCCAAAGATTTTTTAACAAATTTCTTAGCAATTCCTACCGCTTTCTCAGCTAGGCCATTCGATTTTGGATAATTTGGACTTCTAAAAATGGCATTGAAGTTCCATTCTTTGGCAAAATTTTTAAAAATGAAACTGTTAAAGGGTATATTGTCAGAAATCAAAATATAGCGCCAAACTTAGAAAAAATGGACTTAAATTTCAAAATTACCTCTTCACTAGACTTAGTTTTTAAAGAAACGAGTTCCAGCCAATTAGAATAAGCGTCCATCACAACAAGATAAGATTTTCCACCATAAGAAAAAATGTCTGCTCCATTACGTTCCCAGGGACGAGTGGGTATTGGATAGTGCATCAACCTTTCTTTGGTGTTTTTCTTGGAAAACTTTTCACAAATTTTGCACTTTTTAATAAAGTTTTCAATGTCCTGATTCATGTAGGGCCAATATAATATTTGTCGTGCTCGTGATTTTACTTTCTCAATTCCAAGGTGACCTTCATGCAATTTTATAAGCATTTCATGTCTTAATTTCTCAGGTATAACTAATTTGTTGCCAAAAAATAACAAATTGTCTGAAATTGACAACTAATTTTTAAGCTTATAAAACTGCTTGGCCACTATTGGCACTTTATTATTGTCTGGCCATTCAGTTTGAACAAAATTCAAAATTATGACAATTTGCAATTGATGATCTTGCAAGGTTTTTTCTTTAAACAAACTTTTTTTTTCATTTGACATGGGCAACTAGTTTGTAAGAGAATGAACATGATATTCTAAATCTTTGGAAAGTTCTGTGTTTTGTTAATCACAATCTGACAAAGAAGCGCGAGACAGCGTGTCAGCCATGTATAGATACTTTCCTGGTTTATAAGTGACCTTGAGATCATAGCTGAGTAGCTGAAGCAACATGCGTTGCAGCCTTGGAGGAACTGACTGAAGGCTCTTTTTGCAAATTATCTCTAGCGGTTTATGATCAGAGCGTACTTGAATGTCTTTGACACCATAAATGAAATAGTGAAATTTTTGACAACTGAACACAGTTGCCAGAAGTTCCTTTTCTATTTGGGCATAATTTTTCTCACTTTTGGTTGAACTTCTTGGTGCAAAGGCTATTGGGTGGTCATTTTGTAACAAACAGGAACCCAATTCATCCTTTGACGCATCAGTTTCTATTTCAATAGGTAATGACGGGTCGAAAAAACCAAGAACTAGAGCTTCTGTCAATAAATGCTTAAGTTGTGTCAGAGATTCTTTATGTTCACTTGACCAGATAAATTCAACCTCTTTCCGAGTTAAATCCCGTAGTGGAGTCACTTTTGACATGTTAGGCTTAAATTTACCAAGAAATTTTGAAATTCCAAGCAATCTCAAAAGATCTTGCTTATCCTGTGGTTTTGGCATGTCAATAATAGCTTTGACATAAGACTGACAAGGTTTGACACCGTCACTTGAAAAAATTTGATCTAAAAATTTCACACTTGAGGATTTAAACTGAATTTTGTCACGGTTGAATTTTATGTTAAATTTTGTAGCTTGCTCTAAGACATTTTTCAAATTTCGATCATGCTCAGCCTCGGTGGTCCCACTAATAATTAAATCGTCAAAAGATATTTCCACACCCTCCAGATCTCCAAAAAGTTCAAAATTCTTTTTCTGGAAAACCTCGGGAGCAGAACTAATTCGAAATGCAAGCCTACAAAACTGATAATGACAAAATGGTGTGCCAAATGTGCAAGAGGGGTAAACTTTGGGGACATGGGTATAAACATGAACGGCGGGCAAATGAATCACCTGATATTTGCAGACGATATTATTTTATTTATCGATAACATGGGTGAAGTCAGAAAGATTCCTCATGAAATGGACAAAGCCTCAAAAACGTAGTAATAAGCGAATATATATCAATAAATGAACACCACATAGAACAGGACTTCTCCTATAAATATCTAGGACATGAAATTTGAAGTGGAAGAGGTAACCAAACTTGCGAAATAACCAGATGAACAGGGCTTGCGTGGACAGCATTTGGAAAGCTCAGTCATATCCTCAAGTCAATTATACCAAATTGCCTGGAAATAAAAGTCTCTCAGCGTTCTCACTTATGGAGCAGAAACATTGACACTTACAAGAAAAGATACGAGTGGCTCGGAGAAAGATGGGAGAGGAAAATGCTGGTCCTTTCATTGAAAAAGATCGAGTAGTCTATAAGAGATTGCGCCAAATCTCTTGAAAAAAATAACAACTTTGAAGTAGAACTGGGCTTGCCATGTGGCAAGATTGACGGTCAATGGACGAGGAAAATTCTGGAGTGGGCCAGGATGCTTTTAGAAACCGAGGCTTTGGGCTGACGACCTGAAAAGGAGAGAGCAACTGGATTAGTACAGCATCACTAAATCCAAGATGACGGAGGGAGCCGGCTCCCCGCGAAGGTTGAAAGCTGAAGAAGAAGATTTCATTATGAATGACTTTGGCAGAAAGTCGACAAACAAAGTCACATAACCTATAAATAGCATTGTCAATGTTATTAATTTTTTTTTCAATTTAGGGCCTAAATTTAATAATTATGGCCGTTTTGGGAGAACGTGATATGTTTTATCGAGAGGCGATGAAGCGATGTGTGTTTGGTGATTGTAAAAGTGATAGTCGAACGAGTTCCATTAAATTAACGACCCCATTTGCCTCTACTGGGGTTTTAGGTAACACAGCACCTGTCACATCACTTTCTGTTAATTTTATCAAACGTTTTTCAAGTAAAGAAGCCATAGCGAATGCACCGAATACTTACGAAAGCGTAGATTTGACAAGATGCTGTGTTACCTTAAACTCCAGTGGAGGCAAATGGGGTCGTTAATTTAATGGAACTCGTTCGACTATCACTTTTACAATCACCAAACACACATCGCTTCATCGCCTCTCGATAAAGCATATCTCGTTCTCCCAAAACTGCCATAATTATTAAATTTAAGCCCAAAATTGAAAAAAAATTAATAACATTGACAATGCTATTTATAGGTTATGTGACTTTGTTTGTCGACTTTCTGCCAAAGTCATTCATAATGAAATCTTCTATTCAAATTCAGAGTAACTCAGTCAAGCAATCTAATCAAGATACCGATAAAAGGTATGTCATTGAAAAAATACCCTCTGAGGGAAATAGTTCGATGGCCGAGTCGAAGCAGAGAAAATCATTACTCCAAGATACTAACGGATAATATAATTTCTTGTAGGTATATCATGAATGTTGATCCAAGAATGATAATCTCATCGTTTAATGTTGAAAAAAATTGATCAGTCAGGGTTGAAGTAGAATTATGTTTTAAGGCCGAAACCCATTAGCAACACGCCACGCCATGCTACGTCACGCCACGCCATGTGACACAGGTTCACGTGGGACAGTTTGTGTGCAAATTTGTAACACGTCACGTGATGACACGCTCATTTTATTCTGTACATTTTATTTAGAAAAATTGTCGGTAGTTTTGAGTACATTAGGAGTAGAAGCAGTTCGTCTAGTGACAGTGATTTTCTAGAAGAATGTGCTGCTGGGGCTCTGATTTTACAGAAGAAGAAAAAAAGAAGATTCAAAATAAACAGGAATCGGGAAAAATATGGTTCTGTACTATTTGCGACGCGACAAAATCTATATATATAAAAATCAAAGTTCACGGGGTATCCCGATATGCACTCCAAAACCACTTATCCGATTACGATGAAACTTTGGTAGGTTGTTATGGCCATCCCAAGGAAGGTTTGTGGATAGGTTACGCATCTCGGAAAAATAAATTAATTTTGAATTAATTATTAATTTAATAGTAAACAAACTCATTCACATTACATAACAACATAACCCAACTTTTTTTGACAGCATGAAACAACGTGGCCATATTTCATTTATTTAGGCTTGCATTCAACCGACGTAACTTTATTATTTTTTGAATTCAAGAACGGCTGGACCGATCTTGAATTAACACCACGTATCTCTATATAAGGTGAATTCGATTGACCCAGATTAGATCGATTTGGGTTCAATTTAAGTGAACTTCTTCTGATCTAGATCATTTTTTTGTTGATGAGGGTGCACTGATCCAGCTTGAATCGAACACAGTGTGGTTCACTTAAATTGAACCAGATCGATCTAATCCGGTCAATCGAATCGGCTATAGAGGATATAGGCTTTTTTTATCCCGAAAAAAAAAGTTCGGTTGCGTAAAACTCTGATACACTGGAACGCCTATAAACAGCCCGGGGCGCTCTAGAGCAGCTCTTTAAGCACTCAAAATGCGTCACTGAACTCACTGGCAAGCGACTCTGATATCGGATTAAGAAAAAAAAAAAATTAAATAGAAAATACAACAAAATTTGAAAAGAAGTGTATTATTTCAAAATGTATTTACACGCTGGCAACGCAGCGGGTCATTAGCTAGTATTGAATAAATACAGAAACAGATTGCGGCGGGGCTAGAGAGGCGGCCGGGGAACATCTACACGTATCAACACGGGTGGGCAGCATCTGGGGATTTGAATCCGTCACACGTCGGATGAAGTGGCGTGCCATGGCGTGGTATCGCGTGTCGCAAGTGTGTACGCAGCACATGTAAATAAATGGAAGAATATACGCATACATTTTCGTCACATGGCGTAGCATGGTATAGCGTGGCGTGGCGTGTTGCAAGTGGGTTTCCGCCTTTAATGCCGAAACCCACTAGCAACACGCCACGTCATACTACGCCACCCCACGCCATGTGACACAGGTTCACGTGGGACAATTTGTGTGCAAATGGACGGATGACGTGGCGTGCCATGGCGTGGTATCGCGTGTGGCAAGTGTGTACGCGGCACATATAAATAAGGGCGAATTCTAATGAGCGTAAGTTGACATTTCTGGCGTAATCACGTGATAAAATGGTTGGGTTTTATTCGTTAAGTATTCGCCATGTTGGATATTTTACCAATCAAATTACACCATATTAGCACGTGATTACGCCAGAAATGTCAACTTACGCTCATGAGAATTCGCCCTAAATGCAAGAATATACGCACACATTTTCGTCACATGGCGTGGCGTGGCGAAGCATGACGGCCTCTCTCTTTCACGTTTCACGTCACTTTTTGACAGGGTCAAGGGTAAAAATATCACCAATTTATTGAATTAAAACTGAAAAATGTATAGCACTTGGCAAAGAAAATGTTACAAAAATAGTTACATTTTGCAACCTCTGCGAAATGGTATTACCTACCTTTTGTCAAAATGTAAATTTAGTCTAATAAAGTTTAAATTTAAAAAATCGTTTGTAAGATTCTTCTTGATCTGCCAATTTTAAAATAAATTAGGTCGCATAATAAACGTCAACGATGAAATTTTATTTGGCGAGCCACAAATCCAAATTACTTTCCATTGAGAGGAACCGCAGAATAGCGCAAAAGAAAAATAACCGTTTCTATTTAGCCGGCAACTGAAATATCGAGCCAGACTCATTTACTGCTTTGGTTGGTGTTTTATATGCAAAATAAGAGAAAAGATTTTCGGATTCTCTTAAACCTGGGTCCATAAAACTAAAAGAAGACGTGAGAAAAAACCTTATTCTGTAAAATTATAAAATACGTGAAGTCAAAATTACGTTTAATAGTTTTTTGCATTCACCAGAAATAAAGAAATTCATAATGAATAATTTATTTCATTAGGGAACAACGCATTTAATAGTATATTATATACCTAGGTAGAGAAGTTGGTCATTATATACCGAAAGCTTTTATAAACCGAGGCGCGCAGCGCCCAGGTTTATAATGCTTGAGGTATATAATGACTTTCTCTACCGAGGAATATATAGAATTTTTTTTACTACTGCTAGTAGAAAATAAAAAAAATTGTTTAAAATCTGTGTTTTAATTTTTTTTTGTGAACGCCCTCTTGAAAGTGCTGCCCTCTATCAACAGCTTATATAACTTCCTATGTACCTACAGAAACCTGTATTTTTTTTTCAAATTGACGTATGAAATTGAAATTGAACCAATAGAAACATGACAATATCCTTGCGTCATGACGTCATTTTCATTATTGACCTAGGTATTTTTTCATTATTTTCATTATTAACCTAGGGAGAGAAATTCAATTTTTTCTTAGAAAAATAGATTGAATAATGTCTATTTCTCAGGTTAGTAGTAAAAAAAATATAATATCAATTAGTGAAAATACACAGAATACCTCTCTACTCTTCAAATTATGATATTGGTTTATTCATGAAAATAATTTTTTCCAATATATTTCATTTTCAACGTCCATGAAAATAATCTAAT
Organism: Ceutorhynchus assimilis; assembly: GCA_917834065.1. Classification (NCBI taxonomy): domain Eukaryota; kingdom Metazoa; phylum Arthropoda; class Insecta; order Coleoptera; family Curculionidae; genus Ceutorhynchus; species Ceutorhynchus assimilis. The sequence goes on from OU892279.1 coordinate 17,335,956, forward strand.
TTGCGATAACTTGCTCGGAAATACTTAATTGCCATTCCGAGCTCAGGGTGGCAGAGGACTTTGGATCTCAAACAACAGTTATAGCACTAGAGTCTTTTTGTTGCATTAATTACGGTAATTATATCACTCAGTCTAATTGACTTTATGCACCGCTTAGTTTGGAGAACATTTCAAGGTAGCTTGATTGGAGTTGTCTTCTTTCGGAAAAATATTAATTTGTAACGACTAGCTAAGAATGTCACAGTATAAATTTGTCATCAGTGAATGCATTTATTCTATGTGAATATGACGAATATGCTACATTCACAAACGTTGAAAGTTAAAAAAAAAAACCTAAATACTAAATAATTATTTATATTAACTATCAAAATATGCCTGCAAGTGAGGCCTACTATATAGGTACATAATGTATTCACGTAAAAAATCTACCCCGAAATTTTTTCACATCTATAGATTTCCAGGTCCCTAGATTACGATAATCATGTTTTCTCAATTCCGTCGGCCTGTCTGTCTGTCTGTCTGCCTATCGGCCTCGCCTGTCTCTAGCGCATTTATTATTATTATTATTATTATTATTATAATAACGGCTTAACCTAGAACAACAATTTTTGCTATACATGTTGGACACCTAGGTATCGACAATGCTAATGTAAGGGTTCACGTGCGCAGATATACAGGGTATCCCAAAAACTTAACCGTTTAGGTTTCACAGCCTGTCAAAGTGGCAAAAAAGTCATTATTTCCGAAACAGTTGAAGATAGGTATATGACATTGTATAGTATTTTTAATTCAAACTGAAACACTAAAAAAACATCTAAGCCGTTTTCTCGCGTCCACTTTCTTGCCATTGGTTCAAAACCAGTTTGAAACAGTCAATGGAAACACCATTGCCCGTTTCAAACATGTTTTGAACCAATGTCAAAAAAGTGAACGCGAGAAAACGACTAAGATGTTTTTTCAGTGTTTCAATTCAAATTAAAAATACTATACATGAAATGTGTAGAATTTCTCGCATAATCCAGAAATGTTATTATATACAGGGGGAACCATTTAAAAAAATAAAGTGGATAAACGTACAGCTGTTCTTTGAACACCCTGCATAAAAAAAAACGGTGTGAAATAATGTTAAGCAAAAAAATAAAATCGACATGTCCGAGCGTTTTTTCGAAGAGTTCCCCATTTATTTATTATCGAATTTATTCCATTTGGCTGATACACACTGCATAATGTTTCACTGTCAAAAAAAAAATAGGTACATAAATAATTTTCAGACAAAGCGGTAAAATTAAAAATATATTATTATTGCATAATTATTGGCCTGAAGAAAGGCAAGATAGAAAAGATGATGCTTACACCATCTCGCGAAACTTGCTGACCTAGATTTCACATAAGAAATAATGTACCTATAATCTTTGTTATTCTAGTCTGCTTTAATCAAATACATGCGATAACTAAAAACATAGTATTCATCTGCAGTTCAAACATAAAACGATTTAATGTAGAATTGGCATTACTTTATTGCCCGTCGTTTTTAATCTGACCCTTTCCGTATGAGGAGCGAGGGGGTGAAGCATATGGCAAAAACAGGTGTGATGTCAGGTGACCAATGGCGTTGTAACGTAGGGAGTCACCAGCTCACATTCCTTTGGAGTATTAGATTAAAATCGGCGGACTCTATATCAGGTCTTCAAAAAAAAAACCAATCAAAGATTGCTTGTTGAATTTCGACACTTCGGAGAATATATGATAATAATACTCTTACTCTTACTACACAACGCTCCAAAAGGGATTTTTTGACAAAATTCTGAATTCATTGTGCCGGTGGAGATCTGGACTCGTTTGGGTTTTGACGTAAAAAGCCACCACCCTTCTCTCCTTGTCAAATTAACTTGAACGAGGAAACTTGACGGAGTAAGTAAAAATCCGATGACTGCGCACAGGAGTTGGATAATAACAACGGTAATACTCACGTCACGCAGTAGATGAAAACTTTCATTGAACAAACAGTGACATTTACAATGTTAAAAAATATAGGTCTGCCCCCCCTCCCATTACGGGGACTAACAGCAATAATGCGGGGGTTTCTGAACCATAAAATAACAGATATTGTAACCCCTTTTGTTAATAAAATAACAAGAGGCCCATAATATGCTCAGTTTGCTCAGCGAATAATTATTAGGGTTAGGTCAATAGTTTAATAAGTACAGAATGGCAAGGGCGCCACCGAATTTGGAAAAAAAAATAAAAATAATTAAGTTCCATAAAATATTGAAGTGTGAAAATTCAAAAACCCACCTAAAAAAAATAATTAGCAAACGGTAATTGATAATTCTGAAAAGGAAAAAAATAAGGATACAACTCAACCAAATCTTGACATAGGTGAAACCAATTAAACACTCAAGCAATTTTCAAATTAAAATAGTATATATTTTCACAGTGAGGTTAAAAATCAAGTGTTACATAATTTTGAAAGACAAAATCAATTGTTGGTAAAACACTTCAAATAAAATCAATAAACAAATTTTTATTACAATCTGCCTCCATATACTTGCCATATAAGTTCATTAACAGTGTAGATACTTACTCAATAATTTTAAACCTAGAACATGTTGTCCAACCTTGACTTCAGTTCAGATTATTGATTATCATGAATATGGCGGTACTGAAAGTTAAGTAGAGATAAAATCTATAGTAAATACGGTAAATCAAAAATCGGAAATAATTATTTAAAGTTCATTTCGGTGTTAAGAATGTGAAAATCAAATTTTAAATATTTAAATGTCATATCAGGAAAAAAAATCAATTAATTTTGTTAATTGATCATAAAGTAGATTTCATAAAAAAAAAGGCAATAAAAGCTATAAATGAAACTCTATACGAGCCTCAATTCCGACAAAAAGGTAGAGTACGTTAGCAATCCAGCCATCCATTTTTTGTCACTTGACGAGGGAAGTTGCAGATTCTACCCTTGAATCAAGGTAGATAGAGGCTACAAGTTCACAGTTTTCGTCAAATGTGGAGGTACAGGTGTCAACACGTGAAGGACTTGATGCCTCTAGGAAACCCCTTCAAAAACTCTAGGCCCATGCTCCACGAAAATGGTGATCTTAAGAGATGTGGCTTCTCGGATACAGTTTCTTCAAAAGAAACGGCGCCTCGGAAAACCCTAAGTAATAGGCATTCCATGAACAACCATTACTTAAAAAAAAGGACTTACCACGAGGGGGTTCAAAATTCAAAGTTGAATTAAACAGTAATCACGAGACTTTTGACTTGAATTTTTTTGGTAATCAACGGAACTTTGCCTTGCGCAACTTCACTTCGCCAAACTATTGCCTGATGGACGATAGGGTACTTTTCTTCACGAGAACGGTAATTACATTTAGGGAAGATGTCTGCCCCCCAGGCCAGAGTCGACCTTTCAGGGCAAACGGCAAAATTTAGAAGGGACGAAGAAGAGGACAAGCTGAACAAGCAGAGCTTCCCTTCAAAAAATAGTCAACGGAAAGTTTTGATAGATACCAAACTGGTACTTCAAATTTAAACGAAAGGCCTGCCGTCTAAGTTAATAATTGCTATTAATATTTTCGTCAGAAATCTTCCTTCAAGTTCTTTCAATAATGGCAGTCACCAGACTGTCAGCATTCAAGGCGATAATTTAATTTATAAAATGGGAAAAAGAAAACAGTGACATTTAACATGTTGCAATATTTTATATAGGTACATAAAGTTATGGAGAGATAATTAGGTCTACTACAGTATTTGTAGTTATTATTTCAAGATTTATCTCTCCATAAATTAATGTAACATATATCTTGTGCTTCGGAAACCGGACATAAGAGGGATAGCGGGTATTACGAGGGCAGGTAAGTTTGGGTTATCGGGGATTAGTTTTGTATTTTTTGAATTAGTTCTGGTAGAGTCGGGGTATTTATTGTTGAGTAAACCTCAATTTCTGTCTACGCATTTGAATGTGACCCTCTATTGGAATGAATCAACTTACAAATGACAATTGACGGGCCTTGAAAATGGAGGGATGGGCCTGCGGCATTGCCAAACTGCATGTTTTTGTTTTTTAAATTTGTGAAATCGTAGTTGAATCCAAATAAATTCCTGAATAAAGTTTAAAGAGGTTTGATTACTTAATGCCGCTACTTTTGTTTTCAGTTTTCGAATTTCAGAGCCGTTAATAAGAATCAGGGGTTTGAATGTGCTCTAACCATATCATACTTACAGACCTTGGCCTATGCAAACCTTTGTTGAATTTAACGCAACGAATGTACCATATACAGACACACACACACCAAACGCACACCACAATTCATTTGTATAGTCTGCAGTCAATAATACCGATCGTCATTCGTCAGACGAAGATTTGGTGTGGCAATTAATAAGAAGAAAAAAAAGAAGAGTACGTCGGCAATTTCAAAGTTTCTCAAGACTTGGAGTACGTTAGTTAAATCAAGAAATTCTAAGTAACGATGTTATCTCGGTTGAATCGAATGTCAATGTCGAGAATATTTATACAATTATTTTATACAACCTTATGGTTTACTGCGATCATTATGTGTCCTTGTAAAGATATGTTTTACTTTCGTGGGTTAGAGGACAGAACCAAAAAAGAAACTATCAAACTTTTGGCAACGTTTCGGAATATATTTTCCCTTTTTCAAGCCTTAAACTATTATTTCCGGAGTCCGTTAGTTAGCTAAACATTCAAATTCAAAATCATGAATTTTTTGGAAAAAATTGATTGCTATCCCTGAAATATGTTGAGAAGTGCCTTATCCATCCTGAACGGACTCCAGAAATAATAGTTTAAGGCTTGAAAAAGGGAAAATGTATTCCGGAACGTTGCCAAAAGCTTGGTAGTTTCTTTTTTGGTCCTGTCCTCTAACTCACGAAAGTAAAACTTATGGTTTACTACCATGGCATTCATGGTAAAATAAGTTTGCAGTATAAATACCTGATACGATTTTTTTTCACCTTTCTCGTTGAATTTTGCGCCAATTTTGACATAATTATTGAAAAGAAAAACTAAAAAACTGCGAATTTCAATCAAATACAACAGAAAAGGTAGAAATAACCCTCAGGCACATCCGAGGATATTTTCTCCAGTTAGGTTACGTCTGGGAAAATCACTTATGGGGGAAAAACGATAATTTGTTTGAAAATTTGTGGAGAATTAATGATGCTTTGTGGGGATTTTTTGAAATTTGAGGATGATAGAGGTGCCCCTTAAACACAGTTCAGAAGAGTTTTTACAGTCAAGTAAGGACTGGGAGATTCATTACGGGGGGAAGTCGATAATTTGTTGGAAAATTCGTGAAAAATTAATGATACTTTGTAGGGATCTTTTAAAGTTTGAGAATGATAGAGTTGACCCTTTAGCATAGTCCACAATGATTTTTGCATTCAAGTTAGGTCTGGGAGAGTCATTACGGGGGGAAGTCGATAATTTGTTGGAAAATTCGTGGAAAATTAATGATACTTTGTAGGGATTTTTTGAAGTTTGAGAATGATAGAGTTAACCCTAAAGCACAGTCCAGAATAGGTTTTGCATTCAAGTTAGGTCTGGGAGAGTCATTACGGGGGGAAGTCCATAATTTGTTGGAAAATTCGTGAAAAATTAATGATACTTTGTTGGGATCTTTTGAAGTTTGAGAATGATAGAGTTGACCCTTTAGCATAGTCCAGAATGATTTTTGCATTCAAGTAAGGTCTGGGAGAGTCATTACGGAGGGAAGTCGATAATTTGTTGGAAAATTCGTGGAAAATTAATGATACTTTGTAGGGATTTTTTGAAGTTTGAGAATGATAGAGTTAACCCTAAAGCACAGTCCAGAATAGGTTTTGCCTTCAAGTTAAATCTGGGAGATTTATTACGGGGGGAAGTCGATAATTTGTTGGAAAATTCGTGAAAAATTAATGATACTTTGTAGGGATTTTTTGAAGTTTGAGAATTATAGAGTTGACCCTTTAGCATAGTCCAGAATGATTTTTGCATTCAAGTTAGGTCTGGGAGAGTCATTACGGGGGGAAGTCGATAATTTGTTGGAAAATTCGTGGAAAATTAATGATACTTTGTAGGGATTTTTTGATAATTGAGAATGATAGAGTTGATCCTAAAGCACAGTCCAGAATAGTTTTTGCAATCAAGTTAGGTCAGGGAGATTGATTACGGGGGGAAGTCGATAATTTGTTGGAAAATTCGTGAAAAATTATTGATACGTTGTAGGGATTTTTTGAAGTTTGAGAATAATAGAGTTGACCCTAAAGCACAGTCCAAAATAGTTTTTGCATTCAAGTTAGGTCTGGGAGATTCGTTACGGGGGGAAGTCGATAATTTGTTGTAAAATTCGTGAAAAATTAATGATGATTTGTAGGGATTTTTTAGAGTTTAAGAATGATAGAGTTGACCCCTAAGCAAAGTTCAGAATAGTTTTTGCAGTCAAGTTAGGTCTGGGAGAGTCATTACGTTGAGAGGTCGATAATTTGTTGGAAAATTCGTGAAAAATTAATGATGCATTTTAGGGATTTTTTCACGAATTTTTCAATAAATTATCGACTTCCCCCCGTAATGAATCTCCCAGACCTTACTTGAATGCAAAAACTATTCTGGACTGTGCTTTAGGGTCAACTCTATTATTCTCAAACATCAAAAAATCCCTACAAAGTATCATAAATTTTTCACGAATTTTCCAACAAATTATCGACTTCCCCCCGTAATGAATCTCCCAGTCCTAACTTGAATGCAAAAGGTATTCTGGACTGTGCTTTAGGGTTAACTCTATCATTCTTAAACTTCAAAAAATCCCTACAAAGTATCATTATATTTCCACGAATTTTCCAACAAATTATCGACTCTCCCCCGTAATGACTCCCTCAGACCTAACTTGAATGCAAAAATCAATCTGGACTATGCTAAAGGGTTAACTCTATCATTCTCAAACTTCAAAAAATCCCTACAAAGTATCATTAATTTTTCACGAATTTTCCAACAAATTATCGACTTCCCCCCGTAATGAATCTCCCAGTACTAACTTGAATGCAAAAGGTATTCTGGACTGTGCTTTAGCGTTAACTCTATCATTCTCAAACTTTAAAAAATCCCTACAAAGTATCATTAATTTTCCACGAATTCTCCAACAAATTATCGACTTCCCCCCGTAATGACTCTCTCAGACCTAACTTGAATGCAAAAATCAATCTGGACTATGCTAAAGGGTTTACTCTATCATTCTCAAACTTCAAAAAATCCCTACAAAGTATCATTAATTTTTCACGAATTTTCCAACAAATTATGGTCTTCCCCCCGTAATGACTCTCCCAGACCTAACTTGCAGTGTTGCCACAGGCTTTGAAAACTTCGTGCCAGACTATGAATTTAAAAAGGGGCCAGATTTCAGATTTTCGGGCAAATCCTCCACAAATGAAAAAGAAGAGCGAAAGCCCGCCGCCGGAGGCAGAAATTTTTTTCGGGTGCCACGCCCAAAAACGTTTATTTTGCATAAAAAAATAATGATTTGGCTTGTTATGGAGAAACGGGCCAGATTCGGAAAAGAGTGGCCAACGGGCCACTCCGTCTTAGAAAGGGCCAGATCTGGCCATATGGGGCCACCTGTGGCAACACTCCTAACTTGAATGCAAAACCTATTCTGGACTGTGCTTTAGGGTTAACTCTATCATTCTCAAACTTCAAAAAATCCCTACTCCAGTGTGCATGGCCACGTATGGTATAAAGGGAGTGATATATTTTGTGCGACACATATGCGGCGCGATAATTGTGGCGGGGCAAATGTATCTTCGGTGTACGGCCCGCTTCTCAAGCTTGGCAATCGATCGAAAGGGCGCAGTTTGGTTATTGATACATTTCAGAATAGAATAGGATGTTGTCAACCGATTTAATAATTGTTCATGCACTATCTATTGTTGGTAAATCATTGGTGACATTGGTATAACTAAACCTAATACTTATAAACAACCAATTTCAATAACTCATCCCATCTTTTATTTTATTCCGTCTATATGGAGTTATGTATAGATCGAAATATTAGTTCAAAAATTTCAAAATCCATTCGCCATTCTGTCCAAAAAGTCGATATTTCTTACAAAACAGAAAATATTCTACATACACACTTAGTTAATTCAAAGGACAAAATAAACACCTTCTCCAAAAGCGGAATTTATAAACTGAATTGTAATACTTGCAACAGCACATATAAAGGTAGAACTTGCAGACCTCTTCAAACATGTATTCATGAACATCCAACTAAATCCAATTCAGCCTTTGGTGAATACCTAAAGTTCACTAAACACGATTTCAGCCCGAAATCAAATTCCAGAATCATCCACAACGTTTCTTCAAAAAACTTCAATAGACTGGATTTTATAGAGGACATTGAAATCTTTGAAATACAAAAGGAACTACAGGATAATTGCTCTTGTTTAAATACTCAAGTAAATTTGAATAGAAGTTATATACCTTTGCACAGACGCCTTTTAAATTGAATGCACTTAAATTAAAATAATTAAGAAATTTGATCACTCAATGATGGAAATCAACAAACTCATCAAGTTCCTCTCTCACAACCCACACGAATACTTAAATCAAATCATCGATTCAATTTTCAATTTAAAATTTGTTAAAATAAACTAAGCGGCAGATGAAGTGGGACACCCAAAAAATTGCCTAATTTTGACTTGCTATAACTCCGACATTTCTTTGCCGATCTTGGATTATCAGGCAGGGTTACAAAGCGCCATCTTTGGTCTATGCGTCAGTGTCGTCGTACATTTTTTTTAAAAATTTCTTCTCGTTATACAGGGTGTGAATGTAAGGCGGCGAAAAATTTCCATTTTTTGGCGAAGAATATGGGAGAGATGGAGGGTCCAATAAAGTTCTTTCTAGTGGTGACTCGATCACTAGGTCAACACCTCGAGACGTCTTTGCCATTTTTTCGATACATCGCGTTGCTATGGAAATATGGCCATTTTATGGTATTTCGTTTTTCTTTTGAAATTAGCGATTCTTTAATTGAACAATAACAGATTCCGTTTAAATTGCATCATGGAATGACTTGTACAAATGGTCAACACCAGTGGCGTGCAAAAGGGAATTTATGAAATTAAAAAAAAAAATGGATTTATTTGAAAATTTTAACGGTTTTGTTGAGCGTTACAGTTAAAAAGGTGTTATAAATAACTGTGATGAGTTTGATTTTGATATTCAGAAGCGTTTAGTGAAAAAAAAAAACAGTATTTTTCATGTTATTTAATGTTAACGTGTGAACAGACCTGTCAACGGTACTGCTGCTCACCGACACGGTGGAGGATCTCAAAAAAGAACAAATCCTCGTCAGGATCGACTAGTAGTACGTACTGCAATTGAAAATAGAGTTTGGACTGTCAAGAGAATCCTAACGCATCTGCAGTTGAATGTTTCAGCAGACACCATTAGAAGGCGCCTGTCATTCCATGATGCAATTTAAACGGAATATGTTATTGTTCAATTAAAGAATCGCTAATTTCAAAAGAAAAACGAAATACCATAAAATGGCCATATTTCCATAGCAACGCGATGTATCGAAAAAATGGCAAAGATGTCTCGAGGTGTTGACCTAGTGATCGAGTCACCACTAGAAAGAACTTTATTGGACCCTCCCTCCATCTTTCCCATATTCTTCGCCAAAAAATGGAAATTTTTCGCCGCCTTACATTCACACCCTGTATAACGAGAAGAAATTTTTTAAAAAAATGTACGACGACACTGACGCATAGACCAAAGATGGCGCTTTGTAACCCTGCCTGATAATCCAAGATCGGCAAAGAAATGTCGAAGTTATAGCAAGTCAAAATTAGGCAATTTTTTGGGTGTCCCACTTCATCTGCCGCTTAGTTTAGTTTTAAGCCTGACTCTATAAAATTAAAAAATAAAGAATGTTTTTAAAGGAAAAATTTTTTTAAAAAATTTTCGGGGATAATACTACGAGAGCTTCAAAATTACCGATAATTTTTCACGATTGCGTGTTTTCTATAATTTCACGAGTCCGTAGGACGAGTTAAATTTGCAGAGAAAACACGCATGAGTGAAAAATTATCTGGTCCATTTTAAAGCTCAAGTGGTATTTAGAGGATTATTTCACGTATGAGAATGCAAAAAATATGGAAATAAATATGTATTAAACGATTTCAACATCTTAACCATCAATACAAATAAATGGTTGCTATCAGGAACCGTTTGTTTGTATCAAAAATTAGCATGACAACCACGTATAAAATAACATGGGAGAATTATCGCTGTAATTCTCCCTAGTTAAACAAATGGAAAAGAGAATTTTCGCTGTAATTCTGAAAATCGTCACTTGTCTTATGGGATTTCTAACACATGAGTGGAATAATCGAATATAAATATAATAAATTGAACTTGCCCTCGTAATTCACACATGCGCAATTCGTCTTAAAACATCATTTACCATCTTTTGCCATATGTCGAACCGTCATTATTAAATTATCGAAGAACAAACACGTTTCTGTGATAGAAATTATTGAAATTATAACTTTATGGAATAAAATAAAAGTTCAACCCCTACGGCCCTTTACACCTAAAGTTGTGATTGTGATTATACACATTATTTAAAATATAAGAACGTCAGACTTCAGACTGTGTTGTTTTATAAATTTGACTCGAATGTACTCCTGACAAAGTAAGTAATTAACCAATTACCTCAATCAAAATCATAACAAGGCTATTTCCTTGTTTTCAGGAAGCACTGAGGATGGCTTAAGGCCGAAAGCGCTCTGCTATTAATAAATAATTTTCTTGCACTGAATACAAAATGGGTTTTTCCTTCTGTATTATTGTTCAAGTTATAGGTCATAAATAATTTCAAACGAAATAAATCGCGTTCAAAACGGGTGAACACTCGGGTGAACATTATTTGTTAGTCTACTTGTATCATTGGATTTTCATTGTGTGCATTCAAGAGTCTGTTGTGAAGTGAAAAATTTACAAAATGAGTTTAAAGTGGTCAGAAAGTACGATTTTTTTTATGCTGTCTGGCCTATCCCGATATTATTTTCCTCAGTTCCTGAATCAATAAATCAATAATATTTTTTTACACTTTACACGTGAGAACGAGTCTATAGCTACATTAGTATTACATTTTTCGACTTTGCAAGGCCCACTGTGAGATGTCTTTTTTTATTATACACTCGCCGGGAATATTGTGTTTGCTCTATTTTTGCATAAATAATTCCCATAGCTGTAGATTTTCCAGGTTTTCTTTCCACTTGTTTAGTCACTAGAGCTTAAAAACGTCGTTTCTCATAGTCTGCAGATTGGCCTGCATTGAATTTTTGAAAGCCTGGCTTCATTCGTGGATCCTGCAACGGCCGCTTAATATTGCTTAGTATATTTCACATTAAAAGATTTTTTCAAAAACATCACTACGTCACAAAATATTGGGACTCGTAAGTATGAGATATGTTTGTGAAAAGAACCATTGGAATAATTTGCAAATAAAAATAACCATCAAAAGCATGTCGATAATAAAACTTTGAAATTTTACTCACAAATTGTTTTCCATTGGAGAAAAACTGCTGCCAAAGGAACTGGGAAAGCTCTTTTATTTAGTTGGCTTGTATCGGGCGAAATTCATTCACGGTTTGGTTGATTTTATATGCAAGGCAGAACAAAGGGATGCAACCTTTGTGACGAGAACGATGTAGGAATATGGGACCGCAGAATAATGAATCAAACTAAAAATAGCGGAAAAATATGTGAGGGAAAGAATTCAGTTGATAAAAATAACGATTTCATTTATTTTTTTCAAAATACGATGGACATTTTTGAAATTACTCGACAAAATATTCAAATTCAAAACCAGGCCGCAGATAACAAAGCCAATTCCAAAGTGTTACTCGCTAATTACGAAAATACAATCTCTTTGTAATTGTCTAGCGCCAACCTACGGAGTCCTTAAATAATATTGCAGACGACAGCGGGGCCCTCTGCAATTAGAATAATTCCAATTATCTCTCTGCCCAGATTAACTATGGAATAGGTGGAACGCTATTTATTAGATGGAAGTAATGTAATGAGTGTTGCGCGGCAAAGGAGCAATGAGCACGTTATCGTTTTTAATCAAAAATAATCGTGGCCGCGTCTTTGTTTTATGAGAGCTTTTCCTGAAACTGCTATTCGGGAAGTTTTGCGCCAGATATTGTCACTGCAACATATTAGTTTTTATGTAAACGTATTGATCCCTTAGAGGCTAAAATAATATAGGTCAGGTCACGGTCAGGTAGAACATAATTAATTTAAATAGTGTAAGAGTATTGACAATAACTGTTTGTTGATATAAGGTGACGAACTCGGCGACGAAGTCAAGTATTTTGGACTGTTTTCAGAATTATATTTCGAACTTGTTCCAGTTCAAAAAAGCGGGTTATCTGATAAAATATTTTTTAAGTAAATTTAAATAGGTACCTATATATTTCCACTATTTTTTGTTAAACTTTTAACATGTTTCGCTAAACTTTAGCTTCATCAGAAAGATTTAAAAAAAAAATTAAATGTTTATTTATATTAAAATCTTTCTGATGAAGCTAAAGTTTAGGGAAACATGTTAAAAGTTTAACAAAAAATAGTGGAAATATATAAGTATTTAAATTTATTTAAAAAAATCTTTTATCAGCTAATGGATTTCCACCAAGTAAAAGCCGATTCAATAAAAACAAAAAAAAAGCGGGTTATTTCACGCTGGTTCATTTTTAAATTATAGAATATTATTGTAGCCAAACCCCTTTACCCTCTGTATTGTTTCATATTCCAGTAACACTCACTGTATGTTTCAAAAGTTTCCAACTTCGACAGAGTCCCATTTTTCAAAAGAAATCGTGCCCAAAAATTATAAATGTATAAAACGTTTTTAACAAAGAATTTTGAAATGTACTGCTGCAATGCGTTATTAATCACGTGCTGCTTTTACCAAGAAACACTGTAAGAACCAGTTTCTGATATATAGCGCTAGTTTGTAATAGGAGTTAACTAGTACGTCACAGGAATTTAATTAAATTCTAGAGAGTTACACTAAAAACCTTAGAATTAGGTTAACTAATTGCGATTGCAATTTAGTGTAAATGTCTGTTATTATCAAAAACTACCCAAAATAACCTCAATGATGCCTTGTCCATAAAGGATACTAGATGGTATTATGGAGTATAGTAAATTAAAAAGTGTGGCCCAAATTGGCAAACATGTATTAGAAAACCGGAAAAACAGAAACGGTTGAACAACATCAACATCTTTTACCGTGAAACGTTAAGTTTATACAAAAAATACGATCTACCTGAATAATCTTTCAATTTTTGGAACTTCTCTTAATTGAGTCAGTACGAATGAATCGATTAAAACAAAAATTATTGAGGACTTAGCTAATTTTTTTTGATTAAAAACTGTTCAGCTTTAGACAAATTCTTCACGATAATCTTATCGTGGAGCAGCATAGCGGCGTTGTAGACCATGCTGTCTGGAATTGACTAGAGGTTGTGGATCGCTTATTTTCACGCTCTTTAGAAATGGGCCAGACTCGGTCCAGGCAGAGGATGTTGTCAGGAGCCTAGGAAAAGCAGCAGCTTTCGTCTATAGAAACCTCAAAAACGTTCGTAACGAGGTCGGTCAAGGGACATCAAATAGCGGGTCACCCAAAGGATCCTGTTTCCACAAAAAAAAAAAAAAATATGAGCAGTTAGTAAAAGTTAAGATAAGAAATGCATCACCACCATATTAAAGAGAGTATTCACATTGCAGCATTTGAAGCCCTAGGCAAATACGAGGAAAATGGAAGAAGGGCCCCACCTTATTGGTAGGATGTCCTAGCGGTACATGAAAAAAAAAACGGCAAATTCTGTTAGAATCATGAATTTTGTTACACATGGTCTTTAAGCCATAACAATTGATTTGGCCCGTAGCACTACCCCACAACTGTCATTTGTTTATATTTGTTTGAACAATTCACTCGATCTGTTAAAAAAGCACAAAATAGGCTCACCAGATACCAATGCCAAATAAAAAACACATTGGAAGTTGATAAAAAGGACGGAAAGTCATGCTGACCCATCCAAAGGCCCATCCTGACCCAAGCCGCCATTTTGATTTTTTGTTTATACATATTGTTTACTTTTGTTTATGCAAAATGATTGATTTTTCGGATATTGCATGTGGGGAATCGATTTCGACTAATTAGGAGTCAAGAATCTCGATTAATAACATTAGTACTCGTTTGCGAGGCTTTTTTAATGGTTTTTCTGTATTATAGAAGAAAATATTGAACAAAATTTGGCGCTTAAGTGATAGTGGATGAATAACTGAGGATTAATCAATTAATAAAACCATTAAATAAATATTATTTATTTTATGAAATCATCTAATCAAACTGATCTTCTTGAAGATCTAAATCCCAGAGGCGTTCTTTTCTGAAAAAATATAACGTATGTTAGAATTACATATGAAAATGACTACTGAATAGAAACATTGTGGGTAACCTTGTGTTCGAGCAATACCCCTTGCATTTTTCACAAGTGCAAGGCAACTGGTTGCGTCTGCAAATGCAGGTCCGATTTTCGCAATTTGTTGCACATCTACATCATACTAACTCGTTACAAGTTTCCCAGAAGATGTCTCTGGTAGACCAACGTGGCTCCCAAGTGTTACCATCTCGCTTCCAACCCCAGTGTTCGGGTGATGCAGGTATTTGCTCCAGTTGGTCGCCCCACAATAGAGCAGCTTGATAAATTGCTCGTTCAGCGTGTTGCTTCAGAGCATCCTGAGTTGGAGGTATAGAAGTTAGAACCTTGGCACCGCTGCAAAAAAGAACTTGTCGCGCCTCGTTAACGAGAGCTATATTTTTTTTGTTAGTATACATTGATAGAGTAAGCTTTTGCAATTGGTTGAAGACTAAAGCATCCAATTCTGGATTTTGAAATACGTGTGACATCCAATGGTTTTAAATGCCTGAGTATATTCGTCCGTCCAAGCTGACAAAGCTGTGCGCTTTCCACGGGATGCAAAAAAAGATACAGAATCGCATCCGGTAAATGCATGAAAGCCTCGCAACGCCTCTACTTTATTCTGACCTATTGTATAAAGAAAATTCAACACCAATGCATGAAATTTTGTGCATACCTAAACGTTCAGCGATTGAATGAGCAGCAATAATTCGACGTTTTGCACTGAAGCCGAATAAGTACCACAGTTTACAAATTCCAGCAACTTTCAAAGAATGGAAGAAAGAAATTCCCAAAACTAATACGTCTGTGTTGGAGCAGTAAACAAGAACATTTTTAACGTCGTTGTTAACTATATCGTTGATGTAAATTATCATTCTTCCATCCGCTTCCTCCATAGCTGCACAACTAGCTCCATGAATTTCTGTACCCATTTCTCTGTTTGAGCGAAATTCTTCTCCGACATTCGTTACAAATATTTTTGTCTCAAATGTCTTCAAAAGACATTCGGCCAGAAAAAAAAAATCTCAGTTTTGTTCTGGGAATTTTGAAGGTATGTATCCCAGTTGGATGGAATCCCATCTATCAAAAAAGCAACCAGGCTTATGTCATTAAAACAAATGTACGCATATTTTGAGCAAATTGAAATTACCCTTCACAGAACACATATCCTCACGGATAGAAAAAAAAGCTTAATGGAGGGCGGGGCCTAAAAAAAAAGCTTCGGATCGCATCCGCTTGGGGACGCTGGAGTGAAACAGAATTACAGGTGCGGAATAAACGCCACCAGAAAATATGTCACAGTTGACTTTGGCAGTTTACCTCTGATTTACCTGTTACCTATGTTTAAAAAAAATATGTCAAAATGGTTCTGAATGAGAATTCGTCTTGGTGTTGGTGTGCATTTTAAATCCAGATAGATGTTTCCTGAATTCAAAAAAAAATCAGATTTTACACAAAACACAAGAAGTTTGGCCGTTTTTGCTCTACTTGGAAGAAAAATCCGTCAATATTCAATAATGAGGAAAAAGGTTTGTTTGGACTTCAGTTCAAAATCAGTTCTAAATTGCACTGCGCTTGCGCATTTGGTCATATCAAACCTATATAAAGAAATGCGAAAGCGTAGTTCAATTCTGAACTGAAGTCCGAACAAATCTAATATCGAAAATATTGAAATTGGAAGAACTATTTTGAAAGCTGATTTGATTACAGAAATCTTTATTATAAATAGTTCGGATCGCATCCACCGCGCCGTGATGGCGCATTGTTCCCCAAAATTTTATTAGGCAGTCTGCCTTCTATCCGTGAGGATATGTATTCTGTGTTACCCTTCAACCAACCTTTAAGTCGTAAATCTTGCTGGCGCACTCCGTTTCCTCGTTCATCTCGAGCTTTCTTGATGCTGTCTTGAAAATATAAATTTCAAACGATGTCCACTCTATCGGCCTTGAATTTCTCAGCAGTTGAGAGCACGTAAGGTTTTAGCTGTATATTACAATATTCCAACATATTTTTTCTCAGACTTATTCGGTTTAATTTGATGGACAAGTGCCGCCCTGTCAAAAATGACTGCGTCGCAAACTGGAATAGTTGGCGTATCTTCGCTAATAACAAGTAGAAATGTTTTCTACAAAGGTAAGAAAGGCTAGTAAAAAGTATTGAGTACCTGCTCTCCGACATGAGTTTTTCAAGAATTGGAAGCAATTGAGCCTTGGAATCTGAACGTAAACCACCATTGAGGGCAAGAGCTGGCGGGTACTCCTCATTTTCATATTGTAACGTTTTTAATTACTTTGGATTAAAAAGGTATTATTGCTTACGGCAGCTGTTCATCGGAAAGCATTTATGGTCGTGTTTAAGGGGTGTTTACTAAGGGCGCCACGAGGTTTTTGTTTATAAGGTCTCAAACTTCGAAATAGACCTCAAAATTAATCTGAAATATTAAGTACAAAAAAAGAAATAATACAGCACCACTGTCCACTTAATTATGTTTAATAAAAGTTTATTGAAATGATGCAAAATCTAGTATGTCAATTTAATGAATGTAAGAATAATTAGATTCCAACCCAGTATCACCCTAGATTAAATATTACTCTGTAAAATAATTACAATGATCGATCATTTTATTCAAATAAAGACCCTATTTACCGGTCTATCTGCCCTTAAAACTCATATGTTCAACCGGATAGCAAACTGAACATAGAAAGGAGTCATTCCATTTATTAGGGAATGCTCAATTAAAAAATTTACAATATTGAACGACTTCGTAGAGTCTTCTGCTCTGACAACTCACAGGCTTAACCGAGCAGCCAACTAAACCTGGAAATGAGACTCCCAATTGGGTAATGCTCAATAAAAAAATATACATTATAAGGTTAAAATTAAGCCTTAAGAAACCTCTAGATACTACTTCGATGTCGAGGAGTCATCAGGGAAGATAGGCACTATCCATCAAAGACCATGAAAATAACCCCATGAGCAAGGACACAGGAACCTCAGGGAAGCATGCCGTGCTTAAAGAACTAGCCCAAAACTAGGCCTGGATGTAGAGGTAGGCGTAGGACTAGAAGTAGGAGTAGGACTAGCACTAGGACCCTCAGTAGGACCCTATCAGAAAATTCAATTACTGATGGTCTCTTTTTTATTAAAAGTTAGTGAAATGGACAAAAAAACTTGATTAAGCTTATAATAAAACACAAATTACATGACTCACACTAAATTAGGGGTTCCTATACCATGATTTGGTATGCGATATAGGCACTGGCATCACCAGAGGAGGTTGCAAATCAAGATAGGCTGGAGAAATAATTATAAACTTAAGGGATATTCAAGATATAATAGGATTTGTCACATACCTGGCATGTTCCAATAAAATCACAAATAAAAAGGGGCCGAGTGGACGTAAAAACTACTACTTTAATTAGCCCTAAATGGCACTCCGCACCACAGAGAATGAAATTGAGGGATTCACCCCTTCAAGAGTCTTTTGAAAAATTCAGCACGCTTGCCCAAAAATTCACAAGGGCGTCACTGATGTCGACTCTCCTCGAGCGGCCAAGAAAGAGTGCATCGTCCTAAAGTAAGGTCGTCGCAATTCACAATTGCCGAATTAGAATTAAGTTAGCCGAAGAAGGCATTGAAAAGATATAGGGCTGGGCGAAAATCCATAAATAGAGATGGGCTGGTGCCACTTGAATGGAAGCAGTACTAAAGTCAGCTTCACTCCTAATTGCAATCTAAACCTAAATTTAAATGGAAATAGGTATGCTTGCCTCAAATGCATTACAATAATTAATATATACAGCAAAACCAGTGATTACAATTAAAAACACCTGAAATATAAAAAAATATACATACTTAAAATAATAATAAATAAGAATAGATGAACGTCTTCTTTGAGGCAACCAAATTTTTCGTAGTTTTCTTCCGTGTCAACGTGAAAATTCTCGACTCAACTTAGAGAATTACCTACATCATATACAGACTTTTTGCGCTGTTCCAATCTCCTGATTACAAAATCCTCGTAAAGAAATTGACCTTTTTCCTCAAAATTGTACAGATTATTGATTGCCATAGAGCTAGCTGTATGCCGCGTGTCCAAAGAGATAAGTTCTTCGCTGTCATTGGTAAATGTATTTTTGAAGTGCAGAAATAGTAGTTCGGATAAGCTTTAAGTGCGGGAAAACTACTTTGCGCACGTGTTAGGAACAATATTTTTTCTACGAGTGAAATAACTATACTTTCTTTCTAAATTTTTAATTTCTATAGGCATCGAAAACAATTTGCTGTAACTAACTAGGTATATCCAATGACATCAAAACACAGATAGACGGATCATCCCATTCATAAACTGATATTTGTTGTGTTGACAAGACCACCCATGGGCCAGGGGAGGTGAGTTGCTCGCGGGGTCGGGGTGGGGAGACATCATTGCTCAAAATGGTGTAAAAAACCCCGCCCACACGTGAATATATCTCAAAATTTAATTGGATGAATAAATAAAATAACAAATTGACAAATACACTGAAAATATTCGATACGAGCCCTTTATTCTAGGAGTACCAATATCGTATTGGTCGTTTCTTGTTTAACGCTAATGAATAATCCCTGTTTGCGATAAAGATAGCCAGCTACTCCAACCAACACCTGCCTGCCATTCAACAAGCCGCTTCTGGGCGGTGTTTTGCTACAATCTGCTGTTGCCAAATTGAGTTCCGAAATAAAATTGAAAACGTTAATTAGAAAAGGAGAAAAATATATTATTTAGGGAATCGAGACAAAATTTGGCATTCTCAGTGGTGGGGATAGCACAAAGACCCAAAAGAGACAGAGAGATGTTGTCATACGAAAATTTTGTTTATTGTTCGGTCTATCTGTGTTTTGATGTCATTGGGTATATCTAAATCGGCCAAAAAAAAGTTCGGCCTCTCTCCGCGGGGCTTTGCCCCCTAAAAAAGGGGGCCCGCAGGGCTGTGCCCCCCAAAAAAGGGCTTCCGCGGGACTCCGCCCCCCAAATATGGGGCTCTCGCAGGGCTTTGCACCCCAACTAGGGGGTCCCCAGATTTTATTATAGGTACCAGAAAAAAAAGTGTCCGGGAAAAAAAATTTCCTGTATAGTGTGCGCAAAGTAGTTACTTTGCGCACACTCGTAGAAAATAGTTATTTTCCTAACAAGTGCGCAAAGTGTTACTTTTCCGCACGCAAACACAGTTATACGAACGACGCGAAGCGGAGTTCGGATACGTGTTTGCGTGCGGAAAAGACACTTTGCGCACGTGTTAGGAACAAAATTTTTCCTACGAGCTTCATATCAGGTAGGTAACAACAAAAATTTAAAAAAAAAACGATAATTTGTTTAATTATTTTTAATTAACTTGAAGGGAACCTATGCATTTATCAAAAAATTACATAACAAAAAAAAAATATAACAGAAAATCATCGTCAGAGCTCTTCATCTTAAAGCGTTTAATGGCGATTTCCATTTGTCATCAGTGCCGCACTGAGTGCATCCGCATCTTTTTCTAAAAGCATGTAACATGTAAGGATAAGGATACATTTTTTTGCCCTGTTTCGACAAATGGAAAATGCTATAAATTTGATGAGATAGTTTGTAGATGCATATATATAGAAAACAAATCTGACAATGTGTTGAAGTTAATTAAATTTGGTGTTTGTAGGTATAGATGTTAGCTGGAACAGGAACAGAGGAAAAATTTGTCATCATGTGTCAAAGTCGACAGGTGTACTTATTGTTGCTTGACAATTATTTTTACTTTTCGGCACTCAGTGCGGATAAGGCCTGTATCCGCACTGAGTGCGGAAAAGTGCAACTTTGAGAACCGAAATGCGTGCGGAAAAGTACTACTTTGCGCACGCTCGTAGGAAATAGTAGTTTTCCTAATCAGTGCGCAAAGTTATGTTTTCCCGCACGCGAAAGCAGTTAGACGAACGACGCGAAGCGGAGTTCGGATAAGCTTTAAGTGCGGGAAAACTACTTTGCGCACGTATTAGGAACAATATTTTTTCTACGAGTGAATTAACTATACTTCATTTTTAAATTTTTAATTTCTATAGGCATCAAAAACAATTTGTTGTAACTAAATGGGTTATCTAAATCGGCAAAAAAAAAATTCGGCCTCTCTCCGCGGGGCTTTGCCCCCTAAAAAAGGGGGCCCGCAGGGCTGTGCCCCCCAAAAAGGGGGCTCCCGCGGGGCTCCGCCCCCCAAATATTGGGACCTCGCAGCCAAATATAGGGCTCCGCCCCCCAAATATAGGGCTCTCGCAGGGCTTCGCCCCCTAAACAGGGGCCCCCGCGAGGCTGTGCCCCTCAAAAAAGTGGCTTTCGCGAGACTCCGCCCCCCAAATATGGGGCTCTCGCAGGGCTTTGCCCCCCAAATAGGGGGTCCCCAGATTTTATTATGAGTACCAGAAAAAAAAGTGTGCGGGAAAAAAAAAATCCCGCATAGTGTGCGCAAAGTAGTTACTTTGCGCACACTTTGGGAAAGGGCTTCTTTGCGTACACAAAAGTGTGCGCAAAGTAGTTACTTTGCGCACACTCGTAGAAAAAATCTCTTCCAGAGGAAAACAATCGTTGATGTATTTCTTCTGAAAATGTTTAGTCTGCTCGTGGTGCAAGTCACATTTATGTAAATAGGGAGCAAACTCCTCAAGCAAACGGCGAACCTCTGGTCCTCCCTCGGGTCCTCCAATAGTCCAGCGCTGTAGAGCTGATGGATCTTCAGTAAGGCCAACTGCACCACCATTTCCTTTTATGTCAGCGTTATTCTGTTCACGGGCATGGCTGTACCTAGAGCAGAATGAGCATTCCCAGTCTAATTGACAAAAAATTTCCCTGTAACAAAAATAAGTTAAATTTATATAATGTATTTAATTTTTTTCTCAAAACATATACAAATATTGAAAGTTGAATTGTGTACAAACCAGATTCGAAGTTTTTGAGAACGTCGGGTGCTTTCTCATGCAAAGTCATCATATCAGATAAATCGACAAGTGACCACCTTGAGTAATTAAATTATGATGGTTGAAGGCGAAGAACAGTGGAATCATAATCTTGAAGGTATCTTTGTATGCTTTAAAATCACCTCGTCTCACAGATCCCAAGAAAGCCAGAAGCAAAATCTGCATGTTGAGGACGGTCAGCCAGTACTTGAATATTGGGCTTATTTCAGCCTTCTCTTCTATTCATATTGCCATGGGAAGATTAGGGTCTGCGTCCGAATTCTCGTATGCATCATTTAAAAGGGAGAAGAGTGCAGCGCCGGTTTTTTGATGCGCATTTCGTGCCTTAGTTATGTGGCTCACCTAGAAAAAAAAAGACTATCTCATTCACGATATTAAATCACAACTTGTAAGTCGAACCTTCTGAAGTCCTTCAGCTGACCCTGCTGATAAAACTTCTGAATGAGATATAATTTTTGTACCAGCCACTGTCTCCGGGAAATTGTCCCAAAACCCTACAAAATGCTTTCTCTATGTAAAGGGGACCCAAGATTGGAACAATATGGCTCTCTCCGTATTCTTCCGAACAGTTTCATCGAATTGCTTTGAGAATTGCATGCAACTGTTGATCAGCAGTAATCAGCACAAAGAACTGCATTTTTAGCACAGGCAATATGCAGTTGAGGGTAGAACAAATTAGGGACAAGCTATTTTTTTTCCAATGTGTAGGAAAAAGGGGCGTATTTAACATACTAAAAGTCACATCCAATCCCAGCATGATTACTCTGAAAAAAAAATGTCGATATTTTTCCATCACTATTATCTTCCTTATGTGGTCTCTCCTAGAATGTGTTGATGTGACGTAGCCAATGACTCTCCATCTCCCATAAGTTAGGATGTATTTCTGCAAATAAAAATGATATATTTAATTGACTGATTCTAAATGACACAGTGTTATAATAGTAGATTATACCACGAGTCAATAATGATAGCTATTACTCCCGAGGAAATATTAGACATTATTGCGAGTAGTATACTCTACTTTATTCACGACAAATTATTTTATTTGAGATTTGTAATGAACAAATTTCATCCATCCCAATATAAATCCAGAAGCACTGCACGTTTGACTATTTTACACTGACACTTTTGAGGAATAATGACCATTTATCCCTCCATTCGTCATTATTCCCTGAAGAAATAACATATGGCATTATATAAAAGCCAAAATAAAGAACGAGTACTGAGATAGTGAGGCAGAAGAACAGGCCGGTTTCAGAGCAGGAAAATCAACTATAGACTACTTATTTTGTTTGAACCCAGGTAATGGAAAAGAAACTAGCATATAACCAAGAACTCCATTTACTATTTGTACACCTGAGTCAAAAATGGAAAGGTTAGCAAACCAGAGAATAGAAGAAATTATGAACAAGACACACAATAGATGATGTTAAAGACAAAGAACTGATTTGGTATAGACATATACAAAGCATATACGAGAATACCCAAGCAAATAATTGAGTGAAAGCCAAAGGGAAGGAAAATATTCGGAAGACTTAAAACGTTTCCAGTTTATGGTTAAGCCCTTTACCACTTTTCAGTAGAAGTATGATGAGAGTTGCAATTAATTTTCAACTTGGATGCAAAATTATTGAGGCTCATTCTGTAAATGCGTTGGCCACAGTAGAGTAACGACATCGACTAGACCGGGTTCAAATCCCGGCCACATCAAAATTATTTAATATTTTTCGGTCACAAATTTAGTGCCTGCCGAGGAAAGAGTGCAAAATGCATCTTCGTCCTTTTCTCGTTCACGTCGGTTAGATGCCGGCTGGTATCGGATATGCCGTGAGGGGAATAAGGTACCTAGGAGCACCAAAGAGCAGTCGGTAGGTTGCACCAAGAGGTTTAACTGATATCCGTGGTTCGGAAGTGCTTTGAGAACCCTACGTTAAACTGTAGGTCCTGTCCTGTTTGGACGTTGATTGAGGATGCACAAGAGGCTCAATGGGGCCCAAGAGTTGTGAGGGTCACTCTTCCGATACTGAATTCCATCTTGTTTTAGAATCTTCGGGTTTGAACATCAGAATAGATAAAATTCAAACGTGGTGAAAGTGTAGTATGGGACGTTAGGATAGTAGACACTCAATCCTAGGTCTGTAAGGGCAGCTGCAGAATAAAAAGTATCAAACAAACTGGATAAGTTCTAACTACTTTCCCAGGATTATATTTACTTTTATATTACTAGGATTTGAAACCTTTATTCCACCAGGACCAAATGCAAATAATTCATTTACTATTTCATAGCTTCTCGAAGAATTACATACATTTACGGGTCAATTCTGTGCACATCTGTAAGCAATTCTATAAAATTCTATAAGCCTATAGACACTGCAAAACGCATCAATTGCCAAACACCCGATCGGAAATATATAAGATTCTATAAAAAAAAATTGTAAGCTAGAGGAAGTGCAGAACTGCAAATTGTCTATAGGCAGCTACAGGCTTATAGAAAGTTATAGATTTGCTTACAGATCTGCCCAGAATTGGCCCATAAGTTCTTCATAAGTAATTCCTGGAGGAGCCACCGTTATATCGTCACAAGAACCTGGGCTTGGCACTGTAAAAAACTTCGGTGTGAAATTGTCTTCCACCGAAAAAAAACCCAATGAATGTGTTAAAAATGTGTCTTCTAACAAAAATTCTCTTCTAAGCTTCCACGAGTCCGATCAAATTGTTCCCGCATGTAAGGGACTTGGAGTTTTCGTTAAGAGAAACTGCTTTTTCGAGTCCGCAAGTTATTTGTCAGAATGATTGAAGTAGCTCCACGGATATACATGTCTCCGGAGCTATTGCATCGATTAATCACGGAAAGAGAAGCAATTTCGGATCGTTTGCACTCTGCGGGTCATTTGAAAATTGGTCCGTGACACCATGGATTTACTTTACTAGAGTTATTGGACAATTTCGGACAAAACATATTGCTACTGATATCTTTGACAGAATGAGGCTTCGCATATAGAATGCATAATTTGCAAATTCTGCTTGTTTTATTGTATTGCGAATTTATTTATTATGCATAAACTTAATCGAATTCCTGGAAAACTGTTCTCATTCTTCCTCAGTAGCAATACTTAACTAATCGGCATAAATTTAAATTGGTTTAGTTTCCAGAACTTTGCGCTCATGTGTGAAATTGGATATTTCCCAGTTTTATTGCTGGCATGAAAGTTAGACATTTATAGGTTTATTATTATGGATACTGTTCGCCTAATTTTACTGTTCCTAGGCAAGTTGCAACTTATGGGTTTTCACTTAATTTCCGTACAGTAGAAATTTTAAAAACTTATTTCTCCCAACAAATAGATTTAGACATTCATGACTGTTAATTACCACTGTAACTTAGACAACACACGAGAAATTTCGCAACAATTTCCCCACAAATTAGCAGTAGCTAATTGCAAAACAGCTTATCAAGGCTAAACCTAAAACAGGAGTTTAGTTTGTACTTAAACTACTATTATATTTCGGAAGCAAGTGAAGAACATTTAATCGATATTAAAGCGTTGGATGATTATTCGAGTTGACTGTTTTAAAACTTTATTTCCGACATATTTCGGTTGAAAGTTTCGAGTCTATTTTCGGATCACTTATATATGCTATGAGGAAATTCAGTAATGTGTCACGCGGACCCCCTAAGACCTGAGTTAAATTTTTCTACAAGATATATCGGGCAAAATTTGTCCTTTCGTTCGGAGAAAAATGGCCGACACAAGGCCTCAGTGGTAAAATATTACTCGAAAATACAAACTGTTTGCGTGATGTGAATCGTTCCTGGGCCTTTCCGGAAACTTATATTTGCAGAGGTAATTTGTTATTCGTTCCGAGGATTTCCCTAGTACCTATGGCTTTATGTCTTTATTTCGGACCTATTTAAATACATTTGCGATTTGTATAATGTATTTTGATTATGTCGTTGTCCTAGAGATTTTTCTTACTGGAGGATTTTCTTCAAATTATTTTGCGTCGAAGAGCTTAGCATAAAGACTATTTCACTAGCATTCCGGTTAATTCACTATTTACAGGGTTTTTTGTTTTGCCATCTTGATGGCACAACAATGTCAAGAAATAGAAGATTTTGATGCTAAACATGACACGTTTAATTTGCACAAGTACACAAGGGAAGCGGCCGGATTATTTAATAAAAAACAAGCAGGAATCCTTGTGGACAACCAAGGCAAAATTATACCTGATAGGCAGCCTTATTCACGTCTCCGCTTGTTTATTGAAATTTTCCAATATTGGATATTGAGACATTTCAATATTGAAGAGATTTCTTATTCACGTGTACCCCTTGAAAACGGGATTGTTGGAAATTGGAAAACTGTTCTTTGATTGAATGAGTTTAGGCGGCAACACTGTAAATTGCCAAAAACCTTTAAAATATAACCACACTTGTCTATTAATTTTGTTGTTTATGAGTTTATTTATTTATTTTAGTGCCTGATTTTTTTTGTGAGCGTTTTATATGGTTTATTTATATGCCATAATATGAAATTACAGCTTAGTTCAAGTTTGACTAGTTAGAGTGACACAAACTAACAAACATTTTGTCATATTCATACCCACTTTCATAATGGAGGAATAACGCACATCAGAAATACAATAAAAATGCAATGCACTTAAAAAAATAATCACAGACTTTGGGATGCAAGATGCAATGCGGACGTTCTGCATCTGGAAGAAATTACCCAATTTCCTCAATTAGATTAGATAGAGATACCTTGCAGTATTTTTTCAAAACCTGCTGATGTTTTTAAAAATATTTTCTGGCAAATCCAGAGGGTTGCTTGTCTCCTGAAGGTTCTTTTTCTGATTGTGTTCAAGTCTAAAAAGTATAATACGATCATAGTTATCCAAGGTACTTGATTTTCTTAGACGATTTTTTGAAAGCTCATACCACTCACTAGGAATAAAGAGCTTCCTTACCTTTAATGTTTTCCTTATAATGCTGCAATTAGCAACGGAAAATTATCCATAATTGAAAATAAAATACCACTCATTTCTATAGTTATTGAATCAAGTTTTGAAAACGACTTTTTTCACATGGCCGAGACAGTTTGTTGGACCGAGCCGTAGGCGAGTTCCACAAGTCGAGCGAGTGTGAAAAAAGGTTTTCAAACGAGTTTTTCACAATGTTTTTCCTACAAATACAAAATAAAACAACCAAATATGTGATTTCTATTTACCAAAATTAATAAAAAACTAATAAGCAGCGTGTGAAGAACTTTTTCTCACACTACTGTACGAAAAACTCTATTTTCAGAGGTTGCTTAGCGTGTGAAAAACTCCATTTTCAAAGGCAGTTGTAGGAAAAATTCTAAACATAACACAAAACCCAATAGTTTTTCAATATCCAATCTGCCAAACCGGTGCCCGAACCACCTGCTTACAAAATATGAAACACTGAAAACTGTTATTGCAAAATATAGTACACCTGAATAAGAAATTCGATGTTAATTTCAATAACCAATATGACGTTCAATAACCAATATTCAATTCAACAACTAAGGAGCACCTGAATAAGAATCCACCATATTTTTACAGTTTTCCAATAACCAAGGCAATAACCAATATCCAAGGACACACGTGAATAGGGCTGAGGAACCCAAACTTGAAGAAGAAGAAGGGTTTTTGTTTTGTGGCGCGCTCGACCTAGTTGGTCCGCTATGAGAAGTGTTTTTTTTATGGCGGGGAAGTCGTCTGAGTGAACTCCGAGCAGCGCTGCAGCCTGAGGCCTATTGTGCTAAATCTTCCTGTTTAATGCACCCATTTCAAAACCCTGATTCCCTGCATTAGGCGAAGTAGGTCTGTTGGATGTTTGCATCTGGATCTAGTTCATTTTCTCCAAATATATTTTGTCTTCTGCGAGTTAGTGCATTGCATTCTGATACAATGTGTTGGGCTGTTCGGTCTCTGTTCCGCATAGTCTGCCGCTCGTGTCTCCATTGTAAAATCCCATTGTTTGCGGATGCTTCTTTACTGCATGCCCAGTGAGAAAACCGGTTGCTAGTTGATTCCTGCTTAGTTGTAGCAGTCTTTTTGCTTTTTTGCTGCATGTCTCACGTATGAAGTTTTTCCCATGTGCATGCTTGGGTATTTGCTTCCAGTATTGAGCATGTTTTGCTTTGATCCATTCCGTCAGCTCCTTTCTTACTGTGCTTTTGGGCACTCCGAGAGCTGGTTCAGGATCAAGGTATTCTGTGGAAGTTCATCAGCCTTTTCGTTGCCCGGGATACCTCTATGTCCTAGCACCCACATCAGTGTGACGTTATTAGGTAATCATATGATCGTAAATTATGTTCCATGTTTTTGAACAACCGTTCCCCACTGATCTCAAAAATAAATGGATAAACAAAGAACGCTTCTAATGCTGCTAATTTACGAGGTCAAAATCTAAACAAAAACAACTGTCTGGGACAGCTGTGAGCGTGCGCAGTAGATACATGTATTGTGCGTGCACAAAATCTGGCCGATAAAAATGAAGGAATTTCAAAATTTAGAATAGTTGTTCGAAAGATAAGACACTGCGCAGGCGTTAGGCTGTTCCGTTGCACAACTGTTCGTAGAATATTGACCCCAAACTTTCGCACAAATTTTGCCAATCAAGCCGTATGAATTGTTTATCCATTTATTTTTTAGATCAGGGCCGTTCCCTTTTATACGAAAATATTTGGAGAAACGCGCAATAATACGATTATTTTCGTATGTTTAATAATTATCTTAAGCCATTAGGCACACAGCAGAAAATGTTTAATTTGTTTTTCCGACAGGCGCTATTTAACATCTGCAAAGTGTTCCATCCTGCGATACAGATTTATCATTTGCGTTGAATACTGTAATTGGTTTAGTTCTCTGAAAGAATGACAGATATTTATAGCCGTACAACAGGGTCACAGCGACAGCGTCTTTACATGGTGATAATATTTCGGGATTTTGCCCGGAACTGGGACTAATAAAAATTAATTATTTTGGTTAAGAAAATTGCACACCAGCTGCTGACTGCTATCCAAGTTTTTTTTTTCATTTGCGTGACAAGTTGCTTGACGCATTTATCTGAGTTAAATGTATAATTTTTATAAGGTTCTAGACATTTATTGATGGTTTATGAATCTCACGTGATTGTCCTACGTAAGACAATTGTAGTATAACATAAGTACCCGGGTTCGTTCAGCAAGATTGAACGGTGTGAATTTTCATTACCTTTTAAACAACAAATCTTCTGAGAAACGAAATGAAAAACAAATAGTCTACTTTATTATTAAAATAAATCGTACCGTTCTCGACCTGGAATTCTCGAGGGGCAAGAGAACGGCAGGAAAACCCTCGATCGAACATTCCTCAAAAATCAAAACATACTGTGTCATTTTAATAATAATTGTTAATCAATAATCAATAATTTAAGTCAATGATTCAATAATTCAGTAAAAGTTTAAATTAGGTACCATCCTTTGTCTTTGTGCTAAAATTTTAATTCCACACAGAACATTCCATCAACACTAGCTATATTCAATACTGAAGAGTTTTCTGTTTAGTTAGCCAGTCTCACTAGCAGGTATTGAGGTCCCATACGGGAAGCTACTCAGCTATAGTTGTTTTTGAGCCAATATCTTTAGATTGATTACATATTTCAATTTGTTTGCTAGGATATTCGCTTGTCAGGGTAGAAAAATGTTAGTAAATTCAACAAGACCCCAATTTACAGTGTGTCCCATTTTGGTTGTCCATAAGGAATAACTCGGTTGCTATTGAAGTTAGAAGGATGCGTTTTTTTTTTTTTTTTTTTAGGTTTTTAGTCACAAGTCACAACCTATGCAGGGCCCTCCAAATATATTTTCTGGGTGCGCCACTGATCATGTCTGTCTTTGTAATGAGAAAAAATATATCAGAAAAGGACTTTGCATCTGGAAGGAAAATGAGAAAGGTCTCTTTCTAACACATTGTTTATTATGACAAAAACAGAAAAACATTTTTTGCTTGAAAACTGTTAGAGATAAACCTATCGAATTTTATATAGATAATTGAAATCAGCAAAAGCAGAGCTATCCAATGAGTTTATAATATATAGGGTGTCCCATTTGAAAAAACGTATGTTTGGTTCATAATTTGAAAAATATCACTTCTAGAGAAAAACTGACTACGCCACTGGAAGCTACGTAAAAATATCTATAAGAAACTGTTGTCACCTTTCTGATCACTTGTGAGAGAACCGAGATACGAGGGGTTTCTCAAAATGCAACTTTTTCAAAAACACCTTGTATCTGAAAAACAAAAAGAGCAATGACAATTATGTTGGCTTCTTCTGTTTCATAAAAAAGTAGCCAACGTCCGCGGAAACCGCATCCTTCTAACTCCAATAGCACCCAAGTTATCGCTTATGAACAACCAAAATGGGACACACTGTACGCTCTGAATCCAGAAATTAAAATCCCAGCACAAAAAAAAGCACATAATTTTTCTAGGTTTTAATTTACTCTTTATCGGTGTTGTTTACAGCATGAAACGATTTTTGGTAAATAAATGAACAATGCACATGTTATAAACAAACAAAAAAACATAAAAATGAAAAAAAATTATACTTGTATAAATAATTGAACTCACAAAAACAAAATAACAATTATTCAACTGACCCGTGGATGCTCCTTTTGACACACAAACTAATCACAAATTGAATTGAACAATCAGTTTAATGCAAAATAAAAATATAAATTGAATAATGAACAATGGCGGACAATCGTCTTAAGGGACCAGCCCAGAGCCCCACTTCTTCTCTAGTCTAGTCGCTCATATTCTTGTCTCCCCTTCGGTAACTCTTTCCGTGGCGCGGCGCCGTTCTCATCAACTTCACAGAACATTACATAGTTGCAACATATACTTTTATTCAGTAAACGTTTTTTTAAAAAGTTAAGTTCAAAGAAATAATAATTTAAATAGGTGGTTTTCCTCACAATGAAGAGAAAAATCTAGTTACCATTCACTGAATGCTTTCCTAATCGCTAATTATAGACCTGTTTGGAACGCATTGTTTTTCGTCAGTGCGAAACAAGCGAGCATACCAAATCAGAAATCAAAATTGAAATAACAACCATAACGCCACCATAAGTCAGCCTTAATAGCAAAGGGTGTCATTTTTCCTTTCGAATTCCTTCAAAGCACAAACACAAATTCATTCACTCCTCAACTTGATCAAAAATGTTATTTAAAAGGCCCCTATCAAAAATTTTATTAAAAAGGCAAAATTCCACAAAACAATCAACAACAAAACATCAAACCCAAGAAATATGGTTGGCGTCCCTCCAGGCTTCCCATTTTTGCCAATTTTATTCAACATTGACAAGCAGATATCCCATAAAACCAAGAGACAAAATTATTCCAATGACAATTATCCCTACCCCACACGTAGATGACACCTGCGTTAATATAAAATCTTGTCAGAAAAACATAATAACCAAATACCTTCAAGAACTGAATAGAAATATCCTCACATTCACATTAGCAACCAGCTTAAGAAAGTTGATACCAAAATTTTGGGCATTTTTCAATGTTGGAGGGTTATTCGGATAAAAAATTAATTATTGAAACAAATACGTGATAGATTAAAAACATTCCATGGGATCTGTTTTCAGTATAGGTATAATGTTGAAATGATTGGGTGATTTCTATGTACCTATTTCTCCTACTTTGTCCTACAGTTAACCTATTTCAAACCTTCCATACCATTGTTTACTTTGAATATTAAGTTTCAACAGTTTCAGTTTGTTAATTTTACTTTTATTTTACTTGTATAAAAATACTGACTTAGTTGAATAATTGTGGTGTTTGAGTGTTTGTGGCTGATGTTTCTTTTCATCTTTTAATGAACATGAACTCTTTAGGAGGTAAAAAAAAAATTTACTCTACATTAAATATAATGAAGAGCGAATCTTGATCTTAACGCCATCTAGGACACGATAATCAACACTACACGCAATTTTGCTGTGCTAAATGGTGAACGTTCCAGGCAGACCAAAATTCAGTTCGTTTGGGCTTCACCCAAAAGTACCACTGTTTGAGAAAAGTTTTTTGGATTAATTTTCTCCGCTTTTCCATCCATAGACGCGTTTCGACCTATATCAGGTCTCATCAGTATGGCTAGGAAAAGCGAAGAAAAACAATCCAATTTTTCGCCTAAAGGCAAATGCAAGAAATTCGAAGAGCGAATCTTGATCTTAACGCCATCGTTAAGATCAAGATTCGCTCTTCGAATTTCTTGCATTTGCCTTTAAATATAATGTATATTAGGCATTGTCGTTGCTTAAATCTTTATATGAATATGTTATTTATTCGTGGGGATGAAGCCAGTGAATAAAAGAAAAACGACTCTTTTATCTATTGAAAGCTTTCGCAATATTTTTTATGTCCGATTGACCAATAAAGTGCTATTTATAGAACAGTTGTGCGTCAATAAAGTAGCACTTTATTGTACTAGTAAAATAAAGTGCTACTTTATTTTACTAGTAAAATATTGAAAGTTTTCGCAATATTTTTTATGTCCGATTGACCAATAAAGTGCTATTTATAGAACAGTTGTGCGTCAATAAAGTAGCACTTTATTGTACTAGTAAAATAAAGTGCTACCTTATTTTACTAGTAAAATAAAGTGCTACTTTATTGCCTACCTGGACTACCTGATAAGGTGAAACAGGTCCTGACAACCAGCCAAAGTGAAACAGGTCCTGACAACCTGCCAAGGTGAAACAGGTATATCTACGCGAATTTTACTTTTTTCAATCAATTTTTTTTAATTTTTTACCAAAAACCAGTCAGAATCGTACATAAAATCATGTATATAACGCTTACATAAACAGGCTTTATTGACTCATTATTTAATAGCCTCGCTCGGCCATAAAATTATTCGTACAATAAAGCCTTACTTTATGTACTTGTTATATAAATAGCTATTATTGCTTCATCAGTCATACTAAATTATATTATTTAATATAAATATGAAGTTAAATTTTTAAATTCTATAAGCTACTTACAGATCATGAGTACTTATTTAATCTGGATTTCATTTGGATAGTATAGTCACAGCTTTTTAATGGATCTGAGTATGGTTAGGTACAGGGTTATTGGTTATAAATGTCACCCCCCTCTATCTTTTTTATTTGACATTTAAGAAAACAGTGTCCCAAATAAAAAATGTATGGTTGAAATAAATTTTTTTGAAAAACTCACTTTTGAATATACAGGGTGTTTCAAAAAAGCTGATAGTGCTCCAACTTTCTTATTTTAAATTGAATACCCTGTATATTATTCAATATTCGCATTCTACATAAAATTCTGAGCAAATTTCTTATGATATACCCTATACCTAAGCTCAACTGTTTTGGAAATATTAACAGTTGAAAATTGACTTTTTTGCAAATTTGACAGGCTGTAAAACCTAAACGGTTAACTTTTGAGAAAAACCGATCTTATATTTTTTTCTAATATTTTCACAAGTTATCATTTGATACCAACTTTGAATTTAACCGAAGATTAAATTTAATTGGAATTTTCAATCATGGATGAAATTCAAAGTTGATGTCAAATATTGCTGTCAACTGATAGTTTATAAAAATATAAGATAAGAATGTAAGAACGGTTTTGCTCGAAAATCAACCGTTTAGGATGTACAGCCTGTCAAAGTTGCAAAAAAGTCAATTTTCAAGTGTCAATATTTCCAAAACAGTTGAACTCAGATATAGGGTATATTACATGAAATCTGCTCAGAATTTTATGTAAAATCCGAATATTGAATAAAATACAGGGTATTCAATTTAAAATAAGAAAATTGGAGCGCTACCAGCTTTTTTGAAAAACCCTGTATATGCAAAAGTGAGTTTTTCAAAAAATTTAATTTCAACAATAATGTGCTCGGTTTGCTCAGCGAAAAAAAAATATTAGGCGTGGGTTGATAGTTTTTAATAAGTACAGTATGGCCAGGGCGCCACTGAATTAAAAAAAAAAAAAATATTATAAAATTGCATAAAATATGGAAGTGTGAAAGTTCAGAAACACACCTAGAACATAATTAGCAAACAGTAATTAATAATCCTGAAAAAGAAAGAAATAAGGCACACAACTCAACAAACCTTGACCTAGGTAAACCAATAAAACAATTAAGTAAGTTTCAAATCAAAATAGTATACAGGGTCCCAAATATTTTATAGGGAGAGTATTACTATCTTGGGAACGGTTAAAGTTACGAGGGCATTTAAATTGAAAAAAGTTGCCATTTTTGAATAATATTGAAAATATATTTTCGTTGTTGCCAAATTTCAATTAGTTTCGTAAATACAGGGTGATTTGTGAAAATTTGCTTTATCAAATATTTTGAAATCTGTTGATTATAGAAACATAGTTCAAATTCAAAAGTATTGTATTTTTAACATTCTTCAAAAATGGAAACTTTTTTCTAATTTAAACACCCTCGTAACTTTACCTGTTCTCAAGATAGCAATCAATGCTGTCCCTATGAAATAGTTGGGAACCTGTATATTTCACAGTGTAGTTGAAATTCAAAAACCAACCAATTTCAAAGTAATTCACAATTACTGATAAACAATTTAAATAAAATCAACCGATAGAGGTCAACTTCAATCTGCAGTTTTACCAAATTCAAAATTAAAATATAGTAATCATAAAATGTACCTCAATATAATTAGTATAGTATGTACCATATAAGTTCCGAAAAAAATAAAATAAATTTCAATAAAATCAATTTGTACCTGAAAGAAATCAATAGTTGGGCTGGCTATAAGGGTTTAAATTAAAACCATTTAACCGTTAAATGGTCTTGAGATTGTTGGATAAACTGATATTCATATCAGTGGAACAAAAATTATTAATAAATTAAACTTTCATTATTAGTCTATACTTTGCTAATTTATATCGCAGTATGGATGACTGAATGTGTTTATAATAGTTTTTATATGTAAGGTAAACAGATGAGGAATCGTTTACTTAAAAAAGGGTTTGTAATTCTTTGTCTTGATGTTGAGTCAGTTCGTATAGTTATTTCTAGGAGTTCACACGCTCTGCTTTCCACGCTGTGTTCGATATAATAAATATATTGAATATCGATAATTAACAAGTTCTTTTATTTCTTAGTCCATTTCCCAACAGGTTATGGGACCAGTGTACGTGTATTCATTGCAGTTGTGAAAACCGGGAGTGTTTAATCTGATAGTGACAATGGAAAATTTGAAACCAAAAAGAAACAAAAAGGCTTCATGCTAACAGAGCTTGAACTTAGATAAGAACACCAGAGCTCAGCAATTTAGAAATAATTATCGTTGAGGACATTTCAAAACCGATTTTAAAAGACGCAATTTCAAAAAAAAAAAAAAACAAGTCTCTGAAACACAATGAAAAAAGTTAAACAAAAAATGGAACTCTTATAACAGCAACCAAAAAGGGCACAATTAGTATTCCCAGAAATATGGGCATACAGGAAAGTCTTTGGTATAGGCTGGACTGTCCAGAGGTTCCTTACAATTTGCTGTCCGTAAGAAAAATGCAAAGGGCTAGTATGAGTATTGCTTAAAAAAAAAAAGTGGTAGTATTTACAAAGGTGGCAAGCTTATAATTTATGGGTAAGTCTTTCAACACTTTAATAATAATTGCTCTTGAACTCACTGTTATTGAAAATTTAAAAAAAAAAAACACTATTGTTTAAGCAAATAGTGACGATTAAATGAAAATAAAAATTATCAATTGTGGTTTGAACGATTGGTCCACATTGGTGAGGTTTAAATTATTAAATTATTATAACAAAAAAAAAATAGAGATCGAGGACTTAGGGCGCAAATCGATCAGGTTATACAATGGGTATTTATGTGGAGCGTGCATAAACTAGCGCGACTTCCATTTCAAAAACATTGTAGGTACTGTTTGTGCATGAATTTACTTACTATTGTGTAACATATTTGATGAGTCATAAGTCATATGTATTTTGTATGTTTCAAGATTCAGTTGCTGAAAGTGGGGCACATTTCAATTTACAGATTTTCAATGTATTCTGTGACAATGAAGGTGAATATCTAGCTACAGAAATGAGAGATTTTTGGTATGCAAAAAGATAAGTCATCATTTGACAATTCCATGAACCCCAGAAATTAAATGATGCAGCTATATATAAAAAAAAAGTTGGAGGCAGTTTTAACTGCAACATTCTCACTTAGTTTGACCCCTCTAAAACTTTAAAAGAATTTGAAACACCATACGAAATGTGGCGTAGTAAAAAGCCTCAAGTAAAATATTCATAAGTGTTTGGTTACATAATACCGTTTATAAGTACATAAAAACCAGGAAAACAAAATTTGATATCAAATCCTGGAAAGCTGTACTGGTTGGTCATGAACCAAATGAATACGAAGAAAGGGATGTAGATAATCATAAGTTTGTCCTAGTTAGGGATATTATTGTGGACATAACAAATTGGTTTTTGTCCTCCAAGCCTATTAATCTGCATAAAGCTGATTCCTCTGACTATTTGTCAAGAACAGAAGTTAATAATAAGCTAAAAAAAAAAAGTGAATGTAGAACACTTTGATTATAAAGCTGATTCCTCTGACTATTTGTCAAGAACAGTAGTTAATCATAAACTTCAAAAAGTAAATGCAGAACACTTATGGTCATAAAGCTGATTCCTCTGACTATTTGTCGAGAACAGTAATTACTAACAAGCTTGAAAAAGTGAATAGAACACTTTATTTGTAAAAGCTGATTTCTCTGACTGTTTGTCAAAATCAGTAGTAACTAATAAGCTTGAAAAGTAAATGTTTAACTTTTATGGTCATAGAGCCAATTTTTCTGACTGTTTGTCAATATCAGTGGTTAGTTAATGATGTTTGAAAAAGTGAATGCATAACACATTGGTGATGAAACTGATTCCTTTGACAGTTTGCCAAGATTGCTGGTTAATAAATCTGATAAAGCAAAATCAGATGACCGAGCAATCCAAGAAAGTAGCTAACTGTTAACCCACAAACTTATCAAACTATATAATGAATGATTATAGTAAATCTATGGTTAAAACAGATCTGCCAAATGATATTCATTCAGTTTCCACTATAATCACGATTCCCAAAGTAGTTAAATTAAAATCCTCCATTGAATTGCATCCAATAAATTTGTTTTGCACTATTGACAAAATTTTGGAGAAAATGGTGTATATGCAACTTATTGAGATTATAGGTAGATAGAAATAAACTATTCAGTGATTTTCAATCAGGGTTTCGAGTAAGTCAATATTAGTAGTTGATAGTGATTATGAAAAAGTGAATGTGAAACACTTTGATGATAAAGCTGTTTCCTCTGATTGTTTGTTAAGATCAGTAGTTATTAATGAACTGAACTGAACTAAACTGGAAAAGTGTCAAAAATTAATGTAACACTTTGGTAATTAGCCTATCCAAAACACGTGACTTTGACAAGCAAACAAAGGGTTTGTGTGCCTCTTGGTGGACATTTTAATTTGAGTTCGACAGCATCTTGGATAGTCTAATAAAACCTTTCCCCTGAAAGTGGCAATTTGTCAAGATCGGTGGTTTAATTACTGAATATGATATAGCTAAATCAGATGAGTAACAATTCAAGAAAGTAGGTAAATGTTAACCCTAATAAACTCATTAAACTAAATAATGAGTATAGTAAATCTGTGATTAAAACAGATCTGCCAAATGATATTGATTCACTCATTATTGGTAAATAAAACGTAGTCGTTAGTATCAAGACCCGAATATACAAATATAGTGGATTGTAAATGGATATTTTCCATTGAAACTGATGAAATTGGAAAACCATTTAGATGCTCGTGGTTTAAGTCAACATTACTTGGTAGATTATAATGAAATCTTTGCACAGGTGGCGAGAATCGTAGGTTTCTGGTTTATAATAACGTTTTTAATCAGTTTATCCTTTTAATACATCATATGGATGTAAAAACAGCTTTTCCGGATGGGACATTGAAGGAAGCCATTTTTATGAAGGTTCCTGAAGGCTGAAGGGTAGCTGGCTCAAGGTGTGACAAGTAAACCTCCTAACCAAGTTTGCAAGGCTTTGTATCTATGAACTAAAACAAACCACTAGATGTTAGTTTGCAATAATAGTAAAAGTTCATAAAGAAAATGGGTTTGAAAATTCATCAGTTAACCACTGTATTTATATCTTAGACAAAGGTGCAATATGTAAAATTATTTATGTAGTTCTGTAGATGGTATTAGCCACTGCAGATATTAATACATTGAATAGTTTAAAAAGGGATTTGGCAAATAACTGTTCTATGTTTTATTTGAAAGACAGTAAACTATTTTTGGGTAATAAAATTAAAAGGTAATCAAAAATAAAATTATCTACTCTTGATCAATTTTCATATAGGTACAGTTCAAATGTACATGAAAACTATTTTACATAAATTTAATATGAATGACTGTTGTGCCATCAGCTATGTCAGCACTCCACTTCCTAGTAAACTGAATTTGATTGGTTTAAATTCAGAAGTAGAACATGATAGCCCTTGCCGGAATCTAATCGTCTGGTTAATGTATATTATGTTATGTATATCAAGCCTGATTTAAGTACCACTGTTAATATTTTGAGCAGGTATTAAAATAAGAATAATAAAGAGTTTTGGCAATATTTGAAAAGGGTCCTTAGATATTTTAAGGGTAAAATCAATGTGAAGTTGACATAATATTTTACTTGTGAATGTATCAATTTCTTGAGTGATTCTATAAATCTTGACTAGGAAGGTGGAGATGATAATATAAACAATATAAAAAGCACATCAGGATATTTATTTAAATTGTTTGAAATTTGTGTGATATGTTGGAATACAAAAAGGCAGTTGTCAGTAACGGCATCATCTACTGAAGCCGAATATATGGTTTTTCTTTTTGAAGAGAAACTTTGGTTAAAATCATTAGCAGAAAATATGCATAAACATTAATATCAGAGTCAATTATGACCTAGGAGGACAACAATGGACCTCAATAAGTATTACAAATAATCCAACAAATCACAAAAGATCAAATCATATTGAATCGATCGTAATTAATATAAAATATTAATTTGTCCACAGATAAACTACTAGCAGACATGTTTACCAAACCATTGATGCAAGTGAAATTTGAGAAATTAGAATGGAATTAGGATGAGTAAATAAGTTAAATTGTTTGATTAGGTTTTTCTGGGTTTTCCCTAATCCCGAGCAGCAAATACTGGACCGTTATAGTAATTTTCCCCAGAAAATACACACATAAGGAAAGCAGGCCTATTTATGTTATACTAGGTTAAAGTTGTATTACACTTGTAGTATAATTGATCAAATTTTTGAGGTGGCGTGTTGGATAAACTGATATTCATATCAGTGGAACAAAAATTATTAATAAATTAAACTTTCATTATTATATACTATACTTTGCTAATTTATATCGCAGCTATGGATGACTGAATGTGTTTATAATAGTTTTTATATGTAAGGTAAACAGATGAGGAATCGTTTACTTAAGAAAGGGTTTGTAATTCTTTGTCTTGATGTTGAGTCAGTTCGTATAGTTATTTCTATGAGTTCACACGCTCTGCTTTCCACGCTGTGTTCGATATAATAAATATATTGAATATCGATAATTAACAAGTTCTTTTATTTCTTAGTCCATTTCCCAACAGAGATTAGATAGAAATTCTCAAAATATAAGTCGTAGGACCCCGGGTTAAAAATTGATCAATTTTTGACGTTATAGGTACTTATAGTCTATCGTTTCTCAAATGAGACAAGGCAAAAATTGAGGTCTCATCGTATTCCCCGTTAAAATTATTATACTATTTATTAGGAAAAATATATTGAGCGTGGCCGTATACATTGAATGCGAATCCACGTGCGAACAATGCATCTTATTGGTTGTTTTATACAGTCAACGTTGACTCCAGGAATATCTTATTGGTTAGAATTTTTAGCGGCGTATTTGGCGGCATATTTCTTCGACTCGGCGGCGTCTTTGGCGGCATATTTCTTTGTAGCGGCCGCCGCTTGCGAATCAGTTTCGTCTGGAAAGACAGTGCAGTAGATAGTTTTTATAAATTTGATCTCTATTTGAGTTGTATCGTGCCTCATGTTTTATTTTATAAAAAACTGTTTTAATAAATTTCTTTTACCCCGCCCGTGCTTCATAAAGAAAACGCCGACTGCCAAAGGAATATTATTTTTTTTACTGTCTCATTTGACTATCGATAGACTAAATAAACAATAATTTCAAATTTAGAGCATAGTGTCCAGCCTTGACCTCAGTTCAGATAAATGATTATGATTAATTAGAAAAGGTAAAATGTAAGGCAATATTTAAATATAAAGGTACTAAAAGTTAAGTAAAAAATAATCTATACTAAATTCGGCAAATCAAAAATCGAGAAGAAAAAAAAATATTTAAAGTTCACTAAAATGTCAATAAAAACATAATTGAAACTTGTAAAAATCTAAAGGTAATGTCGGTAAAGATATAATCAATTAATTAGGTTTAATTGATAATAAAATAGATTTCATAGAAAAAAGGTAGTTAAAATTATAATTGAAACTCCATACAAGCCTCAATTCCAACCGAAAGGCAGATTACGGTAGCCGGTAGCCATCCAGTCCTTAGTCACTGGAAATCGTAGATCCTAGCCTGGAAGATAGAGACTAGAAGTTCAGTTTCCTTCGTTAAAGATAGATGTACAGGAATTGACACGTGCAGGATTCAAGAGCTCTATGCCCAGAGATGGGACTTGTAGAAAAGGATCTCTTGAGAAAAATAGCTTTTCGGAAGATAAAGGTCAAAGTAGGCCCACGGTAGAAATAAGCCTTCGGGAAAACTAGGCCCTCGGAAAAAACCAGACCCTCGGAAAAACCCTAGATAATAGAGGCATTCCATGAATAACTATCACTTAAAAAAAAAATAGAAAACTTACCACGTGGGTTTCGAAATTCAAACTTGAATAAACCGGCAATCACAAGACTTTCCACTTAAATTTTCTCGGCAATCAATCCACTATTGTCTTAGGCAACGTTATTTCGTATAATAGGATACTTTTCCCACGAGAGCGGTAATTTATTTCGGAAAATGACTGGCCCCCGAAGCCACAATTGAGAGTCAAGCTCTCAGGGCAACGGCCAGATAAGAAAAGGGACTTTTCAATTTTCTCTTCGAGAATAAATAGAGAACATTTGAGTTTTGATAGTCTTGAAGGAAAAACACTGTCAACCTGTCGACCCTCAGCTAGTAGAAACTACTACGTTCGAAATTTATTTACAAGGTTTGAAGAGCAACCAAGTACCGGGGTCGAGTAGATCTAGGTAGTACAAAAGAAAACGCCTACTCCATTCTCGAGGTCGCTGATAAAATAATACATTCAGCCGGCAATAGATGCCGCCACATGGACTGAAAAATTATAGAAAATTTAAAATAGAAATATTATTTATAGAAAAAAAAGCAAGTGACATTTGCAATGTTACAACTATTATACAATCTAAATGAAATCTAGATTAAATAAGTAGGTACTCATTTCCAGTGATATGTCGGCTGAGAGTCTTTCACTAAAACAATGATTCATTTCGCGCATTCAACTAATACAAAACAGCATGGGCTCACAAAATAGGGTTCAAAAAGTGTAATAAAACACACTAAACTTCAAAATAACTTGGAGGGTTAGCCTCAGTCTCCCTATATGCTCGTCAATTGCCATGCGACGTGAGCTGAATGACCCACGAAACAAAGTCAAATTCTAGTTTACAGCTCAATGGACTGGATATGTAGTTTGTGGCTTAAGATGAGTTTACGCGCAACGTTGGTAAAAATTTTAGTATTCTGGATGTAGTTGTGACTCAAGATGAGTTTTCGCGCAACTTTGATAAAAGTTTTAGTATTCTAGGATAGGAATCGAAGGAAGTTATTTTTTCAATATCTAAGGCATGATTAGAACTGTGGATGATATAAGCTAGATTCAATTAATTATTTTTAGATGCCCAGAAAACGGCTACTGTTTTTTTTTTTCGATAAATCCTTATATTGGTTCGATACTCCATCTTCTTCTCAGAGGGATTTATAAAGGCGTTTTGGATAGGATAAAACCAACAAAGTTAGCAAAATTCCAGACCGGAAATGTGACACCGAAACCGGTTTGATTAATGGTGGGCGCGGGAGTCGCTATGATAGCAAAAAATATGGGAAATGTTCCCGAAACAATCCAGGTTAGAGGAGAGTTTTCTTGAGAAATCCTGTCTCAAATTTTAAATTGGACGCGCGTCCATGATCGATATCTATCTACTTTAGATTAGGTCCTTAGGGAAAATGTATACAGTTTAGTTTTTCAAGATAATAGAGATTTCACAAAGCAGCAAAAATAACTGCAATTTTAGTTATGTTATGATTATCGGCTATCAGCCAAAGATCTGATGACGAATTTGGAGAGTGCTGTCGACGCATTAGTTATTTAAGTATTAGGTATTAAGGGCGACAGCGGAGGTCTTCATTATTCCAGGGTGGTTACCGACACCTAACGCTCAAAATACTTATTAGGTTTTATGCATATCAGACTCGATCTTTCAGTTCGAAAATGAAATGACCATACCTATCATCTATTTGACATTGTTTTCAAAAATAAACACTTACACCCTTTATATGAAGGTACGTTTCCATTGAAAAATTGGCAACTTCTGTATTTGCAAAAATCAACAACTTTTATATTTTTCATGGTTATCCACACCGATTTTGGTAATATATGTACATAGGTATAGTAGTTGTTGGGTGAATATGATAAATAATTCTAGATGATTTATCTCCTTTTTTTTACCGCCCGATCGTGCAAAGACTTTTTTTCTAACCTTAAAACCGTCTTATTCGTCTGGGTTTCTGCACATATTCTCAAATAAAATTGATAAATCTGGTACAAAAATTTTAGAGTGCCTGAAGTATTTTTTTGTTTCGTTTTTTAGACCTCAAATATACGTGAAAAGAAATAGTACATATATTACATTACTAGTATAGAAAGTGACAAATTTCACAACCGCCTCGCGCGAGAATCACACGAGTGTATGAAAGAGACTTTCTCACAAGTGATGTACACCATTTTTCCTACGACCAGAAATCGATTTACCTACACCAATTTTCTCTTATTTTATTTCTTTTTATTATTTTCAACACACGTGCTGAAAGTACTTTCAACCCACGCACAGTGCGATATTTTGGCAACCTAGGTGGAAAAAAATATTTAAATAAAATTAAATATATTCAAGCATCTCCACTGAAATATGTTTGCCTATTGTTCCTTTAGTAATACCTTATCTATATTTTGTCAGAACAGTCATATTTTCGGAGCAAAAAACCCATGCGAACGTGTTTTTTTCATTCGTGATAAGAATCAAAATAAAAATGCTGGTATTTCATTTCTGTTCTTTAAAGGTCTACTATCTACATGCATTGCTCAGTAAGATATAAGTTTTATATTTTTGATCTGCCAATATTAGAGGTAAATTATTTTGTAAATATTTTCTTTTAATTTGGGTTGAACTATTTGCTCTTCTGTGATCTTCGTAAAACCACTATTTACAGAGGTTCTAGAGGCAATAAGTTAATTATACCAAATTATACCAGAATCTGGTTGTATTTCTATAATTTATTAATGCCTCTTCTTCAAATCCCTAAATAAAAAACTTGCTTTCAAGTGCCCCTTAACGCCTTTTTAATTTTTTTTTAGAATGGCTGTTTACATACCACAGCAAGAAGTTTTCGACATATGGTGCGCAAATAAAAAAAGCACAAAAAGTAATGCAATATTTGACTAAGTCGAATACGAACTGAGTTGAATGAGTCTGATATGACTGTCCATTAGCCTCACTAACTATGAATTCTTGAGTGTCCTAAGGAGTAGCCATTTTTTAGTTTTTTAATTTATATGTTAAAGACTAGGTACTTCTTTTAAACTATATTTGTACCTGCTGCAGCAAGGTGGCTGTGTCGGAACTATTTCTTGCCTAAACAAAATTA
The DNA here is from genome assembly GCA_917834065.1 of Ceutorhynchus assimilis. Lineage (NCBI taxonomy): Eukaryota > Metazoa > Arthropoda > Insecta > Coleoptera > Curculionidae > Ceutorhynchus > Ceutorhynchus assimilis. The sequence goes on from OU892279.1 coordinate 17,379,527, forward strand.
TTCCTGGATTCAAATTTCAGATGTAGGTACCTATATTATTTATTTAAAACATGTGTACGTGTTGGTGCACTATATTGCAAAGGTACAGAGAAATGAAATAGTTAAGACGCACGAATAAAAACGGAAAAATAAGATTTATTTTCGAGGTAATTTTAATTTCAAAAGAATATAAGACAAGCTAGGCATCATTGAAAAGGGAATTCCATGGTTCTTTTATAGAATTAACCCTGTACACAGTCTAGGCAGACTGCTTAAAAAAAAAAGCGTAAACAGTTGCCGCCAACCGAACCTATCTATCGAAGCAACAACGTCATGACGCGCAAACATCCTATAAGCTGTGATCCTATGTCTAGTTATTAGTTCTACATTTTCGTATTTTCAAAAATTTCCACATTTTTAATGCCAAATGTATCTTTATAATTTATTTATTTACAAAAATAAAACTTTTTTGGAAAAAAAAATTCACCCAAGGTTTTTTAATTAAACTTTATGACTCTATTTTATTTTTATTTCATCCTGTACAATAAAAACTATTTTGTTTTCAGTTTTTTTCTGTCTTATTCCCCATAATAATCTATATATATAAAAATCAAAGTTCACGGGGTATCCGGATATGCGCTCCAAAACCACTTATCCGATTACGATGAAACTTTGGTAGGTTGTTATGGCCATCCCAAGGAAGGTTTGTGGCAGTGGCGTAACTTCAGATTTTGGACCTGGGGGCAGAGTGGTTTGGCGAGGCCCCCACATTCCGTTATTTTTCATTCGTTCGAATCACTGCGATTCGGAAAGTCGTGCTAAATCGTAGAGCTGTTTTGCACACACACTATGTGAATACCATATTTATCTTCAGTCGTTCACGCACGATGGACAGAAGAAAATTATTAGCAGTGGCGGTGGCAGGTTCGGTTTTAAGATAATAATATACTCTAAAGACTATGCGCCATAAACAAGGAAACTGTCTATACAAATCAATCAAATCTATGATACTCTTTTCATTGAGGGCATTTTGATCCATGTTTAGTGAAAATTTGAGCACACATACAACAGAGTCCTTATTTTTGGAACACGGGAGCAGCGTTCCCAGGAGAACGAGTGTTCTGCCTTTGTTACTTAATATATTATCACTTGTATATCATTGAGAAAGACGGAACACTCGTTCGCCTGGGAACGCTGCTCCTCTGTTCCAAGAATAAGGACCCTGGTGCCAACTCTTCGCTCGCCGCTCATATAAAAAACAGGACGATTTTGAAGGAATTTCCCAACACCCTTCAGTTTGATCCGTCAAAAGACAAACCTAGGGCCAAATTATGGACCAAGCGGTAAGTCATTGGCAAATTTATCCTGTTGGTAAAACTGAAAATTGAATTCAATTTTTAGTTTTACCAGCCAAAGACATTACCAATCGGTCCATAATTTGGCTCTAAGGCCCGGTTCTCGGTTTATTTATCCTCTGATAAACTTGCTAGTAACTATCTGCAAGATAAATTGACTGTTCTTTAATTCTGGTCGGCGGATAACTACCTGACCAATAGGATTACATATTACGTTTATAGCCGTAAGATTGCATATCTGACAGTTTATCAGAAGGTGAATAAACCGGCCCTAACTCATAAGAACCAAATAATAATTATTTTGCGGAAACCGCCTACCATCTTCCACGCTAACAGCTAACATTACCGATCGCGATTTTACTTTTTGCGGAATACCTATACGTATTCCAAATAAATGTGGGTAGTAAATAGATAAGTGAGTCAGCAAAATTTTTAATTCAAAATAAAAACTCTAAGTTTTCCTCCATAAATACTTTATTCGTTTTAAATTAAACGGCCCTACGTTTCGGAATTAGTAAATCCCATCATCAGTGGCAATAAATTAACTCATAATGTTAACAGGAATGGATATCATAGGCTACCAGATCATGCTAATGCTGAAAAATTTAAATGAGTTTTTTTAACATGATCTATGATATCCAGGAAGACGAAGTTGTTTTTTTTTTAATTTAAATTTCAATTCCACTTTGAGATATGGACTACTTCTTCAATTTAAAATTTTCAATGATTTTCGTATTTTCTTGATTACAATCAGGTTTCGTAAGACATTATTCTAAGAATCGTACGAATATGTTTTTTGACTGTAAAATTACTTTTGCATGGGACCTCGGATGGGGCCCAAAAGCCTCTGGGCCCGGGGGCCACGGCCCCCTCTGCCCCCTCGGTAGTTACGCCTTTGGTTTGTGGATAGGTTACGCATCTCGGAAAAAGAAATTAATTTTGAATTAATTATTAATTTAATTGTAAACAAACTCATTCACATTACATAACAACATAACCCAACTTTTTTTGACAGCATGAAACAAGGTTACTTACCATATTTCATTTATTTAGGCTTGCATTCAACCGACGTAACTTTATTATTTTTTGAATTCAAGAACGGCTGGACCGATCTTGAATTAATACCACGTATCTCTATATAAGGTGAATTCGATTGACCCAGATTAGATCGATTTGGGTTCAATTTAAGTGAATTTCTTCTGATCTAGATCATTTTTTTGTTGATGAGGGTGCACTGATCCAGCTTGAATCAATCGGCTATAGAGGAGAGTGATATAGGCTATTTTTTATCCCGAAAAAAAAAGTTCGGTTGCGTAAAACTCTGATGCACTGGAACGCCTATAAACAGCCCGGGGCGCTCTAGAGCAGCTCTGGAGTGCTTAAAATGCGTCACTGAACTCACTGGCAAGCGACTATGATATCGGATTTAAAAAAAAAAAAAAATTAAATAGAAAATCAACAACAAAATTTGAAAAGAAGTGTATTATTTCAAAATGTATTTACATGCTGGCAACGCAGCGGGTCATTAGCTAGTAACTAATAAAAATAAACTTTACTATGCTATGTTGGCGCTTTTGATGATATGTTAATTAATTCCACCTATATTGCCAGAATATCACACTGTGCCACGTATTGAAAGCGAATTGTGATGTGAATCACAAATAATGTTAAGAGTATTTTCCACACGTGTGCTGAAAAAGTACTTTTAGCATGCGTATTGAAAGAACTTTCGGTACGCGTGTGATATCTAGCGCTTTCCAAAGAACCAAATAGTGCGGCGTTTGTCACTTTTGTATGTGGTCGTAGGAAAAAGATAATACATCTATTAGAAGTTCGGGTTTACTAGGCAAACGAACTTATATGGTTATATGGTTTTGATGGCAAATAAAAGTCGAGAGAGAAATGTGATTATTGAGAATAAATCTGAAGGCAAAATGTAAAAATCAGGTAATGTGTGTTATGAGGGGATAAATCAATATTTTATTTCTCCACTTTGGTGAAATGAAGTTTCAAAATACATACATACACATCCTAATGGATCTGATTTTTTTTAATGTATTTTTCAATTACTTGTGCAATATCCGATGAAAACTGATATTTTTAGTTGAAAGGATTTCAAAAATTGTTTTTGCATTCGACTAGAAATGGCTTTTCTCGATTTTAATGTGAGAATGTCATTATTCCCGCACGCAAAATCATTGAAGAATGAAGCTCATTCTTCAACGATTTTTAGTGACATTTAGTTTTCAAAGTATACCCATCGGTACCTTCAAAATTGTCAAACCTTTTAAAATAATGAAATCTATCTGTCAGTTGGTTGGTAAGTAAGTGTCACCAACTGACATATTTTGCAAAAAAAAAAATCCAACTAACAGCGACGACAAATTTTTGTTAAAAAATGAAAAATAAAATCCAAAATCGAGAAAATAGTATAAAACTCACGTTGCAGAAGGCTATTCCCGCACTCATTCGTTCGTCCACTCAAGATGTGGCCTTCTGCAACTTGTATTTTAATATACTATTCTCGATATTGATGTATCATATTCTCGCACGCAAAATCGTTGGAGAATGAAGCTCATTCTGCAACAATTTTTAGTGTCATTTAGCTTAAGTACCTATTGGTATACCTTCAAAATTGTCAAACCTTCTAAAATAATAAAATCTACCTGTCAGTTGGTTGCTTACTAGTGTTATCAACTGACATATTTTGCAAGAAAAATCCCCAACTAACAGCGACCACAAAAAAATTTAAAAAATTGATAGAGAAAATAGTATAAAACTCAACTTGCAGAAGGCTATTCTCGCACTTATTCGTTCTTCTACTCGCTCCTTCGATGCTCGTAGCCAAATTTCGAATTTGTGCGGGAATAATGTGGCCTTCTGCAATTTGTATTTTATTATACTACAAAAAAAGGGTTGAAATATGCGACAAGATGACAAGGATAATGCCACCGTCCTAATGAAATCTAAAAATTACAAACAATAAATTCAAAAACCTGACAAGAATGATCCATCAAGCTACTGAAAGCTTAGTAGAGATCCTACGAAAGCCAGACTAATAGGGAACACCAAATTTGTCAAAATGTGTTGCAACGCTGCTTCAACCTCATGTAAAAAAATTAACCCCTAAAATTTTAGTATCCATTGGTATACCTTCAAAATTGTTAATATCATGCATTCGACTCAGTTTGTCAGGAAGAATCATCTCCGGCCTGAAGATATCTTGGTCAGTTTTGACGTCGTGTCCCTATTTACCAAAGTCCTGCTGATGTAATCTCTGGTTTTTAGATCCCAAATATTTTCATATATCACATCAAGCTTTTCCGGGCTTGCCTGGGAATGAGTTACTTTCTGCGGAAAGGTGACTTCTATATAAAGAGTTTCTAGAAGAAGGTAATCGTCCTTCGACCTCAAACCGTCAGTATTAAATCAAATAGTACTTTACTGTCTAGAAAAAACTTTTCATTGCCAAAGCATATCAACTTAAATAATAAAATAATAAAGCTTAATATCTATGAGAACAATTTTAAATTTTACCTACGTTAAAAATAATATGTTCACTAAGTGTCTCCAAGGAATTCTTCAATATCATAGTAGGCTGTAGTCAAGAGGAACTCCCTTACCCCCTTTCTAAACCTCCCGTATGAATGTGAAGACCTAACGCTATGTATGTATTTATATTAGCATGTCCGAAGTAGATGCATTGCGCGGGCGTTGCGGGCGATTTTGTGTACCCGCAACGCACGCTTTGTTTAAAATACAAACATGTTTGAATTTGCACGCAGAACTCGTACGACGATGCCGACGATGGAAGTGTTGATTAATGAAATTCAGAAACGTGATGTTTTATGGAATAAAAGAAATGCGTTTGGAGTTTGGATCTGCACGTATTATTCGTTCACAATCCGATGTCCACAGGTACAGGTAAAATGTATCACCTTTCAATCATATTTGATAGGGAAAGGTGATAAATTTACCTGCACCTGTGGACATCGGATTATGAACAAGGATATAGCTATTGATATAAATGATGAAATTCTCCGAACTTTAATCGTTTTCGAAATATTTCATAGGGTGATCGCTTTTCCTTCCTTTGCCATTCTTCTTAACATTTTCAATTTCAGTAGACTATTTCTAATAAAAGTACACGTTCTGGTTCCTCCATTTTATAAATGCAAAGCAACCCGAGAGACAAGAAGGAACAACAATCGACCATCTCGTGTGCACATTGGACATAAACGCAGTTGTCGCTTCTTTTCAATGGTGCGTGCGTTCGCCGCATCGCTCGAATCGTGTTCACGCTGGACATTGCGTTTAGACTTTCCTAGACATTTCATTCTATTGCATTAAAATTGGCATGCAAGATGTTTACTTGCCAGGCGTGTATAAGCATGACGCAGTCAAAATTCTACAAGAAATGAAGCTAGGTTTGCAAGATTTTCTGAAAGGAACTCTAAGCATAAACCTGAGGGCTCTTTTTTGTAAAATAAAAATGGAGTTGAAATTTCTAGTACTGCAACAGCCCCAAAATGCCATTCCATAAGTAATGAGTGACTTCACCAGAGAAAAATATGCGTTCCTGAGAGCTCGCAGCTCCAACTGTTCTGAGAGTACTCTCAAAGCATAACAGCTAGATGATAACCTACTAGAGAGTGCCACAATATTCTGCTCAAACTTGAGACTCTCGTCCACTGTAACTCCAAGAAAATTAGCACAGGCGGTGGGAGGGATAAAATCACCACATAAGGAGATATTGGATAATGAGCACTTGGAGTTTAACATATTGGTCCTTGATATGTTGAAGGATAGATTGTTGCTGATGTTTTAAATCGACATTGATCATGCCTTCCAAGAATTCTCCACTGTTCGCCTACATGACAAACTACCTGCTGACGATCACTTGAGTACCACTGAACCCAATTAAGAGTCACACCTCGCTTACGGAGCAACACAAAATGATCGACACAGCCGCTGATGAAAGGTGATTCCTCGGGTGATTCTCATTTCTACTCAAATAGATATCTTCCAGAAGGAAGAATATCGCATCAGATGTTCCTTTGCCACCCTGGAAACCAAATTGATTATCGGAGAGGGACCTGTTTAGATTGAGGAATGAAAGAACTCTAGTTTTGACCAGTTTCTCAATATGTATGTTGCCGATAGGTGGATAAAACATACTTCGTTGTTTGGGCTATCTAAGCGTACAGCACCAGAGTATGAAATTTAGGACGGAAGTACAACGCGACTTTCTTGGTGTTCTGATAGCGAGATCTGGCAGGGCATCCCATAGTGTACTGTAAACTCACAAACATTGAAAAGTATAACATTATAACATTAATGGAACATGCTCGAAGAATCTGTGTACCACAACATCTGCATGAAGAAAGAAATTACCTCAAAATAGCTTTTCAATCTAAGGGATACAGTGCATTTTAGATTGATAAGGCTATGGAACCGAAACCTTTGTCACGTCAAGATTCAGGTAAGAATCCATTGATTACCAGCTTCACGTCCGCCAATTATCTCTCAGGCGACGCACAGGATCGGACATTTTTTGACAAAACACAATGTAAAGAGGGTCTTCAAACCAACAAGAAATATTCAAAAATTCAGATCAGCTAAAGATGAGAGGAATCCACTGTCAGCTACTGGATTATAGATTCAAATTTTTTCGTTACACTTAGAAGATATTTTTTAATTTTGTTCTTCTAAATTAAAAAAAGCATTTTTTTTTTCTTCAAAAAACACTAAATTTATCCTAAATCTATCATCGATGGAACAATACATTTAGCCCCCTACAAGATCAATAATTTCCAGTTTTGTGAATCCATGTAGCTTCTGCTTGGGCTTTTTTTCTTTATTTTCGGTGGTTTCCACTCGAGTTAGTCGACTTGATGAAAACAACAACTAGTCTATAAGTATGTTTTGTTTACGGTAATGTAGTCCACAAAAGAAATCCGAAATTGCTTTTATCGACAAAAAAGCCCTTATCAAGTAATTTTTTTTCAGTAGGCAGTATTAACGGTTAAAGGAGCTTTTTGTAATGGTTATTTTCTTTGCCTTTCAGGTGCAGAAGATGATGTGAACCGTTTCTCCGGCAACGACACACACACGGATTTTTTCCGATTGGTTTTGCGAGATGGAGAGTCACTACTCGTCGGTGGAAGGTAAGATTTTGCTTTTAAATCAATAAAAAAGCCTTTAAATGATCAAATTACACGATATTTTGCAACAACCCGAATCGTGAACATAGCCACCCTTTTATGATTATCATAGTCTAGGAGGCAGTGTCGATTTTCGGCAATTATTGTCCCAGTCAGACAACATGGATAGAATTGTAGGGTTAGTAATTCTAAGCAAAATTCATATATTATTAGGGGGGTTTTCCAATGGGTTAAGGCGCAAAATGCGTTAGAGCTTACGAATGCACGGCCCTTTTTTTCCAGTGATAAAAATAGGCCTACTAATGAGAAGTATACTGAAGTTACATAAAAAAATAGTCCGGCTAATCTGTGATGGATAATACGTCTGGCAAGTGAAATATTGAAGATCTGAAAAATTTCAGCCAGACTCACTTTGCACTATCTGAGATAAGCCAAATTGCTATTCTCATATACTTTATGTTCTATTGTAGTGAATGTGAAATATTTAGGACTGGGAAAATTAATGTACTTGCATTTTCCATTGATCTTGTGAACCCATCCGAAAATTTTTGCGAGACTCAAATATTCTTGTTTTGTATCACCAAGAGAACAAACTATTTAATATACACCAACTGGGAAAATAAGTGTTAAAAAATGTCACTGCCTCCTGGACTATCAGCACGTTAGAGTCGATTTACGTTGGACCCCAATGAATTCTTTAACGATGGACGACATATTTTTGGTTATGACCAGACCGTTGCATTTTGTGTGCGGAATTTCTATTCTCAGTTTCAGGTGTGGTAACAATAGAGCTTTTTTTTTGGTGGGATTTTTAGTTTCAATTAAGCACAACAACTCAATGCGTTACAGGAAACTAAACGGCTAATATCTGCATAATACATGCTTTATCCGATTTTTTATTGGCTCGCGCTTTTATTAACAATTTCATGTACACCACAATGCAATTCGAATATAATCGGTCAATAGAATTGTGTTGATAATTAAAACATTAGGTTTATTCGGACTTGTTTCAGAATCAGTTAACTTGGAATTTGGTTATCGATGTTCAAACATTCTGTTCTTGAACTGCAAATTCGACAATGACTGATAGTTTTCATGCTTTTGGCACTGCGGGAAGTCCTCTAATCTCATGATCTCATGCATTTTCCTTATTCTGTTTCAAAAAATTGGTCATAGGCATTGTTAATTTTACAAAGTTTTTAATTGGACCCCGCACACTTCTTATGGGATTTCTGACCGCGGTCAAATTTAACGTTTTTAAGATAGGTACAGGTAGTTTAATGTCCAAGAAATGCACACATTTTATATGCATTTACATCAACCTGTCACCTAAGCGTGAGAATACCTATCAATCCTATATAGTACTAGCTGACCCGGCGAACTTCGTACCGCCTCTGAATTATTAAATACCTATTAAATGTTGTGTGAACGTATCTATTAGCTGAATTAAATTCAGTTTTTCTCGATGGTGAATTTGGCTTTGGTTGAAAAAAAATTAATGTTTACTCTCTGGATCAGAAGTCACCTAAAATTAAAATTTTACATCATCCCTTTTTAGGCAGCTTGTGGGCATTATTCTTGTAAAGTGTACAATCAAATAAATAAACTCAGGCACAGGAATGTTCAGAGAATGTAAAGAAAACAAAAAAATCTCCAGCGCAGCCCTGTTTCACTCTATCTGCACTGCACTACTCCATCTGTTCTAATCTATCTGCACTATTCTATCTGATCTACTCTTTCTGCACCACTCTATCTGATCGGAATAGTGGATTGGTTCTGTTCGGAATAGCTCCAGTTCCTGAGTAGCATTGTTCTACTGTATCTGCAATGAAATTACCGCGCAACGGCGAGCTTCGTTCTAGGTATCAGAAATAGCGCCGTATACAAAATGGTTTGCAATGAAAATGTGGCGGTAAACTTGGTATCGGTTATAAGAGATGGCGCCGTATGCGGGCTTAGTGAATTTTTTTCATAAATAAGTAAAATAGGTAATTTTGTTTTTGGTCTTTTTTTTGGATTTTTTCGATTTATTATGCTAGTATGGACAAAGACAAATCCAATTAAGCAAAAATCATAAAAATCAGTCCAGCTGTTCTCGAGTTATAAGTGCTAGAACCAACACAACTGTGTTTTATATATATAGATTATAATGATAACAAAATGATCCTCCATTTATTGAATAATTCATTTATTACAAAAAATGTGATAAATGAAGAACCGCTCGACCGATTTTGTGCATACTCCACATAAACTATCTAATAAATAGTCCGAACAAAGCCTAAACATTTGGTTTGGCTAGGTGAGATTATTAGGTGACAGGTAAAGTGTGTTTTTTTTTAAAGATAAAAGTCAAAATGACATTATGTTGGCAATACAATGTAAAATTGTCAATGCTTTCAAATTTTTTATGTAGAAAAGGCATTTGCTGCCAACATAGTTACTAAATTTTTGACTTGGGGAATTATCTTTAAAAAAAAACAGACTTTAAATGCAAATGCATATAAAATGTGTGCATTTCTCGGACAATAAACTACCTTTTTTTACTACTAACCTGAGAAATAGACATTATTCAATCTATTTTTCTAAGAAAAAATTGAATTTCTCTCCCTAGGTTAATAATGAAAATAATGAAAAAATACCTAGGTCAATAATGAAAATGACGTCATGACGCAAGGATATTGTCATGTTTCTATTGGTTCAATTTCAATTTCATACGTCAATTTGAAAAAAAATACAGGTTTCTGTAGGTACATAGGAAGTTATATAAGCTGTTGATAGAGGGCAGCACTATCAAGAGGGCGTTCACAAAAAATAATTAGAACACAGATTTTAAACAAATTTTTTATTTTCTACTAGCAGTAGTAAAAAAAATTCTATATATTCCTCGGTAGAGAAAGTCATTATATACCTCAAGCATTATAAACCTCGGCGCTGCGCGCCTCGGTATATAATGACCAACTTCTCTACCTAGGTATATAATATACTATTATCTCCAAAACTAGTCATAGGATTAAGTTGTGCCCCTGGTAAATATTGATCAGAAAGGTGAGATCTATAACATACTGAAATTTGATGGTTAGATTTGACCGCGGTCAGCAATCCCATCAGAAGTGTGCGGGGTCCTTTCCGGTAGTAGTAACCTACCGATCATTAAAGTGCAATTTGATACTTCTCGCCCGCATTATATCATCCATATGCACATTTTATTCTGTAATCCAGATAATACGTTTTCCATTGCTTCTTGAAATGTATCTGGTGCATTTTTTACACCAAATTTAGTGGCATTCGGAGTGAACTATAATGACCATTTTCTACGTTGAACGCTGGTTTTTGTATGTTTGTATTTCCCCTTAGTAAAATCCAGAGGCTAGATTCAGGGTCGTGACCTAGTCGATCTGATAATATGTTGGTGATATTTGGCAAAGGATATATATCTGCGATATTTTCTTTATTGGCTAACTCCCATTTTTCAGTGGTTGATAGCAGGAGTGTCATGATTTTATGATACAATCCAGCCAGCTGAAGAACATAGACTGCTTGATGAGTTAAGCGTGTTGTCTTCTAACTTTTTTTTAATTTTTGTTGTGGCTTTTTGTACTTTCACATACTGCAGATATAATTCTTGTCCATATATTATTTTCTTTCCAATCATTCATTATACTCTTCCCCTGCCATATATTTGTACTCACTCTCAATTGCCTTACTATTTTTCCATGGATTTTACTCATCCTCTATATATAATTATCGCAGCTCCTTTTTTTTTCTTTTTTGTGAATTGTGGTCTGTGGATACTATGTAGTTTTTCATTCCACTGGTATCTTGTCACAGATCACCTAATACGGATGCGTAAGTACGTATACTTGCCGTCGACGATATCGGATGGCAGCAACCCCACGCATAGATAAAGATCGCCCGCGTCAAGACAATTAACGTGGCCGAGTGCGTGAGCATGTTCCAGCCTGTGTGTTTACATATTTTTGCGGGTAGAAAAAAATATTTTTTTGCTGTTTGTGAACCATTTAAAGAAATAATATTATATTATTGAGCTTCCGCATTTATATAATAAATATGTTCAAAATACATTGATGTGGCATTGGTGCGGCCAGCCTATGTCTATTAAATTAATATTGAACCACGAAATCGCCGCTCTTTCGCATCTGTATGTAGGTAATCTGTGATCTTGTTCCCATCTGAGTATTTCTAGAAGAAGTTTCGTATTGGGTCAGTTAGTTAAGTTAGCCCCCACCCCCATAGAAAATTTCTGTATGAAAATTATCCCATAATTTTGCTCTCATTTTGCTCCACTAATTTCGATGTTTGCTCCATTACAGTGGAGAGACTATGTGGCCTATTAGGTGGGGGGGGGGGGGCTGAATTAACGCTAGCCCCCCAGTGAAAATTCACAAATTTGATCATGCTCATTTTGTTCTCCGAGTTTTGCTCCATTTTGCTCCATTATCGGCGAGTTTTGCTCCATTACCAGGAGAGACCTACAGAGCTCCCAAGAATCTCTCCCAGCCCCCCCAAGCGAAAATTTTGAAATTTGATCATGCTCATTGTGTTCTCCGAGTCTTGCTCCATTTTGCACCATGATCAGCTCGTTTTGCTCCATCATGAAGTACTCCGGCTACAATTTTACACATTCGAGCGAACAGAGTTTGGCCCTCTCAAGCTGCTCTCACTTCTCTCGCCTGTTTCCCATGATGCACCTGTAACTGATTTTCAAGCGTCCGAGTGCAAAGCGCATTGAGTATAATGGGCGTGAAATGCTCCAGGTGCTTCGCACACTGGACCCGAAAGCGGCTCTGGAATGAACTACACAGCTCCCAGGAATCTCTCCTCGCAACACGTGTGAAAATTTTGGAGTTTCTATATGCGCATTTTGTTCTGAGTTTTGCTCCATTTTGCTCCATGATCGGCGAGTTTTGCTCCATTGCCTGGAATGGCCTACGAGCTCTTAAGAATCTCTCCTAGCCCCCCCACACCAGTGAAAATTTTCTTTGATCATATTGATTCTGTTCTCCGAGTTTCGCTCCATTTTGCTCCATGATCGGCGAGTTCTGCTCCATTACCTGAGCTGCTTTCGAGTGCCACGCTTTGAGCACTCAGGCGCTCTGAAGCTGCTCTCATTTTCCTCGCCTCTTTTTCCTGATGCACCTGTAACTGATTTCCAAGCATTTGAGTGCAAAGCGCATTGAGTATAATGGCCGTGAAGAGAACGGTGGTCCCTGGTTTCACTAGCTTTGTTTGTTTATTCGCATCAACAAGGCTCCAACACCAACAAGACACTTTCTACACCAAACGTGTTTGTTTATCCAAGTTTTATCCCTATATATTTTTTTTTGTATGGGTCTGACAGAGACAAACTGACTTTTTGGTGCACCTGGTGCAGACTGGTGTAACTTTGGTGCAAATAGACAAACAGAGCCCTGTTAGTGCGAAATTGAGCAAAACTCGGTATGAGTAATTTCAAGTTTCAAAATTTTCACTGGGGGGCAAGAAGAGATTCTTTGGAGCTCTGTAGGTCATTCCTGGTAATGGAGCAAAACTCGCCGATAATGGAGTAAAACGGAGCAAAACTCGAAGAACAAAATGAATATGTTCAAATTAAAAAAATTTCACCGGGGGGTTAGGAGAGATTTTTGGGAGCTCTGTAGGTCTCTCCTGGTAATGGACCAAAACTCGCCGATAATGGAGCAAAACGGAGGAAAACTCGGAGAACAAAATAAACATGTTCAAATTTAAAAAATTTCACCGGTGGGGGGGGCTAGGACAGATTTTTGGGAGCTCTGTAGGTCTCTTCTGGTAATAGAGCAAAACTCGCCGATTATGGAGCAGAATGGAGCAAAACTCGGAGAACAAAATGAGCATGATCAAATTTCAGAATTTTAAATGGGGGCGGGGGGCTAGCGTTAATTCACCCCCCCCCCTACCTAATAGGCCACATAGTCTCTTTACTGTAATGGAGCAAAAATCGAAATTAGTGGAGCAAAATGAGAGCAAAATTATGGGATAATTTTCATCCAGAAATTTTCTATGGGAGGGCTAACTTAACCGACCCTTTCGTATTCCGCAAAATATTTCTTCTGTGCCATTTTTAATCGATTCGGCAGAATGCTTAAGCTTCGTGTCTGTGACTGAATATTTCCGGCAACACGTTGTTCCTTTGTTGTTCTCATACAAGCTGTGCTCATATCAAATTGACCGTAGCAGTGTACAACTTGTACAAGTAACTACTGAAAGTCCAAATGCACTGACAATCGAATTTTCACTTTTTTTTTAAATTTTCGCGACAAATTTTAGTTTTTCTTTTCTGGCACTCTGCGCACGCTGAGTATCGATTTTCGAATTGGCATGACTGAGCCAATTAAATTTTCGTTTCGGAAACTTTCTTTTTCAAAAAATGTTGATTTGTAAGTCTAATAGTGATGACAGTAATAGCATGTTAAAAAGCGAAAATATTGTAAAATTAATAGAGCCAAGAGTGTTTTTAATATATATTTATTATAAGATTTCCATAATATAACTCTGATATGAAATATAAAAATGCTTTGACGCATTATTTTTTTATCCACACTAAATCCTTAATAAAAATCATTTCCGCTTAACTTTTCCGTTGTTAGGAAAACCTTCCCCCAAACCTCCGAAATATAATTGGGACACAAACAGAGCAATATATTTTTCAGATAGTTAGCGACCATGTAATCCTCTTTGCACGCGGACCTAAGCCCTAGCCGCGTGTCTGTTGTCTGTCTGCATGTGTGCGCACAGAGGGGCTCTTAAGCTCCAGAGCGGAACCGGTTCCCTTTTTTACTTCCACTCATTACACTTTCCAGCTATTTCGGACCTGTATCTGAGTTAATTGTTGATTTATTAAATATTTATGCTACAGATAGCTATAGAATTCTTAATTTATTTCGGACCAGTTTTTTCAAAAACGTATACACTATACACTCTTAGCATGCATGGATGTATCTCGATATGTAGTTAGTGTATGTATATGGCATATTCAAAAGGTATTTTCATCTTCTTCTTGGACCTGAGTCAGTTTAAAAATTTATCAGATGAGCAGAACTAAGCTGGTAGGTGGTTAACCATAAAAAAAATAGGAGAAATGACCAAAATTTTATCTAATAAATTGTCCCTAAATAGAATAAAACTACCTACATGAAATAAGAGAAAAGAGCTGTTATTAAATTTGACACGTTAGTTGTTTGGTTAAGCTCTTTTAACTGATTCCGTCGTTGGATAAGTCATTCCGTTACATTCACATTCTGTCACTAATGCAAATAATCCAGGCTTCATTGAAACGAACCAAATTAAGAGCGACCCGGGCCCATTTCACAAACAATAAAGTTTCGTCCAATTAGATAGAGGCCACAGCCTTCGGAACTATACAGACGACACGGGACTATACTACGGTGCAACTACTCTATTTTAACTTGAAACTCGTCCGAATACCATTCTGACAAAACGAATTTGTCTCTGTTTGAACCTCTTTCTCGCAAACGTCATTCAAAACGCAATCTGGTTTTAGTTTGTTCTCTTTTTATATGAGTTAAAATGGACTGGAACGTACGTACCTACATATTGTTGTATTAGAAAATTCTAGTGTACTAAAGATTCTCATAATCTATTCTGTTTGTGATGATGGCTATTCCTGCATCTACTATTAAAAATATACAGTGATATTTTTCAGGTAAATCCAAACTAATAGGTTTATGAAGGATAATTTTTCTGGATGGATCAAACTAATTTTTTCTCAAAACTAATTATTTTCATAGAAAGGTTTTCCGGAAAATAGATTTCCGCATCATTAGGTCCATAGTTTCAGCGAAGTAGGTCGTATTATAGAACTTTTTAGCTTATAATCATGGCTATCAGAGAAGAAAGGCATGAGATATTCTTTGGAGATAAAAATAATGAAGGAACAATTAACCTTAACGGTTAATAATAGGTTTGGGGCTACTCCGGGTTTGACTAACCAATAATAATTATTAATTGACAATCCGTATTATCCTAGCGAACGAAATGTAAATAAGCTGGTTATTAACATGCCTTGAGCCTTATGGCTTTATACCCAGTTTATTAGTATTTGCCCTGTTAATGTTTGTTGTTTGATCAGGGATTGAGGATGACGGGTTTGAAATGGAACGTAATACCTTTTAGTAGTTAATAGTTGATCAAACATAGCTTAACATGTTTGTGGTTATAGATATTTTTGGGTAGGCGAACAAAAAAGCTTTGTTATATCTTGGGTAATATATGGATATTGATATCCCTATCTCTTCGGCAAAAAAAAAGAACTCACATTCAAATGACGTCCCATTTTTATTAGGCCGCTTTAAAGTTTTATGGTAAATAATATTGCCTTGAACAACTAACGCACTTAAAGCTTGAACAGCAATCATTCTTGCCAAGAAACTTTTATTTGAAACGTCATAAACCGGTATTAAGTATTCCACTATTGTATACAACACCCGTCAAGTATTTTACTTGATAAATGTGTCCTACAACATAAAATCTACCCGAAATGCATAACTTATTTCAGTGACACCCAGAGTTGGAAATATGAAATTGCTTTAGTAGACCTAGAAATTGGTAGAAGCACTTACCCATAACTTCTTTCGGCAAATCATCCCACCCTTTTTTGATGAATATCAAAATTTCAGGTCCCACCAGTGGCGCACCCAGAAAGTAAATGTTTGGGGGCCCTACATAGGTTGTGGCGAGGGGTTTTTCACCTTGCTAATCAATGTACAAATCACTAGTTAATATATGTCAATAGTGTCAATACTATGCAATACCTACTTGTTAATTATGTAGGTAATATATGTCAATACTTGTAGATATCTAGGGAATATATGTTAATGTTATTGGTTGATATCTATTAATAACATGTTAATCCTGTGGATATATCAATACCTAGAATTCTAGCAAGACAAATTTTTGATTTTAGTCTGTCAATAACATGGCAATACCTAGTAATATGTGATAATACTAGGGAAATACCTGGCAATATGTGGAAATATTTTGTTAATACAGTGTGTCCCGCTTAAGGACTGACCACCCTTCTAAAAATTTTATTTTTCAACCGATTCAATTCATTTTTTTTTTTTGTCTTGTAGCTACTCGAATTTGTCACTTATTAGGCTCATAATTTTATTTCTACGGCTGCACTGGTTTACAGGGTGTCCACATTTCGTCGTCAATAACACGAAGTGGCGTATCTCAGGAAATACGAAAAATGAGTTTAGTCGATTTTACTACTAAAAAAAGGTTGCTCCACAATATTTTGAAGCGGCGTAAGTCAGTTCCCAATAGCTTTAGAGTTATAAAAAAATAATAGTTGATTTTCCTTAGAAATAGAATTTCATGAATAGCGTAACTCAAGTTTAGGCACTTTGTGAAATTGTGAAACGGACATATCATTTTACAGCTTATGTCTTATCTAAGTTGCGCCAGTTCGTGAAATTGTCGTCTACAACTTCACATTAGTTTAGGCACTGTAGATGTGTCTTATCTACTTTTCGACTTGTTAGGACTTGAATCTTTTACTTCGTTTCAATCTGTTTTCTGTTTATGAGTCTATTCAAATAGCGGAATAGTTTGTCTTGTGGCTCAGGAAGATGAACTGTTAATTGCGAATCTACTATTCTGATTTTGTGAAGATTTATTGGTGATAGTTTTCGGCAAGGTAAAATTATAAAATGGATGTACTTGTATTGTGGAAAAATGGATCTAAAAATGTGGTGTGTTCCAGTGAACTTAAAAACACAGACGCTAACAAAAAAATTCAAATTGGTAGTGAAGTTAAAATGTTTTATAAAAAAAAGTGGTATGCAGGAAAAGTTATCGATGTGGAAGGCCCAATAGAAAATGGCCAAGAAAGTGATAGTTTGGAGGATAATATTCCCTTAGCAAAGCTTCTCAAAAAAAGTGATGTGGAGTGCGATAGTTCTGATGATGATAATGTTACCTTGGCAATGCTGAGTGGAAAAGATCGTGTGCACACTAATAACTTGGATGAAGATTTTAAAAAAGGTAAGATGTTATTTTATGTTGGTAGCTAACGACGAGTACTAGTGTTTCGTCTGTGTGTTTGACTAGCTGTTGGTCCCTCCTAAAGTAGGTATTTCTATTTCAGGCGCTGTTGAAACTGATAAACAAGTCCTCGAGGCAGATGTCCAAGCTATACCAGATAAGTTTCCTGAAAACTATGGAACTATTGAGGTCGAGGATGATAGCCTTAGCGATTTTTTAGGGGACATCTCCGATCCTGAGGACCCGACATACAAATAGACGTGTGAGGCACCCCATTGCAAGATAGACGTATTTGCCGCTTGTCACATCTGCCTTAGGTTATTGTGTTATGATCACTTTCAAGAATATGAGGATACTTGCGAAAGCCATTCAAAAAATATCAAGAAGAGAAAGCATCTTCGTAACGATGTTGAAAAAAAAAAACAAATAGCTCAACAATACTGTGTGGTAAGCCAGAGGACTTTGTTCAAGAAGGAGAATGTAAAGATGAGGGCATGACTAAGAAATTGAAAGAAAATAAACATAAATTAGCTAAGAGATTAAGAGATTTTGGAGAAGACTATGTTAGCCCCAAAACCAAATCTCTAGTACCCGGCAAAGTACTTAAACAAAGATGTAATAGTGAACTTTGTAAGAAACAGAGTCGGCAGTGTTTATTAGTCAATGAAGAGCAAAGCATGAAAATATTTACATTTTTCAAGCAACTGGGAAACCTTACACGCCAGCGGGAATTTATTACACGTCACGTTAAGATATCGGAAACAGCTCAAAAAACTACAAAAAAAGAAGAGTCTCGACGACAAAAGAGCCGTGAATATTATCTCACAGTCGAAGGCATCCAGTATTTAGTATGTAAGACTCTTTTTTTGAACACTTTCGGGATCTCTGAGCGAACAATGAGAACTTCTTTAGAAAAGGTAAATTCAAGTGGGATTCTTGAAGGAGAAAAAAGAGGCGGTAGACAGTCACATAAAATTATTGTTCGAGACAAGGCACTTCGAGATGCAATTCACAAACACATCCAAAGGTTCCCAAAAATTGAGTCCCCCTACTGCCGATCAAGTTCGAGCAAGGAATATCTTCATCCAGAACTAACTGTTTCGAAAATGTATGCCATGTTCACAGAAGAACTAAATCCCACTGACGACAAACCTTCGATTGACCTATACCGCAAAGTGTTTAGATCATTAAATCTTTCGTTTCACCGACCAAAGAAAGACCAGTGCTCGCTGTGTATGACCTACAAACAAGGTGAGGAAGATGTGAAAGAAAAACTGAAGGATAGGTATGAAAAGCATCGCGTCGAGAAAAATAAAGAGAAAGCTCTAAAGGAAAATAGTGAAATTGCGTGTGCAAGTTTTGATTTGCAACAAGTAATCTATCTACCGCAGTCAAGGGAAAGTGCTTTATTTTACAAAAGACGTCTGGCAAATTACAATTTCACGGTGTACGATATTGCTTCAAAGGAGTGTCACTGTCTCCTCTGGAGTGAACTAGAGAGCAAAAGAGGAGCATCTGAAGTAAGTTCCTGTGTTTTTAGGGCCCTTCAAATTTATGACTCTAAACAGCACATTAAATCGGTCGCTGTGTTTGCAGACGGCTGTAGTGGACAAAATAAGAATTCCATTATTGCCACAATGCTTTTATATGCTGTATCTAAAACTGTAAACATAGAAGAGATCTCACTATATTTTTTTGAGTCATTTCATGGGCAAAATGAAGGAGATTCTGCCCACAGTGCCGTTTCTACAGCATTGTCCACTGCGGGTGACATTTTTATACCCGCCCAACTGTATCCAATCATTCGTGCAGCCGTACATTGTGCACGACCTTCAGCATAACGACTTCCAAGATTTTAAAAAACTTTCCGAAGAGCTAAGAATTTTGTCAATAAGAACCTCAGATACAGGGGAGCCCATAAAATGGAGCGATTTTATGGAAATAAAAGTTTTAAAAAATGAGCTGCTAACAATATTTTACAAAACCAGTCACGTTCAACAGGAATACAGGTCTTTTAGATTGAAAAGACAACGGCTTAATTTAAAAGATATTTCCGTAGAAACCTTAAATGCACAGCCAAGAAAAATTAGTAAGGAGAAATACATGGATTTAGAGTCGTTGTGCGAAGAGGACACACCAGTGATTCGCATAAAACAATACCAAACATTCTACTTAAATCTTCGTCATGAGTAATCATAAAATAATCTTTTGTTGATGGTGCCATGTTTATTTACAGGAAGCAAATTAGGTTCAAAACTACTGTTTATACTTATTTTGTCATAAGAGTACTGTTTTTCTTTTTGTAACAATTTTGAATTTAAATACAAACATATTTTTTGAAAATTTTATGTATTTTCCTTTCAAGGACTTTAAAATAACACCGACGTAACTAAGTATTTATTCTATGAGTTGGGATTATTCAAATTCACGAACTGACGTCTCTCCTTTTTTTGGAAATTTTGGATACGTAAACTAAAAAATGGGTCACTTACTACTCATGTTTAAATAGCTTATCTATAGAAGAATATATAGGCATAAATTCAGTTCTGTAGCAGTAATACTTTTTTGTCAGTAGCAACTCGAATCTCGCGAAAATATTTAAAACACTCTCCTGAAAAATTGGAAAAAATGAGATACGCCAGTTCGTGTTATTGACGACGATTTATAGGCTCAAATTTCAATAAGTACTATTAGGGATTTTTTTAGAAAAAATCTGATAGCAGATTCTTGTTTAGAATGGTCTAAAACCCTAATGTACGAATTTTTGTTCCAATAGGATACAGGGTGATCAAAACAAATTTTCAAAATTTAATGAACCAAACCGGGAAAATGTCGTATTTTGAGGCCTTGAGAACATCAAAACTTGATACAACATAGTTTTAGAACATCCTTAACCAAAATTTGTAGTAAGCTTGTCTCAAAATATAAAATTTTTACGGTTTGATCCATTAAATTTTAAAAATTTGTTGTGATCACCCTGTATCCTATTGGAACAAAAATTCGTACATTAGGATTTTAGACCATTCTAAACAAGAATCTGCTATCAGATTTTTTCTAAAAAAATCCCTAAGAGTACTTATTGAAATTTGATCCTATAAATGTGGACACCCTATAAACCAGTGCAGCCGCAGAAATAAAATTATGAGCCTAATAAGTGCCAAATTCGAGTAGCTACAAGACAAAAAAAAAAAATTGAATCGGTTGAAAAATAAAAATTTTAGAAGGGTGGTCAGTCCTTAAGCGGGGCACACTGTATATGGAAATAGTTGGCAATAACTTGTTATTAGGTACATAGAAATATCTGTAAATACATGAAAATATCTCAGTTAGTACTGTTAATCGGTGTAAAAATTTTGTTAGGTGAAAAACCCCTTGGGTTGTGGCTTCTGACTGAAAATCTAAAAAAAAAAAATTGAGGTGTCAGGGTGCCTCGCCTTGATGTTACTATGTAAAAATACAGTTTTGGAGGGGGGGCCTGGCCCGATAGCACCCCCTTGGGTGCGCCATTGGGTCCCAACAAAGCAACACAAATATGTTTATTAGTTTTCTATATGCTGCTATATAGCAGTATCGTAAGACATTTTACTCGTATACAAATTCTTATAGTTATCTGATAGGCAATTATAATACACTTAAAAACACGAAAAATGCTCATAATGATCGTGTGTGACAGCTATACGACTACTTTACTACTGCTATAGACCTATAATAAGAGTAGTTATAAAACACCTATATGATAGTTTTAAATTGTTGTCACATTTTGTCATAAATATAACCTAAACATAAATAAATAATAATAAAATAATTCTATTGTAATTTCTAACATGCCCCCTCAATAAAATTATTTTATTTATAATATGAAAAATAAAACGAAGTGATTAAAATTTAAAAAAAAAATTGGTTTAACAAAACAAACCCAAATCTTTTCTAAATTTTTCAAATTTAACTCTGGCCAATGGCTTAGTAAACATATCTGCCAATTGGTCTTCACTTTTAATGTGTATAATGTTTATTATGCCAGTGTCCAACTTTTTTTTAACAAAATGGAATTTTATGTCAATATGTTTCAATCTTTTATTATTTTCCGGATTATTCGCAATCTTGATAGCGGATTGATTATCTTCATGGATAATAATTGGCATTTCCAGACTAAATACCTACCTGAAAATCATTAATTAATTTTTTTAACCAGCAAGCTTCGCTAACTGCTAATGTTAAAGCTGTGTACTCAGCTTCGGTGGAAGAAATTAAAACACAATGCTGTTTTTTACTGTTCCACGATATACAGCAATTCAATAATTTAAAAACATATCCAGTTGTTGATTTTCTATCGGTATCATCTCCTCCCCAATCGGAATCGACATAACCACATAAAATTTTACCATCAGCATCTGGTTTAAACAATAATTTAACATCAATAGAACCCTTAACATATCTAAGGACTCTTTTCAATGCCTTCAACAAATTATTGTTAGCCTTATCCTGATATCTACTGAGTAGATTGACCCTTTCGCAAAGATCGGGTCTGGAACCTTGAACTGCATAGATAAGACTACCAATAATGTGTTTACACAGTTTCTGCAACTCAGCATCATTATTTTCATTTCTAAAATAAAAAACAGTATTTATATCTAATGGTGTGTGCATAGGGTTACAGTCCTGCATTCCAAATCTTTGTAAAAGTTTTTTTAAATAATTTTTCTGACATAATTCAGCACAACCTTCTTTTAAATTTTGTTTAACATCAATTCCTAAATATTGAGAAATTATTTCAAGATCTTTCATATCAAAATTATTGCAAAATATATGCTTCAATTTTCTATTTCAGGTAAATCGGTCCCCAAAATAAGTAAATCATCCACATAAATTAAAACATATAATTTACTGTTTTCAGAACATTTGAAATATAAGCAGTGATCATTTTCGGACCTAAGAAAATCTTCGTTTTTCAAATTTAGTGTTCCAACACTTAGGACTTTTCTTAAGACCATAAATAGATTTATTTAACTTACTCACAGTACTGCTATTATTTTTATTATTGCCAGGTAGACTCATATAAACTTCTTCATTTATATCCCCATGTAGAAAAGCACTTTTAACATCCATTTGAAAAATAGGTTTACCCAACTTGCATGCAATCACAATAAAAACTCTGAAAGTTGTAAGTTTGGCAACGGGAGCATAAATATCATATAAATCTTCACAGTCCTGCTGAAAACCACGAGCAACAAGTCTTGCCTTATATTCATTATCACTTTTTAGTTTAAAAACCCACTCAGTGTCAATTACGTTTTTGTCCACTGGCCAAGGCACTTCACTCCAAGTCTAATTTTTTTTTAGCACATTAAGTTCCTTTTTGATAGCTTCTTTCCAATTATCACTATTTTTTCCTGAAACAGCTTCGCCAAAAGTAACTGGTTCTTCATTTTCTGAATAAAAACACATATCTGCTGAATCTCCGAACACATCAAAGTCTTTTAACCATGTTGGTCTCTTGATGCTTCTTTTTCCATGTCTTATAGTTATATTTCGAGTTACATTTTCCTGTTCTGGCATCACTGCCACAGATTACTTACATACAGATGCGAAAGAGCTGCGAATTCGTGGTTCAAGATTAATTTGATGGACATAGGCTGGCCGCACCAATGCCACATCAATGTATTTTGAACATATTTATTATATAAATGCGGAAGCTCAATAATATAATATTATTTCTTTAATTGGTTCACAAACAGCAAAAAAATATTTTTTTCTACCCGCAAAAATATGTAAACACACAGGCTGGAACATGCTCACGCACTTGGCCACGTTAATTGTCCTGACGCGGGCGATCTTTATCTATGCGTCGGAGCGCTGGCAGCCCGGCTTCGTCACAGAATATCGTCGACGACAAGTATACGTACTTTCGCATCTGTATTAGGTAATCTGTGTCACTGCAGGTGTTTCAGTCTCGTATTCCGGTTCATTTTTGTTTTCTTCGGTTTCTGTATTATCATTTTCCAGGGAAATATTATCTTCTTCATAATTATTTATTGTAGGCTCTTCTTCATTGTTTTGACTTTCTTCTCCATTTTCACTGTTATTTTCAAAATTTAAAGAAATAGTAGTTTTGTTGCCCTTTTCCAATTTTGTTCTATTCGCAACTGCATTATCATTTTTAGGTATAAAAATTACATCCCTGTGAATTTCAACTTTTTCTTTCAGTGGCAAAAATACCCTAAAGCCTTTTACTTCTTCAGAGTATCCCACAAAAATACCAATTTCATTTTTAGTATCCAATTTCAACCGTTTAGCTTTGGGAACATGTACACTCACTTTTACGCCAAATTGCTGAAAAATATCCATATTACATTTTTTTTATGCCACACTTCAAAAGGTTTTTTGTCTTTTTGAGGACTCTTTGCAGCTCTATTCAATGTATATACAACAGTATTTGCAGCTTCCGCCCAAAAAACTTTTTCTAAACCTGAGCTATGCAAAAGAGTTCTCACAGATTCCACTATTGTTCTATTATCTCTTTCTATACGCCCATTTTGCTCTGGTGTATAAGCACATGTTCTCTGATGACAAATTCCTCTTTCTTCACATATCTTCGTTATTTTTTTATTAATAAACTCCAACCCATTATCTATCCTGAACGTCTTGATTTTATTTCCAGTTATATTTTCAGTATTATTAATAAAAATTTTGAATTCTAGTCCAGATTTATTTTTTAGGAAATAAATATGCCTATAGCCTGAATGATTGTTTTTTAATAATAAAAAATACTTTGCTCCGCCAAGAGATGGAACTTTAAATGGTCCGCAAAGATCACCATGAATTAAATCACAAGTCCCTTCTGCTCTCGATTTGCTAATTTGAAATGAGAGTCTATGTTGCTTCCCAGACACAAAATGTTTTTCTTTTGATAAATGAAATATTGTTTCTTTTCAAAACTTTTTCAACCTGATCAAAATTGATATGACATAATTTTTGGTGCCAATCTGCCAAGCTTAGCACAACATTGCATTGCATAGGCTCGATTATTAATACTTGAAAATTTCATTTTATATAGCTTTCCTTGTCTTTCAGCTATCGCTTGCACTTTGCCATTTTTGTCCAATAATTCACATTTCTCTTTATCAGAATGCATTTCCAGATTTTTATCTAAAGCGGTATACTCAATGAAAATAAATTTATGGCTAAATCGGGTACATAAAGCACATTATTCAAATCGGTTCTTACCCATTTATCTCCATTCCATGCTTCAACTTGCACTGTACCTTTTCCTTTTACATAAACCAATGTGCCATTTCCTACTCGAACTTGTCTTTCTATAGGCTCTTTATTTATTTCCAGAAACTGGTTTTCGTCAAAACACATATGATCAGTAGCACCACTGTCCAACCACCAATTATTGGAATTTTCATTGTTCTGGCCTAACATTGCCATAACATCATGACCATTCAAGATTGCACCTGATTTTGATTAACCAACTAATGCTTGATCACCATGTCTTCTGTCATTTGTCTTTTCATTAGAATCTTTTCTCTTCCTAAACCAACAATCTTGAATTAAATGTCCAGTTTTCTTACAGTAATTGCACTGTTTTTTAACTGATTGAGGACAATTTTTAATCATATGGCCTGTTCTATTGCATCTGTAGCATTTCACATCAATCTTCGAATGACATTTTTTTTTAACTGAAAAAGCCATTGTTTCTTGTGAAACTTTATTCCTATCTTTTTCTATCATTAGCCTCGACATTAAGTCTGCCAATGTTTGATTATCTGAAGGGGTGGATTCCCATGCAGAAACAAAATGTTTCATATTTTCTGGAAGAGACATTAATACTTTCGTAATTAACATTTTGTCACTTACTTACCCTTCAAATTTGCTTTAATTTCCTCTAACTTCGACACAAACTCAGCTGCACATCCTTCATTATATTCCAACGAGAATAACTTCTTAGTTAACAAATGTACACTTACTTGCGACTGATGTTCATAAATTCTTTTTAACTTCATCCACATTTCTGCAGACGTTTTGCATGTAAAAATGTGTGTCAAAATGTTTTCTCCCAACCTCAGAACAATTATTTCTTGGGATTTTACGTCCATTTTATCCCAAGCAGCTACGTCGCCTTCAGTTGGTCTCGGCTTTGATCCTTCAACAACCTCAAAAAAACCTTTGGATTTTAAAATTATTTCTACCTGAAATTTCCACAAGGTCCAATTTTCTCCATTGAATTTTGTAATAGTATTTACTCCAACCTGGTCCGTCATTTTGTCTTCGTCTTAACACGAAGTTTTCTCTTCCTTTGAAAAACTTGCCGGGTTTTCATGCCCGTTTTAATCCACAGACTCCAACTGACTATAGTAGTATAGTTAGTACTACTTCTTCGCGAGTCTGGGCCTGTAACCTATTGAAATGAAACGAAGAACGGCGCCAGTATTAATTTCGTGACTATGATTCAATATATCTTTTACAATAATAAACAAAATTAGATTGTTATCCGACCATGACAACATAACATCTGAACAACTTCAAAAACAGAAAAGCACACTACTTTTCTCTTATGATGACCACCAATTTGACCAACTGTCTGTTATCAAATTGTTGTCACATTTTGTCATAAATATAACCTAAACATAAATAAATAATAATAAAATAATTCTATTGTAATCCCTAACAATAACAATAAAACAAATTACACTTAAGAGTGATTGGTATTGGTGAATTGGCATTATAGTATGTTATAAGATCTAAGTTTCTTATATTTTATAAAGGACTATGAAATAATCTTAGAAAGTTTTATTACACAATCAGAACACATTTTTGTCTCTGAGATACTTTTGTTTCAACTACAGTCACTGTGTGATAAAATTGTGTATGGAGGACCTTAATACACCAGTTATATAGCATTTTAACTATTGAGGAACAATCTGTGCTAGTTGAGCAATCTTGTAGAGCAAATTTAAAGTATTCTTCTAATATAAGTTTGGCTACAACCAACTTCGTATCATCTACCGGCCAAGTTAGTTGTTAGTGACGCATAGTTTTTGGGACACCCTGTATATCCATGGTTGGAAAAAGCAATAAGATAACATACAGAAAATAAAGACCTCAAACTCAACTACGTGGAATCATTGGAAATTAATAAACTTAAAAACTCAGATTTTTTACTCAGCGATCAACTAGATTTAAATAATTCTTCTTTACTTAATAAACTAAGCGGCAGATGAAGTGGGACACCCAAAAAATTGCCTAATTTTGACTTGCTATAACTTCGACATTTCTTTGCCGATCTTGGATTATCAGGCAGGGTTACAAAGCGCCATCTTTGGTCTATGCGTCAGTGTCGTCGTAAATTTTTTAAAAAAATTTCTTCTCATTATACAGGGTGTGAATGTAAGGCGGCGAAAAATTTCCATTTTTTGGCGAAGAATATGGGAAAGATGGAGGTTCCAATAAAGTTCTTTCTAGTGGTGACTCGATCACTAGGTCAACACCTCGAGACGTCTTTGCCATTTTTTCGATACATCGCGTTGCTATGGAAATATGGCCATTTTATGGTATTTCGTTTTTCTTTTGAAATTAGCGATTCTTTAATTGAACAATAACAGATTCCGTTTAAATTGCATCATGGAATGACTTGTATAAATGGTCAACACCAGTGGCGTGCAAAAGGGAATTTATGAAATTAAAAAAAATAATAAAAATGGATTTATTTGAAAATTTTAACGGTTTTGTTGAGCGTTACAGTTAAAAAGGTGTTATAAATAACTGTGATGAGTTTGATTTTGATATTCAGAAGCGTTTAGTGAAAAAAAAAACAGTATTTTTCATGTTATTTAATGTTAACGTGTGAACAGACCTGTCAACGGTACTGATGCTCACCGAAACGGTGGAGGATCTCAAAAAAGAACAATCCTCGTCAGGCTCGACTAGTAGTACGTACTGCAATTGAAAATAGAGTTTGGACTGTCAAGAGAATCCTAACGCATCTGCAGTTGAATGTTTCAGCAGACACCATTAGAAGGCGCCTCCTGCATGACCAGGGATTAAATTCTCCCGTCGGGCACAGTGCCCACTTTTTACAAACATTCACCAAGGGAACAGAAAAAGATGGGCCTAGGAATACCTGAATTATTGGGATTTTAGGTGGAGAGACTGTCTTTTCGTTGATGTATGCCGTTTTGACCTCTACAATTCTGACGGCCGATTGCTAACCTGACGGAGATGGGGAGAACCTCGGGGAGAACGTTTTTTAGAAGAAAACATGCGTCCCCAAGTTGCATTTGGCGGTGGAGGAATGACAGTTTGGGTTGGTATCTAACACATCGGAAGAACAGAACTCGTCGTATCGTGGTATTTCGGGAAAACGTTAACGGCCAAGTATCCCTGGATAAATGTCAGATTCCGCAAGTTCTCTGACATGCTCGAAATTATGGATTTTGTTCTTGTAGACGATAATGCTCAGCCTTATCGAGCATTATTAGTGAACCGGTATCTGCAAGGGCAAATGTTCAATCGTACCAAATTGCCTCCTAGATTTTCAGACATCCAATTGAGCACGTCTGGAGCTGAATGAAGTTAGAGCTTTCCCGGGGAGAACGTCAGCCAGAAGCTCTAGACGGTCTCGAGGAGATGATTCTGGAGCTCTGGGAGTCAGTTACTATAGAGCTAATTAACCGAATAATTTAGAGCGTGCCAAGGCGGTGTCACGCAGTTATTCAGGCTAGACGAGAACCAAAATGACACCATATCAGAGTTATTTATAACACCTTTTACACCCATATGCACCGTATGGACTTGGGAGTTTATTCTCGCTTACTTCGAAAACTTGCATATAAAAGAGAAGTCCTAATCTGGTTCCAGCAAGTAATCTGAATTGAGTCCTTATGGTGCATTTGGGCGTTAAGTTTTAAAGCCCAACAAAACTTAAAAATTTCAGATAAAATCAATTTTTTTTCATTTTAATTTCATATACCCCCTTTTGCACGCCACTGGTGTTGACTATTTTCTATACAAGTCATTCCGTGATGCAATTTAAACGGAATCTGTTATTGTTCAATTAAAGAATCGCTAATTTCAAAAGAAAAACGAAATACCATAAAATGGCCATATTTCCATAGCAACACGATGTATCGAAAAAATGGCAAAGACGTCTCGAGGTGTTGACCTAGTGATCGAGTCACCACTAGAAAGAACTTTATTGGACCCTCCATCTTTCCCATATTCTTCGCCAAAAAATGGAAACTTTTCGCCGCCTTACATTCACACCCTGTATAACGAGAAGAAATTTTTTAAAAAAATGTACGATGACACTGACGCATAGACCATAGATGGCGCTTTGTAACCCTGCCTGATAATCCAAGATCGGCAAAGAAATGTCGAAGTTATAGCAAGTCAAAATTAGGCAATTTTTTGGGTGTCCCACTTCATCTGCCGCTTAGTTTATTTTCAACTATTAAATATTCACGGACATATTATTACCCTTGTACCCTTCAACAATAGACCATTGTAATTTGTAAATTAATAATTTCTAAGTATGTTTGTAAAATTGTGTACCTGTTAGTTAAGATAACATATAAATAGTGACCCACCATATAGTTTTAAGTAGTCTGATGAAGCTACAGTGTAGCGAAACATGTTGCTGTAAATCAATTAGTGAAAATTAAGTATAAATACTTTTTATTGCTTTTTCCAACCATGGATAAATTCAATTTTCACCAAGTATCGGCTCAATCAATTCAACACCCTGTATATCTGCGCATGGAAACCCTTACATTAGCGTGAACCTGTTAGCTTAGTTTTGGCACTTATGTCGTGGTTCTCGAACATTTTGAAGAAACGTTCAAAAGCTGCAGGCACTTTAGGAGTATGGAAAGTATTATATATTTTTTCTCCAAACATCAGAAAAACGTCACTTTGTTAACCCCTGTCAAGATGTCAGAAATTTGATTTCTATGCTGCTAGGCAAATCCAGCAGGTTAACACCTGTCGAGGTGGTAAAAATTCGATTTCTATGCTGCTTGGCAACCCCAGCGGCAGCAAAAGTACTTTTAATGTCGCTGGAGCGGCAGTAGAAGTACTTTTAGTGCCGCTCGTACTTTTACTGCCGCTCAACCATTCACTTGCCCCCGAGCTTACCCCATTCGTTTGAAGAAAAAATAGCGTGTTGCATACGGAGTAGAAGCACTTTTTTGTGCTTCAGCAGTATTGCAAGCCTCACTACGTTCGGCTCGCAAACCTACCGCTTCAGCACAAAAAAGTAAAGCTTCTACTCCTAATACAACAATATACTATTCTTTGCTGCTTGGCAACCCCAGCGGCAGCAAAAGTACTTTAAGTGCCGCTGGAACGGCAGTAGAAGTACTTTTAGTGCCGCTCGTACTTTTACTGCCGCTCAACCATTCACTTGCCCCCGAGCTTACACCATTCGTTTGGAGAAAAAATTGCGTATTGCATACGGAGTAGAAGCACTTTTTTGTACTTCAGCAGTATTGGAAGTTTCACTACGTTCGGCTCGCAAACCTACCGCTTCAGCACAAAAAGTAAAGCTTCTACTCCTAATACAATATACTATTCTTTACCTTACAACTTCAAATTGAGACTTATCACAATCAAATTGAGGACAAACATTTTCAAATTGAGATTAAACAAAATCAAATTTAGACAACAATCAAATTGAGACCAATCCATTTCAAATTGGTACAACGACAGTTTCCATGTAACGATTGGAAAATACAATTCAACGTAATTTACCAACAGTTAACATCAACAATGCACAAGATATGCTGCTCCAGATGCTTTGAACTTAGCTGATATGCATTATGTAAAATTTCACGTTTATCCATGTCATGTGCTTAATTTGATTAGTAAAATTTGAATTTTGTTTATATACTTGACTTTATATTTGTTTTTTTTTCAGATGAGCGTAACATATCATTTTGATTGTGTTTATTTTTAATTTTTAGCTGTTTAGTCTCAATTTGAACGTTTTTCCAATCTTATTTTGAAAACGTTCATTCTCAATTTGATTGTGTTAAGTCTCAATTTGAAGTTGAAAAGGTATAGAGGTACTCCATTGAAAGTTACAGCTGGATCTGGTGCATTCGCATTTAGGGCAGGCTGGTACAGGATTTTTGTCTTATCCGTGTTTAGTTCTAGACCAATGCTTTCGCATACTTGCTCAAATGCATTTAGAGTAGTTTGTAGATCTTGCTCGGTGTTTGTCAGGGACTGCTTTAACATCAGCATGTTGAAGTTCACGAATAGTTGTTGTGGATACCTTGTTTTTTGCTCGAAGATTAACTAGCCTACCATCAATCAACCGTGGCTGGTAAGTTCAGTGACGTTCATGTTATCATGCATTAAGCGAAGTATGTTAATGTTAGCCGGCGGATAGGCGTGCAATGTCGGTAGTTCCATATTTTGGCAATGGATCCATGCTTGTATTAGACCAGCGTACGGCCCCAATTATTAAAAAGCTCTACAGGAACTCCATCTAACCGAGCAGTTTTATTATCCTTTACTTGTTCGAACGCTTTTCCAATTTCTTGATGGGAGGGAACGTCACTCAGATATAGTGGATGAAAATAGTGAGGTTAATGACAAAAATCAAACTCCTGGATTAAAAATTCGCCGACGTTTCGGCGTTATATTTGGCCTTCTTCAGGTCTGAAAGAATAATACACATTAGTATTTCCTATCTGTGTCTTGAAACATCGCTTTCGACTACAGTAATAATTAAAAATAATTGACAATTAGAAAATTAGAAAATTGCAAAAATTTCAAAAAAAATCAAAAAAATCTCTTCCTTTCCTAACATTCAACATTCAAAAAACAAAAACAAAATAAATATAAGAAACAATAAAAGTACAAATAAATATTAAAATCTTAAAAAACACAAAAACAAAAAAGTTTATCAAACCACAGGTAACAAAATATGAAAAACTCAAGGTTATTCCAGATCTCAACACTATTTTCATCCACTACTTCTAAACCAAGGACGCGAATATCTAAACCATGTCACTCAGATAGTTTTGCAGAACTTGATCGAAGACCTTGTCATCTACTATCGGCAGTTGATAAAAGTGGGATCTTTGATTATCTCTGCCTTATTATGAGGGGACTTGGGCCTTTCGTAGAGAGACCATAGGTTGCTTCTTTGGCGCTGAAGTAGGCTCTGGTTATACCTTCTTATAAAAAAATCATACAATTCTCAAGTAAACAATGCATCGCTTTAGAGACAGTTTCTTCACCATTTAGCAGTTCATAAATTATTAGCTATTTCACAATGATATGGTGCATATTTTGCAAATAATCCAATTTTTCAGCCAAATTTCCAAGACGCGACTATCGCCACCGCATTTTTTGCAAAAATACCCATCAAACATATAGACCGTCAGATAGTGACATATTTAGGTGCCCCATTGTCGCATACAAGCCTCGAAGAGGTTTGAAAAGTTCATCGATTTTGAGTACGATGAAGGTAGTTTCACGTGTGGCTCCTGGGGATAACATATGAAAAATTCGATTTTATACTTATGTTACCCTAAAATGTACTTTTCAATTCGCGATACTCAACCCATTATGTTTTCTTGCTACCAAATTTGTAGCTTTTTATCCTTCCGATGGGCTTGTGTGGAAAAATCGCCCAAAATCTCGATTTTTCCTTACAAGATTACGCCCTTATTTCAAACCTTTAGCCACCTGCAACACCCCCTTTTTTGTTTCCATGAAGCCAGGTTTTATTATTTAATCCTTTGGTGACACGGCTAGCGAGAAAATATGGGCACCAAGGACGTCTTTCATTTCTGTCATGGAAAATCGAATTTTCCATACGTTATCCCCAGGAGCCACCCGTGAAAATACCTTCACCTTACTCAAAATCGATGTACTTTTCAACCCTCTTCGAGGCTAGTATGCGAAAATGGGGCACCTAAATATGTCACTATCTGACGGTCTAATAGACTTTATAAATTCCCATTTACTTTTTTACGGCAGTTAAAGGACGATACGATTCAAGTCGCCATAATAAATTATGCTCAAACTGCATACATTTTAATTTACAAAAAAGGAACGGTAATCATAGCCTCTAGGATTAGAATGGCAAGAGAATTACATCAGAAATTTAAATGTAACCACAAACTGATGATAGTCATACAAGTATAAATGTATTCTAAGAAATTCACTGAATTCGCTTATGTCTAATATTCGGAAATATGTTCTTTGTGATGTAATTTTTGTTTGGCTCATAGCTTTTTTGTTCTAATAAAATAAAGTCCAAAATGAAAAATCCAAAATAAAGATAAAACCCAGGGCAAGACGTCCGCTTACCCTATAAAGTTCTTCTCCAAAAAGAAATAAGAAAAGAGCAACGGATATTGTTTCCTTGTGGCCCTCTCGGAACGACTTTTGACCGCCGATGTGGAAAGGTTTCCACGTCTTCGATTTTTACGATACGTTTTTATTTTACAAAAACACCGTTAGGGATTGAATTTATATTGAACGGATTATAAGGTGTATCCATTGGGCGAATTTAGCTCAAAATCGTTTATTGACGCGTTAGAAAAAATTATACCTCAGCCAGCATACTAAAAGATATCAAACAAATTTGGAGAAAAATATGAATTCATCGATATCATAAAGGTTGATAAGTCAAGTTTTATGGCGGTCACGACATCACTGCCAAACTGCAACATCCTGCAGCGATATTTGCAGCGCCAGCAAGCGACACACGCAGAAGTACAGTAATTGGCCCAAGTTCAGGGAACGTAATTGAATGCCCGTGATTACGAAATGATGTGAAAGGGCCGTGTAATCATGTCGAAACTGGCCGAATGCCTCAAATTTGCTCCAGTCGCTCTTACATCTACTAATTTCGATCGACGACAGTGTGATTTTCAAGTTTAAACTTTGACAAATTCTTGAATTGTTATGTTACTCCGTTGGATAAAAAAGGAGCTCATCTTGTCAGGCCTCTGTTGAGTCTCTTATGAAACTTGTTAACCCGTCATTACACGCGCCAAAAAAATTACGTCGCTACACGCGTTCGGTCAAATGGACCGACTGCCGAAAAGTTTATATGAATTATCAGCTTTTTTCTCGGAGACGATCCCAAACAATCCTGAACGCTAAGGCATGACCTACGCAGGTTTACTAATCCATAGAGACATGAAACTTTCCAATATTACCTGCATAAGTCATGCCTTAGCGTTCAGGATACGTGTGGGATCGTTTCCGCAAAAAAAGTGTACATGCACTATAATTCCTAGAATTCATAATAATTACAAAGGGAATTATATTATGCAGTATATTTACCGTATTAACGACAATCAAAAGTACTCCCAATATCAAAAAATGCCAATTTTGAACACAAATATTTTAGATACTCAGGTTCACGCTCCTAGTCGAAAGCACCGACTATGATAACAACGAACTACACTTCAACCAAAAACCAAAATATTTTTGGGCCAATGGGTAGTGGAAAACCTGCATCAGACATTCCTGAATGGACAAAACTGCCACCCTCGTACCAGTGGCGTAATTACTGATTTTATCAATTGTCGGTCTTTTTGACCGACACGCGTGTACTCCCGGGTTAAAATAATGAATGCTTGAAATGTATCAGAAAGCAAGCTTTATATTACGATCCCAAGAATATTGCATCCTTGGATAACCACTACAGGAAGTGTTGAAAGAAATCATAATGATAAATCATTAATGATAAAGGAGGGTATATTTAGCAAGCAATATTCACTTCACAAAATATATATTTTCTTAACGAACACGAGTCCAACACATAGACAAAACTGATACTTGGGCATATAGAATTGTTTTTTTAAATTCGTCTTATCAGCTTGGAAATTATGTTTGCCTATTAAAAATTTAATAAAAACTGCATGAAACTATAAAAAATGCTGTATATCTAGCCATTATGTTCCGTGCATTAATGGATCAGTAAATGGCTGGATAAATTGTGTAACATTTCCTGGGGAATTGCTTCAATGACATTACGAATGATCCACTTAAGGTCTTCCAGGCTATTTGGCAAAGGATTACAGGATCTCCCCTTGACATAATTCCAGAGAAAAAAGTCTGGAACTGTCAGGAGAGAAAGGTGTCCATTCTAGGACCAGCTCTCCCTATCCATTTTTTCCCAAATGTCATATCTAGTGATTCCCTTGCTATTAGAGAATAATGAGGTGGGGGCACCATCCTGCTGTGTATAGATATCGTTCAAGATACCCTCCCGTCTTGATTGTGGATAAAAGCAGTTTCCCAACATATCAGTGTATACAGTTCGTGTTATCGTTGGTTCATTCATTAATGAATTTTCCATCAAAAATGGTCCGTATTTCTCATTAAAAATGGTCCGTAATTTTTCTCACCAGAGATTGCACACCCAAACTGTTACTTTTGGGGTATCTCGCTATTCTCACTGGAACTTGTTATATTCTCTGGAAAATGAATTTTAACTTAGTTGATATCTAACTTGACATTTACAAAATTGTTTGCCATAGTGATAGTAAGTACCAACAACATGAAGTTGCATGCGTTTGCAAAAATACCAGGATTTCGATTTCAATTTTTCACGGCTAAAACTTTAAGTTTCAAGGATGATGCTTATTGGTACATGGATACCTTTAAAATGACTTTTTTTGACGTTGTGATATACAGGGTGTTCCATTAAAAATAGTGGAGAATTTCGATGTTGAAAGACGGTTTTTTTTTTATTCGCCCTGAATAAGAGGCAAAAAAAATTGCAACCTGCTAGAAAAAACTTTAGGACAAGAACCTGAACTTATATAGAGGACTGGTTAGGTTTCTCATTTATACATTTCATATGGCTACCGTGACACAAGAATCACTTTGAAGTACAAAAGAAAACTTTGAAGCTCCAAAAATTTAAAATTTGATATCCATTTGAAACCATATAATGAGTTTTGTGAACATACCTGGCGCCTCAGTAAAGCCCCCCAGATGGATATTTTTGAACTACAAGCATTTTGAAAAGCAAAATGGACACTTTTAACGATTTAAATGAGAAAGTTATCAATTTTTTAATCGACGATTTTAATGAAGAAGTAGCTTATAAACGAATCACACAATTTGTTATCCTGGTGAGCAATTTTAATAAATTAGTAGTAAAGATAGAAGATTTTGTCAAGAAAAATAACGGTAGTGAAAATATAGGCCAAAAATCCAACAATTCTAAAACTAATATGAGGCTTCCTCATTGCATGGAATTCAAAAAATTCAGTGGTGTAATTCTTGACTGGCTTCCCTTTTGGAGTCAATTGAAACGAATTGTTCAGGATGAAGAAATGGATAATGCTGACAAGTAACTATCCCGAAATCTAAAACATGTCAACTGATAGAAAGCTCCCCTTCCTCTGGTGATAACTATCCAAAGGCCCTTAAAAGCATGAAATCGCGTTTTGGTGGAAGTTTATGTAAGACAACTTTTACAATTAATTTTGAAAAATTTGACTCATAAAAGGAAATTGAGTTCACCCTATGATAAACTTGAATCTCAACTACGTGCCTTAGGAACTCTTGGTGTAACTGCCGATCGATATGCTGCTATGTTGTACCCTTTAGTTGAATCCTGTTTGCCAGAAGAGATATCAAGAGTTTGACAACGAAATGAAAGCTTTTCCTCAGAAAAAAACTCCTAATTTACGCCTAAAAGATCTACGAATTTTCTTAAAAAGAGAAGTAGACAATGAAGAAAGAATTTCTGTAGCTACATCTAGTTTTAATTTACAAAAGCACAATTGAAAAGTTGAAACATCTGAAGAAACCATCCCAACTGCTGCTGGATTGGTGAATGGAAATTTTCGCTTTGTCAAATGTGTTTTTTGTAATAAGCAGCATGCTAGTAAAAACTGTAATGAAGCAAAACATTTGTCTCTATTGCAAAAGAAGAAAATCCTTTCTGAAAAAGGAACATGTCATCTGTGCTTGAAATTTGGCCACATAGCTAAGAAATGTCGAACTGCTGCAAAACTAAAATGCGAAAAATGCGATGGAAAACATACCACCTTAATTTGTTCAAAAACCTTGTTGATATTGTCAATACAAACACAGCAAATTTCTTTAATAATAGCTGAACATCCTCAGACAACTTTAATAACCTCCAATCGAACTTATAACCAGGTATTTTTACAGATGCTATTAGTTTAACTTGTTACTCGAGAAAAGACTTTATTTGTCACTCATTTGTAAAACGTCACTTATCAAGTCAAAACATAAACAACGAAAATTGATTTTTACAAGCTACTGGCTCTACTGACTTGTGAAATTGACAGCTAAACTGTAAAAACTTTTTACAAGTCAGTAGAATTATTTATTTTTAAAAAATCAGTTTTATCACAAGAATAATTGCTTGTAGGTACCTTCTGGTAGACTCTTCTGGTGGTAAACTATTAGCTACGACTGTAGCTTCATTATTAATATCATCTAGCACATTCGAAGGTGACAAGCTCGCCTGACGGCTCGCTAGTCATTTCCTTCAATCGCCAGTAAAAACTGTTTTACCTGGCTAATAATGTAAAATACTATAAATTGTCAGAGCAATAATCGATACAGGTTCGGAACGATCTTATATAAAATCAATCGCAAAAGAAATGAACAAGCCATAACACACTGAAAAACTTATTCAAACACTCTTTGGCGGATTTCAAACACATACTGTAAAATATCAACTATACAAAGTCTTCAAATTCAAATTATAAGTGCAAAAAGACCAACCAATTATTTGCAGCCCCATAATTCCAATATCACCTGGACCATGGATCACTGAACTTGAAGAATACAACATACATCTATCTGATGACAATGAAGGTCCTATTGAAATCCTTATAGGAATTGATTTTGCTGGATCTTTATGCCTTGAATGGTCTTTGATTGGAAAAGTTACCCGGAATCCTCCCAGTCCTGCCTCTTGTAACTTCAATGTTTTGTCAAAGTGATTTGATATCAAATTTATGGGAGTAAGATGTTTTAGGGATAACTGATCCAGCAACAGCGAAAACAAAGCAAGAACAGGAACAGGAAAATTCAGTTTTTTGATGGAATGATACGAAGTATGTCTTCCTTGGATTGATGGACACCCTCCGTTAAGCAATAATTTCGAATAAGTCAAGAAACGATTTGAAAATCAGGTTAAAAAAGTGAAAACTGATGGTCATTACAAACACTATGACCAGGTATGATCGAGGAAATTACTACTGATGAAAACATCAAAAATTATTCATTTTACTCACCTCATCGACTTATAAAAAAAAAAGTAAAACAAAATTTCGCCCAGTTTTTGATGCGTCCGCAAAACAACAAAATCAGCCGTCACTTAATCAATGTTTGGAAAAAGTTATAAAGGACATGGGACCATTTAAGTGTATTTGGCCCTATGCTGCTTTTTCTGAAATTTAAATACGGTGTAGCTGACACCAAAATGAGACTCTTTCATCATTGCGCCAAAGCTCTAGGTCTACCGGGTCTGCTCGAAAAGTAAGGCCAAAGTAATAAAGGACATAAAGAAATGCTGATTTCAATGAATTATTATTATTCTAAATATGTCAATGTTATACCTAGACAATACTCAACTCAATTTTAAATAAGTATCATAACATTTTTACATATTATTTACTTTATATTTTCATTAGTTACGAGGTGTTTTCCATAAGTATTTTGAAGAATCATATTTTACGAGCACCATATTATGATATCTACGTAAAATATGTGTAAAGTGTATATGTATTTAACATTTATCTAATCTCATACCTACATATACTTTTTGACAGTGTCGTAGAAAGGGATGAGGAGCAGGGCGGCCAGGGCCCATATGTATCACAATATGGGTTATAATTGAATTATTTATGTCAATGTAATATCCTAATTTTCATTTTTGTATCTGCCGTACGCCGGTAGAATGTTCTTTTTATCAGATAGAAAGAGATCTGCAGTATGACGAAAAATCTAGAACGAAACACGGCCGATAACTGCAAATAACAGCCTTGGCTGATTATGATCCTCGGCTATCGCCTGGGATCACAAACTTCAGCCCAGTCGTTATTTGCTATTTATCGGCTTTATAACGTTAACAACTATAAGAAATTTTTAATTAACAACATCCCATTTGCCATTTATGAGGGCGCCGAATTATTGTACGTTTAACGATTTTAACGACTTCTTGATAAGAATTGGGCGTGACATCCCCAAAATTTTCCTGCTTCACCGGAATGAACTCCGGCGGCACCTGCTGCGGGCATAGCTGCCCCCAAAAACTTTTTTCTGGGCACGCCACTGGTATCAACAACACTTTTACGAGGTTACATGGTTCCAAGGTTAGGTACTAGTTACCTATTTTGCTGAATTGGCGGATATGAAAATGAAAACTGAGATATTATATTGACATACACAATTTTATTATGAAACCATAGATAGGCATATTGTCATACCTTTTCATATCTGCTAGTAAAATAAATAAAAAAGCTTTTCTGAGGCGCTTGTTCAGAATTTGTGCGCCCTGCTCCCCACTCCTTTCTACGCCACTGTCAAAATGTATATGTAGGTATAAGATTAGATAAACATTAAATAAATTTATACATAGATTATCGAGGATATCTCCAGGGTGAAGCAACATTATGCAGAGCAGAATGAAAAATTAAAGTCCCTTTTCATTCTGCTCTACATTTATACATAGTTTACGTAGATACCATATGGTGCTCGTAGAATGTGATTTTTCGAAATACTTATGGGAAACACCTCATAGCTGAAAATAAAGTAAATATAATGCAGAAATGTTATGCCTACTTATTTAAAGCTGAATTGAGTATTGTCTAGATATAACATTGACATATTTAGAATAATAATTCATAAAAATCAGTATTTCTTTATGTCCTTTTTTATTACTTTAGCCTTACTTTTCGAGCAGACCCGGTAGATCTAGAACTTTGGGGCAATGCTGAAAAAGTCTTATATTGGTGTCGGCTACAACATATTCAAATTTCAGAAAAATCAGCAGAGTGCCAAATTGCACTTAAAAATGGTGCCATGTCCTTTAATTGAACTCATACCTGGAATTTTATTAAGATTTCGAAATGGAAAAATTTGAGTTACCGCAGATATTCGTAAAGCATTTCTACAGATAAGCCTCAGTCAGATGGACCGTGATATCCTTAGATTTCAATGGTATAATGAAAAAGGAGAAATTGCACAGTTTCGACATAAAATGTCGGGTCTAACATGCAGTCCTTTTTTATTAGTTGCCGTCATAGAACACCATTTACAGAATGCACTCAATGAATGTCAATCTGGAAAAACAAATTCAAAATCAACGATTTGTAAGTTACAAAAGTCGTTTTATGTTGATAACTGTGTGACCAGTCTTAAAAGCATTGTAGATCTTAAAAGTTTTATGGAACAATCTACAAAGCTTATGAGTGAAGCACAATTTGACTTGCGATGTTGGGAACATACTTTATGCCCAGAAGATTCAAATGAAAATAAGATTTCCTCAGTTTCAGGACTCAGGTGGAACCAGTTGCATGATAGGTACCTTACAAATAAACCTTGACAATTTCCAGAATGATATCACATTTAATAAGGTAACAAAGAAAATAATTTTAGCAGTTGCTAACCGCATATTTGATCCTATTGGGTTTATATTTCCAGTTCTTTTATTACCAAAAATTTTAATGCAAGAAACATGGAAATCAAAATGTGGTTGGAATAGCGAAGTTTCCGAAAATATAACAAAAACTTTTCTTAACTGATTCAAAGATATTCTTCAAAATATAGAGATTCCAAGAA
This sequence comes from Ceutorhynchus assimilis, assembly GCA_917834065.1. Taxonomy (NCBI): domain Eukaryota; kingdom Metazoa; phylum Arthropoda; class Insecta; order Coleoptera; family Curculionidae; genus Ceutorhynchus; species Ceutorhynchus assimilis. The sequence goes on from OU892279.1 coordinate 17,419,878, forward strand.
ATTTTAACTTATGTGATGCAAGAATTTCATCTTATGCAGCCGTAGTCTTTACAAGATCTGAAAAAAATGGAAAAGTATGTGTAGAACTAGTTCAAGCCAAGTGCAGAGTTTCTCCAATAAAGAAAACTAGCATACCGAAATTAGAACTTCTTGCCACAACAATTGGAACCAGGCTTCTACGATGAATAATTATTATGACAAGTTTTGAAAAGGAAATTCAATTTTATTGTTGGACGGATTCAAGCACCGTCTTACAATGGATTAATAGAGAAGAACAATGGAAACCATTTGTATACAAAAGAGTAAGAGAAATAAAATCATTCACTAGTCCAGAAAATTGGCATTTCGTTCCTGGATTAATGAATCCTGCTGATCTTGCTTCCCGTAGTTGTAGTGCAAAGAAACTCCTAAATTCTCGTTGGTGGGTAGGTCCCCAGAGGTTATATGAACCATCGAACAAATGACCCAATATAAATTTCGAAATAAATGAAGATATTAGAGTATCTGAAAAGAGAAAGAAAAGTATCACAGTGCTTATATCGAATAATATTATTATTAACTATATATATAAATGGTAGTATACATATTTTTCAAAATTTTCTCAAATTGTTAATTTGATATGTTGGAAAAGAAGATTTAATTTTAATTGTGAACAGTCGGAGAAACGTTCTAACTTAACAATTGGGGCTTAACTGAAGTAGAATATGCCGAAAATATGATTTTCAATATTGTCCGAAAAAAAGTTTTTATTGGTCCTGAAGATGAAAAATTAATACATTTAACATCTATTATAGATGAAAATGTATTATTGCGAGTTAAGACAGAAATTACAGAAAGGAAAGATACCTATGATTTTAGATATCCAATCGTTTTGCCTTCAAGTAAACATACAAAGAATGATTTACCAGTTATAAACTTCAAAATGTCATGTTGGAGTACAAGGATTTCTCAACTTACTGCGAGAAAAATTTTGGATTTCAGGTGCAAGCAAATCTGTGATGTCGATCCTAAAGCAATGTGTTAAGTATACATATGTCAGAAACACAGTTCTAAAAAAATTTATTCCGTTCCGATTGCCCTTCCAGAAGACAGAATTCGAGACGCCTGCGTATTTGAAATTATTGAAATAGATCTAGGTGGTCCGCTATTTCTTAAAAACAATAAAAAACATTGGATATATCCTATTCACAATCCGTAGTCCAAAGGTAAAGGTAAACTTATCACCTTTCCCTATCAAATAGCACTGAAAGATGATAAATTTTACCTTTACCTTTGGACATCGGATTGCGCAATATACAGAGCTGTCCACTTAGAACATATATCATCTTTAAGTACCGAGTTTTTTTTACAAGTGCTAAGAAATTTTATAGCTAGAAGAAGAAGGCCTTCGAGATCATAGCGATATTGGAACAAATTTTGTGGGAGCAGACAACCTTTTTGAGAAAATAGACTGAAAAGAAGGGACGGAGTAAAGCACAGCTCAAGGAATTAAATGAAAATTTAATCCATCAGCTACTTGGTGGGGAGTATGGTGGGAGCGCCTAATACGACTGTTAAAGCAGCTTGCACGAAAAGTTTTAGTAAACAAGTCCTTGAAATAGGAAGACAGTTCTTTGTGAATGTGAAGCTGTTATAACCTCTAAACCGTTAACATATATTTCTGACAATCTTTACCGCTTAAAAAACGCACTTTTGGCAAATTTATTCAAGATTTAGATAGTTTTTGAATAATTGAAATTGGATAATCCGTTCTTTTTCTGATGCACAAAACGTAAAATGGGGCGGCGAGGCCAATTTCAAGGTCACACCCCTTACTTTGACGCGCTCTACACTGAAAAAAGAGTTTATTTAATTGTAATAAAAATGGAGTTTATTCAACAACATATTTGTTTCCTATATGCGAAACAAATGTTTATTTGAAAATTCGTCAATAATTATTTAACCTCTTGCTGGAACTTTTACTTTGACTAAACAAATAATTATTTAATTGAAATGAACAGGTTTTTGAAGCAATGGCATGATTTATTTAATTGAAATAACTTTTTTTTACATAACTAGCATTAATTTTGAAATAAATACCTTATTTATTTGGTTTGAATTAAAAGAAATATAGCTAAACAAACGCAGTTTTCTAACAAATTCATGATTTATTTGGTTGAAATATTTTTTGCTTAACGCAACAAGCCCACTTATTAGATTTAAATTAATATTTATCAATTCTGAACATCCACATCCCTTGGTGTTTTTGCATGCACACAATATATTGCATCTCGAGTCTTAGCTATGGATGGTTTCCACTGTTTCTTGTTTTTCAATCTAGTTCTTGCCTTGGATGGAAGGAGACTCGACAAGAGGCATTGTTTTAGAGAGTTGAAATCTGGAAAAAAAAATCCTAATTATAGTATATTGCATTACCTATTCAATTGCTGATTATTCTACGATTTATCCACTAAATTTTAATATGAAATAAAAAGTTTAGTATATAAATTCAGTTTAGCTTGGATTATAAAAAGAGAAGGAGATTCAGGGAGTTAAATTTGGAATACTTTTTTATCTTATAAAGAAAAAACTCTGTATTGTTTCCATACCTGTTGTTATTTTTCAAGAGTGTAGCGATGGAACTGTCTGTTGAGTTCAAATTGCCATGTTTTAAATAAAATACTTTGTCAAATAATTTGTTAAATTGTTCTTGCAGTGGCAAATTAGCAGATTTGTGAACTTGTTCAAAATCATAGGACATCTGGAAAAAACAAATGTTCATTTACAATACTAGACTTTCACTATAAAATTAATAGGTAGGTACAAACTTACCAGTTCATATGCTAGCTGCGTTTTTAGTACAGGCCAGTCATCCAAGTATTTTTCTATTTTCGTATGTTATCAATTTCCTCACAGAAAACGATTGCCTCCAATGATCTAAAACCTTCGCTGGTGGTAAATCTTTACAAGTGAAACGTGGAACGCAGGTGTGAGGTGTGACTGGTGGTATGAGTAGTACGATGAAGATGAAAAGCGATCCACACCTGCCGCAAGGCGTCTCGGCGAATCAAAAGGAAATCCGCATTGCAAATACAAAACTAGTTATTCTAAATAAATATTTATTTTAAAGCAATAATTTTTGAAAAAAAAACTTGCAATCAACTGCACTTTGTTTGATTCAAGAAAGGCATAGGTGAAGCAAATAATAATTATTGAAAAAAGAGCAAGTGACTTATTTTTATGCGAAAACCGTATAATATTGCAACCAAATGATATTTATTCAATGAAAACAACATTTATTTGGTTCAAAGTACCAGAATCATGGATTCGAGATCTATTTCACGTGAAAGTTTATTTCTTTGAATCAAACAAATAAAAATCAAATAAATTTGATAAATTATTCAAATACTTCAGTTTCTTCCAATTTAATAAAGTGTGTTAAACATAAATATATTTCGTTTAGTTCAAATCAAGGAAAATCAAATAAATATTTATTAGATATATTATAAGAAAAATTTTTCAGTGTAGGGCGTTAATTATAAAAGATACAATAGGGCTGTCACGAGGTTTTTCAATCACCATACCCTAAATAATTTTATCATTTTTTTTTTTTTTTTTTTTGTCAATTTCGTTAAGCCGTATTAGCAGCGTTCTACCACAACTGGCATTTTTCCAAAAAACCGCCCCCCTTCAGCGAGCCCACCCCCTAAACTGCTGCAAAATGAGATTCCGACTCACTATGTCCATCTGAACAAACTGTCAAAATTTAAAAACTATACTATTATTTATTTTCTCGCAAAAAATAGCCATTACCTGGACTAGAAGGAAAGGGTGAGTCTTCTAAGTAAATTTTTAAAACATGAAAACTCATTTGTCTGTATATCAAATTGATATCAATAATAGTTATTTATATTAAAAGTGCGTTTATGAGCATGATTCCAATAACGAGTGTGAAAATTAGAACGACGAGGTCGTAGACCGAGTCGTTCTAATCACATAAGTTTTGTAGTCATGTTTAAACGCAAGTGTGACGTACAATGTTTTATCTACAAAGCGTGAAAAAATGCTTTTTCACTTATTTTCGTTTATTAGTAGTTGTCTACCTTCATTTTACCTTTACAGGTTTAACTTTGACATTTGTCAAATCACCAAAAATAGTTGTGTTATGGATTCATCACCTAGTTCGTAACACCACTAGTTAGGAATTCATAATCTAGTCCATAACACCACTAGTTGCGTTATGAGTCTCATAACTCAAATACTAGAAAAACGGTTATGTAAAAACGTCATAACCAAACGCTTGTAGATAATAGTATATTATGTACCTAGGTAGAGAAGTAGGTCATTATATACCCAGCGCTTTTATAATGCGTGAGGTATATAATGACTTTCTCTACCGAGGAATATATAGAATTTTTTTTACTACTGCTAGTAAAAAATAAAAAATTTGTTTAAAATCTGTGTTCTAATTATTTTTTGTGAACGCCCTCTTGAAAGTACTGCCCTCTATTAACAGCTTATATAACTTCCTATGTACCTACAGAAACCTGTATTTTTTTTCAAATTGACGTATGAAATTGAAATTGAACCAATAGAAACATGACAATATCCTTGCGTCATGACGTCACTTTCATTATTGACCTAGGTATTTTTTCATTATTTTCATTATTAACCTAGGGAGAGAAATTCAATTTTTTCTTAGAAAAATAGATTGAATAATGTCTATTTCTCAGGTTAGTAGTAAAAAAAATATATTATTGTACATGACAGCAGCATTTTTTTCTGGAAAATTTCAGGATATCTGTTATTCTTAGGGACGGTATTTCAATGTTACCTTAAAATCAAGACTAGGTTACCTAAGGTACCCTTAACGTTATGGTGAACTTGAAATCAATTCATTCAGGTGACTTAAGATCTCCTTTGAATTAATGGAACTTTGATATTCGGTGAAACTTGTATCAAGGATGACTTAACGTTATTCTGTACCTTGGGGTGTCATTGAAATAGCATCCTTTAAACATTAGATCTGATCTGATAAAATGCATTTCAAATATCCAATTTTATGAAATGTGCTTCTCGAAACTTTGGCAAATGCAAAACGATTGTGAAAGTATAGTAGCTTTCACGCATTATTGCGTTGTTAGCTGGTCAGCTTTTCTCAGTTCTGAACAGATACGAACGTTTCCGTTTTTTTCGAGTACCAGTTTTGTCGTTGATAGTATCCATTCAGACAATAAGTTCATCTTATTTTTAGTTTATTTTATTTTGTAGCGTAGTGGGTTTCAATGAATGAGAACATTATTAAACTTAGGAAAAGCCTAACAAATACAGTTTGATATCATTATTCGCATTCATCCCAGCTTTGAGAATCCCTAAAACGAATTCGTACACTACATAAAATTCATATTGTTTTTAATTTAAATAATAACATGGATCCATTAAAAACAATTTCCGTACTCTGTAATTTTGTATTGACCCACGTTTTCCTCATATTGCCCAAGTAAAGCTTATATGCTACAAGCAAAGTAAATATTAAGATATCGATCAATTTTACTGAAGTCATACAACACTGAAAGGCCCCAAACTCTGAAACGATCTATTCAATATAACTAATCCAAATGCACTTCCCAAGTTTATCCATTGGAATTGGATTCGAACTGCATCAATTATGGCAATAGCGGTTACATTGGTCAGACCTGCATCACATAGTCCATTGGTCAATTTAGGGACGACGATGGGATATTATGAAATTTTTTCAAGAACGTAGACATAAAGAATTCTTTCAATTTCAAAACTTTTTCTTTTTCTTGAAAACTTACTATTATCGTTTGGAATGTCCGAAAGCCGGTCAAAATTTACTGCTTAATTTGAAACAGTTTTTCTATCAGCTAATCATGTAGCCGCAAATCAAAGAAACCATCTACGAAAACAATAAACATGTAAAATCACAGTCAGCTGTGTTAATATTCATTTGGATAATATCTGTATTGTATAATTTATGAGCTTTTTGTTTCTCTAAAGCTATTTCCTCGTATAATACAAACTTAAAACATTGATTTTCCAGAAAAAAGTTCCACATATTTGCTGCTCCTATATAATGCAGATTCTAAAAAAAAATATCATTTAATTAAATTACGTTCACTGCTAGCTCGTCCGAAAACCACCTAATTCCGTTGTCTATTATACAGAGTTTTCCCAGTTATAACGGCTAAACCTGGAATTAAAACTTATATCGTCGTTTATCCGAGGGTAATTCTTTCGTAATTAGACAATATTTCGGGGCAACATACATGCGGAGCAACACAAAGGCGATGCGCAATAAGCGACGTGAAAATTACAGCGAAAATGCATTTGCACCGTCAGAAACGTCAGCAAAGCCCGACTATGGACCAATAAAAACAAAAGTTAAAGGGACCATTCGACCATCTGCCCCCGGAGAGATAAAGTCCCCTTTTCAGATAGGAAAATATACTTTTTGGAACAGCCGGACCCGCAAGTTGCTTTTAGTTTTATCTAAATCGAGCCTGTTTTAAAAGGAATATTAAAATCTGGACACTTGGCTAATATAATGAACTACGGAGAAAAGCGACTAAGGGTAATGCGATATGGGATTTCGGTGCAGAGAATATAATTGAGTCAATGAAGATTTAAATAGGACTAGTGTCAGTGACGACTGAAAAACTGGGTAATTTAATAAACTGCATATGACAGAGCTGGAAAATTAGTAATCTGCCATCAGGCGCAAAAAATCTTGTTTGCGAGGGCTACGACCATTTGCACAATCTGATTTTCATCAGCTACCGTTTCTGCTGGTTATTTTTATAAAAAAAAAATCTTTTTTCGTATGGCTTTCATGATTAAATAAGGTATGTTATCCCTTCACAGAAAACTCATTAACTCTGTATTGTTTATAAATCTTTAGTTTGGGATACCAGAGTAACCAAATATTAAGCAATTAGGTATGTCAGCCGAAGTCTGTCTGATATCATCCGTCCAACATAAGAATGAAATTTCTCTGTAACAAATGTCACTCACAATCACGTTTATTTGGCTCCAGACAAAGTAAATGAAGCGCAAGGATATACGGGCTTGGGTATTTGCATAGAATTTCAACGGGGCGAGCTTATGTAGGTTTTCTGGATATTGTCTGTCTGTCTTAAATCCTTCAAATATTTATTGTTAAAGTGTGTTCTTTTTGAATTCGGGGACTTTAAAATTGAGGAAATCCTTTTGTGATGTTAACTTCAACGTAAAGATTTTAAACTGCCTGTGAAAATTTCCTTACTACAACTTCCTATTGTCCATGATTGTCCCTTATAAGATGTCGCCAAGATATTTCTAACAAATGCAAATGCATTTTGTGAAGTCGTATGAGAATTCCGACTCGTATAATTAGCCAACTTTGGTGCATTAGTGTGGCTGCCTTGCCTTACTTGCTCTCCTCCACCTCCTTCTTGGCTCGCAATCGTACCCCAAAAGTTATTCTACAGAGTAATTTCCTTTACAATCTGGGTCGGCGAAATTTACCTAATTATCTTTAACTTTACTGCGTTCAGAAATTCAAATATTTAAAAGATAAGGTTTAATTTACTGTATTTTGAACGCTTATTAAACTTTCTTATTAAAGTCTTGGTGTAGAGCGGAAACGAAATTAGAATACAAGTGCTAGCTCGAGCAAAAGTAGGCAGTCTAGGGTTTTTGGTGGTTAAAATGTTTTATTGGTAGAGACAGATAATAAAATTATCTAGATCTAGCTAGGAGGATGATTAAGGCAAAATGATAAGGTTATAAAGTCGTGCGTAGATAACGTGTACTGACCTAAACAAAAAATTACTATCTAATCTTGATATATGGAGAAGTGGACAATAAGTTGATTGCAAAAACAGATAAAGTTTAACCATTATTAATTGAAACTTCATAAAAAAGGCGGCTCAGTTGATCTCTTTGAAGTCACGTGGGAATCCATAGGCGTCTAAATATTATTATCATGACAAATGAAAACAAATTGGTTAATAAAGAATAAACATACTCCAGATATTTCTATAAAAACTAAAATGACGAACGCCATTGCCCCGAAATTCTAGCTGATTTACCTCTAGAATACAGTGGAGTTAATACATTAAATAAATGGGCAAAATTCATATAGTAGGTAATCCTTAAAATTCCGTTTTAAACTATTGAAATAAATCAAATATAAATATTTGAATGGGAATACCTATTATTCCTTTATTAAAAATTCAAATTTGAAATTGATTTTTATTCAATTATCTGTGTAATTTTATACTTTTGTCCACTTCTAAATAGAATATCTCACACTGTCAACAAGAGCTGCTCAGCTTTGACGGCAAGCGATAAAGCCAGGCGGCACCGCCCACAATTTTCAAGTTTTTTTGCCGGCGTGCGGTGTCTTTGTTATAGTGTACCAGGACTAGGCATAAACATATAAAAATTATTTTATATTATTATAAGGGGTATTTTTCTAATTTTGAGTAGTCACCATAGAGATGCGATTTTCAATTGATAATGGTAATACTTTTACATTCTTTCGTGGTGCTTCCGCTACGTTTTACAAAAAAATACCTCCATAGCAAATTAACGAGGACCAAATTCTCTACAATTTATCCAGCGACAGCATATGTCTATCACCTACCCTTTAGTCGCAGTGGCGCTCTAAAGTGGTAATGACCTTGAAAAAAGATGTTTTGGAAAATAATTCTTTTTAACTGAATAGTAAAGCGAATCCACTACAAACTATAATAATTGGCAGATTTTTTGGTACATATATGTTTTATTTGAAAACAGTTACCCGTTTAAGATATACAGAATGTTGAAATTTAAACAATCCCCTTTCACATCATCTGAAGGGCTAATGCTAGGCTGTTCAAATTTTCAGAGATTATTGATGTAAGAATGATATTGAAAAATTCGTATATTGCACCCCTATTTTGTACGTGGAATAACCCCAAAAAAATAAAATTTGAAAAAAAAAATGCCTGTTTTTTTCATTTTCTCGCACACAATGCCCTTTAAGTGAATGGTTCAAATATTATTTCGTGCACACCTCCGACATACATGCATAGACACCAGAAGTATTTTTCTTGAACAACCCCACTAGAAAGAAAAAAATATTAGGGGGATTTTTTTTGGTTTTTGTTTCACATAGGTCAGTAGCGCACTAAATAAGCTTTCCAAAAATATATCTACTTATTGAAAAATCCCTCTGGAAACTACCCCTGCTCCTTATGGAAGTTGTTACAACCACTCTTCTGCGATTATTTCGTTACCCATGATTGTATGGGAAGGAAATTTATACGAAATTGGAGACCACCATATGCTTTACAAATAAGGTCTTGATGCATTTTTTTATATTTGCAATCGTTACGTGGCGTCCCAAAGTTCAGCAATTTAGCAGCGGATTCCAGTTTTATTCCATTATCTCGTCACCTATAGATTTTATCTAAGTCTCCGCACGCTTGTAGATAAATGAGTATTTATTTCAACTTAGTAGATATAAACTAGGTACGTACTTACTTAATTCACTAAAGCTTAAAACGGCTTTAATTCAATGTGTTTTACAAAATATTTCTAATGTAATTTAATCATGTCGTAATAACACTGGCGTTATGCTTCATGAACTGGAAATTTCATTAGTTGGCGTTTCTCAATTTTTTCTTCTCGGTTATTTTCAATAGTGATACTACTTGTTTAATGTAAAACATTTTTGTCTTTCAAACATTAATATATGTTATTCGTAAATCAAGGCTAGACAAAATAAAGTCTCCCGATTTTTTCCTTGTGTTAGCAAAGTTTTGTCTACCTATCCCTGTAAAGAATTGATTTGTTTACGTCACGTATTTTTTTTGTTGTTGTTCAATTTTAATTAAATAGTACATTATACACCTAGGGTCTAAAGTTGTACTTTTAATCCCGAGACAAAAAGTTTATAGCCCGACCGAAAGGAGGGCTATAATTTGTCGAGGGATTAAAAAACACTTTAGTCGTGAGGTGTATACATTATTTTATGCACTTTACTTTATTTCCCGGGAATTAAATAAAACAGGGAATAAAAGGGTACTTTTATTCCCTGTTTTGTTTGATCCCCGGGAAATGTAGTAAAATTCAATCCCGTGGATTAAAAGACCCACTTTACTCCCTAAAAACAAGGATTAAAAGGGTACTTTTAATCCCTGAAGTGCATAAAAATATAAATATGAAACTCTGGGCGAAATATATTACGGAGCGTTAATCTTTTCAAATGTTAACAATAACATTAAAACGTTTGAATTAAAACAGAATACGCAGTGTTTTTGCTCGGTCAAGTTGGCCCCCACATTCGGTTTTGTACTGTTTCTCAATAATTGTAGTTAATTGTGCTGGTTTTGTGCTCAATTGTGCCGGTGTTAGTGCGAATTGTGCTCTTTTCCATACATCAAAAAAAATTTAAATAAATCCGGGGGTTGAATTTATTTTTATTTTATTGTCACATAGGGCTTGCGCCTATAGTGACTGTGCGTCGGGGAATAGTAAGGTATCCCTGGGGACGGTTATAAATACCTATTCTACCTGGGATAAGGTGTTCTCGAGGAGAGTTTGACCCAAATAAATGCCGATGCTGGTAGTGGATCGATCTTTTATATTTGTGGGATGTCAAAAATACGTGCCTATTAATAATAACATCGAGCATCGACCTACTAAACTGGTAAAATATTAGTGATGCTGCATATTTTATTAATTGTATTTACAGGGCGATTATATTTTACCAGTTGACATTAATATTATTTCTATTTTTTTTTTTTTAATCTATTTATTATTTGACTATTTCACTAGAGTGTTTTACATTAGCAAAATGTCATAGGAATGGCTGGTTTCCTAGTTTCCTACTGACAAAACTCCTACCTGCTCCTACCTGGACAAAACCAACATGATGGTTTTTCAGCGACAAAATTTTTCGTGGTTAATGTAAAAAACTATTAGTGCGCGTGCACATTGGTGAGCGGTGAGCGGCGAGCGATGTGCGGCAAGCGATGAGCGTCGACGTAAAATATTTCGAACAGTGGATTGTAGATTAGAATGTGCACATTGCAATGAGCGGTGAGCATTGGCGCTGCGCGGTATCGCATCACGCCGCTCTGTTTTGGTTTTTGATCGAATTGCAAGCGGCACCGCGACAAGGATAGAGTAGATTGGAATGTAAATTGATATACGCAGGCACGCTTTTAATATGTCTTCCCAACAAGATGCTATCGACAGGGAGTTATTAATTTCCGAGGCCCAAAATCTCAATCAAGAACTGTTTTATGGAATGATAAAAACAAAAACCACAAAAAAACTGAAGTTACCAAAACACAGTCGCTGAAGGTTGATTGTCGCTACTGTTTGGAGAGAGAATGCAGTCACTGTAGGTATTTGTTTTCACTTACCTTAAATTTACGTAGAGTCTAGTAAATTGGTTTCTTTAAAATTGGTTCAGTTCTTTCGATTTCGACGCCTGTTCTCTACTTTGATTAAAATGTAGTCGGAAGTTTTGATGGACATACGAAGGAACTCAGAAAACCTAGACGAATTGCATCGAAATCCATGATTCGAATGATGAAATTTGGAATTCTCCAAATATTAGACGACTTTGATTTAATTGATGCACTCTTTTCATTTTCTTTTTGAATAAAAGTAATCGAGCTAAACGTGGGTTTTAAACTAATAATAGTTTAATCATCGGAGTAGACATCTTGCTAGTTGTGACAATTCTAAAAAAGCTCATAAAATAAACTTGTTAATGTGCACACAACACCGCGAGCGTTAGGACAGCTAAACACTCGCCGCTCAACGCGCACCGCTCATCGCTCGTTAATGTGCACGCGCACTTAGGCAATCCAAACCACGTGACACTCAAGATGGCGTGGCGGCCACACATGGGCCAAAAAACACAAAAAAATATCTAGTTTTTGCCCGATTTAATAGTATAGGTACCTAGTCAACAAATATTTTATAAAATAATCAAAATCAAAGTTGCAAGCAAGACTAAACAAAATAATTTAGAACACGCATAAAAACATATTCGAAACAAAATTGCTTGACCGCCACGCCATATTGAATTTTCCCATTTGACAGATGGATTGGATTGCCTAATTGAGTTTGACAAGTGTCACCTAAAGAAAATAAATTTTCCAAATGAAAATTTGGCTTGTTTTTCTCGTGAAAAAGTCCAGCCGAATACCACTCAAGAAAAAATTATGTAGGCAAAATTATTCTCTTGGCTTTATTCAAGTTTGTTGCTTTTTGGTAATTTCGCTCATGAAAATGTCATTCGCGAAATTGCCAAGCAACAAACTTTCATACCAGTCGAAAATTTTGCCAACAAAATTTTTTCTCTTGTGGTATTACATATGATTATTTCATTCATTATATAATAGACCTATCAGACAAGGTCATTTTTTGAATGAATTTTGTTTAAATAAGTGATTATTTCACAAGACCTTGTTTATCAGCGATTAAATTTTTGTTTACCTTTTTTTTGACAGAATTTTGATAGAAATATCTGACATTTTATAATAAATAGAACTCTTTGGATAGGATTGACGCCAACAATTCAATCCTAATTATTCAGGAAATAATATAGCCGTATACCACTCGACCTATAAATTTAAATGGATTAAACTATCCAAATATTTTTTGCATAATTTTGCTTTTTGGCAAATAGTTTCGTGCACAATAACTTTTATTAAGTTATTGTGCATTCAACTATTTTCCAAGCAAAATCATCCTCAAAATATGTTGGATAGTTCTATCGATTAAATTTAAAGCTCTTGTGATATAATATATGAATGTCCCTTCCCCGTTTTTTGTGATCTATTATTAATTTTTTTTTTTTGAAATCCATTTATTTTTTACCTCAAAACAGTACAGATTTTACTGGCACCGAGGACTAACAACAATTTTATAAAAATTTAACCAATCAGTAATGGGTTACTCTCTTTTCTATACAATATTAACAATAGTCGCCTCCCAGGTTAGTCCTATTTGGTTTTGTAATAGATTTTTAGGGCATGGTTTAATTTGGGCAGACTATCATCTTGATATCAGTGGAAAGGCGATTGAATTTTTGAATGCTTCTGTACACTGGAGAAACCTGATATGTTTTTGGTAGCACTATACCTATTTATTTGTGTTTGCCTATCAGGATCTTATGTTGTAGGAGTGAAAATTCCTGCTTCAATAAAAAAATTGGAAAATATTATGAATATAAAGAAAAATTCCACATACCTAAACGGGTTATTTGTGAAATACAAAACTATAAAATATATTTTATGCAGTAACCAATAAGTTCCATTTAATGGAGAAGATTCCGGTTTTCCGTGGATTCAACCACTTTATAATTGCCCCACTTCCTAATCCATGCTTAGACATCAAATCAATTTTTTAACAATTCCATCAGCGTGTCTTCTAATGTAGAATAAAAATCATAGCAGGTATCTATGAAAAAATATTTCAAAATTTCTTTATTTTGTAATAAGTAAGCTAAAAAAAAATGTCGTGATAGTCTTGTGATGTCTACGGTATGCCTTCGGGTATGACCCTTAGTACCTAGATACACATTATTTTCTGAAGCTCCACCCAGAGTTCATTTGTTCGTCTGGGTTGTTTGATCGTGCATTTTTTCCGAATCTGTAATTTCTTGTCTCTGCTCGCGTCATTTGCTGTGTCTTGGAAATATATAGGGTGACTGGTAAGTGGACGTATTCCTTTGAGGAGGTGAAAGTAGAGCCCATTTGCTATCGATCAAACATGATTTACCTCTAGGCATACCTATTTCAACGGTTTTAGAGATATTTTATTTATTTTTTAATTTTAAGAAAATCACTTTTTTGCGAGGTAAATATTTAAAATTAACGAAATAATAAGGAACGTACCTAATTAAGGTAAATTTTGACACACATATTTGACAATTTTTTTTTTGCAACACTTGGTATTAAAAACAAATCGAGTAACTTTTTCCTGATATAGGTTACTCTTACAAATAAAACTTATTTATTTAATAATAAAAAAAGAAGTTATTCTAAAATAATAAAGAATTTTCAAGAATAATTTGCACGTTTGATGTAATATGAAATTTTCGAAATTTTTAAGCATAACGTAATCATTAGGTTGTAACTTGACAAAAAAAGGTAAGTTTAAATCGAAATAATTTGATAGTTGACATTATTGTTTCCATAATATTCAATGCTGATATTTGTGTAAGTGTCTCAGCTTATAAATATTTAAAGAGCGACCTTTAAAAAAGCTTTTATCTTCTTCCCTTATTTTAAATATTTACCTCGCAAAGAAGTGAATTTCTTGGAAAAAAAAAATATATCTCAAAAACCGTTAAGAATGGTATAGAGGTAAATAATGTTCAATTGGTAGCAAATAGAATCTTCTTTTACCTCCTTAAAGGAATTCGTCCACTTACCAGTCACCCTTCGTTGTCCGACACCTAATTTCCATCCTCATCTATCGTCGCAATCCTCTGATGAGAGATTTCTTTCACTCATGGACTTTTGTATGGTCTTCTGCCATTCCAATTTTAGTCTTCCTCGTTTTCTTCTATCTGTTGGTTGCCAATGCAGCATTTTTCTGGGCCACCTGGGATTTGGCATTCGTTCTACGTGTCCGTACCAGGTAAGTTGTTTCCTTTCAAGGTCCTGAAATATCGTGCATTCTACTCCCATTTGTTGTTTTATATTATTATTCTTTATTTTCTCTCTTCGTGAGATTCGCATGGTTCTTCTAATAGCATCCATTTGAACTGCTTCCACTTTTTTCTTTTGTCTGTCTGTAATTCTTCAATTCTCGGCTCCATATAGAAGGCTGCTCTCGTAAATATTGAATTTTCTCTTCTTTGGGATTTCCTTGCTCCATAATATTCCATTTAGACATCCTATTACTTTTTTAGCTTTAACTTTTCGCTTTTCTATTTTTTTCATGTCCGTTCCGATATTGTCGAATGTGATACCTATAATAGATACTCATATTCTTCACATTGCAGAATTTCCTGACCATCGTCCACTTCCAAGTTTCCGTTCTGGGTGCCTACACATAAATATCTTCTTTTATTTATATTAACTCTCAGGCCCCATTCTTAGTACTCTTCTATCAGCTTTCTAATCATATATTGCATGTCCTCTTTGTCACTGGCCACTATGACCTGATCATCTGCAAACTGAAGAGTAAACAGGCACCTATCATTTATCTCTATACCCATTCCATGGATCTTCCTTTACCATTTTTCAGTGCTACTGCTACGTGTATTTTAAAAAGCGTAGGACAGATAATAACATTCTTGACGTAGTCCTTTATTCATTATAAATGTATCTGTGAGTTTTTTTTATCTATCTCAACTCTTGATTTTGAGTCTTTATATAGTTCTTTAAGTACCGTTATATAGGTTTGATTGATGTTGGATTGTTCTAATACCTTCCATAGTCTGGATACTGGGACTGTATCGTATGCTTTTCGTAGGTCCACAAATGTGAGGTGGGTTTCCAAATGTCTAGCAGATTTCTTTTTTATGACTTGTTTTATGCAAAATACGTTGTCCGTACCGTCCTGCTCTAAAGCCGCACTGCTCTTCTTCTTCTTGCTCTTTATAATCTTCTTCAGTGAGATCACACAGACTTCTACCGTATAGTCTGCTTAGTGTGCTTGTGACTGATATGCCCGATAGTTATTGCAATCCAGCTTATTTCCTTTTCTTGTGAATGGATGATATAAAAGCCGTTTTCCAGTCTTGGGGAACAGGATGTCCATTTAGGCATTTATTGATAATACATGTGGGACCTTTAAAGAGCTTCTCAGTTCCCCTTTTCAGCATTTCGGAGTAAATCCCTTCTGGGCCGCTAGCTTTACCTGACTTAAGATTCTTAACAGTCTTTTTTACTGTTTCTTCAGATATCTCAACTACTTCTCCATGTACTTTAATATGTCTTGAAGAATCTAATATTATATTCCGGTCTACTTTCTTGTAATAGACCTTTGTAGTGTTCTATCCATTGCTCTGGTTTAATAATTTGGATATTAGCTTACCTCTGATTATTTCCTTCCTCCTATGTAGGTGTTAATTTCTTCACATTTCTTATCCCATGACTCGTTCTTAGCTCTAGCACGTTCTTAGTTGTCTTTTTGTGTCTTTATAAACTTAAAGGTCTTGTTAATTTTTTTGTTGTTAGCCATTTCAGATATTTTTGCTTCTTCTCTTGGACTAACAGCTCTATCTCCTCGTTCCTCCAGTATTTCTTGTTCGTATTTTTTTCCTCCGTTCCTATTGCTTCTTGGGTATCTTCTATTACACTCCTTATGATGTTCTCATAGAGTTCATTGAAGGAACATTCTTCAGGGTTCAATAGTTAGTTCACTGTCGAGTGGCCTCTGATATAGAAATATAGTGCTGTCATCTCTAAAACTGTCAAAGTTGTACTTTATTGTATCCACTGTGTCTGTAAGTATGACATTGGTGTGTTGTTCCTCTGGGTTTTTGTTCGTTTTCCTAAATTGTAACTTTATATTGGCTACTACTAAAAAATTATCTGACCCGCAACTTATTCCTCTTAGGACTCTTACGTCGTTTATCTCTATGTTTGTTTCGTGTTTGCTTATCACATGTGTAGCGGTGAATATTTTTGTGTTTGAAAAATCCATTGTTTATTCCAAGATTGTGGGTCTCACAGAGATATATGAGCCTTTGGCCATTATCATTGATTATTTCTTCTCCAAATGGTCCTACAACTGGGCTATTGTTCGTCCTTCCCGTTCTTCAATTGAAATCACCTATCATTATGATTTCTCTATTTCTTCCAATATCTACTAGGATTTCATCCAATTTGTCAAAGGACTCGTGCTTAATGCCGCCTCTTTCGTCCTCTGATGGAGCGTAGGCTGCTATAATGGTGAGGTTATAGCCATGTAGTTTCAAGTTGACCGTTAGGATATTTTCATCTTCAGCTTCCCAGTCGTTAATTTTTGAAACTTGGCAAGATTGTGGATTTGGTGGTCTCAAATATGAGGGTTTGCGACCAAATGCGTCCACCGCTTGACCATCTTGAAGAAGTGGTGGCCAAAATCAGTTTTTGATGTTTACCTGGCTTTTTATAGGTTTTTCAGATGAAAATATATAGAAGATAAAATTTGCTACATTGTCCGATCCTTCTGCTTCAGATTGTTATGTTTTTTTTCCATTTCAGAGTTTTTTGCAACTAATTTCTAGCTGATTTCTTGGGATCAACTTTTGCCTTAATGAAATCCACTCTTAGCAGCTTGCACGTTCTAAAACATCTCTCTGACTGTTAGAACGCTTAAAATTATATAACAATGTGATTGTACTCTCCTTGCCTCACAAAAAATTTACCACAAGGCCTGAAAATATTCAATTTCATATTCATGTATAGGCAATTCTGACAGTTCTTTCATTGAATTCAGGTTACATTTAATAAGCTCTCAGATAAAAAAAATATCTGGGTCAAATCGTTCCCCTCCCTTATTATACCGCATGTCTTCAACTCGCATCAAAAAAGATTCTCGAGCCCCCGCAGTTTTGCGAGAGCCACTTTTTGCTATGGTAGAATATTTCTGAGTCTGGGCGGACTGATATATTATCACACAGCTGTCTCCCTCTCTATCGCTCTTTCTCCCTCTCGCTTTGCGACACTGAGATAGATTCATGAGATACGATTTATAAAGGGTCCCATTGGGTATTTTCTATAGCGGCGTTGGATGCCCGCCCAGGAGCCTCCCCCCGAGTTGTCGAATGTATCGGAAATTTATAGCAATTAGGAGTTTTTGTGTGCAGGCGCGATGTCAAGCCGTTTTATGTAATATGCATTAGGTTTTTCGGTTTTGCCCGTTACTGGTATTTTGTACGGTTTTGTCCTATTGTTTGTCGAACACAATGGAAAGTGGTTTCGACTACGACTATACTTTATCTGATGGTCATCGATATCGACGGAAATTGACATTTTTTCTTTGCTTTCCGATACTAGTTCATGGGATTTGGGATATGTGAAGCTTCGTTTTCAGGATAATATTTCCATGAATGAACTTGCATGGCAGCTGATGGCGTTCGATGAGCGATGAATATATTTTATGGCGATTGCCACTTCTAGATTTTCTTTTCATTTAAAGGCTCTAATTTTGTGTCAAAGCTGTTCAATTTTAATGGAGATTATCAGGGTTGTCTAAAATTTAACTGGTGAACTCAACAAAACTTGTGGGAAGTATGAAATCAGGATAAAAAGCTCAAGTAAATCGAAGATACAAAAACATCATCAACATCATAAGTGCACCTACGACCTTGCCGGTGATAGGTCAATAAACTGTAAAACTGAAAATGTGTAATACTTTTATTCAGTGGCGGCTGGTGAGAGGAAAAGTTGGCGGTGCACACACTCAGGGGGGAAGTCCCAGAGGTTGTTTTTTTTTGTTGTTGTTTTGTTCCACATTTCTCGTACATTGAGCACCCCACGCTTTTTACCGGTGTGAAACTAGCAGCCGCATTACAGCAGCCAAAGTGTGAAGTTGGCAGCCAGTTACAGCAGCCAAAATGTGAAGTTAGCAGCCTGTTTTAGCAGCCATTTTTAAGACAACATGGATAATGTCATAGCTAAATTTTAAACTTTTGTTTCGAAAAATATAAATTTTTCTCCATTCGCCTGCGTGATTATAAAGACGCAGAAGAATCGAAAAAAAAAAATGTAGGTCGTGAAAAATGAAGTTCCGCGATTAAACTTGGTAGTATCATTGACGATGTCTTAAAGTACTCCTATACCGAGTCTCATCTCCTTAGGCCCCGTCTGACATGGAGAAAACGGGACATAATGGAAAAAATCGATAAAAAATCAAAAGTCACTTTCAAAAATGGTGTTCCGCGATTAAACTTGGCAGTATCATTGATGATATCCTAAAGAACTCCTATACAAAGTCTCATCTCCTTAGGCCCCGTCTAACATGGAGAAAACGGGACATAATGGAAATATCGATAAAAAAATCAAAAGTCACTTTCAAAAATGGTGTTCCGCGATTAAACTTGGCAGTATCATTGATGATATCCTAAAGAACTCCTATACAAAGTCTCATCTCCTTAGGCCCCGTCTGACATGGAGAAAACGGGACATAATGGAAATATCGATAAAAAATCAAAAGTCACTTTCAAAAATGGTGTTCCGCGATTAAACTTGGCAGTATCATTGATGATATCCTAAAGAACTCCTATACAAAGTCTCATCTCCTTAGGCCCCCGTCTAACATGGAGAAAACGGGACATAATGGAAATATCGATAAAAAATCAAAAGTCACTTTCAAAAATGGTGTTCCGCGATTAAACTTGGCAGTATCATTGATGATATCCTAAAGAACTCCTATACAAAGTCTCATCTCCTTAGGCCCCGTCTGACATGGAGAAAACGGGACATAATGGAAATATCGATAAAAAATCAAAAGTCACTTTCAAAAATGGTGTTCCGCGATTAAACTTGGCAGTATCAGTGATGATATCCTAAAGAACTCCTATACAAAGTCTCATCTCCTTAGGCCCCGTCTAACATGGAGAAAACGGGACATAATGGAAATATCGATAAAAAATCAAAAGTCACTTTCAAAAATGGTGTTCCGCGATTAAACTTGGCAGTATCATTGATGATATCCTAAAGAACTCCTATACTGAGTCTCATCTCCTTAGGCCCCGTCTGACATGGAGAAACCGGGACATAATGGAAAAATCGATAAAAAATCAAAAGTCACTTTCAAAAATGGTGTTCCGCGATTTTTTAAGACAACATCAGGGATACTGCCAACTTTAATCGCGGAACTCCATTTTTGAAAGTGACTCTTGATTTTTTTATCGATATTTCCATTATGTCCCGTTTTCTCCATGTTAGACGGGGGCCCTAAGGAGATGAGACTTTGTATAGGAGTTCTTTAGGATATCATCAATGATACTGCCAAGTTTAATCGCGGAACACCATTTTTGAAAGTGACTTTTGATTTTTTATCGATATTTCCATTATGTCCCGTTTTCTCCATGTCAGACGGGGCCTAAGGAGATGAGACTCGGTATAGGAGTTCTTTAGGACATCATCAATGATACTGCCAAGTTTAATCGCGGAACACCATTTTTGAAAGTTACTTTTGATTTTTTATCGATTTTTCCATTATCTCCCGTTTTCTCCATGTCAGACGGGGCCTAAGGAGATGAGACTCGGTATAGATGTTCTTTAGGACATCATCAATGATACTGCCAAGTTTAATCGCGGAACACCATTTTTGAAAGTTACTTTTGATTTTTTATCGATTTTTCCATTATCTCCCGTTTTTCTCCATGTCAGACGGGGCCTAAGGAGATGAGACTCGGTATAGATGTTCTTTAGGGACATCATCAATGATACTGCCAAGTTTAATCGCGGGAACACTATTTTTGAAAGTGGACTTTTGATTTTTTATCGATTTTTTCCATTATGTCCCGTTTTCTCCATGTTAGACGGGGCCTAAGGAGATGAGACTCGGTATAGGAGTTCTTTAGGACATCATCAATGATACTGCCAAGTTTAATCGCGGAACACCATTTTTGAAAGTTACTTTTGATTTTTTATCGATTTTTCCATTATCTCCCGTTTTCTCCATGTCAGACGGGGCCTAAGGAGATGGGACTCGGTATAGGAGTTCTTTAGGACATCGTCAATGATACTACCAAGTTTAATCGCGGAACACCATTTTTGAAAGTTACTTTTGATTTTTTATCGATTTTTCCATTATGTCCCGTTTTCTCCATGTTAGACGGGGCCTAAGGAGATGAGACTCGGTAATAGGAGTTCT
The DNA here is from genome assembly GCA_917834065.1 of Ceutorhynchus assimilis. Lineage (NCBI taxonomy): Eukaryota > Metazoa > Arthropoda > Insecta > Coleoptera > Curculionidae > Ceutorhynchus > Ceutorhynchus assimilis. Next base: position 17,440,692 of record OU892279.1, read on the forward strand.
TTAGGACATCATCAATGATACTGCCAAGTTTAATCGCGGAACACCATTTTTGAAAGTTACTTTTGATTTTTTATCGATTTTTCCATTATGTCCCGTTTTCTCCATGTCAGACGGGGGGCCTAAGGAGATGGGACTCGGTATAGGAGTTCTTTAGGACATCGTCAATGATACTGCCAAGTTTAATCGCGGAACACCATTTTTGAAAGTTACTTTTGATTTTTTATCGATTTTTTCCATTATGTCCCGTTTTCTCCATGTCAGACGGGGGCCTAAGGAGATGAGACTCGGTATAGGAGTTCTTTAGGACATCATCAATGATACTGCCAAGTTTAATCGCGGAACACCATATTTGAAAGTTACTTTTGATTTTTATCGATTTTTCCATTATGTCCCGTTTTCTCCATGTCAGACGGGGCCTAAGGAGATGAGACTCGGTATAGGAGTTCTTTAGGACATCGTCAATGATACTGCCAAGTTTAATCGCGGAACACCATTTTTGAAAGTTACTTTTGATTTTTTATCGATTTTTCCATTATGTCCCGTTTTCTCCATGTTAGACGGGGCCTAAGGAGATGAGACTCGGTATAGGAGTTCTTTAGGATATCATCAATGATACTGCCAAGTTTAATCGCGGAACACCATTTTTGAAAGTGACTTTTGATTTTTTATCGATATTTCCATTATGTCCCGTTTTCTCCATGTCAGACGGGGGCCTAAGGAGATGAGACTCGGGTATAGGAGTTCTTTAGGACATCATCAATGATACTGCCAAGTTTAATCGCGGAACACCATATTTGAAAGTTACTTTTGATTTTTTATCGATTTTTCCATTATGTCCCGTTTTCTCCATGTCAGACGGGGGCCTAAGGAGATGAGACTCGGTATAGGAGTTCTTTAGGACATCGTCAATGATACTACCAAGTTTAATCGCGGAACACCATTTTTGAAAGTTACTTTTGATTTTTTATCGATTTTTCCATTATGTCCCGTTTTCTCCATGTTAGACGGGGCCTAAGGAGATGAGACCTCGGTATAGGAGGTTCTTTAGGACATCGTCAATGATACTACCAAGTTTAATCGCGGAACACCATATTTGAAAGTTACTTTTGATTTTTTATCGATTTTTCCATTATGTCCCGTTTTCTCCATGTCAGACGGGGCCTAAGGAGATGAGACTCGGTATAGGAGTTCTTTAGGACATCATCAATGATACTGCCAAGTTTAATCGCGGAACACCATATTTGAAAGTTACTTTTGATTTTTTATCGATTTTTCCATTATGTCCCGTTTTCTCCATGTCAGACGGGGCCTAAGGAGATGAGACTCGGTATAGGAGTTCTTTAGGACATCGTCAATGATACTACCAAGTTTAATCGCGGAACACCATTTTTGAAAGTTACTTTTGATTTTTTATCGATTTTTTCCATTATGTTCCCGTTTTCTCCATGTTAGACGGGGCCTAAGGAGATGAGACTCGGTATAGGAGTTCTTTTAGGACATCGTCAATGATACTACCAAGTTTAATCGCGGAACACCATATTTGAAAGTTACTTTTGATTTTTTATCGATTTTTCCATTATGTCCCGTTTTCTCCATGTCAGACGGGGCCTAAGGAGATGAGACTCGGTATAGGAGTTCTTTAGGACATCATCAATGATACTGCCAAGTTTAATCGCGGAACACCATATTTGAAAGTTACTTTTGATTTTTTATCGATTTTTTCCATTATGTCCCGTTTTCTCCATGTCAGACGGGGCCTAAGGAGATGAGACTCGGTATAGGAGTTCTTTAGGACATCGTCAATGATACTACCAAGTTTAATCGCGGAACACCATTTTTGAAAGTTACTTTTGATTTTTTATCGATTTTTCCATTATCTCCCGTTTTCTCCATGTCAGACGGGGCCTAAGGAGATGGGACTCGGGTATAGGAGTTCTTTAGGACATCGTCAATGATACTGCCAAGTTTAATCGCGGAACACCATTTTTGAAAGTTACTTTTGATTTTTTATCGATTTTTCCATTATGTCCCGTTTTCTCCATGTCAGACGGGGCCTAAGGAGATGAGACTCGGTATAGGAGTTCTTTAGGACATCATCAATGATACTGCCAAGTTTAATCGCGGAACACCATATTTGAAAGTTACTTTTGATTTTTTATCGATTTTTCCATTATGTCCCGTTTTCTCCATGTCAGACGGGGCCTAAGGAGATGAGACTTTGTATAGGAGTTCTTTAGGATATCATCAATGATACTGCCAAGTTTAATCGCGGAACACCATTTTTGAAAGTTACTTTTGATTTTTTATCGATTTTTCCATTATCTCCCGTTTTCTCCATGTCAGACGGGGCCTAAGGAGATGGAACTCGGTATAGGAGTTCTTTAGGACATCGTCAATGATACTACCAAGGTTTAATCGCGGAAACACCATTTTTGAAAGTTACTTTTGATTTTTTATCGATTTTTCCATTATGTCCCGTTTTCTCCATGTTAGACGGGGGCCTAAGGAGATGAGACTCGGTATAGGAGTTCTTTAGGACATCGTCAATGATACTACCAAGTTTAATCGCGGAACACCATATTTGAAAGTTACTTTTGATTTTTTTATCGATTTTTCCATTATGTCCCGTTTTCTCCATGTCAGACGGGCCTAAAGAGATGAGACTCGGTATAGGAGTTCTTTAGGACATCATCAATGATACTGCCAAGTTTAATCGCGGAACACCATATTTGAAAGTTACTTTTGATTTTTTTATCGATTTTTCCATTATGTCCCGTTTTCTCCATGTCAGACGGGGCCTAAGGAGATGAGACTCGGTATAGGAGTTCTTTAGGACATCGTCCAATGATACTACCAAGTTTTAATCGCGGAACACCATTTTTGAAAGTTACTTTTGATTTTTTATCGATTTTTCCATTATCTCCCGTTTTCTCCATGTCAGACGGGGCCTAAGGAGATGGGACTCGGTATAGGAGTTCTTTAGGACATCGTCAATGATACTGCCAAGTTTAATCGCGGAACACCATTTTTGAAAGTTACTTTTGATTTTTTATCGATTTTTCCATTATGTCCCGTTTTCTCCATGTCAGACGGGGCCTAAGGAGATGAGACTCGGTATAGGAGTTCTTTAGGACATCATCAATGATACTGCCAAGTTTAATCGCGGAACACCATATTTGAAAGTTACTTTTGATTTTTTATCGATTTTTCCATTATGTCCCGTTTTCTCCATGTCAGACGGGGCCTAAGGAGATGAGACTCGGTATAGGAGTTCTTTAGGACATCGTCAATGATACTGCCAAGTTTAATCGCGGAACACCATTTTTGAAAGTTACTTTTGATTTTTTATCGATTTTTCCATTATGTCCCGTTTTCTCCATGTTAGACGGGGCCTAAGGAGATGAGACTCGGTATAGGAGTTCTTTAGGACATCATCAATGATACTGCCAAGTTTAATCGCGGAACACCATTTTTGAAAGTTACTTTTGTTTTTTTATCGATTTTTCCATTATGTCCCGTTTTCTCCATGTCAGACGGGGCCTAAGGAGATGAGACTCGGTATAGGAGTTCTTTAGGACATCGTCAATGATACTACCAAGTTTAATCGCGGAACACCATTTTTGAAAGTTACTTTTGATTTTTTTATCGATTTTTCCATTATCTCCCGTTTTCTCCATGTCAGACGGGGCCTAAGGAGATGGGACTCGGTATAGGAGTTCTTTAGGACATCGTCAATGATACTACCAAGTTTAATCGCGGAACACCATTTTTGAAAGTTACTTTTGATTTTTTATCGATTTTTCCATTATCTCCCGTTTTCTCCATGTCAGACGGGGCCTAAGGAGATGGAACTCGGTATAGGAGTTCTTTAGGACATCGTCAATGATACTGCCAAGTTTAATCGCGGAACACCAATTTTGAAAGTTACTTTTGATTTTTTATCGATTTTTTCATTATGTCCCGTTTTCTCCATGTTAGACGGGGCCTAAGGAGATGAGACTCGGTATAGGAGTTCTTTAGGACATCATCAATGATACTGCCAAGTTTAATCGCGGAACACCATTTTTGAAAGTTACTTTTGATTTTTTATCGATTTTTCCATTATCTCCCGTTTTCTCCATGTCAGACGGGGCCTAAGGAGATGGGACTCGGTATAGGAGTTCTTTAGGACATCGTCAATGATACTGCCAAGTTTAATCGCGGAACACCATTTTTGAAAGTTACTTTTGATTTTTTATCGATTTTTCCATTATGTCCCGTTTTCTCCATGTCAGACGGGGGCCTAAGGAGATGAGACTCGGTATAGGAGTTCTTTAGGACATCATCAATGATACTGCCAAGTTTAATCGCGGAACACCATATTTGAAAGTTACTTTTGATTTTTTATCGATTTTTCCATTATGTCCCGTTTTCTCCATGTCAGACGGGGCCTAAGGAGATGAGACTCGGTATAGGAGTTCTTTAGGACATCATCAATGATACTGCCAAGTTTAATCGCGGAACACCATATTTGAAAGTTACTTTTGATTTTTATATCGATTTTTCCATTATGTCCCGTTTTCTCCATGTCAGACGGGGCCTAAGGAGATGAGACTCGGTATAGGAGTTCTTTAGGACATCGTCAATGATACTACCAAGTTTAATCGCGGAACACCATTTTTGAAAGTTACTTTTGATTTTTTATCGATTTTTCCATTATCTCCCGTTTTCTCCATGTCAGACGGGGCCTAAGGAGATGGGACTCGGTATAGGAGTTCTTTAGGACATCGTCAATGATACTACCAAGTTTAATCGCGGAACACCATTTTTGAAAGTTACTTTTGATTTTTTATCGATTTTTCCATTATCTCCCGTTTTCTCCATGTCAGACGGGGCCTAAGGAGATGGAACTCGGTATAGGAGTTCTTTAGGACATCGTCAATGATACTGCCAAGTTTAATCGCGGAACACCATTTTTGAAAGTTACTTTTGATTTTTTATCGATTTTTTCATTATGTCCCGTTTTCTCCATGTTAGACGGGGCCTAAGGAGATGAGACTCGGTATAGGAGTTCTTTAGGACATCATCAATGATACTGCCAAGTTTAATCGCGGAACACCATTTTTGAAAGTTACTTTTGATTTTTTATCGATTTTTTCCATTATCTCCCGTTTTCTCCATGTCAGACGGGGCCTAAGGAGATGGGAATCGGTATAGGAGTTCTTTAGGACATCGTCAATCATACTGCCAAGTTTAATCGCGGAACACCATTTTTGAAAGTTACTTTTGATTTTTTATCGATTTTTCCATTATGTCCCGTTTTCCTCCATGTCAGACGGGGCCTAAGGAGATGAGACTCGGTATAGGAGTTCTTTAGGACATCGTCAATGATACTACCAAGTTTAATCGCGGAACTCCATTTTTCACGACCTACATTTTTTTTTTCGATTCTTCTGCGTCTTTATAATCACGCAGGCGAATGGAGAAAAATTTATATTTTTCGAAACAAAAGTTTAAAATTTAGTTATGACATTATCCATGTTGTCTTGAAAATGGCTGCTAAAACAGGCTGCTAACTTCACATTTTGGCTGCTGTAACTGGCTGCCAACTTCACACTTTGGCTGCTGTAATGCGGCTGCTAGTTTCACACCGATACGCTTTTTTCACAATAATTCTAATATTTTTTGTTCATTAATATTTTCTGTTTATATTAAAAATTATTTTTCACTTTTTAGTTCAATTTACTATAAAAGCGTGTTTTTTAGTTTTTTTAAACTATATTTATTTTTCACTTTTTAGTTCGATGTATTATTTTGTTGTTCATTTTTTTATTTTGAAGAAAAAACTTTAATTCTTATTTGTGTTTTGTTTATATTTTGTGGGATTATTGAGATTATGGGAGGAATGGTTAACATTGTTGACATAAAGACACAATCAAAAAATTATGGTGTGACCGGTGCGACACCTGGAGTGTGCCCGAAGTACTTTCTGAACGGCACAGAGTGCGCGCACTCGGTGTGCCTATAGCATTTATGAATGGCTAGTGCGTCGCACCGGTATCACACTCACACTGAGTGTGTCATTCCTGAATTCGCCCCAGAGATTTCCAGACTTTTGCAGACATTCCAGAGTTTTCCAGATTTTTTCCAGATTTATCCAGACTTGTAAAGACTGATCCGGATTCTGGAAAATGATCCCCAGGTCTTTTGGGACCTTTTCCAGAATTTTCCCGACCCTTTCAAGAAGTTTCCAGGCCTTTTCCAGACGTTTCCAGAGATTTCCAGACTTTTCTAGACAATATCCAGACTTATCCAGAGTTTTACAGACTTCATCCAGATTTATCCAGCCCTTATCCAGACTTGTACAGACTGCTCCGAATTCTAGAAAATGATCCCCAGGTCTTTCGGGACTTTTTCCAGAAATTTTCCGAACCTTTCAAGAAGTTTTCAGGCCTTTTCCAGATGTTTCCAGACTTTTCCAGACATTATCCAGACTTATCCAGAGCTTTCCAGAGTTTTCCAGACTTCATCCAGATTTATCCAGACTTTATCCAGACTTGTCCAGATTCTAGAAAATGATCCCCAGGTCTATTGGGACCTTTTCCAGAATTTTTCCAACCATTTCCAAGTCTTTTCCAGAAGTTTCCAGAGATTTCCAGGCTTTTCCAGACAATATCCAGACTTATCCAGAGTTTTACAGACTTTATCCAGACTTGTACAGACTGATCCGGATTCTGGAAAATGATCCCTAGGTCTTTTGGGACCTTTGGCAGAATTTTTCCGACCCTTTCCAGAAATTTCCAGTCTCTTTTCAGACGTTTCCAGAGATTTCCAGACTTTTCCAGACATTTTCCAGACTTTTCCAGGCTTTATCCAGATTTATCCAGACTTGTACAGACTGCTCCAGACCTTATCCAGTCCTTTCCTGACCTCCCTGGACTTCTTCCAAACACTTGCCCGACTTGTTCCAGATCACTTGGCTTGTTCCAGGTTCTTGTTCATACACTTCCCAAGAGTCCAAAAGTTCGCACGCATTCCTATGTACCCGTGCGATAAACAAACTTTGATATAGGTGAAGCTAATATAAGCGTGTTTGCGCCAGTGCCACGGCCCCTTGGCCCCTTAAGGCCAGCCGCCACTGCTTTTATTGATAATTAAAGTAAATTGAGTTCAACACCATTCAAATGCAAATTTGGATGCTCCGTCTTGAACACATAACACACAAAACAGGTACTGATATTTTATCGATTTGAAGAAACTATCAAACTGATCGAAATTACATGAGGCTTGTTTCAAGTACCTAACTGTCGAATGGTTTTACACAGATTGGATAAGGCATTCTGAGACAATCCAACGACCTGTCAAAAATGGAGCCTGGTTTGCACTCAAACAACCAAAACTATATTTTCTTGTGGCGAGAATTTTACACACGTGACTTAAAATTAATTTTATATAAATTAAACACGCGCCAACGGCCAAAAATTTTCATTAATATGCTCTTGGAGCTATTTTCTGAACTGCCCCTTGCAGGCAGTAAAGCAATGGCTGTTATGCACTTGGTTTTCCTTTGTCTAAGATTTATTTTGTCCTTTGTTTTATAACCACTCGGAGTATACATTTATGAAAATTTTGCTGTGCGGTTTTCAATTCCAGGCGAAGCTCTGTTCATCTCTTACCTGAAAAGTCTCGGAATTTGATACGTTTTATTTTGGTCTGTGAAATTCAAATGATAATGATCCATAAGATTTATTAATTTCATAATTATTTTTTGAAATAAAAATAAAGTAGTAGAATCTACACAATCTTTCTAGAACTGAATAAAAGAATTCTGAAAATAAAAATAGTAAAATAGTAAACTTGATAATAACAGCTCGCAAGGTACCTACCTAGATTCTAGATTAATATGAATTTAACATTGGCATCAACAGCTGATGACGTCATAATTCAACCATAAAAATCACCAAAATATCGCTTATGCGAATGGTTATAAGCATTTTGGAAAGGTTACTGTAACCAGTTAACAAGGCTCAGTCGGCGATTACCCTAATAGTTTCAGTATTATGTGAAAACATAAGCATCTATGCATAGACAATCTAGGATAAATATTATTGGCATAATCACATAGTGTTAAACTAAATGATATTTTAGAACCAAAAAATGGCATATAATAGGTAACAGAAGGAAAATTCCTAACACGATTTTCTTACAAACATTATTAGACTTTTTTTGCACACCCTGTATTTTAGAATAATAAAAATGAGGCAGTACATTTTTTCAATCGTAAATAATGAAATGGCACGAAGGTAGTCATACTTTTTGAGGACGCATTTTGAATACCTACCTAGCAAGAAAAAGTTTATTACATGTATAGAATCACTCAAAACATAAAATAAGCGGCAATTCTGTAAATGGAATCGTTATAACAATGTAAGTATTGCAATATATTAGGTACTGGCGAAAATAGGTCATGAAGAAATAACTACAGAAGGAAGCATCAAATGGATTTTGAACAGAAAAAATAGAGAGTAGGTACCATACAAGGTCACCACATTCACACAAAATTCTAAAAAAATACTGCTTTAAGAAAAAATAGATGAAAAGGCGATAAGAATAATGGAAGAAATATAAGGAAAAAGCAAACACCACTGTCCAGTTTTATAGTGATAAATGGCATTCAAACGAGCATCCAAATTAGGCTATGAAAAATGAGTTTACGTAATATGAAAACAAATCAAAATAGTTATTTATTATACAAGACGGTAAAAAGATGCTTTACCTGTGAGTGGAAAATGTTGATTCACGAGCGACGAAGGAGCGAGTGGATTAATTTCACGAACAGATAAAGCTTTTTTACCATCGTGTGTAATATTCTATTTTATTCTTGAGCAACTTTTTATTTATCACAATTACTAAAATCATAAACTAAAATGTGCTAAAATTTTACATAGATTATGACAAGTTGACAAAGTACCTAACAAACTGACTCATTTCTGGTGTTGTCAATCATGCAACATAACAGATTTCTGTCAAAAACACTATAATTATCATAAAAGATTTGAACAAGTGGGCAAAATTAACGTATGAGTGGGTAAAATTGACGTATGAGTGGGTAAAAATTGTTCGATTTCACTACTTCAAATAAAGTGTTACTTTAACAACGAGTTTTGAGTCGATTAAATGATAGTTTACCATTCGCGATAGAATAAAAAAAAATAAGCAACTGGAAAATGTTCCAATATTTCTGTCAAGATATTCAGTCTCGAGTCTTGAGCAATACCAATATCCACTCTCACAATCCCAAAACGTATAATATTTAAAAAAAAAACTGTAAAAACCGGACGACGAACAAAATACCATAAAGAAGTTCTAGCCGAAGATAGAGCCAACGAACGAACGGATATCGATAAAAACAAAACGACCGACCAAAATCGTATACAAGTTTGCAGCGGAAACTTTTTCCATGGGGGTGCAACGAAAAGCGATAAATATGGCTCTCGCTAAGCATGATAATATGCTGCCTGAAAAATATGCTGTTTACGAGCTCAGCTTGTAAAATCGCGTTCCTGGAGGTAATGTACAATAATGCACTTCGGTCCACTCGCTTTATACAACTTGTCCTTTGAGAACCCTATCCTTAGTGTCAAGGCAAATGAAAATATGTAAATGCAATTTTGATATTGTTTCAGTATGGTATGGACGGTATGGTGCATTGTCATAGAAAAGCCGAAAGCCAATTACACCAACATGTTTCCATTTTTTAAACGGTTTTATTTAGCTTGACATGTTTTTTTTTTTTTTTTTTTTGGGTCAAATCTTACGATTAACACTTTCTGTGGACCAATTTTGATGAACAGTAGTAATGGAGGTCCGATAGCAATATGATATGAAAAAAATTGAGGAGTAGGGGGTGGTTCAGGGGTGTAAAGGGGAGAAATTCATAACTTTGGAACCAAAACAGATACGAACATGCGGTTTTTAGATTTATGATTTGATCTGGGTGACATAATTTTTGAAAAAAAAAGGGTTAGGTGGTGGGTGTGAAGGGGATGAGTTCATAACTGTGAATTTCTTTTTGATCGAGACTTGAAATCTAGTGTTTAGTTCTTTTATTTATATAGGGAGAAGAAACAAGTCTCTTGGCATCAATGTATTTGGTTGTAAAGTTTATTTAACAATTACACATCAAAATGTAACCTATATTAGTACTAAAACCCGATTACCAATAATTAAGTCTCGATTGACATTAAAGATAAGTTAAAAAAGTCCCGATTGAAAATTTAGTTCGGAGGTTGATTCAAGAATGATCTTTGAGGAAAAAGCTAGAAAATATAATATAATATGGAAACTTAATAACTATGCTGAGTAAGCGGAATGCTGAATAAGCGGTATGGTAGCTTTGTTACAGATCGGTGGCGCGACAGTAGCAGCAAAGCAGCGGCGTAACATAACATATTCCTCCCCCGTTAAAATGAATCAATAGGTTGATTTGATTGATTAATTTTATTTCCCTTTGAAAATTGATGGTCTCCCTCTTGGCATCAGAGGGTTTCGGTATTGCTGAGTATCATCTGGTTTGTTAGTGGTACATACAATGGTGGTACTGACAACTGCTTTCAACTCGAGCGCTTCTGGTTCTTGTCGAGCTCTTAGAATTTGCTGTAAAAATCTGACAGGTTCATTGGAATTCAAGAAGATGTTGCTGTTGGATAGAGATGAATCATGATTCCATGTGTAACCGTTTTTGCGGGGAAAAATCGACCGAAATAAGGTATCCATCTACAGCTACAGCAGTACTTGGAACAGATGTTTGCTACAGAAAGGATGGTGTTGAAGATTGGGTGATATATGGAACCAAATGGCTTATTAATTTCATTTTGCTAAGTTTCTTCCAACTTTTCCAGTGTGTGCTTTGCATGACGTAATTCATCTATACCATTTCCAGTATTATTTCACACTAGTCACACTAGTGAAATTTGATTTCAAGTTAATGAAAACTAAATTCACATCCGTGAAATCTGATTTCGCTCAAATGAAAATTGATTTCAAAGTAACGAAAACTAATTTCACACTTGTGAAAATAAATTTTTCACAAACGAAATTTATTTTCACATTCCTGAAAATGCATTTCAAACTCACCCTAATTGATAGGTACTCATTTTTAAGAGAAGAAAGCTGTGGTTTTGAAAAACGTCAAACTTTGAACTTAAAGCATACTCATAGTTGAAAGTTTGACGTTTGTCAAAGCTTTCTTTTCTTTGACATATACGTTTATATAGCAGTTCTTGTTAGAGTTGACGATAGTGATAAAAAAATAATATCGATAGTTTCGATAATCATGGTGGTGAATATCGAAACTATCGATAAATTATCGATAGTTTCAAACAAAAAACAAATTATTGATATGTTTTATTTTTTCATGGAAAGAATCATTATCGTATTAAATCTTGATCGGTACTACAAACTTCCAAAAACAAACAAGAACCTAAATTGGTAACTTCAAATAAACAACCTATAGCTCTGTTCCAGCATTGGTTCCAACCGATATGAGAACCATTCTAAAACGGTTATTTCCAGTCGATCAATTCATTTGTCAAGTAGGTTGAACGTTCAACTTATTGAAAAATAGATGGGCAACTGGAAATTACTGGTTCTGGAACGGTTAGCATGTCGGTTGAAACCGAGCTTGTTATCAAACTCAACCAATAAGTCGCCGCTCTGAGAGTCTGTCGCAGGGTTGGATGAGCTTAGACAAACTGGCCCTGGCAATTCTTTTCATCCAGCCCTCCCTTGGACAGCAAGTATGAAAAATGGGTTTCAAAAATTTTACTGTAAAGAATTTTGGAATTTTCATTTTCGATCAGGGGCGTCGCGTCGGGGGGGGTAATGGGGGTAATTACCCCCCCCCCCCCAGGATCCAAAATTCAAGGGAAAAATCGCGATGCCCAAAAGAAAATAAATAATAATATTAAAGAAAATACCTTTTTTTTTTGTTTTATTTTCCTCACAAAGGAAATTATTATTCTGGAAAAGTGAATGACCTTGAAATTGACAAAAAATTTAGCCTGCGGCGCGTTAGCGGGGGGTCGCATCTTCCCATTACCCCCCCTAGACTGCAAGTTACGTGTCGCCACTGTTTTCGATATTATTACATATAGATAGGTCACGGTCCCATTGTGACAAACAAATAGGACTTAACGTTTTCTCTTCCCTTAATTGCTCCTTGCATTACATTCCATTATCTTTTGTCTGTCAAGTGACTACTCTTATGGCTAGGATGTTTGAGAGAGATAGGTTGCCTGATAAGTGTATGACGTCATCTGGGGTGCCTCATCAAGGCAGGAAAACTGAGGTCCAAAAGTAACCACTTTTCCAGGAACCAGAGTGAGGTTGATTTCAGATTACTTTCGGATCGCTTTTCTGTCGTTTCCACATCTTTATTTTTGGTTGAGGAGCGATGATTAACTCTCAGATTTGACTGGATTTGACCCATTTCCCAAAATCATAAATACTTGCTTCTTGGTGTTACTAATTAGGTACCAAGGTCGTGTGTATAAATCGTGTAATTGTGAGACGAAATCGTGTAAAACTATGTAATTTGACCAGCATATCGTGTAATTTCACAAATTCAGATTGGCAACACTGCATTCTCAATTAAACCGTCACCAGTGGTTTCGGACCTCACGCATAATATTCAGTTTAAAGCCTAGTACTCATAACTGCGAAATTCGCATTTTTTTGACATTACGTTGACATTTTGATGTTTTATGCGTGTATCAAACGTCAAATTGTTGAAGCAATGTCAAAAAAATGCGAATTTCGCAGTTATGAGTACTAGGCTTAAGGCTATGGTCCGAATATAACCAAATGTTAACCAAAGTAACCGATCCGGTTGACAGATGGTTACTGAAATTCCGGTTACCTAGGGAACGCGAATATGAAATAAAAAATAATTGACAGAATTTACAAATAAAACCAACAGAACCGACATTTGATAGCCGGTAACCATTTTGACATTTGGTTAACCAGATTTCAGGAAACCAAGGTCCAAAAGTAACCACTTTTCCAGGTACCAGAGTAATTTGATCACTTTCGGAACGCGAAACCACAGCCCTGGTTATATTCGGACCACAGCCTTAATATTGTTTTAGATGTTTTTGTCAAATATATAAATTTTAAAATTTTAATATTAATTTAAGACGCGTCGGGTCTGCGGCCCAACCGGCCCAGAGTTATACCGGCCCACCGGGCATTTGCCCGGTCGTCCCATCCAACCCTGGTCTGTCGTCTGCCTCTGTCTAATTTCTACCGGTGCAGTGGTGCAGTCAATCCTGTGTACCACAAACCCTGACCTAACCTATTTTACATTCAAAATTGGAGCAGTGAACTCTATAAATAAATACTTCCTTTTTAATTTAAGTTGGTATTAGTTCATTGAATTCGATTATCCTGCGACTATCGATAGTTGCACTTTGCACTATCGATATTTTCGATTGTACCATATTTTTTGAAATATCGATAAACTATCGATAATATCGTCACCTCTAGTTCTTGTCAGTTAGCGACAGTGTTTCTCCTTTAGCTCATAATAAAAATAATTATAAATATATAATAAAATTTCTCCTAACGACAGAGCCAGGATTTTGAAAGCCTATGAAGATGGAAAAGACTAGCGAGAATGTGCAGATGCTTTGGGTATAAACGTACGTACTGCATATGAATGGATGAAAAAGGATCAGCCACTTCCTAAGCCAAAAGGAGGTTTGGGATCCAGGAAGTGGACTGCCGAAATGGAGTCTACATTAGTAGAGTGGGTTGAAGAAAACGCTACCATAACACTTGGCCGATCGAGTGTTTGAACAATTCCACGTTCGAGTTTGTGTTAACACGATTAGGAATTGGTTAGATGGAAAATTATTCTCAGTTAAAGCTGTTCGACCACAGGTAGGAAATTTAAATAGCAGCGATAATAAAATAAAGCGCAGAGATTACGTGCAAAGAGTTCTGGAGATTAGAGCAAATGGCAGAACACTTATTTGGATTGATGAGTGTAATTTGAATCTTTACTGTCCACGAAAGGAAGAGAGATCAAAAATTGGCCACAGAGCCCATATTATTTTTCCTACAAGCAAAGGCAATAACTTGCATTGCATTGGAGCAATGTCTTCAACGCAGTTAATATCATTTGAACACCTGAAGGCTGAAGATTGTAGAGCTTGGCTTCGACGCTTATTTATTGTTTGTAATAATAGAGGTATCGAGCGGCCAACATTTATAATTGACAATGCTCCTGTACACGCAAATCTCGAAACCGTTTTACAACCTGAAGAGGAGTCGAGATTTTACGTCTTGCTCCATATTCATACCTACTTAATCCAATTGAACTATTGTGGAGTTCATTCAAATCGAAAGTTAAGAATCTTCTTCGGAAACGAACTCCTGAAATCTTGAATTACGTTCGAATAAATAACCTGGCCTTAACCATATCGGAGCATCGAATGCAAATTTTGGAGGGAATAGCAGATGAAGCTATTGGAGCTGTGCCACAACAACAACTGCTAGGTTTTGCAAATCACTTAGAAAGATATTACGCAGCAGTCCTGAGAGAAGAAGACTTGACTGAAGTTTGATTTATTTAAAATAATTTATAATTATTTATTGCTGCTTCATGATTATGTTAACTAACTCAGTTGGTTTATTTCATAACGGTGAAATAAATTGCCTACGTTGTTGATGTACTTTTAAATTGAAATAATAAATGTTTGAAAAATGAGTATGGTTAGTTTGAAAGTTATTTTCGGAAATGTGAAATTAAATTTCGTTTGTGAAAAATTTATTTTCACAAGTGTGAAATTAGTTTTTGTTACTTTGAAATCAATTTTCATTTGAGCGAAATTAAATTTCACGGATGTGAATTTAGTTTTCATTAATAATTTGAAATCAAATTTCACTAGTGTGAAATAATCCTGGAAATTATGTAGATCTATGTTATTTAGATGAATTGGATTCATAGATATCTTTTTTATTTGTTCGATTTCTTGTACACAGCAGTCGTCAATATTAATGTCGATGTTAGGAATGAAATAGGAGAAGTTGCTTGTTTGGTTCGAAGTCGAGGACAGAACAGTAGAAAGAGCGAAACATTTGCAATGAGGCTTCAGCTTCAAGATGCCAGATTCCATCAATGTGAAATCTATAAGGTTCTCAGTGGCATCACATGACAGAGTTGCTTCAACAGGCGAAGAGACAATGATTAGCCATTGATTCTGGGATATTTTGTGGTGAATTTCCAAATTGGCTTTTATGGTTTTCGTGTTGCAGTCATCAGGGATCTGTTTGATTTGATTGAGTTTCAGGCTCACTTCACAATTTGCGTTCTGGGCAGTGAGGTAAGTTATCAAATCTTTACATAACTGGGTCATGTAGTCGATCTTCTTGCAACTAGACAGATCTTTTATCGAAGTAAATCTAGTTTTACTCGTATTTAGGATTAGGGAGCCCTCAGGATCAAAAACAGGAAGCGGTAATAATTTTCTTCAAATGATAACTTAATCTAGAAGTAAGCGGTATTTTAATTGAGAATATTAAAATTTCATTGTTATAAATAACATTTGGATCACAAATAGAAAAATACTTATATGTATCTTCATCATTATTTGTTAAACTGACTGGAAAAGTTAAATCTGAATCCAGCTTAACGTTGAGATATTCATGTCTCAAATCTTTAAGATTAATTACATTTCTGTAAATAACATTTTGCTTGGCAAAAAATATTGAAGAAATTATCAAATCATATTCTTCAGTTAATTCAGTTATAATATGTAATAATAAATTAATATGTTCAGTTACTGAAGTCACATACGAAATCTCGGTCAATTGTGTTATAAAAGTAAACAAAGTCGCGAATTTGTTTTTGTTTAACAGTCGCGCGTTATAAATAAAGTGGGCCAAGTTCATTTAAACAATGTCAGTTGGTAATATTATATTATGTTTGGAAAGAAAAAAAGTGTTACGTCGTCACCTGTAAAGCTTGTTTTCGAAATAAAAAGAAATCCTCCAAAAAATCCAAAAATGCCAAACGCCTCATTGTTTGAGGAGAGCCATGTTAGAACACCAAATGAAGATACCTTATACAGCGAATCGAAAAAATCGCAAAACGAGAAAAATTCACTTAGTATTCAAGTGGATTATCTCCAGAGCCAACTGAAAACTATGCAAAAAAAGTTTGCCGATCTAGAGACAAAAGTTAACCAAAAAAAAGAGTCCAACATGGACTACCAAACCGACGAAGACGAGTTAGCAAAAGAAACTGAGTGGATCAGACAAAAGGGAAAAGGCTGGAAAAAACGTCGAATGGATACTTCGCTAACGCCACCACAAAAGAACGCTGGCTCGGACACTACTGGAGAATCCTCCAAGGCTAAAAAGGTGCCATTACCCCCACCGATTATGGTTAATGGCGTTAATAACTTTAACGATATTTACGATAAGTTAAATATCATACAAGGAGTCCAAATAAAAGTTTTGAATAACGAAAATATCAAAATAAACGTTCAGGATGCAGACAGCTACAGGCTGGTCACCGAAATGCTAAATGAAATAAAGCTTCAATGGCATTCATATGAAAACAAACAAGAAAGGCCAATTAGAGTAATTGCCAACAGGTTACACTTTTCCTGTGATCCAGAAAAAATTGTAGCTGACCTTAAAAATAAAGGGTTCAAGGCCCTAGAAGCCTCCAACAAACTGAAGTGGAGAACAAAACAACCACTAAACATGTTTATGATAACATTTAGCCATGATGAAGACATCAACAAAATTTTCGAAATTCCCAAAATACTTGGAACTCAAGTGGAAATGAAAGCACTAAAAACTTCCAAATTAGTCCCTCAATGCAAAAAAATGTCAATCTTATGGACATACTCAAAAATGTTGCGCTAAAGAACCACGATGTGTGAGATGTACAGGAAAACATCTCACTGTAGACTGTTCGAAACCAAAAGATTCTGAGCCAAAATGCGTCCACTGCCGCGACAAACACCCAGCTAACTATAGGGGGTGCATTGTAGCTAAAGAAATACAAAAATTAAGGAATAACCCGAAAAGGCCAACTCCCACACCACAAGCAAGCACAAATGGTCACAGCCAACAACCAAGAAACGCAGCTACGCAAAACTCTGCGACAAGGGCTTACAGCCAAGCAGTAGCATCAGCTCCTACCACTGTTAGTGGCAACTCTATTAACCAAAGCACTATGGAACAAACATTGCAATTGATTTTGGAAAAATTAAACAAACTTGATGAGCGATTAACTAAACTGGAAAATAGCAATAATGGCGCTATCATCAATCGTCAAAATGGTCAGTAACCTTAGAATTTTAGCTTGGAATGCCAATGGGCTCTTGCAGCATCAGCAAGAGTTGCAAGTTATACTAGATATACAAAAGATTGACATTTGCCTCATATCAGAAACGCATTTCACAGATCAATCCTATATTAAATTTAAAGGATATAAAGTGTATCACACAATTCATCCTAGCAATACAGCACATGGAGGAAGCGCTGTCATAATTAAAGAAAACATATCTCACATTGAAGAGACGGAATACAAAACAATTGAAATTCAAGCTACAGCAGTAAGTGTAAAAACCAAAACATATACACTAACCATATCTGCTGCCTATATACCACCAAGGCATTGATTGAAGAAAAATCAATATCTCAATTTTCTTAGAAAGTTGGGAAATCGATTCATAGTTGGGGGTGACTTTAATGCAAAAAATACCTACTGGGGTTCCAGACTAACCAATTCCAAGCGGAAGGAACTTCTGCAAGCTATTAATGAATATCAATGCCAGCCCCTATCCACAGGTAGGCCAACATATTATCCAACCGATCCTGGAAAAATTCCCGATCTAATCGATTTTTTCGTAATAAAAAATATATCTCCAAATTTTCTGGAGATAGAAGAAAGTTATGATTTACACTCAGATCACTCACCTATTATCCTAACTCTGAGTGAATATATAATTAAGAAAAAAGCACCTATCTCATTAGTTAATAAACTGACGGACTGGGCTAGTTTTAAACAAAGTCTGTCGGAAAAGATGAACTTATCAGTACCGTTGCGAACGCCACAACAAATTGATGAAGAAGTCGATTGTTTTATCGTTAATATTCAACAAGCAGCTTGGGAAAACAGTCCCAAATTAAAAAGAATTTTTAAGGGAAAAAACTACCCAAAAGAAATTAGAGATCTTATTATAGAAAAAAGGAAACTAAGAAGAAAATGGCAGCAAAGTCGAGATCCCCATGACAAAACAATTATCAACAATATGACGCAGCGCATAAGGCGAGAAATTCAAGAAATCAAAAATGACTCTATTAACAATTACCTAAGTGAACTCACCGGCGACAAAAGCACTGATTATTCTCTTTGGAAAGCAACTAAAAGCCTTAAAAGACCAGTTACCCAAATTCCACCCATAAGAAAGTCAAATCAGCAATGGGCAAGGAGTAACGAAGAAAAAGTAGAACTTTTTGCAAGTCATTTAGAAAAGACATTCCAGCCTAACGAAGCACAGGATGAAAATCTTCCCTGGAACGAACCTTATCAAGAAGAAGGCAACATTAAGCCTACTTCACTAAGAGAAATATTAACAGAGATCAAACAAAATATCAGTCCGAAAAAAGCTCCAGGATATAACCTAATTACTGGGGAAGTAATAAAACAACTCCCCAGGAAAGCTATTGTGAAATTATGCAACCTTTTCAATGCGTCCTTTAGGCTTAAATACGTACCTAAACTTTGGAAAGTTGCAGAAGTAATCATGATACCAAAACCCGGAAAACCACCTCATGATGTGTCATCTTATAGGCCAATATCATTATTGCCCGTTTTATCTAAGCTTTATGAAAAGATACTGCTAAAAAGAATAAAACCGATCATAGAAAGACAGGAAATCATTCCAACTCATCAATTTGGATTCCGCGACAAGCACTCTACGATCGACCAAGTACACAGAATAACGAATTTAATAGAAAAATCGCTGGAAGAGGGAAAAGTCTGTTCCGCAGCTTTCCTCGATGTAGCGCAAGCATTTGACAAAGTTTGGCATGAAGGCTTAAACTATAAACTAAAGCTGTTTCTGCCAAAACAATATTCTGATATTTTGGAATCATATATGTGTGATAGACATTTCAGAGTCAAACAGGAAGATTTTGAGTCAAATTTACGAAAAATAAAAGCAGGTGTACCTCAGGGTAGCGTGCTAGGTCCCTACTTATATTTATTATTTACATGCGACATCCCAAAACCAGAAAATTGTCATTTAGCAACATTCGCCGACGATACTGGTTTAATTACAGTGGAAAAAAGTATTGAACAATCAACAGAAAAACTGCAGAACGCTGTCAGTGAAGTTCAAAATTGGACCAAAAAATGGCGAATAAAATTGAATGAAACCAAATCAATTCACGTTGATTTTACAAACAAAAACGTAAATCACATACAAATCACAATTAATGACACCCCTATACCATATTCGAATCAAGCTAAATATCTTGGTATGACGCTTGATGCGAAATTGCGCTGGAAAGCACATGTTAAGAAAAAAAGGCAAGAGCTTGAATTTAAGTATAGAAAAATGTACTGGTTAATTGGAAGGACGTCCAATTTAACCATACATAACAAGTTACTACTTTATAGGCAAATACTGAAACCAGTATGGGCATATGGAATTCAACTTTGGGGTTGCACTAAAGATAGTAACATACAAGTTATTCAAAGATTCCAAAATAAAGTACTAAGAAACATTGTTAATGCACCTTGGTACGTTCGAAATAGTGATCTACATCGGGAACTAGGAATTGATACTGTAACAGAGACTATAAGAAAGTACGCAAAAAGCCATGAAGATAGACTACATCGGCATGTGAATGTGGAAGTGATTGAGCTCCTAGACAATACTGAGCTAGTTAGAAGACTGAGAAGGGTGAAGCCGTTCGAGCTAGTGAACTGAAATTGAAAAACACAACAAAACAGTGCTATAAACACATCAAAATTGTGATTTACAGTTTAAGCAAAGTGGGGAAAACTGTTGAGTGAACCTCAAGAATTGTAAACTTTATAGTAAATTAGGTTAAAACAAAATTGCTAATTAGTCTTACTGACTAGATTGTAATGTAATAAACACAATGTGTTTGACAAATAATAAAAAAAAAAAAAAATTGTGTTATAGCTTGGTCATTAAATTTATTGAATTTTTCGAAATTGTTATTCAATTTTTCTTCATTCAATTTTAAAGAAGCAACAGAACTATTATAATTTCCAATTTCAGAAGACATTACTCTTATTTGTTGTTGTATTAATATCTGAATTTCGTGATTTTTATTTTTCAAAGAATTAATTGCGTCATTATAATAAACTGCATCGTCTGCATCTCGTCGCCTACAGAAAAATTAAAATCATTAATTTTTTTATCGTAGTAGGTTTTGGATTTCATTTTAAAATTTATAATGTTTTCTCTAGCAATTTGAAACGAATTATTAATCTCAATTGAAGTTGTTTGTTATAGGTATCGTATGTGTAGTGGAATTCTGGGTCTTTTGTTATTTTATTGGGTAATGTTGCCTTATGGCCAAACACTAACTCATATGGTGTAAATTGATTAGTTGAATGAACTAACTAGAGTGTGATACGAAAACATGGCAGTTTGAATAAATTCGTCCCAATTGTCTTGACTTCTATTAGTGAAATGCTTTAAATAATCTTTTACCGTAGAATGAGAGCGTTCTAAGACTCCATTACTCTAAGGTTTATAAACTGATGTGGTAATATGTTTTATTTTAAAAAGACTGTTAACTTCTTTAAGAGTCTAAGAGCCCGTGACACAAAAGCCTCAGTCATCTGTTAGAAGGCCGTTTTTTGGTGGCCCGGTATGCAAAGTCCTCGGTCAACTAAAAAACGTAATGGTTGGCAGGTTTCGATGTGCAGAAACTGAGGGGTGGATGTATTTTCACTACCCCCAAAATAAGGCTTTCTACCTTATGAGTCAGAAGCTTTTTTTTTGTTGTGAATAAATAATATGGACCTACTGAGACCTGAACAAGAACGGTTGGCTGGCCTTCCCCCTCTCTTTACCATGCCCACCGCGTTTTAAGTGAGATTCCCAAGGGAAGTTCCTACCTCATAAGTCAGAAGGACGAAAAAAGGTGGAAATTATACATTTCCACTTCCTCGTCCGTTCTGCGCTGGGTTGGCAGCCGGTTGGCGCTCTATTGTTTATTTAAACATATGTTTTTGCGAAATTGAAGTTGTTTTTTCCCTCGGTATAATTTGAAGACATAGTGGAGGTTTTTTCAAATCAAATCAAATCAAACACACTTTTTAATTTAACTGCTAAATATTTTGGGAAATCGTAGAAAAAAAAAAAAAAAAAAAACATCAGAATTGCCTCAAATTGGACATAAACATACTTTCAGGCGCGCGCCTCCCTGAGAATCTGAAAATCTACTCGAAAGAGTTTTGAGTGAAACATTTGAAAAAAAAATCATACTTATTCAGAAAAATTTTCCAAGAATTTTCCGAAAAATTTTATATAAAAAATTTCCAAAAAGAATGTTATAGATTATTCCACTCATGTGTTAGAAATCCCATAAAACAAGTGACGATTTTCAGAATTACAGCGAAAATTCTCTTTTCCATTTGTTTAACTAGAGAGAATTACAGCGATAATTCTCCCATGGTATTGTATACATGGTTGTCATGCTAATTTTTGATACAAAGAAACGGTTCCTGATAGCAACCATTTATTTGTATTGATTGTTAAGATGTTCAAATCGTTTAATACATATTTATTTCCATATTTTTTTTTGCATTCTCATACGTGAAATAATCCTCTAAATACCACTCGAGCTTTAAAATGAACCAGATAATTTTTCACTCATGCGTGTTTTCTCTGCAAATTTCACTCGTCCTACGGACTCGTGAAATTATAGAAAACACGCAATCGTGAAAAATTATCGGTAATTTTGAAGCTCTCGTGGTATTATCCCCGAAAATTTTTCGAAGCTGACACTATTGTTCAATTTTTCGTTTTGTTCTTATCAGATAAATTTGTGTATTGCGTATTTTTATTGTAAATAGGTATTTTTATTATTTTCCGTTTTTTGATATTATGTACTTACTGAGTACAGGGTGGTCCAATTTGATATACCACCAACCGTTTTGTCGCTAGAGGGCGTTTCTCGATTTTGAGCAAATTGTGAAAGCTTTATAATTTTTTTAAGTACGTCATTGGATTCTGCTTGAAAAGGTACCTCTAGAAATTTTATACCTACATAAATCAATTATTTTCATAAATAAAAAAATAAAATATATTTGTGCAGTTCACACCCATTAGAAGTCAAACCTTCAATAAACTAAGCTGAGAGAGAATGAAATACACAAACTAGGTACAACGCTTGGTAGACAAGAGTGGGGAGGCTACGAAGCACCGCACAAAAAGGAGACGAAGAATAGGGAACGCTGTACAAAAGTATTCCATCTTATTCTCTAGCTGGCTAAATCCCATAGATCTATATGTTTGTCTCTTTTCAGTGTCGCTTTTTCGTTTTATCGAGTCGAGTCTCAAATCACTCCCAACGATTCTGAAGAAGTTTTCACTTCAAAAGTGATAAGGTTTCACACTATTGCTCAAAATCCAGAAACATCCTCTATAATGAAGTTTGATCCTCAGTGGGGGGATGTAATTTTTTTGTATCTGGTCTCAGAAATTTACGTTTCTTATCAAAAGTGTCCAAATTGGAACACCCTGCACATTCTCACAACGTATAAATGAAGTAAAAATAAATGTTTAAAAAATTATTTTTCATAATTCATAACCTGCGCCCTCCTTGACCAAAGTATGGGTATAGTAGATAATCGATCAAAGAATTCTGCCGGGGTTTATGCCAAATTTGAGCCACTCTGATGTGGGTTTATTTAAGCTATTCTGATGTTTTTTTTTTCTCCTTGCAGAAAAAAATTATGTATGTAACCTACGGATGAAATCGCATTTATCAGTTGATGAATGTGTGTTTTATTTTTTTTATCCATGTAAATTTATAAAAATCCCCACTAATTCTTTAGATTATAGCGAGGGAAAATACAACTTCAATTTCGCAAAAACATATGTTTAAATAAACAATAGAGCGCCAACCGGCTGCCAACCCAGCGCAGAACGTACGAGGAAGTGTAAATGTATAATTTCCACTTTTTTTCGTCCTTCTGACTTGTGAGGTAGGAACTTCCCTTGGAAATCTCACTTGAAACGCGGTGGGCATGGTGAAGAGAGGGAGAAGGCCCGCGAACCATTCCTGTTCAGGCCTCAGTAGGTCCATTTTATTTATTCACAACAAAAAAAAAGCTTCTAACTCATAAGGTAGAAAGCCTTATTTTGGGGTAGTGAAAATTCATCCACTCCTCAGCTTCTGCACACCGAAACCCGCCAACCATTACGGTTTTTAGTTGACCGAGGACTTGGCATACCGGGCCATCAAAAAACGGGCTTCTAACAGATGACTGAGGCTTTTGTGTCACGGGCTCTCGTAGTATAAGTAGATTGGACGTGAAATCGGTTCCACTGTCTGTCACAATAGTTTTTGGCTATCCAAAAATTAGAATAAATTCACAGAGCTTGTCGGCGATGGTTTTTGACTGATGACTGGGGATTGCGAATGCGTATGAGCGTATGAGAATTTTGAAAGGTCGTCTTGCAGTGTTGAAATAAATGTATTTCCTGCTTCTGTTACTGGTAGAGTCCTACAATATTATTATTAAAATTAGACGTAGAAGTAACTTGCATTGGAGCTTTAATTGGATGACGATCTACTTTTATTTTCTTGACACTTGATACAACCTTTTATAAACGTTCTGATATCTTTTTTCATACTGGGCCATTTATAAACTTCCTTAATTCGTTGGTAAGTTTTGCTAAATCCGGGATGGCCAGCAAGATAGGTAGAATGATTTTCCTTCAAAATTTCGGCAATTTCTTCTTTTGTATTCGGTTTATTTTATCTGAGTCTACCAGAATAATTTTTTGATTATCATTAAATACCTAGAAAATTATTTCATTTAGAATATCGTGTTTAATAGTATGGTTGTAAGATCTTGGACTTTTTAAGTAAAGAGTAGTCTTTGGGTGAGTGATTTTCACTTTTAAGTTTTGAAGAACGTGAAATCTATCCTTAGGAGAGGGTTTATCAAAATGATTTAAGTGAGTCATTAGAACATATGTAATTGAAGTATCATTTTCTAATACTAATGTGTCATAAAGTTTTAAGTTGTCAACATTGATTTTATTCAAGTCGTATGCTTGATTCAACGTTTCATAATGAACATTGGATTCATCAAAATCTTTTGAAAATAGCAAGATATTTGGAACCATTTTCAATATACACACCGCACAAAAATTATCGCATCACCAATGCTTTCAAATATTTTGGCTACAGTAAATTTATTTTAAAAATTTCTTAAGTATTCCCTAAATGGGCATTCTTTAACTGAAAAATTCGAGTCAAAAAAAACATGTCGTTTCTTCTTCTGTTAGGTTCTTGTTTACTTTTTTCGGGAAAATGCGAATAGGCATACATTTCACTTTGCAATTAGGCTGTTCATTTTTGTGTTTTCTGCTTTGATAGATGCGATAATTTTTGTGCGGTGTTTATTTTCCTATATCGGATAATCGAATAAATCTTGATTTTGATAATGGAATTGAATAAAATCGGCATATGGTTTTTCTTGAAAATCAATATGTATTACTGGATTTCTAGATAGGGCGTCGGCTTTTTTCAATAAAATTATCAATGGTTTTGTTATTTTTGCGAAACTTGGTATCAATCGTCTGTAATAGCCTACAAGACCTAAAAATTGTTTTATATTTTTTTGAGATTTGGGCATTGGGAAATTTAAAACACTTTCGATTTTCTTTTCAGCTTCTGGTACACATTTAAGACCAAATGGCATTCGTAAAAACTCATAATGTGCATTAGGCGTAGAAAAAGCAGTTTTTTGTGCATCTTCCGAATCCATTTGGATTTGGTGGATGTCTGAGGCTAGATCCAGAACTTTGAAATAAGATGTATGTCCTAACTGGTCTAATATTTCGTCAATATTTGGAATTGGCTGAACTTGGCCCACAGTGACTTCATTAAGGCGTCTGAAATCGACTACAATCCGCGATTTGCGATGTCTTGATGAATCAATTTTTTTAGGTACCACCGACAGTGATGCATTATATGGGGAAATAGATGGTTGAATTATCTTCTGTTTCAACATTTTTTCAATTTGGTTTGAAATATCAGATTCATGACATTTTGGAAGTCTATAAATTTTGGAATGAATTAGGCTATCAGTAGTTGTATTTATTTTACATTGAATCACTTGAGTGAATGTCAATTTATCATTAAGTAAATAAAAAATATGGTTGGTTGAATTTTCGGCAAAGATTCAAAACTGACAATTTTTCTTCAGAAATAAGATGTTCTAATCCTAAATTATTTTCTAACGTTGAAATGCGATCAACTGTGTGAGAATCAGACGTTTCTGATTGCGTAGCATTAAAAATGAAACAGTGATCTTCGTGGAATTTCTCGAGTTCCACGTTGATAAAGTTTACTTGCACGGTTTTTTCCAAAGTGTTTACGATAGTCGTTACAGCAGTATTACTTTCATCAACTTTTAAAATAGCTTTTGCTAAGTAAACTCCTTCTAAGATTACTGCATCGCAACAGTAGCCTTTTTTTACTTGGTTACCGTTCTTAACATTTACCTATGCGTATTATGGTTTCAGATCGCGGCTATAGGATATAATTACGTTTACATTGTCATTACTTGAGTTCGACTTAAGATACATATTTAATGTTAATTGAAAACATTTTAATTTCAGTTCAAGAGTTTTTTAATTTATTTCAGCGTCCTTGAATTTCGAGAGATCGTTGCCATTTAATCCATCGAACAGAATATAAGTATTTTCTGGAATGATGTGAAATTTCTTCTCAATAGTAATATTTTGCAATTTTTTCTCTAAAAATGTCTGCCTACAGTTTTAACAGCTGCATTGGGATTAATACCGTTTAATGACATTTCCTCTGAAGGATTATATAGCAAACTGGTATTTTTCAGTTTAGAGGCTTTAATTAACGACTCTAACAATAGTTTGAAATTGAAGACATTTCAATTTTTATCGAGATGAGGTAGATAAATGTAGCAGATATTATTATTAGATAGCTAATATTATGTGAGAATGGGTTCGTTTCTGTAGATATTTAGTTTTGAGAATGGTGAGATTGATTTT
This sequence comes from Ceutorhynchus assimilis, assembly GCA_917834065.1. Lineage (NCBI taxonomy): Eukaryota > Metazoa > Arthropoda > Insecta > Coleoptera > Curculionidae > Ceutorhynchus > Ceutorhynchus assimilis. The sequence goes on from OU892279.1 coordinate 17,467,007, forward strand.
CAGATTGAGATGTGTCAGAATTTCGTTTATGCAGTCCAGCAATGTGACACTCAATGTGGACTGGTTGGCGTTTGAAGACCGATTTTGCTGATTATTTACATTAGACATTAAATTTCTTCGTTTATTATTATATTCCCTTTTGCGACATTCAATAATAATATGACCTTTTTTCTTACAATAGGTACAGAATTTACTGTTATAATTTGAATTAGTAGAAGGATCTGGACAAGAATTTGTTTTTGGAGGTGTGTAGATTTAGAAGTTTGCCCTTGTGCTGAGTTAAAATGAAAGGTTAAAATAACACTCTTTGAATGACTGACTTTTCTTTTTACAGTAACTGCAATCTTTTTCAAAAGAATTGCTGACATATTTGGACCTTGTGGCAAGCAAATGTTTTTCTTCTATGATCGCTTTAGTGAGCGTGGGCTTAGCTCTTCGTAAACAACTAGAAATATCGTCGTTTAGGTGGAGAATGAACCGTTTCAAAGCTTTTTCCTTTATCATAGCAAATCTACCTACTGATTCATTGTGATTTTGGAAAGGAGAGGCATTTAGAGCCAGTGTGTGTAGGGTTTCTATACGGTTAAAATAACCTCGCACTGATTCCATTTTACTTTGTTTTAATGTATTTAATTCTTCTAAGATTTGAGAAAGATCTCGTCGATCACCGAATAGTTCAATTAAATGATAGAATTTTTTGAATCTAGTTTGAGCGTGTGCGGATTCTTTGAGTTTAGATTCTATGTAAGATACGAGGAGAATTTTTTTAGGGCCATGCTTGACCACAGTCAACCACAGTCTTGGAAAAAATCAAAAAATTTAGTGCGATCGCCATCAAAACTTTCTGAAATGATTGCGCGAATATTTGACATAGCATGAATAGGAGCATTATTGTCATCATTATCTGGATGTTAGGATTCTTGAGGGGATTCGGGACGTGAGCTAGCTTGACTTCGGGTATAAGGTGCATGATGATAAGAACGAAATAAAATCTGAAAACTTGTCTACTTAAGATACAGGTAGTGGATCTGGAACGATTGATATCACGCTGTAAACTTTTCGTTTCACCTTAATCCCATCCTCGTCGCCAAAATTTGTTAAGTTCTTTTATTTAGGCGGAAGAAACTAGTCTCTTGGCACCGATTTATTTCGTTGTGAAGTTTATTAAACAATTACACATCAAAATATAACCTTTTAGTACTAAAACCTGATTAACAATAATTAAGTCTCGATTGACAATAAAGATAAGTTAAATAAGTCCCGATTGACAATCTTGTTCGGAGATTGATTCAAGAATGATCTCTGAGGAAAAAGCTAGAAAATATATAATATGCTGAATAAGCGGTGGGTAGCTTCCACAGCTTCGTTAGAGGTCAGTGGCGCGACAGTAGCAGCAAAGCAGTGGCGTAACATAACACTAGGCATCTAATCAAAACAAAGAACTTCGTCAATTTAGAATCGAGATTCGAAATAGAATGAGAAATATTAGGTAACCTAATAAAAACTGAAAACTTGAAAATAAAATAAGTGAAAAACAGGTAGAAATTTTGGTACTAGAATTAAAGAACATTACAATAGTTTCAATAAAAAGAAAACAGATTCAAATTATGCTAATCACCTGATAGAATCAAATCATAATTTTAATAATGAATTTCAAATACTACATAATGAAAACAAAGGGATAAAATTAAATCTTCTAGAATCTTTAGAAATAAACAAACTTAAAACTTTAGACTGTTTATTGAACGACCAATTAGATTTAAACAATTCACCACTTTTAAATTTATTTACTGTGTAATACCTATTTAAATTAACATAAAATTAGACCAGCTTTTACCTTTTTTATATTTGTCAATTTCACTTTTATGTCTACATTTTATTTTTCTAAAATCTTTCTGATGAAGCTAAAGTTTAGCGAAACATGTTAAAAGTTTAACAAAAAATTGTGGAAATATATAAGTATTAAAATTTACTTAAAAAATCTTTTATTAGATAATGGATTTCCACCAAGTAAAAGCCGATTCAATCAAAATGTTAAAAGAAGCTTCAATAAGCTTCCTGGCTACTTGGTACTTCAAGTTCCTCCTGAAAATTAAGATCTGTTCACAAAACTTATGGTTTTTTGATCAATGTTCTAAGAATAATATTTTCCCGAAGTACATGAAACTTAAAACAAGAAATAAAAGTGAAGCAGCAGTTCAAGCAGTAAATACAGGTTTAAAAAAATGGCTAGCAGTAGAGAAGAAAATCCAGTTCCGCAAGCGAGGAGTTTATAATGTTTATCTCAAAGTAACCCATACAGAACTTTTATATAGACTTCATTATACAGAGTTCTTAGTTTTGGATAGAGACACAAGAGAAAAAGTAAGTGACATAATACATAAAAAATATTTAACTCAAAAAAATAAATTGAACAACTTACTTCTAAATAATAAAAAATCAAAAACAAAATCGACAAAGAATAACTTTTCAGAACACAAATTTTATAACAAATTTATAAATTTGACTAATGTTAATTTCTCTCGTGAAGAAACTAACTTGTTAGAAAAAGGTTTCAAATATAATTTAAACAATAATAACATAAAAACGTCTTTGGAGATTTTAGGAGTTGAAACTGAAATAGCACTTAAAGATAACTCAAATAATTTAAACCTAAAACACCTTGCTTCGAATCTCATAAAAAATGAATCTTTAAATGATAATAAACAAAAACTAGAATTTTCTGTAATACAACACATTAAATCAAAATCGAAAGACATTACTTTTACAAAAGCAGATAAAGGAAATACTGTTATAGCTATAAGTAAAACTGATTATATACAAAAAACTATAGACTTTTTAAAACCTGTAAATTATACTTTATCAAATACAGATCCTACTAATAGTTTTCAAAATTCAATTAAATCAATAATACAAAATTGTAAAAGTTTGTTTATAGATAAAGACAAATGGAGATTATTACTTATGAACCCTCAAGCTCCAAAACTTTATTCATTAATAAAACTTCATAAAATAGGTAACCCTATCAGACCTGTTGTTTCTTTCTTTTCAGCCCCTTCTTATAAAATTTCTAAAACCTTAATTAATATTATTTTGAATCATACTCTATTTTCTGCTAAATACTCTATAAAAAACACTTATGAATTAGTAGACAAAATTAAACATATTACATTACCAAAAAACTCTAAATTTATTTCATTTGATGTTACCAATCTTTTTCCAAGTATACCTATTGAAGACGTTATTATTCTTGTTGAAAAACTCTTGATTAAAAATAATATAAACATTGTTAAAAAAGAAGAAATTATTATCGTTTTGAAAGAATGCCTCAGACAAAATTATTTTGAATTTGATAATAAAATATATACTAGCAAAATTGGACTTATAATGGGAAATCCACTAAGTCCTATTTTATCTGAAATATTCATGGATTTTATTGAATCAAAAATTAACAAACATCCAATTTTTAAAAAATTCCTCTACTGGCATAGATATGTTGACGATATTCTAACTTGTTTTACTGGAACAGACAGACAATTAGATATTTTTATAGACTTTATTAATAAAATCCACCCTAACATAAAATTTACCAAAGAAAAAGAGCTAAATAATTCAATAAATTTCCTAGATCTAACAATCAAAAACATAAATGAAAAACATGAATTTTCCATATTTCATAAACCTACTCATACTGATACAGTTATACACAATACATCTTGTCATCCTATCCAACACAAATTAGCTGCTTTTAACAGTATGATACACCGATTAATAACACTTCCTATAAATAGTATTAATTTCCAAAAAGAATTAAACCTAATTAAACAAATTGCTATCAATAATGGCTATTCTTCTAAATTAATAGACGATATTTTAAACAAAAAACTATACAAAAATGCCATTAATTTAGTATACCCTAAAAAATTACAAAATAATAATAATTTCAAAAGTATTACTTTCCAAGGACAAGCTAGTAAGAAAATTAGCAAATTTCTTAACAAAAACAATATAAATGTTGCTTTCAAAACTAACAATACAATAGGCTTTCACTTGAAAAATAATAAATCTAAAACTAAAATTTGTGATAAATCTGGCGTTTATAAATTATCTTGTAAAGATTGTCCAAAAGTATATATAGGACAAACAGGTAGAAATTTTGGTACTAGAATTAAAGAACATTACAATAGTTTCAATAAAAAGAAAACAGATTCAAATTATGCTAATCACCTGATAGAATCAAATCATAATTTTAATAATGAATTTCAAATACTACATAATGAAAACAAAGGGATAAAATTAAATCTTCTAGAATCTTTAGAAATAAACAAACTTAAAACTTTAGACTGTTTATTGAACGACCAATTAGATTTAAACAATTCACCACTTTTAAATTTATTTACTGTGTAATACCTATTTAAATTAACATAAAATTAGACCAGCTTTTACCTTTTTTATATTTGTCAATTTCACTTTTATGTCTACATTTTATTTTTCTAAAATCTTTCTGATGAAGCTAAAGTTTAGCGAAACATGTTAAAAGTTTAACAAAAAATTGTGGAAATATATAAGTATTAAAATTTACTTAAAAAATCTTTTATTAAGTGAAAAACTTTTTTATAAGCTGAACGGCTTTATTGAAAATAATACTAACACTCGAGCTAATACTAAATAATGATAAAACTAAAAAGTTGACAAACAATTCGGTAGGTCCTAGTAAAGTTTTAGGTACTAGTCAATTAGTCATCACACCACTCGCATCATTGATCTAGGGCATTGATCTTTTTCTATCAATAGTCAACGGCTCATATCGTTATAAATGATATTTACATATTATATGTATACTCAGGTTACGCTACGCCCCACATGTGATAACTATTACCTAGGACCTACCGAATTATTTTTCAACTTTTAAGTATTATTATTATTTAGTATTAACTCAAGTATTAGTATCATTTTCGAAAAAACCATTAAGTAAACTTTTTAAAAAAATTTCACTTATTTTATTCTTTCATAAATTTACCAACATTATCGATTCTGTTCATATAAATTGGCTGCGTTAATTTTAACGATGATATCCAAACTTCTTGCTTGGCTTGCCTTTCAAAAGTACGAGCCATATAACTTTATTACTTATATCTCAGCCGTGAAAGACTCCTCGGAGATTAATTTCGGCCTGCTTACTACTGGCTTAGGCTGAATTTCAGAAATTGTTAGTCGAAGTTTGGAACAATAGCTAGTAAAAGTGCTAAGTAAACCAGAACATGAAATGTAACTTCTAGTATAAAATGCTCGAGAGAACTTCAGACATAAATCGAAATAATGTGGAGAAATTCGTGAAGATTGTCGAAGATACAAATATAATTGATGTGGCCTTTGCCAATATCTGATGTTATGTTGATATTGATATAATTGAATCTGGAAGTTACAGTATACGATCTCGAATGATTAATTTAAACAGTTGTTCCAAAACTTATAGTATAATAAATAAATTAGGCAAACATTGACTTGGATAGTTTTTTAGTTAAACCAGTACAATGACATTTTAAAATAACCTATTTTATCAGTGGGTAATGTTAGTATACATTTTTATATTGTTATTATTCTGAGTTGCGACCTTGCCAGATTTATTGGAAAATTAGTACAAACTGGTCTATTAGAGCTTGAACTAACAGAATCCTTTATTGATCGACCCTTGTTTACCCGATGACTGGTTATCGACAATGAAATTTAGCCTCGATCGATTAAACTAGTCTAGCGAATAACGAGTCGATGTTTATCGGAGCTTTCTAGCAGAGAATTGTCTAGAAAATTACAGACGGATTGAAACAGGGTACCTATAGGCAGCTGCGAGGTCTATTCCTTTTCAGAAAGTTTGTAAAATATACGCAGTAATTTGTTTTGGTATAGTTTTGTGAATAGTTAAACCCATATACAGCTTTGCGGACGATAGTGGCTTGATGGCATCTTTCTCTTGTAACAAACTGCTTACTGCAACTACTTCCACACGCCTCGCCCGAGATAAGATTCAGTCCATCAACAGAGATCTTGACACCATTACCAACGGGGGCCTTAACAACCCAGGCAAATTCAATGCTTCTAAAACTCAAACAATAGTGTTCGCAAATAAGAAATTTTGATGCCGATAATAACCCAGTTTTAGGGATGTCGGGATAAACCCCTTCCATCAATTCCTCGGTATCTTTTCGTCGGGTGACCGCATCGACCAAGTTGTCTTGGCATGAACATGTATTTTCGAGCGCCAAAACCGCTTCTGAAAAATTAGGAATTCTGTTTCGTGCAAAAAACTTCTTTACTTCTGAACAACTTCTTCTTTATAAGGCTCAAATCAGACCATGTATGCAATCTCTCGAACATAGACGCAAGGTGTCCGACTAGTCGTTATTCTATGGCTATTACCATAGGAGATGATCTGACGATCTGGCCCGCCTCATTTCAGCTATGAGAAGTTATTTAAGAACCACAACCTCACAGGCATCCCATCCGTATGTGATAAAGTTGGCTACCCCCAACGATCTCTAAATATTTTTAGTGGTCCTGTTTCCTACTTCATTTTCTGAACAATGTAACCTTAACGTGTTCAAACAGAAATATAATAGTTATTTATGATATAAGTGTTAAAAGTACATTTTTAAGGCACGCATGTGAAAGTTTGCAGAATGAGCGAAGCGAATTCTGCAATTCACATAAGTGCCTTAAAAATACTTTTAACACAAATATCATACAATATTTTTTCTACAAACGGCAATAACAAGCAATAACCAGTGACAAATTGGATTTTTAAATGAATAATAAATTGGAAGCATCTTTCCTACGTAAAATTATTGAATTTGATATTTGTCAAAAAATTCAAACAACCAGCACCTTGTTTTACAGGTAATGAAATGTCTCGTCAGTTTCTTGAAAGTCTGTCGTATGGTCTATCGTGGTCAGTAAGCTTTTTGCTAAAAATGCAACAAAATACACAAGAAAAAGAGGGTTGCATCAATCCCTTGAAAAATATAGAGGAGGCGGCCGATGGAGCTTCCTCAGTTGTTCAAATTTTACCATTAATATTAATGTAAATAATTAAAAATACAAACTTTTTTTGACGTTTGCTTTCAAATTTTGATGTTTCATTTTTAACACTAGTGCCTTAAAGACTTTATGGCACTAGTGCGATAAAGTAACATTTTTAATGCTTCGAGGGGGTGTTCAAAATTGCATTTTTAACACGTTTGTAGAAAAAAAAAATTAAAAAATTAGGTAAGTCAAAGGCTGTGGTTTTGAAAAGTAGTCTCACTTATACAGTGTCCCCCATAATGTTCGCTACATATAGGATATGGAATTTTTTCTTATGTGCGATCGATCCTGCATGTCCGATAACCTAAAAGTACATTTTGACATTGGTCACGTGATCACTGTTGTGGCAGCAAATTCGAAAATTTAGATATGGAAACGCAAAAAGTGGGGTTGGATGGCAAAATTTCGAAAAAAGTTATTTAAAAAAGTGATAAGTACGATGTTTTAGGGCTGTCTACGAAATTTGGAGGAAAAACGACAAAAAACAGGAAATTACTTGCTTTTCGCCATGGATCAACTAATATTATACAGTTTTTATTATTGAAATAGTCCAGGTACCTCAATATTTGATGTGTATTGGTGAAACAAACTTAAATTCTTCATTGGAATCATTCCTAGAGAATTAAATAAAAATTATTGATTAGCACATGAAACTGTTCTGTAGTAATACCCTGTATCTCGACAGTTAAGTAAGGTATTTTAGAACTGTATTGAAATATTTAATAAAATATCTCAATAACGATTTTTTTAAATTGTTGTATCACCATTAAGTTATTGGAAATCTCAGAAACTGTCAAGATACAGGGTATTGCTAGAGAAAAGTTTCATGTGCTAGTCGAATATTTTTATTTAATCCTCTAGGAATCATTCCAATGAAGAATTTAAGTTTGTTTTACCAATATACATTAAATATTGAAGTACTATTTCAATAATAAAAATTGTATAATAATATTTGATGAGAATGTCCATGGCTAAAAAGAAGTAAATTCCTGTTTTTTGTTATTTTTCCTCCAAATCTCGCAGACAGCCCTAAAACATCGTTCTAATCACTTTTTCCAAATAACTTTTTACGAAATTTTGCCATCTAACGCCACTTTTCGCGTTTCCATATCTAAATTTTCGAATTTGCCGCCGCAACAGTGATCACGTGACCAATGTCAAACTGTATTTTTAGGTTATCGGACATGCAGGATCGATCGCACATAAAAAAAATTCCATATCCTACAAATAAAAAATTTCCCCATATGGGGGACACTGTATATGACCCAAATCAGTATCATTAGCTACAATTCAATTGTAATATAGAATATTTACCTTGGGTTTTTTGGGAGTTCATTCAAATTACCTTCCAAATTTATTGGTTTTGTCATGTTCAAAAGCCGATTTAATTATTTTTTTGGAAGAAAACCACTGAAATACAATTGCAATACAATTCAAAAGGCAAATCAAATAAAATTCAAGAGTTGTTGGTTTAGTGTCGCCATGAAGTTGCTCCTCTCTGCTTCCCTGAAGCCTCTGCATGTCTTTGTTTTCATCCCGTCTTATTACATACAGATACGAGAACGGGATACAAAATATAACCGGCGCGGCGTGGCGTTTGCCAAGTTGTAGGTAGTATTGGATTACTTCGGGAATTGTTGCAACAAACTTTCAGATTTTAATTCGAAACTTTTAAAATATCCTCTTCCTTTTCGCTCCTATTTCTTCGGTTGGTGCTTTTTGTTCGATTCGGTTTTATTTCAGATTTTCATATCAATATCTTATGTACATACTTTGTTATTTATCCTTGTATGTACTTGACACCTCTTCGGGGAATTGAGTCAATTTTATTAAAATTTGTTCCAGCATTGAAATATGTGTTATAAAATACGAAATAAATAATGTTCAATATCAGCCGTCGAAAAACAAAAATAACGCTCCGAAAACTATTTCGCCGTAAGCAAATAATGAAAATATATCCGGAAAACGGCCATTAAAACTCATACATATTTCATGAGGATACAATGTTATTTCAAAAATATGATAATATTAAATAAAAATAAATGGAACAATAACAATATTGATGTGAGAATTTACTTTGTTACTAAAATTTATCTAAAAAATTATATTAAAAATGATTTGTTGAATTGGTAACTAACAAATATCTGACTACATCGGGGTCTGTCAAGTTAGCCCAGCTCACCCCTCCCCCTCCATTTTTTACGATTATTTTATCGCAAAAAAAGCAAAAGTGAAAATAAATTTTAGTGTGCTGAACTGTGCTGTTAGTATTTCAAACTTGATTTTTTATATACCCTTCGGTTTTTCAAAGAAATGCCTTGGCAGGGTGAACTTGATGCCCAGCCTCCCCATTTTCACAATTATTTTATCAAACAAAAGTAAAAATGGATGTAGGTAACTTTCAGAGTGCTGAACTGTGCTCCTAATATGTTTAACTTAATTTTTATCAAAACTTTCACGGTATCAACTGATGTGGCTTCAACGATCTACGATTACTAATATATCGGTTCTCCTTTTTACTCTTCACGAAAGGTCCTAAGTGATCTGTGAGACCCTTTTCGCTCTTCGCGAACGGTCTCAAGTGATCTTTGAGACCCTTTCTGTTCTTCAAGAAGAACTCTAAGGTATGTGTGAGAATTGTATGTAACGGTATTCCTATTGTTTAAAACGAAAGAAGATGTCTTATCCTTCTCTCTTCTGGAAAAGTCAATTTGCGGTCTTGGTGTGTGCCAACCTCTGCTGCGCTTTGTGCAGCATGTAAACCGACCGCCGAGGATGTGTTACTTTTCCACCTAAATGCTCAATATTGTAGTACCTATAACATACCCAGGTTCGTTCAGCAAAATTGAACGGTTTGAATTTTTCTTATCTTATCTTTTGACAAATCTTCAAAAAAAAACGAAATGAAAAACAAATACCTACGTTGTGGAAACTTACTCAATTTTACTTATTTGACATGCGCCCGACAATAGCAAAATTAGGAAAATTTGGGGGAAGTTGTGATATGTAAAATAAACGAAAAATTTGTGAAACGTCTGATTTATTATTAAAGAAAATCGTACCGTTCTCGACCTGGAACTCACGAGGGAAAAGGACACGGCCGAGAAACCCCCGATCTCAGTTCCTCAAAAATCCAAACATACTGTGTCATTTTAATAATATTATGTAACTGTGAGTCAATAAAAGTTCGAATTAGGTACCGTCGCCGTACTCAAATTTTCATTACAAACACCACCTATATTCAAAACTGAAGTGTTTTTGATTAGTTAGCGTCTGCCAGCAGGTACTGAGGTTTCGTTAGGGAGGCTACTCAGCTATAGTTGTTGTTTTTGGGCCAATATCTCTAGACCAGTGGTTCCCAAACTGGAGGGCGTGAAGCAACATTGAGGGGGGCGTAAGTCTTCTAAACGATTGATACAAATTTTAAGCTTTGAAATAAAAAATCAGTTGAAATTTAAAAAAAGATGTCTACAATCCTGCAACAGCGCATACATAAGCCAAAGCAACTTTGCCATGCGATCTGTTACTGTATCCCTTTTACCCATTGAGTTACTCGGAGCTGCTTAATGTCAAAAGCGTGAACTTTCCTTTCAAGGCCCAGTTGTACAATCTCGGTTCAAAACAAAGTTCAACTGAACTTGACTGGTACTTGAGCTTTTCCATTTGAAATACATTGCTGTCAGCTATTAATCAAATTCTTTCAATCTTGACAGCAATGCATTTCAAATGAGAAAGTTTAAGTACCAGTCGAGTTCAGTTGAACTCTGTTTTGAACCGAGAATCAACAACTGGGCCTACAAGTGCGTGGAAGCACTCGAGTCCCTCATAGCGCATCCCCCTTTCTCCTGATGCACCAAATTTGCGGGGGTGCAAGAAGTTTCTTTAGGTAATGTTAATATTAAAGTATAATGATAATATCTGATTTATTCTGAATTATGTGTTTTGGAGTGACTCCAAGGAGCTATAGAGCGACACGTTCGGTGTAACGCGATGTATAAAAGGAATACAGTAATTGCTACAGCGCACGCTCGCTGCCAACTGTCATGCCCATTCTTCCTCTTCCAAAGTCCAGTCCAGACGAGTTACAGTAAGTAAAAAAAAAAAAATGTTTTTGTATAATGGGGGAAGTAAGGGGGGCGCGACCACTCCTTCATTTCAGAAAGGGGGCGCCAAAGAAAAAAGTTTGGGAACCACTGCTCTAGACTGATCATTTATTTGCTATAGTTGGGCCACCGAACAGAGATAGTAATAAAACCGAACATTCAACCTCTGAAGGGCCTGACAGGTAATAGACGAGAGGATTTATACCTTCTTATAATAATAGTATATTGTTGTATTAGGAGTAGAAGCTTTACTTTTTTGTGCTGAAGCAGTAGGTTTGCGAGTCGAACGTAGTGAGGCTTGCAATACTGCTGAAGCACAAAAAAGTGCTTCTACTCCGTATGCAACAAGCTATTTTTTCTCCAAACTAATGGGGTAAGCTCGGGGGCAAGTGAATGGTTGAGCGGCAGTAAAATTACGAGCGGCACTAAAAGTACTTTTGCTGCCGCTGGGGTTGCCAAGCAGCATAGAAATTAAACTTCTACCACCTCGTCAGGTGTTAACCCGCTGGATTTACCTGGCAGCATAGAAATCAAATTTCTGACATCTTGACAGGGGTTAACAAAGTGACGTTTTTTTGACGTTTGGAGAAAAATAAAATTTATAAAATGCATGAATTCATATTTTATGAGGCAATATCCATAAAGGGTTTCGTTTCCACATTTTCACATTCCGATTACTAAATTATTTTGAGTTAAAATAAATAAATGAAAGACAAACAACATCAGTTTCAAATGCGCACCACTATGAAAATGCCTGTTTTCAAGAGGGTGCCGGGACTATTTATGGGGGCCAGTTACCAGGTAATCGTTTTATTGCTATCTCTGTTCGGTGGCCCGACTATAGGATATTCACCCAGTCAGGGTAGGAAAGTGTTAGTAGATCCAACAAGGCTCTAATGCACGCTCTGAATACCAAAAATTAAAATCCAAGCACAAAAGACAGCAAATAACTTCTTAGGTTTAAATTTACTTCCATCTGCGTTGCTTGTGAGGATTTTTGTTGAATACATGAACAATGCACATGTTATAAAAAATGTTATAAACAACCAAAAAATCATAAAAATGAAGAAATAATACTTGTATAAATTGAACTCTCAAAAACAAAATAAATTTATTCAACTGACCTGTGAATGCCCCTCATGACAAACAAACTAATCACAAATTGGATTGAACAATCAGTTTAATACAAAATAAAAATTGAATAATGTTCAATGACGGACAAGCTTGTTCCCTCAGGTCTCTCACTTTCTGTCTACCCTTGCTACGCTTTTTGTGGCGCGTCTTCGTTCGCCTCTACTTAACAACATATAACATGGTTGCAACATTTATCATTTGCTTTTCTATGGTAAAAGTTTTGAGAATTTAAGATTTGAAAAAATAATATTTCAAATAGGCGGTGTTTCTCGGTATACAAGCAACAAAACAGCAGACAAACTCCTCAAACCTTAATAACGTCGCCGCTCTAGTCAAAACATTATTAGTTTTGGTCAGCTCCGCCGATTTAGTTCCACACTTTCCGGTTTTTGATGCCGCCGTAAACTTTTTAACCTATACGCTACTGCTTGCTGCAAGTTTTCAACTTTTAAATTAAATCGCGCCACACGTAAACCAAATAACTTTTTAATTAAATTTTATCCCAGAATACGCCGACGTTTTTTTTGATCTGATATGACAGACGTGAACTACTTTGGAACAATAATCATTTTTTTTTTAGAAACGTGGTAAGCTTTCATATGAAACCTGGTTTTTATAGAGCGATAGTCTCCTTCATAAAAGGTTGCCAATAATCATTAGCATCTACGTCAGTTGAAATAATTAGGAGTGTTACAGTTTTTTTCTAGAAGATTATCCAGATCCCACAATATTGTTCTTCTTCAATGACGTGATATATTATGTCTCATCCGTTACTTTTACACAACGATGATGAATCGAACATTTCGACGTACGAATCCTTTCAGTTGTGCAAGTTTTTTTTTTTTTTTTGGTAGATTGTCTCCAATTGTAGTCTGTTCTTGGACAGCTAATGTAAGGACATAATCACTCTTTATCAAATATAAAAGTCTCAACACCGACTTGTTTTTGGCTTGTCTCGAGTCGGCTTTTGGACGTCTCTTGAAAAGGCTATTTGACAATCATGTGTCCAAACTCATTGGTCCAAACTAAGTTCGCTGTCTACAATGCCATCGTGATACCAACACTTCTCCATGGATGTGAAATCTGGATGACCTACAAACGGCACCTGAGGTGTTTAGAAACTAGCCAGGACCGCAAATAAACAACAGTATCTTGGAGGAAACCAATTCCACCAGCATTGAGATAAGGCTCATCCAACATCAGCTTTGCTGGGCTGGTCATATTGTCCGCTTGCCAGACTCATCTTAAGCAAATTATGTATTCTCAACTGAAAAATGGCCAACGCAGCAAAAGGTAGGCAAGCATAAAACCGTGTCAGATCGATGTGGGCGACTGGGAGACTACGGCACTGAATAGACTCATGTGGCGACGTAGGATCCGAGTATTTCGAAAGACTAAGGCGCAGGCATGCGGTGCACAAATGCAGTTAAAGAAAAGAACGTGAAGGTCTGTTGAGAACTGGTTTACACCAGCGACCGGCTTCCGCTAATTGCGCATGTAATCAATGTTGTATTACTTGATTGATGGCCGTTTCCACCAATAAAGCTCTAAGCTGAGAATATCTAAGCGTCCCTTGAAACGTAAGCACCGCTTAATTAAATTTGCATTCTACCACCGTCTTCCTATCTTAACTAAGTGTTGTTTAGCTTTAGCAACCTTGCATTTTGTTCGCCATTCGCCATCATAACCTTAAACTCGGCTTTGTAGTGGTTTGGCTCTCTATGGGTTTGGTTTGATGGAATGATGGAATGTTGAAGTCCAGAAAATAAATAATGTTTAGAAATTATTGACGATAGATTCGTGGTTTAAATAAATAAAAATAAATAGATCACTTTCAATTTGTGATTTACAATACCTCGCGACAACACGTCCGTTCAACAATGGATGAAAATAAAAAAATAAGAGCTGCAAATTATACTACCCAAGAAAAAGATCTTCTGGTGAACCTTGCGGCAAAGTACAAACATATATTGAACAACAAAAAGACAGATGCAGTATCGGTTTCAGAAAAAACAAAAACTTGGCCAAAAATGGGAGTTTACCACAATACTTCAAGTTTAAATTCACCTACCGTTAGGAAATTCGGACGCTTCAATTCGTGCTAGAAGTTGCAACACAGTGGGTTTTGTCAATCTGAATCTTCAAAAAACGTTGGATTGTCCATCTCCTCAAAATGATTATTTCTATCATACATTTTTTTAGGGAAACCATCTTCAAACAAATCCAATTCTTCCAAATCATCCATAGGTCTCTATTTTTCAAATAACAATTTTCTTAACCACACCAAACTTCAAACAATAAACAATACTTTTAGGATCCCTTCTTTAATCCTTCAGGACAAAAAAAGTAAGCTTCACCAGAAATTAGAAAATTGGGGAAATTTTATCTCAATTCAATTTTTGCTATTTTCTGTAAAGCATCACGTTTGCTTATGTCAATAAAAGCATGATGAAAATCGCTTGCGCATATCATCGCCACTTTGTTGAGGGAGGATAAGCCTAAAAATTTCTGGGCTTAGTTAAGCTTATCTTAAGTTGTATTCCTTTCAAGAGCTTGAAACACTAGAGCTACTCGCTCCGGTGTTAGTCGACCCCGATTTGAAAGGAACAGATGCGCTGGCTTACATGCATTTAAATGGTTTGAGTCGGGCTTGAGCACTCAGGTGCAACAAACACTTTTCGAAAGGAATAAGTGCGTAACGCCCTGGAGCTGTTCTGGAGCTCCTCCTAGGTGTGAAAGGAATACAACTTTAATGAGACTAGGTTAGACTGATGGAAAATAAATAAATTATAATATAAGCGGCACTTAACGTTAAGTAAACTTAAATTTGCGTTGGTGGAAACGGCCATAAGACACATAGGTTTTTGTTAATTAATATTATATTAAGTGCCGGTACTTTTGCTCTCATTTAACAGCCGTTAAAAATAATCAGGGGTTAGAATGTGCTCTTAACTATATCATACTTATAGACCTTAGCTCATGCAAAACGTTGACAACGTATCAAATTCGTTAATCGAGAGCAAAAGTATCGGCCCTATAAGTATAATAATTATAAATGATTACAGTCTTTGACAACTGACTGACTTCTAATATGTTAATAATAAGAACTAGTAATGTTCTATATACCGGGTGTCTCACAATCAACGTTACAGGCCATAACTTTCTTATTTTTAGAAATAAAAATTTGAAACAAAAAAAATTACTAATGGTTAGTTAACCTCTCTTCAAAAATATAAAAAAATCGGCCCCTGACAAAATCATCCCCTATTTACAACCCTTGACTTTTTTTTTCAAATGGCACCCCTTTTATTTATTTTTATTTTTGAGAAGCTCATGAAATTGCAAATTCAATGATGTATGAAAAGTTTGTTTTCCCATGTTTCCTTGGAAAAAAATTCAAAAATGAAAATAATATTAATGGGGTTCTATTTGAAAAAAAAAGGCAAAAGTTGCTTTAAGGGGATGAGTGTGTTAAGGAAGATTTTTTTAAATATTTTTGAAGAGGGGTTAATATGCACACAGTTAATTTTTTTTGTCATATTTGTATTTTTGTAGACAACAAAGTGAGCGCTTGTATAAGGCTAATGGTGGGACATCCATTTTTTTTCCCCCAAGAGACATGGAAAGACAAACTTTCTATACACCATTGAATTTGTAATTTCATAAGCTTCTCAAAAATTAAATAAAAAATAAAAGAGGTGCCATTTGAAAAAAAGAATTCAAGGGTTGTAAATAGGGGATGATTTTGTCAGGGGAAGATTTTTTATATTTTTGAAGAGAGATTAACTAGCCATTAATATTTTTTTTTGTTTCAAATTTTTATTTCTGAAAATGAGAAAGTTATGACCTGTAACGCTGATTGTGGGACACCCTGTATAGGCTATATCTATCATGTAGGCATGGGCACCACAGTGACATGCTCATATGACACCTCCATTTCAAGACGGAGTAAATGAAACAATGACTAAAGTAAAGTTAATAAGAAAATTAAATTATAAAAGTATAAAAATAAGCTCATGCTTTAGAAATTCAAATTAAAATCATTAAATCTTTTAGGTTGTTTAACAACTCTGCTGCTTTTTCTAGGAACTAAATTATTAGTTGTAGAACTCATCAACGTTTCGGTTGGCTCAACAATGCCTTCGTCCCTGAAATTATCTTAAAATGTGTGGGTATGATCAAAGTCCGCAAGATCCTTTCTTAATTGATGATGTCCTCGAGATGGTCTAATGTAGCTACTATTCCTTCCTAAAAGTTTTCCATTTTGCCTTTGTAATATATAAGACCTTGAAGTTTCTAATTTTTTAGTAACTATTGCAGGTTGCCAAGTTTTGCCTTCCTGAATGATTACATTATCCTTTTCTCCAAATTCTTATTACTGCATTCCTGTCATAGTAATTTTTGTAGATGTCTCTATTTTTTTCCAACTTCTGTTTTTATTCCTCCGAATCAATAGAAGTAGGAGTTGACAACTCTTTTGCTGAAGGCAGTTTGGCTCCCAATAGTCTACCTCTTAGTAGTTGGGCTATATAGGGATTTATCCAATCCTGTGACTGGAGTATTGCGATATTCAAGCAGAGCCAAATCTAAATCGTGACATTTCCTTAACATATTTTTAGCTATTCCAACTGCTCTTTCAGCCAGTCCGTTAGACTTGGAGTAATGAGGGCTAGATGTGATAAACTTGAAACACCAACTTCTTGCGAAATCTAAACATTCTTTTGAATTACATGGCATATTAGCTGTATTAAGCTCTGTGGGGATACCATAGTTTGAGAATACTTTTTTCATGGCCGCAATAATAGCTCCAGAAGTTTTTCTTTCCTATAACCTCTAACCATTTTGAGAAATAGTCTAATATGACTAGATAAGAATGTCCTTCATATTCTAGAATATCACTGGCTACTTTTTCGAATGGTAAATCTGGAAATTTTCTAAGTATCACTGGCTCTTTCACATTGCTTCTTTGATGTTTTTCACATATTTTACACTCTTTGACCTTGTTTTCTATGTCAATATTGATTCGAGGCCAGAATATTTTTTTTTTAGCCATTTGTTGTGTTTTGGTGATTCCATAGTGTGTTTCATGAAGAAATGTCAGCATCTGCGCTTGAAGCTACTTTTGAAATATCTGAGGGCCAGCCTTGATTGCAATAAAATATATTTTTTTGAATACAGGAATCTCGCTTTGATTCTTACTGAAACTCTGCTTTTTTTTCTTTTGTCACATTGATGGAGTGTATTACTTCAGTAATGAATTTATCATCTACTGTTGACTCGAGCAAATAAAAAGTTCTGCAATGTACATTTCTTTTCCTGGCTTATAGCATACATTGAGATCGTACTTCAAAAGTTTAACTTTAATTCTTTGCAGCCTCGGAGAGTGTACCTCGGCAACACCTTTTCGCATTAGAGCTACTAATGGCTTATGATCTGAATGTATTGTTACTTCTCTATCATAAATAAAACTGTGAAACTTTGTGCAGGGCGACAAAATTGCTGTGAACTCTTTTTCAATTTGACTAAATCTTGACTCAGCATCAGTTAAAACACGTGACGCATAGGCAATGGGTCTACTATTTTGCATTAAACACCAACCCAGCCCACTCTGACTACTGTCAGTCTGAATGATTATTGGTTTAGCCTCATCAAAATTTGCCAAAACTGGACGGGAACTTGAAACTGATTTAATATTATTCAAAGCATCAGCCTGTTTTTTGGTCCATACCCATACTATGTTATCTTCAACTCTCTAAGAGGTGCAGTTATAAGGTCGACAATTTGGGAAAGTAACTGCGGAGATAGTTAATCATACCCAAGATTTTTTTTGTAGTTCTTTTTTATTTTTAGGCTCTTTAAGACTCATAATTGCCTTAATTTTCTCCTGATCTGGTTGCATTCCCTCATTGTTAAATATGTTTCCAAGATATTTTACTTCATTTACCCTGTATTAGGTATAACTTAACACTATTGAATTTCACATTAAGTTGTCTAGCACGTTGCAAAACATCATTCAAGGCCTTACATGTAACTCTGGACAATCCCCAAAAATCAGCAAATCATCAAAATAGACTAAACAACCCTATATATAACCAAAATTTCTATTATTTAATTTTTGAAAAAATTCTGGTGCACAATTTAGCCCGAATGGAAGTCTGTTAAATTCATATACACCAAAAACTGTGCCAAATTCACATAGATTGCTAGACTCTTCACTCAGTTTCACTTGATAAAATCCCTTCTTAAAATCCAAAAAAGTGAAAAAAATTTGACCTTGAAGCTTTGAACGTATTTCATCAAGTGTCGGAATAATAAAAAACTCTCGTTCTAATGCTTCATTGATCAGAGCGAGATTCATATACTACATTTTTACTAGGTGTTAAATGTGTTTCCAACTCTTCTAAGATAGTTTTATAGACCTTTTTCTGTTCATCTGTCAATTTCAAGGTTGTATATCTCTATGCCTTCCTCACCAATAAGATTCAAAAGGGTAGCTATCTTAACTTTGTCTTCCTTATCATCCTTTCCACTTGCAACTAAATATATCTCCCAATACTGTTTAAACCTCTTGAAGTTTTCCGAGAGTTTCACTCATCATTATTTTTCTTATTATCGAGATTTATTCAATGACCACAAGACTGCGCCATGTTGTATTACTTGATTCAGACACATAGGTTTTTTTTAATTAATATTATATTAATAACAGTCTTTAACAAATGCCTGACTTCTTATATGTTAATATTAAAAACTGTTAATGTTCTATATATAGGCTATATCTATCATGTAGACATGGGCGCCACAGTGACATACTCATATGACAATCAATGTGGGAGGAATTGTGGGTTCCAGAACATAGGCTTATTCAACCATCAAAAAACCCACAGATAATGATGTTGCCAAGATTAATATAATACTCGTCGCCAGCCAATGGCTTGAATGATGAGTGCTCACTGCAGAACTTAATAATTAAACTTAATTTTTCGCAAAACTATGGCACTTTAACGTATTGCCTCAGGGTCCAATTTAAAATTTCTTCGATCATGGAATAATGATCGACTGAATATTTCATACTCACTCAAAAACAAAAGCTTGCTACATACCTTTTGTGTATGGTTTTTGTGGATACAAAAGAAAGTTTATTCTTATTATTTTGATTTGATCATACTAATAATTCATATGATGTTTAGCTTTCTCGTTCGCCGGTCTCGCATTTCATCTTTCTTTCTGTTGAGTGTTTTTAAGTGATTTAAAAGCTGTTTCGTGTGTTTCACGAAGACCTTAAAACTTGGTGATACCATTTCTATATTTGTTGATTAGATAAATGACAGATTTGATTAAACATCAATCAGAGTTTTGAATAGATATGTTAGGGATACCCTTAATCATCGATAAAGAAACTGTCTTTTGATGTAACGATGTAATTACCAAAACACCAATTAATTTAAGCAAACATTAATGTCTCAGAGTCCAGAACAAACAAATTTGAAAAGTTCGACAGTAATGCGAACAGGGCGCCATCTATCATAAAAATGCCTTATGTAAACTAGGAGTCTGTGGCGTCGACGCAGTGTAGTAAATGGTGATTTTTCCAATACAGCAGATGGTGCTGGTTTGACGAAATTTTGTTGGCAAAAACACAGGAGAGTCCATTCTCTACAGTTTATAGAGTATTTATCTCTGGTTATAGTGGAAAATAATTATTAATATGGGTGATTCTGAGTCCGAAAGTGTCCCTTCGGATATCGAGACAGCATGATCAATGAAAAGATTCTTCTGGTAACTAACTATCTTTTTGTATATTTTTTATTTTACAATTTGTGTCTTATTATGAACTCTCATAATCGCACTAGTGCTATTAAGAAGGACCTAATGACATTCAAATGACAATGCTAAATGTGTCATAATGACACAAACGTAGATTAAAATGTTTAATAAATCGTTAAAACACTAATGAAAAATTCAACAAAATCTAAATAAACATTGCACCCATTACGCTTATCATTTCATGCATATTATTCCCGACAGCCAGGACAAACCAAAGCATTTGCAGATTTAATTTAGTTTTGTCTCCGGTTGAATGGTTCCCTGGCGATTCACCATTATACAATACGTCCTAAAGAGAATGACGACGGAAACAACAAAAATCCTAGCCCGGATATTGATGAGCCGGCCACAATGGGCCGCACAAAGAGGAATGTTACGTGCGAGCTGGCTGCCCTTATCGCGTCCTTCCGTCCGACGATGGATTTATTAAACTTTATGTTATATGCTCCAGACTAAGGTTGCATGACGACGTTTTATTATATTTTTCTCGTACAAATATTTTGCTCGGCAGGATGTCTTGTATTATATGGATCTCAGCTCTTGTAACCAGTTCTAAAAGGTTTTTTCAAAAAAGCTGAATGATGGAATTGGAATTCCTGACATTATTCTCATTTAAAAACAGTTGACAACGTAGGCAAAAATGTAAAGGCTGATCGATAAATTTCTATGAATTTTGAAATTGACCTGGGTTAAACCAGATAATAATAATTGTCTACAAATAGATATGTAATAAACATTCAAATCATAGAGTATTGTACAACAACCAGTCTTTTTTTTTTACCGGAGTCAGTTATATTTTCGTTAAAAATCATTTATTTCACGTGATACTGAACAACACTTATCATTTGGAAAAATGTCCAAATCTTCATCAAGATGAACATACTGTCTAGGCTCTCCAGAAGCAGAGATTGTACGGACTACCAGGATTAGTTTTCTTGATATTTGAAAGAACCTGATAAGAGGAATAGAAACTAGAGAATGCTTTTTCAGTTACCGGAGTATAAAATATGCTGTTTCAAGCTCTGTTATCTCTAATGGGGATCACTCCAAAACCATGTTATTTTAGATAAACAACCAGGATTCTTTGCCTCATCCCCCAGCCGAAAAAACAAAAACACCATAACTCTCAATAAAATGTACATGCTTATCTAAATTTATAGAAATAGGCATGTAGCCTAGGATCACTCGACGCTTTCACTTAAATCCGGCCCATGTATCAACTCTTATCTGTACGTAAATAAATAATACTGGGCGTTATCAGTTCCACCGATGTGCCACATTCATTATTTCGTAGTGAGGCTGTTGGATTAGGGAAGAAATATTTACTCCTACATTTTTTTCAGGATGAAAAAATTGTAGAATCGGAAATTTATCTGAGCTCAAACAACGAATACTGGACATTTTCTAGTATGAATTGATTTTGTATTGAAGACTCTTCTAGATCTGGATCACTATAAACCTTTACCAAGCGTTCGTAATTGCAGCGTGATTTGGATCGCGCTCAAGTCTATTTTCAAATAAACCTCTAAATTACTTCTATAAAATAAAGCAATAGCTCGTTTGTCCCTCGAGATTATACGTTTTTCGTTTGTGATAAAAATATCCGGAACGGGATACTGTTTTACATAAAAGCAATAAAAATAAATCGTAGAAAAAGCTGTGCTGATGGGTGACTCCGGTGACTACAAATCCCCCTGCAATTAACGAGAAAAATGGAAAACAAAAACTGGGGTTATTTTTTAGGCAATAACGTGACAGGGATAGAAATGTTTGTTATCTAAATTGTCGATGTTACGGCGATATCTCTCATTACAATGATGGCTCAAAGCAACTATTGGGATACAGATTAAAGTTAAGTTAAACAAGTAGCTATCACCCAAGAAGTGAGGGTTGTTAAATTGGTGTGTATGCAACAACAACGTTGGGATGCGAACAAAATAAAAATTTAGTTAGAGTAGCCTTTTCTGTTGAGTTGAAAACAATCAACTCTCTTATTTTGCTCAAACACATCTTTCAGGAATTTCATTTTTATGCAAACTCAATTTGGAATATCAATTTTCCGAAAACTTTTTGAATGATGCTGTCTAAAGGCATATTTTTCAGCTTCAATAAAAATTAGGACTGATGTTCAGGATTTCATTAGGACCATCACCCAGAGATGGTGTAAATTTTAGAGTCTATCCGGATGATTTTGACTATATATAGCACCTACATGGAAAAGGCTTATCAAATAAACAAAAATGGAAGAGTTTAGTTAAAACAACTTTGAATTTCGCTGAAACTGTAAAGTAGAAAGTTTGTACAAAAACTGAGAGAACTCAGACCAACAACATCCAACCAAACATTGAACAACTTGAAACTAATTATACATTTTCTCCTCCCTTGAAACTTTATATTGGTAAATAAGAGTAAACTTTGACCGCTGTTTTTTTTTATAATATACACACCGCCAAAAAATTTATACTAAGTTTGACATCAATTTTCTCTTGGACTTTCCGCTCGTTTTTGATGTATGTTTCACAGATTGTAACTTGATTCTTCACGAGTACATCTGACGTATAACCGGCATTGAACGATTCGTCTTTATAACATACCTATACAGGGATGACAAGAAAGTTGGTAATTTTCGGAGTTTTTTCAGACACCCTGTGCAGTGAACCACTCAAAATTGAGAGCAGTTTTCAACACCAAATTATAGCCTGATCTTTTCCGAATATTCCCATTTTTTATTCTGATATTTTTATTATTATTGAAATACAGAATTTCGAATAAAAGTTAGATATTGATCTTAATTTTCTCCACGTCGACATACAAATTGGATGTGAGAATGTGTCGTGCTCCACCTTCAAGTTGAGTGGGCGAATTTTTACTTCAAGTTAAATATTGCTCAGAGTTTTCCCTCTTACCCATCAGTTTATTGTGAAAAAAATGCTCACAAATATACAGGGGTGATCAAAATGTACCTTCCATGTTTTCGGTTTTTGAAATAATTGGGAAACGGTCAAGTTTATTTGTTTATGTCCGATTGACCAATAAAGTGCTATTTATAGAACAGTTTTGCGTCGATAAAGTAGCACTTTATTTCACTGTAAAATAAAGTGCTACTTTATTTTACTTTATTAAAATAAAGTGCTCCTTTATTGCCTACCTGTACCAACTGATAACCTGCCAAGGTGAAACAGGTATACTCGAATTTCAATTTTTTCATTCAGTGTTTTTAATTTTTAATAAAAACCAGTCGCAATTGTACATAAAATCATCTATATAACGCTTACATAAACAGGCTTTATTGACTCATTATTTAATGTTAAAATTATTCGTACAACAAAACCTCACTTTATGTACTTGTTACATTGGCGTATCCAGGATTTTGGTTTGGGGGGGGCTGTGTTAACAAAAATGGTTGACCAAAAAAAAAAAAAAAAGCTGCGCACATTAGTCCATTTTCATGTGCCTAAAGCATTCATGCGCTTATTGCCACATTAGAAATGACGAAGCATTTTAGGATAATTTTACTAGGTAGCTAGAGTTCACCGATTATACCTATTCTTTCTTTTTTTATCAAGTAGAAAAGGACGAAAATAGGTTATAGGTTGTGACTAGTTTTTCACAATGAACTATAAACTACACGTACCTGGAATGGCACCGACCGTTGTCGGATATGGCATTTGTCATCTCTCTCAATACGTCCATAGATAGCTATATATAGTGAGGGATACCTTTCTCTCTCTAGTTCATTGACATTATAATTGACCCCTAAGGTAAATAGAGATAGGTATCCCCCACATTCTTCATCTCAATTTGCCTCATTTTATAGATAGGCTGGGCGAACCATTCAGATACATGTAGTTTATAGTTAATTGGTTTTTCATCAGCCATATTTCGGAATGGTTTACTAATGAGAAATTCCGCTTCCTCGCATGTTTGGGAAAGTGACGTCCCTTTCCTATCCCGCGTTTTCGCAGCAGTTTAAAAATTCGATTTTTTTTTTGAAAAAAAAAGTATACATATGTTATCAGAATGACTACCTAACAGATTAATTTAAAAATGTGAAAGTTGCCTATTTTTGTCAGGAATTCAACTGTAACATAGGTACCCAATAAATGTTCCGCGTCAAGAATCGTATTACACGCCTTTTTCTTTGCGGGGCGACAAAAATTTTCGCATCCGGCCACATATTCGCTTTTTTTGGTAAGGAGGAGAAATTTTGTTCACGGAGCACCTTCTCTCCTTGGGTCGTCATCCTTGAGACCGGGGAGCTACGTTCCCAGGAGAACAAGTGTTCCGTCTTTGTTACTTATATTATCAGTTGCATATCATTGAGAAAGACAGAGCAATCGTTCTCATGAGAACGCTGGTCCCTGGTTTCAAGAATAAGTAGGGGATCCGATTCTTGTCTCAGGGAGTAGAGCTCCCCGAGAGAGCACATTTTACATCTTTATCCATACTCTATTACTTTCCGATTACGTTGAAAAGGACAAAACATGCGTTCTATCGGAGAGCTCTACTGCTCTACTTCCTGAGACGAGATTTCGCCCCCTGAGGAAGAAAGTATTTCGGACAGTTCATTTAAGATGATTAAGATGAAGCACTGATTTCCTTGCTGCATTAGGCGCCCGCCAGAGAAAAACCTTATTATAGAAAGAAATAAATTTTATTTCTATTTTTTTTATACAAAAACTTTACATGTCAATAAAATTCGCTGGAAAAAAAAATCTAGACTTGTCTTGGGGGGGCTGCCGCCCGGCAGCCCCCCCCCCCCTGGATACGCCTATGACTTGTTATATATGTAAATAGCTATTATTTAACTCTTTAACAATACGGCAGGCTTATTCTCTACGAACAGCAACTACATAGCAACCAGCAACCGGTCGCAAGTTGCTTTTTTTGAATAGAAAACTCGCGTTTGACAGCGATTTGACAGCGACAATTGCGCAATTCTCTGCGGTCGCAAGTTACAGAATAAGGCTGCCGAGCTCTCGGTCCTATTTTTCGCCTCCGTCAGGGCTTGTGGTGAGTTTATAAACTATAGATGTTCTTTTTTGGGCTATCAAAAATTGAGTATAAATTTTGTGTAAAAACTTTATATAATAAGGTAAATGATGGTAAAATTAGGTTTTGTTTGATAAAAATTTAATAATAATATAACATTGACAATTTCTATCAAAGAATAGTTATTTACATTACAAGTGCGTTTATGAACATGATTACAATAACGAGTGTGAAAGATTAGAACAACGAGGTCGTAGACCGAGTCGTTCTAATCACACGAGTTTTGTAGTCATGTTTAAACGCACGTGTGATGTACAACTTTTTATCTACAAAGCGAAAAATAAGAATTTTTTTTCAATCATTTTCGTTTATTAGTCGTTGTATACCTTCATTTTACCTTTACAGGTTTACCTTTGACATTTGTCAAATCACCAAAAATAGTTGTGTTATGAATTCATAACCTTGTCCATAACACCACTAGTTGTGTTATGAATTCATAACCTAGTCCATAACACAACTAGTTGTGTTATGAGCCTCATGACATAACTCAAATACTGGAAAAATATAGTTATGTAAAAACGTCATAACCAAACGCTTGTAGATAAAAGTTAATTATACCATCATTTACATTGTTATATGAAGTTTTTACACAAAATTTATACTCAATTTTCTCATGATGTGGTGTATCATGTTTGTTTCCGTTTGTAGGTAGATTGTAGTCCGCCATATCTTCATTATATATTTTAGGAACTCAAAAACAGTTTTATTTATTCTATAGATCTGAAGGATTTTCACGAGCCAGCTATGTGGGATCGAATCAAAAGCTTTCTGATAATCAATATAGCGAGTGTATAGATTCTTTAGTTTGATTTTCGTGTGCTTAGTGATCGTGAAATCTATAATTAGTTGTTCTTTGCATGCTTCACTATTTTTTTCGACATACCTTTTGTTCTTCAGACATTATTTTATATTTATTCATTTGCGAATCTATGTCACTTGTTATGATGGATGTTAGCAGTTCATATGTGGTAGGAAAACATGTTAACGGCCTAAACTTCGCAGGATTATTCTCCTCCTTGATGGGTATTATAAAAATTATTCTTTGACTTAGGAATGATAGCGCTTTTTCTGGGAATTTTATTATTTCTGTCATTTGCTCTATCATTTTTTTATGCATGTCTGTAAGTTTCTTAAGTCAGAAGTTATTTACTTTGTCGCATCCAGGTGTTTTCCAGTTATGAGTTTTGTTGATACTAATTCGAATTTTATCTTCAGTTACATGAATGTTGATTAATATCTATGTGCTGAAATGTTTTGTCTTCCTCTCGAAACCAAGGTGTAGTGTCTGCATGTTGAACAGGGTTGGACCAGATATTCTTCCAGTAGTTTTGTATATCTGATGTTGTCGGGGCGCATGTGATTATGTTCCTCTGTTTTCCAAGTTTTCTATAGAACTGTGTTTGGTTATTAGCAAAAAATATATTGTCCTTTTTCGTGTTATTTTAGATAGTGTAGCTTTTTAGTCTCTTTGAGTATACAGCTAATTTCTGTTTTAAAGTATCGTTTGGGCAGCATACTAATCTGATGTTTCCTTTTTGAGGAGCCGTTTGGTTTTATTAATGAGTTTGACGCGCTCCTTTCCTCTTAGGAATTGCGCTGTTCGCCCTATGTTTTGTCTTATGTTTTTTTTTTAATCTTCGGTACCAGCTTGGTAGTCCATTTGTCTTATTCGGTTTTACACTTTCTTGGTAGAATTTTTGCCCATTTTGTAGAATTACACTAGCAGCCGCAGCCATGCAGTAGATCATGTTGTGGGTATCTTCTAGGTTTTCTGACTGTTGTGTTCTTTTACCTTAAGCAGTTAAATTATGACTTTTGTTATTATAAATTTAAACTCTGCAACTTTAGAGAACTAGATCTCTACCTCTCTTGTATTGACTGGGATTCCATTTGGCCCATAAATGATATAGACTCGGTAATTGAACTTAGAGCGGATTGTCGCAATTATTCAGCTATTAGTCACAAAAACTATATCACTCAAATGGAGTCTGAAATACAGGACAGGAAAGGATTTTGGAGGTTCATCGGGTCCAAAAAACAGAATAGTGGCTTTCCAAGTTCAATATTTTATGAGAATAGGAAGGGCAATATTCTTCTAATGAGATAGTGAACTTATTCAAAGACTACTTTGCCACTGTTTATACTGATTCTGAGTTGAATAATGACATTGAAAATACAGTCTTGAATGCCTCTTGCACCAATTTTACCATAAATTCATTGCAAATCGAAATAATTGATGTTTTCAACAAAACTTCTTCCTTGAGGGATAGACCAAGTCTGGGCCGGATGACATTCCAGTTGTTAGTTTTTTTGTAAAATCTTTAATAAAGCAGTATTGTTGGGACAATTTCCAAGTAAGTGGAAGTTAAGCTATATTTTACCTATCTTCAAAAAAGGTGATAGAAGTGGCATTAATAACTACAGAGCTATTCCGAAAGTATCAGTCTTCTCAAAAAAAAATCGAATGAATATTAACTGACTATACTATACTGACTTACTTCAAACGTTTAATTATGCCAGAACCTCATGGCTTTGTAAGGGGTAGGTCAACATTGACAAACCTACTAGTAAATATATGAAGAGGCTCTGTTGAAGGGCTTGGAGAATAGGTACCAGGTTGACTCTGTATATACTATGACTTGTCCAAGGTCTTCGACAGAGTTGATCATAAAATCATGATAGACAATTCATGGATGCTTCCTCGAACTGTTGAGAAGTCTGCTAACAGGCAGAAAGCCCGCGGTCAGGATGGAAAATTACATTTCCTCAACTTTTCCGGTTGCCTCTGGTGTGCCCCACTTTTCGCCTCTGTTTTTTAGCATTTTTTTGAATGAGCTAAATGAGGGTTTTCAGTATTGTTCTTTTCTTTGTCTTGCTGATGATTTGAAGTGTTTCATGGTCATGAGAAGCCTTGAGGATACCCAAAATTTGTAAAGTGACCTTGATAGATTTTGTAACTGGTGCACTAATAATAAAGTTTTTTTGAATATTGAAAAATGTAAAACCATTATCTTCCCAAGGAAGAAGTCAGCTAATATTCATACTCATGAGAGTTAAGACTATCAGAGACCTGGGAATTTCCTTTGATTCAGAACTAACATTTACTGAACATATTGACACTATTGCAAACAAGTCCCTAAAGATGTTAGGTTTTCTGCTCAGGTCGTTGAGGGACTTTGACAATATTTTCACATTAAAAACTGTCTTTTGCGCTATTGTTAGATCATTACTGGAATGGTGGTCACCACATTATGAAATTTATGGAATTCGTCTTGAAAGAATTCAAAAAAAATTCCTCAGATATATTGCATTTAAATTGGGTATACCAAGGGAAGATATTAATTTTGTTGACCTAATGTCGCTTCTTAACTTAACGTAGAACAACGTCGACAACTCTTTGATCTTTGTATAGTTTTTAATATAGTAAATAATGTTATTGATTGTCCTGATTTATTATCTAGCATTGGTTTGCAAATACCTTCTGAAAACCGCCACAACAATTTGTTCTATCTTGAGTTTCATAGAACAAATTATGGTTACAATTCTACATTAACTAGAAGTTGTAGAGCCCTTCATGAATAAATTCTTCAAATATTGACATATTTAATACAAACGTAACATCGTTTGGGAGAAGCAGTGACCAGTGGCGGTTCCTCCATAAGAGCACATGTGCACGTGCACTCCCAAATTAATATCAAACAACTTTAAATTTAATTTTATCATTCTTCAAATTTTAACAATCTACCTGTAAAGTATTAATTTAAAAAATTAGTGGCCAAATGCGCCAGCAAAACAAACGCAACCGGCATTTATTATGAATTACAAATTATGTGCACCCCCAATATGTTATACCACGAGCCGCCACTGGCAGTGACGTATCCAGCCTGGGGCTCTGGGGGGGGGGGGGTCACACCCGATATCCGCCGGAGGCGGAAGGCGGAATTTTTTTCGAGGTGCCATGCCCAAAAGTTGTTAAAATCATACACACACATCTTGATGGCAAAAAACAATACTTTTTCTACGAGTGTTTGAAGATTTGGATAGCATTCTAAGCAGCTGATGTACCTAATCTTCTTGAATGTTTCCAGATGCTCAAAGCTGGTAATTTTTGCTCATAGTTCAATATGTTTTTTTTTTTTTTCAGTGATCACCTTGACTTTATTTGCAAAAGTGGTTGTGCTAGAGAGGTTTACTTAGAATTTGTTTTTCCTGCCAAATTTTGAGACTAAACTTACCAGGATGATTATTTTTTCATGTGACTTTTTGAATTAGTTTTACATAGCAAGTACAGCATCTTCCCAAAATATCCTGTCCATTTTTGCTTGCATTATCATAGATCTTGCTTTGCCCATTGGTGTCTGATTCATTCTTTCCGCGACACCATTGAGTTGGGAAGTATATGGAGGAGTATAACTTACTGTCCAACTTTTATGATCTGATACTCCAAAGGAATGTTATTATACTCAGGACTTACACACGTCAAAAATGCAATAAAAAATAGTGAAATAGTGTAAAAAAAATCACTACCTATTCATTATACAGTATAAAAATTCCAGAAATGGATCTAAAAAATTTAATCCTAACCTTTCTTTGTTGGTGGCTGCCCACGCCAATGGTCACCTGACCTCACACCTGTTTTTGCTGGATTTTTCCTCCACTCGCTACTCATATACGGAAAGTGTCAAATTAAAAATGCTAAACATTATCTGAAAGCCTTTCTTGGAACAAAAATAACATCAAGCCCTTCTTTTTCAATATTAGCTTATCCAGAAACACAACTTTGCGCACTTAAATGACTGTGCAAAGTAATAACTTTGCGCACGCGAGTAGAAAATATTATTTTTTGTTATTTGAGATATTTTTAAGAAATCAAAGGTTGTTGTTCTGGAGGGGGGCAATTGCCCCCTTTGCCCCCTTTGCCCCCCCTCCTGGATACGCCACTGAGGAGAAGCATTTCTAGGTCGTTAAAATGATTTGGTGAACGTGTGAAATTAAATAGGTAAAGTATCACCAATATCAATTGAATACCCCTTATAATAATATAAAATAATTTTTATATTTTTATGCCTAGTCCTGGTACACTATATCAAAGACACCGCACGCCGGCAAAAAAACTTGAAAAGTGTCGGCGATGCCGCTGGGCTTTATCGCATGCCGACAAAGCTCATCCGCTCTTGTTGACAGTGTGAGATATCTTTTTAGAAGTGGACAAAAGTATGAAATTATACAGATAATTGAATAAAAATCGATTTCAAATTTGAATTTTTAATGAAGGAATAATATTCCCATTCAAATATTTATATTTGATTTATTTCAATACCTAGTTTAAAACGAAATTTTAAGGATTACCTACTATATGAATTTTGCCCATTTATTTAATGTATTAATTCCACTGTATTCTAGAAGTAAATCAGCTAGAATTTCGGGGCAATGGCGTTCGTCATTTGAGATTTTATAGAAATATCTGGAGTATGTTTATTCTTTATTAATCAATTTGTTTTCATTTGGCATGAAAATAATATTTAGACGCCTATGGATTCCCACGTGACTTCAAAGAGATCAACTGAGCCGCCTTTTTTATGAAGTTTCAATCAACAATGGTTAAACTATACCTATTATTTTTTATAATTTTTTATACCTAATCCTGAATATATTCTAATATTCATTCTAGTCTAATTGTATGTATGTCAAATTGCAATATATTTATACCACCTATTTATTAACTACCATATCTACCAAAATTTTATAATTCAAGTAACTAATACTTTCTTTATATTTGTACATTGTGAACTGTAAAATGGCTTGTACGCAAATAAAAATCTATCTATCTATCTATCTCTCAAGTGAAACCAAAAATTTTTCCAAGCCTGGAACGTGGATTCTTGAATAACAGTTACTTTCAAATACACTAAGCTAATTGGGTTGAACAATACAAAAAAAATAAGATAGGTACCTACTCTGGCTATGAAAAACCAGCTGCGGCATTATTTCTGCTTTTCTGCCTAGTAAAACAAATAACTATTTGCATTTCGCATTTTTTTTTTGTTTTGCTACCATGAATTGGTATACCTCCGAAACACCACATGATAAATGATTGACAAAGAACGACCTTTGAGAAAAAGAAAGTTCAAAGAGGCTGCATACATGAAAGGAAGAAACAATATCATCAGAAAACCAGCCGTAGAAATTCCAAGGAATTGGAACGAACCCTTATCATCACATTCCTTGAAGTATAAATTTCTCAAAATAATGTATCATCATTTATTTCATTATTAGCTCGAAATAATTTATCATCGTTACCTCACTACCGCCAATCCTAGGAAATCCAGCTAATCGGTAACGGCTTCTAGGAAATTCAATAACGCCTTCTAGGAAATTTAATCACAGCCGCCTTTTAGTTTATAAATTCTGAAAATTTTGTCATTCGCTTGATATCGACTAAGATAAAAGACAGTCGAAACGTTGAGGTCTAAAGTTTTTTATTTTTCGAGCCCAACAAGTGACTGAAAACCCCAATGTGACAAAAAAAAAATGACAGCGCTAACTAGCAACAGAATGAAGCTTCTGCGCTTAATGTTTATTTCAGCAAGTGTACATTGTATTTTATATTGTATTTGATTTGAAATAAACCAATTTATTATTTATTATTATATTATTATTATAATATTACCGATCACCTTCAAAATACATTCCATTACATTATTACAGAGATTGGACATAAAAATGGGATAATGGGAAAACAATTTTAAATGGAGAAACAATGACCTGGTATCTTGCTTAAATAAAATTATATAAACTCCAAAGACAAATAAAGAGATTTTATTAATTAGTGCGAAAGATATGTTCTTCTTCCTCAAATAAAAAAAAATAATGGGCATTTTCAAACTTCGCTAACAAAAGAAACGTATATACATACTTATAAATGTAATCCGATTTAAAAATCGTCTTTTAAGAAATCCAAGCTTAATTCTACAAATTGATAAAAGTCGCAGAGGAGGATTTTTTTTATAAGAAATAACAGACTGAACTCGAAATGAGCTTTTTCCGTTTTTAACCTGATTAAACTCGAAAAGAAATTGAAAACAAAAGCAGCTAACCGCGGCAAAGCCAACAAAAGGTTTTTTGCAAGTTTTTTGAATGCACTATCCAGTTTTTTTTTTCCGTTTTAATTCAATTTAGTCCGATATATGCCGAGATAAAAATAGAATTACCATTCATTGCTTTAATCGTGACGATCGAGTTTAAAATGAAAATGTATGGAAGTTCCTAGTGAAACTTATTGCATAATGAAATTTCTAGGAATATAGCTCAATAATATTTCAAGATTTCCTGGAATACTTGGAGCCCTGACGCCAGAATCCATTTACGTTCCATTCGGAGAATAACAGACAGCGCCACTTGGCAAAGATAAAAGGCCACTATTCACTATTATTACTTTTTCTTTGCAATTACTTTACGGAAACTGCTAGCTGGTGTGTATAGTCAGTACGCAGTTAGTTGCAATAAAATAAATTAGGGAATTAGGGATGTGTCAGTTTTACAGCTCACTTATCCTATCCAATAAAAGTTATCGCTTTCTACATTTTGTTTTTCGGCGTTTACGTCTTGCCTTAATGCCACAACTACACTGAGGGGAACTGAAATTTCGAATTAATTTCAATAAAAAGTCAATAAGAATCGGTCCATTACTATAAAGTGTACATACTGTTACGAAATTGCCTCGGGAACCCGTCCGGATTCTAAGAAATGCAATTGTCTGCTCGTCGCGTAAACAATTCGGAGAATTCTATTCAAGTAGGGCGCCAGGGCTGGGACTCTGTAACGAATAGAGATATGTTCTCTATCTCTATTGACGACTCCTCTCTATTGATTTCGACAAGAAAGAGGAAGACAACAAGTGCCATAGCGATAGGGATAACGATCTCCATCCGTTACAGAGTTCCAGCCCAGGTTTTCTAGATTAATCCTGAGTACACTGTCTGCTATAAATAACGCGAAGTAGTAGCTTTAGGAAGTCAGTTTTAATTCGATGTTTGTCATGTACATTTCAAATAGTGATAAATGAATTGTATAAAGTCAATTAGTTTAATAAAAATTGTCACTGGTTGTGCTAGTGAGTTTTAGTGTAGGTACCCGGAATCCGAGACAATACAAATACATAAATACATTACTTCCGTTTTGGCCCTTTGCTGTCAAATTTTATCTAGGAAAGGTGTTTAAGGAAACAATAAAAAATAATATTTTATGCAAAGTAGCCTTTTCTAGCACTGCTTCTTCACAACAACTTCGCTTCTCGTCAGAAACTATAAGTTGGTAGATACCTGGAGTTAGTTTTCTGGAATCAAAATCAAAAAAAGCTATAGATACTGTCTGTATTTATTTTCTTGATATTGGTAGTGATTGTGCATGTGAGTTCTTAGTTCTTGTTACTAAAACAATATTGATTATTTCAAATTTCTATTGTTTTTGAGCATCCAGAATTATGATTTTCTCCAAAAATTTCAATAGGGAACTGGACCATTAAGATAAAGTGGATGTGAAAAACGGACGGCAAGCAATAAAAAAGGTCATCGATGATAAGGTTCTCCAATGCGTAAAAAACTACGTTCTTTTCCTGTCCGTCCTCTCCCATAAAAACCCAAACAAATAAGTACTTTTGGACACAGGGGTGAATTTTTCACTACAGCCCACTTCACATGAAACTGTCAAGAACGCGGGCGCTTTTTATATAATGGTGGATGGTTTCCCCTCATGTGATTTACAAATTTGGGTAATTACGCTTGTAACTTTTTGTGCGATAAGAGCTGTTTTAATTTAGATAAAGCACTCTTGACGTGAGAGGTGACTTTATAAATATGCTTGTCTATTAAGAAATTTTTGGTTCAACTTCGAACATTAAAATAATTCTAAAAGCTCATTTATTCTAGTTAGCAAAGTTCTAGCAGCACAACCTATTATGTGAAAAAGCATGATATGTGGGATCCTTGATGGAAGATATTAGCAAGGAAATTGTCCTCTAACATCAGTAGGCAAAGTTGCGTATAAACACTATATTATTGATGGGAGATGATTTTGGGATTTGAGTTAAAGTTTGCCGACATTAACGTGTAATTAATAAGTATAATAGATAATATCTACTATTATAAGTATCTTTAAAATAAAACTTTATTAAAATTGATTCTAATTCTAGCTCTTGGTATAGTTTAAATAATTGAAATGCTAATGCAAATAAATCTGTTAATCATAGAGAAATATACTAATCATCGACATATATATATAATTATCGGTTTATAACGTTCTACGTCTTCCGATTCCCGATCTCCAACCATCTCTGTCAATCCAGGCATCCTCTTCTAGGCCTCTGTCCTTCATTTCCTCGTCTACACCACTTCTCCAGCTTCTTCTTGGTCTGCCGCGTCTTCTTCTTCCTCCTGGCTTCCACTCGATTATTTGCTTGGGTATTCTTGTATCTGCCATTCTTTGTACATGTCCGAACCAAATCAGCTCTTTGTCCTTTATATCATCTATTATTGTGTGTTTTACGTCCATAATCTCCCTAATTCTCAGATTTTTTATCCTCTCCATTTTTGACCTGCCTGCCGATCTCCTCCAAAAGTCCATTTCAGCTGCTTCCAGCATTTTTGCGGTTCTGATCTTTAGTGGCCAGACTTCTGAACTATACGTGACTATGCTTTTGACTATGGTGTTGTATATTCTCGTTTTGTTAGTTTTGTTGATATTTTGATCCCACAGTACACCATTTAGTAGGGATATTGCCTTGCGTCCTTGTATATTCCTATCTTTAATTGCTTCGTCTAGGGTTCCCTCGTGTGAGATTTTCATGCCCAAATATTTGTATTCAGAACATTGTTTTATTTCTTGTCCGTTATTCAATTTCAGATTTGGTTGTTCACCTCCTATAGTCATATATTCTG
Organism: Ceutorhynchus assimilis; assembly: GCA_917834065.1. Taxonomy (NCBI): domain Eukaryota; kingdom Metazoa; phylum Arthropoda; class Insecta; order Coleoptera; family Curculionidae; genus Ceutorhynchus; species Ceutorhynchus assimilis. Next base: position 17,502,135 of record OU892279.1, read on the forward strand.
TTTTCGTTAAATTTACTTCCAAACCCCATTTCTCGTATTCCTCTATCAATTTTCGTGTCATGTACTCTAGGTCATCATAGTCCTGTGCAATTAATACTTGATCATCTGCAAAGCTTAAAGTATAAAGATTGTATTCATTGAGCGGTATTCCCATGTGTCTGCATTTGTTTTTCCACCCTTTGAGCGCTTGTTCTAAGTATATTTTAAAAAGTGTTGGTGATATGCAGCATCCCTGTTTAAGTCCTTTAGTTGCTATAAAGCCTTTACTGATTGAGTTTCCCTGTTTAATCTTGGTCTTTGCATCACTATAGAGCGTTTTTACTGCCTTTATTAGTTCTAAGTTGATATTGGTCTTTTCCAGTGCTTCCGAAAGCTTTTTCAGCGGAACATTGTCGTATGCTTTCTTTAGATCGACAAAAAGTAAATGGAGTTCTTGGTTATAGGCTAGTTTCTTTTCCATTACCTGGGTCAAACTGAATAAATGGTCTACAGTTGATCTTCCTGCTCTAAAACCGGCCTGTTCTTCTGCCTCACTATCTTTGTACTCGTTCTCTATTCTGGCTTTTATGAGTTTTCCATACACTCTGCTCAGCGTATTTGTTACTGCAATTCCTCGGTGGTTCTCGCATTTGTTTCTGTCTCCTTTCTTATATATCGTTGTTAAATAGCTTACTTTCCACTCTTCCGGTACTTCTTGTTTATCTATGCATGTTTGAAATAGTTTTGTTAAATGTTTGTAGAGTTTATTGGTCCCACACTTTATCAGTTCTCCATATATTTCTCCTGGGCCTGGTGCCCTACCATTTTTCAAGAAGCCGCAGTGTTTTTTAACTTCTTCTTGCATAACTCGTATTGGTGATCCTGCAGTTTTTATGTTTCGTGTCTGTTCCCTCTCTTCTTTAAACTCTGCCCGCTGTTCTGTCAGTAATTCTTCAAAGTACTCTTCCCATTGCTGAGGTGTTATTGTATTGATAATATCCTTAGTTTTTGTTTTTCTCATGTTTTTGAGTAATCTCCAACTTTCTGTGTTTCTTTTACCCCCCAGATAAGTATTAATATGCGCATAGTTTCTTTCCCATGACTCGTTCTTTTTGTGTACAATTTTATTCCGTACTCTTGCTTGTGCTTCTTTATATATTTCTTTGTCTCGTGTCTTATTTGAACTTAGATACTGTTGGTACTTCTTCCTTTTATCTTCTATGTCTTTTTCTATTTCTTGATCCCACCAATAAGGTGTGGGCCTACTTCCCTTTTTTTCATATTTGCCAAGGGCTTCAAATGCTGCACTGTGAATACTGTCTTTGATATGTTGGTAATGCATTTCAAGGTTTTGGAAGCTCATACTACTCTGTAATTTTTGATCTAATCTCTTCATGTACAACCCTTTTACGCTTTGCTCTTCTAGAGATTTTAGGTTGTATTTCTCAGGCACAATATTGTCTTCTTGGGTTTTCATTCCGTTTTCTTTTGCAATGTTTCTGCCCGGGATAAAGATTTTTGTTTTTAGGAGGTAATGATCGCTACCACAGGTCGCTCCCCTATATGCTCTCACGTCCTGGAATTTTATGTTCGAGCTCTGTTTAGCGATAGTGTAGTCAATAATAGATTTTTGTTGTCTAGTTTCATTTTTCCATGTGTACCTATGTATTTCTTTATGCTGAAAGTAACCGTTTAGGATTTTTAGGTTATTTTGTTGGCATATTTCTATGAGCCTTTCTCCATTGTTATTCGTTACATTCTCTCTCTAACCAAAACTAACCCGTCCACGTAATGCGTACTAGTCTTAAAATGGTAATATTGAATTTAGAAAAACAAAAACGCGCTTCGCGCGCTTTGCTTTTAACCAGTATACTTATAATCAGTAGATATTGAGCGAACTGTAACCCAAACTAACCAATAGTATGCAAACTAACTCAAACTAACCAGTCCACGTAATGCGTGCTAGTCCTTGTATGTTGACAAACTAACCCAAACTAACGCACCTTAAAATAGAACCACTTTAATTTATAGATTTTTCTTGAAAACTAATATAATCCGCATATTTTTATATTGAAATCGGTCCAAAAAGGCTAACTACAACATTAGGAATGCATCTTATAAGAAACTACGTGTTGCACTAAAGCGTTTTACCACCCTAAATGTTAGTAAATAGGAGAACTTTGTACCAACGAAGAGAAATGTTTTGAATTTTCAATTGGTAAGATAAATAGAGACATTGAGCTTTTGTTTGTTCCAACCCAGCAGGAAACCGTAATATTATCGTCAGGATTCTGCGCAAAACCTAAAATTTTTGCATAGAAACTGAAATTCGTATACAGAGTGGTTCCTAAACCGTTCTGGGACGTTTTTTTGACGGGTTGGAACAAACCTATTAAATTAGATAATGGTCAAAATCCATACTCGCGTATGCGAATCACATTTAAACTAGGGGCGCCAAAGTCAGATCTCGCTCCATACTAAAAGTAGCCTCGGGCCGGCACTGATGCCAGGCCAGAAGAGTTTCTTCTACAAAGTACTGCTGCTCATTAACCTATGTTGGGCACCCCAGGAAATAAAGTCCTTATATGTTTGTTCATAGAGTCTTTTTGACTTCGAAGGTAATACATCTTAAAATTTCCAGCCACACTGAGCACACATGAGCAGCGCACGAGCAGATGCCTCACTTTGATGTACCGACAAAAATGGATCGGGTCGAGGCCAAATGCATGCGGGTTCAAACAAATTTGCACGCCTCGTTCAGACGTACACATACGTATGCTCATGCGTCCTCGGGCTGCCTCATTCGCGTTCAAGCTCATATGCGTACCCAGCTTTACACAGAGTAGAATAATTATTTGTTTGTATTGTTCTGGGTTGCTATAGTAGTTACGTGATATTTTTGTCAACAACTGCTTTCTTGATCATTTGACAAAAACTTACGACATGCGGTGAAGATGAAATTTTTATTTTGAAATATTTTTGATCGATGTCATTACAAAATTAAAAATATATAATTTTTTAAATATTAAAATAAAACATGCTCATCGTGCATAAAATCTAATATGCACCTCGGTCAAATAGTATATTACAACCGAGGTGGAAAGTGTTTCATTACTGTCGAGAGATTTTGGTTAGACCGAGGCACAGCCGAGGTCTAACTAAAATCTCGAGACAGTAATGAAACTTTTCACCGTATACTATTTTATTTACAATCATTCGAATTTTGAAATTTTTATTTGAATTAATACTTACAAATACAATAATTGACAATTTCATTTACTTTCGGCCCACGGGTCGAAAGTTTAGTTTCGACCCGTGGGCCGTAAGTAAAAGTCAAAAAATACAATAAATTTTAAAAATTTCATTTACTTTCGGCCCACGGGTCGAAAGTAAACTTTCGACCCGTGGGCCGAAAGTAAAAGTCAAAAAAGTGACATTTTCGAACTTTTTAAAAGTCAGTAAAGTCAACATTACATGTATGATTGTAAATAAAAGAGCTTTAACGCCCTCAGCGTGTAAACAGCCCTCGGCTAACGCCTCAGGCTGTTACATACGCCATACGCTGCGGGCGTTAAAGCTGTACTTTTTGACCAAGGTGCATAAATAACTAATTGTGACTTTTGTCTACAAGCGTGTCACCTCCATATTTATAGATTTCTCTTCGAACACAATTCGCGGCCTGTGGCGTTTTGATCAAAATACTTCGCGTTTCAAGGTGATTGATTCCTTGGCACATGAGGTAGAGTATCTGAAGTGAATACTTAAGAACGTCAGTGAGTACTCTAAGTTCAACTCAGCTATTTGAAAACTCTCTGATCCTGCTTTGTTTTTCACCATTCGCTCACCTATTTTAAAACTTTTCCTTTCCCATATCTGCCCATGTCTATGCGCCTTTTTAGACATCGCTGATGCTTTTGACAACACATCACATGTGGCGATTCGGAGAGCACTAACGAGAAGGGGAGTCAACAACACAATATCCCGATGGATGTGTAAGATGCTTGCCACGAGGACAGAAGAGACCTCATTAGGCAATGAGACTATTGAGGTGAGCACCACTCGAGGCACCCAGGGCGGAGTATACTCACCCCTGATGTGGAGTTTTGTGGTGGATGAGCTACTAGAAATACTGAACAACCTGGGCATGCACTGCGTTGGGTATGCCGATGACATTGTCATCATAGCAAGAGGAAAGTTCGAGGGTACCCTGTGTGAACCCTCACAATCAGGTCATAATACTGTTTTTGTTCAATCTGGTTTTCAGTTAGTTTATCTTGAATTTCCTTGGATATATTTATTGGTAAATAATTTGGTGTTAAGATTTCTGTTTTGACCGGCAAGTTTGCTCTGAGCGTTCTTCCTAGTAAAAGCTGTGACAGAGCTGGAATATTTTCTTTTGGAGTGCTATTATAGTTCAAAATAACCAAGAAGGGGTCCTTGTTGCTCTGATATGCTTTTACAAATAGTTCTTTTATTGTTTGGATGGTTCTTTCGGCTAAACCATTGCTTCGGGGATATAAGGGGCTGGAATTTATCAGAGTTATGTCATATTTTTTCGCAAAACTCAAAAACTCTTTAGAAGTGTACGGTGGTCCGTTGTCCGATTTTTTTTTAAATGGAATTACATTTATTGCAAAAACGTTTTTAAGGCTCGAAATTACACTGTTGGCGGTTTTACTAGAGTTTATTATAACTACGGTAAATTTTGAAAAGTAGTCCACTAAAACTAGAAAATCCTGTGATGCTTCCTTCATGAAGTCAATGTGGAGTTAGAGGTAAATTTTTTGTTACACTCTTGTATTGACAGTTAAGCACGATTTGCCCAATAATGTCTATTTTATGTCCCTTATAACTTGAGAGATTGCTAGAAGCAGTCTGTAGGTCACTGAAGTCAATATTTAATTTCAGAAAGTCACCATGATTAAGTATATTTACTTGGCTACCAGTGTCCACCTTAAGATTTATTTTAACAGCATTGTTTATTTTAATTGTCTCATACCATTTTATATAATCCACACAAGAAGAATTATTGTTATTTATTATTGTCCAGACAACCTGAGTATCATGTGATTCATCATCAGAGTCATCATTTATTTCATGCACGGAGTTTTTATTTGGACAAAATTGACGGTAATGTCCTTTCTGATGACATAATGCGCAATATCTAAAAAATGCAGGACACTTACCCTTATCATGTTGAAGCCAACACTTTTTGCGAGGAAACTGTTTACCTTTTTGCTGCTGTTGACTCGAGTTTTGGCCCCTATTTGACCCCACTTGATAGAATTTTCCTCGGAAGTTAAAGCCGCTGCTTCCACTTACATCTGCTGTATATCCTGCAGAGAACTGTCCTCTATCAGAATGTCTCTGTCTATCACCAAAACTCTTTATGGCACTTACTTCTTTAGTAATCTGACGTTGTCACCATACTGCTCTCCATAGACTTGCACACATCTATTGCTTGTTTGAGCTTTAAATCAGAACACTGGAGTAACTTGTCCTGGATTTTCGAGTCTCGAACACCCAAAACCATTCTGTCCAGGATCAAAGTATTTTTTTCTTTGAATTCACAGGTCATTGCTAATCGTTTCAAACTAGTTAAAAATTGATCAATGCTTTCATGGGGTAGCTGGTCTCGATTGAAAAATTTAAAGTGTTCATATACCAGATTTTTCATGGAGCTACATGCATCGAATTCTTCCACCACTTTTGAGTATTTTTTATCATCGCCTCCATTTTCATATTCAAAAGTATTGAATATCTGAAGCCCTTCGTCACCCAAAGTATTTAAAAGAATGGCAATCTTAACTTTATCATCTTTGTTACCTTTACTAGTAGGTACCAAAAGTATTATTGCTCTCAAAGCTAAATGGTTCCGGTGCTCGTCCTTGTTCCGACATCTTGAGATATCTTTTAATTTAGCAATCAAGCACGTGAAGCTACACTGTAAAAAATATTTAGTGAATTTCCACTCAAATTTCACTCAATATTGTCTCAGAAAAGCTCTACACCGGATTGAGTTGAATTTTCTCTCTATTGGCGTGAGTGAAATGAAAATTTTATGAGTGAAATAAAAGTGTCCCAAAAGAGTGATTGACGATCAATAAAGAGTTCATTATAATCAAAAATGATTTTAATTTTAGTTATTATTTGTTCAGTTGGATCGATCTTGATTATAATTTAACTCTATAAAAGTTTAAAGTAGTCAATGATTGAGTTAGAAACCAATATCAATCTCCTTCTAGCTACCAGCAGGATTAAATTGCCAGTAACATTGGATGGTACTTACCAATTTTAATGTAGGTATATATTTATTTGTTCCAGTACCTTGTTGCTGTAAATTTATCCTGCTGGTAAATTACTTTCCAGGAAATCAACTAATATGCCCTGTGAAGAAATTCAAACTAATGGCTTAATAGGGATTATGCAAATCTATCTGAAATTCGCCTTGGTTTATTCTATAAACTACACCGGCGTGGCAAGTAGGTATAGGTATACCCTTTGAAAAAAGCTACACATCACATTCGGGATTCGGATAAATAAGTAAATAAATTTGGGGTTATTGGGAAATGAACAGGACGACGCGTACATTATTTTCAAATGGGGTTAAAATCACCTAAAATGAGTTTTCTAATTTTTTTCTATTCGTCTTTTTAGTTAATTTACTCAATTTTGATCGAAATACCATCATATTAATTAATTAATCATTAGAATACGAATAGTATCTTTAATGGTACGTTAGAAATTAACAACTACTCAAAAAACTACCACGCCAAATTGTCATCTTTTTTATCGACTGTTGGCAAGGTATTGCCACCTCAAAAATACATACATCACTACACTAGAGAATTGAGAGGAAGTTACCTTTTTTGTCTTCCACACTGAGTAATACTTGACATGTTCAGAATATGCCTCAAAATAGGTTGGTCTCCTGTGTAAGCCAATATAACTCTATGGAATTTTTCGGTGTTTCCAATACTTTTAAAACTAAGTTGAGGGGTTGAGGTAGACTCTGTTATGGTTATTAACGTTATAAGGCCGATAAATAGCAAATAACGGCCGGGCTGAAGTTTGTGATTCGAGGCGATAGCCGAGGATCATAATCAGCCAAGGCTGTTATTTACAGTTATCGGCCGTGTTCCGTTCTAGATTTTTCGTCATACTGCAGATTTTTTAAACAAACCACCCAATTTGAAAACAAATTTTATTAAACAATAACTTTAATAGAAAGGTACAGAATTATTCCCATTTGTAACAATAATTCATTCCTTATTATAATGAATATGAAAATTGAATTCGCAGTTGCTATTATTGAAAATCTGAAATCCATCCCAAGGATTAGATTTTACAGAGGAAGAGTGTTAACTACTTATTATAGTACTTAAAGATGCAATATTTTCCGAATTATTTTGAAAAAGTTGTTTTGTTATTTTCATTCTTTTAGACGCCGATTTTTCTATGTAGGTTTCTGCCATCGTTGAAGATTCCCATTCTCCCAGCTCTTTCAATAAAGTTCAGGATTTTCTAGATTTCAAAACGTGGCAATTTTCTGTAGGTATGTATCCGACGACTTGCTTCACACATTTGCCATTCCTGAACCAACGAATAATCACTGATTGTTGAAATTGGGAGGACGCAGATTGGTGTATTTCTTGTACAAACCATGCATCAAATGGAAGGCCTGTTTTTGGGATAAGAAAATTTCTCTTTTTTATTTTTAGTATTTTGCAGTGATACAAGGACGTTTTTCTCTGTATCTTCGAAATTTTCAATGGTGAGAGACAAAAGTTTCCTGCGCCTACAAGCACCAAGAATCCCGAGCAGTAACACAACCTTTTCCAGTAGCCAGGTATTATCGTCCGCTTCCAGTACTTTCCGAAAGAACCTTGGCTTTCTTTGGAGAATAACCTTCATTTTTGCGCCTCAGAAACATGAATAGTTTACGGAATCTATAAGCAAAAATTATTTGGATAAGTAGCAGTACTTCTTCACTCATCCTGTGTATGTTTTTATTCTGACGCTACTTTACGAAATTGTCATATTCCTGCTGATATCTCTGTTTGGTTCTTTTCGGAAATAAATTGTTGGTGTTCTCAGCTGTTTCTTTCGGTACATCTGATAGTCCAAGAGCCGGCAATACTAACGGGTATATGATCGTTGCAATGGATAATTTCTACATAAAACAATAGTTCATAGTAACCTTTAAACCAAATGAATGGGTTGCCTCGATTCTCATGACCGTAAAGTTGTTTTATAAAAAGATACTTCAAGAACCATAAGCGCAACAAATAAGAAGTACCTTGCGGTGTAGGGGGTTCTCATCATATGCGGCCAAACACTTTATTAACACAATTTCATGTATCTTTTGTTGTCTAAAAACCTACAGCCGTATGCAAAATCCTCTTCAAAGAGTCCTCTTTTAACTTTAAAAGTGACTTTGAAGGCTGTCACTTTCAAAAATTTGTATTTAGCAAGCAAAATAACGCGTGCGCTCGACTTTCAATGAGGGTTGCCAGCATGATGGCGCCTCCAGGATCAAAATATTCCGGAGGTAAAATACCCGACCACTCGGATCTCCGGGCGTCGGGTGATCCTGGGGGTCCTTCATGCAAAGATCTAAAGAGAAGATCAAAAACTCAACTCAGAATTGATTTTAGCAATATAAGAGGAATAAGTACAAATATGAATTCAGTTCACCAACATCTTGAAGAACAAAGACCTGACATCCTTGTTCTCACTGAAACTAAAATCAGTTCTGCAACACCTATTGTGAACTATCTTTATCCCGGCTATGACCTACACCACCGATTTCGACATAATTTTGGGATCTGTGTGTACATTAAAAATGACCTTTCATGTCATCGAGAGGAGAAGCTAGAACCAGCAAACCTTGATATCATATGGCTAAAATTCACCTCAAAGTCATCGACCAAGTTTATCTGCTGCCTCTACCGACCGCCAAGTAACACCGATTACCAAAACTTTTTCGCGACATTATCCGAAAGCTGTGATAGTATACAGTCAAACTATCCACAGGCGGAAATTGTCTTTTTAGGCGATTTCAACGTCCACAATATACCCTGGCTGAAACACCACAACAAAACAGATAACGAAGGCAGAGAAGCAGAAGCTTTTGCCATAAGTTGTGGTCTAACGCAGCTTGTCGATGAACCTACCCGTATCTCAGAAGGGGGCGAATTTGCAGCGCTTTTAGACTTGTTCCTAACCACCAATCCTGACTCGTACACAATTCAAGTAGATGCTCCACTTGGTTCGTCCGATCATAAACTTATAATAACAAAGTGCGAAATGCTCATCCCACCAAGCCTACAACCACTTCCTCGTAAAATGTGGCACTATAAATCGGCAAAATGGAATGACCTAAAACAGTATTACCTGGATTTTCCATGGCAAGAGGTTTGCTTTAAAACAGCTGATCCCACTATTTGCTGTAATGAAATAACACAAGTAATCTTATCTGGAATGGACGCATATATCCCACATACAACTAAACGTAGAGCTAATGCAAAACCTTGGTTCAACAGCCAGTGTCAAACGGCTGTACAGAAAAAACACAGAGCATATAACCTTTGGAAACGACAACAAACCGCTCAAAACCACACAGAATTTATAGAAGCCAGAAATAGTTGCAAAATTACTATTGACTCCGCTAAAGAAACATACAATCAAAGAATAAAAAACAGGTTGCTGAATTGTCCAAGTAGTTCTAGGTCTTTTTGGTCTCTTGCAAAAGCTGTTGGATCTAACTTCACCAAGTCATCCATACCACCACTTACAGATAAAAATAATCACTTAGCCACAACATCAGAGGAAAAAGCCAATATGCATGCCCAAATGTTTTCCTCCAACTCCAACCTAACAGTGCCAAACGGAAAAACTCCACCGTTCATTGAAAGGGTTTCCCATAGTATGCCAGAGGTACCCTTTTGTCACAGAGAAATACGAAAATCCCTAAAAAAGCTGGATACAAACAAAGCAATGGGTCCGGATGGCATTCCCGCAATAGTACTCAAAAATTGCGCCAACGAACTCACCCCAACTTTCGCAAAATTATTCAATTTGTCTTACAGGCAAGGAGTATATCCATCATCATGGAAGTCTGCCGCAGTACAACACATTCCAAAGAAAGGAAAAAAGACAGATCCGTTAAACTATAGACCAATTGCTCTACTTCCGGTGATATCAAAAGTAATGGAAAGAGTTGTGAACAATCACCTAACCAAGTACTTGGAAAAGTACAAAATTATCAACGATAAGCAATACGGATTTCGAAAATATAGGTCAACTGGCGATTTACTTACATACGTCACTCACTTATGGCAAAAAGCGATTGAGTTGCGGGGTGAAACAAGAACAATTGCCTTAGATATATCTAAAGCATTAGACAAAGTTTGGCATGAAAATCTGCTCAACAAGCTCAAAGCAATGGGATTATCGCCGAAACTTTGCACTTGGTTTGAAAGTTACCTAAAGGACAGATCCATTAATGTTGCACTGGATGGCCAGAACTCCAACTCTTACCAAATAAATGCTGGTGTGCCACAGGGAGCAATCCTTTCGCCAACTCTTTTCCTGATTTACATAAATGACCTCATAGATAAAACAGTAAATCCACTTTATTGCTTTGCAGACGATGGCAATGTAGTCTCCTCACTCATACCACCCACAGGTCTTTCCGCACGTGAATTCCATCATCTTAGACTAACTCAAATATCGCAGATAAATAACGACCTGGAGATAATAGAGGACTGGGGTAACAAAAACCTTGTACAGTTCAACGCGCAGAAAACCCAAGCAGCTCTGTTTTCAAAAAAGACCAGCACCGGTGAGCCAAACATCATGCTATCTGGAAGTGCTGTCACATTACAGAGTCAGTTGAACAACTTGGGGGTTACTGCAGAGACCAACATGTCTTGGCACAGTCACGTGGCAGATATTGCTAAAAGGGCCTCCCAAAAGCTGGGGGTGCTATTTCGTACAAGACATCTGTACACACCAAGCCAATTGCTGACACTCTGCAAAGCCCAGATTCGACCAACTATGGAGTACTGCTCACATATATGGAGTGCAGCACCCAAACATACCTTATTGCTTTTGAATACCGTGCAAAAACGAGCTATCAAGCTGATCAATGACCCCGCACTTACTCGTAACTTGGATGGTCTCGAACATCGCAGATCTGTGGGCGATTTATCTCTCTTCTACAGGTACTATCACGGAAAATGCTCTGAAGAGTTGGCACGTATGATTCCACCAAGAGTAGCACCTACCAGGCGAACCCGTCAAACAGACGGTAACCATGAATTTACTGTCAAACTAGAGGCACCAAGAACCTCATTATATCAGAATTCATATCTCTGGAGAACAGCATCGCTGTGGAATAAACTCCCTGCGACGGTTTTCCCTGCAGGTTACAACCTGAACCGTTTCAAGACCAACATACACCGACATTTCCGCCCACTTGCCGCTTCTCGAGCGTGATAGGACATTTCCTTGCGAGTGCGCATATCCGTAAAAAAATAAAAAAAAAAATTCCGGCCATCGAAATCGAGGCCACCGTATATAATATTTGAGAAGACATATTAAAGAATATATCTACCAATTTTCATCTATTGCAACGATAACATTGTTCCTTCGGAAAAAGAGGGGTAGTTTACTCCCGGCCATCAAAGGGTTGCGGCCATGAGAATCGAGGCCACCCATCCATTTAGTTTAAAGGTATTTATGAGCTATTCTTTTATGTGAAAATTATCCATTGCAACGATCACATACCCGTTAATATCACCGGCTCTCCTACTATGAGGGAATTTCGTTCTTCATTATTTCTTTTGTCGCTGAATTTTTTTATCATCAGTTAAACTGACAATCATAGAATCTAACAATAAACAATAGGTGAAGCACAGTTTGTAATAGTAGTTTCTATGGATATCGATGTGGTTGCTATAGGGAACTTGTCAAATATTAAATTGTTGTAGGTGGTAGATAGGATCTTTTAAAAATAGGAGCCGGCCGTTAAAGATATCTTTTCGATTTCGATTTCGTGCATGTTATAGAGTAAGATAACAGTAGAGTATGACGAAAATAATTTATAGTTATATTGTACTGGGATTTTATACTAACGTTAATTACTATTGTTCGTATAATGAGCCATCTTGATATGTAGTTTGCTATATGTATGGCCATTTGCACGGTTATCACTTAAGGGATATCTAATCTAAGTGGAGCTTTGAATGTGACTTTTGTTTCCACAAAGCTTCACTTGGATTAAATATCCCTTAAGTTATAGCGGTGCAAATGGCCGGTAGTGATTTTAAATTTTTTGTTACCTTGGTATACTGTCATTGGCCAATACATCCGAAACTATCGATTATTGGACTCTAGCACAATGGTAACTTTTAAACAGGAAGACTTTCTGTAAACAATATAAAAATTTCCGGGAATTCCCACATTGATCACTTTTCCATAAGGTTTGAGCGAGCTCCTAGAACTGTCTAATTCTATCTGTAGTGTTAAAAGTTATCTTTTCATTAAGCCAAGAATCAAACTTGTTTATTCAGACGGTTGCCAATCTTTAAGATAATCTCGTCAAAATAATACAAACCCTTGGTCGCCTTTTTTTGCTTATACTACTTCTTTACTTCGGTCAACAACATCTGAATCTAATTCCTAAGAAGGAATGGCCGAAACCGCACGTTGTTTTTACGGCTTCTCGGTTCATAAAAAACAGCCGAACGTGGAAGAGCTTGTAGAATCGCCTCGCTTTATCCCCAAAAATTCCAATTCAGTGTTTTTAAATGACCGTTTTTTTTTTGCCTAAATAATCAATACCGGATGAGCTCGAGTGCGTGACAAATTAGGCTTTCGAGTATGTTTTTCAACAAAGAAAAAAAAACGGTAGTTGATCGATTGAGAAATTTCTACTTATAAAACCAGAACCAACCCTCTTATTTTGAAAACGCACGGATGGTCTTCTAGAAATACATTAAGGGCGTGTTATTATAAAACTATTTCGACAGATAACTAGAAGTTAACTTCTGGAAATACTATATGGGAAGTACCTAACGCCATTGTGGAAGTTAACTTCAAGTTATTCTGTCAAAATAGTTTTATAATACCCGCCCTAATTTGGATTTCTTGAAGCCATTTTTGACCCATTGATGATAGTTCCAATACCCCATTGATCAAGAGCGCTTGTCAGAAAGTGTTTTTTGATCGTCATTTCTCGCCATTTTAGCCCATCATCCGTTTATACGTCTAAATCACGTAAACCCCCCCCTTTGATAATTATGGTGCGTCAAAGTAATAAAAGAGTGCCATCTATAATTGCTATAGGAGCACAATAATTTTCCGGTTTCTTGGTCGCTCGTTACTCGTTCCCATTCGTTACCGCATTTCACGGATACTCTTTTATCCCTTTTGTACATTGCTTTTAAATAAATGAGGATGAAAAATTGTACAGATTTTTCTGCTGAGAATATAAAAAGCTCCTTTTTGGGTTATGTCTGATGCCGAGTTTTTCTTTTCAGTCATAAACTGTATCCGGTTTTTGATAATTTGACGTAAGTTTTTTTATGTCATACCAATACATTATTGTGTTTTTATACCTTAGATACCATCTACATAATTTATTACTTTATGCCCGTGCGGGCATAAAGTACACATTATGGCCCGCGCGGGCATAAAGACGCAAAAAACAGTTTTCAATTAACTTATTCTTTATTGACAAAATATAAATTTACGCTTATAAACATATTATTTTTGTCAAAAAATGATGATTCTGCACACTGATGACAATTTGCGAAGTGACACTTTTTTCCCAGGTATTTATTATTCACAACCAACTGGTATGACATAAAAGTTTGTATGCACCACGGGTACTAATAGATATATATACCCTCGGGCGACTTACGAACCCTCGGGCCAGAGGCCCTTGGCTTTGTAAGACTGTCGCCCTCAGGGCATAATCATCTACTTAGTACCCTTGATACATAAATAACTATTAATAGTATTGACTTAATCTGAATTGAACAAATATGTAGACAATGTAATATCACTGCTAAAAATAATATAGGTCAAAATTGGATAAAAAGAATTGACGCTACTGGCAATATATGAGCCAAATGCTCTCAATCGATGTATGGGCTCATAATAACCTGGATGTTATAATTATATAAGAACTACAAATCATAGACAAGCCAATGCAAATTACTTCAAATGCAAACTGAACTTTTTTTTCTCATTGATCACATCCTTCATTAAATTCCTGATTAAAAAATGCTAATACCATAGACGCATCGACTACACGCCAATTATTGAAAAAAAGAACAACCAAATTCAAGGAAATTTGGAAATTATTTTTTTAAATATCTGGTCAAAATTTCTAGGAATCTCTGTTTTGAAAGATGTAATATGTATAAACTGATTTCCATGGACATTATCAGCCGCAATATAAAAGTTGAGATATCCAAGCTACTTCAATTCACTTCCAAACCTACTCCAAAATTAATTATGTACTTCAATTCGCGTATAATAGTTCCTGTAAAGTTTGAACAAGAATTTTTGCACTAAGAATTTACACTAGTAGCATAATTGGGGCTTTATGTTACTACCACGATAATACAGTCTCGTCTTAAAAGGTTTTAATCGCCCTTCTCAAGTTCCTGGTATTTTTTTCACGATCAATTTTCAATACTTTATTCGTCCACCATGCGTTACTTGTCCAAACAAAGGAACCAGCAGCTGAAAAGGGAGAAATTTACCCGTCGAGCTTCGTTAAAATCGAATCGTCCCTTCGAGGTATAATTGAAGTGCATCTTGCTGACGAAAAGTCGCCTTAATTTCATTAAACGTTCACGTTTCGACAATAACGAGGCGCTTTTCATCAGGACGTATTAAATACCATTCAGGCTCCTAGTTTTTTAATTAATAATAAAAACTTTTTTTGCAACAGAAATATAAACTTTCTAGTATTAAAGTATTAGATGTATACAAACTTTCATATATGCTAACAAAGGTTGTCAGGACGTCTATGTATATATACCGGGTGACAATGAAACTACTACCCACGGCGGCATTTCTTAACGGCTCGAGATAGAAATAGGCAACTCGGTTTGTTGATAGGGTTGAAAATTGTGAACAATTTTAATATAAAAGAAATTGAATGTCTTTTCCGATTCCACCGGAAATGGCATTGACTTTGTTATTTTAAATAGGATACCCTGTATATTTTATTTTTTTTGGACTCTCTAAACAATTCTAAATAACTTTATGTCAAAAATTGATAGTTTTTGAAATACAGTGGGTCAAATATATGTCGTAATTCCTATTTGTTTGTATTTAACGTAAAAACTGTCATTTCCAGTAAGACCGGAAAAGACATTTAATTGATTGTTTTTACATTAAAATTGTTCACAATTTTCAACCCTATCAACAAACCGAGTTGCATATTTCTATCTCGAGCCGTTAAGAAATGCCGCCGTGGGTAGTAGTTTCATTGTCACCCGTATATATATATATATCCATATAAGAAGAATGGACGTTGTTGCTGACAAGTACGAAGACAATTTTGGGAATCGATTTGGGGAATGCAGCAAAAATAAAGTGTACTCTTTAAAGTTTATCCGAGCTTTCGATAATGTTTATTATCATCTTCAGGGAACTATGGATCAATATACAAGTTAAAGACAATAAGACAATAATATAATGTAACTTACATCTTTGGTGAGATTATTAAAGATAAATGTTGTGTAATTGATCTGTTCCATTAGCATCGAGGACAGTGAGAACTTAACTTTCTCAATAATTTTTAACAAGCTTATTATGTATTAATGACTAATAATTAAGTTCTCACTGTCCTCGATGCTAATGGAACAGATCAATTACACAACATTTATCTTTAATAATCTCACCAAAGATGTAAGTTACATTATATTATTGTCTTATTGTCTTTAACTTGTATATTGATCCATAGTTCCCTGAAGATGATAATAAACATTATCGAAAGCTCGGATAAACTTTAAAGAGTACACTTTATTTTTGCTGCATTCCCCAAATCGATTCCCAAAATTATATCCATATATATATATATATATATATATATATATATATATACACAGTGTGTAAAAAGTCCCGGAACAGTCAATTATTTCGAAACTGGTGCACAATATAAAAAAACTTCCTGTATAAAAGATGAAGGTCTTAATAAAATCTATTGAAATAGGACTTTTGTAATTATACAGGGTGGCCCAAAAAGTTGTGCTACACAAAACTTCATTTTTTTCAAAGAAATGATCCTTTTTTAATTACATTTTCTAATTCCTCTAGAGATTCTTAACAACAATTATGAAACATGTCATATGGCTAAACCCATTAGTTTCAGAAATAATTTGAGTTGAAGGACATAAATACGATAATTACCATATTACCTACATTTTGCATTGTTTCGAGTTGCTTCAAAATGTTTCACGTTAAATCCTGAAAAAAAAAACATTTAACTTGTGTTAAATGAAATGTACCTCACTCAAGTTTAGTCAAAATTTTATTAATAACTAAATTATTAAATACAAGCAGTAAAGTAAAATCAACAATAACTTTGAAAGAACAGAAATAAAATTAAGTGTAAGACGTTATTTTATTAAATGCTGAAAATGTCCTCCTCCCACAATTTGACGCTAGGTTATAATAAAATTTATTGATGACGTTTTGTAATATTTCTTAGTTAATCTTCTCAATTCGTTCAGATCTGGAGGTTTTGTCACAAACACTTTATTTTTCAGATGTCCAAAAAGAAAATAATCAAGGGGCGCTAGGTCTGGTTACCATTTTGAACCAACTCGAAACAATGCAAGATGTAGGTAATATCGTACTTATCGTATTTATGTCCTTCAAGTCAAATTATTTCTGAAACTAATGGGTTTAGCCATATGATATCTTTCATAATTGTTGTTTAGAATCTCTAGAAGAATTAGAAAATGTAATTAAAAAAGGATCATTCCATTAAAAAAAAATGAAGTTTTGTGTAGCACAACTTTTTGGGCCACCCTGTATAATTACATAAGTCCTATTTCAATAGATTTTATCAAGACCTTCAACTTTTATACAGGAAGTTTTTTTATATTGTGCACTATTTTCAAAATAATTGACTGTTCCGGGACTTTTTACACACTGTGTATGTACCATCCAGACCCGACTGCTAACGTCAAGCTTTGATATGAGTCCCTTGTTTACCGTAGTTCGTATCTTTGTCGAAGCAATGAGCTTGTGTATGACCAGCAAATTACCCATAACAAGGCAGGGTGGCGACCTTTTGTTTCCGCAAACGCTTGCAGAATACGTCGTTGTATGGGTCGAAATGAGGTTCGGTATTTATTTCGATTGAAATTTAACACATAGAATATGTCAGATTGTCAATGAATAAAGGCATGTGGAGGGAAATCTTTGAAACATATTGAGCCGGGAAGATACCTGACGATGTACACTTTTTTGAGCTATTAGGAAAACTAACATTACCCTGGTGGTCAGTCATGGCAGGTGAAAGATGCGTCGAACTATAATCTGAACTTTATACGGATTACGGGGTAACACTTTAAAACTTACAATTGCTATATCTGAAGAACCCAAAAAAAATATAAGAAATTGCTGAAAATAATTTCTATAATAGGGAGGGGGAATCTGAAAAATTTTGTAATAACTAACCTGCTTTTACTCACCCCCTGACCTCCGCCACCACAAATAAATATTCTTAAATGACAATAACCCTTATTTGAAAGCTCTTAAAAAATGCTTTTCAATGGTACCTATCCTACAAGCTAATATTTGATGTAATAATTGTCAGATAGGGTAACGCAAGTAGGTGGTTGCTATTTAAGATTACATCGTTTTGGTTCCACCTACCTATTATACAAATTATACAATTTGTTTTCCCTGTACAAACATGAACAGAAAAATAATCAAGTCAAGTGGCAGTTATTTACTACAAACTACTTGAAAATAATTAAAAGCCAGCCAAAAATTCAATACGACTAAGATTTAAACTTAGCACTCTTAGAACGCTAATATTCGTTCAATGAAAACCAAAAGTTGTCACATATATACCTAAAGTTTGTTTCGCCAGGGTTTGTACTTGCCACCAGCATTTGCCTTCCTTGTTTAACAAATAAAAATTGACTGAAACAAATCAATGACGTCAAAAACGTTCATCGGTTCTTCAACCAGAAGTCATTTATTTTAATTTGTCAAAAAAATTGAATGTGTCATATGAATTAATCTACGACAACCCTTTTTTTTCAAGTTTCAAGGTCAAGTATGAACCGTGGTGAAACGGAGCTTACCTTCTTTATCTTTCAGAAAAAATAAATAAAAATAATGATCAGTAGGTGAAAAAAATGCTCAACTGTAACTAGATTTTAGCGATTTACTTTCATCTAAAATATACAGGGTGTCCCACAATCAACGTTACAGGCCATAACTTTCTTATTTTCAAAAATAAAAATTTGAAACAAAAAAATTTATTAATGGCTAATTAAGCTCTCTTCAAAAATATAAAAAAATCATCCCTTGAAAAAATCATCCCCTATTTACAACCCTTGACTTTTTTTTTCAAATGGCACCCCTATTATTTTTTTTTATTTTTTGAGAAGCTTATGAAATTACAAATTTGGATGGTATATAAAAAGTTTGTTTTTCCATGTCTCTTGGGGGAAAAAAAATGGGTGTCCCACCCTTAGTCTTATACAGTCAATCACATTTTTGTCTACAAAAATAAAAATATGACAAAAAAAATTAATTGTGTGCAAATTAACCCCTTTTCAAAAATATTTAAAAAATCTTCCCTAACAAACTCATCCCCTAAAAACAACTCTTGCTTTTTTTTTCAAATAGAACCCCATTATTATTTTTTTCATTTTTGATTTTTTTTTCCAACGAAACATGGAAAAACAAACGTTTATTTACAATCATACATGTAATGTTGACTTTACTGACTTTTAAAAAGTTCGAAAATGTCACTTTTTTGACTTTTACTTTCGGCCCACGGGTCCAACCCATGGGCCGAAAGTAAATGGAATTTTTAAAATTTATTGTATTTTTTTACTTTTACTTTCGGCCCACGGGTCGAAAGTAAACTTTCGACCCGTGAGCCGAAAGTAAATGAAATTGTTAATTATTGTATTTTTTAGTTTTAATTCAAATCAAAATTTCTAAATTCGAATGATTGTAAATAAAATAGTATACATACCTCGGTGAAAAGTTTCATTACTGTCTCGAGATTTAAGTAAACACTTTCCACCTCGGTATGTAATATACTATTCATACATCATTGAATTTGCAATTTCATGAACTTCTCAAAAATAAAAAAATAAATTAGGGGTGCCATTTGAAAAAAAAAAAGTGAAGGGTTGTAAATAGGGGATGATTTTTGTCAGGGGAAGATTTTTTAATATTTTTGAAGAGAGCTTAACTAACCATTAGTCATTTTTTTTTTCAAATTTTTATTTCTAAAAATAAGTTATGGCCTGTAACGCTGATTGTGGGACACCCTGTATAGGTATTAGAGAATTGCGAAACAATTAAAAACAAAAATATTATACTTTTAAAATATAATTTTTTTATCCATCTTCATAAACCAAATTTAGCACATGCAAACTCGGCAATATTGAACACACGTACGCTTCCATTTGATATATTTTTTTTATCTGGCGGGATTTATTAAAATTTTAATGGATAGGATTTTAATTTATTCAATAAAATTCCAAGTAACAAAAATTTGCGACGCGTCAAAAGTCAAAAGTGATAAATATTAATAAAAAAGAAATATAAATAAAACCCATATAAAATATTTTTTTTGTTTCAGAAATGTTGTATATAACCTGACGTTTGCTGAACTTACAGAACAACAAAGGCTGATATGGTATTCCAATGAACATGATGCCAAAATGTGTGTAATGAAAGGAAAAGATGAAGTAAGTATCACTTTTTGTTCATTAAGCTGAATTTATAAACTTGAGTTTTGCCTTGCTGTTACTGTCGAAGATGGCCATCTTTCATAAAATTGGAGTATGGGGTGGGGCGTGCGCAGCCATTACAAGGCCTTTTGTTCATTTACTTTTTCTTACGGAATTGATAGGTAATTTTTATTCCATCAACTATCAGTAGTTTTGTGTTGTGATTTGTGTGTATTATATTTCCAATGTCGATACCATGTACCTGTCAGGCACAACTGGACCAATCATATTCTCTTTAACGAATGGAACGACGAAGTTTATAAATCAAATTTAATCCTCGAAACTCATCACAATCGACGACAACAGCAACGTGAAACTCCAGTTTATAAATCCAGCTCAAGGCTTATGCAGGTAACCGAATTGGTTGGAATATTGTTTAACAAGTGCAACGATTTTGATAACTGAATATTATTCAACTAAATATTTCCATAAGAAAACGTTTAACAGAATGTTAGGAAGAAAATAGATTATCGCAATAAATTTTTAGGGTGATTAGCATTTTGTTTATTTTTGTGGAAAAAAAAAATGTAGGGCCCTTTGTCAAAAGATGTTAACAATGAAAAAGGTGATATCGGGGGACGCTCAAACTTGATACTTGCTTGTATGTTGATACATAAAATTTTACCAAAAATTATATATTTTTTTTTTTTTTTATAAAAATATGATTATAATAAATCAGTTTTTATTTTCTATCAGCTTGTACTAAAAATAATCATATATTATATCACAAGAGCTTTAAATTTAATCGATTAAACTATTCAACATATTTTGAGCATGATTTTGCTTGGGAAATAGTTGAATGTACAATAACTTAATAAAAGCCCGAGAGATTCAGGTCGAGAGATTTTATTTAAAAGTTATTGTGCATGAAACTATTTGCCAAAAAGCAAAATATTGCAAAAAATATTTGGATAGTTTAATCCATTCAAATTTATAAGGTCGAGTGATATACGGCTAGATTATTTCCTGAATAATTGGATTTAAAGCCAGCAACAAAGAGTTCTATTTATGATAAAATGTCAGAATATTTCTATAAAAATTCTGTCAAAAAAGGGTAAACAAAAATTTAATCGCGAATAAACAGGTCTTGTGCAAAAATCACTTATTTAAACAAAATGTTATCAAAAAATGACGTTGTCTGATTCGTCTATTATGTCATGAATGCAATAATCATATATTATATCACAACAGCTTTAAATTAAATCGATTAAACTATCCAACATATTTTGAGCATGATTTTGCTTGGTAAATAGTTGAATGCACAATAACTTAATAAAAGCCCTCGACCGCGAAGCGGTCGAGGGCTTTTATTTAAAAGTTATTGTGCATAAAACTATTTGCCAAAAAGCAAAATTAAGCAAAAAATATTTGGATACTTAGTTTAATCCATTTAAATTTATAGGTCGAGTAGTATACGGCTAGATTATTTCCTGAATAATTAGGATGGAATTATTGGCGTCAATCCTATTTAAAGAGTTCTATTTTTTATAAAATGTCAGAATATTTCTTTCAAAATTCTGTCAAAAAAGGTAAACAAAAATTTAATCGCTGATAAACAAGGTCTTGTGAAATAATCACGTATTTAAACAAAATTCATTCGAAAAATGACGTTGTCTGATGGGTCTATTTTATAATGAATGAAATAATCAATAGTAATATAACTAGTGCAATGGAAATTATTGATAATTTTTGGGAAATTTGCTCGAATGCATTTTTAGTTGAAAAAGAGCACGAGTGCACGTAGTGCACGAGTGCCTTTTTCAGTTAAAAACGCATGAGTGCAAATTTGTCGAAAACTATAAATATATTTCCATTGCACGAGTTGTATTTAATGAGAGAATTTCATAAATCAAAAATTTAAATTTTTTGTCAAGAAATGTCAAAACACCAGTTTTCGCACCAGTTAGTATGCAATTATCGCGTAATTACAATCTGATTGGTTCAAATCAACAATCAAAACATGTCAATTTATTGTTGGAATACCAGTTTTGACAGATGTATGAAATTCTCATCTTTATAGAAAACAAATGAAAATTACCAAAGATTTTAAATCTTATTTGCGCATGCTTATCAGCTTTCACTGAATGATAATTGATCTAGGTTGTCTTGTTTTTTTATTATCTAATTACTTTTTCAACTGCATGGTTTAATTTATTGTATTTATATCCTTCTCCAGATACAATTTAAATACCTACTTTGAAAAAAACGTAGAGGCCCCAATTTAATTTACGGACTACGACACAACTATTAAACCACCTCTTGTCTCCCTCGACCCCTTTTTTTGATAATAAAAGTTGTAGCTCATCACCATCACCCTCTGGGACTATCTTTTTTACAACTCTCAGCTCGTTTTAAATGGGAAGACACCATTGTTCGTACTCGTTCATCGTCAAATGACTTTGGGGCAATTCTTTCTTCGTCTCTTAAGTAGCTACGGAGACTTCGGGTGGGACCGAATTTAATTCCTAATCAGGACGGAGATTAAGATTTTTCGACCCCCGGAAATTATATTTTATGAACAAATTTGACAACTGTAATGAACAATTTATTTGGCATGAAATGAGCATTTTGAATTTTGAGTGGTATGTTTATTGTAAGACGAAATAAGAAAATTAATAATGATCAAAACACTCCCGCTTGCTGTATAGCAGCTGACCTCCGATATAATATAATTATATTAACGAGTTAACGACTATTTAATGAAAATACTAAATATACGCCTTCCTATACCCAGACTGACCAAACGGTCAATAATTTATGAAAGCCTCAAGATGTATAACTTGAGTGTTGACTATAGACAATTGCCATATATTCAGTTCCGCTGAAGGGTAAGGAGTATTTTGCTTGAGAAGGCATATTACAGTGTGTCAATCAATGAGTTTATGAAAAATTTCCCAGTACAACGCTCTACCAACTAAGCTACCGAACCTGTTTCATTTCTGTCGGTCAAGTTTTTCATCAATTTTAAGTTGTTAGTTGTGAAGACTAACTCAACCGCCAGCGGTCACCGTTGGTATATGCTTGGAATATGCCTTGGAATATGCTTATGATCCACGCCCTTTTCATTTGAAAAAAATTGATATTATTCCAAAAATGCGCTTCTACAATTTTTAAATGAGTCTGGGAGAGGATATAACATACAAGATAAGCAAATTCTCCTAGGTTCCTTGGAGTAAAATTGGGCAATTTGACTAATTGATGGCGCATTAGATAAAAAAGTAAAAATTTAAATAGTTTGGAGATAAAATGTCAAATGAAGTGTCATTGGCCAGTATGATTAAAAATAGTATTTGCTTGTACTTCAAGTAAGAGCTTTTACTTCCTAGTAATGTGTGGAGTATACTCTTTTACATGAAGAAAATTCTTTTATGGGAAGTCTTTACTTAGGTTAGAAGTATAAACTAGTAGTAAATACTAGGACGTATTTAACCTCAAATAGGTTCTTTTTGTTTCTTATGTGGGTACAATCTATCGTTCCTAATATTTCTCCAAGTATCGTCCATCCATCTTTAGCTAATACAACGTCGCGGACATTTTGAGGAAAAGAAATCTAAACATTTTTATTCCACACAATTTTTTGTGAAAATTCTTTAATTACTTTTGACCCGGTCGGTGTTTTGATGTACCCCGACATCTACATCGATTCCTTGTTGAAATCCAGGATCACTTAGGGCCGGTATTATAATGTCCGGTTGATCGATGGCTGAGTTTCAACCTTCGGCCAACTGGACATTAAAATACCTACCCTTCTTCTTCTTCAAGTGCCTATCCGTTCCGGATGTTGGCTATCAACATGGCTATTCTTACTTTGTTGATGGCGATTCGGAAAAGTTCTACTGTTGATTTGTCAAAACACGTTCTAAGATTTGCTAGCCAAGATATTCTCCTTCGGCCAGGTGCTCTCCTGCTATTAATTTTGCCTTGTAGGATTTCCTGTAGCAGCCCGTATCTATTTGGGTTCCTCATTATGTGGCCAAAATACTGAAGTTTCCGATATTTTATGGTATCTAACAAATCTGGTTCTTTATTCATCCGACGCATTACTTCTATATTGGTAATTTTTTGTGTCCAAGATATTTTCAGTATTCTCCTGTACAGCCAGAGTTCGAACGCTTCAATTCTCCTGGTAGTCTCTTTAGTGAGTGTCTAAGTTTCTACGCCATACAGAAGGACCGAAAAAACGTAACAACGCAAGAATCTCAGCTTCATGTCCAAGGATAGATCATGGCTTTTGAAAAGCGAACTCATTTTAATAAACACAGACCGGGCCAACGACGTAGCTATAGCTTTCACATGGGGGGGTTTAGAGCAGTAATGGCCGCTCATGGTCTATGCTGGAAAGGGTTTCAATTTTAGACCAGACGATGTATAGGCGACCGGGCGTAGCATAGTCAGAGCTGTTTCGAGTACAGGCAAAATGTACTCGGCTACCGGGTACAAGTACTTAGCGTAGAATATTCTTGAGTATAGAGTACAATTACAAAGTATTCAATACCCAAGTATTCAAAGTACCGTGTACATTTATGAAAATATTCTAATACCACCTTGCATTCCTACCCAATGATGTCATAGGTACAAGTTATTAAGCAACGTCCTCTTTTGAACAGCCTTGATCCATTATGGAAATCTAATGAATCCTCATAGGCTGCAAGCGCTGAGGTAGCTACGAACTTAGCATTGCACATGGGTTATGACGTCACCTCCCCTTTCACACTTCCGTCACATTTCCTGAAATTTACCATCAAACCACCGGTATAGATAGATGTTCACACATCAAAAATTGAAAAACACATTTTGGTTTACTAAATGAATTCAGCAATTTTCAAGTTTGATTTGGTTATCCAGACTACAGAGTTTATAAGGACTCGGTTATAACTGCATAAATTATAATGTATAATTATATATTCTAAATCAAAATTAAATTATCTTTAAGATAGAATAAGATTCAATTCTCTATCTTAAATACTTCTGGAAATATTGAGGCTCAGAGTCAAAACTTTGTCTCAAATTTCACAAAAGATTCAAAACTGATTTTCTTGAAAACGAAGGCCTTGGGCTCGGAATCTCAAATAACCTTCTTTATAACTCTTCTCAAGAGCTACAATAGGCTCGTTCAATAAAAAAATTTTAACGCGGTTTTTCACATTTTTATGAAGTATTACTCACATATAGCACATAAAAAAAATTTCAGCTCAATTGGATAAATATTAGACAAGTTACGCGTTTGTTAATATTAAAACAGTTATGCCTTGGAAATTCATTACTGTGACGTCATAGCATCTCTCGAGTCGAGACAGGCTAAAGGCCGTCATACACGGTTTTGCATAACGCAATGTCAACTGTTTTTCTATTGACAGTTTGGCACATAGTTTGCGAAACTATACAATATTTTAAATTTTTCTTTTTGCATGCTACTTCCATAATTATGCTTAACTCAGGGAATTATTCAAATATACGAAATATGATTTGGAAGAAAAACATCAAACCTCTACCAGATACATAAAATGCCAAACTAAAACTTGTCTAAACGATGCCAAACCAAAATTTGTCAAAACAATGCCCGTATTGTCGAAGTGACTGGCGTACCAGCACCGCGACGACCGACGTGAGAGATGCAGTTACGTCACCGCGTGTTTCAAATTTGGAGTACTTTGATAATTTATTTAAATATGAACAAGGGCTCAGAAAATTATGAAATTTTGCATAACTGCTAAACTCGACACGCTCTTTTAGAATATGCAATAAAAAAAATATGCTGTACGAGCCTATTGGGCAAAAGATTCATGCCGATAGCTTTACTGGTTTCCAAAATATGGCCTTTGAAATATTTGAAAATCAAATTTCCATGCATACCCCTTTGAAAAAATTTGAATTTTCAAATTTTTGGATTTTGCAATTTTTGACTTTACCGATCGAAAGAGGAGGTGAAAATTAGTAGAAAAGCATTTACGCAACTTTGTTTTTTGAGTTTTAGGGCTTGTAAAAAAATAAAAATGATTTTTGCAATTTTTGAGCTCAGAAAATTTCAATAATCTGACATTGTCTCACTAAATCGCGCATTGCTCGATTATTATTGTAACAAATATGATGTAAAATTATATATTCTGAATTAGAATTAAATTATCTTTAAGATAGAATAAGATTCAATTCTCTCTCTCAAATACTTCTAGAGATATTGAGGCTCAAAGTCAAAACTTTGTCTTAAATTTCACAAAAGATTAAAAGCTGATTTTCTCGACAATGAAGCCCTTGGGTTCGGAGTGTCAAATAACCTCTTTTTATTGAGATAAAATTCAGTGAAAATTTCATCATTCTATCTAAATATAATAGAAAAAAAGTTATGACCTTTCAAAGTTTTCCAAAATCTATATCATAAGGGTTGCTTATGACCGTGTTTGGGTTGTGCTTCAAGGTAGCTTTTGATAATTATTGTAAAAGGAAATCAAAATTTCCAAATTTATGACCACAGACACAAATGTCACAGTGCACAGAAAAGTTCAAAATTTTCGTTTGCAAATCACAACGATCAATGGAACGCATGCTAAGCATCTGATGCTAAACAAGAAATGACTGAAAATTGGTCATATCGTAACCGTAACATAATAGGTCTGTTCCAACACAGCAGGAAACCGTACATTTTATCGTCATGATTCTGCGCAAACTGAAAAATTTGCGCGTAGAAACCGAAATTCGTTCACTGAGTGGTTTCGAAATCGTTCATGGGACGGTTTTTGACGTGTTGGAACAGGCCTAATGTCAGATCTCATCTTGTCTGGAAATGTACTTGTGGCCAAATAAATATGTATTTAGTTAGAGTCCAATAATTTTACTCACCAACTGCAAATGTATTCGAAAACAATGAAAATACCCGGGTATAACAAATGTATTTAAGTGAAAACGCATGTACGCGGGTATATTGAAAATTACTCAGTACAATAAAAGTACCAGGTACCTATTTTCTATATTCTTAAGCAGTCCAAGTACGAGTACAAGTACGCGATTCAGAAAGTATCTTGGCCTGAGTACCGAGTACCTGAAAATATACTTAGAGTAAAAGTGAAGAGTACTCGTAACGTACCCGAGTACCGCACTGCTTTGAAGCCCATCAGGATATCGTCAAAGGCGAATTTTTTTTCGGGTGCCTCGCCCAAAAACGTTTATTTTTCTTCAATAAAAATAATTTATTCAGTTCAATGGGGGGGTTCGAACCCCCAAACCCCCCCCCCCCCCCCTTATATACGTCCTTGGACCGGGCCTTTTTGATGCGACATCGTATTTCTTGAGAGTTGCCCCATCTCTCGTTAATGATTGTCCCTAAGTATGTGTACTGCCTTACTCTTTGTATTCTACTGTGATTGATGTATAAACTGTCTTCCGCGATGTTTCTTTTACTTACTATGAGGAGTTTGGTTTTGTTTACGTTCATTTCTAACCCGTACTGTGAATTAATTCTGGTCACCCTATCCATCAAACTTTGTAATCCTTGAAGACTATCTGCAAACATGATGGTGTCATCTGCATATCTTATGTTATTAAGTTTAGTACCGTTTATAATGATTCCTTCCTCACTGTTGTCTAGTGCTTCTCGAAAGATGTATTCTGAGTACACGTTAAATAAGATGTGCGACAAAACACAGCCTTGCCTCACTCCTCGTAGTATATTTACTTGTTCCGTGTGACCGCCATCCATTCTCGTCTGGTTCCAATATAAGTTTATAATTATCTTTAAATATTTCTGATTCATTCCTATTTGCTTCAGTATATCGGCCATTTTATCATGCTGGACTCGGTCAAATGCTTTTTGATAATCGATTAAGCAAGCATATACATCACAGCTGACATCCCTACATCTCTGAAACAA
The DNA here is from genome assembly GCA_917834065.1 of Ceutorhynchus assimilis. Classification (NCBI taxonomy): domain Eukaryota; kingdom Metazoa; phylum Arthropoda; class Insecta; order Coleoptera; family Curculionidae; genus Ceutorhynchus; species Ceutorhynchus assimilis. The sequence goes on from OU892279.1 coordinate 17,529,996, forward strand.
AACCTGAACACCAAATAGAGCCTCTCTTGTACAGACGGCATTCACAAACCCAAACTGGTTCGGTGAAATCTGTTCTTCACAAAGTCTATATATTCTTTTGTGTATTATCTTGAGAATCAGCTTTAAGAGATGACTCATCAAACTTATTGTTCTAAAATCACCGCAGGTTTTGGCACTTGTTTTTTACGGCAATGTGATAAATTCTGACCTTAACCAATCCGCTGGAATTTCTCCTGTCAAATAGATGTTGTTGAATATTCTGGTCAGCCATTTGATTTTATCCTCGTTCAGTAACTTTAGGAATTCAGTCTGTATTTGATCTAGACCAGCTGCTTTCCGTGGCTTTATTTCCGAAATGGCAGCTCTCACCTCGTCCACAAGAATTTCCGGTCCCTCTCCTGCAGTTGGTTTTTGTTCTTTGCGTACATCATGGAATAGATTCTCTAGATATGTTTTCCAGGCTTCCTTCTTTTTCTCCGCGTCAATGATGATTTCTCCTGCTTCGTTGACCAAAGGTTTACAGTTGTTTTTGTGGCCTTTCCTTATTACTTCTCGGACTTTCCTGTGAACATTGAAGTCATCGTACATGTTTTGATAGTGTTCGATCTGGCGACATTTTTCTTGTAGTTCTTATTCTTTCGCTTTCCTTATTTCCTGTTTTATAATGCATTGTATACGTTTATATTCCGTTGGATTTTCTTTATTTTGTCTTCTTTCTTCCATCAAGTTGAATATTTCTGTCGTCATCCAAGATTTTCTCTTTGTTTTGTCCGGCTTTAATATTTCCTTCTTTACTGTTTCTACTGCTTGCTTCAATTTGTTTAGTTCCATATCGACGTTGTTGTTTTCATTTGGCTGAATGTTGTCGTTGAGCATTATTGCTGCTGCTTCCTCTATTGCTGGGGTTTTGAGTCTCTGAAGGTCATAGTTTGGAGTCATCTTAGTGTTGACCTTCTTCATTTTCACCCTAAATACACCAACCAAGGGACAGTGATCTGATCCAATGTCAGCTCCTGGATATGTTTTGAGGGATAGGCAGCTATTTCTAAACCTCTTATTGACTAACATAAAGTCGATTTGGTTTCTGACTCTGACTATTCTTCCCGGTTCATCCATAGGTGCTTTCCACGTATATAATCTTCTTGGCGGCATTTTGAACCAAGTGTTCATTACTACGAGTTCATTTGTTATTGCAAAAACTTCAAGTGTGTCCTCTCTTTTGTTTCTTTCACCTAGTCCATGTGATCCTATAACGTCTGATGTATGACCTTCTCCCACTTTTGAGTTAAAATCGCCCATCACAATTGCGATATCATGCTTCTTCAGTTCTTTCAGTATATTATTGACTGTTGTGTACATATTTTCCACTTCATCTTCTTTATCCAGCGTAGGGGCGTATATTTGTATGATGTTCATGTCGACCGGACTCGCTCTTATTTGGATGAGTGCTATTCTTTCTGAAACGGGTATAAAGGCTTTCACTCACTGCGCTATTTTCTTGTTCAAGACAAAACCCACACCGTGTTCATGTCTTCCATTCGTAGTGCCTGAAAAAAGAACTCTATAATCCTTAATGTTTATATCACCAGTGTCTGGCCATCTCATTTCACTTATTCCAAGGATATCTATCCTCATTCTTTTCATTTCCTTGATTGCATTGTACCTACCCTTAGAGTCCATAAAAATATCTCTCTCGCATATTTTCTTCCATTTCTTACCATTATAATTATTTAAAAAAAGCCATTTATAACGCCTTTTCAATCGAAGCAATTGATGTGAGGTTACTTCTCACAAACTACACCGAATACTCCCACCAAATGGAGGAAATACTACATAGAACCAATATATGTTGAACCCGACTGGAGGTTTATAGTCACTGCTAAATTTACTTTTTATCAATTCGAATTATTCTAGAAAATAACATTACTTTCTCTGTAATTGAATGTAGTTTTTCCGAATTTGAATTTCCTTTTTCCGAATTTGAATTTACTTTTTCCGAATTTGTATTTACTTTTCCGAAATTAACTTTACTTTTTCTGGAATTGATTTGACTTTTTCCGACAATGACTACATTTTCCTAAATAAAAGTTACTTTTTCCGAAATTGAGGTTGAAATGGTGTAGAAATCAGTAGTAATTTCTGCGGTATAGACTTCTATATATTGAAGTAAATAGAGCAAAGTATAAAGTAATTAGTTCTAGTACTAGTAATTACTTTAAGAATTATATGGAGTATTATAAATGCTATAATTTTTTGAAGTGAAAGCAAATACTCCTTTCAATCATACCGCCCATTGTGTATACGCGTTAATGTAGTTTTCTACAGAAATAAGGGAAACTATACCTGGCAGTCCTGGCACCTCATTCAAAATAAGAAAATTAGGGTCACTTCCGGTCAAACCGGAATAAATAATTAAATAAGTCCAATAATGCACACAAGGGCCAAATTTCATTTGTTTATTTAGAAAAATAAAGAAGTTATAGGGATGAGCGAGTTTCGAAAAACACCCGATATTTAATTAACGTTAATTAAAGAAGTTCACCGAGGATAAAATTGAAAATTATTTTTCAATCGCTTATCGTTATATTAGAGTCGTTCTTTAGATGGGAGTGTGCAGAAAACTTAAATCGAATAAAACTTTAGATAAGATGTAAAAACTCAAACTTTTCCCCTCTTGTCTGAGGTATGAAATGGAAGTTAGATTTTTTGGTCGACATCGTGAGTAGGTACGCTTTGCTTTTCACCCATACTTCAACGTTCCGACGAAACCGCTCATTTCAAAATATCCCTGGCAGTTGAATTTGGAGCTTCAGCACCCGCAAAACAAATTAAAATTTCACAATGTGTATGTTTTTCGCTTAAAAGGAATTTCATTTTCGGAACGGGACAATCTGTTTTTGGCCATTCAAAATTTAATGTCAATGTTTCTGCAGCCGAATATGTGATTTGAAAAAATCCATTTTTGGCTTTTAGAGGTTATCAATAAATAATAGTCTGTGCATGGAGAGGTTACCCATAACCCATAAGTTGTAAAAATCGGCATGGCCATAAATCAAGCGAAATATAAAAAAGTCAAACTTAGGGCGGGCTGTATCTGAAATTCTCAAAGTGTTTTGTGGTCATAAACTTTTGTGAAGAAATATTTTCTTTACAGATACATAATTTACATTTCGTATTTATTTGAAATGCAATATTTCAACCTAATCTTATATGTGCAAGTGAAACAACTTTTATCTAACTAAGCAGAAAATAGATAAGTAATTGATTAAAAATTAACATTTTGGCAGAAAAAGTTCCGTCCAGTTAACAATACTCGAATTTTGAGAGTTACTTTTATTTTCAATCGTGGTTACAATACAACTGACTTAAACCTAAATAAAATGAATATTTATAATTATAAGCTTTGCTGACAAAGCGGTTCCCATGAAATGCAACGGTTGGTCTAGTTCTGAAAACAAATCGTCGTGGTTGACATTTCTTCAAGTTTCTTCTTTTGTTCATGAATTTTTTTTTTATGTCTTTGGATGTCTTGACGTTAATGATGTTCAAATCCAATGAAGGTAGGTCGTAGGGCATTGATTGATTATGGTTAATCAATGATGGGTCCAATATCGATAAATTGACTTCTTTGAAAGAGAGTCGACTTGGCTTGAAGCTCTCGACGGTGGTTGATTGTATTTGGGCTTTACAATCAACTGGCACTTCTAGTAGGTAGGATCCGAAGATGGGTACAGTTTCCTTTAGGTTTTGACAGTTCGTTGAACTTTTAAGTGGAATAGGAACTGTAACGAGCCATTTTCCATCAATAATTTTGGTTATTTGCGGTGCGTGTAATTGAACTTCGAAAGGATGACAAGATGTGATGTTTGTACTGTATTTAATCAGCTGTACTTCGCATGGAAGGTAGTTTTCGATAAAGGTAGTACGGGCTTCTTGGCATAGGTACTCATCAGGCGAGATTTCTTCACAACGTTGGTCCATATAGGAGTATTTTACGTCACTAAGTGCTAGGTGAGGTTTATGTGGGATGTTGACGAAAAAGGTTTGATTATGGTTTGTTGGGATAGGTAATGGATGTAGATTGAAGTATTGATATACATCCGCTTCTACAAGTGGGAGTTCCAATATAAATATGACATTAAAATCTTTTAAGAAACATTTAATTTGTAGAAATTTCTCGAAAATTAGTATGTTTTCAGGTACTGGAGAAATTGATAACCTATGTGGGTTCAAATGTGATTCGACATTTTTAATTTCAGATAAAAGTTCGTTTGGGTTCACTATTGAGTTATGTAAGGTGTTAAGTTTGGCAAAACTTATAGCTACTTCCAATTTATCAAGAATACTATAAATTGATTGATATACATTAAAGTAATTTGATTAGTTACTATGAACGTTATAAAATAACCTCGAATATTTTGGGTTAGATTAGCATCTTTAATTACTTGTTCAATTTGTAAAATTCGGGATCGAAGGACCAATTCGTTATGTGTTATATTAGAAATAATTTTTTCGAATTTATCAATCGTAGAGTCCATCAAGGTGATTTGATTGATTGCATCCGATTTAAGCTTATTCTGATTTTCTTGTAATAGTTTAATTTTCTCGTCGATTTTCTCGGCGTCATTTTGGTCTAGATTTCCAGTAATGACTTTTATGAATGAGCCCAAAGGATTAAATAATCCTCTCTTATTTCTATTTGAATTTCCTACTGTTGGAACAAATTGTTCAATTAGATTTTCTATGCGTTTTTGTAGAGTATGTAGGGATACGAGCGAATTCGCATATTCAATATAGAAATTGTCCTTAGAGCTAATATTGGAAGATAAGCGTCTTGCTTGTATTTTAAGCGAGTCAAATTGGTTTATTATGGGAGTCAAGTTAAAGGTTTGTGCAAATGACCATGAATTGGATATCATTTTGGCGGTTCCTAACTTGAAAGGAAGGATTCCTGGATTTTTATTCAAGTTATGGAATTTTACGTGGTTTCCAAGGGTCCATGTCCATATAAAACAATGGGTTTAATTTTGGTTTCGTTTATATGAATTACTTCTTTATGTTTTGTTTTCGGATTTTCTATCTCAATTTTATTATTAGGTAGAATTTGGGTGAGAGTGAAAGGACCCAAAAATGTCTTTTTAGATTTTCCCGCTCGATTGTCGGATTTTTTATAAACTTGATAACCTACTTTTAAGTTTTGTGAGATTTTGTCTTCATTTATTTTGTTGATTCGTTTTTCATTTGATTGTTGGGTTTTGTTTGTAATTTCATCATAAAGTACTTGAGTTTTATTTTTGTGGGTATTAAGATATTCAGTAAATACGTGAGATGATACTAAATTCATAGGGTCTCTAGAATATGTGTGTCCTAATACGAGTTCGTAAGGACTTAAATTAGTACTAGAATGAATAGTGCTGTTGTAAGCATAATAGCGTATGACATAAGTTTGGAGACATCCGAATCTGGGTCTGATTCTCGCAATATTCGAATATGTTCGATTAGACTAGAATGTAGCCTTTCGACTGGTGAATCAGATTCGTGGTGATAGGGGGTGGTAAAATGTATTTTTATATTGTGGGCTTTGAAAAGTCCATTGACTACTTCGTTTTTAAATTCCGATCCATTATCAGAAATAATTTGTCTTGGTACACCGAAAAATTGGAAAAAGTGAATTAATTGATCTGCGCACGAAACTGCGTTTCCTGAATAGGGGAGTGCTTGAGCAATTTTGGAGAATTTATCTAATAACGTGAGGAATTTTTGTTTGCCTATTATGAAAGTGTCAATATGAATGATTTCAAAAGGTTTACTTGGCGTTTCGGTAAGCACGAGGGGTTGGTCAGGAGGCTTACGATTGTATTTAGTTCTTTGACAAATTTCACAATTATTGATGTATTTGATAACATCTTGTTTTAAAGATTTCCAATAATAATTGGCTTTTATAAATTTGTGTGTTTCGTCAATACCACGGTGGTTTGTTTTACCTTCGTGTCTGTACTTAATTGTGAGTTCTCGGTCTTTTGCTGGTGTTCGAATTTGAACGTTCGATACGATATTCACCTTAGGAACTTCAGGAGTTTTTGGAATATCTTCGATTTCTCGTAAAGTTTCTATCACTGCTTCATCTGTGACGCTATTGGGATCGAAACGTGGATCGAGATTTTCGTTTAAAAATTGATTAATATCCTTATCAATGTTTCCGGGAAGATTAATGAGAGATTCAGATTCAATAGCATGTAAGGATATACGAGAAAGTGCATCGGCGTTTGCATTTTGGTTGCCTTTTTTATAAATGATCTCATAATCATATTCTTCAGTATTGCAATGAGATGATCTTAAATTTTTAAGATTTTGTTTTTGCAAATTATCGAAATGGTCATTATTATTAACGTTATAATTGTTGACCTCAATATTTTCATAGAAATTAATCTCTGCGTCGTCAAGTAATTCAATATCTAGTGGCTTATATATGCTTATCTTCACAGGGTTTTCGCGTGGGTTTAATATGGTCGTTAATGCAAATGAGTCGACTATATTTACTAAAGATTCTGATATTTCAGCGGCACCAAAGTCTGTATAACTTAAAATACCTATACCATTTTGTTCACTAACTGGTACTTTTATTTTTTGACAAGTTCGAGGCGGAATAATAGCTTCAAATGTTTCAAAATGATGTAATGATTTCTGGGGTTTCAATTCGCTTTGAAAATACAAACGAAACATTGCGTTTGGCGTTTTCAAGTATTTATTTTTTAGATTAATTTTCGCACCAATTTGTATAAGGAAATTTGTTCCTAATAATCCATCAAATTTTGGAGAAAAATCAAATAAATAAAATTTGTGATTTCCTTGACAATTAAAAGAAGGAAATATAGGAATCTTTACTACCTCATTGTGAATTGATGTGGCATGTGCCGTACGCACTGAAATCGGCATAAGAATAATTATTTAGATTTATTACGTCACATTGTTGGTCGGGGTCACTATTTGAAAATTTTCATCATAACCTGGGTATCCATAGTTACTAGCATTTTCGTAATTTTGGTTATAGGGATTGTTATTGTCATAGTCATTTTCTTCAAATGAAATTTGGTTATCATCAAAATCAGGGTAATATTGCTGTTCGGCATATTGATTCTGAAATTGGGAATAATCAATTTGATCAGTGGGGTCGATTTCGGTGTTATTTGGTAAGGGTTCAACAGATTGTTTGAAAAGTTCTTGTGAATTAAAATTGCGTTGGGGCGCTTGAGCGAATCGTCTTTGTATTGACCGATTGGCTGCAGTATTTATGGAAGTTGTATCCATTGGTTCCACTGTTTTGCGGGATACGCTAGGATTATTTTGGGGAAACCTAAAATTGTTATTGAAATTTTGGAGGTTATTTGAGAAAGGTTTAAATTAGGCAGAATTATGGGCATTTGTTCTAAATTGGTTGAAATTTGGGTTTCTTTGTGGGTTATAGTTCGGGTTAAAGTTATCATAAAAATTTGAATTATTATTTCTTGGTATATTATTGTTAAAATTTGGTATACATTTTGCGGACAGTATGCATTAGCAGAATAATGCATTGGTCTTTTGAATTTATTCACATTTAATTGAAAATTTGTATTATTCCCAGAAGGTGCTGGCTTATGCATAAGAATAGAACCATTTTTAAATTGAAGGAAATTTTCTTCTTCTAAAGCAAATGACATAGCTTGTTCAAGAGAGTCAGGATTTTTCAATCTAACTATGATGCATGTGATAGTTGAGCCCAGTAATAAAAGTTTTCATTACTAATTTACCATACTCGTCCATTTTTAATAATTTAATAGCACGAGTATCGTTCGAAACGTTAACTTTTGAAAATAATAAGCTACGGGCGTCTTGCAAACGTATACCAAATTGTTGAGGATTTTCATTTTTTTCGGGTTTCATTGTAATGATGTCTTGTATAACACAATCAATTGATCTTTGATCGGAGAAAGTTGCAATAATCGCACTTTTCACTAAATCCCATGAGTTTAATTCTATTCTAGAAGCAATTAAATCTGCTACTCACCAACTAGTTTGCTTAAAATTGTATCGAAAAGAGCAATATTAATGGCTGCACCAGCATTATTGGGATCGCTATGAGCTGTTAGAAAATTAGTACAAGCATTTATAAATCTATTAACTTGTTTTGGATCACCATCAAAACTAGGTACCTATGATATCTGCTTCATAACGAACTAGAGTATAATTTGCCATTTTTAAATTATTTTCTTAAAGACTTTCGAAATTAAAGTCTTGACAACAAAAAAAATATTGTTTTGTTTTTGTTCTTTTTTTTTTTCTTTTAAGAAAAATAGAGTTATTCACCTATTTTAATAAGTAATAAGGTAAAATAATATAAAAAGTAAAATTAGGATTTTCCTAACTTGCTGTTTTTCGCAAGTGTATAGCAATAAAACAATCAGGAAAAAATAAAAAATGGAAACTGAAAGGATTTACTTACAGTAGCAGGAATACGATGATTTTCTTCATTCTTAACCTAAGCCCAATTGGAAAAGCGATGCTTGTCTTCTCCCTGGAACTACCTTATGAGCGTCTGGACGATTTTTGTTCCGTTTGCTCGCACCAATAGGAATAGGACGATGATGAGCTGCGTTGCACCACTTTCGAAAATTTCGTTCGATGTTGCCGTAAATCGTTGGAACGAACCGATAACTTTGTCGCACGATGCGCGAAACCGTCAACAATATCCTACAGACTGCGCCAGTTTACAACTCGAATTTTGAGAGTTAGTTTTTAAAAAAAATTATTTTCAATCGTGGTTACAATACAACTGACTTAAACCTTGGTAAAATGAATATTTATAATTATAAGCTTTGCTGACAAAGCGGTTCCCATGAAATGCAACGGTTGGTCTAGTTCTGAAAACAAAGTAACAAAATGCTTAACTCTAAGTTTACGAGAATGTAACTGTCCTATGCAACGTTCCCGGTACTGAGCTAAATTAAACAGGTAGGTAATAAAAATTCACCATTATACCTATTAGGTCGTAAACAAAATATTCGCGCCGGGTCTCTTATCTCAGTTGATGTTCATGTTAATAACGTCATCTAAAAAGTCCAGAAGGCATCCGAGCCTTATCAAGTATTATTTTATTAAAATATCACCTTGGAAATACTTTTTCGGTGCCGGCACATAGAACAAACTACGATCAGAATAGTTCATATCCAGGTCGTGTAGGCTGGCAAACGAGTGTGATTTCTTTTCAAATAGCTCGGCGTTTATAAAGCAGTGTCATAGCTTAAAATCTCTATACCTCAAACGATGTGAAATGAAATTGTGCAGCTGTTATGCTATTTTTGTTTGTTTCGAAAATAATTGATCAGAACGTGTTTATTCTGTGTATGAAATGTTATATTTTCTTTACTTTTATGAAATTGGGCCATGCCCGTAAATAAAATGAATGAATAAAAATTAAATAGAACTCAAAATATAAAAATAATTTGATAGGTAAAATAGACTCTAATCAGAGAGCGTATAGTAAATTGTAAATTCATGTATTGGAATTCAAGAAGATGCAGAACACAAGGGGTAATCTGTTGTTTGTGGATTGTAGGTTGGGTTAGTACACCCGGCAAGTTTGGTAACTGGGGAGTAAGAACCACTGTTGGATTAATACTGATTTTTATCAAACAATAATTAACTATTTATATACAAAAAATGCAGCATTGACAAACGTCATGAACAATGGTAATTAATAGAAGATTTCATTATGAATGACTTTGGCAGAAAGTCGACAAACAAAGTCAAATAACCTATAAATAGCATTGTCAATGTTATTAATTTTTTTTCAATTTTGGACGTGATATGTTTTATCGAGAGGCGATGAAGCGATGTGTGTTTGGTGACTGTAAAAGTGATAGTCGAACGAGTTCCATTAAATTAACGACCCCATATGCCTCCGCTGGAGTTTAAGATAACACAGCATCTTGTCAAATCTACGCTTTCGTAAGTATTCGGTGCATTCGCTATGGCTTCTTTGGTTGCAAAACGTTCGATAAAATTAACAGAAAGTGATGTGACAGGTGTGTGTTACCTAAAACTCCAGTAGAAGCAAATGGGGTCGTTAATTTAATGGAACTCGTTCGACTGTCAGTTTTACAATCACCAAACACACATCGCTTCATCGCCTCTCGATAAAACATATCACGTTCTCCCAAAACTGCCATAATTATTAAATTTAAGCCCAAAATTGAAAAAAAATTAATAACATTGACAATGCTATTTATAGGTTATGTGACTTTGTTTGTCGACTTTCTGCCAAAGTCATTCATAATGAAATCTTCTATTAAAAAGAATAAATCGCTGACAAAATCTGTTGTGTGCTCCACATCGAGAGATTTGGTAATTAAACTTTTGATGACGCTGCGTCTGGTATAGATCGTAGTATTGCCAAAGTTTGTATTACCTATGTTTTCTGGTGACTTACTAGCGGTGCGTTGGTGTTGATGACCTAGGAGTACCTGGACGCTTATACTTAATTAATTTTTGTAATGATTTTGATATATATAATTTTAGGGCTTTTTTATGACTAAATTTTGAATTTAGACATTCTGGGCATTCTATTGCCATGCCATCAGTGTTCAGTGCTGTCATGGGGCAATACTGGTTCGAGGACAATAGCTTCGGCTGGGCAGCTCTAATTGTATTTAATAGAATGTTTGCCACATCTCTGTTTCTTCTTATATTGGAACCGTTATTCTGTCGTTTTTTGTAGAACCTGATGAATAGCACTAAGTGTGATAACAATAATTATAGTTACTAATGTAGCACTGAGGTGGTTTTTTACTGTTACCCAATGCGTAGTTTCAAGTTGTTTGATGTTTATTTCTTCATTCCTGAATTCATTGGGCTTGTTGGATACATCAATTACAAATTCGTCAATTAGCGTGATTTCCGTTTCATGTATAACAGAAAAATCGTATATTTTGTACTATGCGTTTGGAGAATGCCTCTAGAACAGTCACATTATATGACCTTTTAGGAGTTAGGATGTTCTTCTTAGTTTTAATGAGGTAATTTGAAGCTATTTCTAATAGATGTTTGATTTAGTGCCACATCGTCCCGGGTTCCATCGCAAATAATGGCAGTTTTAGTTTTTTCAGGCGTTATTGCTAACCATGAGTTTGGAGTGTGTAGCTGCTTCCATATTATCGATGCTATGGATTGCTCTATGATTTTTCACGAAGTATTTTCTTCTCTTTGATACACTTGGTCTATTATGGAATTAGGACTTGTCTTTATGCCTATTGTAGTGGTTGGTGAACATACGAAAACATTTTCTGCAATGTTCAGACAGTTGCTCAACTCATCTTCAGATATTTCGAAGTATACCTGTGAATCATAATCTATTGCTAATACTTCGTTTGGAATATCCAGGATCCAGTATGACTCTTTTTAATGGAATTGGAGTCGATCTGATTAACATAAATTCGTTGTATTTATCATCACAAAATATCCATAGACTGGATAAGATATCTCGATATTGGATGGAATCTTTTTTGATGCAGATGCTATTATCAGTATTATCTCTTCAACGTGGGTCGGAGATATTAGATCATATAGGTGGTCTTTATAGTAGTGAACATACAATCGTCTATAATAGTCCAGAAGTTCATCTATGTAATTGGAGACAACTTGATATGAACTGGGAACGTGAATTGTTAGTTTATTTGCATCCACCGTTCGATACCATATTTTCATTTCATTTATCGAAGCAATGCTTTCATTAATTTTTTCCCGGAATCTCAGGAGTTGATTGTTGATTCTGGATTCGGTGTCATTGGAAGTGGATAGAGCATGTAGCATGAATTTGGTTTGGTGGTTGGATGCCTTGATAAGCTCCTTCTGGTTTTTGCCTAATTTGTCAATATTCATGTAGATTTCATCGTTTACTCCGAATACTGCGGTTAATAGTTTTCCCAAAACTCCTTTTTTTTCACATTTGGATACCACAGTCCGTTTTGTATCCATTGAAATTGTTTTTCCATTTCTTTTATATGACGGATTAGAGACATGCATTGTGTGTTTATATCGATTGATTAAACTTGCTGACAGAGGTCGTCTAATAAATTGCACCTTGAACGTTCATAGAATCGTTTATTATTTTGTTTTTCTCATATTTGAGGTCAACTGTGAAAGTGCTCCTGTCTATTCGGGCATGTCCCTTGTGCTCAATATACAGTCCTGGTTGAGGATAATGTATCGACTATTGATTTGCTTTGGACCCTTGGAGCATCATAATGGCGATATTTTTTTCCAGTGCTGTCTTGGGCTTCGTTTGTTATTGTTGTGGACTGGCTGTTGTTCAGTCTCGGCATTTGACAATATTGAAATTAAGTTATGCGTAGATCTCTTGATCGGGCCTCCTTCTGCTCTCTTTATAGTGACCACTCTAACAGTTGTGTCTTTACCTGGATGCACTTCAGTGATTCTTGCTAGTGGCCATTTGCTTGGGTTGATATTCTGATCCTTTACTAGAACTAAATCTCCAATTTTGAGTAAATCATGGTGATTCTTCCACTTGTAACGCTGCTGAAGTTGATGGAGATAGTCATTTGTCCAGCTCTTCCAGAAATCTTTCTTAATTTTCTGAACTAGTTTCCATCTTCCAACAACGACCGTGTTCATGTTTGTAGTTATTGGATCGGGAAAAGATATAATTTCTCTTCCAATTAGAAAATGACCTCTGGAGTTAATGTTGCTAAATTATCTGGATCATCTGATAATGGGCACAGAGGTCAAGAGTTAAGGCAAGCTTCTATTTGGTGAGTTAATGTAGTAATTTCTTCATAAGTAAGTGGTGTGTGGCCAATTATTCGTTTTAAATGGTACTTCACATAGTTGACGCTTCCCATAATCCTCCAAAGTGAGGACAAGCTGAGGAAATGAAGTGCCATTGGGTTCCACATGCAACTAAGGTATCTTGGACCTCTGACTTCTGTATTGTATTGTAAATTTCATCATGTAGTATCTTACTGGCTCCTATGAAGTTGGTGCCATTGTCACTATATAGCTGCGCACATCTTCCTCGTCTGGAAATAATTCGCCGGAAAGCTGCGAGGAACGTGTCTGATGACATATCACTGACAACTTTGATGTGAATTTCCTCTGTAGCAAGACAGACTAAGATTGAAATATAACCCTTTATAAGATTTGTAACCTCTGCCCTTTGCAGTTTTCATTTGGATAGGTCCTGCGTAGTCCACATCCGAGTTCAGGAATGGGTGCGACGGTGTAATTCTGGGAACTGGAAGATTCCCTATCTGTTGCTCGATTATTTGAGCCTTGAATCGCAGGCATGTTACACAGCTGCTAATAATCGTCTTTACTCGGTGTTTTCCATTTATTATCTAAAAACAGCTTCTTGTATAGGTATGCTAGTGTCAGCTTATTGCCTCCATGTAGTGTATTGGCGTGAGCGTTCAATATTACTAGCTTTGTCAGGTGATTCGATTCGCATAGGGTAAGATAATTAGATGTTTGCTATCGTAACGTAACTTTGAGTTTTGTAATCTTCCTCCAACTCGTCCAGCCATGGAGTAAGATTGAGAATTTTGCTATTACTATCTAGCTGAGACCCTTTTTTCAGCTTTTGTATTTCTGCTTTGAAATATTGGATCTGGTCAATCTTGACCTTGACTAGCTGTGTTACGATGTCTCCCATTTCATCAGTAGAGAGTGCGGATTCGTTTGTCTCCTGCAATTTTGAATAAATCGTCTGCAGTACGATACAGCTCGAATCATGTGGTTTAATAAAGAAAATCGCTCTATAATTTAATTTTTGGTTTCATTGCTTTGAGTTGCAATTGTAACATGGTGACACGTTCTGGCCTCTTCTGTGGTGACTGATATCTGGTCCGTCGGCGTTACGGTAATCGATTTCAGCCACGATAGACCAATCCACCACATTGTATGATTTTTTAATAGAGTTGGGCTTATCCCTCTTAATATAATATCAGCTAGGTTGTCGTCGGTTCGCACGAGGTGCCAATGTTGATGTGGAATAAGTTTGTTGATTTCTGCTACTCGGTTGGCTATAAAATTCTTCTACCTGGACGGGTCCCCTTTTATCCATGATAGTGCTAGCAACCTCTGAAAGAATGCTCCTTTTAGTAATGTTATCACTGGTCGATATTTCAGTTTTGAATCTAAATGTGTCATTATACAGAGCCCAGTGGATACCTAGAGCCTTTCTTATGTCATCTTCAATTATTTCCATGGCTGATGGATCTTTAAGTTCATTTGGAAGTTTCTTTAGTAACTCTCGTTTGTTGCTGGACCATTTCCGCAACGTGAACTCTCCTCGTTGGAACATTCTGATGAGTTCGTCTTGTAGTGATAGACCTTTTTTATAGTGTCAGCACCTGATAGCAAGTCATTGCTGCTCTGGATGCATTCGGAAAGTTGCATCTCTCGTCGTGGGCAAGCTTTTGTAATGTTTTAACAGTTGTTAAGCAATATTCATTAATTAGTATTTTATTATCAAATCTCCATAAGATTTTCTGATACTTCAGGTCATCAGCGTGAATCTTTATCTGCCTATACATTTTTTCAATGTCAGCTACTTTATGTAACCTCCAGCGTAGCAGTATATCTGACAGTTCTGGCTGTAGTCTGGGACCTGCATACATGGTATTGTTGAGGCTCAATCCTGATGAAGTTTTTTTTACTGGAAGCATCAAAGACCACCCTTAACTTTGTTGTAATGCGGGATTCTTTGAATACCGGTTAATGTGGGATATATTGATGCTGTAGTTCTGTATGTGGAAGCATTTTCATGAGACCAAGGTTTAGATATTCTTGCATCAATTCCTTATATGCGATTTTCAATTCTTTGTTACTGCTCATTCTTTTCTCTAATTGAACCAGTCGTGATATGGCTCCTGATCTAGACACTCTCAATAGGCTCTCTTTTCCATTGAATAGGATTATAACTGTGCATGCTCCATCTGTATTTCTTGTAGTGGTGGCTTCGTAATGTTCTTCGTAATAATGATCATCTTCTGATAACGGATTTGTTTGTGAGACCTCTTCAACTTCCCAAAATTTAGTTAATTGTCTATCTTCTTCAATACATGTTATCATGCTGACAACTTGTAGTTTGCTTCCCGAATTTTTTGGTAGGTTTCCGGAAAGAATCCATCCTAATTCTGTTTGTTGGCCAAGGAGACCATCTTCATTTTATCGTATGCCTTCCAAGATTAACTGGGCATATTCTCGGGCCCTGAGAAGTATATCTACTGGACCAGGTTTATAGAACGTTGGATCAGCAAGGACGTCCTTCTTCCATTGTAATATGTCCACGTCAAGGTCTAATCTAGGAAGAGTTCGTGGTAGTTTAGGTAGAACAATTCCAAGAACAAGCTGGAAGTTGCTGGAAAATCTCGGCTTAATTAGAAGCTGTAACTGAGATTTTGACACTTGTGGTTCCCCTGCGCCAAGCCATGTAATTTTTGCGTGAATTTTCTGTCTGGGCAGGGCGAGTAGGCTTGCAGCCTCTTCAGTTATAAATGCTGATTGGGAACCAGGGTCGCTGAGAACTCTCAAATTTCCATAACTTCCATAAGCATTTCTAGTTTAAATGAGTGCTGTTGCCAGGAATACCATTTCATCTTGTCGGCTGATATGGCTTGTTGATGTTTCGGTTCTTTGATCATTTCTGAACGCTGATTTTCTGGACTGCTGTGGTCTAAACGAATCGACGTGTATGTATGATGCTGGTTGTTGCAAATACGGCATTTCATTGACGAATTGCATTTGGATTTGTAGTCATGGTTCAAGCGGTTTAAACATAGTTTTTTTTTCTTTGGCAGCTTTTCGGCTTAAAGCTGATGATGAGGCTTTGAATTTTGGGTAATGGTAAATCATGTGGGCTTCATTGCAGTACTTGCAAGCATTAGTACTTCTGGCTTTGTCATTATTGTTTGAGTCGGAAAAGACTTTGTCGTTCGTCAAGCTATACAAGGCGTTGATTTTGATATACCTTTCTTCTTCCTGTATGTTGATAATTCGCTGTGTTCGGTCCCCAGTAATAAGGTCAACAACTTGCTATCTCACTTGAATGCTGTCGATGAGAACCTCCAGTTTACAGTTGAGATAGAGAACGACAAAAAATTGCCATTTCTAGACCTACATATAATAAATCAAAGACAAAATATTTTATTGGATTTATACAAAAAACCTAGCAGCTCCAACAGAATTCTAAATTACCGTTCAAACCATCCAACACAACAAAAATTCAATATTATAAAACAATTTAGAGACAAAATTTACAGACTTTCAAATGAAATGTTTTGGGAGCAAAATCTCATAAAACTTCGTAAAATTTTACTTTCTAATGACTACCCAAAAGCTCTAATCAATAGGATTTTAAACCAACGACCCTCTAATAACGCCAATGCAAATGCAGTCAACTTGGTCAATAATAAAAAATTCTTCAAAATGCCTTACGTGCTGGGTTTGACAGAACCCCTCAAGAGGAAACTTAAGACGCCAAACTCAGAAATCGCACAATACAACACAAAATGCGTGAGACACCTTTTTTCTCGAGTAAAAGATGAAACAAAAAGCGATTTTAAAAGCAACGTTATCTACAAGATCCCCTGTGGTGCTTGCGACCACTGTTACATAGGTCAAACCAAACAGTTTTTAAAAAACAGAATAGGCGAACACCGCAGAGATTGTAACATAACCAATTCGGATAACCCAAAGACGGGCAGTCCCGTCTTTGGGTTATCCGATGATGCTGAGCCAGTGCTCAGCATCATTTTGAAGAAGGACATTTATTTAAATTTCAAGAAGTACAAATATTGGACTGCGAGGTGAATTTTAAAAAGAGACTTTTTCTTGAAATGTGTCATATCCATAACAACAGGCCGAATGTAAATTTAAATAGAGACACACAGAATCTCAATATTATTTATAATAATATAATAAGTAATTGTTCAAAAAACACATAATAAACATAGGTATACCTACACTACCAAAAAAATTCATACCACACCTAGAAAATTAACATCAAATCAGTACCTTAGATTTTTGCGGCAATGATGGTAGTCCATAATAATACAAACATTTTTAACGTATGCAGTTATACAATGTGTTTGATTTTCAATTAGAATAATCTGGGTGAGTCTTTTTGAGCTTTAATTAAGGATATTATTTTAAGTGTTAACGTTTTTAGGATAATGATTGTGTCTTTGTGATATCTTTTAGTGATTTTAATTAATTTTTGTATGATGATGTTGTCGTAAACCAATAAACTCTTCATTAATAATACGATGCTCACTACACATTTATTTACAGTAAATTCCATCATCTGTTTAGTTTAGCTCCATGTTTTAATGATAGGTACTTTATAACTTTATTACTTATTTAAGGCTTGGAATTATTATACAGCTTCTTTCTATGATTTCTATTGCAAGAACCCCAATTATTATCCTTGCCGCCAAGGCGCCAGAGACTGTAGAGTAGACCCTTCTTTTATTTTATTGTCTAGACGGTCAGAATTTCCTTGTACCTTTAGAATTTTAGTGTTTATGATTTTATTTCACAAACTTTCCAAAATAAACTTTACATCTGTATAGAATTAGGTACCTTTATATTTTATTACTTGAAGACGACGCCCTCCTTAAGGACATCTCATGAAGCCGTTTTCTTGGGAGAAGAAAGACTGAAGACAAGACACTCTGAATCCGGGCTTCAAACCGAAAACACGAAGTTATTTTAAATTAGTCAAAGCTTCCCTCTTGCCAAGCTATTTTATTTTATTTTACTTTTAATAAACGAAACCTTTTTTTTAAACGAAAGTTAGAGTTTCAATTGCCGAGTCGGGACGATTATAACAATGTGATCATTTTTAGCTTGTTTTAATGTGTTGTATGTCATAAAATCGCCTTTTGCGTCACATAGCCCTAATTAGTTAAACAAAAATTTTTTTAATTTTTTTTTAATTTTTTAATTTTGATGTCAATGTCCTTTTTTCTTGTTAAACTTGTATTGTTTCGTTTTTTGCAGCCCTGATGATGATGCTAACCAGCATCGAAACGTTGGCTATTTGATTTTTAAATTTAATAAATAAGTCCAAGAAAGCTGAATATTATTTCCATTCCTCATTATTGTTTGAGTTATGGCGAATTTTCTTCCGTATGTCTGAAATTGCTTCTAATGATTGGAATCTTGCTTGAAGAAATTTCCTTATTCCAACAGTCCTGTATTTCTTAGGGCTTGCTTAGCGTTTGTTCATAAAGCTTGTTGATTTCATGATCCCATTTTTGGCAGATGGAAGGGACTGATAATAGGACCTTATTTGGAAGTATCGATACTTAGATTATTGATGGCTTCCAGACATTCCACAACTGTATCGTGAAGCTGTTTAATCTTGAATGATGATTCGTGATTAATTAATGGAAGATTTAAGATCCTATCTAGAAGTTTGGAGACTACAAGTCTGTTGTTGCTGTATCTGTCATTGAGAATATTCCAAGCAGGGCCATAGTTGGTTTCTGCTATAGATAGGTGCTGGATCAGTCTTCCAACTTCCCCTCTCACATGCGTTTTAATATACTGCATTTTCTCTATTGTCGTAATTGTTGGATTTTCATGAACCAGTTTGATGAAAATGTCTCGAAATGTGACCCACTCTTCATACCTTCAAAAATTGGTAGTTTGATTTGGAGTAATGTTGTTTCACAACTTGTTCTACTCCTTGAATTTTGTCCTGGAGGTTTTGTACTGCTTTTTCGTATCGCTTTTCAAGGTCTTGAATTGGATTTTTGATAGTACTGTCAATTCCCTGAACCCGAAGCCCGATGTATATTTCAGTGATAACGTCCCATTGCTTGGATAGCTTCTCTAATAGAAACTGGTAACGGTTGCGAGACTGCTTACTGATTAGGTCGTTTAAGATGTTCCTTAAGGTTTGACTCATTTGGTTCATTCCGGACCTCTTCTTCTTTCAAACGATTTTTCGATGCCTGATACTGGTATGGATCGGAATATGAGGCTCCGTGTTATGGTTTGATTGCCTGACGAAGCTTTTATTTGGAATCGGTAATGAGTTTTGTGATTTCTTGGAATAATTCCTGTAGTTGACGAAAATAATCGTCTGTAAAATACGAATGCGTCGGAACATCAAGCGCTATAAGTTTTTTATGGTTTTCTTCAATGTTTTCCCAAATAGACTCAAGTTCGGCAGTTTTTCTGAGAAAATATTGTTCATTTTTTCTCTCATGGGGGTCCTTTTTGTAATTGGAAAATAGGGTTTTTAACTTTTCACCCAAGGTTTCTTGTGCTTTAGCGAGTTCGTTGGCTTCTCCCATTTTGGATGTTGCATACTGCTATTCGTTATCTGTTCTTTTTTCTCCATTTTGTGTAGGTATGTCCCAGCTTCTTCCTATTACTTTGTCTCCTTTTTGGCTGCTGTCTGCTAGTATCTGAACCGACTTCATTGTTTTGTTCTGTTGAAGATGAGGCGCTTGCCACAGCGGGAAGGAGTGTATGTGTAGGTGCTTTAGACCGGTGTCTAAGCGTTAACCCCGAAGGGCGCGAGTGTATGTGTATATTTGATTATTGATAGGATGTAGGAAGGAGTGTATAGCCAGACAAGGCACTTGCTATACTAGGAACGGGATGCTGTAACCAGACAAGGCACTTGCTACAGCAAGGAAGGGATGTAGGTATTTTTGTGTGGGTGTTTAGACCGGTGTCTAAACGTTAACCCCGAAGGGCGCGACTGTATGTGTGTAGGTTAAAAAATAGGAATGAAGGGAGGACTGTTAGGAAGGCTGGTTTTCAACCTTTATCTCCTTTTTGCTCGAAGGATCAATGTAAATTCCTGTATTGGAATTCAGGCGCATGCTCAGAACACCTATTAGTTTGTTGTTTTTAGGTTGGGTTAGTACACCCGGGAAGTTTGTAAACTGGGGAGTAAGAACCACTGTTGGATTAATACTGATTTTTATTAAACAATTAACAACTATTTACGTACATACAAAAAATGCATGATAAACGTCATGAACAATGGTAATTAATTAAAAAGAATAAATCGCTGCCAAAATCTGTTGTGTGCTCCACATCGGAAGATTTGGTAATTAAACTTTTGATGACGTTGCGTCTGGTTTAGATCGTAGTATTGCCTATGTTTCCTGGTGGCCGATCCTCGGGCCAGGGAGTAGAGCTCCCCGATAGAACGAATGTTTTGTCCTTGTCAACGTAATCAAAAAGTAAACGAGAATGATAAGGACGAAAATTTTGTTCTCTCGGGGAGCTCCACTCCCTGGCTCGAGGATCGGCCCACTGGTGACCCAGTTGCGGTGCGTAGGTACCGATATAATTTTAGGGCTTTTTTATGACTAAATTTTGAATTTGAGCATAAATATTTCCAAGATCAAGAAACTTCTGGTGAACATTTAAACTGAGGTACACCTAAGTCCCAAAAATGCCACGTAATATTAAAAATACACCTAAAATTTAATAAACAAAGCATTTTTCTACCATAATTCCATTAATAAAATCATTTTGCCACGATACGAAAATATTTTCAAATTTATGCAGTAGGTAGTATGCTGCATATCGAAATAAATAAAATTCTACTAACAAGGGCAACAAGGCCATATTTTGATAATGTCGCTATTATTATTTGCAATGTAATAAAACTGTCAAAAGATAAATCGTTGTTATTCTGTTATTTATTATGAGCTACTACTCATTGTTCATGAAGACAATAGAGAAGACAAAATAATACGAGTGATTTGTAACACCTAATAGAAAATGAATATTTGAAAAAAATTTATATCATGAAACAATAAATTATGAATTGCTTTTCGCATTAAACACAAGCAATAATAATTCTAAACGTATTCGGACACGTTTACCTTCCACTAATTTCATATTACATGCCAAAATTTAAACTACCAACAGCAATCAAAACGATT
Source organism: Ceutorhynchus assimilis (assembly GCA_917834065.1). Lineage (NCBI taxonomy): Eukaryota > Metazoa > Arthropoda > Insecta > Coleoptera > Curculionidae > Ceutorhynchus > Ceutorhynchus assimilis. Next base: position 17,550,968 of record OU892279.1, read on the forward strand.
CTAGAATAATTTTACTGTAAATTCGCAACATCAATGATATTCTCCAGCCCAACAAACAACAACTGTTTCTGAACGCAAACTATTCCCGTCTGTAATAATAAATGTTTCTGTGTATGGCATATAGCTATTTCGCTATTCCCAATTTCGCCACAGGGAATCGATAACTTGGGGAGAACCTAGCCCAGTATAACGTCTCACTTACTTGTTTATCTAGCGCTAAAACGTAAGTTAGGTAAGCGCGAGATATTCCTACACAACCTAATGATCTCTAATTACCTTTTGAAAGTTGTCTGTGAGCGAGTTTTGAGCTACCCGAGCTCCTAAAATTAGTTTCAGACTAATCCTCCGGCGTGGCAAACTTGAAGATTATCGTCGTTACAGTATCTTTTGGCTCTACTTGGTTTCTATCTTTAGTTTTAGCAGTGGTGATTTTATGGCCGACGGAAGCTTTTAAATGAATTTGTAATTGGTGGGAAATAACGAGTTGTATTTTGTTTTGTGACAGAAAGCTTTTCGGTTTATGATATATCACAATAATTAGTGGATCACGAAAGCTTGAATTTAGGATAGCAAAGTTTTAATTCATAGTTGTTGGTATAATTTGATTAACTAGCCGCTTAGGTTAAAATTTTTACATTTTCATTACAGTTGCTTGGGAAAACTTGTAGTAAATTATAGTAGGAGAGCCGGCAATATTAACGGGTATGTGATCGTTGCAATGGATAATTTTCACATAAAAGAATAGCTCATAGTTACCTTTAAACTAAATGGATGGGTGGCCTCGATTCTCATGGCCGCAACCCTTTGATGGCTGGGCGTAAACTACCCCTTTTTTTCCGAAGGAACAATGTTATCGTTGCAATAGCTGAAAATTAGTAGATATATTTTTTAATATGTCTTCTCAAATAATATATAGGGTGGCCTCGATTTTGATGGCCGGAAATGATGGCAACCCTCATTGAAAGTCGAGCGCACGCGTTATTTTGCTTGCTAAATACAAATTTTTGAAAGTGACAGCCTTCAAAGTTAAAAGAGGACTCTATGAAGAGGATTTTGCATACGGCTGTAGGTCTTTAGACAAAAAAAGAAACATGAAATTTTGTTAATAAAGTGTTTGCCGCATATGAGAATCGAGGCAACCCATCCATTTGGTTTAAAGGTTACTATTAGTCCAGGAGGCAGTGAAATTTTTCAGCACTTATTTTCCCAGTTGGTATCTATTAAATAGTTTGTTCTCCTGGTGATACAAAGCAAGAATTTTTGAGTCTGGCTAAAATTTTCGGATGGGTTCACAAGATCGATGAAAAATACAAGTACGCTTATTTTCCGAGACATAAATATTTCACATTCACTACAATAGAACATAAAGTATATGAAAATAGCAATTTGGCTTATCCCAGATAGTGAAAGTGAGTCTGGCTGAAAATTTTCGGATCTTCAATTTTTCATTTGCCAGACATATTATCCATACACACAGATTAGCCGGACTATTTTTTTACTTCAGTATACTTCTCATTAGTAGACCTATTTTTATCACTGAGAAAAAAAAGGACCGTGCATTGGCAAGCTTTAACACATTTTGCGCCTCAACCCATCGGAAAACCCCCCCTAAAAATATACGCATTTTGCTTAGAATTAGTAACCCTACAATTCTATCCATGTTTTCTGACTGGGAAAATAAGTACCGAAAATCGTCACTGCCTCCTAGACTATATGAACTATTGTTTTATGTAGAAATTATCCATTGCAACGATCACATACCCGTTAGTATTGCCGGCTCTTGGACTATTAAGAAGTATATAGCAGGTTCGTCGTGATTGAAAGCAAAAATATAACTTGCGCAACAAGAAAAGTATATACATATTTTTACACAAAATTGTTTATAAATTGAGTTGCGAGGGAAAAAAGATAAAGTTCTGGTAAATTTGATCACTCACACAAAATTCAGTAATCGGTTACAGCGTTGTAATCAGATACATTCTTCTGTTCGCGTATAATCTATAGACTTTTGGGAAAATTTATCACAACGAATAAGTAGTAATTACTGCGGGATCAGAGTTTAACAAAACCCATAAACGTCTTCACAAACTTCACCAGACCCATTTTAAACATCCTATCTCAAGATAACCCCTACACCATATATTAGGGTATTCGGGGATTTTGATAATATATATAATATATCTCAAGATAATCAAGAATAAGATAACAAAATAGACATCAAATTGACGTCACTGGTTAGACCAGGTTCGAATCCTAGCCAGACCGAAAAATATTTTCTGTCGGACATTTAGTGGTTGCCTTGGAAAGAGTGCAAAATGTATCTTCGGCCTCCCCCCTACACGCCGCTTAGATGCCGGATGGTATCGGATATACCGTGGGGTAAAAAGGGGACCTAAAAACACACTCACCAGTCGGTAAGATGCTCCAAGAGGAATAACAGTTACACGCCTAAAAGTTTATGTAACTGGTGACCGCGGTTCTGAAGCGCTCCAGCGAAAGGGAGCTCCACGTGAAATATAGGTTGTTCAATAATGGTTATGGTCGTAGTTGGCTGAGTGAGGTTCATTTCTTCTATGGTGTAGTATAACAACCCCGGTTCAGTAAGATTGAACGGTGTGAATTTTTATTACATTTTAAACAACAAATCTTCTGAAAAACGAAATGAAAAACAAATAGGACCTACGTTGTGGAAACTTACTCAATTTTACTTACTAGACATGCGCCCGACATTAGCAAATATTAGGGAAAGAAGGAGGCACAATTAACATTGAAAATAGGCCCCCGTAAATTTCAACCAAATTTAAATATTTTAAAGGTATCATCATTGCAAAAAAAAATTGAAATGTAAAGAGAATCGTATGTCTGTGATAGCCGATATAGCTCATTAAAGTACGTAGGTCCTGCTATTCTATGCATAGGAAATATCCGAAGAAATATCCCTACGTAGATTTTCTTGAATATCTTGAAAAATGCTAATCCGATTTTGAAGTTTTTGGGATCCTTCTGTAGGTATCAAACTCCAAAAAGGTCAAAATCGGATTAGTATTTTTCGAGATATTCAAGAAAATCCACGTAGGAAGATTTCCTATGCATAGCATAGCAGGATCTACGTACTTTGATGAGCTACATCTGCTATCACAGACATACGACGCTCTTTACATTTCAAATTTTTTTTTTTGCGATGATGATACCTATTTTCAATGTTAATTGTGCCTCCTTCTTTAAGGGAAGTTGTGATATGTAAAAGAAACGAAAAATTTGTGATACGTCTACTTTATTATTGAAGTAAATCGTACCGTTCTCGACCTGGAATTCTCGAGGGGAAAGAGAACGGCAGAGAAACCCTCGATCGAACTCAAGACTCGAAAATCAAAACATACTGTGTCATTTTTCGGATAATTGCGAGTCATCAATTCAATAATTTAAGTCAATAAAAGTTTAAATTAGGTACCGTCTCTGTTCTTGTGCTAAAATTTTAATTCCACATTCACTCAACCTATATTCAATACTGAAGAGTTTTTGTTAGTTAGCCAGTCTCACCAGCAGGTAGTAGGTACTGAGGTCCCGTACGGGAGGCTACTCAGCTATAGTTGTTATTTTGAGCCAATATCTCTAGATTGATTTTTAAATTTGTTTGCTAGGATATTCGCTCGTCAGAGTAGGAAAATGTTAGTAAATTCAACAAGATGCACGCTCTGAATCCAAGAATTAAAATCCCAGCACAAAAGACAGTACATAATTTCTTTGGTTTCAATTTACTCTTTATCGGCATTGTTTAACTTGTTCACAACATGAAACGATTTTTGTTGAAAACATGAACAATGCACATGCAATAAATAATTTATAAACAAACAAAAAAACATAAAAATGAAAAAAAAAAAAAAATACTTGTATAAATTGAACTCTCAAAAACAAAATAACAATTATTCAACTGACCTGTGAATGCTCCTTTTGACACACAAACTAATCACAAATTAGATTTAACAATCAGTTTAATACAAAATAAAAATGGAAACAATGGCAGAGAAGCGTCTAGGGGACCATCTTCTCCTCTAGTCTAGTCTTTTATTCTCTTGTCTCCTCTTCGGTTTTGTTACTTTGATTTTCTGTGGCGCGCCCGCGTTCAACCCTAAACTTGACGGCGCATACATGGTTGCAACATTTACTTTTTTTTCTATAGTCGCCGTTTTTTTTTGTCCAGATTCAAAGAATATTGCAAATCGTGATAATTGTGTACGGGCCATCAAGAATTCACTCAACAAATCCATAGGTTCCATTGAGATAACATGGATTTTTGGGTTAGTTTGCCCCTAACCTCTCTCTTATAATAATAAATAAGGAGAACGGTAGGTAGTATAATGCTTTAGTTTTATTAGATAAGATGTTAAACATGGTCCACAGAATTGGACACATTTTGAAGCATTTGAGGATTGTTATTTATCTCTTGGATTTTGTTTGTGACTCGACGACGAACTTCATCGAAATCGTTGACCAGAGTGAAAAATATTGAATTTTTGAGATGTGGCCATAAAAAAAAGTCGCTTGAAGTTGAGTCGCAAGATTTGGGAGGATAAGGAATGTATTTCTGCTTATAACCCGGTCATCATAATATTCGTGAAGCAGATTCAAAGTCTCTTGTGTGCACTGAGATGTTGCTTCATCTTGCTGTAAGTAGCCTCGCCGAAGTTCATCATCATGCAACTATTCGAAAAATGGTTGAAGGATATCTTGCCAATAGCGGAGTACATTCATGTACCCTTAAAGTTCACATACTATTAAATCATATGGTTGCAAAGGCGTTTCAAGTATCGCTTGAGGATTTTTGGTTCTCCATATTCTTATATTCTAAGAGTTTATGTAGCCAGTTTTGTGAAACCATGCTTCATCGGTAGATGCACTGCTGTCATCTCTCATTCTTGGGCCAGTTTCATAAACAGCGGTAACCCAACGGTAACCACAAGACACTGGTAACCGAAATATCTATTTCATAATATGTGGGTTGGCCAAAACACAACCTCAGATGATTCAACTCGACCTCTATTTTGCGGACTTGTGGTCGACCCGCAACTCGCGAATATAAGAACCAGTTTCACAAATAGCAGTAACCCAACGGTAGCCATAAGACACTCATAACCCCCAATATATCGGTTTCATAATGTGTGGTAGAGCCAAAACCATTAATCAAGCTTCAGAAAATTTAACTGAATCCTTATTTTGCGAACTTGTTTACCCGCAACTATTAGTTTGATGACCAGTGCAGGTTACCACCAATGGTGAAACTCGGCCTAACTCGTCTAAATTTCCGTTGGTTGTAAAAAGGTTTTTCCAGAGGTGCTTTCTTTTCAGAGCTTGAAAATTCCAGGCTTCGAGGTCATGGGGCGCGTCAGCGCACGTTCTGGAAAGAATGGTAATTAGGGATCAAAAATCTAACCTTAAATTACAAAGTATATCATGGTCCCTGGTGTAAAATTAAAATTATTTAAATCAAATGGAAAATAATTCTTCAGAAAATACTTTAATTCCCATAATGTTGATAACGGAAGTGTAGGTACCAAACTACGTAAGAAATATAGGGACATATACTTATCTGATACTAGTGACAGTTCGGATACTGGAACTTCGGCGCCTCACCGAGGCGCTAGCGGTGGGGATAGACGACCCCGGTGCTTGTCGCCCCGATTAAAAAGAACGGTTGACACATTTCAAAATCGTGATTCAGGGCGCCCTGGGGCACCCAAGCCCGTTGCAGGGGCTTGGGCGCCCCAAGGCGATTTTGAAATGTAAACAACCTTTCTTTTTAATAGGGGCGTCAAGCCCTGGGGTTGTCTATTCCCACCGCTAGCGCCTCAGTGAGGCGGTCCAGTGTCCGAACTGTCACTAGTGTCAGATAATTATATGTCCCTATATTTCTTGAGTAGTTTGGTACTTACACTTCCGTTATCAACATTATGGGAATTAAAGCATTTTCTGAAGAATCATTATTTTCCATTTGATTTGAATAATTTCAATTTTACACAGGACCAGGATCATGACATATACTTTGTAATTTGAGGTTAGATTTTTGAACACAGATTTTGTTCCTTAATTACCGTTCTTTTCAGAGCGTGCCTGGGGGTTCGAAGCTCTGAAAAGAAAGCACCCCAGGTATCAACCAACGTGAAGTCAAGGACATCACAGTCCTTGTTTGAGAATTTATCCGCTGATCTGCGGTTTCAAGATTTCCTAGCCTGTGGTTCATGTATTTCGTCCCTCTTTGGACTAATCAGAAGGAAATAGGGTTATCAGCTGCCAGAGACCATTATAGAAACTCAATGATAGAAACCAATAATTAGCAGTGACAAAAATATTGCGGATCTGTTTATTGGTATGCCCAAACTTAGAGAATAATATTGTTATTTTTATGTTAAAAAAATATTTATGTAAAACAAATATTTGCACAGGTTCTATTCTGTTCGCACCTTGAAGTTTCCTTCCAGTCCTTTAGAAAGCCTTGAACGTTTAGAATTGACATGACTATCTTGTCAAATAGTAGCAAGTGTCCATTCTAAACTCACGATCCCCAAGGAAGATTCAAGGAACGACTATAGTCCAGGAGGTGGCGCCAAAAACATGCAAGAGTTTTCGCAAGGCGGATATTTTCAAAATAGGTCGTACTTTAATGCTAGAATGCTAGTGTACAGTCAGCACTCACAGTTCCGGGACAGCTGGCTCTGGGACGCGGGCAAAGCTGTAATTTTAAGAAGCATTTAAACTGTTTTCTCAAAGTTCAAAATTGATAGAAAATTTGCACATTATTCGTTTGAAGGTCACAGATAACGTATGTAAATCGTCAGACGTCTAGTTCGTTGCAAAAAGGGGGTCAGACGTCCTCAAAGTTTTTATTTTATGGCATTTTCTTCAAATATATTTGTCAAATACCTGCAAAAATATGTTTCGACAGGACACCGAAGAAAATGCCATAAAATAAAAACTTTGAGGACGTCTGACCCCCTTTTTGCAACGAACTAGACGTCTGACGATTTACATACGTTATCTGTGACCTTCAAACAGATAATGTGCAAAATTTCTATAAATTTTGAGCTTTGAGAAAACAGTTTAGATGCTTCTTAAAATTACAACTTTGCCCGCGTCCCAGAGCCAGCTGTCCCGGAACTGTGAGTGCTGACTGTACACTAGCCTTCTAACACTAAAGTACGACCTATTTTGAAAATATCAGCCTTGCGAAAACTCTTGCATGTTTTTGACGCCAGCTCCCCAACTACTACAAATTCGGCCCTACATCACTTCACATCCAAGCCTCGTGGATTATTTTTTTAAGGATTAAACTTCAAGTTAATTTCTAAATTTCAAGCGGTGGAGAGGTTTGCGGAGTCCCACGACACGCAGTCCCAGTAACACGTTTCTCTATCCGTCTCTTCTTGACTCGGGGACTCTGCGCACATGCACCTTCAAAATGGTCTAGAGAACAGCTGTTTTCGCGGAGAATATTTATTTTTAGATTTAAAACTTAAAATATGGATATCATTTGATATACTCAATTGAAACTAGAAAAATTAATGGAAAAAGTTGGATTTAATTTTTAACTATAAATAATGGGTGGTATGGTATCCTACGCAGTATTTACTTTAAAAAGAAGGATTCACTAATTTCTAGTTGTATCTACTTTACTTGACGTAGAATGTGCTTCACCACAAAGTATATACTCCATATTATAAAGTACCTATCTACTTAACAAGTGTAGTACATTCTTTGTAATATGTAGTAGGTACTCACTTTTGTTATACAGACATGTTTAGTTTTTGGGAAACCACAGGTGTTAGCTTTGTATGAATTGTATGATAAATATTTATCATCAATTCAACAGTCTTTCAAGATGTCTTCGGATGAAGGAAGTGTGATAGAAGAGTCCCAAAATGAATGAACAGTTGGCATTTGTTATTATGCTCGAAGACATCAAAATTATATTAGATGAAAGAATGACTCTGATAAAATCGGCAAAAAAGCCATTTTTAAATTAATCACTTTGGTAGCACTCACGGTTAAGCTGCTATGATACCCATACCGCTAATAACGGAGCAAATACTTCAGTTGTTAAAATCGAACTATCTACCAGTAAAAAGTAGATACTTTCAGCTGATAGTAGCATGTACTAGCTACTATAATCTTGAGGAGAATGCTATTATTTTAGCAACTTCCGGAAAAACAGCAGAGATAACTTCGAAATGTAGTATCTACATCGTTTTAAAGTAAATACTGCGTAGAATATACTAATATTTGTAGTAGTAGTATTGTCCATCGTTTTTACTCTGATACTTTCTGTATTGTAGTATAACATACCCGGGTTCGTTCAGTAAGATTGAACTGTGTGAATTTTTATTACCTTTTAAACAACAAATCTTCTGAAAAACAAAATGAACAACAAATAGGACCTACGTTGTGAAAACTTACTCAATTTTACTTACTGGACATGCGCCCGACATAGCAAATATTTGGAAAATTCAAGGGAAGCTGTAATATGTAAAAGAAACGAGAAATTTGTGAAACATCTACTTTATCATTAAAGAAAATCGTAACGTTCCCATCCTGGAACTAACGAGGGGAAAGAGCACGGCAGAGAAACCCTCGATCGAACATTCCTTAAAAATCGAAACATAGTGTGTCATTTTAATACTAATTGTGGGTTATTAATTCAATAATTTAAGTCAATAAAAGTTTAAATTAGATACCGCCTCTGTTCTTGTGCTAAAATTTCAATTACACACACTACATTCAATCAACACTACCTATATTCAATACTGAACAGTTTTTTTGTTAGTTAGCCAGTTTCCCAGCAGGTACTGAGGTCCCACACGGGAAGCTACTCAGCTATAGTTGTTTTGAGCCAATATCTCTAGATTGATTATTTCAATTTGCTAGGATATTCGTCATGGTAGGAAAATGTTAGTATATTCAACAAGGCCCTAATGCACGCTGTAAATCCAAAAATCGAAATCCTAGCACAAAGAGACAGCACATTATTTTTCTAGTTTTTAATTTACTCTTTATCGGTGTTATTTACAGCATGAAACGATTTTTGTTAAATACATGAACAATGCACATGCTATAAAAAATGTTATAAAGAAACAAAAAAATACATAAAAATGAACAAAATAATAGGTACTTGCATAAATTGAACTCTCAAAAAACAAAATAAAATTATTCAACTGACCTGTGATTGCTCCTTGACACACACACTAATTACAAATTGGATTGAACAATCAGTTTAATGCAAAATAAAAATAAAAATTGAATAATGAATAATTACAGACACGCGTCTAAGGGACCAGTCCCGCTTGTTCTCTAGTCTAGTTGCGTATTCCCTATCTTTTGTTCGGCACCTACCCTTTCAGTACACTTCACGGCGCATACAAGTTTGCATCATTCACTTTTATTCAGAAAACGTTTTTTTAAAAAGTTAAGATTTGAATAAATATTATTTTAAATAGATGGTTTTTCTCAGTATGAGGAGCCAGGGGGTGAACGTCAGATGACAATTGGCGTTCTAACGTAGGGAGCCACCAGCTCACATTCCTTTAGATCATCAGATTAAAATCGGCGGACTGTCCGTACTTCTTTTTTGTTCATACCACCCATTATTATTGAAAAAAAAAATATATCGAAACTCCTTGTCAAATACCATAGGTCGACAAGTAATTTCTTTTCATACAAACCAATCCAGAAACACTGAAGCCTACACTGAGAAAAAAAATTCATCGCCACAGTAAGTTTTTCCGCTATAGTAGTAAAGTATTTTTATAAAGTGTCTTTTCTAAACCAGGAAAGCTTCTTTTGTAAAACAGCAGAATCACTTTACAGAAATGGGCCAGCTGTTTACTATTATAGTTATATTGTTTTCTACTATGAAAAAGAATTATTTTTATTTCAGATATTTTTTCTTACAATAGGAACAATATTATCTACCTACAGGCGAATTATTTATAGTTCTAGCAAGTATTTATGCTACCACAGAAATATATCTTTCCAGCAGTCTTTTTTTTGTTTCTACTTAGTGCGGCTGGATCAATCGCTTGTTAAGTCCTTGTTAGTTAACAAAACCTTAGATTGTGTGGATGTCAATATGACATTGTTTTTGTGTGGCACATTCTAAGGATAATTTGTTAACTTACGGACTTAACCGACGATTGATCTAGCTGCACTTAAGATTTTATTTCATATAACCAACCTTTTGGATTTTATTTGCCTTCAGCTTAAAGCTTAAACAAGAATTAAGAGCCTGCAAATTTCCTAGGAAAATCTAGCTCTTCATAAGTTAAACCTATAGTTTTTTGAAGCTTGAAACTAGAGGAAAAAACCATTGGATTGGTTAAACGAGGTGGTAAAATCACCAGTAGAAATAATTTCAGTTGCTGGAAACTCTGGAAAGAAATATTTTTGTGGTTACAATAAATAATTATTATTAGAACTATGTACCGTAATAAAAAAAAAATCAAGTTGGTGGCCAAACGGCGTCAGCCAGATTGAGCACATCAGAAGAACCAACACCGAGACCTTCCCACAGTTCCGTCGTCTATGAATCCACACTCGGAAATGCGAAAAGAAAATATAAAGATGGACACGCTTCGCCAGGATTGGCGAAACGGCGGAACGAAGAGCTCCGAGAATAGTCGATCTGAAGTCTATAGACAAGTGCTCTCCTGAATCACATATGTTCTTTTCTATGGTAGTAAAGTACTTTGCCATTCTTGCAAAAAAATTATTTACAAATAATTTTTACCAGTAATAGCAAAGCACTTATTCATTTTAGAAAAATACATTTCTGGAGAAGCAGATAAATGCTTGGTAAAAAAGGTAATTTTTGGAATAAGAAATAAACTATTCTATTTCAGGACCGTATTATGCATTTTTAGTAAAGCTGTGACTGAAAAGTTAATTTTATTGGCCCAAAAAAGGATTTTTATAGATACCGAGAAAATTCTGCCTGTCTTAGCCAAAAAAAGTTTAGGAAATAATTCTTTTTTCTCAGTGTACCTACATCTCAAAAGTGGCATTAAAAATTGACAGAGGATAAACACTCGCGCAAAAGTTGAAAATAGTTTACCTTTTCTTGCGATAAAAAAAAATAAAATAAAAGTTGACATTTCCCCGCTGCGGAACAAATTTTAAAAATTCCGCGTCCGCCACGCGATTTTCCGCTCCATGACAACAAGGCTTATTGCTGTAAAACAATTTGCTGAGGATCTCACTCGATAAAGATTATTCGTTTGTTTTGTATGTTAAACTGGCCCCAGAAATGTTATTTTTGAAAGTTCTACCCTCTTAATTTCTAAAAATAACAGAACCTATAATCAAATCAAACCAAAACTTGCCGAATGAGTGTAAATTTAATTAAAATCCGCCTTCCATCTTGCTCCTACTCGCCAAATTAACCTTGATTGGATTCAAATTTAAACCGGTTAATCTTCGAAGTCTCATTTAGCCGCTACTATAGCTGGCTGGAGGAGTTCCATTTGAATTTCTGAACCCATCGGGCCGTTAAACATTTAGAAGAAATAATACAATTTGCGGCAGAGCCAACTAAATTTAAATAAGAATTAGTAATGCCCTAATTACCATTTTCCTCTTCCCTTTACAAAGACTGCGCCTGGCAGTGAGCGAGCGTGCTGGCGGAGACATATCGATTATCTTTCTTAACAGCCTGGTAGAGATTGGCTTTGAAAGATATTTTTCCGAAAGTGATATTATAGTGTTAAGGGAGCTATTTCTCTCTGTGATGGTTTCTTTCTTATTATTTTCTAACAGTTAATAATGAAAAAGGAGAATTTTCTACTTTCAAGTTCGCTTAGATAGTAATTGGAATTTATGGGAAAAGAAGAGTTTTAGTCTTGATTTTAAATAACACTTATTCAATATTTATTCGTATAAGAATGATAAAAAATGCCTGATTATTATTTCCCTACCCTGAATTCCAAAATAGGACCTCCTAGAAAAATTATAAATAGTTAGGCACTAGCTGACGTCGCACACATAACCTCACTTTCGATGGGATAAACCAATGAACTATAACCAAAAACTGGAATGCTAACACATGACGAACGTGAAGCCTAGTGCAGCTGCTGCGGAGGGGATACCTGTTTTTGTCGCACTCATTATGTTAAATGGCGAAAATTGCTTCCAGCACGTATTCCAATCGATGAAACCTGTGAAGGGAAATATGACAAAACTTTCGAAAACGTCATATGACAGCGAGCAACAGAAAAAAACAACATTCCCCCTTGTGGCATCTGTCTTTCATGGCTTCATTTTTTTGGCAGATATGGCAATGTGTGCGCATACCAGTTTTTAGCTATAGTTCATTGTGATAAACAAAGCGTTTGAAGGACTATTTATACACACAGGCGCTAGCTATTACGTCAAAAATCACATAACGTCAGTTTCGATAGAGGAACAAACATGATATTGCGACAAACCTGAAAAACTTTGTTTAGGGTTCATACTTTTAACATAATTTGCCTTCCTTTTTCAACAAATAGAAATTGACTGAAACAATTCAATGATGTGAAAAACGTTCGTCGGTTCTTAAACCAGAAGTCCTTCACACAGATTAACCCGTCCTAAAGATAGGAAACTCAGGCTTTTTTCCCTATCTTTGTCTTACTCATGCAGCGAGTTGTATGACTGCCACAGCATGGTCGCGCTAGTGTGCACTTCGGTGTGTCCTATTGTGGTAATAGTCACGTGGTTCCCGCCTTTTTTCAAATAATTTGTCTAACCAATTTCATTTTATTATTAAACCCTATTTTTCGAAAATAAAACAACAACATTTCAGTACTATCTCCTTCTTAAACAGAACAGTCAACAGAAAACCGTATTGAACAAAAAAAAAAAAAAAAAAAGTTGATAGGTCTTGTGCACAAATGACTCCTTAAGTGAATGTCAAAAAATAATAAATACCATTAACTAACCATATAAGGTCTCTTTTATTAAAAACATGAAGTCAAAGTTTTACCAAAAATTGATAGAAAATCAAATAAAGAACACTAACACACATCAAACGGCTGACTTATGGCAAATATAATGACAAATTACATTCATTCACAGATGACATTTGCTTGTGGCTTTGCTATACTAGCTCCGCATAGCTTTGGCAGTCTCATACGTTTTTTTTTAGACAGCTCCGAACGAACATTTTACATGGAAGTTTCCTATCTTTAGGACGGGTTAATCTGTGGTCATTCATTTTAATTTGTCAAAAGAATAGAGAACTTTACAATTTTTTTTTAATTTTTTTAAATCACTTATTTATGCCTTGAAAGAATATTCCCCAAATATTATTCCCTAATACTCAATAATAACTTGGTGAAAAATGTTTAAAGTTTCGCGCGTATTAAAAGCATTTCAAACGACCTTAAATGCGTGCGAATCTGGATGACGTCACGTACTATGATTTTGCGTCACCTTGTCGCCAAACGTTATACTTCATTGTATTTAATTTGGTTGATTTCCACATTTTCCACCGTTATTTGCTTTGTTGTTGTTTTGTGTTGCAGCGAGTTGTAAATTTTGAAGTTATAATGGAAAAAAAGATTCGCACATAGGTATATGTACAGTGTGATTTTTTAAGTGTGCAACATATGGGGATTTTTTTTAGTAATAGCACAACCCAAATACAAACAAGGCCAAAAGTTGGTGCATGTCTGATAATCATATTAGGTGCACTTAGAATACTTAGAATGGTTGCAAGTCAAACAGCATACAGGGTAGCTCAAACAATATCAAAGCTGTACTGTGTAAAGCGAGGGGTAAGTCACCCTTAAAATTGTGTACAATAAATTACCACTTTCTTCAAAAAATACCAATAATTACCAAAAAACATTCCAGAAATATTAATAAATACCAGAAAAAGTCCAATAATTACCAGAAAAATACCAGTAGTTACCAAATAATACCAATAATTACCAGAAAAAAACCAATAATTACCAAAACAATACCAATAATTACCAAAACAATACCAATAATTACCAAATCAATTACCAAGAAATACCTACCAATAATTACCAAAAAGCTAAGGATCCATGAATCTAAGAAACTTCTGCTGTTGCATACACCTCGGCATACTCTAAGTGGGGCTGCAATGAGCAGGCTAACACGAGTGACAGCCCGTGTAATAAAGGAATTCATGGTCGGGACGTCACTCGCGGCCATTTTGGGATACGAAACAGGGCCTGATTAACAATAATTTAGGTTTTTTTTCTTTTGTGTTACAGAGTCGTATTGGCTCTAAATGAAGTTATTGGTTTAGAAGGAAGACAATGGAATTTCATAAAACGTTAACTATGGCTTGAGAAATTTTAGTATTGAATCAACTGATAAAATAACTTAACAGGTCTGTTTCTGCAGAAATCACAAACCAGTCAGACATAATTTCATTGGTTGAAAACAGTCAGAAAACTAATTCCAACCAATGAAATTCACTCTAATTGGTTTGTGATTTCTGCAGAAACAGACCTATTATTACTTATACATAATAATATTTATAATTACCAATTTATTATTATTATTAAATTGACAAGAATGATAACAGCATAAATGACAACACTAAAAATACACTAAAATCACAGCATCTAAAATTCTATGCTGTGCTAGCTAAAATTACAGCTTAAATTCCGCTCTACACCGCACGTCTATGACCTCCACCAGAAATAAACAAGTAAAATAAAATTTCGGCGTCCCTGCCGTTCAATGACAGAATCGTATTCCCTAATGGCGGCATGCGCAGAAAATATGCGCGTGAGAGTTAGCCTGCTGATTGTTATAGTATATGCTGTGGTAATGTTCAAGTTATATCATAGACACCTGCTGCAATAAATCAACCACCTCACCATAAAAGCTGATAAATTTCCAACCTTTTCAGTCAGGGCCGGCCCTTAGGATTTTACCTGGCATGTGAACTGAATATAGAACAGATAAAATATTATTTGTAGATAATGTTGTAATAATAAAATAATTATATTCCTTATATTTTTCTTATTTTCCAATAATCCTACAATAAATTATTCAACAGAAATCCCGAGACAAAAGCTTTCTGGGTAATAAAATAAATGGCGTCATATGTAGCCGCGCATGCGCATTGTGTTCCGGCCATGATAAATACCAATGAAATACCTATTAAATACCAAATATTACCAAAAAAATTACCATAATTACCAAGTATTATCAGAAGTACCACAAAAAATACCATAATTACCAAAAAAAAATACCAAAAATACCTATAAATACCAATAATTACCAAGTGCTTGTACAATAAAATACCAAGGTGACTTACCCCTCGGTGTAAAGTACCCTTATTTTAGAAAATTCAGCAAAATGTTATAGAGAAAAGTTGTTTGGAATTAAAAGTTATGCCTAAATACTAAAACATAGCCTCCTAAGATTTTTTTTATTTTTTTTCGAAAAAAATCTATAATTTCCATATTTTTTTCATTTTTTATTTCCGCCCTTGATACTTTCAAAAATTAATTAAAATCAAATCAATTTTACATAACTTTGTTCAAATTCAAGCATATTTGTAAAATTAACTTAGATTTTTAATTTTTTATGGAATCATAAAATTCATGTTTGTTGCAATGATATTCAACACAACTTTAAAATGTCGAAATTTTTTTTTTAACAAGTTAAAACATTACTAATGATAATAGCCATATTAAAAAAACTCTCCTTAAAGTGCAAAAGTTTTATTTTATTTAAGTAAATATTAGTAGAATTTTGATATTTTTTGAGCCACCCTGTATGCTGTTTGACTTGCAACCATTCTAAGTGCACCTAATATGATTGTCAGACATGCACAAACTTTTGGCCTTGTTTGTATTTTGATTGTGCTATTACTAAAAAAAAATCCCATATGTTGCACACTTAAGTAATGACACTGTATACTTACTTTTGCTACCATAAACATATCACAAATTAAAGATTGTCGGATTGGCCTTTGGAATTTCCTTCTTCGGTCATAATTAATAGGCATATGTGTGTGACGTCAGCTAGTGCCTCTCATGGATTAAACTGCACATTCTATAAAACTGCGAAATGCGCATAAGGCCTGCACTGGTAAAATACGCGCCAAACCCCTCCCTCGGGGGTGGCATGGGGAGAAATTTAATTCAGATTGAGGTGAGAATTGAGAAAACAAGCATACAGAAGTTGTGGCAAATTATGTGCTCAGCAACTTTTCCGTTTGCAATTATTATTGTCCGCTATTTTGAAGTGGTGATGCCTGAAAAATCATAAAACTTTGATCAAGACTTGTTTTATTGTAGTTGAAAACAACTGGGACCACTGGTAATAATAATTTCAGAAGTCAGTCAGTTCATCATTAATCATTATATTACTGTTGACAATCTTCATATTCCTGATCAATGTAACAAAAAGAGGGACGCGGAACTGATGGGATTAAGTTCCTAGAATATATATTTTTTTTTAATCAAAAGGAAAAGCATAAAAATCTAAAAAAAAAAATGTTTTTTGGTAGAAAATTCTGATCGCATCAATGACCCCATTGATGCGACTTTAAAAAAAAAAAAAGAAAAAAAAGGAAAAGCCTCGGGAAAAGCCCAAAAATCAAGAACTTCGCGATCTCAATGAATTGGAGTTGAAATGTTGATTAGGATTGATAATCGCTTATGAAGAGTTACAAATTACAATAAAATCAATTTTATAGGTGGTAGGTACGAAGTTCACCGGGTCATCTAGTTCATTTAAAAATAGAAACATTCAATTAACCCGGCGTTCGACACGTGGGGTTTCACAAACCCCAGAGTCTATTAACTTCTGCGCAAATACTGAGATGTTGCCACTATTGGCAAAAGCGCTTCAGTAGCTTTCAATTATACCCCTCTCTCCCATGTAGTGTGATCAATTCAGGTGGCAGATAGTTATCGATGTTGCAACATTGAGTTAAAGCGCTCTGGGGTGTGTCACACCCCACATAGCGCCAATTCCATAGAGGACTAAATTGTTTATTTTGAATAAACAGGTGGTGTTTTTCTGTTTACATCGTTACATTATGTAAGAATTACATTTATTTTAGTTTTCAAGAGTTTTATAACTATATTACATTTTTGAAACTCATTATAATGAATTATTAGCTAGAAGAGTTATATTTTCAACTGTAACTCAAAAACAGAAAAAAAATTGCAAAACTCAGGTTTGTTTGAAATTATTTTCCTAAGGCGATATTTAATATGTTCAAATCACTAAAAATATAAAAATTAGTACTATAAATTTAGAAGCAAAAATTTAAGGCAGGCTTTCAATATGGGGTTTGATACACCCCACATGTCGGAAATAAGGAAAAAGTTTCACCTGTCGGATGCCGGGTTAACAAACAATGAACTCGTCGAAGAATCAGGAAAATCAAACCAGAGTGTTTCGAGCAAATATATTTAATTTTATCTCAGCTCTGTCGGCTTCCCGGCCATCCTCATTGATAACTGAAAAGAGAGAACAACAGGCCCGTTAGGAAGTTCTGTCCCGTGAACCGTCGAGGTTCTGTACAGCGGAAGCAGCAACAAACAAAATTTTGAGAGGAGAAGGTTGTACTCACTTGTCAGTTAAAGTGCACCGAAACCACCGAATGGACAATGGACAGTCATATGAACAAAAATTCTAAATAGTAAAAGTGTAGAAAATATGAAAAATTCGGACAACACATTGAAAATTGCAACAGACTAACATACTTAAAACCCCAATGTATTAAAAAGGCAATTATTAGTTGAAATCATGTGGTGCCAAAAGCAAGATCACATTTTTGCCTACTTTTTTTAGTTTTTTAAAAAATCCGAGCGTCATTGCCTAAGAAGTGTGGTTGATCAGGTCGGGGATTCTAAAATCACGATTCGACATACGATTCGACAACGAGACGATTTTTCCGACGATTCTAGGTTAGAAATCTCATTGGAATTATACCTTTCGACACGACAAGGCCGGTATCGTTGTCGAGTCGTGTGTCGAATCGTGATTTTAGAATCTCGGCCCAGGCATAAAAAACACTCAAGTCATCAAATTCAGTGTCGTCTCCATCAGGTGGCAGAACAATCCGAAAAAAGTAAATGAAGTTTTTCTTCACAAAACTGCAAAAATGTGAACAAAAGAATACTCCAGTTCGAAAAGGAGGTTAAAAGGGAAATGATAATAATAATTAATTGATAACAAGGTGTTGTCGTTTCAATTATTTTCTATGCCAACTTCGAACGGTTGAATCCAGCAAAACTAAAATATGATATATCAAAGTGGGTTAGTTTTAGTTATGTTTAATCTCTTATGAAGAGTAATGTAATGTCTATTAAGATTTATTTATGTATTAAGACAAGAGGGGTTGCTTGTTAGCTCACTGGATATGTGAATGTCTTCAAGAAAATCTAGGCTATTGTAGTTCTTGGAACTAATTTGGTGAAGGATTTTCAAATTGGATTCAGGGCTTAATGTGTGATGTCCACCAAAAACAGAAGTGGGCCTGCTTAAGTGTTCAGCAATCCGCGTCTTTAATGGTCTACAAGTATGTCCTACATAAGAACAACTAACTGCACGAATCGCATTCCAAGTTATAGACATCACTTTTGGCTAGTTTGTCAATTTTGTCCTTAGTGCCGATCAACCAAGTAATTTTTAGTCTTGTAGGAGATGGTTAGGTATCAGTTTGGGTTGGTTTTCTGTAAATTGAGAGTTGTTATCCATTCAAGTCCCTGTGAATTGTTAAATCAAAAAAATTAATTCGGTCGTCAACCTCGAGTTCCAAGGTCAAGGAAACGTTGGGTTGGGTTATGCAACTTATTAGCCTATCCAAAACACGTGACTTTGACAAATAAACAAAGGGTTTGTGTGCCTCTTGGCGGACATTTTAATTTAGGTTTGACACATAGAGAAATATAATAGTAGTAAACTACGAGAGAAGTCATTCCCTTGTACTTAACTGGCGCAATGTCGACGTTAGTGCCTCTGGTGGCTACGGACAGCAATAAAAGAGTGAACATTGTTTGAATGCAGCTTTCTTCTTTACCGACAGTGAAAAGGCGGCTTTTTTGAATAATTAAATTATTAACTTTGATTTTTTTTAAGATTTATTAAAAATAAATTACTGTAAACGATCAAAACAGTTAATTGCAAAGCAAAACATTTGTTGAAAAAACTTGCTAAAATTTACCGAGCAACTGTTTAGAACGATAACAGAACTTATTTTTAAAAAATCCAAATTAGATGCAATGAGATTCCTTAAGGGGGTCAAGGAGGTAATTGAACAATACAAAAATTGAGATATCTTCAAACAAACTTATTTTTTTATCCCAATTTTATAAATATACAGTAACTAAAAATGTTTGTATTTTAAGCTTTGTGTTGACCTTTTTACTGCATCTCGCATCATCGCAAATTCGAAAACACACTATTATTGGTGTCGGGTTTGTCTAATTATTTAATATTTATGATCACAGAATGTTTTCTCATTTTTCTTACATAAATAATAGAAGAAATTTTACGTTATGATTGTGAGCATTCAGTTTTTGATTGATGGTCTTTGGATTCAATCATTTGTCAAATTTTGTATTTTGTATGTGTTAAAAAAGATAGAACATTTTCGGGCAAGTTGCTGACAAAGACAAATTAAACCGAGTTGTCAGAAACGATCGAAGTAATTAGTTCAATAATCTGCCACACCATGTGAAATGCGCTACGGGTGTGTGCACAAACACACTTCCAGATTGTTACATTATACAAACGTCTCTCGTAGTTTACTACTATTATATTTCTCTATGGTTTGACAGCATCTTGGAATTGTCTGCCTATCCAAAACACGTGACATTGACAAGCAAACAACGGGTTTGTGTGCCTCTTGGCCGGACATTTTAATTTAAGTTTGACAGCATCTTGGATAGTCTAATTCATGCGAAGACTTGCTCCCTGGGCGTCACAATTGAGAAAACAGAGACAATTGTCCACGTACCTATACCAGTATTATCCTATTGACATTGGTAATTATGAATTTGGACTTAAGGCCGCAACAACGATGAGAATGCAGTGTTTTAATTGGTTGATTTTTCGAAACTTGTTTTAAGGTCTTTAAAAAAACGGCACATCAAAATTGGCTCAAATTTGGCATAAACATTATTTGATCGGTTATCTACAATTCCTTATTTTGGTTTTTCGATATTCAGCCTTTTTTTTTTAATTCAAAAATCATGTTCGCAACCACCAAAACAACTAAATGTGTTGGTGGTTGCATAATTGCATGTTTATCAAGCTTGGATCCGTGAAAAGCATATTTTATTGATAACCACGAAAAACTAAAAAAAGATAATTGCAGAGATTGTAGATAATATATCAAATAATGTTCATGCCAAAGAATTTTGGAAATAAGTGCGGATTTTTTGAGATGACCTTAAAACGAATTTTGAAGGTGAAAACAGTTCAAGCAATTTCAAGTAGATGGCGCCACGGCAAAAAAGCTACATTGGGAGCATCATAATTGTATAATTGTCTTTCTCTTTCACTAAGTGTTTCACCGACAAACAGATTTCGTTTTGGACAAAAAATAAAATATTGAACCGTATGTGTATAGTGGCGCAGTCGTCATTTTCAAAAAATAAATTTAAACATGGCGGCCATTAACGCGGCCTTAAGATAATCCATCATAATGTCAGCTAAAAAATGCAAGAGGCAACTACCCATGGCCAAGCCATCAGGTTGCTGATAGAATGTATTGTTGAATACAAAAAAAATCTGTGAAAGGCAAAGATTCAGGAAAAAAAGTACGGATATGGTATTTGGTCATTTGTTTTGCCTTTCGAAAGGTCACCAATAAAACCAAC
This sequence comes from Ceutorhynchus assimilis, assembly GCA_917834065.1. Taxonomy (NCBI): domain Eukaryota; kingdom Metazoa; phylum Arthropoda; class Insecta; order Coleoptera; family Curculionidae; genus Ceutorhynchus; species Ceutorhynchus assimilis. The sequence goes on from OU892279.1 coordinate 17,571,820, forward strand.
AGTTTCGGATTTGGACATTATGGTAAAAAGTTAAGAAACAACAAAGCAAACTAACAGTAACAAGTAACTACTTGGCAGCTGGAGGAGGACGAGTTTGTTCGCTAACTCTATGGAACTTTTAACACCAAATTTTGGGCAAAACCTTTGAAGTTCGCTATTAGTTTTAAAACAAAGCTATCTAGGAAGCAAACTGCGGTGTTAGTGGAACCGACTACTTGTCTGATGGGTATGTCTATTTTGCGAATTTTGGGTAAACCGTACAATTGAGGCATTGCAGGGTTGCTAGAAATAAGAGGGTATGATGCATTAAGTTCATCAAGGAAGGGTTTGAAATGTTTGATAAGTTTAGAGGTTCTTCTAATGCAACTGGTCGATATTCATATTTTTTGTGAATAAGGTGGTTATTTTGATGCGCCACTGACCTCGATGTCAAGCGAAAAGATTATCGATTCAATCAGGTGTTGAGTCTCCCTCTTCGACCTAACCGCCGCCATGCACACACGCAAAAATATTGTTTCCATTGAATTAATAAATGAAGTTTGTTTCTTTGACAAAAAATAGTTCGTGTTTTATCAAACGCAAAGAGAAAATGCCGATGCATTAGTGCATCTAAACAGCAACTATTGAAAGAATTTGAAGATAGAATCTTGAATAAAATCTCAGTGAGAAAGGTTTCAACTTTTGAGATATGAAGGTCTTTCGCCATAATGAGCAGACACTGCAGACAGTTGCCCTTGTCTGCCTTGAAAATAATCAAATTATGGTGCTCAATCTTTGAAGACTTCAGTGCCTTGAATGAGACATAACATTTATTTGAATTGAATTTATGTAATATGCTAGAGGTCATTCCGACATAATTTCTTGAAATTAAAGCTTCTGGAATTCGTTCTAACGGGCCTGTTATTCTCTCTTTTTAATTAGCACTGAAGATGACCGGTAGGCCGAAAGTGGGAGGCTTGGAGGGCCTTTTGTGAGGAGATCGAAGATTACTCGCAAACTGCAAGACTTTACAAAGTCCTGGCAAAAAAAAGGCCACACAATCGGTCTACTAATCCGGTGGTGTGTTTGAACAAACATGACTACAAAACTCGTGTGATCAGAACGACTTGGTCCTCGTCGTTCTAATCTTCGACACTCGTTATTTTTATCATGTTCATAAACGCACTTGTAATGTAAATAACTATTATATACGACCCACACTATAAGAGCCTATTAAGTATCCCATTTTAGCCTGTTTGAGCTACGTAATAAGTTGTATTATCGTACTAGTGATCGTAAATGAACTTATGTCATTATATCACTAATTATGTTATGAGGTCATTACGTAACTCATTTTTATTAAAAAAAAAAAAAACAATTTTCTGCGATTTATTTATTCAAACAAATGCTTATTTATTATAAATATTGAAAATAAAACTAATGCCTGATGCTGATGAACGTTTTAAATATTAAAAGTGGTTGCAGCTTTGCTTGAACTAGGGACTTGTTGAGGAAATGGAAATAATTTGAGTTGTGAAAAATGAAAACCATTTTGAATAGGTAAACAAAAAAGAAAAAAACAAAAATCTCGGTCGTAGATGAAGTCTTGTATATCACACGTACGGTAATGCTCATTACAGCAGTGGTGTGGCAAGAGTTTTCATTCCTTACTGGAATGAAGCCCATACCGTACTAGTAATATAAATTACCTTTTGAGAAAAAAAGGTAATTTAAACATGGTAAATATTTAGTTGTTCACAATTACGGGCGTTTATATCGTTGAAACGAGATAAATAAGCAGCTAAAGGTATTAGGATGAAAAACGGGCCGCCGCCACAATTAAGTCATTATTTTTCTTTATTTTTCCAGGAAAACTGCCAAAATTACATCCGCATAATGGCGAAAACTGCCCAGGGTCGTTTGTTACTTTGCGGAACCAACGCTTTCAAACCTATTTGCCGTGAATACAACGTCCTTAGCAGGAATTACACCGTTGAAAAAGAAAAACCGGGTCAAGCGGTGTGCCCTTACGATCCACACCATAACTCAACGGCGATTTATGTGGGTAAGTATCTGTCTGTGTGTGTGTTATTATTAAATCAGCTTTGTTTTTTGCGGCGTGCCCTCCGTGGAAGATTTTTCTTCTGATTTATGCCATGGTTTTAGACCCTTATAAATACGTGCCATCAATAATCTATTTTGGAATCCGGCGGAGCGGTCCCGAAATCTTGAACTCAATATTAATAACACATTAATTTATATGCTATTGCTTGTAATTACACGGCCTAACGTTACTTTTAAGACAACTTGAATAATTCACAATTTGCAAAATCTTAACTCGACGGTTAATTTATTGCCTAGCATAGCTAACATAGTTAATTGAGGGCAAATTGGAGTTTGAACGTAGCAGCTATTTCTAGCTGCCAGCAATCACAATGTGAACTTGGCAACCAATCGTTGGCAGCCATGTTTCTACGCGCATGAAAAGCCATAAAAAATTTCCAACCAGTTCGATAGGGTTGTTTTGACACTATCAAAGTCAAACCTTTTTCAGGATTTTTTGCTTATACAGTGTGTCCCAAATTGATGGGGAATGAATGTATTAGGATTAAGGATATAAGAAAGTATGACGGATACGAGGGAGGTTGAATGGGAAAAGTTCTAGACAATTATGTAAGACGTTCAATAGCGTTTGTAGATTGAGTCTAGTCTAGCTATTCACATTTTTGAAAAATTAAGAAAAAACTAAAAGGGTTTTTTGAAAATAGGCTGTAAATCTTTCATTTTTGAAAATTTCCCAAATTTGTAAAAACACTTTCAAAGCAACGCTTTGTGCAGAATACCCTTGCTCGATTAGATTTTTTTTAGCACGTTTCGGGTTTCTCGAACCATCATCAACTTCATCATTTCTTATAGCCGCCGTATTGGATTTTTATACCATAAAATAGAGTGAAAAAATACAATGATATAATGCACTTGACCAAAATAATTAATTTTGGTCACAGAATAGTTATTTATGCAACAAGTGTGTAAAGTGATTGTGTGATTGTCATCAACAAGTGTGTAAAGTGATCATGTGATTGTCGTAAAAAAATTAATTTAGACAAATTCTTTACGCACTAGTGCGTAAAGTAATTTCACTTTACGCACTAGTACGTGAAGTAATTTACCAGAAAAATAGCAATTTGACAGGTCGACATCTGTCATTGACATTACTTTACGCACTAGTGTGTGAAGTGAACTACTTTACGCACTAGTGCGTGAAGACAAATTTTACATCTTCTGAATAGTGCGTAAAGTGAGTACTTTACGCACGGTAGTAGAAAAAATACGTTTTTATGTTCAACTTGGCAACGTCGCATTACAAAATATTTCATGTAAGGAAGTGAATTATTTTATAATTTTATAAATACAAATAATGAACCATAAAAATCTAAAGGAGTGATTAGCAATTACTCCAAATGTATCATGCAAAAATTCCTGACCTTCTCCGGTATAATGAGCAGGTCAACCGCCTTGCAAACCATATAAGGTTCCTAAAAAAAATAAAAACCAGAAATGCATAGAAAAAAATACGTTGCGTCTAAAATAGGATATAATGCCAATAATGCCAATAATGCCGCACCACTCATTAAACCCGAAACGAACTTGCAACCTTCGCTGAGCTCTGAATTCTGGATTTTCTGTTGATCAGTTTCATTAAATCGGACCATACAACATAGTTTGGGAGAGCTGGTTCTGCATTTCATTGAATAATGTACCATTTACAAAACTAGATCCTCCTTAGATAGTCATCTCGTCGAGGGCCCTGCATTATGGTCGGTTAATACGGGTAATATTTATGTTGCTTCAAAACTCTATGAACTATTCATAGAGTAGGTATGCGAAGTTCTCTAACAGCTTCTCGGGATGACGGATTTTCATTGAAATTTTGTTCAATAGCAGCATCACGACTGAAGCGCAGTTCGATATGGTTTGGTTCCAGCAAGGCGGTTGCCCTGGTCATAATACCGGAGAAGTTCAGTAGGTAATTTTTGCATGATATATTTGGAGAGAGGGTAATTGCCAATCGCGGTCCAGTTCCTTGGAAACTTTGTCCTTGGCCAGCTCGGTCTCCTGACATCACTCCTTCAGATTTTTATTGTTTTCATTTGTATTTATAAAATAATTTACTTCCTATTATTGAATATTTTGTAATGCGACGTTGCCAAGTTGAACATAAAAATGTATTTTCTGTGACCAAAATTAATTATTTTGGTCTAGTGCATTATATCGTATTTTTTCACTCTATTTTATGGTATAAAAATCCAATATCCAACTATAAGAAATAATGAAGTTGATGATGGTTCCAGAATAGCTATACTCAATCTGCAAACGCTTTTAAACGTCTTGCAGCAGCTTTTCAGTTTACTATTATTAGAAATATTGTTACCAAATTTTAAAGTAGCGTGATTCCTGAAAAAAAAAATATTCTTATTCCCGAGTAACTGATATCAATTTATTTAATGCATTTTATTTACGACTAATGTATAATGTGCGTATTATATTTGTGATTTTGGCAGTATAATGACATATGTTATTCCTCCAGGGATTAATGACGAGTAGCGGGATTAATGGTCATTATTCCACAAAAGTGTCAGTGTCAAACGTGTAGTGCTTGTGGATTTGTATTGAAAATTATGAGACGGATGAAATTTGTTCATTGAAAATCTCAAATAAATTAATTTGTCGTAAATAAAGTAGAGTATACTACTCGCAATAATGGCTATTATTCCCTCGGAATGTTACTCCCTCGCCGCTAACGCGGCTCAGTTCGTAATAATCCTCGGGAATAATAGCTATCATTATTGACTCGTGGTATAATCTACTATTATAGGTATATCCCGAAACGTCAACCCAGAATATGTTCTGTTATCAACGGCGTTGAATTGTCACAAAATCTGAAACACTATGCTGCAATTTTTGGGTGCTAAATCTTCCTGTTTACTGCTCCCATTCCAAAAACTTGGTTCCCTGCAGTAGGCGAAGTAGGTCTGTTGGATGTTTGCCATATGTGTCTGAATCTAGTTCATCTTCTCCAAATATATTTTGTCTTCTGCGAGTTAGTGCATCGCATTCTGATATAATATGTTGGGCTGTTCCGGTCTCTGTTCCGCATAGTCTACAGCTCGTGTCTCCGTTGTAAAAGCCCATTGTTTGCAGGTGCTTCTTTACTGGGGCATGCCCAGTAAGAAACCGTTGCTACTCTGAGTTGATTTCTGCTTAGCTGCTTAGCTGCTTAGTTGTATCAGTCTTTTTACTCTTTTGCTGCATGTCTCACGTATGAAGAGTTTCCAATGTGCATGCTTGGGTATTTGCTTCCAGTATTGAGCATGTTTGTTTCGATATTTTTTCAGCTCCTTTCTTACTGTGCTTTTAGGCACTCCGAGAGCTGATTTGGGACCAAGTTATTCTGTACATGCAAGCTCTTCAGCTTTTTCGTTGCCCGAGATACCTTTATGTCCTGGCACCCACATCATTGTGACGTTATTTTGGTCCGTCAAGTTGTTGAGTTCTTCTCGGCATTCTATTACCAGTGCAGAGGGTGCCTTAGGGTACTTCAATGCCCCCAGCGCTGCCTGACTGTCTTTGAGTGTCCTGTCTTTGCAGGCCATCATATTCTTGATTCTTGCGAATTGTAGTATTGCATATATAGTATTTTTACTGCCCATTTAGAATAACCCCATCTTTATTTATCAATCACAAATCAGATGAAACAAAAAATTACCAACAAAAACGAACGTCGATTGCTAATACGTCAATTTCATGTACAAATAGGAAATTCCTAACCTAATTTTTTTTGTATGTTCAAGAAGCGATATACGTTTAGTCACTAGAACAACTGGTACTTCTAAATAGGTATTAAAAATACTATACATGCCTGGACACAGATATATGTGACCTTAAGAGAGAAGAAGGTCTCGCATCTTCCTTCTTGACTGTAGATTCCTGCGCCTGTGCCATTCGCAGTCTTTGACCCATCCGAGTACCAGGTATGGCCTTTGAGATTGGAGAGTGCATGTTGGTTTTCCCATTCCTCCCTTTCACTAATTAGGACTTGGAAGGATATGTCGGGTGAGTATTTGGGGAGTGTATAGTCAGTTATCATGTCGAATACTGTCAGATTTATGACCCTTATTTGTGTGAGGCCTGATCTGATTGTTAGTTTGTTCAAGTTGTTTCATTGTTTGTGGAAGGCCCATCCTGACTTCCGCCTGAATTACAGTGTGTAGCGGAGGTAGGTCTAGTAGGACTTCCATAGCTGCTGTTGGTGTGCTTTTAATGCACCCTGTAATGCCCAGACAAGCAAGTCTTTGCACCTTGCCAAGTCTCATTCTGGCTCTGTCTTGTTGTGTCTTTGTCCACCATATCAAAGACGCATAGGTTATTGCTGGCTTTACAACCGTTGTATAGAGCTAGTGCATCATGTCCGGCCGCAGCCCCCAGGGTATTCCTAAAGTTCTCCTGGCTAGTATAAGTATCAGTTTTGACCTCTCAATTACTTCCAATTACTCCAGATGTTTGTTCCAAGTTAATTTTGAGTTTAGGATTACTCCAAGATATTCAACTCCGTCGAACATCGTAACTGGGTTTCCCTGAAGGCAAAGAGGTCCGAGCCCCTCCATTTTCGTTCTTTTGGCAAAGGGGACAATTGTCGATTTGGTGGCACTAATTATCAACCCTACAGTCTCTGTCCACCTAGAGACCATTGTTAGAGCCTGCTGCATGCCATCTCTAACTATATGGTTGAATTTTCCCTGGGATATTATGACCAAGTCATCTGCATATCCCACTACCTGCTGATTGTTGCTCTTCAGTAGCTCTATCAGCTCGTCCATCACCAGATTCCACACCAGGGGTGATAACACTCTGCCTTGCGGGCATCCCTTTGCAACCCGAGCCGTTACTGTTTTACCTAGGAGCGTGGAGTGGATGACTCTACCTCAAGCATGCAGTATATCCATCTGCAGCATGTATCATCAATACCTCGTCGTCGTAGAGCTTTCATGATTGCCTCGAAGGAAGTGTTGTCAAACGCTCCCTCTATATCAAGGAAGGCTCCCATAATAACTTCCTTATTTTCCAACGTACTTTCTACCCGCCGGACGAGGTGATGTAGTGCTATTTCAGTTGAGGTTCCTGCTTTGTAAGCATATTGGTCGGGATGTATTGGTCTGGTAGCCAATGCACCACCCCGAGTGTGGAGCTCAAGCAGTTTTTCTAGAGCCTTTAACAAAAATGACAAAACATCTTACATGGCACATATCCATAATAATCCTAAATTATTATAATTACACCAAGTTATATTACAGTGCGAAGTTATATGAAACTTTGGCGTCCTCTGGAGGCTAAACTATCAACCGCACAAGAATGGGCCAATTATGGCTTTTAATCAGAGCCTTAAAAACTACAGCATATCCAAATTTTGGAAAAATCTGTCATCCATTTGCCATACGAGAAGTGCCTCCTCCTTTCTAGAATATCTTCCAAAACTGACAATCAAAGTCGGTTTATCAATGTGTTAAATTTGTTCAACGTTTCCTGGGACTGAATTAGATTATTTAAATAAATTATTAGGCCATCCGGTATGATTATTCAATAAATAACCATTATCATTCATGTCACCATGTGTATAGGTATCTAAATCTTTGACTGGATTTCATTTCTCTAGAATTTGCATCAAATAGATAGTCACATGAACCAAGATGACTTCAATGATACCATTTATTTCTTGAATTTCAAACTTTATTCAACAAATCAGATAATAATAAGGCTTCGCATAGCTCCAACTGTGACGGGGTTCACCCTGTACTTACGGCCATCCCTTCATAAATAACCATTTTGCAGAAAATTAAATACCTACATTTGTGGCTTCGGTTTAGTTGTGTTTTCAGGACAAATAGTTTCTGTTCTGCAAATCTTAGATACCTAACTATTGCAGGAAAATTGGAAACCATAATTTATCTAATAAGTGCAATAAACTATGTATTACAGGATTTTCAATATCAGGCAAATGGCGGACAGTGAGAGCGTAAAATGTATTCCAATAAATCACAGAATTTAAGTCAAAATAGAAAATTCCATTCTATAATATACTCAAAGTCATAAATTTGGGATACGATAGAAATTTTGTTGTTACAAAAATCCATTGATTTATGTGGGCTATATAAAAATGTTATTATAAACAAAAAGAGTTTTAGCGAGTTTTTTTGTTCAACTGGAAATGTCAAAAGTGTTCTATTTCACTCCCAACTAAGGCCAAAAAAATTTTGTTTTGACTGATAATACTCAATATAGAATAAGTGGAATGATCCTGATTAATTCGCCTGTCAAGAGTTCACGAGTTCACGTTCTCGGAGATCCACTAAACATAATGCTTCGAAATGTTGGTCATGGTTCTCGCAGTTTCAAGATCCAAAATTACTTCCGTATCACTTTCTTCCATCCTAGTGATTCTGCAATTTGTCTCATCTACAATGACATCACGAGCAACTTTTCTATATCCCACATCTCAAATCAATCATAACCCTCTTCTTCTTCCTAGCCGTTGTTTATCCTCTAGATATTTTCCTCTCTCAGATTTTGCCAGGTATTTCTATTCTGTGCGATAGTTTAATCCTGCTGTTCGCTTGATGTCGTTCCTACCAGCGTTGTTGAGTTCTGCCGGCGCTTCTTAGTTCCTGGGTCTTCATCTTGTTCCTTTTCCACTCCAGTTGTTGCTTGTGTTTCTCGCTATGTGGCCGGCCCAGTTCCTTTTGAGGATGCATATTCTGTGTAATGTCCTCGACATTTGTTGTGTTTCTTATCCATTCATTAGTCCTGTGATACCTTAGTGTAATACCTAACATTTTCCGTTCGATTGCTATCTGATGTACTTGCAGCCTATTTAGGATGTTCTTTGTGAGCGGCCATGTTTTGCTTCCATAGGCAACTACTGGCAGAATATATTCGTTGTAGACTTTAGTTTTCGTCGATAACGTCATCATATAAACGTAGATCATCCGACATGTTTTGACGAAATTTATTTTTATTCTATCGCGAATGGTAAACTATCATTTAATCGACTCAAAACTCGTTGTTAAAGTAACATTTTATTTGAAGTAGTGAGATTGAACAATTTTACCCACTCATTTGTCAATTTTACCCACTCATACGTCAATTTTACCCCCTCATACGTCAATTTTACCCACTTGTTCAAATCTTTTATAATAATTATAGTGTTTTTGACAGAAATCTGGTTATGTTTCATGATTGACAACACCAGAAATGTGTCAGTTTGTTAGGTACTTTGTCAACTTGTCATAATCTATGTAAAATTTTAGCATATTTCAGTTTATGATTTTAGTAATTGTGATAAATAATAAGTTGCTCAAGAATAAAATAGAATATTACACACGATGGTAAAAAAGCTTTACCTGTTTGTGGAATTAATCCACTCGCTCCTTCGTCGCTCGTGAATCAACATTTTCCACTCACAGGTAAAGCATCTTTTTACCGTCTTGTATAATAAATAACTATTAATCGATGACAGCAATATTTGCGATAGTCACGACATACATAGCCGTTAGCCGTTAAAGCAAGAAACCTTACTCCAGCGATAGCTTCCTCGCCCACCTAATTGACACGACTACTTACATGCAGCAGTTGGGAAAGTTCAATAACCTCTCGACGCACACAAAATCAAGCGAACGAAAATATAACTTAGCTTCAGAGAAGCTAGGCGACCGGCTAAGTTCCATTGTATTTGATATTTTCAAGCGTTTTTAATATTACAAAATAATTTTGCAAAAATATCATTTTAGAAAAAGATGTTTTACATTCTTTTCAGGAGAAGCACTGCTTCCCTTGCTTCCATGGACCTATACTATAATTGAAAAGGGATTCAGTTTTTTTCGATGAAATATTCAAATATCTTATAATATATGTCGGTGTCCCGAATAGGGTTTCGAAAGTCCCCTAGTGGGAGTGTGCGGATAAAAGTTGGCAACGCTGTAAAGTGCTAAAAGAGTACCTAGCTTATTTTCAATAATGCAGGTTCATTACGATGTTGACAGAAAAGTTCCAAGCGAACAATTAAATTTTTAGACAGAAACAGCACTTGAGGAATCATTTAAAAATACTACGGTTGTGGTTTGGGAAGATGTGGAGCTTCTTATAAATTTAATTGCTATTAATGAAGAATATTCTCTCCTCAACCAGGCAGAGTCAAAGACCAACAAAAAATGTATTATTCACGAAGCTTTGGTCAGCAAAATAGCTATTTATGTACCAAGGGGATTATGTAGATTATAATGCCCGAAGGCGAAACTAGCCCGAGGGCCTATGGCCCGAGGGATATATTTCGCCTGAAGGGCATTATAATCTTGAAATCCCCGTGGTGCATACAATGCTTTATTTTCTACTCAACACAATGTTTTTTCATCAATTTGTACTTAACAAAATCAGTTAAACTTGTGTGACAGAATATTGTTTTGTATTTTGACATTTACCTGTACCTGTGACCTGTACCTGTACCTGCGACCTGTACCTGCGACCTGTACATAGAAACGAAATAAATTAATATATCTATAAACATCTCATAAGGCAAGGCAACGGTGGTGGTCCTGTGGGTTAACGCGCTGGACTACATGGGAAACATTGATGGTAGACCGGGTTCGAATCCTGGCTAGACCGAAAATTATTTTCGGTCAGACATTTAGTGGCTGCCTAGGGTAAAGTGCAAATTAATAGAACAACAACAACAAAAACACCTTAAGGTATTATAAGCGGGCGTTATAGATCATAACGCCCGCAAAAGCGGGCGTTATGGATCAGGTTGTTATAGGTGTGTTAACGTATTTCGTTTCCTAAGTATTATGGATCTATAATAGTAAAGTAGAAAATAAAGATATTTGAGATCTCATGCTAGTTCTGAACGCATTCTCTGGGGGTGAGGGGTGACACTACATCTGCTCTGTTCAATGAAGTCAAGACTGAAGCTTTGACAGTGATGAAAAAACGGCAGGACTTGAGAATTATGGGAGACGTTTTCATTACTGGTACCTAACCTACCTCTCTCTTCTGACATAGTTACTTCGAAAGGGATAACATTGTCCTTGCAATCTATAACGAAGTTTCCATCGATAACTATCGGTATTCTTGCTCGATAAAAATGTGAGCGAAAGTAAACCAGACAAATTGAATTCATTGCCAACCGCACATAATGTCGCTCAACAGTATCTATTTCATGTTTACTTTCAAGTACAGAAATGGTTAAATAAATAATAAATTGAATCCTAACCAGCGGAGGAGATGTTGAAGAATATCACATTGTGGCGGAGAACAACATTCCGAACTAGCAATGCCTGACTACTTTTTGAACATGATTCTCTGCAACTGTACGAAAGGTTGTGGACCATTGTATGACTGTTGGACGTTGAGATTCGATCGCTATCCAGTTTGCTGACACTACCATGGAAATTCTTGCATAATTGCTGAACCGATTGGGGACTTATGAGAAAAAAATTCAGTGACTGAAACACACCCTTAGCAGAAACTCCACAACGTTCTGACACAGATCACCTGAATACAGATGCGTAAGTGAGTATCCTTGCCGTTGACGATTCAAAGCTACGCCCCTTGCAGCATGTCAAAGATTGTCCGCGGCCGATTATTTATAGTGCGTGAGCGTGTTCCAGCCTGGTGTGTTTACATATAACCTTGAACCACGAATTCACTGCTCTTTCGCATCTGTATGTAGGTGATCTGTGGTTCTGAGAGAGACTCGAACAATATATTAATTTATAGAAAGTGAACCTGTGAAGAAGGAATTTTTTTGACATTATAATAATATGACAGTCGAGGATTAGGCCTACCGATAAAATAACATAAAAAAAACGTACTCAACCTTCAGAGTACTGAAATTCTCCATAATATCACATAAGTGTATACAAGATTTTGGAAAAACGACTTTTTTTGTCAAAAATTAAAAGCATTTCTTTTTTTTTGCAAGCATGGAACTGAAATCAGATTTTGTGGCACCTCGGTCTTTTAAACAATATCAACACATAATAGGTTAAGGAATTGTGTGTGAACCGTTTCAGTGTCGTATTACATTTCGGCTTTAAACTTTCAGACAAAGCAACAAAATTTTCTTCATTCCTCCTGACCATTACGTCAACATTGTCTGCATCTGGTTATACATAGCAATTTTCCTCTAACAAGTTCCAGTTTTGGGAGAGCCAAAACGTCATCCTCCACGTCCATTTTGCCTGGGTTACAAAGCGAAACAGTGTCCCCAGGTGACAAGGGACAATTTATCACTGCACATGAAATTGAATTGTATAAGCCTTGCGAAATACCGTGCCAAAGTTTGGCGCGCGTATATTAATTCAGTTATTCATGACGGTAAAGCGCGCTCTCTCGTCTTGCCTTTAAAGCGGACAAAGAAGTAGGAGAAAAAAGAAAAATATCGTCGAAAGGATGGTGAATAATACCCGGGACCTTTAGGGCTTCAATAATTTGGGTCAGGCGGTTTCAATTAATTTAGCTGCTTGGAAATTAAATCCGTTTTAGAATATTTCAATTTCTATTATCAAGCCAAACTGATTTTTTTTTGTCCATGACAACTCAATTATACAATTTGCTGCCACTAAACTTAATATCGCATATTTTATTCAATTGCAGCACAATACAATTTTGCTGATCAACAACAATGGCTTTCGAAAACACTGAAGTCTTGTGCCTAAAAACAGATAATTAAACAAATAGGCTAAAATAATAGCCCACGCATCGGTTATTATTTGTTTGGGCACGATAATTATTTTAAAAGCGGAAAACATGGGACCGTTCTCTATTCTTGCCATTTTAGACCCGCAAAGCAACGATATTTTGTTTCATAGTTTCTATTTAATGCATTGTTTCACGAATTTAAATTAATAGGAAATACAGCAGCGGGTGAAAATAATTAAAATGCTTGGCGCACGTTCGATGCGCTCTCCCATTTTCAATTTAATATATTTCATATTTAATGATTCGTCGCCGGAAATTAACTTGTAGGAAACGGAAATCAATCCGGATCGGATGCTGCAGCTTTCTAAAAATATTACTAGACTGAAGCTTGGACCTATCTAGTTAATTGCAATAATTCAGTTGGGATTGTGCTCCAATTATTTTTCCTCAATCTTACTGGTTATGATAGCCATTGGTAGTTCACAAAGCCACTATGAAGGTTTGTAATGTTATACCTATATATGTGCATATTGTTCGATACGAAAAGGGAAAAAATCACAATTAAGTGGGTGGAGCTTATTTATTTGGTGAATTTATTGCGCACCAATTGCTAAAGAGGCTGCTGATGTGTCATTTGTCGCCGATCACTCAGAAACCTTTTTTGATGAGGCCGATATTTCTGTTCAGTGCATGTTCCAAAAGTTTCAGCAAAGTAGGGGATTACGTTTTTATGAAAATTAAGAAGTTTAGTGAAATAATTGAATAAATAATGGTGGGTATAATTCTAAATTGAACCACTTTATTTTCAAGCTATGTATAAGGTACGATCAAATATTAGGCACCTTTGGCGTGAATAAATACTCAAAAAACCTATATAAATGTTTTGAATATTCCCTACTAGAAACTACAATCGGCAAAATGAAATACTGGTTGTCGGAACGAAATTTCGAAAAGATTTCTCCAAGTTTATTTGCCTGGGCGATACGACGCGCCGGTGTAGTTTCACAGTAGTTTGTTTTTTTTGTCGGAGGCAGAGGCAGGTTTATACGTGTGTATATTTTTATGAAATAATTGTTTAAAATTTTCAAAAAATATCTCCTAAACGGCACTGGGGCATGTGTATTCCAAAATATCTCAAATAAATAATAAATATAAATTAAATTTTACGTAGAATAATATCTAAATTATATTTATTTATTATTTATTATGAAACATTTTTGGAAACCTCGCCGCCTATGCTTCATAAAGAAAATGCCGACTGTTAATGGAGATTTATTTTTTGTGGTGGTTCAATTGAGAATAGATTAAACTATAATCTTATGAATTATAGAGATTATAAAGGAATTGTAGGGTTAGTTATTCCTATGCGTAAAAGTCAATATGTTGTGGCGTTTTAACCTTTTATTTTTTGGTCATCATCAGCAAATAATACACTTAAGTGCATAGAAATCGACACACTGCTACCTTGGACTTTACCTATTTTTTTTTTCAGAAACTATTCATAGGAATATTTCTTTTTTAAATCTCATGATTAGTTTCTAAAAAAAGTGTTGAAGTCAAAAGTTAGCAGTGGGCCGATTTCTATGCACGCAAGTTTATTTAATTTTATTCAATTTTGCTCTGCACTGAAAGCTCATTGTTGCTTATTGTACATCATTTGCATGGACTCCTTCCCATTTATACCAGAGTCTAAATGGTGGGCCTTATCATGCATCCCCCACCCTAAGATGGTCCGATTCGCAATCCATGGTCGGCCATTCAGACTCCACCGACATCACGCAAGCCTGAAAAAGTCCTTCCACATCCTCTCGCCAAGCAAACGAGACGAGTAAACACCACAAACAACCATTCCCTAGCCGGGATTCGAACCCGGGACCAGCAGCATGCGAAGCAGATACTCAAACTCAACTCAAACTCAAAATTCTTTATTTACATAATTACATACACTGTATAATTTCAGGTAGGGGGGTTAGTCCCCCCTCAAACTAAAAAACATACAACATTAACTTAATCTAGGACATTGACTTAAAACTAAAACTCCGGTGTGGCACAGCACACCGTGCCCCAGACACGCCTAGCGCACTGTGAGGGCATGTTTCAGCACGGTCGAATGTTGTGACCAACAAGCCGCTGTCCTATCCTTGCTTGTTCTTTAACGCAGCGTTACCTGGTCTCCCTTAGACGCTGTTTTTGACCCTAGGGTCACTAACAAATACCATGGTATGGCAAGCATTGGGCCATTACACTGGCCTACCAGATGATGTTGGTAGATGCTGGAGTATGGGCTGTGGAGCGCGCAGCGCCCATCGTGTGGGGAAAAAAGAGTTAAAAACCCCACTTTTCATTAACTTAATAATTTATAAATAAAAAGAAAAAACAAAAAAGTTGTGCCCTTATGGGCGGTTTGGTCCAGGACGCGCTCTCAACAGCAAAAGCTGAGCTCTAGGGGTAGGTGTTTAAGGGGTTGTCAGAGAATGAGGATTGGGTGCAAGAATTTACCGGGATTGGGATGAGCATTTATCAGCTAACTTGGGCAATTTTTGCCCATAATTGTTGGTCGAATTGGGGTGTTTTGATGGTAATTAGACAAGTAGGTTTCCTCATAGTCAGCGAAAGAGGAGTTTGCTACACACTAGTTCGCTGGCCAGTTGGAATTTTCCGAAGAACTGAAAATTGAAATTAGACCTTATGACTGGATTGCCAGAGTCTCCTGCTTAGACTAATAGTGCTAGCGGTACACGTAGATATTTAGTGAAAAACGGCAAATTGTGTTAAAAGCATGAATTTTGGTATACTTGGTATTTAAACCATAACAATTGATTTGGTCCGTAGCACTACCCCACAACTGTCATTTGTTTATGTTTGTTTAAACAATTCACTCGATCCGTTATGCCAATGCCAAATAAAATTTACATTGGAAGTTGATAAAAAGGACGGAAAGTCATGCTGACCCATCTAAAGGCCCATCCTGACCCAAGTCGCCATTTTGATTTTTTGTTTATACATATTGTTTACTAATTTAGTTAATGCAAAATTATTGATTTTCCGAATTTTGCATGTGGGGAATCGATTTCGACTAATTAAGGGTCAAGAAGCTCGACTATTAACATTAGAACTTGTTTCCGCGCATTTTTAATACTTCCATGATACAAATTATTGAATTATTTGTTTTTTTTTTAAATTATGCTATGCGCCGCTCTTATGTGAAATAACGACAATTCCAGTGCCAGAGTAAAGGAGAGCGAGAACGTTTTTTGATAGGGTTCCACATTCATCCCTTGACAGGTGAATAATACTTTCTTTATCAACATTGTGTTTATTTTTTTCCAAAATCGGTACGGCTTTAGGGTACTTATTTTATGGCCTGAAAATATGAAAAAAATTTGCTTCAAATTGAGCTTTAATTTTTTTTCTGAAGATTTTCGATAGGGTTCCACGTTCATCTTTTGATAGGTGATTAATACTTTCTTTATCAACATTGTGTCAATTTTTTTCAAAATCGGTACGGTTTTAGGGAACTTATGGCCCTTATGCGTTGAAAATATGAGAAAATTTGCTTCAAATTGGGCGTTTATTTTTTTTTCTGAAGATTTTCGATAGGGTTACAAATTCATCTTATGATAGGTGATTAATACTTTCTTTATCAACATTGTGTCCATTTTTTTTTTTTTTTTCGAAATCGGTACGGTTTTAGGGAACTTATGGCCCTTATGCGTTGAAAATATGAAAAAATTTGCTTCAAATTGAGTTTTTATTTTTTTTTTCTAATGATTTTCGATGGGGTTCCACATTCATCTTTTGATTATTAATAATACTTTAATAGCATTTTGTCAATTTTTTTTCGAAATCGGTACGGTTTAAGGGCACGAGTTGGAAATATGAAAAATTTTTCTCAAAATTCAGTTTTTAGTTTTTTTTTTCTGATGATTTTCGAAAGTTCCACATTTATCTTTTGACAGGTGATTATAACCTTCTCCATCAACAATGTGTCTACTTATTTTCGAAATCGGTACGGTTTTAGGGCAGTTTTGGCCCTTATGGAATGAAAATATGAAAACATTTGCTTCAAATTAAGTTTTAATGTTTTTTCTGATGATTTTCGATAGGGTTCCACATTCATCTTTTGACAGGTGATTAATACTTTCTTTATCAACATTGTGTCAATTTTGTTTCCAAAATCGGCACGGTTCTAGGGCACTCATCGCCCTTATGGGTTGAAAATATGAAAAAATTTGCGTCAAATTGAGTTTTTTTTTTCTGAGGATTTTCGATAAAGTTTCACATCTATCTTTTAACAGGTTATTAATACTTTCTTTATCAACACTGATGGCCATTTGCACGACTATCACTTAAGGGAGATTTAATCTAAGTGGAGCTTTGAATGTGACTTTCTTTTCTACAAGAGTCACATTCAAAGCTCCACTTGAGTATATCCCTCAAGTTATAGAGGTGCAAATGGGCGTGAGTGCTGAAATGGGATTAAGAGTGCGTTCCTAGTCAGTGTTGAAATTAGTTTATTTTTTGAATTTTAAATATTTAGAATGAAATCACAAAAAATCGTGTATGAGACACGTCGCAAAATGGCTGGTTTTTTGCACACAATGTGTTGAACCACTCGCTTCGCTCGTGGTTTAATCTTCACATTTAGTGCAAAAAACACGCTCATTTTACAACTTGTTACATAAATAGCTATTATTTAATGGATTTATTAATTCATTTATCCTCAGTTATTCGTCCACTGTCACTTGAGCGCCAAATTTTGTTCAATATTTTCTTCTATAATACACAAGAACAATTAAAAAAGCCTTGCAAACGAGTTCTAATGTTATTATTCGAGATTTTTGACCCCTAATTAGTCGAAATCGATTCCCCACATGCAATATCCGAAAAATCAATAATTTTGCATAAACAAAAGTGAACAATATGTTTAAACAATGAATCAAAGTGGCGACTTGGGTCAGGATTGCCTTTGCATGGGTCAGCATGACTTTCCGTTCTTTTTATCAACTTCCAATCTAAATTTTATTTGGCATTGGCATCTGGTGAGCCTGTTTTGTGCTTTTTTAACAGATCGAGTGAATTGTTTAAACAAATATAAACAAATGACAGTTGTGGGGTAGTGCTACGGGCCAAATCAATTTTTATGGTTCAAATACCAAGTGTACCAAAATTCATGCTTTTAACACAATTTGCCGTTTTTTTGCATGTACCGCTAGGACTATAAAGCTATTGGCGCCAGCGCCAAATCTCTCTTGTCTAATTTTGTCTCGGCGATTGGATTTTAGCTGTGCATGGATGGGTTGTTTTATTTAATTTGGGTGTGTGGTTTGCAGGTTTGGGATGGGGAAGGTTTCATGGGGGTTCAAAATAGATGGGTAAATTCTTGTAAGGCGGCCCGTGGACTATGGGGTTGTCTGGATCAAATCTCATTGCAGTTAGGATGCGTGTGAGAGGGGATCCTTGAATTTGGTGACGGTAAAACTTGTCGCTGATTTCGTCCAGGTAGTCAGACATATAAGGAATGGATGCTTCCGCATGCATGTCCCTTATTCTGGCGTACCTGGACTCCGACAGGACTCCCCTCAGAATGCGGTTTTGGAACCGCTGAAGGCGGTTCCTTTGTGTGGTTGAGATGATGTTCCAGACAGGGGCCCCATAGGGTAACACTGGTCTCAAGACCTGTTTGTAAATCAACAACTTATTACCTGGCGAAAGAGCGGAGCTGGGACCGATGAGGGAGTAAAGTTTTTGCTGCGCACTGAAGGTGCGTGCTAGAGCGTGGGAAACGTGACGGTGGAATTTCATTCTCTGATCGAATATGATGCCGAGGTATCTTGCTTTCGGGGATAGGGTCACTGGGATGTTATTTACGATAAGTGGGTTGGGCATGGCGCTATTGGTATGTTTCTTGAAACATATCATTTCCGTTTTTTGCCCATTAACGCCAAGCTTCCACTTATCGTAATATGGTTGAAGGATAGAGAGGTGATGGGCGAGTTGAAATTTTGTTGCTTGCGTGTAGAAGGATTGAGCGTAAACAGCGGTGTCATCCGCGTACAGCGCCAGATTTGTATTCTGGAATTTTGGAATGTCCGCTGTGTACAGAGAGTACAGCAGCGGTCTGAGTGCCGACCCCTGCGGTACTCCGGCCTCAATTGGTTTGGAATTTGAGAGGGCGTCTCCTTGTTTGACGCAGAACGTGCGGCCGCTGACAGTCGGGTCTGCGGGGCGTTGTAGCAGCCATTGATCAGGACGCCATTCGCAAGCTGGATGCACACGTGCTCCACGGCACTGTGTCACTGTGGCATCCGCTTGTATGCGATTGAGTTCCTGATCAATATCGCCACACCACCAGCGCGGAGGCCGGCTCTGTCAGAGCGTTCGCAGGAGAAGTTTTTCACCACGAGACGATCTTCATCGCCCAGACATGTTTCCACGACTACAGCGATGTCGATCCTCTCGTGATGAAGAAAATGGATGAGCTAACCTAGTTTACCGTTGAGGCTATTAGCGTTCCACTGTGCGATCCTGAACGCGACCTACATCAAATTTATTTATATCAGTCAAGAAAAATTGACGGCTGGCGTTAAACAGCTCTATGACATCCCGTCATAGTGTGCCCCCATATCTGACACCGGACACACTGCGAGATGTCTTTTCTGTTTCTCCTGTCTTCCCATTATACCCTGGATGCGAACACTGTGCGTACATTGGTTCTGAGCTTTGTCAGTGTCCATTCAAATGACGTGACAACCAGGTACAATGGGTTGTCCTGCCCTGTATTCTTCATCTGGTAGACATCTTTGGTCCTGATACCGTACCTTTTACCAGGTATTCTTTTATTTCTAGGGTGTTGTAATTACCCTTCATCCCCCTCATCACGAAAGCATGAGTTTTTTCCGATGGCACTGAGTATGTGTGGAAATCAGCACCATCGTTATTTAGATATCTTGACATGCTCTCGTGATCGGTCATATTCTTTGGGTATAATATGACCGAGTTACGTGCGTATTTCATCTCGAGAGGCTCTGATGTGATTCTTTCTGCCATCTCGAGACATTCTTTGTGATTATTCAATCTTCCTTTAACCACTATTGGGGGAGAAAGGGCTTTTTTCCCTTTGGCTGTGCCTGCTGCTTTAGGAAGGGGGGTGTCCGCCACCTTGTTCCGGATTTCCTCTTGGGAACGGTTTAGGGGTGTGAATTCTGGCTCGGGCTCTTTTTCTTTTGGTTCCAGAACCTGAAATCAATTTTTGTAGGTATCTGGAAGAGCTTCCCGAAGCCCGTCGCCTTGATTACCGTTGGAGCAGTTGCAGCTGATGTTGAAGCTGAAGCTGAGGTGGAGAGTGCCTCATCATCCTGGAGGGGTGTAGGAGGTCGTGGGGGTGGTTGCGCAAATTCGTGCCCTTCAGCTGCCTTTTTCTTGACCCTCTGGTCGGGGCTTGTCTCCATAGGCCTTTTATTTTGCTTTTGTTTGGCCGATTTGGGCACTACGTAGAGGTGGTTTCGTCGTATATGGGAGATGACCAAATCGACGACGGCATTTCCCTCCTCTTCTGTGTGCGTGTCCAAGTATTTGTAATGATTGGTGCATTCTTTGCATCCTCCTGCATGTATGAGGAGTCTGGTTTTCACTTTTTCGATGCCCCTTATGGACTCTCTGCTGGATGCTGTAGACGAGAAACTCCTCACACTCTCGTTATCCGAGTCGTCTCCCATCGTGGAATCCCATCCTGGGGTATCCCCGTTTTTTGGGGCGTCCCCTTACTTGTTTGGGAGCGTCCACTGCGTTTGGACGTTCCCTTACTTTTATTTTAGGCCCCTCACTTTGTTTGGGGTCCTAATACAGCGACGTTCCCTCACTTGTATTGTGGGGAAAAAGTTGGGAAAAAGGAAAAGTATCTGTCGTGCCCTTACTTTCGACAGTACCTTTCCTTTTGTCGTACCCTCACTTTTTTGGCAGATCAAAAAAAAAGTCCAGCTCCCCTTAGTCTAAGTCCCCTCACTTCTTCTTGGACTTAGAAAAATTTTTAGGTGTGTGTCCCCTAACTTGGTTTGAGACTTGTCGTTTCGACGACAGTAATAGGTGCAAGTGGGTGCCCCAACTTTTAGTTGAGATTGGTTGTTGGGCTCAACGTCCCCTGACTTGCTTTATGGACTTTAGCATTTTTAGGTGCCCCAACTTTTGTTGTGGTGTTGGGAGGATTGGCGTACCCTTACTTGTTGTATTAGTACTCGGCTGGTTTTTGGGTACCCTGACTTTTTTCTTTTGATTTTTGTGGCAGAGGTTTGTGGGATTTGCCACAAAAAATGGAAGAAAATGGTTTTGGCCGATTTGGCCAAAAAATGGATGGGGCGAAGCCCCGGAAAAAACTCTCGTAAGTCTGACTAGCCAGAACTTACCCGGCGTGTGTTTTCTCGGAAAAACAACTGAAAACTGTAGGCACATTCGCTACCGAATGTGCCGTGAAAAAACTAGTACACACTAGAAGAATGCGGGCAAAAAACACTGTTTTGATTCAGGTAGCAATCGACTGTATCGTACGGCTTACAGCAGAGTACGAGAACGAGAAGCAGATACACTAACCACTACACTACCTAGGTCGGCTACTTTACAAGACTTATTAGTTTCCACATAAACGTTCCATTTGCACGGCAGCCTATCATAGTTCACGATAATTTAAGTGGATTTCATTTAGCCTTATTATCAAAATACATAATACTACAGTCTCATCGGATTTGTCCGCCTTCTGTTGAAAAAACCTATAATAAAAAAATAATAAATTCAAGTTTATCTACGGAAACTCAAAGTTCTACGATCAAAGTAAACATAGGAGCTCGTCAGGGCGATACAATATCCCCAAAATTAGTTACCCTGGCGCTAAAATAGTTTAAATCATTACGATGGGAAACTTAAGGCATTGAGCTACGGGTTCTTTTTGATTCATCTCTGATATCTGTTCTCCATAAGTAGAAACATATTGTCACGAAACCCGTTCGGGCTTCGCTGTGTAGCTCTTGTGACCACCCTGGAAAGGTTGTGTAGGAGGGAAGAATAACGAGAAACACCAGAACTGCTTAACTAAAAAGTATATTTAGGGTAGACAAAATGAGTATCACCACAACGACATGTAGATGCTTTCCTTTGGTTTTTAGTGCCTGCTTATCCCCAGACGCTTCGTTGAATCTCTGACACCCTTGAACCTTATTCCCAGATTATATTTTAATCTAGAAACGAAGCCCGCACTACAATGGAAGCTAGGAAGCCTATATCCTAGCGCAAAGCTTGGGTAATTAGGCGAAGAATCTGCTCGAACAGAGTTACGATACGTACATCCCAGTACCGATCTGCTACTTGAGCCGTATCTAAAGGCGGGTTTGTCCAATTTCTTATTTCTTAATTTTTGTTCTTAATTCCTAATCTTTAAAAACACCAATGCTAAATAAATTGAACTTTTTAAGAATTAGGAATTAAGGACAAATATTAAGAATTAAGGAATTGGATAACTCCGGCCTAACTCCGACTGATACAACTATGTAGCCAGACACGTCTGCCTTACGATGGGTTCGTTAGCCGTATTTATATTAAAATATTGCTGAGTATAATCAGGTCGTTGAGAACGAGTGTATTTTCCTGTTGAGTTGCATTTTAATGTTATAATTCCTGGTCTGGTGTACTAAAATTAGGTTGACAATATAAGAATTCAGCAAAGTTTTAAAATATCTACCTCAATGATGCCTCAGAAATTGTTAAGTAAACAAAGAACATCCCATAGACCTAAATGATGAATAAACCTTAAAGGGGGTGTGACCCAAAAATGAAAGTTTTAGTGCAAAAAAATCTAAGAATAAATATTTAAACCGCATCTTGGTTTTAAGTAACAACTTGGTGTTCGTGACGTCACACTGGACTATCAGGAACAGTATCACCACGTGTAAGAATTTTCCAACACAAAAGAGAATAATCTCACTAGAGCGAATTGCAACCACTCAAAGTATAGGGTTAGTTCACTGACGAGTGAACGAACAGAAGAATGCGATTTTGGCGGTTGTGACATCACAAGTTCCTGCATAATTTATCTTCATAAGGAATTTTCTCGGAGACTATTTTGAATATAGGACTGAGGTTTTCACGAGAGATCTTAGAATTTTTTTCTCAATTTAAGTAGCTTAAGTCGTTTTTTAGGGTCACACCCCCTTTAAGAGCACTATAGACGATATGACATTGGAAAAAGAGGAAAAGCATTTATATTTAAGACATAAAACAATAATAGATGAAGAAAATCAGACACCGAAGAAAAGAGGAAAGATAAAACTTACTTGGACAGCTTTCCAAAAAATGAATCACATATTTTGACAAAATAGCATTGCTATTCATCCCAAAAGAAAATTTTCGACACTTGTAATACTAATAACAAAAAGGCCGCAAATCATCTAAGAGTAATGCAAAAAGCGATAGAACTGTTGATGCTTGCTATTTGTCTCAGGTACTGAAAGAGATACGAAGAAATCTGACTAACAAGAAAAGTCGTAGATATAATAGAACGTATTGCAAAACTGAAATGGCAATGGGTGAATAAGAGAATTCCCAGGCGCACTGCCCGACGTAAACAAGTAACTACTTTCATAGAATCCTGGTCGGGTTGTCGACGGATTCTCGTAATAATATCATAAATCAAGCCCAGGAAATACTTTTAATGTTTTATGTTTAGTTTTATTCAATAATCATCTAAAGACCGGATTATATTCAATCAAAAACTTTTGAAAAATGCGCATATATCTGCATACTTTTTTGAAATTTATGCAGGATATATGCAAGAGAATACAAAAATATGCAATAAATATGCAGTTGTAAAACAACTATTTATGACTTTTCTTTAAGTAGGATTAGGTTTTCAATTAATAAGGTTATTGAGTAATGGAATAAAAACTATTATAAACAAGTTAAATACATGTAAATTTTATTAAATCTGCCATATCTTTCAAAAATACAAATTTCCTTTATTTATTATATTCTGAAAAGTTGTAAACGCACTGGTTATAATGTGTGTTTCAAGGTTTTGAACTAAAAAATTGTCTTCTATCACTAAGTATAAATGTTCATACAAGGAAAAAGATCTTTCTACGTCCACTGAAGTTATTGGATAAAATTTCAATTTAGGAACTAGGCACAGCTCAATATCTCAATGATCTAAAGTTTTTCTTGACATTATTTTCGAAATCGGTTCTAAAATTTTATAACTTTGATTTTTTTCAATCGTTGCTTCTACCTTTGCCATTACTGCTTTTCCTATATCACCTCGTACTTGTTTACAATTATTAATAAATTTTTCTATAATATCTATGGACTCTAAACGGTTCTTCTAGTTTTAAAATACTATCAGCGATGAAGCTATAGTTGCATTTAATAAATATCAATTGTTGTTGCTTTTTAGAATTGAATCATCTGAAATTTGTGAAACTATATTCTTTTAACTTCTGGAAATTGTGTGCGTAAAATACTGGCGGCACGAATCTAGGTGCCCCAACAGGTTGAGGTGATAGTGGTGTTCCAGGCACATTTTCCTTGTAAAAATGCACTCAATGGATACGGATACGGATTAATAAATAAATACTTTTTCAACATTGGCTATCAAGTCATTGACCACCGGAAAGGATGCTCTAATAGTTTCTGCAACCCTATTTAATCCATGGGCGAGACAAGTTACATTAATCAATTTTTCATAAAGTGTTTTTAAATTCTGCCCTGCCTTCAACATATACGGCGCAGCATCGGATAACTGAATAAGAATTTTAAAGGTACCGAATTTGGCAGAAAGTACTTTGTTGAGGTTTCTTGAATAAAATGGGTAACTGTAAGGTTGTTCGTTTTCTCAAGTTCCTTTACAGCTTGGTTCTTACAGCAGGTTCTTCTGCGGTAAGTTTGCCAATCAATAAATTAGCTATGTAACGACCATATGCATCAGTTGTTTCATCGATATATATGTAGTTACCTCTCCAATTTCGTTCTTGATTTCATCTATTAGGGAAGCAAATACCTTTCCAACAACGTTTTTACGTAATCTCGATTCATCTGGAGAATTGAATTTGGAATGCTTCTGTAGAAATGCCTTAACTTGCAGGTCGGTCAACTTGTGTAAGGGAATATTAGCAGCCAAAGATGTTCTGCATACATCCTCGGTAAATTCTGACTGGTCATGGTTTTGAATAATTTTTGCCTTCATGGACTGTTTTAAAGTTAACTGAACAGGACCAGATTTCATCTTGTTAATCTTAGCAATATGAGAACGCGTCTCTGCGTGTTGGTCTACTTAGAATTTCTTCGCGCAGGAAACAATTCTCGAACAAGCTTTGCAGAAAATACGATCGCGATCCAAAACAAGTTCGGGATAAGGCCTAATCCAGGAGGTACATTGAATATTTGACATATTCACCACTTACCACTTTTCGTCACTGAAGTTACAACAATACTGAAGGGATGGATGAAAACCCTACACTAAGAATCATAATTTATAGGAGACAGAGGAGGTGTGGCTTTCGAAGTAAATATATACATGAAGAAATTACAGGTCAACTTCAACTTAAAATTATACTTAGAAAACCCTAATGATAAGCCGTCAAATATTAGTATACCTGCCTTCCAAAATTGAAAAATATGCAAATTATGCAAATGAATTCAAAACCTCTCTAAATGGATAAATTCAAAGATATATGCAAAATTTGCATGGAACATGCATTTGCATAAAATCCGATCTTTAAATTCATTCTTGACAGTTTCAAGATCTGTTGATTCTATGATAGGTAAATAAGCTTATTCTGGACCCACAACGCCCCCACATTGATTGCACATCCTGCGAGAGACGGTCGTTGTTGTGGACCAGCACTTCTCGTTCTTTTCTACAAATCTGTTTGTCTTCCACTAGGCTTCGCCTTTCCCCTCCAATTTTCCTTAACTTTCTCTTCATTTTCAATTTCCACGCTTTTCGGTTCTTGTAACCGACAAAAACTTCATTCCTTTCAACATTGCTTATGCGGGCATCGCATACACCAAGTTTCAATACACATGGACGAAACCTACATAGTAATAAGGAGCTTATTCGAGTTAGGACCGATGCCATAAATGTGTGGGTCTATTGAAGAATTGAGAAGTTTGGCAATGAGCGGAGAACCACGCAACTTCCTCTAACAACACCAAACAAAAATAAAAAAAAAAAACAAATCCTTGAGGTCATGGTGGCTTAGTTGGTTAGAGCGTAGCACCGGCAATGCTGAGGACGCGAGTTCGGATACCGCCCAGAAGTTTTTAGTCCTCCAATTTTCCTTAACATTCTCTTCATTTTCAATTTCCACGCTTTTCGGTTGTTGTAACCGACAAAAACTTCATTCCTTTCAATCATTTTACTATCGTAAGCAACAATTCCATTTTATAAACGGCTCTTTCTCCTCATCATTCTGCCGATGTGAAATAGCAAGGGAAGCAAATTGAAATCGCCATCTATCCAGTGAATACTTAACGCATTACAAAGGTGTTGAATTCCAGGATGTTTACAAATATGTAATACTTATTTTATTTAATATAAATTATTAATTATAATTTAATTATTATTATTAATTTATATTAATTAAATGCTGAGAACTTTGCATTTAGACTGGCAACTACCGAGGAAGTTGTAATGGCCTTATCTTCCATAAAGTCAACGGCCATTGTTTGTGACGGCATTGGTCTGACAATGTTACTTCACTGTTGTCCTCATCTCATACCAATGATTGTTCACACGGTTACTTTCTTTATTGAGACACAATCTTTTCCTGGATGCTGGAAAACTTCTTATGTGTTGCCTCTCCCGAAGGTATCTTCCCCAAGCGAGCTGAAGGACTTAAGGCCGATCAGCATTCTGCCTGCGCTTTCTAAGGTCGTCGAAAGGTTGCTCGAGTGCCAAGAGAGGGAATACTTGGTTCACCATCAAATCCTGCTATCTGTCCAATCTGGATTCCGCAAAAACTACAGCTGCGCACCGGCTCTTTTAAAGGTAACGGATGACATTCTGAAAGCCTCCGATCGTGGCGATTTGAAGGCATTAGTACTCTTGGACTATTCTAAGGCCTTTGACCGTCTCAACCATAATCTTCTCTTAGGCATACTTCACTATCTGGAATTTGACAATCATTCGAGGCTTCTTGTTAGGTCATACCTCATTGGTCGAAACCAAGTGGTCAAGCATAGTGGCAGGCTTTCGAGGCCTATGGAGATGACATGTGGTGTGCCTCAGGATTTTATCCTTGAGCCGCTTTTTTTTTTCTATCTATACTTCACAGCTTATTACATGTCTACAATACTCGACTGTACACAATTATGCAGACGACACACAACTTTATCTCTCATTCAAGCCTGATCAAATAATGATAGCCAACGACAGATTTTGTCAAAAGTCTTGTTAACTCCAAAATGTGCACCTGAAGTTCCGTCATGTATTTCTTTTAATACATCTTCCACTCGGTCTTTTGGGATAACCAGTTGGCTCTTAGTGGATTTCCCATCGGCACTTTCCCAAACTCTTTTAAGCAACCCATTTTCTACGGCCAGAGAGTTCCACTGGGACCACAATGCCTTGTTTGACACTTCCCTCCATTCTAGCCTACATCCATAATTTTCCTCAAGATGGAGAATCTGCCCGATGTCCTGGTCTGCTTCCTGATCTTCTCTCATTTGTTTCGTAGTCCACTTGTCATCAACGATCAGGCCCGTTCTTCTCACAGTTGGACTAGTGTTTTTCTCTTGCAGGTTTCTAGGTCGAAGTTTAGGACTGGCGTCTCTGGACCTCCAAAAGCTTTGGGAACAATCCCTAGATGGAGAGGACATCCTTAGTCTACAATCCCATTGCATGTGTCCAAGCTTTTGGCACCGGTAACATTTTATTCGGTTTCTCGGTGTAGGTGTTTGTTTGAAGTCGTTTTCCATTTGTCTAATTTCTAGTACTAGCTTCTTGATCTTCTCCGTGAACTTACTCATAAGATTCTTGAAACTACCATCTTTTTTTGACGTTTGTTCATTCTTTGGGTCTTGAATGGACACTGCTCGTATTCTGGGTGTTGAGGCACCAAAGATTGCTTCCAGTTCTAATGCTCGGACAAGGGCTTCGCTACTTTTCCTGAATTTGGACATTCTTAGGTTTTCCTGGATCTTGGAATCCCGGAGACCATGAATAAACGTAGATACTGCCATCCATTCTTGTATGTCTTTCCCAGCTGCAGGAAACGCCAAACTCACTAGCCTTTTAACTTCTGATTCGAATTCTTGTAAACTCTCGCCGGGTTTTTGAATTCTTGATTTGACTTGAGTTCTAAATACTTCTTGCCTGTAATGATCTCCGAAACGCAATTCTAACGTCTGACTTAGATGCTGGTAATTCTGTTGGTAGACTGAAGGAATGGACTGAAGAAGGTCTAAGGCAGGTCCTCGTAGCGCCACTATTAGTGCTGTACTTTTTCTTGGTCGTTCCATCCGTTGGTATTTGCAGCAGCTTCAAATTGTCGAATATACATGGTCCAGGACGTAGAATCGTCAAAAGTTGGTGGTTTTATCTTCATACTGGAGAATGCTCCAACACTAACTGGATTGATGGACTGTATTTCTAATTTACGCACCTTATCTTCGAGTGCTTGAACTTGGTCCTACACTTCTTGTCTTAATTGCTGAACATCGTCTTTAACTTCTCGAACATTGTCTTTAACTTCTTGAACATCGGCTTTGACTACAGCTTTTACTTCCTGAACGTCGTTTTTAACTTCTCGAACAACGCCTTTAACTTCTCGTACATCGTCTTTAACTTCGGCTTTTACTTCCGTAATCTTTTGTTGTTTTTGTATGTTTAGAAATATTTTCTGCAGTTGTCCAAGCAGCTCTTACAACTCGCAACAATAATCACTATTTGAATCGTATCACAGTCAAACTGAAACTTAACTTACAAGCTAAAACCCGTCCTTATATATAGCCGTAATTTATTCCTGTAAATTCCAGAAGAACCGCGATCGACCTTGTTCCCGAACATCAACGTAAAATCTCGAATCCGCTATGCAATTCTGTACAGGATTCTTGACACACTGGCGGCCGTTACATTATTATTATTATTATTATTATTATTATATTATTTATTTACTTGATAGATAAAAGAATGAAATATGCTGCTTTGGTGATATATTCTTGCTTTGAATTCGTCTTAAAAAAAATAATAATAAATAAATAAATAAAAAAAAAATACTACTAGCAAATCATAGTGGTTAAACTGATCAGTAGTTTTAGCTTTATACCTACCGGCCGAGGATACTTCGCTCTGCGGAGCGTAAAGTAAGTGAAATCGGTCTAAGGTGAAATCCAAGTTCAAGAGTGAGAACACCGATTCTTGGGATAAATGCGATAATGCAGGCAAATGATTGTTGTATCTTTAAATCGTTGATGCGGAATCCATTTTTTGTATGCATTTATTCAAGTTACAGGAATAAACAAAGAGATTCTGAATCTTCTTTTAATTATTTTCTCAAAGGAATAAAAATCGATAGATTTTGGTAGAAATTTCTTGGGTTTAAGGACGGGGAGGTAAACCAAAAGAAACTACTTGGCTTTCGGCGACGTTTCGGAACTATATTTTCTCTTTTTTAAGCCCTGGAACAGGAGAAATAAGGCACATGAGACGACATAGTAAGTAACATTAAAATGATAGGTATACAATCAAAGATTTTGTCAAAACAAATTAAAATAAAATTAGTCATTGCTCAGGAGTACTTACTCAACCCGATGTCTCCAGAGCCCCTGCAGCCAAGAGAAAAGCACAATGATCACCCTTTAGATAGTGACAAATTCTGAATTACATGCCAATAATTGATGATTATTGGATTATTGGATTATTTGATCTCCTATTTTTATTTTTCTTTTTCCTTTTGTTCTTAAATGGAATTTGACAAGACAAAAGTTGGATTGTTTTTCTATTTGTGCTATTGTTAAAACAAGGTAGCGTTTTACATTGGCTGGCCACTATGGTACTCTAGTTCAGCAGCTCCACATCAAAGGATTTAAGCGTACATAGGACACATTTGCTTGTCTATAAAATACAACCTGACACTTAAAATATAAATAAAAAATTAAAAAAGTTAAAAAATCACAGATACAAATGTAAAAAACACAAAATATAAAAAAAATTGAAAAATAGAAAAAATAGAAGAAAAAAAATTAAATACATATAGAAAAATTTTAAAAAGGAAACAAAAACAACATTTATAATAAATTATTTGTTGAATGGCGTTAAATATTAATAACAACCCCCAGATAATTCCAGAGTTACATATCCACACGCATAATTATATTTAGTTCATCTTTATTTTGTAAATTTGGAAGATATTGCTCTATATACCACACACGGTCTTCATATTCACTGTGTCATTCATAGACCGTCAGATAGTGACATATTTAGGTGCCCCATTTACGCATACAACCCTCGAAGAGGGTTGAAAAGTACATCGATTTTGAGTAGGATGAAGGTATTTTTACGAGTGGGTCCTGGGGATAACGTATGGAAAATTCGATTTTCCTTAACAGAAATGGAAGACATATTTTCTCGCAAGCCGTGTTCATCAAA
This sequence comes from Ceutorhynchus assimilis, assembly GCA_917834065.1. Classification (NCBI taxonomy): domain Eukaryota; kingdom Metazoa; phylum Arthropoda; class Insecta; order Coleoptera; family Curculionidae; genus Ceutorhynchus; species Ceutorhynchus assimilis. The sequence goes on from OU892279.1 coordinate 17,602,178, forward strand.
GGATTAATTAATTAAACCTGGCTTCGTGAAAACAAAGAGGGGGTGTTTCAGGTGGCTGAAGCTTGGAAATAAGGGCGTAATCTTGTAAGGAAAAATCGAGAATTTGGGCAATTTTTCCACACAAGCCCATCGGAAGGATGAAAATCTACAACGTCGGTAGCAAGAAAACATATTGGCTTGAGTGTCGCAAATGGAAAATTATATTTTAGGGTAACATAAGTAAAATCGAATTTTCCATATGTTATCCGCAGGAGCCACTCGTAAAAATACCTTCATCCTACTCAAAATCTTTGTACTTTTCAACCCTCTTCGAGGCTTGTATGCGAAAATGGGGCACCTAAATCTGTCACTATCTAACGGTCTATTAGGTTTATGTGGATCATTTCATTCAGTTTACGTTTATATGTTTGTGTTTCCGAATCAACAACTTCCACCTCACCAAACTTAAAGCTATGGACAGTTTCAAAACGGTGTTTTGCTAATGCTGTTTCATCTTCTTTGTATATTTTGTTAATATGACAATCATTCTTGTGTTGCTGTATTCTTTTATCCAGATATTGCATCGTTTCACCTATATAGCACTTTCCACATTCGCATGGGATCTTGTAGACCAAAGAGCTCTTTTTACCCTGGGGTACCTTATCTTTGATATGTGTGAACAGAGAATTTGTAGTTTTGAAGTAGTTCCTTTTGGTTTACCTCCCTGTCCTTAACCCCAAGAAATTTCTACCATAATTGATAATATATAGGGACACGAAATGAATATACAAATCAATAGAGTTCGTTTCTTATTCAGAATTCCCTTGTTTGTATATCGATGACGGCACCTATAAAAATCCCAAATTTCCCTTTTGAGAAAAAATTGTTATTTTTCAAATGATTGCAATGCAGGATTCCTGAAAATTTCTAATCAAAAGCAGCAAAGCACTTGTCAGTCATGGTGCAGTCTTTCTATGCGCTGTTGTTTCGTTTGGAAATAAATAATGAAATTTGATTTTTTTCCAAAGTAAAATCGTCAAGTAAGATTCTCCTAAGATAGCGCTTAGATTAGGATTCGACTAGATCGTCCAAATGTAAATATGGGCCTCTATTGTTTTCAATTCCTCTAAGATTGTTCTATTCACCCTAATAAATAAACTGTTTCGGAGCCGTTCAATCTTTATTGAAGTCTCTTTGTTATTTAATGAAAAGCTACAACACAACAGTTCACTTCAATAAGGTACCTACCTATTTAAAATTTTAATTAAAATTCAGTTTCACCAACAATGTTATTAGCCTAGCATAAATTAACTCCATTTTTAAAACTTCTAAAAAGAAGGTTGAAAAAAAAATTAATATGCCCCTATCACGACAATTCATTTTTTGTTTCACGCAAACTTGTTTTTTTTTTTTGTTGCTATTTTTCATTTCTAACCAAGATCATTATTTCAGATGGCGACCTCTATACGGGCACTGTGGCCGATTTCAGCGGAATGGACCCTATAATCTATAGGGAACCTTTGCAGACTGAACAATACGACTCGATGAGTCTAAACGGTGAGTTCTTTTTTTCCGACAGGGTGGAAGGTTGTGTGCGAATCGTCCTGAAAATTCGAAATGAAAGGTTTTTTGTGTCTGAAAGATAAATTAGCTGGAAAAAGTGGTCCGGCCTTAACGCTAAATTGTCGACCTCCGAATGAAAAGAATTTCCGAACAATTCACATTCGAAGTGCTCTTAGATTGGCCTTCGGAAATGGCTTTTGGAACTTTCAGCAACGTGAATAGATATTCATAAAATAAATTTTAAAGTTTAAAATTTTAAAAAATTTTCTCGATAATATACAGAATACCTATTTGAATATTCAATAACTGATTCTAAATTTCAAGATAGTGGTTGTGAGGAAGCCAACCACAAGATTAATTGATGGAGCAGCAAAAGCTCTTCAGCAATTTACAATAGGTTCGACTTCCTTGAATCATATAAGGTAGCTACTATAGAAACAACATCGTTGTTAGAAAAAAAAAAATAAGTTTAACGTTATAGTCTATTGTAAGTTTTGAAATTGTCACCCTGTATATTATTTATGGTTTGACAAAAAAATAAGGAGATAGTTTTGTCATTGTTTATAAAAAAGATAGCTAAATATTATGCGATACTTAAACTATACCTATAGTAAAAAACTTCCCATACATAAAAACTTTCAAGTCGAGCTCAAGACCTTTTGATTAAGGAAAGAAAGAACATATAAATTAAGGGATGAAACATCATGTTGATAGGTACTTAATTTAGCCTCCGTCTATCGGCTGAATTATAGCCACAAAAAGTTCACTCGAGTAAATTATTGTGTGGCCATAGACTGAAATTTTTTTCAACCCACAAACATTTAAAGTGGTACATTTATTTTTTGTTTGTTTCCAGCCCCTGACTTTGTCGGATCCATGACCCAAGGGGACTTTGTTTACTTTTTCTTTAGAGAAACTGCTGTGGAGTATATCAATTGTGGAAAGGTAAGAATTTCAAACGGATTATTTACGCATGTATATATAATGATTTAACAAGAGGCCCATAATATGCTCGGTTTGCTCAGCAAATAATTATTAGAGGGGTGGGTTGATAGTTTAATAAGTACAGAACGGCAAGAGCGCCACTGAATTTTAGAAAAAAAATAATTAAATTACATAAAATTTGGAAGGGTTAAAATTCAAAAACACACCTTAAAAAAAAAATCTGCAGATGGTAATCGATAATTCTGAAAAGGATATAAATGAGGCACATAACTCAACCAAATCCTGACATAGGTAAAACCAACAAAACAATTAAGTAAGTTTCAAATTAAATTAGTGTATATTTTCACCGTCAGTCAAAAATCAAGCATCAAATTTTAAAAGATGAAATCAATTAGTGGTAGAACACTTAATAAAATTAATAAATGGAGGTTAACCCCTGAATCAGATTCATCAAACTCAAAAAAAAAAAAAAAAAAATATTACCATGTACATCGATATATTTAGTTGCCATATACATAAGTTTATTAACAGCCGCTGTTTATTTATAAAGGATTAAAGTTTCCAGAAAATTAATAAAAAATGAATGATTGAAAATTATAATACTACTAGCTGACCCGGCGAACTTCGTACCGCCTCGGAATTATTAAATATACCTATTAAATGTTGTGTTAACGTATCTATTAGCTGAATTAAATTCATTTTTTTTCGATGGTGAATTTGGCTTTGGTTGAAGAAAATTAATGTTTACTCTCTGGATCAGAAGTCACCTAAAATTAAAATTTTACATCATCCTTTTTTAGGCAGCTTGTGGGCATTATTCTTGTAAAGTGTACTACCAAATAAATAAACTCAGGCACAGGAATGTTCAAAGAATGTAAAGAAAACAAAAAAAATCTCTAGCGCAGCCCTGTTTCACTCTATCTGCACTGCATGCACTGCACTACTCCATCTGTTCTACTCTATCTGCACTACTCTATCTGATCTACTCTTTCTGCACCACTCTATCTGATCGGAATAGTGGAATATTTCTGTTCGGAATAGCTCCAGTTCCTGAGCAGCATTGTTCTACTGTATCTGCAATGCCGAGCTTAGTTCCAGGTATCAGAGATGGCGCGGTATACAAAATACAAAATACAAAATAAACTTGGTATCGGTTATAAGAGATGGCGCCGTATGCGGGCTTAGTAAATTTTTTTCATAAATAAATAAAATAAGTAATGAAATGACCACATTAATGACATAACAACATGCTGGTACTGTCAACGCTGAAAAAAGTTTCAATTTGACAGCAAAATCCCCATTAACAAAATGATCCTCCATTTATTGAATAATTCATTTATTACAAAAAATGTGATAAATGAAGAACCGCTCGACCGATTTTGTGCAAACTTCACATAAACCATCTAATAAATAGTCCGAATAAAGCCTAAACATTTGGTTTGGCTAGGTGAGCCCGTTCTTGAGTTATAAAATTACAACGAAAAGTGGCATTAATTTTTATATATATGTATATAGATATAGTAAGACGGTCGAAATTTGTATATAGATATAGATTAGATGGATAAATATGGTCAGCTGCTGCCAGAAAAATAGAATCACTAACATCAAATTAAAACTGTATGAAATAAAAGGTTAAACGTTGAAAGTATAAAGGAGATATAACCGAAATTCTCAAGTATATAAATTATACCGGGTGTCCCACCGAAAACTGTCAATGGCCTATATCTTGAAAACGGTAATCGAAAAAAAAAAACCATTTGGAGGGTTGGAAGGGGGAACAAGGTACTTTTCAGGTCTCCCTGAATCACCCCACCGGCCGTAGCTACCCTAACCTCAAAATTTCAAATGGCACTATGGGTCATGTGATACCTTGTTTTGAAGGTCTTTTAATTCTCTAAATGGATTTGCAAAAAAAAAATATTCAGATTTAAATGTGACTCTCATTTTGATGAAAACCTCATTTGATCGGGTGGAACAGGTAAATGTGATTTAAAATCGATTTTATACAAATTGAATAACAGCATGAATATTTTTGAAGAAATCATCAAGATTTTATTTTTTTGAACCTCTTTCCCTTCACTGTACCTGACAGTGTCACCTCCTCAAGAGGGCAAAGTTGTTAATTCGAAGCATGCGTCATTTTGTGCCAATTTAAATTTGTATTTAGATAATTTTTTTTCGCAGATTCGTTCAGAGAATAAAAAACCTTTCAAACAAGGTATCACATGACCTATAATGCGATTTAAGATTTTGAGGTTAACGTGGCTACGGCCGGAGGGGTGATTTGGGGAAACCTGAAAAGTACCTTGTTTTGGAACCCCCTTCCAACCCTCCGAACGGGGTTTTTTTTCTTTATCGATTATCGTTTTCAAGATACAGGCCATTGACAGTTTTCGGTAGGACACCCGGTATAGAACCCAAGTGAAAAATTGATCAATTTTCGACGATGTAGGTACTTTTAAAGTTAGAGCATGTTGTCCAACCTTGACCTTAGTTGAAAGTATTGATTATAAATAATAAAATTTACGATCCTAAAATATGGCAATATTAAAAGTTAAGAGATGATAAGTCTATATTAAATTCGATAAATCGAAAATCCATAAAATCAAATATTCCACCATAACCTTGGTGTCAAGAATGCGAAAAATAAAATTTTGAATACAGGATGTCCCAGCCGAGAGTGACCCATTTTAAATGCTTATAATTTTCAAACCAGGTGTGATAACTACCTGCGGTTTGCGCCATTCGACTTCTTTTGGCCTTAAGTTTTAAGGGCGAGTAAAAAAAAACATCCGTTTTTCAACATCAAAATTCTCCACTATCTTTAATGGAACCATCGAGCTTTAAACTGCTAGAGGGATCAACAAGCATATTTGTTTTGTTCCATAATGAGGTAGCGGGCTCAGAGGGGTGATTCATCCGATAAACAAAACGAAAAAAGGCCCTGTTGCCGAATTTTTTCCTGTTCGAATAATATTCTCGATAATAATGAATATCGTCATCTATCGAAAAGTATCTATTTCAAATTTGTCTGCTTATAATAATATTAAAAATATACTTGCGACTTTTTAAGTCTATACTTAAAATAATTCTAAAACAACCATACCTTTTATCACGAGTCAATTTGGTTTTAAATGGAACTACGTACCTACTTCTAAAGAAAGATTTTACAGTCTGGCAATAACGTAGTAATTGTTTTGTGTTCTCATGGTGTTCTCAACTTTCAGCTGACTGCGTTCGAGAACCTGGTGTGTCGTATAAAAATCACACAGCTGCCGTTCGGAAAGGCGAAGTGTGGATTAAAATCATATGGTTTTCGGCGTTCGGAAGGGTGTTTGACACGTATTGATGTGCGCACCGAATACTCTAGAGTGAAATTTAAGCTCACATTTTGAAGATGCACTCCCTGAAATAATTTCCACACCAACAACCAGGTTTTCGAACGCAGCTCTCTGATACCCAAAACATAAACAGACTGGTTTATAAACATTCTATTTTCATAAGTGCGAGAAAGAGGGCCTGGTCTCATTCTGGAACCAAACAAATTCTATAGCACATTATTATCGTTATTAGTCTAGAGAGAGAGAGTGTTCAATGGTCGAAGAATGGAACGCCCTGTATATCACAACGTCAAAAAAAGAGTCATGTTAAAGGTATCCATATACCAATAAGCATCATTCTTGAAACTTAAAGTTTTAACCGTAAAAAATTGAAATCGAAATCCTGGTATTTTTGCAAAAGCATGCAGCTTCTTGTAGTAGATACTTGCTATCAGTATGGCAAACAATTTTGTAAATATCGAGATAGATATCAACTAATTAAAAATACATTTTCAAGGGAATCACTAGATATGACATTTGGAAAAGATGGATAGGGAGAGCTGGTCCTATAAAATGGACACGTTACTCTCCTGACTTAACAGCTTCAGACTTTTTTTTCTGGAATTATGTCAAGGAGGAATCCTGTAATCCTTTGCCAAATGGCCTGGAAGATCTTAAGTGGAAGATTCGTAATGTCATTGAAGCGATTTCCCCGGAAAGGTTACACACTTTATTCAACCATTTACTGATTCATTATTGCGTGGAACATAATAGCTAACATACAGGGTGTAAAAGAAATAGTGTACCGGACGAGGGGTGATACTACATATGAAAATAAGAAAAAAAGTTCCAATGAACATATGCCCTAAGATGCTCCTTCAAATGGTAGATGAAAATAAAGATTTTATTTATTTTCAATAACAAAGGCAAACTATTTTCCTTGAAATCTGGTATGTTCGCATACATTTCGATGCCACAGCGAATGGTGAAAGTAAAAAAAGTCGTAACAGTTCTGAAAGGTTAGTTTCCATGAGGGTAGAGGGTAGTTACTCACAAAACAAAAAAGGATCTTACACCCTAAGTAATAGAGGCATTCCTTGAACAACCATTACTTTAAAAAAAAATAAAAAAGACTTACCACGAGGGTGTTCGAAATTCAAACTCAAATAAAATGGTAATCACGAGACTAAAAAATTAAGTTTGAAAGAAAATAGGAACAGGTAACATTTGCAATCTTACAAATGGTGGCACGGGAATTAAGGAGACCTAACATCGAAATTGCAGCTCTAAGCGAAACCAGAAGAACAGGCGAAGGTCAATGCAAGAAGCACAGAGGAGGCTATACGTTTTTCTGGAAAGGCAAGGAAGAGAATGAACCTCGCTAAGCTTCCATCTGGAATATGCCAAAGACTTATGATACTGCGGCTAAACTCAAAACCAACCAACAAGCTACACTAATCAGCGCCTACGCTCCAACCCTCACAACTGACGATAACCAAAAAGAGGAATTTTATGCCCAGCTTATTCAAACCATATTATCTGTTCCTAGATCTGATAAACTTGTTCTTTCAGGTGATTTTAACGCCCAGGTCGGTACAGAGTCAGATCTATAAAAAGGCGTGAACGGCAAGGAAGGCATCGGAAAAATGAACTCGAACGGACTTCGGCTACTAACCACATGCTCAGAATAAGACCTTGTAATAACGAATACAATTTCTTGACAAAAGAATAAATTCAAGACTTCCCGGCAACACCCTAGGTCAAAGCACTGGCATCTGATCGATTATGTCATTAGTAGATGTTCTAGAGACCAAAATGACGTATGCAATACGAGAGCTTTAACAAGTGCAAATGACTGCTGCACTGACCATCGGCTGATATGAGCCAGAATGAATTTGCGTATCCCACCAAAGCGCTGATGTCAAAAAATGCAGTTTAAACGAAAATTCAACATAGAAAGTCTTCAAGACGATCATAACAAAACAAAATTCCAAGCGTCTCTACGCCAGAAACTTCCGTTAAAGTACCCAGAAAGCATTGAGGAGCACTGGAAAATATTGAAAACCACAATAACATCTACCGCGGGGAGAAAAGGTCGGCTACATATAAAAGAAACACACGGGTTTGATGAGAACGGCACTGTCCAATATTTGCCAGGGATTTAACATTTGCCCAGCTCCATGCTCGTCATTTGACAAATGCCTAATTTCAAAAGCCATGCGTGAGGCGTTTAGCGTGTAGATTATTATTGTTGGTTTAACCCATCTGATGATAATCAAGAAAATGCAGACTCACCCAAACTAACCCGTCCGCCTAGTGCTTCTAGACCTCGTAAGTTGCCATTTGTTTTGTAGTTTGTGGTATCCATGTGCAAACTCTCATACTCATATGTCAGATGCAGACTCACCCCAACTATCCCGTCCGCCTAGTGCGTCGAGACACGGCCATCTTTACTTATCAGGCCATGAAAGAGGAAATCGTGCAACACCGCATAGTTGTCTAATTGTCAGTGGAGTGTGCGACCAGGATCGCATGCCGGCTTTTTTACCTTTGATTTTCCTGGATTTTTCTGATGCAATTTTACATTTTCACCATCTCCAGTTACTTCAGTGTTGATGAAAACCGTGTACCTACCTATTATTATTTAAAAAAAAAACAGGGTGTAGTTTCCAGTGTTTAGCTATTTAGCAAAAGGAAGTTTATAGGTTTACTTTTATATCTAGGTGAATGTGGGTAAAAAAGAAACAATTTATCTAGACCATTTTTTAGCGTTTCGTTCACTGATTTGGTAAGCTTCATAATAATTTATCTTCATCATGGTCATGCCATAAGACTTGTTGTCTTCCTGGGTGTATGGCCAATTATAATAACACAACTTTAAAAGGGGGACAATCTATGATATCAACTTTTGGCTTTCCAAAAGATAACATTCTAAGGGCTAAATGGGTAAAAGCTACTCATTGTGCTGACTGGTGCCCCATCCAATATTCTGTGGTGTGAGAGATTCGTTTTCAAGAAACATCATTAAAAATTATTTTTTTTTTATTGCTCGATGGGACTGTGAAGAAAATTCGAACAAAAACTAAACTCAAACTTGGTGCTCTTTGCATCTAATTTCTCCAATTTACCACCTTATTTATCAAAAAAGTGCCACTCTATAGAAGTCCAGACCACCGAAAAAGTCAAAAAAACGATCGTCATAGCAAGTTGACTGATCTCTTTGAAAAATTAGATTTAATTAATGGGATTGAGGACTTAATTTCAAATTATTTTGATAAAATTAACATTTCTTATTCTTTTACAATGAAATTAGAAAATGAAAGGAATATTTGCTTTGATATTCTTGATTTAACTGTGGCTCCAATAAGTTTTCATACTGAGATTTCTGTATTAGATACAAATACCTTTGTAGGTATATTAAATTGTTTGAAAATAAATTAACATTTAATGATTTAAACTGGATTTTAACTTTCGATCTGAAATTAAGTAGATGGTCCCAACTAGAGAATTATTCTTTATTTCTTTTAACCACTTTCGTAGAATCAAAGTTTAAAACCTTTAAATATCTAGGACCTCTATCTTACACTTGGCAACAGTGCATCGGCAAGCTGTTCAGGGCCTGATAAGTAAAGATGGCCGTGGTCTAGACCTCGTAAGTTACCATTTCTCTTGTAGTTTGTGATATCCATGTGCAAAATCTCAGACTCATATTCAGACGTTCAACATAACCTTGTTTTTATTTAATTATGAAAGGATCGCGCCATCTAATGCGACAAACCAGAGGTGGCGCCGTATGCGGATTCAATGAATTTTCCATATAATTTTGTTTTTCGTGATTTTTTTCTGTTTCAATAGTTATTATGTTAGTCGGGACAAAGACAAATCCAATTTAACAAATATCATAAAAATTGGTCCAGCCGTTATCGAGTTATAAATGGTGTAACCGACACGACTTTGTTTCATATACATATATATTATAGATATAATAAACTGATCTAATAAACAATTTCATGATATTGCTCTGTTATTGAAGTACATACAATATAAACATTTCTGCTAAACCTACATTCTTGATCGTTAACATCAGTGTTAAAAAAAGCAAGCACTTCCTTTACTAACGAACCCCTCATTTATGCACCCGACTGCGGATGCTGAAAGCTCAGAAAGTTGAAATATGGCAATTTTTTATATTTAACATCCGATAATCTTTATTTATTGAGATCCAACTGAAGGCACATTTTAACAGCTATTTTTGTCCAATTTCCAGGCAGTGTACTCCCGGGTGGCTCGCGTCTGCAAAAACGACAGAGGAGGTCCGCATAGATTCAGGAACCGGTGGACGTCCTTCTTGAAATCCCGACTAAACTGTTCGGTCACCGGGGAATTTCCGTTCTACTTTAACGAAATACGTGAGTATATTGCTAAAAATTGTTTTGTGCGAACGTCGATAATAGCCAATCAGGATTTTCAGCCGATAGTCTGTATATATACTTGGTTATTTTCATGCTAGCCGAAGAACTTACTGAAAATAATAGACCGTGAGATAGGGACTGTTTAGTGAATTATTTTTTTTTTGTCTGGCATTTTAAGGGCTGAATGTGACTAGTTAGCTGATGATGAGAATATGGGTGATTTTAATGCCTGCTCTCCGTTCGAAAATTTGGAGAAGAAAAATAGTATATTGTTGTATTAGGAGTAAAAGCTTTACTTTTTTGTGCTGAAGCGGTAGTTTTGCGAGCCGAATGTAGTGAGGTTTACAATACTGCTGAAGCACAAAAAAAGTGCTTCTACCTTGTATGCAACACGCTATTTTTTCTCCAAACGAATGGGGTAATAGTACGGGATACGAGGCCTATTTCATCAAATCATTTTACACCGTCTTGCATTGTCATCATCAGTTAGATAACATGATGCTGAAACGCACCTGTACGGGGAAATAGATGGGAGTGGGGGATTTCGCTGAAAAAAAATTTCCAGAAAATGTCGTCATAAACAGGGAAAATATATAATTATACACCGTCTTGCATTTATTTATTGAGTTAATTTGTACACAAACAAAATTGGATCAACACATGCAAGACGTTTTCATGGAGGTTTTGGGGTTGTTATATTGGATAGAAATTGTCAATTTTTCAGAGGGGTGAAATATCATTTCACACCACTTCATTATTGATTTAGATTAAAGCTTGAATGTAGAATAGCCACTGGATACTGATGCAAGACGTCCTGTGGAGGGATAACGGACTGCAAGACGGAGGTCAATGTGTTGTCTTATGAAGGAGTGAGAAATCATTTTACACCGTCTTGCACTGATACTAATGGGAAAAACAGAACACATTGATAACATTTTAAAAAATACAAGACGTTCTAAATGGAAAGAAAGGACTGCAAGACGGTGATGAAGTTGACTAATTTTGACGGGGGTAAATCCATCAGGTACAAATGTGAATACTACTCCAAATTACAAATTACGCACAATAATTTTAGATATTTTTGCTTTTACCACGTAGAATAATTCTATTTTGCAAAATTCTCTTAATATGTATATTTGAATGACTCTACGGACATCAAAAAAAAAAGGTTGAAAATTGTTCTTTTTCTGACAGCTTATAATCATTTTATTTATTTTTTGAGGTGGATATGTCATAACACCTAACGGATTGTAAGTAGGTATTAGGTAAATTTGAGAAATTTGATTTTAAAGCAGCAAAAAAATGATCTGCCTGGAATTGTAAACAGAAATTATAATTCCTGTATTCAGCAGACTCCCCTGTTGAGCTGCTATGTCAACTGTCCTTTTCCATCTGTATGATTTAGAAAAGAATGAACAGTGAACGGTTCAGTAAATAACTCAAAAGTTCAGTAAAAAAAGAAAACGGATTTATTAACTTTTTTCCCCGAAAAAACGTCTTGGACTGATGTATTACCATTTTTTAACATATATTCTTCCGGCGGACATAAGCATGAAGTGGTGTAAAATAAATTTTCACTCCCTCATGAGACAACGCATTGACATCCGTCTTGCAGCCCGTTATCCCTCCACAGGACGTCTTGTATCAGTATCCAGTAGCTATTCTACATTCAAGCTTTAATCTAAATCAACAATATAGTGGTGTAAAATGATTTTCCACCCCTCTCACAAATTGACAATTTCCATCTTCTATTGCAACCCTAAAACCCCCATAAAAACGTCTTGCATGTGGTAATTCAATTTTGTTTGTGTACAAACTGACTCAATAAATAAATGCAAGACGGTGTATAATTATATATTTTCCTAATTTATGACGACATTTTCTGAAACATTTTTTTCAGCGAAATCCCCCACTCCCATCTATTTCCCTGCACAAGTGTGTTTCAGTACCATTTTATCTAACTGATGATAACAATGCAAGACGGTGTAAAATGATTTGATGAAATAGGCCTCGTATCCCGTACTATAAGCTCGGGGCCAAGTGAATGGTTGAACGGCAGTAAAAGTACGAGCGGCACTAAAAGTACTTTTACTGCCGCGGGGGTTGCCAAGCAGCATAGAAATTAGATTTCTGGCATCTTGACAGGGGTTAACAAAGTGACGTTTTTCTGACATTTGGAGAAAAAATTAACTTACATGAAGAATTTTTTTTCAAACTCTAAATTGTCTCACTTTTAAATAAAAGATTGGCATTGATAAATAATTCACCCATAAAAATACCGGATGCTGTTCAATGGCTGAAAAAGTAGGGGTGGGTGTTAACTTCCAAGAGAAAAGTATAGAGCCTTCCGCGTTTACTTTCTGTCTGGCAATCGAGAGAATAAAAGAAAAAAACACTGAAAAATCGGCAGACGGTAATCACAGTTCGAAATCGAGTTTTCCGGCGGAAAATTCTGTGGACATTTCGAACATGGAGCAGGCATTAAAACCACTTATATTCTCATCAGCTAACTAACCACATTTAGCCCTCAAAATGCTAGACAAAAAAAAAAAAAAACTCCAATAAACAGTCCCTATCTCAGGGTCTATAAATATAAACTTGTACAATATGAGAAAGTTAATATAAAATCATGTATGGTACCTTTGTGTAAGTTCCTAGGTTCTAATAACCAATTTATATTTTAATTGGTCGAAAGTTACCTACATTCAATATAGGATATAGTGCCATAACGGGGCGTTGGTTTTATGTTGCTTGGAAGAGCGCATTCTGGACTAGGCTGTAACTTGAATTGATTATTTTCATTTGCACGGAACAAAATCCTTAGAATTTTTACCAGAGCAAAATTAACTATTTCTGTATTACGTTAAAATAAAAATTCAAAATACGAAGTATATTCAGAGGTTTTTGTTTCTACTTTGTGGAGGGTAGTAGAAAAACTATAAGTCCCAACACGCGCGCAAAGTGATACTATCCCGCATCCAAAAGCAGTTAGACACGGGAAGTGAGTTTGGATAAGTTTTTTAAATGATTCCAAGTTTTAGTCTTTCTGTTTTGGGCATACAGTGAAAGCTCTCATATGCGGACACAGATGAGAAATGTTACATAAAAAAACATGGAAATCAATCAGAAATATGTATTTTCATTACCTCTATTAAATTTGATTTAGTTATTCGACAACATCTATAGCATTCCTTTCATAGCTCCAGTCTCAGTGGACAACCATTATTTATTATAATGAATCCAATTTTAAATTAATCATGGCACGCCAGTTAAAATTTAACTTAAAATTCCGTTTTGATCCAATGAAAGAAGACAGAAATCTTCTCTCGGGAGACGACAGCAGAAACCAGCCGGCATTAGAGTAAAGTAATATAAGTTTGTTGGCGAAAAGATTATAAAACTTGCAAGACTCGGACGAGCTTTTTGAGGAAAAGCGAATTTGCGGCAGCCCCGGCCTGACTATACAAAATATAAAACGATATTTTATTATTCTGCAAACTTTTTTGCGGATGCAACTTTTGAAAGATAATAAAACTAAAATTGACGCTTGTTATTAAATAATAAAATAAAGTTTTACTTTTCCATTAAAGCTTAAATTTGCACATCTAACCTCAAAAATATGTCAATAAACAACAGGTAAAAATGACTCTTTGATGTTAATTCTTTTTGGAGCATTATCCGCATTTATCTATAAATTGCTTTTCATTTAAGTACGTCGAAGTCACAGCATTATTATATTAACAATATAAATCGTTTCCTTTCAAATTGCTATTTGAAGCGTAATAGGCTTGTAATGGACGTATTGAAAGCGGACTGGTTATAAAAATTGCTTTATAAAATGGAAGTTTTTAGTTAAAATAAAGCAATATCGTGAAATTTAATATAATTTTGAATACTATTTGTTATTGTCATGTGCTATAAATTTATGTAGAAACAAATTAATTGATTCATTCTTTCTTGCTTTCCAATGTATTATTTACCATTCCAACTTTAAGTGGAAACAAGTCTGGATAAGCATCTAGCGATATTTGGGATACTCTAATGAAATATATAATTGACGATGTCAACAGACGAAAGATCTTTCAAAGAAATAAGCACTAAAGAACTTGGAAGAAAAACGAACTCCATGATAAACAGAAGAGATTTACTAGTATATTACATACCGAGTAGGGAAGTGTTTCATTTTATACAGTCAATCGAGACGCGAAGCGTCGAGATTGACTATTAATCTCGAGACAGAAATGAAAACTTTCCTCCGAGGTTTGTATACTATTTTATTTGCAAGCACACCATTGATTCGGATTAGTCAAGCAACTTTTTCAATATTAAAAAAATTAAAAAAAACATGCCAAAATGTGTCATTCACTACTTTGACGTTTTTACCTGACATGTTCTCATTGTTGCCAGCAAAGGTAAATAAATTAGAGTGAGGGAAATCGGTGAGGGAAGTCGAATAGGGAAATCGGTGAGGGAAATCGAAGAGGGAAGTGACACAAGTAAAGTGTCACTTCCAAATTTTTAAAAAGTCAGTAATGACATGATTACATATATGATTGCAAATAAAAAAATATACTTAACTAAAAAGAAAACTTATAATGATCGATTTGAAAAACACAGATCATAAAAAAGTGGAGTGAATTTATCGCAAAAGAAAAACACGCGGAAGGGGCTACAGAAAAATTTGAAACACCAAATAATAGTTATTTATACACCAAGTGAGTTAAATGAATGTTTATTCATGAGAAGAAAGTTTAACCCACGAGCCCCAGCGAGTGGGTTAATTTTCTTCGAATGAATAAACATTTTAACTCGCGTGATGTATACAAAATTTTATCCCATTTTGTGAAAATTTAATAGTTATTTATACACCAAGTGAGTTAAATGAATGTTTATTCATGAGAAGAAAGTTTAACCCACGAGCCCTAGCGAGTGGGTTAATTCTCTTCTAATGAATAAACATTTTAACTCACATGATGTATACAAAATTTTATCCCATTTTGTGGAAAAAAAATTAAAAGTACAAGGAAAAATGCCGGGAGTGAGTTAATAATTTTTCAAATCACTGAGGTTTCAGATTTTCAGTTGGGCATAGTGACTTAAAATGCCGAGAGTGAGTTAAAATGTTTTTAAATCACTGAGGTGATAAACGTCTACTTACCTTTATTGTTATGCGTTCAATAATGTCATTTTTAAACGTCAAAATGAGATAAAAAATAAAGTACAAGGAAAAATGCCGAGAGTGAGTTAAAAATATTTTAAATCACTGAGGGGTCAGAGTTTTAGTTGGGCAGAGTGACTTAAAATGCCGAGAGTGAGTTAAAATGTTTTTAAATCACTGAGGTGATAAACGTCTATTTACCTTTATTGTTATGCATTCAATAATGTCATTTTTAAACGTCAAAATGGGATAACATTATTTTATAGAGAAAGCCTTCAGATTCTTCAGAAGCCAAGTAGAAAATTTGAGAACTATATGATCAAAGAAATACAGTGTTTCAGCCAAATGGAACAAATTCGAGAATTTCATATGACATGTTTTGATTGCTGATTTGAACCAATCAGATTGGAATTACTCGATAATCTGCACTAGTGCAAATTATCGGATAATTGCATAGTAACTGGTTCGAGAATTGTTGTTTTGACATTTTTTGACAAAAAATTTAAATTTTTGATTCATGAAATTCTCTCATAAAATACAACTCGTGCAATGGAAATGTATTTTTAATTTTTGACAAATTTGCACTCATGCGTTTTTAACTGAAAAAGGCACTCGTGCACTCGTGATCTTTTTCAACTAAAAATGCTATCGGTCAAATTCCCCAAAATTTATCGATAATTTCCATTGCACTCCTTATATTACTATTGATAATATATAAACGGGAAACTTTTCAAAAAAATGCTCGGACAAGTCAATTTTGTTGTTTTTGCTTAAGATTTTTTTCACACCATTTTTTTTTATACAGGGTGTTCCAAGAACAGTTATCAACTCAATTTTTTTTAAGGTGTACCCCCTGTATAGTATGACATTTCTGGATTCTGGGGCAAATTCTAGACGTATTTTATGTACAATATCATATACCTAGGTAGGTATTTTCAACTGTTCCGGAAATATTACCTACGATAACTGTACAGGGTGCTGCAATTTGGAGTGTTTCAACAGGAAAAACATACTTCCATACCAGATAGAGGGAAATTGACTTAGATGTTATGGAATCGATTTTCGTCGAACGTCGATTGTCAAAAACCGTATCACGATATCTTCAATGGTACCATTGATACAGGGTGATTTTCGATTTTCCCCTTTTATGAAAAATAGCTATAAGTTTTTTATTTATCAATTTTTTTTTTATTTCTGTAAAAACATTTCGGAGATACTTTTTTGAGCACAATCCAGTGGCGTGCTCAGTTTTTTTCGATTTCGCTCCGATTTCGAGATATCGACCGAAGTCCGATATTTTTAAATAAAAAAACCTATACCGGGTGGCATGGAGGTAAGTAACACCAATTTGGCTCACGTTCGCAAATTTGAATGTAACACCCGATATCGCAACGGAGAATTTCTTTATCGGGTGTTACTTACCCTAGACTCCTAGTCAGATTTGCATTCACATAATGTTAAAAAGTAATGCCTTTATTAGATACATAGTATAGGTAGATATAATATTATTAGTTTTTTATGTTTCAAACTTTCTGTATTTTATTTATTCGCTCGTTAATTCTTGCAAACCCTACTTTTTGTATTTCCTTTTGGTATCATGTACACATATAGGCCCAAGTAAGAGAAAGAAGATTGAAAAAATTCAGTACAATGTAATGGCTTTTCGAAAGTATCTATGTTCCTTGTTGACCTGGTATGAATGTCACCAAGCCTCACCAATAGTTCGGAGAGATATTCTGGGCAATTGTTCTAAATAATATTTTGTATCAAAACTGCGAAATGTAAAAATCTTCTTTCCTTCATCTTGAGCATTTCACTGTTAGTAATCTAAAGAGTTAACATGTTCTCGTCTATTTACGTTCAATATATATCGTACAATTATTCTGAATCTTTTGTAGTCTATATCTGTTATGTTCGTAAAATAAAGCAGCCTGTATCTTAAAAACTAGTCAACAACAAAAAAAATAACAGCTCAAAAACAAAATTCCGTTTTTTTTGAGCCCACCCTATATATTATTAAATTCCTTGTTATTTTACAAAAAAAAAAACAAATAAAAATAGGTCATATACAGTGTGTTATTTAAAAATGTGAAACCTGGCCTTTTTTTTGGATTTTTTGATGTACCACAACTATAAAAATAGTGAAAAAGATGTTCTCCTAAATTAAAATTAGTGTCTGAGGTTTTTCGAAAAATATTCACTCTTTTATAGTTTTTATCTGCTAAATTACGAACGTACAGTATAATTTATATTAATATAACAATATTAATTATTATATTTTGCACCTATATACTCATGTTTTAAAATTTCAATGCCCTAAAATAATTATCTACAAGATGGTAATAGTAAATAGGCTTATCTAATACCGAGGGTAAGTAACACTCAATAAAGCGCACATCCATGCAACCACGGTGTTACATTTAAAAAACCGAACCGTTGTCGAACGGATTGCCGAATGCTAAACAGGGTGTTACTTACCTCCATGCTACCGGGTGGGGCACGAAAAACTTTCCACCCAGGTTTTCTCAGGTGTTAGGTGTTTAATCAAAAATCGCTCAGACACGTCAATTTTTGTTTTTTGGGGGACACATTTTATTGGTATTTTCACCCCCTACCTGTGAAGCCCTAAGTGGGGGTGACAGGTACCCACAATATTTCAAATGAAAAGGGGGGTCGAGTGATACGTCATTTGATAGCTATTTTCATTAAGATTATATCCCCGAAGTTTCAAGTTGCTAATATTTACCCTGTCAAAATCGCGGCTTGTCAAAGATAGGATAGTGTGACAGGTAAAAACTATACAGCTTAGATTATCGAATGTAATACCACAAGAGGTTTTAGGATTACCGGATAATACTTTTACCTGTCACGAAACGCGTTACGCAACAACACCACGACTCCGAAGGAGGAGTGGTGTTGCTGGTAACGCGTTGAGTGTCAGGTAAAAGTATTAGGTAATCCTGAGACATCGAGTGGTATTCAGAAGGTTATACAACGAACTAAACTTCAATAATTTATTAATTTTCACTATTATTAATGCCAAATGAATAATATTGCCACCAAGCGCGATAATCCCAAAAGGCTTATCACTTATTAAGCCTCTCGTGTCATATGAGAATAATGTACAGTGAGTTGTATAATCGAAAAAAAGCATTTATCCTAACATGCCGCCATTTCGGCAGGGTTAATAGTAGCAACTTAAAACTACGGGGATATAATCTCAATGAAAATAGCTACCAAATGACATATCACTCGACTTCTTTTTCTATTTGAAATTTTGGGGGTACCTGTCATCCCCACTTAGGGGTTCACAGGTACGGGGTGAAAATACCAATAAAATGTGTCCCCCAAAAAACAAAAATTGACGTGTCTGAGCGATTTTTGATTAAACACCTAACACCTGAGAAAACCTGGGTGGAAAGTTTTTCGTGCCCCACCCGGTAAATTGATAGCTCTGTTTTTGCTGATTTCAAGAATATAAAGTTCGATATAGGTTTATCTCTAACCGTCTTCGAGAAAAAAAATATATCTGTTTTTGTCATAAGGACCAATGTATTAGAAAAGGATTTTATATGTGTAAGGAAAATGAGGAAGGTCTCTTTCTTACACATTGTTTCTTATGACTGATACAGATATAATGATATAATATTTATTCTCGAAAACTGTTAGAGATAAATCTATTGAACTTTATATCATTGAAATCAGCAAAAGCAGAGCTATCCAATGAGCTATTAATATATAGGGTGTCCTCGTTAAAAAATCGGACTTTGGTCAATATTTCAAAATGGGAGCGAAATAGGGAAAAACTGAGTACGCCACTGGATTGTGCTCAAAAAAGTATCCCACAGAAATAAAAAAAATTGATGAACAAAAAACTTATAGCTATTTTTCATAATAGGGGAAAATCGAAAATTGCCCTGTATTAATCAAAAATTAATCCCATGACACCTAAGTAAATTGTCCTCTATCTGGTCTGGAAGTATGTTTTTCCTGTCAAAACACTCCAAATTGCAGCACCCTGTACAGCTGTTCTTGGAACACCCCGTATCAACGTGTCGGAGCCTTTTTCTGAATAGGCCCCCATTTATTTGTTATCGAAGTTATTCCATTTTTGGCTGATACGCACTGTATACAGGGTGAATCTGAAAGTGAGGCTCTTTTTTCAACGGGATATATACATATCTCACCAAAATAAGTTGTTTGGCAAAAAATTGTTTAGGTATACAAAAAATTTAAGATAACGGAGTTACAGGTATTTCAAGGTCTAAAGAAGACTCCAGGGTCCTTATTCTCGAAACATGAGAACGAAGGTCCTATCTTCGTCGCCCTAGTCGCCCATACTCATATTTCCATAGCACTGACAAGGACCAGTTCAATCGTTCTCATGAGAACGCTGCTCCCCAGTTTCGAGAATAGGCATCCAACTATACAAGATTTTTTGTTTTTGTTTTTGTTTTGAAGAACTGGATGTACACCGTCGAAACGAAATAAAACAACAGTTGTGTATTTTGGTGTGAATTTAATAAAATTGGCTGAGCGCTTTCGGTCTTATTAGACCATCTTCAGAGCCGCCCTATAACACTATAACAAGAAAAGTACATATTTAATAGGTCTTTATAATAAAATTGGTTTTTAAGTACTTACTCGTCATAAAAATCGTGACTCAACATAGGACATTAAAAAACAAAATACTAAATAATAATACATGACAACGGAGACTTAATAGTATATTATTCAACGTGCGGGTAATGATGGCTATTACTCACGAAGAATGAAGTTTGCACTACGAGCCGCAGGCAAGTAGTGTAATCATCTGAGTGAGTAATAGCCATTACCCACGATTAGAATACTATACTTTTTCTATGATTAATAGATAATAGGCACGAGCTATGCGGTTTTTTATTTAATTTTCATAACAAAATTAATTGACAATTCTGACAAGTGGAGGACAAAGTGAGGTTAGGTTGGCACAACTTGTTTAAATCAGCTGTCAAAATAATCGATTGCAAGGTTGAAGTATGTTGTCAACTTTACCCCAGGGAAATTAGACCAAAACCAGATGTCAAATTTTTGACATAACGCTTCCTAAACAAATAACTAAAGTTTGTTTCGCCAGGGTTTGTACTTCCCACCAGCATTTACCTTCCTTGTTTAACAAATAAAAATTGACTGAAACAAATCAGTAACGTCAAAAACGTTCGTTGGTTCTTAAACCAGAAGTCATTAATTTTAATTTGTCAAAAAAATTGAATGTGTCATATGAATTAATCTACGACAACCCTTTTTTTTCAAGTTTCAAGGTCAAGTATGAACCCTGGTGAAACGGACCTTACCTAATTAATGATTGTCATTAATTGTCATTTCAAACCATGAATTCATTTTAATAAATCTTGACATTTTTTCAGGTTTTAATATCATTTTTTTCAATTTCAAAAATGTCCCAATGAAACCTATTGAGATTTTTGAGATATGATTTTTTTTTTTTGTATTATATAAAGCAAAATGAGCTCTAACCAATCAATGAAAAAAAAAGATGGCCTTCCCATTTAAAAAAAAGATCAATAACGTCATATCTTTGAGAGGATTTTTTTTCCAATATCTCTGTGTAACTTTTTCCTACACGTGTTCTTATACCTATTTCCAAAATTTCATCAAATTCCATCGAGCCGTTTTCTCAGAAAAATGCCAACACACATACATACATACATACATACATACATACATACATACATACACACACACATACATACATACATACACACAGACGGAAATGTGCCACCTTGCCAAAAAGGCTTAAAATGATCCAAAACGTCAAGATCTAATGAAATTTTGACATGGTCAAAATCGGGCTATCGCCATAGCTTCCTATCTAGGAAGCTAAAAAATCCATCTGCGGAATGAGGCCGAACAAGCTGAATTTTTTCAGAGACCTTCGCTTTAATGTTCTAATGAAGCACAAAAAAATCGAATATGCCTACCCTTGTGCGTCTTGAGATATCGAAGGTCAAAGGTCACGAAAATCGTTTTTTTTTGCGAAAATCTCGCTTCCAGTGCATCTGACGTCAAAGAACCCAAAACAAAACTGACGTAAAATTGTATTTTCTACAAAATTATTCTCATATATTTTTTTGTACCACCAACTGTTTTCGAAATATAGCGTGATAAAGCGGAAGCGCGCATTCTAAATAGGTGATGCTGTATTATACAGGGTGTCCCCGTTCAACTGGTCAAAAATGCTAGGGTATATAGAGTAACCATAGACAAGTAATTTGAGATGGGACACCAATGGTCGGAAGTGCGTGATTTCCAAAATACAGGGTGTTGAAATTTAAACAACCCCTCCTTTCATATCATCTGAAGGGCTGATGCTAGGCTGTTCAAATTTCCAGGGATTATTGATGTAAGTATGATATTTGAAAATTCGTATGATGCACCCCCATTTTCTACCTGGAACCATCCCAAAAAAAAAAAATACTTAAAATTTGAAAAAAAGCAATTTTTTTCTTTTCTTTGGGGTAGTTCTAGGTAGAAAATGGGGGTGCCTTATACGAATTTTTAAATATCATTCCTACATCAATAATCCCTGAAAATTTGAACAGCCTAGCATTAGCCCTCCAGATGATATGAAAGGGGGTTATTTAAATTTCAACACCCTGTATTTTGGAAACGACGCATATCCGACCATCGGTGTCCTATCTCAAATTACTTCTCTATGGTTCCTCTATACACCCTAGCATTTTTGACCAGTTGACCGGGGACACCCTGTATAATACAGTATCACCTATTTTGAATATGCGCTCCCCTTTATCACGCTATATTTCGAAAACGGTTGGTCGTATAATAGCTATTTATATAACAAGTACATAAAGTAAGGCTTTATTGTACGAATAATTTTATGGCCGAGCGAGCTTGCGAGCGAGGCTATTAAATAATGAGTCAATAAAGCCTGTTTATGTGAGCGTTATATACATGATTTTATGTACGATTGCGACTGGTTTTTGTTAAAAATTTTAAAAAATTTAATGAAAAGTAAAATTCGCGTAGGTATACCTATTACACCTTTGCAGGTTTTCAGGACCTGTTTCACCTTGGCAGGTTGTCAGGACCTGTTTCACCATGTCAGGTAGGCAATAAAGTAGCACTCTATTTTACTAGTAAAATAAAGTAGCACTTTATTTTACTAGTACAATAAAGTGCTACTTTATTGACGCAAAACTGTTCTATAAATAGCACTTTATTGGTTAATCGGACATAATAGCTATTTATATAACGAGTACATAAAGTAAGGCTTTATTGTACGAATAATTTTATGTCCGAGCGAGCTTGCGAGCGAGGCTATTAAATAATGAGTCAATAAAGCCTGTTTATGTAAGCGTTATATACATGATTTTATGTACGATTCCGACTGGTTTTTGTTAAAAATTAAAAAAATTGAATGAAAAAACTAAAATTCGCGTAGGTATACCTGTTTCACCTTGGCAGGTTGTCAGGACCTGTTTCACCTTGGCAGGTTGTCAAGACCTGTTTCACCATGTCAGATAGTCCAGGAGGCAATAAAGTAGCACTTTATTTTACTAGTAAAATAAAGAAGCACTTTATTTTACTAGTACAATAAAGTGCTACTTTATTGACGCAAAACTGTTCTATAAATCGCACTTTATTGGTCAATCGGACATAAAAAAATGTATATGAACAACTTTGTAGGAAATACTATTTTACGTAAGTTTTGTTTTGGGTTCTTCGACGTCAGATGCACTGGAAGCAAGATTTTCGCAATAAAACGATTTTCGTGACCTTTGACCTTCGATATCTCAAGATGCACAAGATTCGATTTTTTTGTGCTTCATTAGAACATCAAAACGAAGGTCTCTGCAAAAATTCAGCTTGTTCGGCCTCATTCCGCAGAGGAAGTCTAATTTCCCTGGGGTACTTGTCGAATTTTCTGAATGGCTCTTAAATAGTAAAGTAATGAGACCAGGATATTTTCATTGGTTGAAAACAATTGAGAAATGAAAAAAAAAACCCACTGTATGATTAATCATTCACATTGATCAATAGGAAATGGATGTTTATTATGCATATTATTCAGCACTCATAGAAAAATAATATTAAAACAAACTTTAAAATTCTTGTATATAAAACAAACAGACAGTACACAAAAGATGAACAGATAGTAATTTTTAAAAATGAGTGGTACGCTCTTAATGGAAGTACGTTGTCTTTTGGAATGCAACAAATATTACTTATCAATGTAAAAAACCCAGAACCATCATCGCATGTATTAATATGTAAAAAACACAGAAATTTTATATTATTTTCAAATATGATTGATAACTCCACTTTTTTGGGTATGGGCTATGGTTTGCTTGTTATTGATTAAAATGAACCCTAATGAATTTGTGCTATTAAAAGACAGTTTGATATTGTTTTGAGAACCGCTTAGTATTCTAGATATTTAATAGGAAAAAGGGCCCAGTTATGGAAGGGAAACAGATTTATTAGTTGAGGGATTTTGGGGTTGACTCTTGTAAGCTTGGATTGCTTCTCTTTTTGTTTTTATTTTGGCAATTTGTTCATCTACTATATTCGGGTCATAACCATTGTTAGAAGCAATTTGTTTAATGATGTTAGTTTCATTTTCTATGTCTTCAGGGGACATGGGGATATTGAATAGACGATTAATATAGCAGTTGAAAGATGTCATTTTGTGGGTAAGGGTAAGGTTGAAATGGTAAGGGAAGATGTGATCTGTTTGTATATGTTTGCGAAATATTTTGAAGGATCGACAGTTGTCCTTTTTTGTAATGGTGATGTCTAGAAAGTTGTTGCTGTTGTTGGTTTCCGATTCTGAAGTGAATAAAATGGATGGATGCAAATTGTTGAGAGAGTTCAAGACTTGCACAGGATCACAAGTAACTATTGCAAAACACTCGTCAACATACCTAAACCAAGTCAATATTTTGTTTGCATTAAGCAGTAAAGGGAAGGCATTTTTCTCTAATTTGTCCAGAAACAAGTCAGCTAAGAATGGTGAAAGTGGGTTACCCGTGGCAAGGCCTAATGTTTGGCTATAGAACTTGTTGTTAAAAATGAAAGTCTTGTGACAGGTAAAACTTAAGAAGCAAAATAATTTCTTCGATATCAAATGGGTCTATTTTATTTAATTGTAGAGCTTGTTCAACAATAGGTATTGTTTCAAGTCTTGGAATTGACGTGATAGATTACTAACGTCAAACGAAGTTAAAATGGAGTTTTCTGGAATATTAGTGTCTTTTAATCTTTGTATCAGATCTGTTAAATTTTTGATACAATACGTTAGTTTGTCTTTCAGATGGAAAGACAGTAGATTGTTAAGAAAAGTGGAGAGTTTAGAAACTGGGGTGTTAGTAAAACTCACAACCGAGCGAATAGGTATGCCATCTTTGTGAATTTTAGTTAATCCATACAGCCTAGGGATGCAAGGATTGCTCAAGGTAAGTTTTCTTTCGCCCCAAAACTGTTTGATTACGAATTCACATGTTTTAATCTGTGTTTTGATTTTATTGATGGACGAAGGGAGGGCATTGTTGGGCAGTTCAATAAAATTATTATCCTGTAAGAAGTTTTCTACTTTTTGGGTGTATGTGGGACGATCTAAAATAACTAAGCAATTGCCTTTACCAGCCTTTGAAAAAACAAGGTTACTGTCCTGAACTTTCTTTCTTAAACCAGTGAGGATTTTATTGGTTTTTGAAGGGTGAAAGGTATGAGTGTGTTTAGAAAGTTGTTGTTTAAGAATTTGGAATACCTGTGACTTTAATGTAAATTTTGTGCCATTATTGTTGGTAATAAAATCTATGATTGTGTCAATTTCTGTGGAATGGTTTTCTAGTTGTTTTTTATTTGTTGGAGCTTCCAAAGAAAACTTTAGAGCCATATTGAGTAGTGATAATTCATCATTTGAAAAAGAAATATTAGACAAATTCTTTAATCTCTCATGAAAGGGGTGATCAGACCATTTGTAGACCTTAGAAAAGCATTTGATGTTGTGAGCATTGACATATTATTGAAAAAGCTTTACCATTTAGGATTTAGAGGGATCATGTACAGTATTATTAAAACTTATTTAGTTGATAGAAAACAATATGTTAGGCTTAGCGGAGTAGATAGTGAGATATTGGGAAATGAGTGTGGAGTGCCGCAGGGATCAGTTTTGGGACCCTTGCCTTACTCACTATATGTTCTAAATCTAAAGTGTGCTAACCTCAAGGCTAGATATTTTACTTTTGCTGATGATACTGTCTTGGTATATGCGGGTGCAGAAGAGAGGGCATTGAATAACACAGTAAATGAGGATTTAAACTCTTGTCTTAAAAATAAATACTGACAAAACTAAATACATTCTTTTTAAACAAAAAAATAAACAAATTCACAATATACAAATAAAAATAAATAATTTAATTTTAGAAGAAGTACAGGGCATAAGATATCTGGGACTAATAATCGACAATAATCTCAACTGGAGTCAGCACATAAATCATATCTCAAAAAAAATTCTATCTTTGATACCAATAATATATAAATGCAGGAATTATCTCTCGAATAAAACCAAATACAACATATACAATGCCTTTATTCAATCACATTTTAGATATCAAATACCAGTTTGGGGAACATGTGGGACAACAAATTTTAACTCAGTCCAGATACTTCAAAACAAGATATTAAAAATTCTCTTCTGTTATAATTGGATGACCAGTACAGAAATATTGTATAAAGAACTAAAAAAAAAAAAAAATTTGTTATTGAGCTTATTTTGTGAAAGTTTTTTGTTCTTTATCAATGTCTGAAGCTTTTTATTAAGTTTTTGAAATTTAAGCTCATTGTGAAATAGAGCAAAATCGAAAATTGAGTTTAATTCATGCGATAACTGAACTGAAGGAATAATTTCACATATTTGATCATATACTAGCTTAAGCATTATGTTTAATCTATTTAATTTTGCGTAATGCCTACAAATTTCAGTCTTGATAATTTTCTTCTCCGTTAGTCTTTTAGTGTTGTGGGGAACATTGTTAGAAGTCTTACATTTAGCAAAGGTGGGAGTCACATCTTCGGCCAGACATCTGTGTAAGAAC
Organism: Ceutorhynchus assimilis; assembly: GCA_917834065.1. Classification (NCBI taxonomy): domain Eukaryota; kingdom Metazoa; phylum Arthropoda; class Insecta; order Coleoptera; family Curculionidae; genus Ceutorhynchus; species Ceutorhynchus assimilis. The sequence goes on from OU892279.1 coordinate 17,628,672, forward strand.
CACCCCCCCTTGCAGAGTCCATCATAACTGTTCACCTGGTTCACCATACCGTGATGTTAAATTTTGAAGAACAGGATGTACACCGTCGAAACGAAATAAAACAACAGTTATGTATTTCGGTGTTATAAAATCGACAGAGCCTCTTTGAACCCGCATTAAAGAGCACATCAATAGACCACGACACTCTGCGTTTCGCCACCACCTTAACTTCACGAAACATAATCTCTCCCCTTATGAAGACAGCAAAATAATTTTTCCACAGAGGTCAAACAACCCTTAATCCCTAGATTATAAAGAGGACCTTGAAATTGCCAGAGAAGTTAAAAACAACCCCACCCATTGCCTTAACATAAGGACCAATGAAACCAACCTCAGAAGTCCTACCTTCAAATTCTTTGCTGATACTTATAATAACTACCCATCCACTTCTACACAAACCTAGTCAATTTCAATTTAAAATTTCTTAGACAAACCCAGTCAATTATCAATTATATTTGAAAATAATATAAAATTTCTGTATTTTTTACGTATTAATACATGCGATGATGGTTCTGGGTTTTGTACATTGATAAATAATATTTGTTGCATTCCAAAAGACAACGCACTTCCATTAAGAGGGTAGGTACCATTAATTTTTAAAAATAACTATTTGTTCATTTTTTGTGTACTGTCTGTTTGTTTTATATACAAGAATTTTAAAGTGTGTTTTAATATTATTTAAGTCTCCGTTGTCATGTATTATTATTTAGTGTTTTGTTTTCTAATGTCCTATGTTGAGTCACGATTTCCATGACGAGTAAGTACTTAAAAACCAATTTTATTATAAAGACCTATTAAATATGTACTTTGCTTGTTATAGGGCGGCTCTGAAGATGGTCTAATAAGACCGAAAGCGCTCAGCCAATTTTAATAAATTTACACCGAAATACACAACTGTTGTTTCATTTATACAAGATTTTGTTAACATTTTCTCGAAAAAAGCCATATTTGTCCAGCATAATAAGTTTTATTTACGACTAATGTATAATGTGCGTATTATATTTGTGATTTTGGCAGTATAATGACATATGTTATTCCTCCAGGGATTAATGATGAGTAGCGGGATTAATGGTCATTATTCCACAAAAGTGTCAGTGTCAAACGTGTAGTGCTTGTGGATTTGGATTGAAAATTATGAGACGGATGAAATTTGTTCATTGCAAATCTCAAATAAATTAATTTGTCGTAAATAAAGTAGAGTATACTACTCGCAATAATGGCTATTATTCCCTCGGAATGTTACTCCCTCGCCGCTAACGCGGCTCAGTTCGTAATAATCCTCGGGAATAATAGCTATCATTATTGACTCGTGGTATAATCTACTATTATTCCATAATAGGTAATCTACAGTTGCATTATTTCATCAGAAACATCAAAGAATCAAAACTTCCTTTTTTCATTTTCAACCTAATAATTTTAATATCCTCGAAAATTTTTTTTTACCAAACAACTTATTTTGGAGCGATATATACCCTGTTTCAAAAAAGCCTCACTTTCAGATTCATCCTGTATAAAAATGTAGCTAGAGAGTTCGAAAATGACAATTACCAGGCAAAAATTGAATCACAATTAGAGATGGTCGAGTAAATTGTAGAATGCAAAGACATGAGCTAAGTCATTTGATGATTGGCAAAAAAAACACAGCCAATTATAAAAATTGGACATAATTAAAATTATACAGAAACATTGTCAAAAATATTGAAAAAAATCTGTAGTAGTATCAGGAAGTGAAAAACTAGATAAATATCTAGAGAAAAAACACACCAATAAAGAAAGTAAAATTTAAGAAGGGGTAGAGTTGGGAAAAGCAAAAAAGAAGTACCTACCTAAAAGAAACAAGAATAAAATTTTTAAAAATAACTAATTTATAAATAAACACCAAATTCACATCATAAGCCAAATAAAACCTAAAGATAAAAACCGCTTGGAAGGGTTTCGTCAGCCTTTAAAGGAGGCATGGATAATAACTGAACTTGATTCAATTTTCCAAAATTTTCTAATTGATGTTGATAAACCTTGACAGCTTAACTTCTAAGGTTCTGCAGATAAAAAGACTAATAGTTGAGTTAGAGACTTTTTTTTAATTTAACCCAATAAAAAAATATAAAATATGCTTTGGCTCATAGACAATCTATTTAACAAGACGCTGAACCGACACACTGGGAATTGCTCGAGAAAAATAATACAAAAACTCCGCTGCAAATTTGCCATAATTCTCAATTTAGAAAGCAGACAGTGCCCGCTAAAATACTGAACGGACACATTCCCTAGAAATCCGGACTAACTCCTCGAGTCTCACTTGGGAATTTTCGTGCCACTTCAAGAACATACGTGACCGAAATATTGATGGTTGTTCTTATTAAATAACCATTACTCGGTGTAATGCCCTGGCCCCATTCAAATATTAGCGGAGCGAAATTTATGAGCTTCGTGAATTTGGGAGCGGAATAAAAATGGCCTCGTTTCAGTTTTTTTTTCATGGGAGACAGAAAGAGAGGACGATTTGTTCAAGAAGTGCCACTAATTAATTTTAAAAAATCATCATGAAATAAGAGGGAAAATTTGTTGACAGTTCTAACAACCGATTTTAATTTTGTGTTTTTTTTTTTCATGTAACACAAGTTACCCAATCATTTCAACATTATACTGAAAACAGATCCCATGGGCTGTTTCTACTCTATCACGTTGCTGTCAGAAAATCAATGCTCAAAAACTTTATAACTGTCTCAAGGTAGTTGCTTATTATTGATGAATGCTCAAAAACTTTATGACTGTCTCAAGGTTGTTGCTTATAGGCAACAGACTTCCTTCTACGGTGTCAGTATCGTTTCAAGCAACAAACTTTCAAAATCTGTTGTTAACTTGTTTTTAGTACTGCTGAAAATACCCACAGAATCAATCTTGTTAAGCTTTATTAGCGACTCGAAACTTGATTTCACATTTAAAAATGTTACAAATATTTAACATACTTAGATCAGGCTACAGATTTGCCGAATAGTATTCTTGGCCAATTTTCATAAATCCTTTGCCCCCGTTCAAACTTATCGTCCACTTTACAGTTTTCATTCGCTTAAATTTTTATATTTTGCTTGCATATTGGAATTTAAAATTATGAGTTCATATGTCGAGCTTCTGCTGTTCCTGCAGAATCAGCGTCTACCCCCGGATTGCTAGTCTAGCTATATTCTCTATGGTTTGTCGCATTTTTGTCGGAGTTCATCCAGCTATATGTTTTGTGAGGGAAAGGCCCGTTATGTTATTATTCGGTACAAGTTGTATATTATAAACATAAAAATATGGCGTGTGTTCTAAACTAATCGAAACCAAGGGCGGTTTAAAGGGGGGGGTAGAGGGGGTAATTACCCCCCCCCCCCCCCCCAGACAAAGATTTTTTTTATACATTTATTAATTACAACAAAATTTCAACAAAAGACAAAAGACAAGTTTTACAAAGTAAAGGATTACAGCTATCGTATGAATATGATAGGCTCACCAGTACCTACGTACCTACCAAGGTTCTTAAAGTTCATAGGTTGTCTGGTAATGGGTAACTTGATGACGCATCTGGGATGCCTTATGCAAATTTGCATTATGTTGAGGCACCCCAGATGACGTCATGAAGTTATCAGGCAACCTACCTCTCTCAAACAACCTTGCGTACCTTCTACTTTACAGTGCTATGGTTGTTTGAAACGTCTGGTTTTGTGTACAGTATTGCGAACACCCTCTAGAATGTTAACAACAGATTTTCATAGGACCATGAATTAAATGTAAGTAACGTACGTCGTTTTTAAAATGACACTTTTCGTATGAGGAGCGCGGAGGTATTTTTTAAAAACGGTTGAGTTTTGGTATAGATAATTCCTAACAAAAAGTATGTAGGATTTTTAAAACGATAGAATGTACCTACTAAAATATAGGGTGTTCCATTTAAAAATAATAAAGTTCTGTCGCATACCACATTTACAGAGAACCCTGTATATTTAAAAATATTTTTAAGTAATGCACCTTAGAGAATCAAACAACTTTGCATTTTTATTTATTTTTTCTTGCATCACCCTGTAAGAAGATATCGTCCGGTATCGCACTAAGTGGACACCCTGTTTAACTATTTTGACGGCATCGGGATATATTTTTGCCCGAAGCGTGTTTTTTAAACCACTTTCGGGTTGGGATGGCAAAATAAAAAAATATATCGATATATCGAAACAACATATCGATACATTCGATATATCGAACGAAAAACATCGATATTTTGAATATATCGATAGATATTTTATTTTTATTTTTTTTCTACGATCGTGTGAAAAGTGATTTTTTTCTTCAGGCATTTTAGGTCATGAAACTATCACTTTTCCGCACTAGTTTGGAAAATGGAAAAGTAGAATAATTATGCAATGTTAGGTCACCCTGATACTTTCATGCCCTAAAATGCGTGCAGAAAACTACTATTCCGCACGATTGTAGAAAAATAACGTTGCCAATCATGCGGAAAGTCTCTTTTCCTCATTCAGTTGGTACGTACAGGGTATTTGATTATATTTGGCACTATACCTGCAGCCTTTACTATTTAAGATAGAAAAAAAATTTAAATATAAAACTTGACATTTTTTTTCTATATTTTCTTTTGACAGTATCAGAAAAAACAAAATCGCATCGGAAAATGGAGAAACGTAGGCAACTTCTACTTTTTTCAATGGAACACCCTGTATATTATGCGATAAAATTAAACATCTTTTCTTCCTGATTCCAAATATATATGTACTGATCATATTTGAGTGAATCGTTTTTGATATATCTTGGCTTAAATTTTAAATAAAATCCAAAGGAATTTTATGAAGATTTAAATGTCTTGACATTCCCATGAAATTTCTTTGCAAATTAAAGCTAAAATATTTCAAAAACGGCTCACTCAAATGTGCTAAATATATATATATTTGAAATCAGGAAGAAAAGATCTTTAATCTTATTGCATAATATACAGGGTGTTCCATTGAAAAAAGTAGAAGTTGCCTATGTTTCTCCATTTTCCGATGCGATTTTGTTTTTTCTGATACTGTCAAAAAAAAATATAGAAAAAAACTGTCAAGTTTTGTATTTAAATTTTTATTCTATCTTAAATAGTAAAGGCTGTAGGTATGGTGACAAATATAATCAAATACCCTGTACCCTGTCATTATTTATATTTTCCCACCTTCTTAAGTTTTTGTGTCACTGTGTATAAAAAAAAATTAAATAGGAAAGTTGTAGTGCTTGAAAAATAGTTCTCAGACAACATAGTTTATACAGGGTGTTGCAAAAAGTTTAAAAAACAAAAAAATATATTTTTTTAAATGGGACACCCTGTATATTATGACATTTCTGGATTCTGCGGAAAATTCTAGACACATTTCATGTATAATGTCATATACCTAACTTCAACTGTTTCGGAAATAATGACAGTAGAAAATTGACTTTTTTGCATCTTTGACAGACTGTAAAACCTAAACGGTTGATTTTACGGCAAAACCGATCATACATGCTTTTCCTATTTTTTTTATAAAATATCATTTGACACCAACTTTTTTAATCCATGATTGAAAATTCCAATTAAATTTAATCTCCGGTTAAATTCAAAGTTGGTGTCAAACGCTGGCTTATGAAAAGCTGTCGAGAAGAATGTAAAATCGGTTTTGCTATAAAATTAACAGGTAAGGTTTTACAGTCTATCAAAGTAGCAAAAGGGTCAATTTTCTACTGTCATTATTTCCGAAACAGTTCAAGATAGGTATATGACATTATACATGAAATAGTCTAGAATTTTCTGCAGAATCCAGAAATGTCACAATATACAGGGTGTCCCATTTGAAAAAATATATTTTTTTGTTTTTTAAACTTTTTGCAACACCCTGTATGAACAAAACTATGTTTTCTGAGAACTATTTTTCAAGCAATTCAACTTTCCTATTTAAATTTTTTTCATACACAGTGGCATGATATATCGAAAAGATTGTATCGATATTTTTTTCGATATATCGAATGTAAGATATCGATTAAAATATATCGATATATTTCAGTAATATATCGATATTTACAAAATATCGATATATTTTTGCCATCCCTACTTTCGGGAGCAAATTTGGGCGTGGCACCCCAAAAAAAAATGTCGCCTCCGGCGGTACGTATGTTGTGACACTTGATGATTTTCCATCCATTACCCCCCCCCAGAAAATCATGTATGGACCGCCACTGATCGAAACTGTTCTAGATTGACGCGCATTGCTTCAGTACATATCTTTTCTGTGAAGGAAAATTCCGCACCAGCTAGGAACACTATTTTTGTTATGTCAATTAAGAAAAAAATTAGAAAAACTTAATTTTAAAAGTACCTACATTAAGTTGAAACTGTGCGACCTGAAAATAGGAAAGATTTGCTAAACAAATACTCAACAATGACAGCAATCTCCCAAAAATGAAACTTTATTTTCTTGGATGTCAGAAAAAACACACTGTACACTGTACAATTTCACCGGTATAATATACAAATTATTTTATAATTAAAGTTATAAAGTTGAATGATAAATTTTAACTTATTTAAATGTATACATTCATATTAATTTTTTACAAAAATATATATCATACCATAAATGAAAAAACACAACAAAAAAACAAGAGAAATCGATAAACTCACTACAAGGTATGTTTTAAAAAAAGTTTATAATAATTTTTATTTAATTTCTAATTTATATTATAGGGGAATTAATAAAACAGTGTATGTGGGGGATCAAAATTTCTGACGTTGGCATGTCGCAATGTTGTCGCATCAACTTCAACTTTGACATACCATAAAGTTTGTCATTTTTCCAGGTTACATTTTTATTAATAAATTGATAAGAATAATTATAATACCATCGAGCTTTAAACTGCTAGAGGGATCAACAAGCATATTTGTTTTGTTCCATAATGAGGTAGCGGGGTCAGAGGGGTGATTCATCCGATAAACAAAACGAAAAAAGGCCCTGTTGCCGAATTTTTTCCTGTTCGAATAATAATCTCTATAATAATGAATATCGTCATCTATCGAAAAGTATCTATTTCAAATTTGTCTGCTTATAATAATATTAAAAATATACTTGCGACTTTTTAAGTCTATACTTAAAATAATTCTAAAACAACAATACCTTTTATCACGACTCAATTTGGTTTTAAATGGAACTACGTACCTACTTCTAAAGAAAGATTTTACAGTCTGGCAATAACGTAGTAATTGTTTTGTGTTCTCATGGTGTTCTCAACTTTCTTGTGAGAAATTAGCTGACTGCGTTCGAGAACCTGGTGTGTCGTATAAAAATCACACAGCTGCCGTTCGGAAAGGCGAAGTGTGGATTAAAAGCATATGGTTTTCGGCGTTCGGAAGGGTGTTTGACACCTATTGATCTGCGCACCGAATACTCTAGAGTGAAATTTAAGCTCTCATTTTGAAGATGCACTCCCTGAAATAATTTCCACACCAACAACCAGGTTTTCGAACGCAGCTCTCTGATACCCAAAACATAAACAGACTGGTTTATAAACATTCTATTTTCATAAGTGCGAGAAAGAGGGCCTAGTCTCATTCTGGAACCAAACAAATTCTATAGCACATTATTATCGTTATTAGTCTAGAGAGAGAGAGTGTTCAATGGTCGAAGTATAATACCAAAAAACAAAATTCCAAATAAATTATATCCCAACTATCAATTCCCGACTCGTTAGAAACTGACAACAAACCTCAAAATGTTAAAATCAATAACCAAAGATTTGCTGAAGGCAACTATTGGCAACATTACCCACGAGTGCCAGCCTAAATCCCATTTTATCGGCAGATTCGGTTATACGATCCGACACCATTCTGTCTCTTTTTAACTAGGGTTAAAAAAGAACAGAAAATGCTCTCTGAGCTTAAAACGAATTTTAATTTCTTGCAAACTGCAATTGGCAATGATTCCGATGTCATTGATGACCTGCAACCATTATTTTAATAATTTCACTATACAGGGTGTCCCACAATCAGCGTTACAGGCCATAACTTTCTTATTTTTAGAAATAAAAGTTTGAAAAAAAAAAATGACTAATGGTTAGTTAAGCTTTCTTCAAAAATATAAAAAAATCTTCTCCTGACAAAATCATCCCCTATTTACAACCCTTCACTTTTTTTTTTCAAATGTCACCCCTAATTTTTATTTTTATTTTTGAGAAGTTCATGAAATTGCAAATTCAATGGTGTATGAAAAGTTTGTTTTTCCATGTTTCGTTGGAAAAAAACATCAAAAATGAAAATAATAATAATGGGGTTCTATTTGAAAAAAAAGGCAAGAGTTGTTTTTAGGGGATGAGTTTGTTAGGGAAGATTTTTTAAATATTCTTGAAAAGGGGTTAATTTGCACACAATTAATTTTTTTTTTGTCATAATTTTATTTTTGTAGACAAAAATGTGATTGCCTGTATAAGACTAAGGGTGGGACACCCATTTTTTTCCCCCAAGAGACATGGAAAAACAAACTTTTTATACACCATACTTTGTAATTTCATAAGCTTCTCAAAAATAAAAAAAAATAATAGGGGTGCCATTTGAAAAAAAAAAGTCAAGGGTTGTAAATAGGGGATGATTTTTTCAAGGGATGATTTTTTTATATTTTTGAAGAGAGCTTAATTAGCCATTAATAATTTTTTTTGTTTCAAATTATTTTTTTTTGAAAATAAGAAAGTTATGGCCTGTAACGTTGATTGTGGGACACCCTGTATATTCATTTTTTATTTATTTTATATTATATTATAGCCCTGAAGAAGAAGCGAAAGGCTTCGAAAGCTAGGCATTTGTTAAAGAGTTAATAAATCTATATTGATACAATACTGACTGTTTCCCAATTATTCAAAACCAGATATCTAAATTTTAATATCAAATATAATTGTTAAATACCTATAGCGCTATTTGGTCAAATTATATTACTTTAAATAATTATATCACGGAAAATCTAGGAAGAATTCATGAATCTTCGGGGTTTTGGTTCTTTCTCAAACGTACCTGAATATTATACGCAATTAACTAAAAAAATGCCGAATCGGCCATTCACATTATACCTAAAGATAGATAAATGAACCAATATTTCAAAAAATAAAAAAGTATAAGAAAATGTATAGTTTGAAGCGTTTCTTTTTTTGTTTGATTTTTCACTGCGCTGCCTTAATCTCTAGCAAATCTGTCAGATTGTCTGTGTATCCAAAGTCCCCAAATTTTGCTTATTAAGCTCTGGACGAATTCAAAGCTGGATATATTTAGGTAAGACGTAGAGATCAATTCACGTAGGACTTGGGACGTCTATAGATAGTTCCAATGACAAAAATTCCCCTTTTTACAGATATTTTAACCCAAATGCACTCTCAAATAAGTCGCAACTCTCAGAAAATAGAACTTCATACCCAAGATCCTTTCTAACATAAAGAGCTACACCTCCTTCGCGTCCATACAACCTATCACTTCTTTGCAACATATAACCGTCCAATTTTACACAATCATCCGATATTTTTGAAGAAAGCCAGCTTTCTGTTACGCCAATAACATCAAAATTCCTATCCATAAGTGGTTTTAAATTCATCAAAATGAGAAACCAGGGATCTAACATTAATGTGAGAAACCAGAGAAAACATATTTATAGTATCACAGAAAAAACATTACTACAATATCTATAATTAACTCATATTATTGAGATTAACTAAGTAGGTCCTCTAAGATCGCCTTATTTTTAATGACAATCAAATCATCATTATCATTTTTTCGAGCCAAAATTTTTCCAGTCCTGTGCCATACATATTTAAAGTAATGATTTTTGAGTTATAACTTTACCCTTTTGAATGGTTGGTAAGTTTGTTGAGTTAGTTCTTCGTCCATAAAGATATAACCAGTTGACTTACCTAGACCCACAGCTCTACTTTTTATGTGACGCTTCTTCACGCGTGCATCAATGATCATCTTATTATTTTCCGAGTTTTCCACATTAAGTATAACCTTTGTACCGTTGCCCTCTGTAGGCATGTATTTATGTTACTGAAGACTGCCTCTGGCACGTTGGAGTCGATATAAGCAAAAATTTATTTGGTTTTGATCCAGGATGTTATGGTAATCCTTGATACCTAACCTACGCTGTACCTCTTGTCGAAGGAAATTGTTCTCCTTGGAGATTTCAGCAAAGTCTTTTGAGTAATCATGTTTGACATTACCTTAGACCTTGCTTTTTCCCCCTCATATTTTTCGTTCAGAAATTCCATTGATTTACACACCTCTCTAAGTTCACCCTGCAGCTCTCTTATCAGCATTTTGAGTTCTTCATCTTGACCGGGCTGGGAGGAAAGTGTAGGTCTACGGGAGGAACCATTAAAATATGTAGTGTCGGTGCATTGCGCATAACTCCATGGTGTTTTTTCCGCATGCATCACCCTTGCGTCAACCTCTGTTATGCCTCCGCACATTGTAAATACCTTTACAGGTACCACACTTTATGATTAAAAAAATATTAATTTTGAACTATAATAGCGAATTTAACCGATTTTCAGCACATCAATGAACATCACATCGACTCGACATCGATGCCAAATTGTTATATACATAAAAAATCACTTGTAGAGATTCTATTTTGCATTTTTCATATGAGAGACATTAGGCCAGGAAAGAGAGGTTGAACCTCGCAAACTCGACAAGAGTTCTGTTTAATTTTTTTTCTGGTAGGACAAGGGCTGCTTATTATGGATTTAACTTTTTCCAACAAAATTTCCCCTTAAAGGCGTTTTTCTTGGTTTTTCCGAAACTTACCGCTTCCGCTACGTGTTACAACAAAATACCTTCATAGTAAATTAAAGAAGACTTCACTAAATGCTCTACAATTTACCCAGCAACAGCATTTGTCTATATCCTATCCTTTAGACCAGGGTAATCATTGTCAGAATAACCTTCCTCAGTGAATGTTGTGAAAGCTAAGGATGTTATACATTATTTCAACATTTTTCTTATAATATAACAAATATTCATTTTTTTTCTTTTTGCAATATTCTCAAATAATTTTTGCATTCTTTGCTACAGTATTATGGCATCTCAATTCGTCTAGACTAAATAGACAGAGTCTTTGCCTAGAATTGATTCATGTTTATCAGATAGATACTAAAGCTATCTACTGTAGTATAACATACCCGGGTTCGTTCAGAGAGATTGAACGATGAGAATTTTTATTACCTTTTAAACAAAAAAACTTCTGAAAAATGGAATGTAAAACAAATAGGACCTACGTTATGGAAACTTACTCAATTTTACTTACTGGACATGCGCCCGACATAGCAAATATTTGGGAAATTTAAGGGAAGTTGTGATATGTAAATGAAACAAAAAATTTGTGAAACGTCTACTTTATTATTAAAGTAAATCGTACCGTTCTCGACCTGGAATTCTCGAGGGGAAAGAGAACGGCAGAGAAACCTTCGATCTAACATTCCTCAAAAATCGTAACATACAGTGTCATTTTAAATAATAATTGTGAGTCAATAATTCAATAATCAGGGTCAATAAAAGTTTAAATTAGGTACCGTCTTTGGTCTTTGTGCTAAAATTTTAATTACACACACAACATTCAATCAACACTACCTATATTCAATACTGAAGAGTTTTTTGTTAGTTAGCCAGTTTCCCAGCGGATACTGAGGTCCCATACGGAAAGCTACTCAGCTATAGTTGTTTTTGAGCCAATATCTCTAGATTGATTATTTCAATTTGTTAGGATATTCTCTCGTCAGGGTAGGAAAATGTTAGTAAATTCAACAAGGCCCTAATACACGCTCTAAAGCCACGAAATCAAAATCTCAGCACAAAAAGACAGCACATAATTTCTTAGGTTTTAATTTACTTCTTTATCTGTGTTATTTACAGTATGAAACGATTTTTGTTAAATACATGAACAATGCACATGTTATAAAAAATGTTATAAACAAACAAAAAAATACATAAAATTGAACAAAATAATAGGAACTTGCATAAATTGAACTCTCAAAAACAAAATAACATTTATTCCACTAACCTGTGAACGCTCCTTACACACACACCAATAACAAATTGGATTGAACAATCAATTTCAATGCAAAATAGAAATGAAAATTGAATAATGAATAATTACAGACATGCGTCTAAAGGAAAAAGTAACACCCCCAGCTTGTTTTCAAGTCTCTCTAATGCCTAATCGCCTTTTCTCTTGTATCCTCTTCGGTTTTCGGTACCTTCGTTTTCTGTGAGGGCGCATACATGGTTGCCACATTTACTTTTATTCAGTAAACTTTGTTTTTAAAAGTTAAGATTCAAAGAAATTAATAATATTTGAAATAGGTGGTTTTCCTCACTACTTATGTACAGGGTGGCCCAAATTCGAGCCTCATCATTGGAAACTCGGTAGCCGTAAGAGATACGGGGTCGGTTAAATTATGGCAAAGTTGTCCAATTTTATGACCAATAGAGTGCCGTTTTGAAAATAGAAAGATTCCGAATACTTCCGGAGATATTCGGAAAAAAACGAAATTTTGAAAAATCGTTTTTATTTTTTCCCGGGCTTATTTGAAAAGCAATTATTTCAAAATAAATGTCACTTCATCATTGTCACTTTTTCCCCTTTAGAAGATGGTGCTACTAAATTTAAAATTCGACGTTTCGTCTTCAGGCGGCCATCCTCAACTTACGTTTTTTAAATACGGACCTAGATTTTTTATTTGCGAATTTGTCATCTTTGGGCATCCTAAAACCGATACTTACTGTTTATAATTTTTCAATAACACAGTAAAAAAAGCAGGTCCGTATTTAGAAAAAAATAAATTGATGATGATTCCAGAGGAACGAAACGTTGGATTTCAAATTTAATACCGCCATCTTGTAGAGAAGAAAAAGTGCCAACGAGAATGTGAAATTAGTTTTTCAAAATCTTTTTAAATGGAATCAGGAAAAAATTTAAGAAAAACGAGAATTCCATGTTTTTTTCGTATAGTTTTCATTTTTTCCTGATTTTATTTAAAAAGATTGTGAAAACTAATTTTACATTTCTATTGTCACTTTTTCTTCTCTACAAGATGGCGGTATTAAATTTAAAATCCAACGTTTCGTTCCTCTGGAGTCATCATCAATTTATTTTTTTCAAATACGGACCTGCTTTTTTTACTGTGTTATTGAAACATTATAAACAGTATCGGTTTTAGGATGCCCAAAGATGACAAATTCGCAAATAAAAAATCCAGGTCCGTATTTAAAAAAAGGAAGTTGAGGATGGCCACCTGAAGACGGAACGTCGAATTTTAAATTTAGTAGCACCATCTTCTAAAGGGGAAAAAGTAACAATGATGAAGTGACATTTATTTTAAAATTGCTCTTCAAATAAGCCCAGGAAAAAATAAAAACGATTTTACAAAATTTCGGTTTTTTCCGAATATCTCCGGAAGTATTCGGAATCTTTCTATTTTCAAAACGGCACTCTATTGGTCATAAAATTGCGCAACTTTGCCATTATTTAACCGACCCCGTATCTCTTACGGTTACCGAGATCCCAATGATGAGGCTCGAACTTGGGCCACCCTGTACATTTAATTTTAAATTAAATAATGTAAATTAAAAGCTTCAACAGCATTTAATGCAGATAAAAGTACAAGTGTGGTTTTAACAATAGTTTAGGGTCAGACAGAGTATTCGCCTAAATAGGATATGTGCTTCTGGAATTTATATCATGAGCCTTATTTACATTTTTAATGACTAATTTACATTTACATTTTTGCAGAGTTCATTTAAATTCCCAAGTCTCCATATACGTTCCAACTACTCCCCTATTTATGCCGGTCACCCCTCACCTCACCCCCATTTTACCAACCTTTCTGTTTCAATCGCCTACTGACTGAATGGGTATGTTCATTTGTCGCCTCTTCGGTTTTCCCCCCCAATTTCATTTTAACCCTATACCTACTTTCATACTCTTTTAATTAGGTGAAACAGAAATTTGTTTCAAATAAATGTCACTTCCAAAATTACTAAAGTTTTATTGCAACATTGCAACACAGCATTGTTTCACGTGTTAAACTCTGCCGCGTAATTTTTTTCTGGACAAAATTTGAACAGTCCCAACAATGCGCTTTCCTAGACATGACTTTTACTGAAAAGCGTTGTTACAAAAATAATAGTTTTTTTGGTCCACAAAACACGATTGGAATAAATTTGTTCGCAATAGAAAACGGCTCGATTTTATAGAAATATTCAGAACAAAAAACATCTATTAGAGATTTTCTTCTAGTTACATAGTTAACAGTGCTAATGAAAATTTTTGAAAGATATAACTTAATTATATCAGAACGATAAGGGAACATTTAATATCTAGTGAAAACTGAGGCTAGTCTAAAATAGAAAATTATCGCGCGCCGAGCTAAATTAAAAGAGATTTATGTAACGGGGCGGAGGAATTTTCAGCCCATATTTAAACAGAAGTAGGTAACTAAATAAAATTTCCCAAGTAGAGCTACCGTTTTTCATGTCTCATAAATTAAAGATAACCCAGGCGGAGCAAACGACAAATAAAAAATTCCAGTCGCCCCGTTATTTATGGTGCATTTCTATGAAATATTCCTCCTAAGTGCTTTAATTCTTGCCCTCTTATTCTCGGCACGAATTGATGTAATTTTTAATTAATTTCATTTAATATGAGAAAGAAAAATGCCCAGAAAAAGGTTTCTTGTTATTTGATTTTTTTATGCACTTGTCAAGAGTCTCGGATATTTTATGATTCCTTGGCGACAAACTGTGAAAAAGGTCTTTAAAAAGATCTCTTGAGACATGACAATTAGGTAAGAAAGTTAGAAGACCGTTTTCTCACTAAAAATCCGCACTATACCCAGTGGGAGCACTTCACTAAAGTGGCTAGAGTCGATAGGTCACTGATCAAATGAAAATGTACTATTTTTACCGGTACTTTTCGCCCAAAACTCGAAAAAAATAACCGTCACTATGTAGCAGCCTGTGGTACGCTTACCTGATATCAACTGCTGGGCCCTACGCCGAGGGCTGCTATCCTGACTCTCGAGCGGCTTTGCCGGCTCAAGTACTCTATGCCATACTGGTATTCAAAATAAAATGGAATACAACTCGCGCGGATAACGCTCTAGCCCAAACTATTCAGATCTCTCTTTAGGGGTATACCTATTCCGGGTCATTGCATGCGGCTACCAGATACTTCGTTCAAAATTCCGCATATTATGTCATGTGCATTCAGTTTAAATGTCTTTCTGGGCAAGCTAATAATAATAATTGTTAATATGGGCACTTACAACAGGGTTGTTCTCGAGGAATTTTCGTGTGTCCCTGCAGCAACACTTAAATAGTTCCAAATAGTGCCACCTAATGAAAAGTGATGGGACTGGGAGAGGATTTTTTGACTTTTTACCCATTTCTTTTTATTACATCATTAAAAGGAGAAATATATAATAGTCGCTTTCGTTTTACACGCCGTTTTAGCTAACTTTGAGATTCTGACCTAAGTTGGCGTTCGTTTCATTATTTCTTAAATTTAGGTTGGTCAGATTTTTACCTCCCCCCTTGCCGATGATAAGGTTACCGCTAAACAACCTTGAGTTAAGATTTCGATCTAACCTCAAAAAGGGTGAAATTTCGATGTTTTTGACAGTTTTGGCTGTGGTTAAGAAACAATAATTAACAAATTAAGGATTAATAATGTGGTAGAATTCAAAATGCGCCTAAACATCTCAGTATTTCTAGTTGTGAAAACAAAATCAAACCGAGGAGGTTCTGTTATCTCTTTTCTTTGTCTTTTTTCTCAGGGAGTATTGGTAGTAGCGTTCTTTAAAAAAAATACTTAGGTGAAATTCTTAGCTAATAGTTAGGTAAGGAGGGTGGCAAAACGAAAGCAGCTAATATATTTCATATATTAAATTCACTATGATGACAAGATGACAAGTAACAGATCCACCACAATTCTCACAGGAGTCATAGGTCAGGACTGAGGTCACTAGCACAGAAAATAGAAATAAAATGAACAAAAAATACAATAGAATAGAAATTTTTAAAAAAAAATCCTGCTCCAGCTCCAGTCTTTCTCATCTTGAAAATTTGAAAAAGGATAATATCCAATACCTAATAAATGTGAATCGTGCCAAATTTTTCAAAGTGGTGCCACCGTGCATTTTGCGGGCGAAAAGTGCCACTTTTGACAGAATTGTGCCCTTTGAACAACACTGACTTACAACCTTATGGTATAAGTAGCAGTTGATTTGTATTTGTATACTTAACGCTTGACAATTTTTCAATTATAGGCACTATTTATTAATTATTATGTCTTGAATTTTGCCAATCTCAATGGTTTGTTGATATACCTGTCAAGATAAAACTTAACTTTCCTAATATTGCTTTCCCAAAGCTAATTCATAACAGCGGCACAAATATCATAAAACTTTTTAACTCTCTGCATTCTGCAATAATAGTTTTAGTTTTCACAGAAAAAGCGTCTCAAAAGTTTTATTTTATATCCCTTCTTAATGTCGGGTTCTTTTCAGTTTATGTCGTTGCATAATAAAAGAGTAAATTGCTCCGGCGACGTTTAATACAGTTTGTGAAACTTATCCGTCAAAAACTTGCAAAAATCCTTTTCGGGGCCCGAGCTTTTGTTACCTACTTCAATAAAAACCTAGTTTTTTTACTTGAAATTTTCAAACGAAACAATTTTTTGAAAGGAATTTTTTTGAAACATAAAAAAGGTCACTTGCGAAAACTAAAGTTGCGTTGGTGGTTGAAAGCTACTTTTTGAAGATACGTAATCATAGAGTTTATGTTACAGTTTGTCTAAGTGAACCAGTTTACTCCATTTGAATAAATTCACCTATTTTGATAGTCAACCTTGGTTTAACAAAAATTACTTATACACTGATCAAAACGAAAAAAGAGCCACTTTTGAATGTGTTAAGATTGGAAACCACTCTATATCCGAATTTCGGATTCTTCTCATAAATTTTAGGCTTTGCGCAGGCCTCAGAATCGTGACGGTACATTGTACGGTTTCCTGCTGTGTTGAAACAAAGCCTATGTGAGAGCAAATTTACATACTTGATAAATAGTTAATTAATTTTTATCGAATAAGCAAACGTCGAGGCGGTTAATCAAAAAAATGGGCAGAATTTTGCAAATTGTGATAAAAGCATGATATTTCGTACATATGATTTTTTTACAATTATAAGCGATTTGACCCGCATGACCCCCTTTTCGGACCCATAGGAAAAAGATGGCGCCCATTCGCAAAATGGCGGACCAAGAAATTATAATTTTAATTGTGGATCGATTTTATCAAAATTAGGGTAGTTTTCGAATAATTTTGGCTCAAAAAATACAACAGAACATGTTTTTTGTATTACAATATAATCTTAACTCAGAAAAGATTATTTTTTGAAAACAATCTTTATTTAAGCTTTCATACATTTTTCATTTTTATAATAATACATTTATTTCTCAAATCAGTGCTTGAACCTCTGACCTCGAGAAAAATTTACATAAACTATGCTAATTAACAGTGATGGACTTATTTCTACTTAAGTAATTCCTAAATGTAATTTGACTTCCTTTATAAATTTATTGTATTTGTTATGATTTCTAATATTTTCCGGTATTTTGTTGAAAGATTTCGATGCCTGTACAATTGGGTTCTTTATTCCTATATTTGTTTTAGAACTATTGCAATAGATATTATTTTTGGATTTAGTATCATGGCTATGTATTTTATTAGTTATTGCGATATCTATATTACATCTTTGGTATTTGTTTAGAACTTTATACATAAATTTCACTTGCTCTAATTGTAAAACTGTCTCCAAATTTGGTATTCTCAATTCTCTATATAATTTTTCGGTATTAGTCATCCAATAGTAACCATAAAGAATTTTTAATACCTTGTTTTGGAGTATTTGAACCGTGTTGAAATTTGTTACCCCACATGTTCCCCACACTGGCATTTGGTATCTAAAGTGTGATTGAAAGAAGGCATTGTATACATTGGATTTGGTTCTATTCGACAAATAATTTCTGCATTTGTATATTACTGGTATCATAGATAAAATTTTATTAGAGATATTGCTTATATGTTGGGTCCAGTTGAGGTTATTGTCGATTATTAATCCAAGGTATTTTATATCTTGAACTTTTTCCAGGATTAGGTTATTTATTTTTACTTGTATATCGTCAACTTGTTTATTTTTTTGTTTAAAAAGTATATATTTGGTTTCGTCAATGTTTATTTTCAATTTATTATAGTATAGCCAATTGAGATATAAATTCAAATTTTCATTCACCATGTTTTTCAATGCCTTCTCTTCATCACCCTCACACACCAAGACGGTGTCATCAGCAAATGTGAAATACCTAGCCCTGAGGTTTGCAAATTTGATATTTAGAACATAAAGCGAGTATAGCAAAGGTCCTAGCCCTGTGGAACTCCGTACTTATTGCTAAGTACCTCACTTTCTGCTCCGTTAAGCCTGACATACTGTCTTCTATCAGTTAAATAGGTTTCAATAATACTATGTAAAGTCCCCCTAAATCCCATATAATAAAGTTTTTTCAGTAATATATCTATGCTCACCACATCAAAGGCTTTTCGTAGGTCCACAAATACTGCTATAACCATTTTTTTATTGTCAAGTGCCTGAGATACATAATTTACAAAGTCTACTGTTGCACTAAGTGTGCTACTATTCCCGACGAATCCATACTGATACTCATCGGTGGCGATATATTTATCAATAAACAATGACATTCTAATTTTTATTACTTTTTCTACTATTTTTGAAAATACACTTATTACCGATATTGGTCTATAATTATTAAAATTTTCCCTACTACCTGCTTTAAATATTGGGCTTATTCTACTTACTTTTAATTCTTTTGGAAATACTCCATCTTTTACCCACATAACAGTGAAAGAACATTCATATTCTCAGAATATTCCCTCAAAGTCCTTTTTGGAATGTTCTTTTAGGAATGTTTAATGAATATCCTAAGAATGTTTCGATTGAAATATTCATTTTTGAACGTTCTATTCATGTACTAGGAATGTTGCTTCTATGCACCTACCTGAAAGATTGTGCTAAGAACCTACTTTATATAACATTATTTGAATATTGTCATACGAACATTATTATAATGTACCCTAAAAAATGTTCTTTCGGCTAATATCTCTATCAAGTATTAAGAATATACCTACCAAGTTGTGCTGAAAAGTTTATGTAGGTAGGTAACCATGATAAGAATATTTTCATATTGTTCACCTAATTATCTAAAGTACCTACTCAAAAATCTTAATTGAACAATTAAACAATAATGCTCTATCTAGAACCTACTAAGAATATTATAGGTATATTCTTTTTCTTCTGCTTTGTAGGACTTTCAAGAGAGGGAGCCACACGCTAATAAAGATCTACATCTTGCCTCGCGTTTGAATCACCTTGGAACCTGTTGCTCTCAGTTGGCGTGCTTCGACGAGAGCATAACAAGCTCGAAACCGGAGCTTTGGTTAAATACTTGTGTTTTCCAGGGAAATTTTCCAACAACTCTTTCACTGCCTTTATTATAAAAGGGCTGAAAGGAGCATTATTTGGAAGCGAAAATTAACATTCCAAGTATATACTTAGAATCAAACAAGAATGTTATGTCTAGAATGCATATTGAGAATGATATATGTAGATATATTCTAAGATAATATTTCAAGCATACTGGTATAATATTCTTTTGACTATAATGTCATAGAAACATTCTTTGAATGCGAGAATATACATTTCGAGCATATTTTAAGAATCAAACAGGAATATTCTTTTCAGGTTGTACTGAGAATCTCATAGGTATGTTCTAGGAATATCCTAATGGATTTCCCAGGAAGTTCTTGGGTATTGCAAACAGTATTTCTACAATCTTTTCTCAGAACATTCTCAGGACATTCGCAATGGTTTTGGCGAACATTCTAGGCACATTCCTCCTAAAAAAAGAACATTCTTAATACATTCTAAGAATACAATTTTGTTATGTGGGTAGAATTTTATTGACAAGATTTGTTATAATGGTTATAAGATCACCTTTAAGGTTAATTACATCCATTACTGTTACCCCGTCATGCCCTGGAGCTGAATTTCGCTTTAGATCCGATATGATTTTATCGATTTCCTGTTCATTAGTTGGTTCAACTTATATTGTATTTTCTTGAGCTTTGTGATTCAGTAATCCTATTTCGTCATTCAGCTCCCTGACAATTTCTTTCCCTATTTTCGAAAAATGAGTATTCAGGTGGTTCACAATATCATTTATATCCTCAACTGTACCTAGATGTCCTACCTGTAATTTATCAATGTGTGTTTCAGACTTTTTTTCTTTGAAAAAACTATTCACAAAATTCCATTGCTTTTTTACATTAGTCCCTGTTTGCTCCCATTTATTCCTGAAATATTGGTTTTTAAGAGTTTTTATTCTGTTATTAATTTTATTTTTTATTGTTTTAAAATCGTGTTCTAGTTTTTGATCATTTGGACTTTTTATTTTATTTTTATATATTTTATCACGTTCCTTCATCATCTTAATTATTTCTTCGTTTACCCACTCATTATTTTCTCGGATTTTAATTTTTTTAGTAAATTCTGTATCTTTTTTGCAGGTCATTATTAAATTTATTAGGTCATGAAATGTGTCAATATTCGTGTTGGTAATATTTTCCCGAAAAGTATGTTGAAATTTTTTATAATCTATTTTTTTAATTTCATGTATAATTTTCTTTTTGTAGATTTTTATATTTTCTTTAATTTTACATTGCAGAAATTTATGGTCTGAGAGATCAGTATGCTCTACACTGACTGAATCACACATTATATTAACTTTTTTATCTATTAGCACATGATCTATGATAGTTTTGGAGTGATTTGTAACCCGAGTTGCATCTTCATTTGTGATCGAATTAATTATTAAATAATTATTTATTGCTACTAAATCTTTATATTGGGATACGGTTTTGGCCTTAGTGTCTAATAAATTTATATTAAAGTCACCTAAAATAATATGTTTTTTTGGATGTTTACACAGCATTTATAAAAATTTGTTAGAGGATTTGAGGGAGGATTGTACATTGCACTTACTTTTAGATTGTTCTCGCCCACAGTAACACATATTCAATTTACTATTTCATCTTTACCCGATTTGTCTATTTCTTGCATCCTGATATTATCCCTCACATAGATGGACGCTCCACCCCCTCTTCCTTCCCTACACGAATGCGCTTCCCGATAATTATGAATTGTATAAATTGGTGCTTCTATATTATCTAGCCATGTTTCAACTAATACCAGTATCTCACAGTTTTGGTTTATGACAAAACACTGAAGCTCATCTAGTTTATTTCTTATACTTTGGATATTCATACAAGTAATACTGATATTATCTCGAGGCCCCTCTAGTGTTTTAGTTGCTCTATATTCTGCACTAATATAGTCTTACTATTTTGATCTTTTTTAAGCAGAATATTACCATTGTTGACCCAAGCAAATTCGTACGCTTGATCCTTTTTGTTCATTCTTGCCGCCTTAAATAGCTCTTGATTTGTTCTAGTCAATTTTAATTTTTTTTGAGGCATTAACTATAGCTATATTTAAACTATGTAAAAAAAAACAAAATGTAGGTATCAAAAACTGTTTTCCTATGAGCGGGCGGAAAGAGTAATTTTTCCGCACTAGTGTGGAATTTTTTTTTCGCGTCGTGTTTACCTACGATATGCATCATCAGCGATAAATTTACAATTGCTGAAAATAAATAAAAAATGTTGTTAATTGCCTAATATAGATTTATATATTTTTTTATTTTTGTATTTTTTATTGTCTGCTCGTAGGAAAAATTGTGCTCCTAACATTTGCGAAAAAAATGATACTTTCCGCACTTGTTAAGAAAATAACTATTTCATTAGCTTTTTTTTTAAATTAATCTATAGATAATTAATTTTTAGTTCGCTAAATTCCACATCCGTCCTGCACCCCTACCCCACACCAATCCTCTTCCCGCCGCCAATCACTCGGTACATTATACGTAGGTAGGTGTAGAAATACATTCTGTTGATAACATTTCTAAACAGAGGTCATAAAAATTTGAAATCCGATTATACTATAGAATGTGCACCTTACTCTTCTGACTTGAAAGTTCCAGACTTTTTTCTCTGGGGTTCTATCAAGGATATAATCCTTTGACAAATAGCCTGGAAGATCTAAAGCGAAACATTCGTAATGCATTGATACGATTCCTCAGGAAATGTTACATAATTCCTTCAACCATTTACTGATCCGAATCCATAAATGCGTGGAACAAAATGGCCAACATATACATCTCTTTTTACAGTTTTATCCAGATTATTACCTTTCTATCAGACAAAGATAATTTTGAAGCTTTAAGAATATGCTAATTGTATGTGCATCTCTTCAAGAGTGTCAAAGTCACGAATTTTGCTCATATTGAAAAACCATACAAATTCAAATACGTATAGCGCCTCCTATGCAGGGAACAACAGCGCCCTCGGTATGGAACCGAGGTCGACAAAAAAGGTACGAAAAACACTCGATTCGTATAGCCAAGTGACTGCGAAACACTCTCTCTCTTTTCGCCAAACACGAAACATGAACACAAATTTTTAATCCGTTTTCGCGCACAAGAAAGTCGAAGAATATCGCGAGCTCGCCGGTTACCGGTTTCGAAAATAAAAGCCGGTAGTGTTGTGCAACCGAAACAAAACCCGGGATCTCGGTATTAACAATTAACGTTGAACTAGAAGAACCCCAGAACCACAGGTAAGGCGCCTTTTATCATATTGTCTTTTGTATGGTTATTTTTTGCTACATATTCATTAGTTGCGCTTACAGTCCACGTAACACCGAAGGTGATTCTAAAATATCAACCATTACGCCAACATTTTCTGTTCCTACTAGCCAAATTTGAAGCTTTTTAGAATCAAAAATCATAATTAATATAATTATTAGCAAAAATCGCCATATAAAGCAAATTTTTTATGTGCAGGTTTGTGCGCCTAAACTGTCGCCATCCATTATTCTCTATTTTTGAGGAATTTCAAGGCCACTGAAACCGGCTGTAAAACTTATCGCTTAGGCACCTACCTATCAGTTATTAAAAATAAATTTATTTCATTTTCGCAAATAAACGGAAAAAAGAAATAGTTGTTTACTAAATAAAAAACTCAATTATTTCCGATAAGTTTAAGCATTGCAGTGCACAAATAGATACATTGGGGCTAATAATGAGATTGTAATGATTGTATTACTTATTTCAAAATTATTTTTCGCTATATTTAATTTTATAATTTTCGCTTTTCGACGATTTACAGGTTTTACAATACAGCCTGCAAATCCAGGTATTTACCTAATTCATAGGTATATACCCTATTTCATAGATTCTTTGCTTTGAAAAAGACTTTCTTAATTTTTTCAATTATTTTCTTGGCATTTCGATCAACATGCCGGAAACTGAGACGGCAAACGTTGCGCTCATCAAAAAATTAACTAAAAAACGTTACGTCTGTGCTAGCCGAATCACAGAAACGTACACGGTTGCACAAAAAGCCAAAACTAGTGACTCTCAAAAAGCACTGCTTAAAGTAAGGTTTGAGAATTTGGAAGAATCTTATTCTGATTTTCAAAAATATCATAATGAAATCATTGGTATAATTGATGATAAGGAATATGACCAGCAGGATGCTGTCAGAAAAGACGCAGATAGTTATTATTTTGGGTCAAAACAGGTTTACTTTGAATTATTTCCACCTAGTAGCACACCAGGTAGTATGTTTTAGCGCCAAATGAATCAAACCAGGCAAGCTACACCGCGAAGTTACCAAAATTAACTATTCCGAATTTTGATGGCAATTTACAAAATTGGACAACATTTTATGACATGTATAGATCCATGGTACATGATTTTACATTGCCCAACATTTCCAAATTTCAATATCTAATTTCATTATTAAAGGGTGAGCCCCTTAGTTTAATAAAGTCCATTCCTACTACGGATGCTAATTATGCAATAGCTTTTAAAACTCTCACAGATCGCTATCAGAATAAACGGCATTCAGCTACAAACTACTGGAATGCAATTAATAATACTTCCACTCAAAAAACAAATTCTTCCAAAGACTTAAGAAACCTACTAGATACTTTTAATGAAAATGTGGCCGCGCTCGAGGTGTTGGGATTTCCCACCAACCATTGGTGTTTTGTTCTTTTCAATATGCTGCTTACAAGGCTAGACTCAGCTACAAGAACGGCATTTGAAATAGAGCATAGCAAAATTGAGTTACCCACCTATCTACAGCTTACCAATTATCTCGAAAGTCATTGTAGGGCCCTCGAATCAGTCCAAATGAGTTCACCATGTCCAATAAATCTCAACAGGTCCCAAAAACCTCAAAACCCATATCACCAAAGTAATTTGAAGTCTGGTAACTATTCTGGTACGCCTAGACACTCAGGAGCTCAAAGTCTAGTAGCGAACACTGAATCAAATTTTCACGACTCTCAAATACGACAAAATAACCCGCAATCAATCCCAAATATCGCTAATATGGCTGCTCAGTCCTCATCTCATGATCCTGCTAGGTATAAATGTCGATTATGCCAGCAACCTTTTCATTCATTATCGCAATGCCCTCAACTTCTAGGTAAAACCCCGTCAGGGCGTCTAGCTTACGTTAAGCAAACCAACGCTTGCATCAATTGCTTAAGGTCTTCTCATAGGCTAAAAGATTGTCCATCCACCTTTAGTTGTCGGATATGTCATGTCAAACACCATACTTTGCTTCATTTTCCCAAAAACACTGGGCAAACCAGTCATCATGGTCAAACGCCTTCCTCATCGGGTACACCTGCCTCTATTGTCAGTCCATCGCAAATGGAAAGTCCCCATAGTGCACAACTACAGCAATCACTCAGTTGCGAGTGTGCAGCGATGGCTACCTCCATTCCTCAAACCACTGTCCTCCTTTCTACTACTAAGATTGAGGTGCTTGACTCGAGAGGCAATCAGATAATCAGAGCCGTTTTAGATTCAGCTAGTCAGACCAACGTCATAACCCAAAAGTGTCTCAATCGCCTTGGTTTATCCAGGAAAGAATGTCACATTCCGGTTGTCGGAATAAGTCAATCGACTTCCGACACTTGTGGCCTTACAAGTTGCACCATAAAGCCTATCGGCAAAACTGACCCTGTCTTTTCGTTGGAGGCATTGGTTCTATCCAAACTTTGTTCAGACATGCCTTCTGTTAAAATCAACACTCAAAGTTGGGGCCATATATCAAACCTGACACTGGGCGACGAGCACTTTTCTATTCCTGCTCCCGTAGACATGTTGTTGGGAGCAGATATCTACTCCCAAATTCTAAAATCAGGTCGGATTCCTGGACGTCAAGGGCAAGCATCAGCTTTTGAAACATGCTTTGGTTGGGTTTTACTAGGACAAACCTATATACAGCCCAGACCAATTTCACACAATGTGATCGATTCCTATTTAATTTCCCTGCATTCTACGCTTGAACAAAGTATATGCAAATTTTGGGACTTGGAAAATATACCCTCTAAGAGTTACCTATCTCCTGATGATCAGAAATGCGAATCAATTTACCAAAAGACTTTAACCCGAGATAAGACAGGAAGATTTGTAGTTTCGCTGCCCTTTCGCCATTTCGAACCCGATTTAGGGGACACTTATTTTCGCGCCTACAGATGCTTTCAATCCTTAGAATCCCGATTAGTCAAAAATCCAATTCTATATCGGCAGTATGCTGATTTCATGAATCAATACTTCTTACAAAACGGTCATATGAGCCTTATTAGGGCTCAAGAGTCTAAACCTAAATTAGTGAATTACCTCTCCCATCATGCTGTAGTCAAACCCGGAAAATCCACCACCAAATTTAGAGTAGTTTTCAATGCTTCGGCAAAGAGTTCCAAGGGCCTCAGTTTGAACGATGTGCTTTTGACTGGTCCAAAGCTTCAAAAGGATATCAACACGATACTTCTAAAGTTCCGATTTCATCCAATCGTTTTCATGGCAGTCATCAAACAAATGTACCTGCAAATAAACCTGACTCCAGAACATAGGGATTTCCAAAGACTCCTTTGGCGTTTCGATCCTAATCATCCAGTAAAAGAATATCGTCTCAATACAGTGACCTTTGGTGTAAGCTCCAGTCCTTTTCTCGCAATTCGTACACTTCAAGAGTTAGCCTCATTGGAAAAACACAAATACCCGGAAGCGGCGCAGGTACTTCTGGAGGATACTTTTGTTGACGATATTTGTTCAGGTACCTCGGACTTGAAGTCTGTATTATCTTTGCAGAAGGACATGATTGCTCTCTTGAAATGCGGTGGCTTTGAGCTAAGAAAATGGGCAAGCAATCATCCGCAACTACTATCATCTCTCTCCCCCGAAGAATGCCAAATTCCCGTGTCGTTCGACAGGGAGGAACCATTATCCATAAAAGTCCTAGGTTTACACTGGGACCCCTCCTCAGATAAAATGTTTTTCGCTTGTGAACCATCCGACAAGCCGTGCACCAAACGCAATATCTTGTCCGAGATTGCTAGAATTTTTGACCCTCTGGGATTTCTGTCGCCTGTCTCATTCTGCGCTAAACACTTAATGCAAAGGCTGTGGCTTTCTAAACCCGGCTGGGACGAGCCAGTCGAACAATCTATCCAAAACCGTTGGTCTCAAATTCAATCAGAACTTCCTGGTTTAGCTAAAATACTTTTTCCTAGATACATTTTTTCGCAAAATATTCTACGTTGCCAGCTACATGGATTCTCTGACGCCTCCGAGTTAGGCTACGCTGCTGCAGTCTATCTTCGCATAGAGTCGCCCGAGGGTGTCATTCAAACCTCTTTGATCATTGGCAAGGCTCGAGTAGCACCACTCAAATCGCAAAGTGTACCTAGATTGGAACTCCTAGGTGCCACTCTTCTATCCAACCTTCTTCAGTTTGTTATGGAGTCATACACTAAACTAACTATTATCGACGAAGTTTTCGCTTACACGGATTCCCAAGTTGTCTTGGCTTGGATTGCTAGCTCACCAAATCGATGGAAGAGCTTTGTAGCCAATCGGGTTAGCCACATCCAAGAAACGATCCCAAATGTCAAGTGGTATCACGTGTCCACTCACGAAAATCCCGCAGACTGTGCAAGCCGTGGCTTAACTCCTGCCGGTCTGGCAGATCATTCCTTATGGTTTCAAGGACCTCCCTGCTTCTTCAACCAAGTTCTTCATGGAATCGACAACCTTCAAATTCATGTGGTAATCAAATAGCCGCAATCGAAGAAAGGTGTCCCATTCTTTTAACGGCCCTGATTGAGGATCATATCCTCGATGCTCTATTAGACAAATATTCCTCTTTGTCTAAAATACAGAAAATCCTTTGTCAGTGCCTGAGAGTTTTTCACAATTATCGTCACAAATCGTCTCCGCTTACCGGAGCGATCTCCTCCTTTGAACTTCAAAACGCTTTGCTCCTTTTATCCAAAAGAGCTCAACAACGACGATTTTCAGGTCTCATTGCCCAAATTCGAAACAATGAGCTAGTTTCAAAGTCCTTTCGACCTCTTGCTCCTTTTCTTGACAAGGAGGGACTGGTCAGAGTGGGCGGACGGTTAAGACATGCCCATATGTCCTTTGAAGCCAAACATCCCGTTTTATTACCTCGCGACCATCCCTTTACTCGTCGCCTAATTGAACAAGTTCACCAAGACAATCTACATCCTGGTTTGAATACCGTCCAGAATTTGTTGCGTCAGCAATTCTGGATTTTATCTACCCGAAGAGCGATACAGTCTGTGCTTTCCCGCTGCATCAGATGTTTTCGTCTCAGACCAAAAGCGTATACTCCGTATAAGGGAGACCTACCCTCATTTCGAATCCCCCAACTTAAATGTTTTTCGCATGCCACTCTGGATTATGCTGGCCCCTTTAATATAGTCATGGGAAGATATCGAGGCGCCAAGGTTCTAAAAGCCTATATATGTGTCTTCGTGTGCTGTGCCACCCGGGCAGTGCACATTGAGCTTACTTCTGACTTGACCTCCGAGACATTTATTGGGGCATTCCGTCGCTTTATTTCTCGGCGTGGGCGGGTAACCCATTTCTACAGTGACAACGGAACGACGTTTGTGGGTGCCAATACTCAGCTGATAGAAATGTCCCAATTGGCTGCGGATCATCTTCAAATTCTCTGGCATTTCAATCCCCCAGCTGCTCCGCATTTCAATGGCTTGAGTGAGGCCGGCGTCAAAGCGGTAAAGACTCATCTGTATCGAGTGATCGGTGATCAGCGACTCACTTACGAAGAGCTAAACACTTTCCTTGCTCAAGTGGAAGCCGTCTTGAACTCCAGGCCTTTATGTGCCCAGAGCTCCGACCCAAACGACTTGCAGCCATTAACCCCGGGACATTTTCTGACCCAAGAACCTCTAAATTCTTGTCCCGACCCTGATTTGTCCCATCTCAAATTGAACACTTTGTCTCGGTGGCAATTAGTTCAACGATTGAACGCAGAATTTTGGAAACGCTGGAAGGATGAATATCTCCACACCTTGCAGCATCGCTCAAAATGGACTCAAAATCCTTCGAAAATAACTAGATCAACTAGTAATTATCAAACATGAAACAAAACCTCCCCTTCATTGGGCCCTTGGCCGAGTTGTTGAGCTACATCCCGGACCAGATGGGCATGTTCGGGTGGTCACCTTAAGGACCCAGCAAGGACTGTTTAAACGTCCTATTGTTAAGCTGTGTCCTTTGCCAATTGGTTAGATTCCAAACCTTACCAATGTATCTATGTTTGTGTCGTCGCGGGTCAGAATTCTTACGTCATTTATTTTAGTTTATTTTTATTTTATTTTTTTACTCAATTTTATTTTTTCACTTTGATTTTTGATTTTCAAAACGTTGGTTTTGAGTGGGCGGAAAATGTATGTGCATCTCTTCAAGAGTGTCAAAGTCACGAATTTTGCTCATATTGAAAAACCATACAAATTCAAATAGGTATAGCGCCTCCTATGCAGGGAACAACAGCGCCCTCGGTATGGAACCGAGGTCGACAAAAAAGGTACGAAAAACACTCGATTCGTACAGCCAAGCGACTGCGAAACACTCTCTCTCTTTTCGCCAAACACGAAACATGAACACACATTTTTAATCCGTTTTCGCGCACAAGAAAGTCGATGAATATCGCGAGCTCGCCGGTTACCGGTTTCGAAAATAAAAGCCGGTAGTGTTGTGCAACCGAAACAAAACCCGGGATCCCGGTATTAGCAATTAACGTTGAACTAGAAGAACCCCAGAACCACAGGTAAGGCGCCTTTTATCATATTGTCTTTTGTATGGTTATTTTTTGCTACATATTCATTAGTTGCGCTTACAGTCCACGTAACACCGAAGGTGATTCTAAAATATCAACCATTACGCCAACTGCTGTTTTTCAATATGGAAATTCCCCACTATTTCTAATAAGACACCCTGTATATCACAACGTCAAAATAAGAATCGTGCTCAAGGTATCCATGCACCAATAAACATCGTCCTTGAAGCCTAAAGTTTTAGCCGTAAAAAATTAAAATCGAAATCCTGGTACTATAGAATGTGCACCTTACTCTTCTGACTTGAAAGTTCCAGACTTTTTTCTCTGGGGTTATATCAAGGATATAATCCTTTGACAAATAGCCTGGAAGATCTAAAGCGAAACATTCGTAATGCATTGAAACGATTCCTCAGGAAATGTTACATAATTCCTTCAACCATTTACTGATCCGAATCCATAAATGCGTGGAACAAAACGGCCAACATATACATCTCTTTTTACAGTTTTATCCAGATTATTACCTTTTTATCAGACAAAGATAATTTCGAAGCTTTAAGAATATGCTAATAAAAAATGCGTTTGCAAAAATAACCAGGATTTCGATTTAATTTTTTTACGGCTGAAACTTTAAGTTTCAAGGACGATGTTTATTGGTACATAGATACCTTGAACATGACTCGTTTTTTTGACATTGTAATAAATGAAAATAGTGGAGAATTTTGATGCTGAAAAACTGCATTTTCTTTACTGGCCCGATATAAGTATCAAAAAATAAGCAACCAAACAAAAAAAAAAAAAACTTGAGGCCAAGAGCAGTCGAATAGCGCAAACCGCAGGTGGCTAGCATACTTGGTTCAAAAGATATGAGCATTTGAAATAGGTCACTCTCGGCTGGGACACCCTGTATTATTCAAATTTCAATCACTTAATTATATATTTTCTTACATTTTCGATCAAAAATTATGCGAAAACGACCCCAATTTTTCTAAAATCGATTCACAATTACCAATTTTAATCTCTTGATAGCCGCCATTTTGTAAATAGTCGCCATCTTGCTCCTATGGGTCCGACAAGGGGGTCATGCGGGTCAAATCGCTTATAATTGTGAAAAAATCATCTGTACCAAATTTCATGCTTTTATCACAATTTGCAAGATTATTCGACTAACCGCCCCGACTACTGGGAAAACATACAATAAAGGAAAAAGAAATTATATTAATTAGTGAAGTAGCTCCCTTTTCGTTTTGATCAGTGTATATTGTTAAATAAAAATACATATTTATATTAACTTGTAACTTCGGAAATAAAAATCAAATTAAAAAAAAAAAAGAATTGTAAACAGTACACAGAAGTAAAGAAAAACATTCGTTAAATTATTTTCCACTTTCCTGTTTTCTACACAAAAGTTAAAAGTTTTAATTCTCGTGGCGCATTTTAGCGTAACTTTTAATTAAAAATTAAACAAACGAGTTACGACTTCATGTTAGACTGTCAGATTACGTTTTTCTAGAAGCTTGAGCTTGATAAAACTTAATTGCGAACATAATTAAAATGTAAAAATGATATAGAACGCTCTTTGTTGTAGTAAAAAGTAAATGCTCATACCACCACCGCATTCTGGCAATAAATTTGCAGTAAAAAATTTGCAGTATAACAGGCAATGGTTTCGGATTCTCGAATGCTTATAAAAAACGACAATGCGTCATGATAATAAAATTATTTTTTTTGCGAATCGAACCAATAACATTCAGGATTTGGTAAAAGATTCTGTAACCCATGAATATAATTATAAGTGTTACATAAGTCAAAAAATGTAGAGCCTGTTCTAAAGCTTAAACAAAAAATAATTTGAAAAAAAGTTAAATACAAAAATTGTAGGTTTTGTACATGAATCTTACAATATTTTTTTAAAAGTATAAAATACCATAAAAATACCTTACCAGTTTGAAAAGATTAAAAAGTTCAACTATTCCTTTAATGATTTTATAAATAATATGTAAATGTGAATGAGCTATATTAACCAATTGCCACGCTATTTAATAATCAATTATTCATTTTTTATATGCTTTAATACGCTTACCACTTTCCACCATGGTTTTTTAAATACATTGGTGTAAAGTAAACATCAGGTTGCTATATCAGCATTAAATTATTATTTAAGCCAGCGCAGAAACGTTCATTTGTTTTCAAGCTTTTGCTGTAGCAACTTGATCCGCATATTTTCTTTCGTCACCTCTGTATTTCAATTAATAAAATAAATGTTTTTTTGAATACAAGTTTCCGAATCGCAAATATAATTGGCGCAGTCGGACGGATATTCAGAGTGCTTAATTAAGATTTTCGGATTTTTGATCTTTTGTAATTTCTAATTTTTGATTTACTGAAAAGACTCAAATTCAGATTTTTGTTCGTTTGCAATTCCAAAACGGTTTGATGAAAAGACTGAAATCATAGAGTATAAATAATTTTAAAGAAACGCAACCCATAAGACTGATTAATTAATTTTAATTTAACCTATTACACTGGTGAAAATGCCCAGAAAGAGTATGTGGTTACCGCCAAATCAAAATAAATAATTGATGCGGAAAATTTTCTTATGGCACGTCCTGATTCACAAACATGGACCGATATAAGAGAAGTTTTTAAAATCTAGTCACTAATTCGCCAACCGAATTAAGAACAATTTTAATGGTTCAAAATCCACAAAATGGGATGCAGTTACCAAATTTGAGTTAAATTACCAACTAGCTGAAAACCACATGAAATTTAGTAGAGGAATTCTCATCAATCATTCTACTGACCAAAATCAAAATTTTTCAAAATTTCGAAAATAAAAATACGCAATTTCGTTCACAGCAAACCTTCAACGAAAACCTTAATATACACAAAAAACTCCCTATGTAGCACAGAAACCACAGTTTACATCCCTATTAACATACAACCTAAAAAAGACTATGTACCAACAAAATTGCCTACTAGTTCAGGAACTTTTGACAAAAATTACAATAATGCCATTCGAAAAAATACTAATAAACAATTTTCGAAACCGACACCTATGTCCGGAGTTTCAGTGCAACCACGAGCACAAAATCAAATCAATACAGACCCAATAACTATTTCAAACCTGACTCAAATGCAGGACCTTCCAAATATACAATCGAAGAGATTGATAATATCTTTGAAATAGAATTACCTGACCCTGACGAAAATAACGAAAATTCAGAACAAGATCAAAATTATTATGGAGATACAAATTTTGAAGAAAATCAAGACGAAACTGAAGACGAAAATTTTCAGTTACCAGCCTTGAGTCAGCATTAACTTTAAATGCTTATCAGATCAACCAACTGCCTTTTATTCAAATAGACTATCCACCGTGTAATAGTATATTACATTACTAGTGTAAAAAGTGACAAATTTCACACGAGTGTTTTTTCGCGCGAGGCGGTAGCCGAGTGCGAAAATCACACGAGTGTATGAAAGACGCTTTCTCACAAGTGATGTACACCATTTTTCCTAGGACCAGAAACCAATTTACACCAATTTTCTCTTATTTTTTTTTTTTTTTTCATTTTCAACACACGTCCTGAAAGTACTTTCAATACACGTATTGAAAGTACATTGTGATGTCAAATGTTAATCACAAATAATGTCAACAGTATTTTCCACACGTTTGTACGGAAAGTACTTTAAGCACGCGTATTGAAAGTATTTTCAGCACGCGTGTGATATTTAGCACTTTCCAAAGAACCAACTAGTGCGGATTTTGTCATTTTCGTATGTGGTCGTAGGAAAATTATTAATTGACACAGGAAGTCATGCCTCTTTAATAAGACCTTCAATCGCAGAAGAATATTTTTCAAATTCTATAATTAATTCACGAAACAAATTAACAACTTGTATGGGTACAGGAAAAAACCCAAGGAAAAATCAATGTCTAATTTTACAAGAAAATAATATTCAAAATAACATCGAAATGATAATGTATAATTTCCATGACTATTTTGATGGAATTATTGGAATCAAAGCATTACAATAAAATAATTTAAATATAGATTTTTCTAATATGCTTCTTTCTAATAATAAAAAAAAAAACCTTTTCATTATAAAACAGATTTCGAGAATCGAAATTTTGAGATTCCAAGCAATTTAATTCAAGTAGGTTATTTCAACACGAATATAGCTGATGCCGTTGAAATTCTTACACCTCCGATAAAAAATGAAACACATTATATTCCCTCGACAATAACAACAGTCATGAACGAGATGGTAGCTTTAGAAGTACACAAATTAATGAATAGGCCCAAAATTAATGTCTCATATAACATAAATAAATTGGCGGAAATAAGTTTACCTTATGCTGATGGACAGTTTTTGAGACTTTTACTTACTATTACTTACTTTTAGCACTAGTGCTAAAAGTAATCACTTTTAACACCAGTGTAATAAAATAGCATTTTAGACCCTGAAAATGACACTTTCACTTCATGAACATGTGAAAAATTTTAAGTATTTGAGAGATTGGAGAAATCACAAGACAGTCGAATTCTTAGGACATGTAATCACGCCAAATGGAATAAAACCGAATCGAAAAAAAAAAAAAAAAAATAACGGCAATTAAAAAATTCCCAATACCAAAGACAGTGAAAGAAATAAAATCATTTTTAGGATTAGTAGGTTATTACCAAAAATTCATAAAGAATTTTGCCAAATTGACAAAACCAAGGACATCTTGTTTGAAAAAAGACAAAAAAAATAATACGCAATGCAGAATTTCTCAATAGCTTTGAAACTTATAAAAATATATTAACAAATGACAACATCCTGACTTCAAGAAACCTTTCTTATTGACAACCGATGCCTCAAACTATGCAATTGAAGCTGTTTTATCTCAAGGTCCTGTCGGAGCTGATCTTCCCATTGCATATGCATCTAGAACTTTAAACCCAGCGGAATGTAATTATTCGACGAATAAAAAAGAACTTTTAGCAATCGTATGATGGGCAACAAAATATTTTCGACCTTATCTTTTTGATAGAAAATTCACAATTTTATCAGATTACAAACCTCTACAATGGCTATTTAATGTTAAAGAACCGAGTTTAAACTCGTCCGATGGCGATTAAAATCATCCGAATTTGATTATGAGATCAAATACAAAAAAGGAACATTAAAATTGAATGCAGATACACTATCAAGAATTCCTGCAATACAACTTCATGCCATTCACAAATCAGAACCAGATGCCAGATTAACATCTGCAGATGAAGAATTTCACAGAAAATTAAGAGAAATGCTGAAAGATACACCCGTTATGTAATGATGAAATCATAGCAAAATACCTTACAGACTCTAAAGTATATTTTCCTGAACAAAGCGAGATAGCTAAACAAAAAGAGATAACAATGTCTGAATCATCCCAATAAACAAAAACAGCATCAGAAAGAGAACCGGAAGAGGAACCTAAGAAAGACCCAAAATAAAAATATTATCCAAACCAATAATACCTCCAAGAAAGGAAAAGAAGGAAATTTCCATAAATCCCATAGAAATAGCAGAATCTTGAAAAACTCAAAGAAGTAAAAGATAAATAATACCTTTGGATGACGAACAAACAGTTTCAGCCCTGTCTGAACATGACCAAACAATACATACTTCTATGGAAAATCAAATATTAGGAGCTCCATATACTTATTTATTTATTTATTTATTCATCAACAGGAAATTCCCAATTTTACAAAAAATAAGTCTAAGAATAAAATGTTGAAAAAAAACTCAAATACACAATATATAAAAGACAAACAGATTATAAAATACAACTACATTAACACCAATCATAAAAATAACAATAGAACATCAAATCACTAAAATATATAGGTTAGGTGCCTAATCTTAATCTATTGATTATTAAGCGCCGCCCTAAGGGAGTACAAGGAGGTGTTAAACAAGTCAATTCTCAATTCATTTGCATGAGACATCATTCTATTTATGGATGAGAATTGACCATAATTGGTGCGATGGTTTTCAATACTAAATGTATTCACAACTCTAAGTGATCTAGGAGGAGCATGAATTTGAACAAGTTGCAGGAGGTCACTACAATCTATATTGTTATTAAGTATTTTATAAATAAATACTTTATCAAAATTAATTCTCCTTTCATTCAAGGACTTCATATTCAGCATGTTCAGTAGATGATCATAAGTACATGTTTCAACATCAAGTCCCAATCTAGATCTAATGTGACACAAAAATTTGCGCTGCACTCTTTCTAGTCTATCTCTGTGACACTGATAGTATGGTGACCATACACAAGTATTATTCTCCAGTTGAGATCTAACTAAACACACATACAAAGTTTTGAGAGCAAATACATTTTTGAAATCTTTGGTATGTCTTTTTACAAAGCCTAACATTTTCAGAGCTTTATTACAAATATAATCAATATGATCCACAAACGTTAGTTTGTGGTCAAACACAACTCCCAGATCCTTAATTGTAGTTACACCAATATTTTGTACATAATACGAATTAAGTTTTGGACTTGATTTTCTACTAAACTGTTTACATTTACATTTACCTATGTTGAGGTGTATATTATTATTCTCGCACCATTTCTCAAAACGTTGAAGGTCTTCCTGCAGGAGTACTGATGCATCTGGTGAGTCAATCACCTTAAATAACTTTAAATCATCTGCGTACAATAAAACATTACTATGATGGAAACAGTCAATAATATCATTTATGAAAATATTAAAAAGTAATGGGGCAAGATGACCCCCTTGTGGAACTCCTGATGTTACACTATAATCATCAGATAAAGAAGTTCCAATTTTTACCCTTTGCTTACGACCTATCAAATATGATTCAAGCCATTTCAACAATATACCATTCACACCATAACCAGAAAGCTTCTGCAACAAAATACCAAAATCAACCCTGTCAAAAGCCTTTTCAAAATCCGTATAAATGGAGTCAACTGCAAATCCATTCTCAAGCGCTTTAGAAATTACTTGTTCATATAATAGTAAATTTGTTGTGATTGATCTGCCCTTTGAAAAGCCATGCTGTTTGACAGAGATAATATTTTGGAAACACACAGAAAGAAATTCATTGACAATACATTCAAAAATTTTGGGGAAATGTGACATTATAGTTATTGGCCGATAGTTAGTGACCTCATTTCTTGAACCATTGTTTTTATAAATTGGACAAACAAATGACATTTCCCATACATTGGGAAATATACCCAATGACAGAGATTTATTGTATATCAGCCAAAGAGGCCTCGATAATGCAAAAGCACCGTTTTTTATAAATATGGGGGCAATATCATCAGGGCCAGGGCACTTTTTTATATCTATATTTGACAAATGGTCCAATATCTGCTATTTGCACCGCTGCAACTTAAGGTCAGCCTTAGTCTTAAGTGGAACTTAAACTACGATTTTGCTTTGCACCGCTGTTTAGGGTCCACCTCAAGTCTAGTTAAGTTAAGCCCCAGATTTTCTCCGCTTAGTTGGATTCTAACCTCATTTTTGGGTTTTGTTTTCTTTTTTTGACAGAATTCTAGTTGACTTTGATTATCGATGATTTTGTATTTGTAATATCCAAGGTTCCAAGAGCCTTTTCTCCGAAGACTGCATGTTTAAAGCAAAAAAATATATATATATGTTTATTTTCATAGCAAAAACAAGTTTTCCGAAGTTTTTTTTATGGTTGTTGCTGTTATTTAGTTATTTGTTAATGCTTTTATTTTTGTGCGTCGGGTAATTTCTACAGAATTTTGCACAAGAATGCCAAAAATATATTCAAAATAATATCCACGTGATATAACTTATGAAAGAAAAGACGAAATTAACGAAAATATTTATATTTTAATCGCAAAGATAGGTTAACGGATAAATTCCTTGCTTGAAATAGATACCTCCACCTTTATTTCTGCCTTGAAATACGCATTTTTGCGCTGTTGCCAATAGCTTTCAATTCTTAGCTAAGATTTGGGTCGGTGCAAAGCAACTCAACCTAAAGGTTCACCTTAAGCTTAGCCTCTACCTAACTTAATTTGTTTTTAAGGAACACCGGTGCAAATAGCTGTATATCACTTATCTTAATGAAGTAATATTGACAAGCTCTCCGTTTTTATTTATTTTTGGTTTTCCATAAGCCGATGAGAAAAAATGAGAAAACAGACCGACAGTGCCTTCCACACTCTCACTTACTTGACCGTTATAATTAAGACAGATAGGAATGCCATTATCTGTTCGATACATACGTACATGCTGCCAGACTGATTGTGGGTCTGTGGTTATTTTATTCTCAGTTTCACTCATGTAACTGTTATAACACGACTTTGCCTGCCTTTTACACAAATCCCTGAGACTGCAAAAAGCATAATAATCATTAACATCTCCAGTCTGTTTATATTTTTTGTGAGCCAATTCTACTATACTACAATACTAAGAAACATGTAAATATATTATTTGGAAATCAAATTGTATATAGATATTCCAATAATAACACAATTAGGAAAGAGATAATCAAACTATTTGGTAATAAAAAGAGAATAATATTCTTCTTACCAAATAATCCAATATCACAAATTACTAATTTAGTAAAGGAATACATGCCACGTGGTATCTATTGCCTTCATTTTCTAAATAAATCTTTAGAACATATTGTGATACGAGCATTATAAGAATCGTTCAATTCGAATTCATTTACCTTGTACATCTCGAA
The DNA here is from genome assembly GCA_917834065.1 of Ceutorhynchus assimilis. Taxonomy (NCBI): domain Eukaryota; kingdom Metazoa; phylum Arthropoda; class Insecta; order Coleoptera; family Curculionidae; genus Ceutorhynchus; species Ceutorhynchus assimilis. The sequence continues at coordinate 17,666,903 of OU892279.1, forward strand.
CTCTTTCTTACAAGGCATCATAGAAGTTGAGAAAATTCAGCAATATCATGAGACTACAACCTCTCATAGCGGAATCACTGAAAATGTTGCAGCCTTAAAGAAACGATTCTATTGGCCCAATATCGAGAAAGACCTACAGAAATATGTCAAAGCATGCGAGACATGCAATAAAACCAAGTATGAACGACAACCATACAAAATCATATTTAAACCAACACCTACTGGTACGAAACCCTTTGAACATATTTATATTGACAAATATATGATCAATAACCAGAAATGTCTGACCATTATTGATAGCTTTTCAAAATTTGGTCAAGTCTCTCCTGTAAATACCAAAACAGCTGTAGAGATAACATCACTGTTATTGAAATATTTTAGTGATCACGGAATACCTCAAAAAACTACATCAGATAATGGAGCAGAGCTCAAAAATGCTACAATGACAGATCTTTGTACATTATACAAAATTGAGTTTCATTACACAACTCCAAGAAATCCGAACTCGAATAGTCCAACTGAAAGATTCCATTCGACACTACGTGAAAGTTTAAAACTCCAAAATCCGAATAAAAGTATTATTGATCTAATGACAATTGGTATTTGAATTATAACAACAGTACTCTTAGTATATAAGTACAATGATTCACACCCCTTTTCAAGTGAAAAAAGGAAATTTGAATTATGCCATACCAATTAAACAAACAGAAAATAAACTAACAACTGACTTTATAACAAGTTTGGCAAAATCGCTTGCAAATTTGAATAAAGAAATTCAAGAAAAATTGTTAGCGAAACAAACAAAGTCTTTAGAATCACGCAATAAAAATCGTCAACCCGAACCAAAATTACAAGATCCCATTTTCGTAAAACAATTTAATAGAGACAAGATAAGTCCGCGTTATGATAGCAAAACACAGAATCGCTTTGGTAAACAAAATGTTAAACGACAATAATTTATTTCAGGCACTCCGAGATGAATCCTTTAGTAAGTATTCCTTACTCTCGTTGGAGTCACCCAAGCGTATATACATTGATGACAGTAGAAAATCCTATCTTACCAATCTCCTTAGGAACTACTTACGTAACAACTCAACATAACACGGCCTATTATCACATTAACACGACAATTATCATACAAGGTATTCATAAACTAGAAATAATAATGAAATTATCTGAGACACTAAATGAAACAACATGGTCAAACCAATTTGTTACACTGTTTCAAACAAATATCGAAACCAGTTATTCTCAAATTAAGATCATGAAACAAGTCATCAAAACCTATCAAGACTGAAAACGAAACATAAGAGGTCTATTAAATTTCATGGGCACAGCACAAAAATGGCTCTATGGAACCCTAGATGCTGAAGACGGCGCAAGATATGATTCTTATGTCCAGACACTTAATGATAATCAAAAGACTCTCAATGGAGATCTAAAAATACAAGCTCAAGTATTGGAACAAGTTACAAAAACATTCCACGATCAATTTATAACTATTGAATCTAACTAAAAGGAAAATTACAAAATGTATCCTTGGAAAACCAATATTTCCGTTCAATGTTAACCTTTAATTTAATCGTGATCATTTAATTTTTTTAACCATTAATTTAATATTGAATAATATCAATATCCAAAGTAATAAAATAAAGAATCTAATTGATCATGTGCAATTAGCAATAAATTTTGCACAATTGGGAATAGTCCATTATACTATTTTTTCTCCAAACGTCACAAAAACGTCACTTTCTTAACACCTGTCAAGATGTCAGAAATTTAATTTCTATGCTGCTAGGCAAATCCAGCAGGTTAACACCTGTCGAGGTAGTAGACATTTTATTTCTATGCTGCTAGGTAACCGCAGCGGCAGTAGAAGTACTTTTAGTGCCGCTGGAGCAGCAGCAAAAGTACTTTTAGTGCCGCTCGTACTTTTACTGCTGCTCTACGAATCAGTTACCCCCGAGCTTATCCCATTCGTTTGGAGAAAAAATAGCCTGTTGCATACGGAGTAGAAGCACTTTTTTGTGCTTCAGAAGTATTGCAAGCCTCACTACGTTCGGCTCGCAAACCTATTGCTTCAGCACAAAAAAGTAAAGCTTCTACTTCTAATACAACAATATACTATTACAGCATAATGAATTAAATCAAATATTAAAAAATATACCTAACAAAGTCAAAAAATACCTTTTGATAATAAAATCACGTATCACAAGACAATGAAAACTCAAGTAAAAATCCAAAATGAGTTAATTAATTTGTTATACACACACCATTAGGAATAAGTACCCTTACCTTTTACTTATTACGGACATTTACTGCAATACTTTATGGAAATGCCCAAAAGTGGAAAATGTTTAACTTTGTAACCAAGAAGAACTCAAGCAAGAAGAATCATTTGTCTATGACCTGATTACTAACGTACCACAACAATGTCCTTTCAATAAAGTGAAATATGAGAAACCAACAGTGAGACAACTCCCGAACGCACAACTATTAGTCATTCCTAAGAAAAGCCTGACGATAGTTATCCAATGTGACAAGACAAGCCATATGGAAATTAAAACCAATCCAACGCTATTTTCTTTTGAAAAATGCTTTGTAAAAATACAAAATCAAACATTTTAAAATACCAGCGAGAACCAGAGAATGAAATAACATTGGAACTTCAAGAAATCAACCAAGAAGACCTAGAAGAAGCCTTCAAGACGACGAGACAAATAGGAGTTCACAACCTCAAAGAATTGTCCTTTGAAAACTCTTATTTAAATAAATATTTAATCACAGGTTTATTTTATCCATAATTTTATTGTTTTACTGTTTTAGGAAGTTTAAAATTCCAGAAAAAGGTTGTGCAAATGTGCAAATTGAATTGTCTGATTTGAATAAACAACAATCCACGTTTGCAACATCTTGAGGGAGGAGTTATATTAACCAATTGCCACGCTATTCAATAATCAATTATCCATTTTTCATATGCTTTAATATGCTTACCCCTTTCCACCATGGTTTTTCAAATACATTATTGTAAAGTAAACATCAAGTTGCTATATCGGCATTAAATTATTATTTAAACCAGCGCAGTCCCATAAGAAACGATCATTTGTTCTAAAGCTTTTGCTGTCGCAACTTGATCCACATATTTTCTTTTGTCACCTCTGTATTTTGATTAATAAAATAAATGTTTTTTAAATTAAAAGTTTCTGAATCGAAAATATAATTGATGTTTGATTCTATGTCTCTCTACGTAACGTAATTTTGTCTTAGCTCCAGGTTATATTAATTGTTGTGACTGCTTATGTACTAATTTCATCCCAAATACTTGATGTTTTCATTATTATTTTTTTATTATTACTATTATTTTTACATTATGATTCCATGTTGTGACAAAGCCACTTTTATATTGTAAATCTATCAATCTATGGTGAATAAAATGAAATAGAAATGAGATAATGAGAGTTTTGAGGTTCACTCAAAACCACGCATTTTATATGTCTTAACCCGGAGACGTTGATCCATAATTAAACTCGTATGCTTCGCGAAACACCGGAAATCATCTCCCTTTCAATATTAAACAAGGATAATTGAGTTTATAATGAACAAAAAAAACATAACAACAGTTAAACAACGGCAGCTGGTCGAATCTTATTAGGGCTGTAACACAAAGCCTCATCAAAGACTCAGCGATCCTGAAAGATAACAAATTATACGCTTTGAACGTTGTCTGGGTAAAAAACGAACGAGATAAACGGTAGCGACGTGTAAAAGCTGGCAATTTTGATTCCAATATTGCAACGAATTGACCAATAACAGTTTTGCTATAATCAGGATATGAGAAAGTCTAGAAACGTCTAGCCAGTAATATCTTTTTTTGAAACTACAAATTGAAAATTTTAATTGGACATTTTCTTTCACTTTTTACAGAATCAACTACCGAACTTATCGATGGAAAATACGGCGACGTATCCGCTCAGCTTATCTACGGCACCTTTACTTCACCTCCAAACAGTATATCTGGAAGTGCAGTGTGTGCTTTCAGTCTCCAAGACATTACCGACACTTTCGAGGGTAATTTCAAAGAACAAGCAGCTCTTAATACCAACTGGCTACCGGTAGTTAGCAATAAAGTACCAGATCCACGTCCAGGGCAGTGCCACAACGACAGCAGGACTTTGCCAGATTTGACATTGAATTTTATTAAGACGCACTCGCTTATGGATGAGAGTGTACCGAGCTTTTTTGGTCAGCCTATTGTTATCAGGACTAGTTTTCAGTAAGTACCCAATAGGCGCCAGTTATTTTGTTGAAATCCAGATGATCGGAAATAATATTTTCCTACATAGTTGGCATAATTTTTTTCAAATAATGTTAAAAGTATACGGAGGTTATGATGTTTCCATGTTGAATTTTATCTGGGTAAAAAGCTCTAGAATTATGCTTTTTGAACTTGGTTCTAAATTTAAAATCCGATGGTAGATATCCCCAAGGATTAAATGTTGCAATCTAACTAAAAAAAAAACGGAAAATAAATAGGTACTGAAAAAAAAAACAAATCAAGATTGATTTATTCTATAATTCTATCCATTTTACTAGTCGTGTTGTGATATGCAAGAAAGCTACAATGGCTTTTTCTCGAGTAATATTACAAACCAGTTTTAACCCTTTCTAGGAGTGTTGCGGTGAGGCAAAATATGGAATTAACGCTTTTGTTATGTTTGATGCTAGAACATTATTATTATTGTCTTGTCTTAATATGGAAGTATACCTATATGGGATAAGAGCCTTATGGTCCGTTTCAAAATCAATAATTTTGCTTTATATAATTGATTTCCTAGTAACTACTCGCTTATAAGGAGCTTGATAGTCAGTCAAATTTTACCTCAGTTGGCACTGTAGAAAAAACTTGAAGAGCAATAGTACCAAACCCAGTTTTCAGTTTGCCGCAGAAACAACACCATGTAGTTCCATTTTCGCTTTCCACATATATATCACTGCAATTTCTTACGTCTTGAAAAGGCCTAGTTTCAGTACCTACCTACCCTTCTCCATATACTAATGGCATTTCTGAAGCAAATGGGGAAAAGCGCAGCAAAGTAGAAGTGAACAGTGAACATCCTTGATGAGCTTTCTGCTAACCATTGTGTATCCAAACAATCGCCGTTAGCCATTGACCTTATTATCTCCATTTATGATAGGTTAGTACTTTCTGCAGTGAATGATTTAGGATATCGAGCAAATACTCACCAAATTAAATTTAGTGGTCCATCATTTTTGAAAATCTTGGTTGCAACTTATCGCCGATTTTTAAGAGCAGAGAGTGAAAATCCCTGTCTTTTTAGACCATTGAGTCAAGAAATTTGAGTTTATCTCATAAAACTATTTCTGAGAATAGTTAATTCCGTGTAACGTAACGGAGAAATAACTATTTCCGAGTTACGTAACGCAGAAATAACGTTGATAAAATAAAAAAAATATGCAGAAATAGTTAATTCCGTGTTACGTAACGGAGAAATACCTATTTCTGAGTTATGTAACGCAGAAATAACTTATAATATAAAAAATAAAAAAATATATATATATATACGTGTCCCTTCTACGCCTTCGTATTTTCGCATTAAAAACTCCTATAACGAGTGGACTTTGTTTTGTTCTCGTGCAGACACTGTGTTACCTCTTCATAAAGTTTCTCTACCTCTTGGTCCTCGTGGTCGGTTGTTGGTGCGTAAATTTGGATGACTTTGATTGTTACATTATTGTTGATTTTCAATGTTATGTATATTACCTTGTCAGATTTGCTCTTGAGTATTTGTATGTATGGGACCATTCGTTTGTGTATCAGGATTCCAACTCCTCCATTATTGCTCATCACTTTTGTAGAATAGGACGTGATTTGATTTTAGCCTTAGACATTCTTCTTCTTTTCTTCTGACTTCAGTCCTACTTTGTCCCAATTTATTCTACAGAGTTCGTGATTAGTTCCTCTAACATTTCTCCATTTTTCAAGGTCCTTCCATTGTATGTTCCGATATATAGCTGGCAGCCTGGTCCACTCCAGGGATTCTTAGCAACCTCTCTTCGGTCGTTGGTCTGTCCGCTGCCTTGGTCAGGGCTAACCGAACTGCTGGAGACTGAGGGCTCTTTCCTTTGTCTTTCTGTCATTTTAGAGGAGTTTTGCTATGAAACAACACGTTGGCAAGACGTCTTGGTGAGTGAGAACTTCAGCCGCCTCTAACATGAGGAACAGACGCTATTTCAACCGCCTCTAACATGAGGAACAGCTATAGTTGGGGAGCTGGCGTCAAAAACATGCAAGAGTTTTCGCAAGGCGGATATTTTCAAAATAGGTCGTACTTTAGTGTTAGAATGCTAGTGTACAGTCAGCACTCACAGTTTCGGGACAGCTGGCTCTGGGACGCGGGCAAAGTTGTAATTTTAAGAAGCATCTAAACTGTTTTCTCAAAGCTCAAAATTTATAGAAATTTTGCACATTATCTCTTTGAAGGTCACAGATAACGTATGTAAATCGGCAGACGTCTAGTTCATTGCAAAAAGGGGGTCAGACGTCCTCAAAGTTTTTATTTTATGGCATTTTCTTCAAATATATTTGTCAAATACCTGCAAAAATATATTTTGACAGGACACCGAAGAAAATGCCATAAAATAAAAACTTTGAAGACGTCTGACCCCCTTTTTGCAACGAACTAGACGTCTGACGATTTACATACGTTATCTGTGACCTTCAAACAGATAATGTGCAAAATTTCTATAAATTTTGAGCTTTGAGAAAACAGTTTAGATGCTTCTTAAAATTACAACTTTGCCCGCGTCCCAGAGCCAGCTGTCCCGGAACTGTGAGTGCTGACTATACACTAGCATTCTAGCACTAAAGTACGACCTATTTTGAAAATATCCGCCTTGCGAAAACACTTGCATGTTTTTGGCGCCACCTCCTGGACTACTATTTGCGGCCGCCCATTTTGGATCAGACGCCGCTTTCCTGTTGTTCCGCGAAAAGTATTTAATTTCTCTCCTACCACTCATATCTGGGATGCATTTCCCTATCCGCCATCTGGGGACGCGTTCTCTAGGGGTAACAGACTCTCCCGACAGGGGGTCTACTATCAAGAAATTCAGAAACGGTTTATTAGAGTAATCCAATCTGCTCAAGATGAGTACAGCTCGGAGTACAGATTCTACATTGAATTTCTCCTGCACGATCTCACCAAAACATTCTTGGATCTTAGATCTTATTTTGGAAAAAACAATCAGCTAAATTGAAACAAAACTTCATTATTTTCAGCTACCGATTTACACAGATTGCAGTAGATCCGCAAGTGAAAGTTCCTGGAGGAAAAACTTATGATGTACTTTTTATAGGAACAGGTAAGAAAATTATTTTTATCTACAAGCGTTTGGTTAAGACGTTTTTACATAACCATTTTTCTGGTATTTGAGTTATGTCATGAGACTCATAACATAACTAGTTGTGTTATAGCCTAGGTTATGAATTCATAACACAACTAGTGGTGTTATGGACTAGGTTATGAATCTATAACACAACTATTTTTGGTGATTTGACAAATGTCAAAGATAAACCTGTAAATATAAAATGAAGGTGGACAACTACTAATAAACGGAAATAATGGAAAAAACATTCTTATTTTTCGCTTTGCAGATAAAACGTTGTACATCACACGTGCGTTTAAACATGACTACAAAACTCGTGTGATTAGGACGACTCGGTCTACGACCTCGTCGTTCTAATCTTTCACACTCGTTATTGTAATCATGTTCATAAACGCACTTGTAATGTAAATAACTATTATGTACGAACCACACTGTAAGAGCTAATTACGTAACTCATTTTAGCCTGTTTGAGTTACGTAACAAGTTGTATTATCGTACTTAGTGATGTAATGAGCTCATTACGTAACTCATTTTATTGAAAAACGGCACTTTTTAAAATTTATTTATCCGAAAAAATTATAAATATAATTTATTGTGAAAGGTCATACATAAAAAGTTGTATATGTACGGTAACGCTCATTACACCACTCGTGTGATTACCAAGACTCGGTCTGCGACCTCGTCTTGGCAATGTTCCCCACTCGTTACTGTAATGGAGTTCATACCGTACTAGTGAAATAAATAACTATTATATTACTTAACCATATATCAATAACACAGATATGTACGGGATGTTATGTTCCACCTAAGGAGGTAACCGGCTATATCGCAGAAACCTAATACCAATAGAACTTCGGATAAAAAGAAATTATTGATAAAAGAGGCCAAGAGAAATTGCTGGAAATTATTTTCGTTTCTAAGATGGCCGCTAGGGGTCGCAGTTATTTTGTCAAAAGATAAAAATATAATTTCATTGACAATTTCACTAGAGTGTTTTACACTGGCAAAATGTCATAGGAACGGCCGGTTTCCTACTGACAAAACTCCTACCTGTTCCTACCTGGACAAAACCAACATGATGGTTTTTCAGCGACAAAATTTTGTGTGGTTCAGGTAAAAAACTATTGAGTTTGACAAGTGTCACCTAAAGAAATAGTATATTTTGTATTTAGGTGGAAAAGTGAAACATTCTCGGCCAACGGTGTAAGTTGACGGGCGAGGCGTAGCCGAGGCCGGCAAACACCGACCTAGGCCGGAAAAGTGTTTCCCGTATTGTTATTCATTGATTCCTTAGCAACTATTGAAACATAATTAAAATACCAGAATATTGAGTTTTGCGACCTGTCAACCGGTCAAAAATGCTGACATTTCTTGTCAATCGCAGAAAAATAAATTTTCCAAATAAAAATTTGGCTTGTTTTTCTCGTGAAATAGTCCAGCCGAATGCCACTCAAGAAAAAATTATATAGGCAAAATTATTCTCTTGGTTTTATTCAAGTTTGTTGCTCTTTGTTAAGGCGGATTTAAACAACTTTTGATAAATTTAAGTCGTAATTTTTTCATAATTTAATGCGTAATTTAATACATAACTCAATACCCCAGTTTAAACAACTTCATAATTTAATACATAATTTTTGAAATTTCATCAATATTCTATTGATATTTTGAAATTTGACGCTGATAGAACTCAGAAGGTCCAGTTTTTTCATAATTTAATGCATAAAAATTAAAAGTTGGGAACTTTCAAGGTTATCCATTATGAACTAAATTATGAATTGAGCATTAAATAGATGTATAAACGCTTCCATAGAAATTAATAAAGTTCGTTTTTTTTTTAAAGATAATTCCCCAAGTCAAAAATGTAGTAACTATGTTGGCAACACAAGCCTTTTCTACATAAAAAAATTGAAAGCATTGACACTTTTACATTATATTGCCAACATAATGTCATTTTGACTTTTATCTTTAAAAAAAAAACAGATTTTAAATTTAACTTTAAAGCTTATGCACTAAATTGTGAATTACGCACTAAATTAAAGTTATGAAGTTGTTTAAACTCGCCTTTAATTTCGCTCATGAAATGTCATTCGCCAAATTGCCAAGCAACAAACTTCCATACCAGTCGAAAATTTTGCCAGCAAATTTTTTTCTCTTGTGGTATTATATGTACAGTGTCCCCCATAATGTTCGCTACATAAGTATGGGGAATTTTTTTATTTGTGGGATATGGAATTTTTTTTATCTGCGATCGATCCTGCATGTCCGATAACCTAAAAGTGCATTTTGACATTGGTCACGTGATCACTGTTGTGGCGGTAAATTCAAAAATTTTTGTTATGGAAACGCGAAAAGTGGGGTTAGATGGCAAAATTTCGGAAAAAGGTATTTGAAAAAAATGATTAGAATGATGTTTTAGGGCTTTCTGCGAAATTTGGAGTAAAAACAACAAAAAACAGGAAATAACTTATTTTTCGCCATGGATCTCTTATCAACTAATATTATACAGTTTTTATTGTTTAAATAGTCCAAGTACCTCAATATTTAATGTGTATTGGTAAAACAAACGTAACTTCTTCATTGGAATCATTTTTAGAGAATAAAATAAAAATTATTGATTAGCACATGAAACTATTCTGTAGCAATACCCTGTATCTGGACAGTTAAGTAAGGTGTTTTAGAACTGTATTGAAATATTTGATAAAAAAATCTCAATAACGAATATTTTCAATAGTTTTATCAACATTAAGTTATTGGATATCTCAGAAACTGTCAAGATATAGGGTATTGCTACAGAAAAGTTTCATGTGCTAGTCGAATATATTTTTTTAATCCTCTAGGAATCATTCCAATGAAAAATTTAAGTTTGTTTTACCAATACACATTAAATATTGAGGTAGTTGGAGTATTTCAATAATAAAAATTGTATAATAAGATTTGATAAGAGATCGATGGCTAAAAACAAGTTATTTCCTGTTTTTTGTTATTTTTCCTCCAAATTTCGCAGACAGATCTAACCCCACTTTTTGCGTTTCCATATCTAAATTTTCGAATTTGTCGCCACAACAGTGATTACGTGACCGACGTCAAAATGTACTTTTAGGTTATCGGACATGCAGGATCGATCACACATAAGAAAAACTTCCATATCCTACAAATAAAAAAATTCCCCATATGTAGCGAATATTATGGGGGACACTGTATATGAAAAAATATCTGAATACGATTAGGGACGTCAATAATTATCACCATTTTAATCTTTGGTACTTTCTGAACAAAAGAGCTCAGGCACAAATTTTTGTCCGATGTGAAATAAAGTGGTAGGGGGAACTTTATATTTTAACATCAAAGTTGCGACCCCTAGCGGTTATCCTACAAACTTGAAAACAATTTCCAGCAATTTCTCTTGGTCGCTTTCAGGGATTTTTTTTTTCAAAGTTCTAGTGGTATTCGTTTCTGAGATATAGCCGGTTACCTCCTTCGGTGAAACACCTGGTACACTAGCAATTTTCCACATGCCAAAAAAAACTTAGAATAAATAATTTTTTATTTTAGATAACGGTAAAATAATAAAAGCAGTTAATGGCCTTTCGGCCGAGACGCGCCATGGAGTCCGGACCGTCGTTGTGGAAGAAATCCAAGTATTTCCTGTCCACGTTCCGGTACGGGGTATAAAAAAAATGAAAAGCGGCCAAAAAGGAGAAGGAAGATTAATCGTTGTCTCTGATACCGAAGTGCAATCTTTGAGGCTGCACAGATGTGATAGCAACAAAATATCCAGCTGCAGGTAAGAAGATAAATCGATTTTATATTTTCACCTCCTACTTGCATTTAGTTAAGGTAACTGTTGAAACTGTTCCAATTTTTTTTTTTCCATTGTCATTACAAAAAAAAAAATGTATGTAGGTACCTACTGTTAGTACTTCTCTTTGAAACCATAAGTAATGTTAACGAATGGATGCTATCACTTGAAAAGAGTTGAAAGTACGCAAAATTTCAAATTTCAGACAATAAATGTTTGTTTCTGACGATGGATGATAAAAATTTAGCTGATACTGCACAACTTTTGTATTTACATTTATCATCTACCTGTAAAGGTGAAGGCTTCAGGGTGGGGTGTCAAATAGGGAATTTTCATGAGAAATAAATATGGCTTATTTTGTTTTTATGGTGCACATATTTTTCTATAGAATATTGAATATGAGCAGTATTGTATCAAATTTATGGATATTATAGTCATACGGCAATTATTAGTTTCAAATTGAAAAGTTTCGCGCGGAAAAGTTACGTTTAACATGGCCACATCCAGTGACGTGAACTGTTCGTAAACTAAGATTAAAGGTATAGTTTACACTGATCGTAAATCCACGATCTACACTTTCGTGGTTCACTCTTGAGTCGTGGAACGATTGGTCCACGATCAGCTCACATCACGCCACGACTGATATTGAACCATCATAAACGGGTCTATATAGGGAAGATTGTCAGACTGCGCTTTTGTAAATCCTATATGATGAACTATTTGAAACACAAAATGTCACAATATGGCACTAAATACGGAAACCCCACATAACAACCGCTTTCAATGCAGTCGAAGGTTCAAGCTAAGTGATTCCTTCTGAATGTTTGCAAAGTGTCAGAGGCTCTTGATCTTGAAGCTAATCGTTATCGCGCCATCGAAAATAATTTTAAATTTAAAATATTTTTTTTATTTTAATGAGGACATATACAGTTTATATTTGAAAACATAACCAATAAGAAAAAAAATACCTTGAAAAAAATGATTGTTCCCTATTATAACCAGACACCCTGTACAGGGTGGTCCAAATTGGACACTTTCTTATGGAAACACCCTTTATTTTTGTAGATAGAAAAAAATGAACCCCCCACTCTGAGGCTCAAATTTCATGAAATTTTGATTGGTGCAAACCGCATTTTGATATCTTCAACCGTTTAGCCGCTAGAGGGCGATTCTCGATTTTGAGCAATACTGTGAAACCTTCATAACTTTTTTGTTTATGAAAATAATTGATTTCCGTAAAGACTTCCTAGAGGCACGTTTTTAAGAAGAATTCAGTGACGTTCTCAGTTTTTTTCTAATTGACTCGGATTTCGAGATATTGACCAAAATTCGATTTTTTTCAATAGAACACCCTATCTATTAATAGCTTATTGGAAAGCTCTCCTTTCACTGATTTCAATGATATAAAGTTCGATAGGTTTATCCCTAACAGTTTCCGAGAAAAAAAATTATTTCTGTTTTTGTCATAAGAAACAATGTGTTAGAAAGAGACCTTTCTCGTTTTCCTTACAGATATAAAGCCCTTTTCCAACACATTGTGTCTTATGACAAAAATCGAAATAATTTTTTTTTTCGGAAACCGTTGGAGATAAACCTATTGAATTTTATATCATTGAAATCAGCAAAAGCAGAGCTTTTCAATGAGCTATTAATATACCGGGTGACAATGAAACTACTACCCACGGCGGCATTTCTTAACGGCTCAAGATAGAAATATGCAATTTCGTATGTCGATAGGGTTGAAAATTTTGAACAATTTTAATATAAAAACAATTGAATATCTTTTCCGGTTTCACCGGAAATGGCCTTGACTTTGTTATTTCAAATGGGTCACCCTGTATATTATATTTTTTTTGGACTCTCTCAACAATTCTAAATAACTTTTGTGTTACATACCCTATGTCAAAAATTGATAGTTTTTGAAATAGAGTGGCTCAAAAATATGTCGTAATCCCTATTTGTTTGTATTTTATGCAAAAACTGAGTATGCCAGAACAAAAAAAATCATGGTTATTTGCTCCTTATTCAAAGAGGTATCCGATAAATAATAAAAAAGAAGAAATTATGCAAGTTAAGAAAAACGCGTTTTTCGAAAATGAATGTTTCAGTTTTTGATCGGAGCCTGTACGAAACTGGTTCATCTTATGGAAATGAAACTTCCACTACCCAATCCTACTTTTTTATCCTTTATTCAAATATGACCACAGAACATATCACCTATAGAAAAATATCTCAAATGGAAGAATCGCGACAAAGGTTTTTAGTTAGGTTTTCATTCAACGATGGCGACACTGTCGGGAGATAAGAGAAATTTACAGGTATCTGTGGTGTGGACAGTGATTTGTGTTGGTTGGTTTTGTCATTTATTTTGTCATTTTAAAAGTCAAAATTTGAATTTTTTAAATTGTGTTGTTGTACCCCACGGTTTCCACGCGCGTTAAAGTGAAAATTCAAAAAGTTTTGGTTTAAAAAAAACCTAATTTTTGTTCGTATTTTTTTGTATTTATTCGTTTGTTTCGTTTCGTTCGTATTTGTATTTATTATTCGTATTTACTTTGCGATCTATCTATAACTGCGTGTCTCTTGCTAACTTACTAACTCTTTTTGCACTATGTTCGACATCGGAAACTTCCTGCCAGTCATAGTTTTTAAAAAAATGAGGCGAAAAGAGCTAAGAAGAGTCAGCAAGCCAAATGCAGTTGAACATTAAAAATTATACAAAAATAATAAAAATATATGAAAAAAATCAATTCGCCTTTTTGTCAAGAATACTCGATTAGTTGGGTTTTCAGTCAACGAGGGCGCCGTAATTCATAACCGGTACATACCATTGCAGATACTTTTCTAGAGGTGATATGTTCTGTGAATATGACAAATTCAACCTTCATAGATACCTGCAAAATTCAAAATTTGATAACCCATTCTCAAGTTGTCACTTCACTCATTTAATTACATATACCTACGTCTCTATTTCAAAAACTATCAATTTTTAACATGGGGTATTCATACAAAAGTTATTTAGAATTGTTCAAAGAGTCCAAAAAAAAGATAATATACAGGGTGTCCCATTTGAAATAACAAAGTCAGGGCCATTTCCGGTGAAACCGGAAAAGATATTCAATTGTTTTTATATTAAAATTGTTCACAATTTTCAACCCTATCAACAAACCGAGTTGCATATTTCTATCTCGAGCCGTTGAGAAATGGCGCCATGGGTAGTAGTTTCATTGTCACCCGGTATAGGATGTCCTATTGAAAAAAATCGGATTTTGGTCAATATCTCGGAATCGGAGCTAAATAGAAAAAAGCTGAGAACGTCACTGAATTCCACTTAAAAAAGTGCTTCCAGAAAGTCTTTACAGAAATGAATTATTTTCATAAATAAAAAAGTTATGAAGGTTTCACAGTATTGCTCAAAATCGAGAATCGCCCTCTAGCGGCTAAACGGTTGAAGATATCAAAATGCGGTTTGCACCAATCAAAATTTCATGAAATTTGAGCCTCAGAGTAGGGGGTTCATTTTTTTCTATCTCTAAAAATAAAGGGTGTTTCCATAAGAAAGTGTCCAAATTGGCCCACCCTGTACATAGGCTACTCAGTAAGAAGGTACCTCTGAACATTTGCATATTTTTTCATATCAAAGAGACGTTTTTTAAACCGAGAAAATGCATTTCTTTGTTCACCTCAATCTGAGATTCATTATCAGGACTACAAGGGGAATTCGATGCAGATTTCAGTTGCATCTTAAATGCACAAGAAAATGCATTAATAGGTATATCAAGCCACGACAGCCGTGGGATAATAACGACACGTGAATTTATGCAGGGATAGATTAATGTGGGCTTCAATATCGGAAGTGACACATTCGGCAACGATGAGATATGGAGATGCGTTAAATTTTTCAATAGGTATTTATGTCTGTGTAGCATCCGCGCCAAGTACTCTATTATTTAGGTTAGATGGTAAATTGCGAGCGGTCGTATTTGATGGTAATTATTTTCTTGGGCAGCTACTGAAAAATAAAATTGTGGGGGCGGGTCTATTTGCAATTGAAAGAAACAACTGATTTATGGTTATCCGTTAATAATTATACTTTATTAATGAGAAAATGAACAGATTTATATTTCCAATTACAATGGTACAAATTTTCTAAACCCTAATCGAACACCTTTCTAAACAAAAATAAACAATTCTAAATTGATCCAATCGCACAGCCACCTCCACACTCTCTGAGCTTATAAATCAAATGATGCAATCAAAAAGCCTTGTACTTTAAAAACAGTTTCATATAGCCCCATTACGTTAGGTACAATATTTTTAAATCCTAAACACCTTTTACACCTCAAAACAATAACTCATAATTTAGTTTCCTCATTATAACTTTCTGTTCTATAAGCGGATAAAATCCCTGAACTCGCTTACTGCCAAATTTTGTACAATACTTACACCCATTTGCACCGAGTTTTTCTTATGAGACCCTTTAGTAGTAGTATTGTCTTTGCCTTAAGCTAATTGTCCCTTGAAGCACCATTACCGATTTTGACGCTTTGCACCACCTTTAATGGACTCTTTTTTATGTCTCCCTTAAACCGGTCTTAGCTAAATCTCCAAATTTTGTCCTTTAACTATCCCTTAACATTTTTTTAATCATTTTTAGTGAAAAGTTAAAAATAAATTAGTTATTTTTCTACGAGCGTGCATTTTTTATTACTTTCCCGCACGCATCTTAGTTCCGAAAATGTCACTTTCCCGCACTAGTGCGCGGTTTGTTTTTCCCGCACTAGTGCGGGAAAGTGGCGTTCAGAAGAAGTGTCAGTTTTGTTAATTAATCAAACATTTTATCTATTTTGTCTGCCTACATTTTTGCTAGATATACTAATTTATGCGCTCATAAACTATTTTAAATATTCCTATTTTCTATTTTAATCCATATTATTCTAATTTGTGAATATTTCAAAAATGTTATAATTTTTTTTGACATTGTTTGACTTTTTGGTTCCTTTGAGGCGGGGCAGTTCTTTTAACTCAGAAATTTTGTTCATTGTAACATCAAATCGATTTAATACATAATTTTTTTCAATCATTCTTGAAAGTAAACGTAAAAATATAAAAATTAGTAATTTTGTAATTAAATTTCTCTTTACTTAGTTTTTGTTTTTATATTTGAACGCGCTCGTAGAAAAAATAATGTTCCAAACTCATGCGGAAAGTGTCTTTCCCGCACTCGACTGCTTGCCCGAACTCCGCTTCGCGTCGTTCGGGTCAACGGCAGTCGCGTGCGGGAAAGTATCACTTTCCGCACTTGTTAGGAAAATAACTATTTCCTAACAAGTGCGCAAAGTGTTACTTTTCCGAACGCAAACACAGTTATGCGAACGACGCGAAGCGGAGTTCGGATAGTGTTTGCGTGCAAAAAGACACTTTGCGCACGTGTTAGGAACAACATTTTTCCTACGAGCTTCATATCAGGTAGGTAACAACAAAAATTAAAAAAAAAAAAAACGATAATTTGTTCAATTATTTTGAATTAACTTGAAGCGAACCTATTCATTCATCAAAAAATTACATAACAAAAAAACAGAAAATTGAAATCTTCGTCAGAGCTGTTCATCTTAAAGCGTTTAAATTTCATGCGAAAGAAGTTTGTAGATTCTTGCATGTAAATGGAGAACACAAATCTGACAATGTGTCAAAGTTAATTATATTCAGTGTTTGTATAGATGTCGGCTGATTAATAGCGTTTTTCATTTGTCGAATCAGGGCAAAAAAAATGTATCATCCTTACATGTTAAATGCTTTTAGAAAAAGATGCGGATACACTCAGTGCGGCACTGATGACAAATGGAAATCGCCAATAGAAACAGAGGAAAAGTTTGTCATCATGTGTCAAAGTGGACAGGTGCACTTATTGTTGCTTGGCAATTATTTTTACTTTTCCGCACTCAGTGCGGATAAGGCCCGTATCCGCACTGAGTGGGGAAAAGTGTAACTTTGTGAACAGTAATGCGTGCGGAAAAGTACTACTTTGCGCACGCTCGTAGAAAAAACATATTGTGAGTGTGAGACAGTGTTTCGCACACCTTTCTTTCTTTAAATTAGGCAGGAGCAGACATCTATTTGGGGTGATTTTTTTTTTGAAATTTGTTAGGTTAGTGGTTAGTTTTTTTTTTGTTGATGCCCCACATGAGTATAAATATTTATATCTGTCTTATTTGTCGTAAGCAGAGTATAGTCTGGGAAAATTGTCGATTTTCAAAAAAAAAATCCTACCCAAAAGAACTTTTCAGGGATGATAGGGGGAGGGTGGGTGATCATAAATTTGAAAATATCAAACATTCACCCCTCTGGCGTTTTGCGCTATAGGGGTTGAAAGTGCGCCATTGACGATTACTTGGTACCTATTGATTTTACAAAAAAAAATTTCAAATAAAAGATGTGCAACATTATTTGATCTCAATGCTTATCTAAAGACTTTTTTGATTAAGGGCCGTCTGTGGTCATAAGGGCCGTTTGAAATTTTATAATGAAAATGAAAAATTTTAACCAACGTGAAAAAATTTTCTACAACTCAAACAACATTTTTGCTTTATGAAGTTTTTACTCACCCCCTGCCGTTTTTCAATTGGGGTAGTTTGAAGTTTTGTTATTTTTTTACAAAAAAAAATTCTTAATAAAAGTTTTATAAGATGACATTTCCTACAGTTTTTCCTCATCAACTTTTTTTGTAACTCACCCCCATTCAGCGGGGGGACACTTCCCTCGGGGAAATTTTAGTTTTTAAGGGTATATATTCATTTTTTTTTTCTTTTCTCGCCTTTAGTGCATATAAAAAGTTGCAATTAACATTGTATTAAAAGGATTTTTTTTTCACCAGCTTTTTGTTTTTAGGGGTAGTTCGCCTTATTTTCAACTTTACAAAAAAAAAATTATTTAGAAAACTTGTTCATTTTATTATTTTGAGCAACTTTTCTCTATAACTTTTTTTTGTAAAGTTGAAAATAGGCAAACTACCCCTAAAAACAAAAAGGGGTGGAAAAAAAAACATTTTAATACAATGTTAATTGCACCTTTTTATATGCACTAAAGCCGAGAAAAGAAAAAAAAAATATACCGGGTGATTCTCAGATGACGCTCGTCCCTGTAACTTTTTTATTTTTTAAGATTTTTTTCTCATATTTTGGTAGAAGGTATAAGTCATTGGTGTGCATTGTTTCACATAATAAGTACCTTTCTGATACTTCCGGTTTCTTTGGAAACAACCGTAACTTTCAAATTTTAAATGGAACACCCAGTATATTTTTAGATATTTAAATTCGCCTCTTTATTCTAAATATGAAAATTTATATCAATATAATTTTTTGACATTTCTGAAACCGAAATTACCAATTCGCACTTTTCATCTAGCGTGCCATGAGTGACATTAATTGGTAGGTTTTGTACCCAAATAAGTGTTAAAATTATTATTTATTTTTATTATTGCAAAATTCAACTTCTACAGCCATTTGAAATTTTCAAATGCGTAAAAGTTGATTTTTTCTTATGGAAAGGGTAGTGGCTCACGGAATCAACTAAACAACTTTTTTCCGACTGATAGATTGATACTATACAATAATGTCTCCTTTCATGTTAAACTTCTGCTAGATTCTTAGCTTTAATTTTTTGGAATAAAATCTTTGAAATCACCCTCGTAATACAAGTTGATTACCTTAAATGACGTTAAGCACCTTCTTTTATTAGAAATTTGACACAAGTTGTCAGACTAATTTCGTATTCAAGCGTTTTTTTTTTTCTGTGAAAGAGAAATAATTATGAATTTCACACGCAGCGAAAAGATTGACATGATTTTAGGATTCGGTGGGTGCAGGCAGATTGCGACACACGCAGCTCGCGCATACGCTGCGGAATATCCAAATCGTCGCCACCCAAGTCGACATTATTTTCCCAGATTGATAGAAATCATGAGGACTGAATCAAATAACGTTAACGGACCATTCATTTCAAATGAGGAAAAGGAAGTTGAGTGTTGGATATGGTTGCTGTAAGTAGGGTAGCTTCAAAAGTTCCACGAGGGAAATCGCTGCAGAATGCGACATAAGTCAGGTTTCAGTATGGAGAATTCTCAATAAACAAAAATTCAAGTTATTCAAATACCCGCTACATCAGCACTTGCATCCAACTGATTATGATCGACGCCTTGAATATTGCAACTGGTATTTACAAAAGTACAGAAAAAATAACAGATTTCCATCCCAAATATTGTACAGGGTGTTTGTTTATAACTGGAACACTCAATAACTTTTTTATTATTGAGAATAAAGGGCATGTTCAAATTGGAAAATTTCTTGGTAAATTGCAACGATCTTAATCGCTAAAACGAGATTTTTTTGTCTCCATAGGTATACAGGGTGCGTCAAAAAAGTCATTTTTTTAAATGGAACGCCCTGTATATTTTTACATTTTTGAAATTCTTAGAAAATCAGCTTCACAATCAAACTAACCCAAACTAACCCTACTCTGATGAGAGTCGTTTTACAAATTTAGTCGTTTTACAAATTTCAGTGTGTATTAAAGCCTGTTTACACTACATGCAATCTCGTGCAATGCAATAATTTCTTGCCTGAAGGCATGCGCACTTTGTTCTTTTTCGATAAGTTGATCATTGCATGGAATTAGAACTTGCGCTAATTTTATTGCACGTTGCGTGCCATTTTCGTCAAATTTGTGTTTACTTCCCCCACCTGCGGGTTGGTTTGGTTTGGTTTCTTGCAAAAATTAATATTAATTTGCAAAATCCAAAAATGAAAACACAATATAAAAATATAAAGCAAATCAGCTGTTATATGTCATTTTCTTTAAGTTGGCACAACCCGCTATACAAATGACTGCATGCAATTTAACTCAATGGGTAGAAGCAAAGAATATTATAGTTAACTATAGAAAACCTACGCTTATGGGCGACGGCAGACCGCTAGAGGCGCTGCTCCGGTGTTATAAATTGAAATAAATTATATTCGCGCTAGCTTTTCGGCAAACAAATTTTAACAGCGTTGCGCGATTCTCTCGGGCATTTAATATATTTTCTGTGATTTTACCTTGTAAGATGATAGACTAACTGCCGCGGCGGTTTTAGAATTTTTTACATCGACATATTAGATGATACCTGTCTAATTTGCTGTATAAATAGAAAATATATAAACTAAAACAAAATTATGCTCTGCGTGAGATAGGGAATGTTGAGTGGAGTCATTTTTGAAGTGGAAACTTCTTTACAATCGTTGGGAGTGATTTGAGACTCGATGAAACGAAAAAGCGACCCGATGAAACTAAACGAAAAAGCAACACTTTTTTAACACGCTTATATTAATACAAACACACAACACACAACAGGAACCTGGAACAAGCCAAGTGAGCTGGAATAAGTCTGGATAAATCTGGATGAAGTCTGGAAAAGTCTGGAAATCTCTGGAAACGTCTGGAAAGAGCCTGGAAATTTCTGGAAAGGGTCGGAAAAATTCTGCCAAAGGTCCCAAAAGACCTGGAGATCATGTTCCAGAATTCGGATCAGTCTGTACAAGTCTGGATAGGGTCTGGATAAATCTGGATAAAGTCTGTAAAACTCTGGAAAACTCTGGATAAGTCTGGTTATTGTCTGGAAAAGTCTGGAAATTTCTGGAAACGTCTGGAAAAGACTTGGAAATTTTTGGAAAGGGTTGAAAAAAATCTGAAAAAGATTCCAAAAGACCTGGGGATCATTTTCCAGAATCCGGATCAGTCTGAACAAGTCTGGAAAAAGTCTGGATTAATCTGGATAAAGTCTGGAAAACTCTGGAAAGCTCTGGAAACGTCTGGAAAGAGCCTGGAAATATCTGGAAAGGGTCGGAAAAATTCTGCCAAAGGTCCCAAAAGACCTGTGGATCATTTTCCAGAATCCCGATCAGTCTGTACAAGTCTGGATAAGGTCTGGATAAATCTTGATAAAGTCTGTAAAACTCTGGATAAGTCTGGAAACGTCATGAAAAGACTTGGAAATTTCTGGAAAGGGTTGGAAAAATTCTGAAAAAGGTCCCAAAAAACCTGGGGATCATTTTCCAGAATCCGGATCAGTCTGAACAAGTCTGGATTAATCTGGATGATGTCTGGAAAACTCTGTAAAACTCTGGATAAGTCTGGATATTGTCTGGAAAAGTCTGGAAACGTTCCAGACTTGGAAATTTCTGGAAAGGGTTGGAAAAAATCTGAAAAAGGTCTCAAAAGACCTGGAGATCATTTTCCAGAATCCGGATCAGTCTGAACAAGTCTGGATTTATCGGGATGAAGTCTAGAAAACTCTGGAAAGCTCTGGATAAGTCTGGATAATGCCTGGAAATCTCTGGAAACGTCTGGAAAATGCCTGGAAATTTCTTGGAAGGATCGGAAAAATTCTGAAAAAGGTTCCAAAAGACCTGGGAATCATTTTCCAGAATCCGGATCAGTCTGTACAAGTCTGGATAAATCTGGATGAAATCTGGAAAACTCTGGAAAGCCCTGAATAAGTCTGAATAATGTCTGGAAAAGTCTGGAAATATCTGGGGCTAACACGCTTTTGATACATCGAACTAAAAAGTGAAAAATAATTTTTAATATAAACAGAAAATATTAATGAACAAAAAATATTAAAATTATTGTCAAAAAAGCGTGGGGTGCTCAATGTATGAGAAATGTGGAACCAAACACCCTAGCGTGTATTTTAGTTTTTTTAAACTATATTTATTTGCGTTCTTTCTCAAGTCTTTTGGAGGGGGGGACGCCACTGTCTATGTTAGTATGTGTGTAAAGCCTCATTTACACGGTGCAAGTAGCTTGAGCAAGTACTAACGCCAGTAACTAAATTATCTTTGTTTTCGTGCAAGTGGGTGTTTACATGCATTTTACTGATTTTAAGTCGAATTTAGTGATTAGTGCCTTGAGGTGAAATGGCAGCAAGTACAGTTGTTCGAAAAGAAATTTAAAAATGCATTTTGAGTGTTTATGGAGAATTATCACACATTTTATTGAAAGAAATTGAAAATGGAAAACGTTGTTGGGTTCGACCATGGATATCTCGTAGAGAAACACATGGTGCATCTTCCACATTATTGGTTGAACTGGCTAAGGAAGATCCAAAAGAATATCGAAATTGTATGCGGATGACAAAAGAACAATTCAATAAGTTAACTTTTCGAAATAAAACCCATGATTAGCACACAATATACTGTAATGAGACCTGCTATTCCAGTAAAAATTACATTGGAAATTACACTATCATATCTGGCAACAGGAAGCAGTTACAGACGACATTGCAAAGGCAACTAAAGTCAGTTGCATGGTTCTTGAGCTGCGCAGTCTGAAGAGGCAGAGGGGAAAATTCCACATAAAAACTCGGCTAACGTTTGATACCATAGGCGTGCGTAATGTTATTTTTTCTATTATAAGAATAAAATTTATTTTCACATTTGCAATTTGCGTTTGATGTTGGGTGTATATGTTTCATGAAAAAAACTTGGATGTTCAAAATTTCGAAATTCGCCCAATATAAGGGTGGTTCAACCCAACAGGGTGATTCGTATTTGTTCCTTCTTCATCGCAAACTCTATATATATTGGCTATTACCTCCCTTGTTTGGCTATGGAGATTTTTTTTTACGTTAATTTGTCCATGTTTTTAAACACCTTTTGGCTACGCCACTGAATAAAACTTTGATTGAACAGAGACGCCAGTGAAACAAAATTTAAAATGTGCCCGCCTAGCTGACGGCGGCGACGGCGCCATCGCCTGGTTGTGGTGGGATCCAATCGCTCAGTCATTTTTTCCTATTTTACATACGGAGAGTACGGCTCGATTCGAAACGTTCCACATAAGTGATCTCAGTGGAATGGATTTTCAATGATGTATGATTTATTCAATGGATAAAATGAATGTTTAAAAAATATTAATTATGGTATCATTATATTTTTATGTTATTTGTAGAATATTATTCGATTTGAAGAATAGTATTCTCCATATTTCGAAGACGAAGGAGATTTTATTGCAATTTTCATGTATTATTATTATTGATATGACAACGCCGCAATGACGAATTTTCCCCTCTGCCTCTTCAGACTGCGCAGTTCAAGAACCATGCAACTGACTTTAATAGGTGCAAGGTGCAACACAATACTCAAAATATTCAAATTCAAACCCCACTAATGTACTTCACTAATCACTAAATACAAATCCTGACTACGCACGTCCAGCCCGCTAAAGTCAGTAAAATAAACGAGAGGGGGAAGCCACTTGCTCAAGTAAATAGAACCAGCTACTATTCACTTGACTAATTACTTGACTAAAGAGTTTACTTGCTAAAGTACTAAATTAAGGTGTCTACACGATTCAAGTTACTAAATTTTAGTTACTGGCGTTAGTACTTGCTCAAGCTATTTGCACCGTGTAAATGAGGCTTAATGCATGCAGTTCGATGAAGGTTTCACTTCAACCGGGTGTGTATTGCACAGGATTTTTTTTTTGTCTGGCATTTTCAAGATGTGCATAAGCGCAACTAACTCCAAATACAAGGGGTGCTGACGAAATGAGACGCGTAAAAAACAATTAGTTTTACGAGGGTTTGTACTTACGTCATTTGCCTTTTTGAAAAATAGGTTTTTTTATGTCTGAAATTTCAACCAAACATATCGGGTCTTCAAAAAAAAGCCAATCAAAGATTGCTATGGTTTTTTAAACGTACGTCTTAGCAATATTTTTCTTTAATTTTGACAATGTCAGTCAATGAAATTTAATGTCAAAATGTCATGTCAAAAATCCTGACCAATATACAAACAATAATGCGACGTACGTTTTCGTAACCAAAGCAATCTTTGATTGTTTTTTTTTTTTTGAAGACCCGTTATGTATAGTTCGTTGCACGACACGAGGGTTTTTACTTACGTCATCGATGACGTCATAACAATTTAAAGAAAAGATTAAGTCATAGATTATTTCAAAGAGCACCTTCGGAGTTATTGTTTTGTAATACATTTTTTCTACGAGCGTGCGGAAAAGTGTACTTTTCCGCACGCATTTTAGGTCATTTAAGTATCACTTTTCCGCACTAGTGCTTTTCCGTTTTTTTCCGCACCGAGTGCGGAAAAATGATCACTTTTCCGCACTCCGTGCCGAAAAGTAGAATACCTGAAATTTTTAGGTATACAGGTACAGGGTGGCCCAAATTCGAGCCTCATCATTGGGATCTCGGAAACCGTGAGAGATACAGGGTCGGTTAAGTTATGGCAAAGTTGCGCATTTTGATGCTCAACAAAATGCCGCTTTGATATTTAGGATATTTCGAATACTTCCGGAGATATCCAGAAAAAACCGGAATTTTGCAAAATGTTTATTTTTTCCTGACTTTATTTCAAGTGATACTTCAAAAAAAATATTACTTCATCTTAGCCACTTTTTCTCCCCTACAAGATGCTATCATCAAATTTAAAATATGATGTTTCGTCTTTGGACCACCATCATCAACTTTACTTTTCTAAATACGGACCCTCGTTTTTTATTTCAGATTTCAAGAGCTTCTGATATCCCAAAACCAATGACGAATCGCATTTATTCGAAAAATTTATATTATTGGCACTTTCCATAAAAACTAAATGTGTTAGAGAGAGACAGAGAAAAGAATTTTGGTAGGAAATTACTAAGAAGTAAAAAAAAAAATATTTTTTTCTACTACCGTGCGTAAAGTACTCACTTTACGCGCTATTCAGAAGACGTAAAATTTCACTTCACGCACTAGTGCGTAAAGTAATGTCAATGACAGATGTCGACACTGTCAATTTGGCATTTTTCTGGTAAATCACTTCACGCACTAGAGCGTAAAATGAAAATTCTTTACGCACTAGCGCGTGAAGTATTTGACTAAATTTATTTTCGTACACATATTTGATTGGTAGTAGAAAAAATTTTGTATGCAATACTTGCGTAAAGCACCTTTTTTCACTCATGTGATTGTCGCACTCGCCTTCGGCTCGTGCGTCAAAATTCACATTCGTGAAAAAAGGTTCACTTTACACACTTGTTGCATAAATAACTATTTTCGGATAAATGCGATACGTCATAGGTTTTGGAACATCAGAAGCTCTCAAAATCAGAAATAAAAAATCCAGGGTTGTATTTAAAAAAAATAAGTTGATGATGGTGGCCAAAAGACGAAATGTCAGATTTTAAATTTGATGGTAGCATCTTGTAGGGGAGAAAAAGTGGCTATGATGAAGTGATATTTTTTTCGAAATATCACTTCAAATAAAATCAGGAAAAAATAAAAACAATTTTGCAAAATTTCGAAATTTTTCTGGATATCTCCGGAAGTATTCGGAATATCCTGAATATCAAAGCGGCATTTTGTTGAGCATCAAAATGCGCAACTTTGCCATAATTTAACCGACCCTGTATCTCTTACGGTTTCCAAAATCCCAATGATGAGGCTCGAATTTGGGCCACCCTGTACTTACAGATTAACAGGATATACTACCAGGTACAGGTTCAAGAAAGTGAAAAAAAATATCTTAAATTGATAAATATGTAGATGAAAATATTACCTTTCATCTCGTAGAAAAAATAGTGTTCCTAACTCGTGCGGAAAGTATCTTTTCCGCACTTGATTGCTTGCCGAATTTCGCTGCGCGTCGGTCGATAAAATGCAATCGCGTGCGGAAAAGTGGTACTTTCCGCACTAGTTAGGAAATATACTATTTTAACTTAGAATAGAGTTTATTCAGTTATCCGAAAATATACATGTATAAATACATTTCTCCTGGAGTGATTTTTCACTGGAAAATTTTGAAATTTTCTTCTAATGAGCTCCTCACTTTCCTCTTTCTCCTGTAAAAATTTCAAAATTTTCCCTTTGCCAGTTTTCCAGAAAAAAATTAAAATGTAAGAGGGTGAATTTTCTTCAATTTTGCCTTAATAAGTCAATTTTCTTTGAGTTTTTCCAGGAATGATTTTTTGCTGGAAAATTTCGAAATTTCCCTGTAATAAGCTCCTCACTTTTCTCTTTTTCCTGGAAAATTTTCAAAATTTTCCCTTTGCCAGTTTTCAAGAAAAAAATTAAAATGTAAGAGGGTAAATTTTCCTTAACTTTGCTTAAATAAGTCAATTTTCCAGAATTTTTCCTCGAGTGACTTTTCATTAGAAAATTTTAAAAATGTACTTTAATGAACTCGCTTTCCTCTTTTTTCTGGAAAATTTTCACAATTTTCCTTTTGCCAGTTTTCTCGAAAAAATCTAAAAAGAAAGAAAATGAATTTTACTTAAAAAAGTCAATTTTCCAGTATTTTTTCTGAAATGATTTTCCACTGGAAAATTTTGAAATTTTCCTATAATAAGCTCCTCATTTTCGTCTTTCTCCTGCAAAAATATCACAATTTCCACTCTGCCAATTTTCCAGAAAATAATTGTAATATAAAAGAATGAATTTCGCTTAAAAAAGTCAGTTTTCCTAAATTTGTCCTAGAGTGTTTTTTCACTGGAAAATTTTGAAATTTTGTTATAATGAGATCCTCACTTTCCTCTTTTTTCTGAAAAAATTTCACAATTTTCCTTTTGCCAGTTTTCTAGAAAAAAACTAAAAAGAAAGAAAATTAATGTTACTTAAAAAAGGCAATTTTCCAGAATTTTTCCTGAAATGATTTTCCTATGGAAAATTTTGAAATTTTACTATAATAAGCTCCTCATTTTCGTCTTTCTCCTGCAAAAATATCACAGTTTTCACTCTGCCAATTTTCCAGAAAATAATTGTAATATAAAAGAATGAATTTCGCTTAAAAAAGTCAGTTTTCCTAAATTTGTCCTGGAGTGTTTTTTCACAGGAAAATTTTGAAATTTTGCTATAATAAGATCCTCACTTTCCTCTTTTTTCTGAAAAAAATTCACAATTTTCCTTTTGCCAGTTTTCTAGGAAATAAATGTAATTTAAGAAAATGAATTCTGCTTAAAAAAGTAAATTTTCCAGAATTTTTCCTGGGATGATTTTCCATTGGAAAAATTTGAAATTTTCCTATAATAAGCTCCTCACTTTCGTCTTTCACCTGAAAAAATTGCACAATTTTTACTTAGTCAGTTTTCCAGAAAAAAATTGAAAAACTTTGATATTTCTGTGAGAAACTCGAGTTCGAACTGCTATTATCGTCTAGCAATTTTTCAGCGATATTTTCAAGACAAAACCTTCAATTTTTTTCCCGCATATCGTGTTTTTTCACATCAGCGCGGTCACCGTTTTAAAGTTATTATTATACATATTTATATGGACATATGGCAACGCCGAGTAGCCATCAACTGGAACCACGTTGATTACGGCGAGCCTACCACTCCGATGGAGCCCGGCTCGAAAAGTCTGGCTCCATTTGGGGGGTCAAAAAATATACATGGAATAGGTTTTCTATAAGTGTTAACTATAATATTCTTTGGTAGAAGGCATAAAATTGCATGTGCAGCCGACTGCATGCCATTTTTAAAATTGCATTGCATCTAAAGTCTGTTTTTTTTTAAAGATAATTCCCCAAGTCAAAAATTTAGTAACTATGTTGGCAACACAAGCCTTTTCTACATAAAAAATTTGAAGCATTGACAATTTTACATTGTATTGCCAACATAATGTCAGTTTGACTTTTATCTTTAAAAAAAAAACATATTTTAGTGTAAACACCGTTTTAGTGTGTTTTTGCCTTATTTTTTGTGTCAAATTGGATATGTCAAATTTCTAATAAAAGGTGGTTATCATTCAACATTATTTCAGGTGATTAAATTGTTTTACGAGGGTATTTTCAAAGTTAAGCAATCTAGCAGAAGTTTAAAATGAAAGAAAATATTATTGTGTAGTATCAATCTATTAGTTGGAAAAAAGTTGTTTAGTTGATTCCGTGAGCCACTACCCTTTCCATAAGAAAAAATCAACTTTTACGCATTTGAAAATTTCAAATGGCTGTAGAAGTTGCATTTTCCAATAATAAAAATAAATAATAATTTTAACAGTTATTTGGGTACAAAACCTACTAATTAATGTCACTCATGACACGCTAGACGAAAAGTGCGAATTGGTAATTTCGGTTTCAGAAATGTCAAAAAATTATATCGATATACATTTTCATATTTAGAATCAAGTGGCGAATTCAAATATCTAAAAATATACTGGGTGTTCCATTTAAAATTTCAAAGTTGGGGTCGTTTCCGGTGAAACTGGAAGTATCAGAAAGGTACTTAATATGTGAAACAATGCACACCAATGACTTATACCTTCTACCAAAATATGCAATGAAAATCTTAAAAAATAAAAAAAATACAGGGACGAGCGTCATCTGAGAATCACCCGGACCCCTAAAAACTAAAATTTTCCTAAGGGAAGTGTCCCCCCTCTGAATGGGGGTAAGTTACAAAAAAAGTTTATTGGGAAAAATTGTAAGAAATGTAATCTCAGAAAACTTTTATGGAAATTTTTTTTGTGAAAAAATAAATAAACTTTGAACGACCCCTATTGAAAAACGGCAGGGGGTGAGTAAAAACTTCATAAAGCAAAAATGTTGTATGTATTGTAGAAAAATTTTTCATGTTGGTTAATTTTTTTCATTTTCATTATAAAATTTCAAACGGCCCTTATGACTACAGACGGCCCTTAATCAAAAAAGTCTTTAGATAAACATTGTAGATCAAATAATGTTGCACATCTTTTATTTGAAACATTTTTTTGTAAAATCAATAGGTACCAAGTAATCGCCAATGGCGCACTTTCAACCCCTATAGCGCAAAACGCCAGATACAGATCCAATGTTTGATATTTTCGATTTTATGATCACTCACCCGCCCCCTATCATCCCTGAAAAGTTCATTTGGGTAGAATTTTTTTTTTTTTGCAATACATGTATTTTTCGACTATTTTCCTAGACTAGTATAGTTATTAGTTTTATGTTTCAACAGTTAACGTTACTAAAAATATGGAATATGTTAATCTTATGGAGTCCTGGACTGTGTGAAATGTGAAATTTTTCCGGTTTGGTCCATTAAATTTTGAAAATTTGTTGTGATCACCCTGTATCCTATTGGAACAAAAATTCGTACATTAGGATTTTAGACCATTATAAACAAGAATCTGCTAACAGATTTTTTCTAAAAAAATTCCTAATAGTACTAATTGAAATTTGAGCCTATAAATGTGGACACCCTGTAAACCAGTGCAGCCGTAGAAATAAAATTATGAGCCTAATAAGTGCCATATTCGAGTAGCTACAAGACAAAAAAAAATTATTTGAATCGGTTGTAAAATAAAAATTTTAGAAGGGTGGTCAGTCCTTAAGCGGGACACACTGTATAGTTGAGATAATTCACCACTTCTGAATACCACTAATTATTGAGTCTAGTTCTCGATAATTGATTGATCTCTCTACTTCAATGATCGCCCCTTTTATACTATTATTTACCCTCCACAATCGACAATATGGGCGGTCGTTTGACCTTCTGTAAATTCAATGGGGTACTTGCATCAATTTTTTTTTATCGCTGATTTCGTTAGTCCATAAAAAATTAGTCAACACGTGTTTTTTCTTTTTCTTCTCAGTCAAAAATTGACGGAGATAGAACGCTATGAAATATGCCTATGACGTCACTTATCATATAAATTAATGACGTCGCACATGCTCAGTATATCTATACATATATACAAAACTTAATATTTGTAAAACTTCCAGAATAATCATATTTGGGCAAAATAAAAAAATACGTATCGATTTTTTTTCGATTCCCTACAGTTTGCAACAAACAATAATCAATTTAATTTTTCATGCAAGTACCCTTTGCTCATCGGATACTGTCGAAATTTGCATGATTATTAGGGGTCAACAAAATGGGAAAGAATGTAGAGGACACTTAATTCAAAGAAAAGTCGCACTCGTGCCGGCAATAAATTACGATGTTGTGAAATTTCTGTCATTTTGGAACCTAATTTTAATTAGGTACCTAACCTTGTATCTTTTCCGGGAGATTTATGAGTTCAACTAACTTGATGACACACGCCTGATGACTGACTATTAGAAATTGAACGTATTTTAAATATTTCAATTAATTTGGGGTGGGGTCAATGCTTTTTTTTTTCATTTTAAATTTATTGATATCTACTGATTTGAAATACTATGGAGATTCAATTTTTGATTATTAGATTACATTTAACTTCTACTGTTAAGACATTATAAATTACGGGTCTATTTTTCCCGGGTCATTGCATCTTTAGAAAATCAAATCTTCTTTTTTTTTCAGTGAATGCGTAGCTCTACAAGATCCCTACTGCGCCTGGGACAAAGTACAAGGCAAATGTCGTTCCAAAGGCATAGGCAGATGGGGTGAAGAAAGCTATTTCTTTCAAAGCGTAGCCACTGGCGAGCATGTAGCCTGCCCACCGCTGAAAAGCAAAGATGCTGGGTACGTTGGCGGTTTGAGCTCGAACCAACCTAAATTCAATGAACATATGCCCAACAAGGACCTTCCCGATGGACAAGTTATAAATATTATACAGGACAAACCCTACGAAAATACAGGTAAAAGATCTATAACCTAAATATAAGATAAATGCAATAATTAAAAAAAAAAAAAATGATTTATCCGGTACCTACTTCATGAAAATTCATTCCAAATTTTTAGAGGAAACAAAAAGGTTTTCTAAATTCCCTCAATTTTAAATATTTAAAGACGTAACATTTATCAACACACGGTGCTTTTTTCAATCTCCAGACAATCAGACGGAATAACTTGTCAATTAATTCCGTATGAAGAAGGTACCGTATACTTGAAACATGTTACCGCTCCAAATAATCAAAACTTGAAATTCAGAAGCTTTTTTGTATCAAAATTTGCAATAATTATACCTACCTTTCTGCTAGGGCCTTCTGTGACAGCTACAGATGCTCTTCCAAATCAATACTCAGTTGAAACTCTAATCATGGCTGTGGTAGCTGGTGCTGTTACTGCTCTAGTTGTAGGCTTCATTGCTGGCTATTTATGCGGCAGAAAATGTCATAAGGACGAAGACGACAATCTTCCTTATCCTGATACAGAGTATGAATACTTTGAGCAACGGCAGAATATGAACAGGTAAATCTCTTAAACAAACAAAGATAAATATTAATTATTCAATTAGTGTTCCGTTTTCCAGTCGGATTACTGCCGAGCCCAAACTTCTACCTCAGGAGGAAGTGACATACGCCGAACCAGTGCTAGTGCCACAGCCACCACCCAAAAACTATTCTCCTAAGAGTACCCTGAGGAAGGGGCCGCATCAAAACAATGCGGAAACATTGTTCCAGTTTCAAGCGGACGGCGGGTATAATGGCAGAGACAATTTTAGAGGCCGGGATAATTTTGGAACTTTAAGATCGCATCAGGTAAATATTGGTTTTTTCTAGATTACAGGAAAAATATTAGTGTGTACCTAGATGTTGTGAAAATAGAAATTAGATGCATTTAGGTTAGATCCCAGAGGTTTTTTCATGAGCAACCCAAGTAGCAAATTTGCGACTAATGACCTAAATATACATAGGTATATCAAATTGCGTCTAGGACTAGTGTCAAAGCCCATATACGAGTTTAATCAGCTATTTTTATTGAAACAATAATAATAAAAATAGATTAAAGAAAATTAAGTAAAAAAAAAAGAAAAAATATTTTTTCTACGAGCGTGAGGAAAAGTGCACTTTACCGCAAGCACTTTAGGTCATGAAAGTACCACTTTTCCGCACGGAGCTGCCATAGTTACTCTGCTTTTGAATGTTAGATTCCAATATTTGAGAGCTAACATCGCCTCACCTGCCATATATGCAAGGTTGTGCCTATGGTGAAAAATGTTGCTTGCGGCGTCTCCAAAAACATGAATTTCATCAAAATATCACGGGTAGCCAATTTCCATTTTAATATTGCGGGGTCCTACCACTAGTCAATATTTCTATTTCTCGAATTAAGGCAAAAGCAGGCCGTATGTATTATGATGGTCGTAACAATCGTTACATCTTTGTGATTTAGCGTCAGGTCGCAGGTGGTATAGTTTATACGAAGTGAATCCGAATAGCATAAAAACTTTGTAGACGGCATCTTCTTATGAAATTAAGCATATGCGTGCAACAACCTAGGAATTCCCAAGAACGAAGAATTCTAATTCTAATTCCTAGGCTGTTGCACGTATATGTTTAATTTCATTGGAAGATGCCGCCGTACACCGTTTTTATGCTATTCAGATTGACTTATCGTATAAACTATACGACGTTTATACAACAATAAATTGCTACTTGGAACTGAGAATCTCAAATTTGTTAGTTTTCTTGCTAACGTGCATCTAAATTCTAATTTTAGCCTAATAATGATGCGCAGGAAGCGATAACTTGGTCATTTGAGAAAACAGATTTGAAGTATGAAAATATACTACCAAGTAAATATTAATCTGACTAAAGTATTGCTGACTGCAATAGCTAAATCTAACCAACATGCTTCAACTAGAAAATTCAAAATTTTAATATTCTAACTAACAATTTTGGCTTATTTGACGCCGTTTTTTTTTTTTTTCTTACTCTGCCAGCAATGGGGCTATAGATACCCATAAACCGACAAAAGGTAAACCACCTACTATTTTAGGCAACTTCTACTGTTATTTATTATACTTTCTTCTTGTCTATTTTAGAAAATCTCTTGTTCATTCTTTCTTCCGAAAGTTATCGCATTACTTCCTAGATAAGTAGCGGCTTGAAACTTAGAGAGTGTCTCTGTATTATTGGAACATAAAAAACTTGAAATTTAGAAGTTTGAGTGCTTACCTGATCATTTATTTATGTCTACTTCTACTAACATTTTCGCGTGTCTATTACAGATAGAATGTTGTGTAATTATTTACTTACATTGTAGAAGGTAATATTTTGAGAAAGCATGTTGTATGACATTTCTGGGAACTAGCTATTGGGTAAAAACTTGAAACTTTACTCAATCACTTTTGTATATGACATGCAAAAAAGTGCTTTATAATTAAATGTGACTGCAAAAAAAAAAAACGTTCTAAGCATTTCCATCCAGTATATTTGTTTTGTTTAACTATTATAAAATTGTTACAATCAACTCACCTTGTTACGAATAAAATAAAGGATTTGTATACTTTCAGATAAAGATAACCTAGGGTCGTGAATTCAAAGAAAAATTAAATAAGATAACGTGTAGTCCCTTTATGTGCAAATGAAACCACTCAAAAATCCAACAAACAATAATTTTATTTAATTTTGTTTACAATGTTCTGTGTAATTTCAATGCCAACAACTTGGTTTTTCCTGGCGAATCTGATACCAAGTACCTGCTTTCCAATCCGGAGCTCTTCAAGGGGTGTTGGGGTTTCACTTTCGTGAACTGGAGCTTTTCGTATTGTTTCCTGTATCCAGGAAGAGGATAGATTGCTGGGGTGACGTCACTCCAGCTGATCCAGACTCCAAACAGTGATCTTTATGCAGAGTAGGTACTCAGAAAAGAATAAGGCAGTATCAGGTTCACCAATATTTGGAACATTAAATTCCTGAATTCTGTCAAAAAGTGAGTGTCTTGCAAAAGAAATTGAAGTTGAAATTTGGTATAAAATGATTGTTGTACAGACACTCCCTTCCAACAGAATCAGGTATGAAAAACTATTGCAAGTTAAAAAATTAATTTTAATATTAAAAAAAATAGTTATTTATACACCAAGTGAGTTAAATGAATGTTTATTCATGAGAAGAAAGTTTAACCCACGAGCCCTGGCGAGTGGGTTAAGTTTCTTCGAATGAATAAACATTTTAACTCACGTGATTTATACAAAATTTTATCCCATTTTGATAGACATTTGAAAAATAAGGTACTTAATAGGAATTAAATTATGAAAAGAATTCATTTAGTGGTTATGAAAGCGCTAATTATTGAAATTGGTGGTTGCTAGGGTATAACTAGTTGTTTGTTTGTATTTGTAGCAGATTTTTATACTAGCAGAGTGACTTAAAAGACCGAGAGTGAGTTAAAAATATTTTAAGTCACTCAGGTGATAAACTTCTACTTACCTTTGATATTATGCCTTCAATAATGTCGTTTTTAAACGTCAAAATGGGATAAATGAATTTTTATTCATGAGAAGAAAGTTTAATCCACGAGCCCTAGCGAGTGGGTTAATTTTCTTCGAATGAATAAACATTTTAACTCACATGATGTATACAAAATTTTATACCATTTTATGGAAATTTAAAAAATAAAGTACAAGGAAAAATGCTGAGAGTGAGTTAAAAATATTTTAAATCACTGAGGTGTCGGACTTTTAGTTGGGCAGAGTGACTTAAAATGCCTACAGTGATTTTTTTTAAATCACTGAGGTGATAAACGTCTACTTACCTTTATTGTTATGCGTTCAATAATGTCATTTTTAAACGTCAAAATGGGATAAAAACAATTAAATAATTAAGATTAATGGTAAGATAATAAAAAATAAAAGGTAATAACAAGATTAAATTAGAATGCTCGTTACAACTGAGCAAAATGCTGCTTCCTTGAAAACAGCTCTGGCAGGCAAAAATACAAGAAAAAATATGAGCAAAAATAAGGTAAGAAAAAAAAAATTAAGATATCAAATGTCTGGATTCCTCCCCAAATAGACAAAATTCTTACCTCGAATTAAGATAGTTACCACAGATAAGATTAGATAAACCTCGAGATAAACCTAGGGATGAAATTAATCAAATCCAGAATGTGTCAAAATTCTTGAGATGTTTTAACTAAAACTTTTTTTACTGAATTTTTGACCTGTCTGGATTTTTATTAAAAAATTACACCCTCTAGTTAAGATAATAATTTAGGGAGTCAAGCAAAAAATGTTTGTTCAGGCCTCTGCCTGGATTCAATAAAGAATTAATGGGGATGGACTCACAAATTTGGTTTTCACCGACTCTATTTAGAGCAAATGGTCCAATTTTCCCACACTAAAAATTGATTCTGAAAGCCAGAGCAGCAGTACCTATTTAAAACCAAAAAAAAAACTGTCTTGACTTACCAGTTATAACAAAACGTGGCACTAACCAATAAGCAAAGTAATTCACACAAAATGGAAGCCAACAATTAGATAAAAAAAATTTAAAATATAATATTTATATTTCAAAAACAGATAAGATAAGATTTATCAGGTAAAAACTTAATAAAGATAGGACAATTTGAATATTGAAAAATCTATAGGGGAGGATCGAGAAATTCAAATCACAAAATTAAATAAAAATAAATAGAGGACTTGCCTGGCCAGAGTGTTCTTCAAGAAGAGATCGTTTCAGAAAACCAAGCTAGCAGGAAAACGAACCTGTGTTTTTTATACTTACTGCATTCCAGCCAGTTTGAACCAATCAAACGAGTACACTCGAAAGACCATATTCACTTCAAAATGAAAACACAATGAAAAGACCGCATGGAATAAACGAAAATAGATAAAAATCCACTAAAACTATTTTAATTGTTTACAAATTATAATAATTTAAATTAAGGTTATGTCAAAGATAAAAGACTGTTAATTAATTGGATCATTAAGCCAAAAATGAATATTTAAAAATCAGAAGGTAAAAAAGGACAGAAATATATCCATTTGCTAAAAGTGAGATGAATATAATTTCTTTCAAAAAAATACAAATTACTGCCAAAATGCGAAATAAGAAATCATACTTTGAAATATAGATCAGATCGATCATCGCGCACTAGATGGCAGTACTAAAAAATCAATTCTTGATACTTGCACTTTACGCAAATGTAGATAGACGGCAGCACTTGTATTACTTGAATTTAAATTTGAATTTAATGGATATTTTTAGAATATTGGAAATTATTTTGAATTCTGAAATGAAAAAAATACAACTTTATAATGAAAATAAGAAGAGATGGAACATGTTACGTAAATGATAAATTTATCGAAACAACCTAACATATATTAGTATTTCTAAGCAGATAGGTTTCGCCCCAGGTTCGTCATTATTTTTAAAACTTGATTTTTCAAGTTCAAAAAACTAATTGGAAACAGTTCTGAAAAGTCATATAGGTACATACTGTTTGTTTCACGAGGGTTTGTACTTTTGCATTCCTTTTTTAACAAGTAAAAATTGACTGAAACAAATTAATGACGTCAAAAACGTTCGTCGGTTTTTAAACCAGAAGTCATTCAATACAATACAAAATCTGAACGCTATTAAATTTATATGAATCAATCTACGACAAAACTTTTTTTCCAAGTTATGACATTATCGATGTCATAAGTAAGGGGTCTTTGAAAAAAAAAACAATCAAAGATTGCTATGGTTTTTTAAACGTATATCTTAGCAATATTTTTCTTTAATTCTGTCAATGAACTTTATTGTCAAAATGTCATATCAAAAATCCTGACCAATAAAGAAACAATACCGCGACGTAGGTTTTCGTAATCAAAGCAATCTTTGATTGTTATTTTTTTTTTTGAAGACCCGAAAACCTTCGTGAAATGAACTCTACCTACTTTCTAATCACCAAACAATCGATTTTTTTTCAATCAATTAGCTTACCATTAAGAATAAGTGATCTGGCGGCTCGAATTCTTCTTCTTTGAATTTTTAAAAGATTTAAATTAATATGAATCTAAAGAGGTCTGGATTCCTATATTGTATTGAATTTGATGCATATATCTCCCCTCCGAGTCTTAGTTCACCGTGCTCTGACGTGAAATGTAATGTTCTAACCCAGTAAATGTGCCCCAGTCTTATTTGTTGTAGTTCGGATCAACTACAACAATATTTGTTTTTGAAAAGATTTTATTAAATTCAACAATGAGACATCAAAACTAACCAGAATGTCGTTTGGTAGTAGAGTGATGTCACTGATCTTCTTGATGAAATGAGTTGAGTCTTTAACATAAAATACAATGACAATCAATATGACAAAAATCAAACGTGACTCGCTGATAAACGTACTTTCAGGTATATCCTCTGGTACTGTTTCTTAACATTTCTTTTTTTTTTTAAATATAATCCTCTAAATACGAAGTTCTTCTTCTTAACCTTCACTATCTAAATTATATTCCTTCAGAACAGCTTCATTAGAACTAAGAGTATTTGTACTATGTTCTTGACAGTCGATCATTTCCTTAGTATTTGTATTATCTGTTGAGAATTCTATTGGATTGTTTTTATCTGGTATATTTTCAATGATAACTTCTTGATCTAAACACTGATCTGAGCTTTTGTTCTACGTTGTCTTGCAAATTGAACTCTTCTATTAAAAAATGTAATGGGATCGGAAAACTTTGATTTGGTTCTCTTACATATCTGCTTTTAATTTGATTAGTATGACATCTTTCTAATATGTGATTATTTTGATAAAACACTAGTATGCTGTACATCATATTGCCAATTGGTTCTATGATTTTTCCAGGAATTTAACGGAACTTGTTATTTTTGTAAATTTTAGCATAAATCAAATCTTCTTCTTTAAATTTGTTTGAAATTTCATTAATCTGGATATTTTTCGGAGGAAGTAACAAATTAAGTGGAATTCTCATTCTTCTTCCTATATGTTCAGCCAGAGATTTTCCATCTGGAGAATTTGGATTTGGAGTAGACCTGTACACTCTTAAAAATATGATTATATCTTGTAATTGCCTTGACTTCCTCCTCGTTTAATTTTTGAAAGAGCTCTTTTAAAGGTGTCAACAACCTTTTCTGCCTGATCATTTGACTGTGGCCAATATGCTACTGTGCATTCTTTCTTATGGATGACGAGTATGTAGTGATTTTAGAAGAGAATTTCGAAATTTCAATGGTATGACTATTCTGTCTCCAAACATTAAACAACCTTTAACAACGCATAATGAGTATCGTCTATAATAAAAATTAGGTGCATAATTTTCAATATCCTTTTTGTTTGTTGGCCAATCATTCTGTACATATTGAATAACTTTAGAATAAATTTTGTCTTGTTGAGTTTCTTGATAAATCATCTTAAAAAAAATTGGCAAATTTCCTAAGACTTCATCAAATATATGACAAACTTC
Organism: Ceutorhynchus assimilis; assembly: GCA_917834065.1. NCBI lineage: Eukaryota > Metazoa > Arthropoda > Insecta > Coleoptera > Curculionidae > Ceutorhynchus > Ceutorhynchus assimilis. Next base: position 17,705,182 of record OU892279.1, read on the forward strand.
TGATGCGTTGTTGATCTGAGCAATCAAATATTCTTCATCATTTGATTGTGTCTGATTAACTATAATCTTGACAAAAAATCTGCGTGACCAAAATCGCTAGTTTCAATATATTCTATCTTGAAGTCATATGCTTTCGGAATTAATGCCCATCTTGAAGTCGATTTGCAGTATGAATTAAAATGGAAATGCCTTTATTTGAACCGAAAATAGTAAAAAAAAGAGGTTTATGATCTGTTTGTAAAGTGAAATTTCGACCATAAATCATTCTATGAAATTTGGTGACAGCAAATAATAAAGCCAATGCCTCCTTCTTGATAGTACCATTTTTAAATCTGTGTAAAATACAGGCTCCTATTCCAGTGATACGTGCGTCGCCCGCTACAATGATTTCGTGAACTGGGTTGTAGTTGGTTTGTTGGTTAGACTCAGATCCGAGTTCAATTTTTTTTTTTTTAATTTTTCAAACGATTCTTGACATTCTGTTGTCCATAAAAATTTAATTCTTTTTTTTAATAATTCGTTCAGTGGTTGACGTAACACGTGTATTTCTTTGATAAATCTACCATAATAGCTTATTGATAGCATCAGTTTTTGCTAGATCTGGTTTCAACTCACCTTCACTTGAAATATATCCCAAATACTAAATTTCTTCGACTCCAAATTTACATTTTTGTAATTTTAAGTGAAAACTAAACTCTTCTATACGCCTTAGGACAAGATTTGAATTTTGAAAATGTTCTTCCTCTGATTGGCCTGATACTTAAATGTTATCGATATATTATGCCGTGGTTCCTGTCAGACCTGATAGCATGGTATCGTATCCATCATAGCTTGTTGAAAAATCGCTGGGGCAACTTTTATACCAAATGGTATTCTTTTGTATTGGAACAATCCATGAGGAGTGTTAAATATTTTCTTGATGTCATTTTCTTTCTCAGATTCAAATACCTATCCTATTTTCCAAGCGAAATGGTGATTGGAGGAATATTGTCAAATAGAGGTATGTCCGCATATGTTTTGTCCAGTCTTCCGAAATAATGGTTTCACAATGTCTACAAAAGTTTGTCCTTACGTCTGAGGGACATTTTGGAAGAGACTCTGTAGAAATCTCCCTTTGTACAGGGAAAACCTTTTTGAAGATCGCTGATTCTTGAATAATACTGATTCCTTGTTTACGTAAAAACTGATTTATTGCCAATATATTCACTAATATAATATGGAGCTAAGGTGTATCGTGATGAACTGAATAAAATTATAATTATTATAACAAAAGAAAAAATTCTAATAATGGCTGGAGACAATTGGCAAAGCCGCCCGTCCCTTTATGCTTGGTATTTAAAAAAATGACTAACTAGTAGGTACACTGATTTGACAGAGCACCTGAGATCTGTTCGGTTGCCGTTTGTCTCTATCACCTATAAGTATGATAAGTAATACATTAAAATAAACTAAAACTGAAAACGTGAGTATGTGATTTTAAAATAAAATCACATGAGTCTCAACAGACACTCTCACCATCCTTCGAGGGTGGTTACGAGAGTGTAGTTTTGTTATAAAAGTTTCCAAAAAACCTCCAAGCCATCTTAACTGGATAACTTCGTGTCCGTGTTTTTTTTTTCTTTATTTCTCTTATTTTAAAATACCTAAGGCAATAAAGAAGCTAAACTGACATTACAAAAAACTACCCAATTTTGAATTTCCCAAAATTAGTACCTACCTCCTTAATTGTGAAACTTACCCTTATCGATGAGGAGACAAATATGAACTATATTTTAATTTGGAAAGGTTAAAGTTACAAAAATAGTATATTACAATCCGAGACGGAAAATGCTTCATTGCTGGTCAAGAGGTTATATAGTTTATCGAGACGCTTAGCGTCGAGATAAATCAAACCTCGAGACAGCAATGAACTTTTCCGTCGAGGTTTGTGTACTATTTTATTTTCAACTCTCAATTTGTAAGGCAAAAGATTTTAAGGATTTTTTAGCGACTAACCGTTTGTAACCGTGGTACAAACGGTAACTAAAATTAGGCCTTTTCGGAAACGCTGATCTTATTAACCATATCACCAGCTGATGTACTATGTCTTTTTTCAGTCGCGTTCATTAAAAAAGACAAAAAATAAACAGCTGGTGATCATAAGCGTTTCCGAAAAGGCCTTCTTTCAGTTACCGTTTATAAGACGGTTACAAACGGTTATAGTCGCTAAACATTTTTTTCAATGGTACGAAATAAAAGTGTCCTATCTATTTTACCAGACAAAGAGGTAATAATACGGAAACTTCATTAGATAAAAAAAGACAGAGAACGCTCATTGCGCAAGACGAGGCAAAACGTACCTACTAAATTATGTTAGACTGACTTAGCAATCCGTTCTTCTCATTTGCACGGGATAAAAAAGGAAGGAGAAAGACCGCGTGTTGTGCAACGTATTTGTCAATGAAAATTTCAAACAACTTTTGAATGTCACTTGTCAAGCTACGTCAAGTTGAATATCAATCGTACTTTTATTCTTGTCAAACCACGGGGAATGAACAAGGACAAGGACATTCCCAGCGTACAAAACGAACACCTCTCACCTGTAGTAGTTAGCCAATAGAAAGGTATTGCCTCGTGTTGCGCGCGCATACCTGGTAAAAATAGATAGGTCTATAGACCTATCTATTTTACCAGACAAAGAGGTAATAATACGAAATCTTTATTAGATAGAAAAAGACGCAGAACGCTTATTGCGCAAGACGAGGCAAAACGTACCAAATTATGTTAGACTTACGTATAGCAATCCGTTCTTATTATTTGCACGGGATAAAAAAGGAAGGAGGAAAACCATGTGACGTGCAACCTATCTGTCAATCAAAAACACAAACAATTGAAAATCGATCACACTTGTCAAGCTGCGTCAAGTTGAATATCAAGCATAATTTTATCCTTGTCAGACCACGGGCAATGAACAAGGACAAGGAGATGCCCAGCGTGCAAAAGGATTATTTTACACCTGTACTAGTTAGCCAATAAAAAACCATTGCCTCATGTTGCGCGCGCATACAGGTAAAAATAGATAGGTCTTAGAAAAAAATCAGCTTTCACTTTTTTTTGTCAATGTCATCAATTTTGACGAAAAAACAAGCAGAGAAATCAGGTAGGAATCGCATTTTCCGTCCGTGGCATACATTGTCGACCTGAAAAAATGCAAAAGTACAAAAATGTAACACTTTCAACGACAAACGGACATGTCGAGATCAACCATTAGGAACTCGGAAACGGTAAGAAATACAGGGTTGATTGAATTAAAGCTAAGTTTTGCAATTTTATGGTCAATGAAATGCCTATTTCAAATTGAATAAATTCCAAATACTACCGGAGAAATTCGGAGTTCGGACACCCTCTATAATATTTATCATAAATATAACAAGTGACATATCAGCATTTAGGAAATTTTACGCTCTTTCCAAAAACCTCAAAATATATAGGGTGGTCCGAAGGAGAAAAATGAGTTTGGTGTCGTATAAATTGTATAAAAAAAAACCAAATAACCTGTATACCCATACTTTATTATCTTATATGTATATTAAGAAAGTTACGGGGCATTGAAGAAATCGACAAAATTACACCCTCTAGAGACCAAACGATTAGAGATAGCAGAATGTTTCCGCCATTGATTTTCTCATTAAATATAAGCTCCAGAGACCTGGGTCCATTTTTTTCTATCTCTGAAAATGAAGGGTGTTTCCATAAGAAAGTGTCCAATTTGGACCACCCTGTGCAATGTCCTATACTTATCTTCAACTGTTTCGGAAATATTGACAGTTGAAAATTGACTTTTTTGCATTTTTGACAGACTGTAAAACCTAAATGGTTGATAATAAACTATCATCTGACACCAACTTTAAATGTAATCCATGATCAAAAATTCCGGTTAAATCTAATCTCCGGTTGAATTCAAAGTAGGTGTCAAAATATGATAGCTTATGAAAAGCTAGAGATGTGAATCTGAAATCGGTTTTGCTGTAAAAATAACCGTTTGGGTTTTACAGCCAGCCAAAGTTGCAAAAAAGTCAATTTTCGACTGTCAATATTTCCGATGCAGTTGAAGATAGATATACGACATTGTACATGAAATATGTCTAGAATTTTCCACAGAATCTAGAAATATCATAATATACAGGGAGTATAGGTACTATTTAAAAATAATTAGGTTGATGACTGTACAGGGTGCTACAATTTGGAGTGTTTTAACAGAAAAACATACTTCCAGACCAGATAGAGAAAAATTGACTTAGATGTCATGGGATCGATTTACGAGAAACGTCGATTGTCAAAAATTGTATCGCGATATCTTCAATGGTAGAGGTATCATTAATACAGGGCGATGTTCGATTTTTCCCTATTCTGAAAAATAGCTATAAGTTTTTTATTTATCAAATTTTTTTATTTCTGCAAAAACATTTTGGGGATACTTTTTTGAGCTAAATCCAGTGGCGTACTCAGTTTTTTTTTTATTTCGCTCCGATTTCGAGATATTGACCAAAGTCCGATTTTTTAATAGGACACCCTATACAATATTAAAAGCTCATTGGATAGCTCTGCTTTTGCTGATTTCAATGATATAAAGTTCGATAGGTTTTTTCTCCAAACGTCAAAAAAACGTCACTTTGTCAGCACCTTTCAATATGTTAGAAATTTAATTTATATGCTGGTAGGCAAACCCAGCGGGTTAACACCTGTCGAGGTGGTAGAAATGTAATTTCGATGCTGCTAGACAACCGCAGCGGCAGCAAAAGTACTTTTAGTGCCGCTGGTACTGTTACTGCCGCTTAACCATTTAGTTACCCCCGAGCTTACCCCGTTCGTTTGGAGAAAAAATAGCGTGTTGCATACGGAGTAGAAGCACTTTTTTGTGCTTCAGCAGTATTGCAAGCCTCACTACGTTCGGCTCGCAAACCTACTGCTTCAGCACTCCTAATACAACAATATACTAATATCTGTTTTTGTCATAAGGAACAATATGTTAGAAAAGGAGTTTATATCTGTAAGGAAAATGAGGAAGGTCTCTTTCCAACACATTGTTCCTTATGACTGAAACATATAATTTTTTTTCTCGAAAACTGTTAGAGATAAACATATCGAACTCTATATCATTGAAATCGGCAAAAGCAGAGCTATCCAATGAGGTTATAATATATAGGGTTTCCTATTCAAAGAAATCGGACGTTCGTCAATATCACAAAATGGGAGCGAATTAGAAAAAAAGTAAGTACACCACTTGATTGTGCTCGACGTTTCTCGGAAATCGATCCCATGACATCTAAGTCAATTTTTCTGTTTTTGGTCTGGAAGTATGTTTTTCGTGTTAAAACACTCCAAATTGCAGCTCACTTACAGCTGCTCTTAGAACACCCTGTATATAAGAATTGGTGTGAAAAAATCTCAAGCAAAAAAAGAAAATCGACGTGTCCGAGCGTTTTTTCTAAAATTTCCCCATTTATTTATTATCGAATTTATTCCATTTGGCTGATACACAGTACACACTGTACTATGTTGAGTTCATGAATTTAACTTTTGGAAAAATTCAAATAAAATTTTATAATTTTTTTTTTGGAAGTTCAGAAAAACACTTCTGGATGGTGACGCACAATGGAAGTGAATCCCTGAGAAACTTTCGAGAACAATTCGGTTTTTGAGGCATATTCAACTTAATTTTCAACTCATAAACTAAAACTCCAAACTTGAAGGGGTTCATACATACCTAAAGTCCGTCGACTTTTATCTGATACTTGAAAGGAATGTGAGCTGGTGGCACCCTACATTAGAACGTCAATGGTCACCTGACGTCATACCTGTTTTTGCCATATACTTCACACCCTCGCTCCTCATACGGAAAGTGTCAGATAACAATCGACGAACAATATACAGTGTCCCCCATAATGTTCGCTACATATGGGGACATTTTTTATGTGTAGGATATGGAATTTTTTCTAATGTGCGATTGATCCTGCATGTCCGATAACCTTAAAGGTCATTTTGACATTGGTCACGTGATCACTGTTGAGGCGGCAAATTCGAAAATTTGGATATGGAAACGCGAAAAGTGGGGTTAGATGGCAAAATTTCGAAAAAAGTTATCTATAAAAAGTGATTAGAACGATGTTTTAGGGCTGTCTGCGAAATTTGGAGGAAAAATAACAAAAAACAGGAAATTACTTGTTTTAAGCCATGGATCTCTTATCAAATATTATTATACAATTTGTATTATTGAAATAGTCCAAGTATCTGAATATTTAATGTGTATTGGTAAAACAAACTTAAATTCTTCATTGGAATGATTCCTAGAGGATTGAATAAAAGTATTCGACTAGTACATAAAACTTTTCTGTAGCAATACCCTGTAGGTATCTTGACAGTTTCTGAGATTTTCAATAACTTAATGTTGATACAACAATTGAAAAGATTCGTTATTGAGATTTTTTATTAAATATTTCAATACAGTTCTGAAACACCTAACTGTCCAGATACAGGGTATTGCTACAGAAAAGTTTCATGTGCTAATCAATAATTTTTATTTAATTCTCTAGGAATGATTCCAATGAAGAATTTAAGGTTGTTTTACCAATACACATTAAATATTGAGGTACTTGGACTATTTCAATAATAAAAACTGTATAATATTAGTTGATAAGAAATCCATGGCGAAAAACACGTAGTTTCCTGTTTTTTGTTTTTTTTTCCTCCAAATTTTGCAGACAGTTCTAAAACATCATTCTAATCACTTTTTTAAAATAACTTTTTCCAAAATTTTGCCATCTAACCCCACTTTTTGCGTTTCCATATCTAAATTTTCAAATTTGCCGCCACAACAGTGATCACGTGACCAATGTCAAAATGACCTTTAAGGTTATCGGACATGCAGGATCAATCGCACATAAGAAAAAATTCCATATCCTACAAACAAAAAATTTCCACCTATGTAGCGAACATTATGGGGGACACTGTATAACTCACGAGTATACTTAGTAGACAATCTCAGGGGTTCTTTTTAAAATAGCTAGTTCCCGCCTATTTGAAAGGTACAATTGACACAAAGTACCTACTAGCCTTTTTTTTTTGTACGTGGTCATCCATGTGTTCACGTACATGGATATATGCGCATTAAAGTTTTATCCTAATCTGCGCATATGTCCTGGTAGGAAAGAAAGATGAGAGGGCAAAGAAAGGCGTGTCAAAGACTGCCAAGAGAAAAGTCTACACGGTCATAAGATATCTCTAAATCACACTTTCTTTATTTGTTTGTTTCAGGGCGATCAGTTTCGTCGACCCGACGGCTTCGCAACCACTCGGAGCGTTAAGAAAGTTTACCTCTGAGAAAACAGCGAGGATGGCGCCGGAGGTAGGCGCAACCATGCCCATCGGCAAGGCCATAGCGCATTGCCCACCAGCGGTGGCTCGTCAAGCAGCCCCTCCCCGCCTTCCTCGTCACCCAGTCCAACACCTCCACATACTGCCTCTTTCATTTATCGCGCTTAGCCCAAACAGCATCAGCACTTTCTGGGACTAAGTAGGAACTATTGGAGGTTGTATTAGATCATCTGCCCTGAGTCTGAAGGTCAGATCGGAGTGTGAAACGTATTGTAGACTATTATGAAATTAAGAATAGTTTAATTAGAGTGATTTGATTGTTGCTATTGAAGAAAGATTATCTATTGGCAATAATATAGGACAAATTAGTAGATATTAAATATTGTGCCATTTATTTGCTTTTAATGAGCAATGATATAAACTTTCCAAAAATGGTAATCTTTTTTTAAAATTGTTTAACTTTATTGCTAATAGAGCCATCAACTTGTGACTAATTTGTCCAAAAAAATTAACTCTTTTTCATATACCTTGTCTTCCAATGAAATCTTTATAAAGACGTTATGCTCTGTGGTAAAACAACAATTATATTTGGTCGCAAATTGGGGTAGAAACTGCAATAATAGTTTTATTATTTTTTGAAGGTTTATAAAAAAAAGTAAAATTTTCAATTACCAGAGTTCAGAAGTGTAGAAAAAGTATTTCATCGAAAATGTCAGTTTTTACACATTTGCTTTGAACTATAACTCACTTTTATTTTCACTAGACCCTTGGACATCAAAACGACTGTTTTTCAAATACTTATCGCTTTCGTAGATGCCAATTCAGTTATAGTAAAAACAAATAAGAAAGAAATTGGGCTAGAATTCGCTGTAGAATACTACCCATCAAATTTGTTTTTCGGTTTTCGATATGAGTCGATGTTTTTGAAAACTTTACCAGCTGGTCGATAATTCCTCGAATAAATCTATTATTGTTTTCCATACTCAATAGCAACAAAATGTCCTTTAAATATAATGGTGAAATAACTTAAAAGTGACTTTTTAAAAACCAGTAAAGTAGGCTATAGATTTAGAATAATTTTCAAATTTCAAGATAAAAAAGATATATAGGTCAGAAGGTGCATAGGATTAGGTTTTAGTAACTTTTTGGCAAAAAAAATGATCTTTTGTTGACGCTTAAACATTGAGTCGTATCAACATTAGATCAACGCGGAAGCGTAATAAATAAAAAAAAAAGTATATAAAAAAGTTAGTTTTTTGGGTCTGCTCTAGGTGAACACCCAAATAACGTAATCTCGAATGATTAATAAGTGCTTCTTATTGATGTGTTAGATAAGGATACCACGTAAAAAATAGATTGTTATAATTTAGCGACAATTGTGATTAGACTGTATTTGTGAAATATTTCTTTAAATGTGTTTCGACTGTTTATATTATTTGTTAATAATAATTAACGTTTTTCATGGTCAAATATAAAGCCCATCTAATTAATCTACTGTAAGTATATCAAATTTTTCATATTTTTTCAAGAAGAAACTCTCAAGTGAATGTTGGCATTATTGTATTTTTGTTAGAAAAATTCAGTTTGTATTTAATTTTTCATTTTCTGGTTTTATTCATTTGTGCTGGTGCATCTAGAATTTGTATAAGACTGAGGAAAAGATACATACTTCAATAATGAAGTCCACTTTTTAGCATTTTTATTTGCGTTTTGGCATAAAATAGTACACAAATTTTCCTATTTGAAAATTAGCTCAAAATTATACAGATACTTTATTCAGTAATCACCTTTCCCAAAGAATTGAAGACTGTTTCAAATAATAATACCTAATATATTTTTTTTTTTGGTTTTCTGATTTTTTTACTCACATAGCACCTAATATAAAAAGTAATATATATTTAGCCATATAGATGCTTCCATGTATAAATAGATCCATTTCGTTCCAAAGTTTGTGACCTTTTTGTAGAAAGAAATCTTTATGCGGCAAATCTTGTTGATGTTAATTTGATTATCTGAGATCTCCATGAATAGTCCATACCAAATACTTATTCTTGTTCATTTTTTTTATATATTATTTTATTTTAATTTTTTGGTAATATGCTTTTTTATTAGCGGGATGTGATTTGTATTGATATTAATTTGTAATTGAACAAATTGTAAATAATTGAAACCATTTATGATTTTTCATTATTCTATTTTTGTTATTATGTAATTCAAAATGTGGTGTTTGTTAATGTGTATGCATAGTCATACATGTCTTTAATAATTTGCAATAAATTAAAAGGTGATTTATTTTGCAAATTATTTATCATTTCAAAATTCTACTTCTATTCCATACATTTGTCTGGAAAAAATAATAATTAAGATCTAAATATTGTACAAAATTTTGTAGATAATATTTTAAAAATATTAGTTTTGTAGTTTTTATTAATATATCTATAGAACTAGTCAAGTCAAAATATTTTAATAATATCTAATATTATCACACACAAAGTTGATGACATTTTTTACGTAGGTTTCTCAATACATGAGATTGAAGAATATTCAAACTATTTTTTCTCCTTCCCAGGTATATACCTACTATTTAATAATTTAATTTAACAAAAAAAAGTGATCAAAATATATATGATGATGGCAAAACATCACAATTACTTTGATCTGAACTTTTTTATAAAACATTATAAGTACATACCTACCTAATATAAAAACTAATATCTTGCTTCATATGGTAAAAACAAAGTAATACTTCGCATAAGCAAATAATGCATTATTAATTGATTTTATATCGAGCATAATTTTTTGTAACTAAGATTAGAAGGCGACATTTTCAAAACTTTTATCCATTACAAAAAAAACTACTTATATCGAAAATTAGATGAAACTATTTATATTTCTGTAGTCTATAGTGATTGTCAAGAATTTAATTCAATTAGGATTTTAACTGTTCTGAAACCTATATCGACCCTTTTCTTTCTATTGAGTGCAACAATAAGAAATTGCAATAAGTATCTAAGTTTAGGGTTAGTTTTGGTTAGTTAGGTGTTTATTGTTAAAAAAATTGTTGATTTCATTATTCCTAAATGCATCAATTGCTTGCAAAAAAAAAAAACGCGTATTTGGAGTTTTGAACAATTTTGATAAATAGTGTCAAGGACAATTTTTAGTAAAAACACTCAAAAGTTTAATTAATGCCCCACAACACTGCCATTACTTGCATATCAAACTATAGTGTAGGGTCTATCAGCAAGTAATGTCGTTTTTGATTTATAAGTTTCTATACGGAATTAGGGTTCCTGAACATTTCAACTCAACCATATCATAAAAGTGGCAAACTACAAGCTTCTGCTCTTGAACTGAAGTAAACTTTTTGAACATCATATTTGCAATAGATTCGAAAATTCTTGATGATCACTTAAAATCTACATATTAGTTTTTAAGGATTTGCAAAATGAATATTTAATGTACTGATTCCAGTGTAGCTAAACACTGGATGTTTGCCTAATAAAGCCTTTAGCATATTATAATACATCGTTAAGACATGCAGTTACATATTTATAATTAAAAAAAAAAAAAACATTCCATATAAAAATTAAGAAACAAGATTTAGATATTATTATCTTGGAATAATAATTATTATTAAAAGAAAATTGTCAATATATCTTAGAATATGTTTGAAATAATGAAAAACAAAAAAAATATTAACAATTCTAAATATAGTTTTTAAAAACAAACAGTGCTGCGATTGTTAGATGTAATAAATAAAAATAAGCCTTTCGCAGAATGTATGATATATTTAATTATTTTAAAAATATGAAATAAAAATACAATTTGTCCAAAATTGATTTTTTATACCGTTTAATCACTGTTTGTATAGATGGCGGGCGCCTAAATTGCATTAGTTTGACTTCTAAGAAGTACATAAAGAATATATTATACATAATATTTATATATAGTGAGGCTTTTGTAATTTTTGGTTTTAATTGATAACTATTGTATATCATAATAATTGTATATTTCATCATTTGGACAAAATGTATGGAAAACCATTTATAATATTGAATTTAGAAAACAGTATGTATTCTTTAAATAGAAATAAAAAATCTATATAATTAATTTGTTTATTGTTTCATTTCACTAGACCCTTGGACATCAAAACGACTGTTTTTCAAATATTGCTCTCGTAGACGCAAATTCAGGTATAGTAAAAACAAATAAGAAAGAAATTGTAGAACTGTAGAATACTAATTATATTTTCGATTCAGAAACTTGTATTTTAAAAAACATTCAGGAGGTGACAAAAGAAAATACGTGGATCAAATTGCTACAGGCAGAGGCCAGAAAACAAATGAACGTTCCTTATGGGACTGCGTCGGCTTAAATAAGCATTTAATGCCGACATAGCAATTTGATGTTTACTTTACAACAATGTATTTAAAAAGTCCTAGAGGAAAGGGGTAAGCACATTAAAGCATATAGAAAATAGATAATTGATTATAAATCAGCGTGGCAATTGGTTAATATAACTCAGTGGCGCAGCCAGAAATTTATAGGAGTTTAGTTTACACAGACCACCTATTCTTTAGAGGGGGTGCAATGTAAACCAAAAATCAAAATGTCTGTATAACAAATTCTAAGAATAATATTTCAAGCCGCACCATTTTATGCCTGACGGTTTTTGAGAAATTTGCAAAATAACCGTGAAAGCGTGACGTCACAACCGCTCGGATACCGTAGACTCAGAGTAAAAAATCCTACGATTTTCACTTAAATACGGATTGACTCAAATAGCTGAAACGAAACATGGCTTTGGTTTTGAACCAAAGTATGTACGATTGTCACCAAAAGTAACTGGGACAGCATCATATTAGCTCTTGTACTATTATATGAATTTTATTACAAACAGATTTACAAACAGAGGGACAAAGCATTGCTTAAGTATAAAAAAAACAAAACCCCAGATAATTGGAATCATTACAAGAACCTGCGTAACTTTGCTTTGGTATCCACTAGAAGGGAGAAAGCTGCGTACCTTGAAAGTGTGGAAAGAGATAGAGACTCTAAAAAATTTTGGAAGGGATTACATAATTTAAATATAAAAACATCCGCAACTAAGACCGCTGAATTACCCTTAACCTTACGTGATCCTGATGCAATTAATGATTTTTTTGTTAACGTTTTTAATAAATCAAACAACTGTAATAACAGAATAGAATATTACACCAACAACCAATTTTCTGAGGAAAAATTTCAATTTGCTTTAGTTGACCAACAAACCATCATGAAAGTTATTTGTAATATCCGATCAAATTCATCAGGCCATGACCGGCATCACTCTTCGTATGTTGCACTTATGTTTACCACAGATTCTCAATCACATAACAAATATTGTTAACACATGCTTGGATATTGGATATTTTCCTCAGTCTTGGCGTGAGTCAATTATATGTCCTATTCCCAAAGTATCTAGTCCCGAAAACTTGCAGGATCTGAGGCCAATAAGTTTATTACCAATTATCTCAAAAGTATTAGAAAGGGTGGTATGCTTCCAGTTATCTCAATATTTCACTAAAAACAACATTTTCCCAGTTCAGCAGTCTGGCTTTAGAGAGGGGCACAGTACTACCACCGCTTTACTTAATATTACTGACGACATTACTAGAGCGCTTGATAAAAAGCTTGCAGCAGTATTGGTGGCTTTGGACTACTCTAAGGCTTTTGATGTTATTGATCATGACCTGTTGGTGGCGAAGCTTAATTTTTTTGGCTGTAATAATATTGTTCTCTCATTTTTTAAATCATATCTGTGGAAGCGTACGCGGCGAGTCCGCATAGAGCATAATTATTCTGGATCGAAGCCAGTGATTTCTGGGGTTCCTCAGGGATCAATTTTGGGACCAATTTTATTCCTTTTATATACCTGCGACCTTCCTTCAATAGTGGTAGGATCAAGGGTATATCAGTATGCCGACGACACCCAGTTAATGCACTGCTTTAATCCGAATGAAATTGATGAGGCCACTGAATGTATCAATTGTATCAATAATGACTTACGCTTAATAAAAAGGTATTCAACTGAGCATAATCTCATAATTAATCCTAGCAAAACTAAAATTTTACTTTTTAGCTCTAAAAATCAACGACTTACAATTAAAAATAATTTGCGTATTGCAGTCGATGACATTCAACTTTCTTTTTCAGAACAGGTAAAAATTCTTGGTTTAACTCTTGAATCATCATTAAGATTTCGGGAGCACGTAGGGAAAATTCTTTAAAGATGTTATTTGCGTCTGCGGCTTCTGTATGCTAATAAGGATATCTTAAATTTTGATACCAGGAAAAAGCTTGCAGATACCTTTGTACTTTCTATAATCAATTATTGCCTTATAGTCTATTATCCCTTTTTAGACAGGATGTCTCAGCAGAGATTGCAACGCGTTGAAAATACATGTTGTCGGTTTGTTTGTAGATTGAAAAAGTTCGATCATGTTTCAAGGCATATATATGATCTAAAATGGTTGAAGTTATCGTTTTTGTTCAAGTTTCATCTGGTACTATTTATGTATCGTTTAATTAATAATAGGGCACCATCATACCTATTTGAAAAATTAATACCTAGAAATATGGTTCATAACAGAAACATCAGACACATCACATTGACCATGCCACACCACACCACCGCTCTATTTTCTCGTTGTTTCACATTCAATGTTGTATCTTTGTTTAATCATCTAAGACATGACTTGCATTCCTCGGTCTATCAGCTTCATAAAAAATACAAGCAACTATTTTTGGAGGAGCAGTTGGCTATGTAGGTTAGTAGTGAGTAGCATTTATACATGTATACATATATTTATTTATTTATTTATTTTTTTTAAAATTTTATTATTTTATTTTTTTTATTTTTTGTTTGTTTGTTTGTTTTATTTTTTTCTTACATGAATATTTTTCTATTTTGTTATATTAGGCATCGTTCATTATTGCCGTTACTGTGATTGTTGTATTAGTAAAGTAATTTAATTTAATATTTGTATATAGGGTTAAGAGTTAATGAGTAGCTTTAAGCTAATCTTCGCCCTATGGGCAAATGTGTCATGAACATTTGTTTTCAATAAAGACATTTTATTATTATTTATTGTCAAATATTTGTCAAACTATGAATCAAATGCATTGAAATGAATGACAGTAGAATTATGGCGGGTATTATAAAACTATTTTGACAGAATAACTAAAAGTTAACTTCTGGAATGTCGTTACTTCTCATGTAATTCCAAAAGTCAACTTTCAGTTAACTGTCAAAGTAGTTTTATAATACCCGCCCTTAGTCCAGGAGATTATCATGCATTATTTTTGTACCAGATACTTTTGGTGTTTGTTGTCTGTTGGGCTCCACACGCTAATGTGACGTCACGTCTACGTTTTGTTGCAAACACTAAAGCCTGATATCTTTTGATAGAAATCCGGCAGAAAGGCGAGGTTTTCGATGTTGTTCTTGGAGTTTTTCTACATATTATAAACCAGATAAGTATTTTTGGTTTGCACCCCATAGGCTTTTTATGATATGAGCAGTTTACAGCTTTTGTCTACTCCATCTTCATTATTTTTCTATTTTACTCTAATGCCTTGGGGGCCCCTAGCTGCGCCACTGATATAACTCCTCCCTCCTTAAGATGTTGCAAACGTGGATTGTTGTGAATTCCAATCAGACAATGCAATTTGCACATTTGCACAACCTTTTTCTGAAGTTTTAAACTTCCTAAAACAGTAAAACAATAAAATTAAAAATAAAATAGCAAGACTTAAACCTATGATTACATATGTGTTTAAATAAGAGTGTTCAAAAGACAATTCTTTTAGATTGTGAACTCTGATCTGTTTTGTCGTCTTGAAGGCTTCTTCTAAGTCTTCTTGGTTGATTTCTTGAAGTTCCAATGTTGTTCAATTCTCTGAAAGTTCAGGGATGTCTATTTTTGGAATCTTTAGTTCAAAATTGAAGTTCTCGCTGGTTTTTGAAAATGTTTTATTTTGTATTTTCACAAAGCATTTTTCAAAAGAAACTAGCGTTGGATTGGTTATTATTTCCATATGGTCCATAACGATAGTTATTCAATGTGACAAGACAATCACATTGAATAACTATCGTCATACTTTTATTAGGAATGACTAATAGTTGTCCATTCGGGAGTTGTCTCACTGTTGGTTTTTCATATTTCACTTTAGTAAAAGGACATTGTTGTGGTAGGTCAGTAATCAGGTCATAGATACATGATTCTTCTTGCTTCAGCTCTTCTTGATTACAAAGGTACACACTTTCGACTTTCGGGCATTCCCATAAAGTATTGTAGTAAATGTCCGTAGTAAGTAATAGGTAAGGGTACTTATTCCTAATGATAAGTTCTTGGATAGAAATTGGATAGATTTTATGCAATATAAAGGGCTTGGGATCAATCATTGGTGTGTGTATAACAAATATAATTAACTCATTTTGGATTTTTACTTGAGTTTTCATTGTCTTGTTAACAATGTCTTGTTAACATTGAGTGGAAATTTTGGTTTTCCAAGGAAATATTTTGTAATTTTCCTGTGATAACCTTTTGGTTAGATTCAATAGTTAAAAATTGATCGTGAGATGTTTTTGTAACTTGTTTCAATACTTGAGCTTGTGTTTTTAGATCTTCATTGAGAGTCTTTTGATTATCATTGAGCGTCTGGATATAACAATCATGTCTTGCACCGTCTTCAGCATCTAAGGTTCCGTAGAGGCATTTTTGTGCTGTGCCCATGAAATTTAATGGACCTCTTTTATTACGTTTTCGGTCGTGATAGGTTCTGATTACTTGTTTCATAATCTTAATTTGAGAATGTCTGTTTCCAATATTTGTTTGAAACAATGCAACAAATTGGTTTGACCATGTTGTTTTGTTAAGAGTATCAGATAATTTCATTAAGGTAATTTCCAGTTTATGGATACTTTGTATGATAATTGTCGTATTAATGTGATAATAGGCATGTTATGTTGAGTTGTTACGTAAGTAGTTCCTAAAGAAATTGGTAAAATAGGATTTTCTACCGTCATCAATGTATACGCTTGGGTGACTCCAACGAGAGTTAGGAATACTAAAGGATTCATCTCGGAGTACCTGAAATAAATTATTGTCGTTTAACATTTTGTTTAGCAAAGCGATTCTGTGTTTTGCTATCATAACGCGGACTTATTTTGTCTCTATTAAATTGTTTTACAAAAATTGGATCTTGTAATTCTGGTTCAGGTTCACGATTTTTATTACGTGATTCTAAAGACTTTGTTTGTTTCGCTAATAATTTTTCTTGAATTTCTTTATTCAAATTCGCAAGGGATTCTGCCAAACTTGTTATATAGTCAGTTGTTAGTTTATTTTCCATTAGTTCAATTGGTATGGCATAATTCAAATCTCCTTTAATCACTTGAAAAGGGGTGTGATTGTGATTCATTGTACTATGAGTACTGTTGTTGGAATTCAATATAGCGATTGTCATTAGATCAATAATACTCTTATTCGGGTTTTGGAGTTTTAAACTCGTTATACTTTCACGCAGTGTCGAATGGAATCGTTCGATTGGACTATTCGAGTTCGGGTTTCTTGGAGTTAAGTAATGAAACTCAATTTTGTATAATGTACAAAGATCTGTCATTATAACATTTTTGAACTCTGCTCCATTATCTGATGTGATTTTTTGAGGTATTCCATGATCACTAAAATATTTCAATAACTGTGATGATATCTCAATAGCTGTTTTCGTATTTACAGGAGAGGCTTGACCAAATTTTGAAAAGCTGTCAATAATGGTCAGACATTTCTGGTTAATGATTATATACGTGTCAATATAAATATGTTCAAAGGGTTTCATACCAATGGGTGTTGGTTTGAATATGATTTTGTATGGTTGACGTTCATACTTGGTTTTATTGCATATCTCGCATACTTTGACATAATTCTGTACGTCTTTCTCGATATTGGGCCAATAAAATATTTTCTTTGAGGCTGCAACATTTTCAGTGATTCCTCTATGAGAGGTTTTAGTCTCATGATATTGCTGAACTCTTTTTGAAGATCAACGTCTGTGATGTCTTCTAATAAAGAGTTCGAGATGTACAAAGTAAATGAATTCGAATTAAACGATTCTTGTAATGCTCACCTCACAATAGGTTCTAAAGATTTATTTAGGAAATGAAGGCAATAAATACCAGGTGGCATGTATTCCTTCACTAAATTAGTAATTTGTGATGTTGTTGGATTATTTGGTAAGAAGAATATTATTCTCTTTTTATTATCAAATAGTTTGATTATCTCTTTTCTAATTGTGTTATTATTAGAATATCGAAATAAAATTTTTTTCCAAATACATTTACATGTTTCTTAGTATATGGAGCTCCTAATATTGGATTTTCCATAGACGTATGTATTGTTTGGTCATTTTCAGACAAGGCTGAAATTGTTGAAGAACAAACAGTTGGTGTTATTTGTCTGTTACTTTTTTGAGTTTTCGAAGATTCTCCAATTTCTATGGAAATTTCTTTTTTCTCTTTTCTTGAAGGTATTATTAGTTGTGATAATATCTTTTTTTTGGGTTTTTCTTTCTTAGGTTCCTCTTCAGGTTCCTTTTCTGATGCTGTCTTTGTTGATTGAGATGATTCAGACATTGTTATCTCTTTTTCTTTAGCTATCTCGCTTTGTTTAGGAAGATATACTTTAGAATCTGTAAAGTATTTTGCTATGATTTCATCATTACATAATGGTGTATCTTTCCGTTTAAATCCTAATTTTTTATGAAATTCTTCATCTGAAGATGTTAATCTGGCATCTGGATCTGATTTTTGAATGGCATGAAGTTGTATTGCAGGAATTCTTGATAGTGCATCTGCATTCATGTTTAATGTTCCTTTTTTGTATTTGATCTCATAATCAAATTCAGATAGTTCTAGTCGCCATCTGGACTAGGTTAGAACTTGGTTCTTTAACATTAAATAGCCATTGCGTCGCCCTAGTTGTGAATGGTCGTAATCCACAAAATGTTCATTCATGAGTTGTGACTGTTAACATCGAGGTTAAAATACTTAAAAATGTTTAAATTTCATGTTGCTGAATGGATCTAAGCCAGTGATCAATATTTGACCTTGTTATAGTATATTTGCTAATTAAAAAGCATATTTTCACCAAAAACAAAAATTTTAAATGCAGTTTACTCACAACTTACCTTGAGTGGATTACGACCATTCACAACTAGGGCGACGATTGTAGAGGTTTGTGATCTGACAAGATTGTGAATTTTCTACCAAAAAAAAATGGGTCGAAAATATTTTGTTGCCCAAACGATTGCTAAAAGTACTTTTCCAATCGTCGAATAATTACATTCAGCTGGGTTTAATGTTCTTGATGCGTATGCAATGGGAAGATCAGCTCTCACAGGACCTTGAGATAAAACGGCTCCAATTGCATAGTTTGAGGCATCGGTTGTCAATAAGAATGGTTTCTTAAAGTCAGCATGTTGTAATATTGGGTCATTTAATAATACATTTTTACAAGTTTCAAAGCTATTAAGAAACTTTGCATTGTGTATTATTTTTTTGTCTTTTATCAAACAAGATATCATTGGTTTAATCAATTTGGCAAAATTCATTATGAATTTTCGATAATAACCTACTAATCCTAAAAACGATTTTATTTCCTTCACCGTCGTTGGTATTGGGAATTTTTTCATTGCCATTATCTTTTTTGGATTCGGTTTTATTCCATTTGGTGTAATTACATGTCCTAAGAATTCGACTGTCTTGTGTAGGAATTCTGATTTGTCTAATTGTATTTTTAAATTAAACTTCTCGAGTCTCTCAAATACTTTCTTTAAATTTTTTACGTGTTCATGAAGTGAAGTGGAAAAAATTATTATATCATCCATGTATACTAGACATATTCTACTCTGTAATCCTAGTAATACATTATCCATCACTCTCTGGAATGTCGCGGGAGGGTTTTTCAAACCAAAGGGCATTTTGTTAAATTCGTAATGACCATTTTCAACATTAAATGCTGTTTTGGGTATCGAATTTTCATGCATCTCGACTTGATGAAAGCCAGAGGCTAGATCTAGTGTCGTAAAATAATTACTACGACCAAGTCGGTCTAATATATCCGTAATATTAGGTAATGGATATCTATCATCAATAGTTTTTTCGTTTATTTTTTGATAATCAACGACCATTCTTCATTTTTGTATGCCTGCGGCATCTTCTTTCTTAGGTACTATCCACACAGGGGATGACCAAGAGCTACAGGATGGTCTGATTATGTTATGTTCCAACATTTTCTTTATTTGAGAATTCACTTCTTGTTTATGCACATGTGGGTATCTATACGTTTTCGTGTGCACTGGTATTTCATCTGTTGTTTCAATCTCATGTTTGACTTGATTTGTAAATGTCAATTTTTCATTTGGCTTGTGGAAAATTTTGGGAAAAGATTTAATTACGTGTTTTAAAGCATCAAATTCCTCTGAGTTTAAAGTCATTTGCATATTCATCATTTTCTAATAGTCATTTGCTCTATATTAAATATCTCAAACTGTTCGTCAGCATAAGGTAAACTTATTTCCGCTAAGTTGTTTATGTTATACGGGACAATACCTAATAGGCTTATTCATTGAGTTATGCACTTCTAGAGCTACTGTCTCGTTTATAACTGTGGCTATTGTCGAAGGGATATGATACGTTTCATTTTTCATCGGTGGTGTAAGTATTACAATGCCATCAGCTATATTTGTATTGAAATAACATACTTGAATTGAGTTGCTTGGAATCTCAAAATTTTGATTTTCGAAATCTGTTCTATATTGAAACGGAATTGTTGTTTTATTATTAGAAAGAAGCATATTAGAAAAATCTATATTTAAATTATTTTCTTGTAATGCTTTGATTCCAATAATTCAATCAAAATAGTCATGGAAATTATACATTATCATTTCAATGTTGTTTTGAATATTAGATTCTTGTAAAATTGGGACATTGATTTTTCCATGTGTTTTTCTTGTACCCATGCAAGTAGTTAACTTGTTTCGTGAATTAATTATGGAATTTGAAAAACATTCTTCTGCGATTGAGGGTCTTATTAAAGAGGCATAACTTCCTGTGTCAATTAATAATTTACACGGTGGATAGTCTATTTGAATAAAAGGCAGTTGGTTGATTTGATAAGCATTTAAAGTTAATGCTGACTCATTGCATCCATTCAAGGCTTGTAACTGAAAATTTTCGTCTTCAGTTGCGACTTGATTTTCTTCAAAATTTGTCTCTTCATAATAGTTTTGATTTGCAGAACATTCGTCATTTTCGAAATTTCCGTCAGGGTCAGGCAATTCGATTTCAAAGATATTATTAATTTCTTCGATTGTATATTTGGAAGGGTATTGATGTTGATTTTGTGCTCTTGGTTGCACTGAAACTCCGGACATAGGTGTGGGTTTCGAAAATTGTTGATTAGTGTTTTTTCGAAAGGCATTATTGTAGTTTTTGCCAAAAGTTCCTGAACTAGTAGGAAATTTTGTTGGTACATAGTCCTTTTTAGGTTGTATACTAATAGGTTGGGATGGAAACTGTGGTTTCTGTGGTACATACGATGTTTTTTGTGTATATTGAGGTTTTTGTTGATTATAGGTTTGTTGTGAACGAAATTGCGTATTTTTATTTTTGAAATTTGAAAAATTTTGATTTTGATTAGTAGAATGAGTAAGTCCTCTACTAAATTTCATGTGGTTTTCAGCTAGTTGATAATTTAACACAAATTTGTTAGCTGCATCCAACGTTTGTGGATTTTGAACCATTAAAATTGTTCTTAATTCGGTTGGCGAATTAGTGACTAGATTTTGAATAGCATTAATTTCGTTTTATTCAATCAAGACATTTGCAACTACCGTTAAATTTGGGTCGCACATGATTTTAGATGTAATTCTTTGAACTAAACCTTTTAGTTTATCCAAATACTCAATAATAGTTTTTTTATTAGTTTTAATAAGCTCTTGTACCAAATTCTGTCGAGAATATTGATCACCATACTTAATTCTCAACGCTTCTCTTATATCGGTCCATGTTTGTAAATTAGGACGTGCCATAAGAAAATTTCCTGCGTCATTTATTAATTTTGATTTTATGGCGGTAACCACATACTCTTTCTGGGCATTTTCACCAGTATAATAGGTTTGATAGAATTCATTGATGTTTCTTATGAAATATTCTAAATATTGGCTTTCGCCACTAAAAGGTTTGATAAGTTAAACGATTGATTTTAAATTTTCACTCATTGTTACGGTTGGTCTATGATTTTGGTTGTTACTTCTCGAATTAGATTTGTAAAGATGGGTTAAATTAAATTGAGTCAAAAGATTCTCGATTTCTTCTTCATAATCTGACATATATATTTCTTTGAATTGTTAAAAGAAATTATTTTGAAAATTTAAAAATTCAAAATTAAAAAGTTTTATTTCTATTTTAAAATTAAAATTATAATTAATCAAAATTTTGTTGTCGTGGGTTCGTAAATTCTTTGTTACTCTTTATTTTTGATTTCAGTCTTTTCGGCAAACCGTTTTGGAATTGCAAAAGAACAAACATCTGAATTTAAGTCTTCCCAGTAAATCAAAAATTAGAAATTACAAAAGATCAAAAATCCAAAAATCTTAACTATGGAACACAAATTACAAAATGTATAAAGAGAAAGGACAGTAGTCTTTCTCCACGCGTTGTTTCTTGTTATTCCTTTTACTCAGCCAATTCGAAGTGGACAGTATCTGGAACGTTTCATAGCATCACTGATACTCCAAAATTCACTTTTCCGAAGAATTCCCTTTTTCGAACTTCCTTCAGTCTTTTGAAATTTTCGCGACGGATTACGACTGTTACAACTCTCCCGAAACTTATGCACTCTGAGCATCCGAACGACTGCGCCAATTATATTTTCGATTCAGAAACTTGTATTTTAAAAAACATTTATTTTATTGATTAAAATACAGAGGTGACAAAAGAAAATACGTGGATCAAATTGCTACAGGGAAAAGCCAGACAACAAATGAACGTTCCTTATGGGACTGCCTTGGCTTAAATAAGAATTTAATGCCGATATAGCAATTTGATGTTTACTTTACAACAATGTATTTAAAAAGTCATAGAGGAAAGGGGTAAGCACATATCCTGTTCACAATCCGATGTCCACAGGTGCAGGTAAATTTATCACCTTTCCCTATCAAATAGCATTGAAAGGTGATTTTACCTGTACCTACCTGTGGACGTCGGATTGTGAACGGATAATATCCGGTCTTCAAAAAAAAAAGCAATCGAAGATTGCTTTGAATACGAAAACGTATGTCGCATTATTGTTTCTTTATTGGTCAGGATTTTTGACATGTCATTTTGACATTAAAGTTCATTGACAAAATTGAAGAAAAATAGTGCTAAGACATACATTTAAAAAACCATAGCAATCTTTGATTAGTTTTTTTTTTTGAAGACCCGATACCTACCTAATATAAAAACTAATATCTTGCTTCATATGGTAAAAACACAGTAATACTTCGCGTAAGAAAATAATGCATTATTAATTGATTTTATATCGAGCATAATTTTTTGTAACTAAGATTAGAAGGCGACATTTTCAAAACTTTTATCCTTTTTATATAAAAAAAACTAATTATATCGAAAATTAGATGAAAGTCTTTATAGTTCAGTAGAGTCTATAGTGATTGTCAAGAATTTTATTCAAGATTAGGATTTTAACTGTTCTGAAACTGATATCGAACCTTTTCTTTTTATTAATTTCATTGAGTGCAACAATAAGAAATTGCAATAGGTACCTATCTAAGTTTAGTTTAGGGTAAGTTTTGGTTAGTTAGGTGTTTATTGTTAATTGAATTGTCGATTTCATGATTCATAAATGCATCAATTGCTTGCAAAAAAAAAACAGGCATTTGGAGTTTTTAACAATTTTGATAGAAAGTGTCAAGGACAATTTTTAGTAAAAACACTCAAAAGTTTAATTAATGCCCCACAACACTGCCATTACTTGCATATCAAACTATAGTGTAGGGTCTATCAGCAAGTAATGTGGTTTTTTATGTATAAGTTTCTATACGCTATTAGGGTTCCTGAACATTTCAACTCAACCATATCATGGGTCCGTTACACTAGCCCTCCCCGGTTTCCCAATAGGCTCAATATTTTAGCACCCTATTGCACCCACCTAGCACCTCCTAGCACCCAACTAACAGAGCTAGCACCACACCCCCTAGCGAGTTATAGAATATTTTCACCGGTGGGGGGGGGGGGGGGGGGGCTAATGTAACGCGAGCCCCCCCCCCGGCTTTCCAACAGGTCCAATTTTTTAGCACCCTATTGCACCCATCTACCACCCAACTTACAAGGCTAGCACCACACCCTCCAGTGAGTTATGGAACATTTCCACCAGGGGGGGGGGGGGGGCTAATGTAACGCGAGCCCCCCCCCCCCGGTTTCCAATAGGTCCAATTTTTCAGCACCTTATTGCACCCACCTAGCACTACCTAGCACCCAACTTATAGAGCTAGCACCACATTCCCCAGCGAGTTATAGGATATTTTCACCGGGGAAAGCTAATGTAACGCGAGCCCCCCTCTCCCGTTTTTCCAATAGGTCCAATTTTTTAGCGCTCTATTGCACCCATCTAGCACTACCTAGCACCCAACTTACAGAGCTAGCACCACACTCCCCTGCGAGTTATAGAAAATTTTCACCGGGGTGGGGGGTTAATTAAACGCGAGCTCTTGTTGTTTTTCCAGTGGGTTCAATTTTTTAGCACCCTATGGCACCCACCTAGCACTACCTAGCACCCAACTTACACGGTTTATACCACACCCTCCAGCGAATTGTAGAAAACTTTTACCGAGAGGTTCTAATTGGTCTGTTCGTAGAGTAATCACAAACCAAATGCAATGCAAAAAACTATTTCTGATTGTTTTCAGCCAATGAAATTTGCTCTGACTGATTTGTGATTCTTCTACTAACCGACCTTATGAAACGCGAGCGCTTCCCCCCCACCGTTCTCATATTTCTGTTCAAACTATGGCACTGTCCACTATACACTTACCTAGCACCCGACTTACAGGGCTAGCTTCACACCCCTTTGCGAGTTGTAGAAAATTTTTCTCGTCTGTTATTGCCGGCCTCATTGCGTTCGGCAGGCAAACTTACAGACTCGTCACAAAAGTACCATTTTTACTCCTAATAAAACAATATACTATTTTTATTTCCTCTTTGTATAATTTTTTCCAATTACTTTAACACAAATAATGTCCTTGCATTGCCGATATCCTATCGAAAATGTCATAATATACCGTAAGCACCATTAAAGATTCTAAAGTTGCCGTCACTTGATCGATACTGTTCAGTGATGAAATTAGATGAGACATGAAGAAGCGGCAAAAAAAGTTACCTAGATCCTCAAAATTTCAATTATATTTGGTGACGCGTTCCGGAATTATCACCTGGGTCAAACGTTGTGGGACACCCTGTATAAATAGATGTGGTGGAAAAAAAAAAGACAAAAATTTTCTTAATTTAATCTAGTGTGAACCACTTTTAATGAATACACCCCGATATCTCAGTTAATAATATTGCGATTGAATTCAAATTTTGGAGGTGATTGTATGATGGAAAAATGAAGTATGTGACATAGTAAACATTTTGATCTATCATTGGCGTGCGGTGTTGGGACGTAAAAAGGTTTTTTTTTTGGGAAAAAGATATAAGGGCTTATTTTAGATATTTTTTTGTATCAGATATAGAATCAGCACTCCCAAAAACCCTTTAATTTATATTTTCAAAATTTCAAAAACTGATTTTAGCAACAAAAAAAAGTACATTTGTTTTAATTCACTTTTTCCAATAAGTTGTTTATTTCTGATGATAGGTAACCAATATTTTTTAAAAAATCTGATGTTTTCAACATTTCCAATTTCTAATGAAAAATGCGAGAATGTTAAAAGTTTAAAACAACCCCTCTTTACCCCCCAACACTGCACGCCAATGGTAAATAAAAATGTCTACTATGTCAAATACTTCATTTTTCTAAAGGTGCGTCCAGACTAGAGCATTCGGGCCGAATGAGCACCGCCGAATGAGCAAATTGAGGCAAAATAAATACACAGCAACAACTGCCTCATGTCGTACGAACACTCATCCACAGTCCACACTTGAATGCTCATTCTGCCTCGGCATGCTCAGTGCTTGCTCATGCGGGCCGAAAGCTCTAGTCTGGACGCACCTTTACATACAACAATCTCCAAAAATTGAATTAAATCGCAAAATTATTAACTGAGTTATCGGGGTGTATTCATGAAAAGCAGGACACAGTGTATTTATCTCTTTCATCCTTCGTATTAGGTCAAAAGTTTAATCAATAACAACAATTAGCCTCCTCCCCCGGAGAAAATTTTCTATAACTCGCAGGGGAGTGTGGTGCTAGCTCTGTAAGTTGGGCGCTAGGTGGGTGCTAAAAAATTGGACCTATTGGCAAAAAGATGGGGGCTCGCGTTGAATTAACCCCCCACCACGGTGAAAATGTTCTATAACTCTCAGGGGAGTGTGGTGCTAGCTCTGTAAGTTAGGTGCTAAGTAGTGCTAGGTGGGTGCAATAGAGTGCTAAAAAATTTAACCTATTTCCAAACGATGAAAATGTCCTATAACTCGCTCGGAGTTATGGTGCTAGCTCTGTAAGTTGGGTGCTAGGTGGGGAAAAAATGGGACCTATTGGAAAAGTGGGGGGCTCGCGTTACATTAAACCCCCCCCCACGGTGAAAATGTTCTATAACTCGAAGGGGGGTGTGGTGCTAGCCCTGTAAGTTGGGTGCTAGGTAGTGGTAGGTGAATGCAATATAGCGCTAAAAAATAGGACCGTTTGGAAAAACAGGGGGGGTTGGTTGGGCTCGCGTTACATTGGCTTTCCCCGGTGAAAATGTCCTATAACTTGCTGGGGGATGTGGTGCTAGCTCTATAAGTTGGGTGCTAGGTAGTGCTAGGTGGGTGCAATAGGGTGCTAAAAAATTGGACCTATTGGAAACCGGGGGGGGGGGGGGGGGGGGGGGCTCGCGTTACATTATAATACATCGTTAAGACATGCAGTTACATATTTATAATTAAAAAAAAACATTCCATATAAAAATTGAGAAACAAGATTTAGACATTATTATCTTGGAATAATAATTATTATTAAAAGAAAATTGTCAATATATCTTAGAATATGTTTGAAATAATGAAAAAAAATAAAATATATTAACAATTCTAAATATAGTTTTAAAAAACAAACAGTGCTGCGATTGTTAGATGTAATAAATAAAAATAAGCCTTTCGCAGAATGTATGATATATTTAATTATTTTAAAAATATGAAATAAAAATACAATTTGTCCAAAATTGATTTTTTATACCGTTTAATCACTTGGACAAAATGTATGGAAAACCATTTATAATATTGAATTTTAAAAAACATTACCTATATATTCTTTAAATAGAAATAAAAAATCTATATAATTAATTTGTTTATTGTTTCATTATAGCAGTTGTTGATAATCCTTGATTTGGCATTATCATTGTTCTAAGTTCATCGGCAATTTGGAAACTCTTATAAAGTCCGTCATCAAACGGGAAGTTAACATTTATGTTAAAACATTTAATTGTCGAAATTGAGCTTCCTAAAGATTTATCAGATAAATGAATTTTACAGTTATCACAAGATTGTAAAAATATTTCAACAATTTTTTCAAAGCAATGCATATTACAATCTTCACTTTCTCGAGCCTCTACTTTTGATGCGTTCCTGAATAATACCGAAACTTTTTTGCAATTTTCCAAACTTATATTGTTAACAAGATTTTCCACTATTATGGTGCTATCTACGCAATTTCTAATGGCCACGTCTTCGTTTTTTACTGCGGTATTTAGAACCAAATTATGACTATTTTTGTGATTCTTTATTAACCATTTATTTTCTTGTTTTTCAAAAACTCTTACTGATTCTTCATGTGGTGGCGTTTTATAATTCGAAATACTTTCTAATTGAGCAAATTCATTTACTAAAGTTACACGTTTTTCACTTTTATTTACAAGAAAAGAGTCTCCTAATAGATTAATCATTGGCAATGAATCGATGCCTGTCCAAACAACTCCATTTTGAAAAAAGTTTGCTATGAAAATAGAAAGTTCTTCATAAGTTTCATTCCAATATTTCAACCATTCAAAATGTGTTTTTCCCAAATGTTCAATTTCACAAAGGGCTTTTTGTTTATAAAACACGATATAATTATTCAATTTGCTTACGAATTTTTCCTGATCAGTTTCTCTGACCCATTCAAAAATTTTGATACTTTTACTTATTAACGTAATTTGAAAAATATGATCGCTTGCTTTGGTTTCAAATGCAGTGACTTGCTCAATTTCTCGAAACAGTGGGTCCATTAAATACTCTTCAGCCAGTGGATTCGAGGGCTTGCGGTATTTTTCTATGTTTAGCACCAACTCCAACGAGTTTTTAAATACATTATCAACATTTAAACTTTGTTCGAAAATGGCTCCTCCAATGGTTTGAGAATACTTGAGATATTGGGCAAGAGAACTATTGTAAATGCTGGATAGTGTAGCGTAGGCGATATTTGTACTCATAATTTTGAATGTATTTTTGAAAAACTTTTGAGAAATGTCAAAACTAACGTTATCTAGCATTGACAGCCTGACAGTCGCAAAAATCAAAATCTACAGGATTTCTGAAAATTAAATACACCATACACCTAATGTCTGCGCAGCAGTTGTGAAAAAAATGGCTGATTTCATGCATAAAATACTCAACTGCGTGCGGAACTTTTTGGAAGTGTGATCGTCTTGCAAGTCGTACACGAAAATCGAGAATGACCAAACCACCGCCACTGGATATTTCAATATAAATCGATATTCCAAGATGGGAGGATAAAATGACGGGAGCCCTGGCCAATAGCGAGATGTAAGGTGACGTCATAGAGAAATATAATAGTAGTAAACTACGAGAGAAGTCATACCCCTGTATATGCTTTTCACTTATTATTGGCGTAGCATTATCCATGGAAATTTGGCAGGTGACCCTCGTATAATAATGACAGTATATGTCAAATTCAGACAAACAGTTTTAAGTGTAGTTTACATAATTTCGTAAGTGCCGAGGTATTAAAATTTTCTGGCCTATCTGGCAAATCAAATTTGACACATTTTTCAATGCATTTTTCAATAATGCTATATTATAAACGGTACCTAACTATTTTGCGTACCTGCAAAATCTAATGACATTTTTTAGAATTCGGCATTGTCAAATTTCTTTCGTATTGAAGCTGCCGAAAATAATCTCAGAAGAAAAAAACAGGGAAATATTAAAATGTCATGGTTATTCAAAAAAAATAAACCAGAGGCTCTCCAGGGAACAACTGAAGCCCAACTTGCAGATATATTTGAGGTAGATATAACTTAAATGTAGATGTGAAGACATTTCTTACCCAACCAACTCTCTGAGCATCACAAATCCATTTCATACTTACAGTTAGGTACTCATACCACAGAAAAATGTTCGGCCGCTAAACTTGAAATATTTGAACCTATTTGTGAATTATATGACAAATTTTTTTCTGTATTCAATGCTGAATAAGATATGTGGCAAAAGAAATGGACTAATAATAATATTGGTAGTGGTAACCATTTGCCAAGAACGGCCATTGACGCGTTTTTAAATAAAGATGAGTCCTTTTTTCCAATTAATAAAGATCTTTTACAAATATTAGCAACTTTATCTTGCTCTACGACAACACCAGAGAGATCTTTTTCGACTCTAATAGCCGTTTGCATCGAACATTTTAAGGGAGGTTTAACGATAATCAACGTTTAAAGTGACTTTATTACATGTAAAAATGTCACTTTAAACGTTGGTTATTGGGTTATCGTTAAACCTCCCTTCGGTGCAAACGGCCATAAGACGCCTAAAATCTTGGCTAAGAAATTCAATGGTGAACGCACGTTTGAAAGGTTTAGCTCTAATTCACAGAGAAAATAGTGTTAGTTCCAAGGATGTCATAAATAGGTAGATTCTGTCTAAAAAAACGCAATGTAATCATATGAACTTTTTTAAATAAGAATATTGTCGTTTCTAAATTAATCCGATTTTTTCTTGCCCAGCCCCCCCCCCCCCCATGACCAACCCCTAGCTACGGCCCTGCTCCAGACCATTGGTGTAGATGTAAAACAGACGTTATTAGATGTAGGTATAGTTTGCGTTTGAACAATAATATTAGTTATTTACCTTTAACAAGGGCGGAAAGTTATACTTTCCTGCACGCAACGGCATTTGCACGAACGACGAGCCAGCGGAATTCGTGCAAGCCGCAAGTGCGGAAAACATACTTTATGCTCGTGTCAGGCCCATTTTTTCTATGAGCGTGTGAAAAACGCGTCTTCACGCAACGACTTGCGAGCGGAAAGTAGCACATTTTCGCAGATACCACTCTTTTCGACTCGGTTCAACTTTGTTTGAGTCTCCTATCATTACACAAACACAGATAATTGGAGTGAATGAAGCTTCTTGGGATAAAGCAACAGTCAGCAACACAATAAATCCAATGTAAACTTGTAAACAATTCTCGCCAAGGCGCCAGATGATTTTTCGCTCCGCACAGTGACGTCACAAGTGGTACTCTCGCCACAGGGGGTCGTTTTGCTAGCCTCGCTAATTTCGTTTTTTTGTTTTCGATTTATCAGAAAAAATAAAGGGTTTGTTTCTAGATGTTTTATCGCTTAATACGTGTTTTGTGGACCTAAAACCACCACTTTTTATTACAATTGAAAAATAGTGAACATCCCTATTAACATTAGGTAGGTTTCATGTTATGTAGACTTGTAGACAGATTAGTCACTTTATTAAGTTAAACGTTAAACAAGATATACAGTCTCATTGAACACTTTATAGAAGGGAAAATAAAAGAGAACCTAATATGACCGGAGCATGCTCAACAAAAACGGAACATTGCCTTAACAGATCGGCCATTCGCGCCATCTGCGACAATTTTCAAAAAATGTAAAAGTTAACATAAAGCTTCGATTACCAGAAATTACCCGATTGATAAAATGTTAGAAAATTACCCCGCTTTCAGTCAAATTACCCGCAAATCGGGTAATTACCCGCATATTGGCAACACTGCAACTAATTCCTGAATTGAATTTATTTGAAGAGAAATGTGTAATAATCATGGACAACGCTCCATATCATTCAGAGCAGAAGGATAAACCACCTTCATTCTCTTTAAACAAAGACAAAATGCAGGAATGGTTGGTTAAACATAACGTAAACTTCGACACAAAAATGACCAAAAAACAACTATGGGACCTAACTCAACCATTTCGGAATGGACCAAAAAAGATTTTCCATATTTTGAATTTTTTTTTTTGCCTATATTGTGAAAATGAACTATTTCCCAAAAATAAAAAAATCCACGGAAAAAATTGAAAAAATAAGAGCACTATTCTCTAGATAATCGATCAAAGAATGTTTATGCCAAATTTCAGCAAATTCTGATGTGCCGTTTTTTTTTGTAGTCTAAAACCGATTTTGGAATAAAATTACAGATATTTTGGCAAATATGGTTCAGGCTTTTTTTCGAAGATGGCGCCACCAGTCAATTCGTGATGTCATAATTAGGCGTTTTCGAAAACCCCGAACCGTTGGAGCAGCAGCTGATGTAGGTTGTTCAGCGTTTCCAAAAAAGCCTATTGACAACAGAACCTCTTTCTCACCTTGTATATTTGTTTTTTTTTTATTATTGGTTTATAAAATAATAGGCACAAAGCATGCTGTGCCATTAGTTTCCATTGAAAATAAATAAAGTATCTATTTTACGTACCTAGGTATACATAAAAAAATTGGATTGTGTTTTGTAGGACAAAATGTCTTTGAAAAAATAAAAAGCTTCAATAATAATTATTAAAATTTATTTACAAAAGGTGGAAAGTGCTAAAATTAGAGTTTTTCCTTTGTGTTTGTTCTTGCATATTAGTGCAATAATAATATCCACCAATGCAGTAGAGCATTCAATTTAGGTATCTGGCGATTTGCATTTCTTTTACTAGTTCTTGGATCTTCTACCAATATCTGAAATTGTGTTAGACTCCTGGTAAGACTATTTTTTTATTATTCCTCCGAGTATTCTTCTATTTAAAACCCATTCATGTGCCAATTGCTTCCTGAAAATCTCATAGGTACCTACCACAACTAAACATACCTCAAAAACAAGCTATACAACAAAACATCACTTTTACAGAGTAGAACAAAATTTGAAGTCATACCAGGCCAGGCATGGAAATACAAATCCCTCCATAATCCCATTAGCCAATCAGTGCGAACTGAGTGAAAAAAGTTGCACTGATTCTGCAAATTGAAATCGCTATAATATTTAAAATGCTCCACTGTAAAAATGCTTTCATCTTGGCGCCATCTATAATTTTTTTTTAGAACTAAAATATAATTTGAAGGGGGGGCCGTTGAGGCCTTAAAATAGGATATAAAAAGTACGTTTTATATAGGTACGTCCATAAGACGTTCTAAATACTTCAATAATGTACGTAAATAAAACGTTTTACCCGGAATTTGGACGTACTATGATGTAGTACTAACTAAATAGGTATTGAAAACTCTATGCCCGGTATTCATAGTAGTACGGGATACGAGGCCTATTTCATCAAATCATTTTACACCGTCTTGCATTGTTATCATCAGTTAGATAAAATGGTACTGAAACGCACTTGTGCAGGGAAATAGATGGGAGTGGGGGATTTCGCTGAAAAAAATGTTTCAGAAAATGTCGTCATAAATTAGGAAAATATATAATTATACACCGTCTTGCATTTCTTTATTGAGTCAGTTTGTACACAAACAAAATTGAATTACCACATGCAAGACGTTTTTATGGGGGTTTTAGGGTTGCAATAGAAGATGGAAATTGTCAATTTGTGAGAGGGGTGGAAAATCATTTTACACCACTCCATTGTTGATTTAGATTAAAGCTTGAATGTAGAATAGCTACTGGATACTGATACAAGACGTCCTGTGGAGGGATAACGGGCTGCAAGACGGATGTCAATGCGTTGTCTCATGAGGGAGTGAAAATTTATTTTACACCACTTCATGCTTATGTCCGCCGGAAGAATATATGTTAAAAAATGGTAATACATCAGTCCAAGACGTTTTTTCGGGGAAAAAAGTTAATAAATCCGTTTTCTTTTTTTACTGAACTTTTGAGTTATTTACTGAACCGTTCACTGTTCATTCTTTTCTAAATCATACAGATGGAAAAGGACAGTTGACATAGCAGCTCAACAGGGGAGTCTGCTGAATACAGGAATTATAATTTCTGTTTACAATTCCAGGCAGATCATTTTTTTGCTGCTTTAAAATCAAATTTCTCAAATTTACCTAATACCTACTTACAATCCGTTAGGTGTTATGACATATCCACCTCAAAAAAAAAATAAAATGATTTTAAGCTGTCAGAAAAAGAACAATTTTCAACCTTTTTTTTTTGATGTCCGTAGAGTCATTCAAATATACATATTAAGAGAATTTTGCAAAATAGAATTATTCTACGTGGTAAAAGCAAAAATATCTAAAATTATTGTGCGTAATTTGTAATTTGGAGTAGTATTCACATTTGTACCTGATGGATTTACCCCCGTCAAAATTAGTCAACTTCATCACCGTCTTGCAGTCCTTTCTTTCCATTTAGAACGTCTTGTATTTTTTAAAATGTTATCAATGTGTTCTGTTTTTCCCATTAGTATCAGTGCAAGACGGTGTAAAATGATTTCTCACTCCTTCATAAGACAACACATTGACCTCCGTCTTGCAGTCCGTTATCCCTCCACAGGACGTCTTGCATCAGTATCCAGTGGCTATTCTACATTCAAGCTTTAATCTAAATCAATAATGAAGTGGTGTGAAATGATATTTCACCCCTCTGAAAAATTGACAATTTCTATCCAATATAACAACCCCAAAACCTCCATGAAAACATCTTGCATGTGTTGATCCAATTTTGTTTGTGTACAAATTAACTCAATAAATAAATGCAAGACGGTGTATAATTATATATTTTCCCTGTTTATGACGACATTTTCTGGAAATTTTTTTTCAGCGAAATCCCCCACTCCCATCTATTTCCCCGTACAGGTGCGTTTCAGCATCATGTTATCTAACTGATGATAACAATGCAAGACGGTGTAAAATGATTTGATGAAATAGGCCTCGTATCCCGTACTATAGTGCCTACTTGAGTGCTGAGGATTCCTTAAAGGTTTCCTTGGCAGTAAATTGTCTTTCAGAGTCAAAATTGTCAAGGCGTCCTTATCGCAGCTCATGCTTATTTTGTCACATTTCCTTCCTTGACTTGAGGAATGTCCAGAGGTCCCTTGAGGCTGGTTTTCTAACCTATTGGTGACAGTATGTGAACCTAATTGATACGTATTGTACGTGAACTGTATTTTATCGATGTAATTGGTATGGATGAGCTGGATTTTTTTTTGTAGAGATAAATGCTGCTGATGCTTGATTCAGCTTGTGCAGGCACCGTGGTGGAATGGTAGAAAAAGCAGTATTGAATTAAACAGGCATTAGCATGCATTAGTTAGTCGATAAATCACCGCATCCGTGGCATTGCTGAATTTAGCCACACGAGGGTTGTGCTGCGGAGGCCAAGAAGGTTTATTCGAGACATGCAGAATCCATTAGAATTCTAAATTAAAGAAGTAGTCCATCTTTCAAAGTAAAGTTGAAATTTGATTTCAAAAGAATACACAAAGTCCTCCTCCACAAATTACTTTGATCAATTTAAAGCGCCCTACATGTTTCGGGGCTAGAAGACCTCTTCATCAGGGGCTATCGCTCACATATTACAAAGTATTTTAGGTCGCTAGACTCCGCATTTGGCAGAGGAAAAGGAACAGAAAGTTGAAACATTGAAAAGTTACGACATTAAAAAAGACAAATGTAAAAAAAATCAAAAAATTAATAGATTAATTGTATATATAATTTTATTTTTTCTTTAATTTTTAAAAATAATTGACTTCACTACGTAATATTTTGTCAATTATTATTTTTATATCGCGAAACAACTCCATGCTTGTGGGTTATCTACAAAATGGTCAAGGAACTACAAATTTTATCCCCAGGCAGCCTGTTTTTCCTCCAATAATACGGCGTCTATTTCTTTATTTTCCACTATGACTCTGTGCTGAGCTACCATCTGGACCAGGAACATTTTCTCTCGGTGTACTTGGTCGCCATAATTACTTGTGCATGAATTTCACAAAAAAATCACTATTTCTACAGCTATAGCTTGTTAATATATGATTCTATGCGAAAAAGTATTGAACCATATATCAACAATGACAACCTAATGACAATAACAATAGACATTTCGTAGAAAGCGGTGTTGTCAGCTGCAGCAGACGAGGCTTCCTTCAATAGAATTCTTTAATTCGCAACTATGAAACGCCAAAGTCACAAACCACAAAGGAGTCCTTATTCAAGGCGACCTTCAAGTCGCAAGGGGTCCTTAATTTGAGGTGTGACTGAGAATACGGGCCTATATGTACAGTCATGAGCACAAAAAGTGGGACACCCGACTGACGACGGGTCTTGTCATTTTTCGCTATTTTGCGTAAATCAGTATTTTCGGGGATAATACCACGAGAGCTTCAAAATTACCGATAATTTTACACGATTGCGTGGTTTCTATAATTTCACGAGTCCGTAGGACGAGTGAAATTTGCAGAGAAAACACGCATGAGTGAAAAATTATCTGGCTCATTTTAAAGCTCAAGTGGTATTTAGAGGATTATTTCACGTATGAGAATGCAAAAAATATGGAAATAAATATGTATTAAACGATTTGAACATCTTAACAATCAATACAAATAAATGGTTGCTATCAGGAACCGTTTGTTTGTATCAAAAATTAGCATGACAACCATGTATACAATAACATGGGAGAATTATCGCTGTAATTTTCTCTAGTTAAACAAATGGAAAAGAGAATTTTCGCTGTAATTCTGAAAATCGACATTTGTCTTATGGGATTTCTAACACATGAGTGGAATAATCTCTACAATCGATTTTTTTGTCAAATAGGACAATCCCTGTCATTGCCGTAGGTATAGCTGGTGAGCCCGTTTAACAATAGGAAAAAACGGGTGTCCCACTTTTTGTGCTCACGACTGTACGTACTTAAAGGGGGTGTGACCCTAAAAAACGACTTAAGCTACTTGAATCAAGAAAAAATTTCTAAGATCTCTCGTGAAAACCGCGATTCTATATTCAAAATAGTCTCTGAGAAAATTCCTTGTGAAGATAAATTATGTAGCAGCTTGTGATGTCACAACCGCCGAAATCGCAGTCTTCTGTTTGTTCAGTCGTCAGTGCGAACCGTACCCTATACTTTGAGTGGTTGCAATTCGCTCTAGGAGATAATTGACGTTTTCAATTAAAAGAGATGGACAATAAAGTATGAAAACAATCATTTTCCCGCCAACATTTGCTCGCTTGTCAATGCCAGTGTGTATTATTGGGTGTTTTGAAAGAAATTGTGGGAAAAGTTACTAAAATCTGTTTTTTTTTTTTAAAGATAATTCCCCAAGTCAAAAATTTAGTAACTATGTTGGCAACACAAGCCTTTTCTACATGAAAAATTTGATAGCATTGACAATTTTACATTGTATTGCCAACCTAATGTCAGTTTGACTTTTATCTTTAAAAAAAAAAAACGCACTTTACTTCATTTGCAGAACTTCGCTATGGAGAAAGCGGTGAATTATTTTGGAAGCAAACAGCTCCCGCAAACTAAACTTGAACGTGGATTACTTTGTATACTTGATGGGCCGTGGATTCCCTTTTTTTTGCGAGTATTCTTTCTGATTTTATGTATCCAAAATTTGACAAATGTAGGATTTGATGGAAACTTATGGAAAGACACGTCGGCCGGTAAATAAGAATTATTTTTATTTATAATCATACATGTAATGTTGACTTTACTGACTTTTAAAAAGTTCGAAAATGTCACTTTTTTGACTTTTACTTTCGGCCCGTGGGCCGAAAGTAAATGAAATTGTCAATTATTGTATTTTTTAGTTTTAATTCAAATAAAAATTTCAAAATTCGAATGATTGTAAATAAAATAGTACACATATCTCGGTGAAAAGTTTCATTACTGTCGAGAGATTTTAGTTAGACCGAGGCACAGCCGAGGTCTAACTAAAATCTCTCGACAGTAATGAAACACTTTCCACCTCGGTATGTAATATACTATTACAAAAAGGCACACTACACAATCACCATTGTTAGGAAAAAACTTTGAAAAAACAGAGGAAATAATAGTTTCCAGTTTCCACATGTACAAAAGTCTTGTCAACAAACCACTGTCAGCGGCTGTCAACCGTTGTATTCTTTTGGCGTCTGACAGTTTGACGCCAGAGAGAGAAGCTTTTAAATTGAAAAGGTCAATTAATTGTCTTTTGTTTTGGAAAATTCTTAGGCCCAGTTTCACAAAGTGTAGTAAACTACTAGTTATGAGATAACTACTAGTTAAAAAGAAAACAGTATTTCACAATTGACGGTTCAACGTGACACCTTTAGTTAACCAGTAGTTGAATTAACCCAAGGATGCGTATGAGTTAACTATGAGTTAGCTGAAATGCTTCGTTTTTTAGGGCAGTTCAAAAGTGTCAAGTTTGAAAAGGTAAAATTATTGAATGAAAACTCTTGCATTTCTTTTTCCGTTAGTGATACAATTGGAATTAATAGTATATTGTTATATTAGGAGTAGAAGCTTTACTTTTTTGTGCTGAAGCAGTAGGTTTGCGAGCCGAACGTAGTGAGGCTTGCAATACTGCTGAAGCACAAAAAAGTGCTTCTACTCCGTATGCAACACGCTATTTTTTCTCCAAACGAATGGGGTAAGCTCGGGGGGCGGGGGCAACTGCATGGTTAAGCGGCAGTAAAAGTACGAGCGGCACTAAAAGTACTTTTGCTGCCGCTCCAGCGGCACTAAAAGTACTTCTACTGCCGCTGCGGTTGCCTAGCAGCATAGAAATCAAATTTCTACCACCTCGACAGGTGTTAACCCGCTGGATTTGTCTACCAGCATAGAAATTAAAGGACCCCGCACATTTCTTATGGAAAAGTGATCTATGTGGAATTTTGCTGAATTTTTGATATTGTGTATAGGGAGTCGTCCTTAACAAAAGTGATCATTGCGCTAATGTTCAATGCCCAACAGTTTTCAAGATATCATTTAAAAACTTTTTTATTAATACTCTTCAGTATGACGTCACTCACAGCAACGAAAATTATTACTATCCTTTCCACTTTTGACTTTGACTTTACTCTTCTCCTTTTAAAATTAAGAAAAAAAAAAGATAGCGATAGCGATTAGTGACAAATAGGTAGGTATGTAAACAACACCTAGCTCCTGCCGCAATCGTCAACTTCATGTCATGATGTCTGTCATATAGCGATTTCATTTGTACCTGTTGTTGTTTTTTTCTATTTCCTAAATGTTAAAAGGAGAAGAGTATAAGTATAGGTAGTCAAAGTCAAAAGTGAAAAGGATAGTTTTAATTTTCGGTGCTGTGAGCATACTGGTGACGTCATACTAAAGAGTATCAAATTAAAAAAGTTTTTAATTGATATCTTGAAAACTGTTGGGTATTGAACATTAGCGCAATGATCACTTTTGTTAAGGACGACTCCCTCTACACAATATCAAAAATTCAGCAAAATTCCACATAGATCACTTTTCCATAAGAAATGTGCGGGGTCCATTTCTAACATCTTGTCAGGTGCTAACAAAGTGACGTTTTTTTGTTTGGAGAAATAGTATATTACAATCCGAGACGGAAAATACTTCATTGCTGGTCGAGAGGTTATTATAGTTTATCGAGACGCGAAGCGTCGAGATAAACTCAACCTCGAGACAGAAATGAAGTTTTCCGTCGAGGTTTGTATACTTTTTTATTTTCAACCCTTAATTTTCTGATGCAAAAACTAAAGATTCTGTTATACGAAATTTTCATATAGTGTAAAACTGGCCTTAGAAAAAAATATTTCACTTTTTTTGTCAATGTCATCAATTTTGACGATCTCAAAGGCCCTGTAAAGGCCAAAACAAAAGACGAAACCACAGGAAACCGCAAAATCAACAACCATAGATAAGATCAACAACGCCTTAACGACGGTAGTTTTCGCTCAGTATTTTTGCGGAAATAATAGATTTTCACTAGATTTCTCCCCGTTCTCCCCAAAGAAATGATTTCGGAAAGTGAAGATGAAGCGATGGATTGTACCCCACCTGAATTAAAAGAAGCAGCAGACAGGATTGGAGAGAGTTTGCTTCCAGCAAAAAGCAAATTTCGGTACGAAAAGGCTTTTCAAATATTCGAAGCATGGTGTAGCCAGAAAGGAACGAGAAATACTGCCTCGGAGACCGTTTTGTTGGCGTATTTTGGCGAATTATCTAAGGAAAAGAAGCCTTCGACTTTATGGTCGACTTACAGTATGTTGAAAACCATGATTAAATTGAA
This sequence comes from Ceutorhynchus assimilis, assembly GCA_917834065.1. Taxonomy (NCBI): domain Eukaryota; kingdom Metazoa; phylum Arthropoda; class Insecta; order Coleoptera; family Curculionidae; genus Ceutorhynchus; species Ceutorhynchus assimilis. The sequence goes on from OU892279.1 coordinate 17,744,215, forward strand.
AGAGAAAGTTGATATCTCCAATTACGCAAAACTTATAGCTTTTTTGAAGCGGCAAAATCTGGGCTTTCAGCCGAAAAAGTCGAGCGTTTTTTCCAGAGAAAACATTAACGAGTTCCTCACGAAGGCAGCTGAAGAATTCATTAGCATCAAGGTAGGTTTTCAAAAAATATACAAAGAAGATAAAAATGCGAAAATCAAAATGATTTTCTGTATGCTATAGCTAGGTTACCCATTTTATTTTTATCTGGTTTCAGCGCTAATTGTTGGTGTGTCGGGTGCATGTAGGAGCGATGAACTAGTCAAGATGAAAATGGAGCACGTCAACGTTTTGGAAGGAAAGATCGCTATAGAAATTCCACACACAAAAACTTACATAAGTCGATCGTTTATCATAAGCGATCCAGATTGGGTTGCTATTTTCCACAAATACCTCACTTTGCGGAAAAATTTGAAAAATGACAGGTTATTTGTTCAATGGCGAAATGGGAAATTACATAACCAAGCAATTGGCTATCATTCAATCTCAAAATTTCCACATAAAATAGCTGCTTTTTTGAAGCTTCCAAAAATTGAAACTTTTACAGGGCATGCTTTTCGTCGTACTTCCGCAACCTTATTGGTTGACAACGGGGCCGATCTATTGCAACTCAAAAGACTGGGAGGGTGGAAATCGAGCACGGTTGCTGAAGGCTACATAGAGGCATCTTTGGAGAACAAAAGTAAGACTGCTCTGATGCTATCCTCTACTTCCAAAGGTATTCAGTTGTCCAGTGCATCCACAAGTACATCACATGCGGAAACTCATCCGCAAGCGCAAGAGATAATAGTTCCAAACGAAACACAATTCCAACAGGATGGTCTCAAGATTTCCATTATAAACAACAATGCTAATTTAACAATTAATGTAAATAAGTGAATAGATTTAATTAGTTCCATGTAATACATGTGGTTTTATTATTATATGTGAGAGCTGTATGAAAATTATCAATTTGGAACGAGCAGGGAAATGGGGACGGAAAAGCATTTGCCGTCCCGGACGGAAAATGCTTTTCCGTCCTAGGCAGGCATATGCATTACCGTCCCGATAAATGTCAAAGTCCAGAAATGTGACACTTTCAAGATTTTGAAAAACCTGCAATGTCAACATTACATATGTGGTTGAAAATAAAAATCTTTTCTTCTTTTTTTCCACGTTGATGCGCCGCTTTTTTTACATTCTATAATGAACTTATATTTTTGCACGAGAGACACTAATAATATACTCTTCTTCGTTTGAAAAATTCCCAGACCTTTTCTCACTTGGCTTCAGGATTTAAATTTGAACAGGAAACACGACACAAAACCCAATATTGAATTGAATAGGTATCTGTGAAATTTTACTGCCACTGACAAAAATTAATATAATTATTAATGACAAATCAAAAAAAGTGACGTTATAGTGAAGTTTAAAGGGGCCTTTTTTTATTTTTCAAGGTGGTTTTTAAAATTTTGTCAAAAAATCAAGTACCAACCTTTGAGAAATAAAATTCAACCATTAGTCATTTAACCAACGATTGTTTGTTTAGTGTGAAACAGGTTAATGAGCGAAGTCCCAGTTAACCCCTGACCCCTAGTTGACTGACCAGCGCTGGTTACCACCGATTGTGAAACTGGGCCTTACACGTGTTAATACTGTCCCTGATAATCCAGTGTGACGTCACAAATACCTAGTTGTAACTTTAAGGCCCAGTTGTACAATCTTGGTTCAAATCAGAGTTCAGCTAAACTCGACTGGTACTTGAACTTCCCCATTTGAATCGCATTGCTGTCAAAATTGCTAGAATTTGATTAATAGCTGACAGCAATGTATTTTAGATGGGGAAGTTCAAGTACCAGTCGAGTTTAGCTGAACTCTGATTTGAACCAAGATTGTACAACTGGGCCTAAACCGCACTTACTCGAAAACGGACCATCGTAGTAAGATGCGATTGGAATATTTATTCTTAAATTTTTTTGCACTAAAGCTTTCATTTTTGGATCACACCCCCTTTAAGACGTAAACTGGTTGTTTGGGTGCCGAATTCCATTCTATGGCTTTTTCTTCCGAGTAGAGCAAAAACGGCCAAATTTCTTGTGTTTTGTGTAAGATCTGATTTTTTTTTTTAATTCAAGAAACATTTATGTCATTTATCTGGATTTAAAATGCACACCAACACCAGAGATAATGTTCGTTTTTTTTTAAAAGATAATAGGGAATTTTCATATTTCTCAAATTATTTTTTTTAGATACTTCTAGTGATCAGTTATTACATAGTTTTCTTTTTTTCCATTTTAATTTATACGTTGTACGAAAAAAAAATTATTGAAATTCAAATCAAATACTTTGGCGCGAAAACACGAAATCCCAATTTGACAGCGCTTGTGAGGTTGAGATTTTGTAAACATCAAATACGCAGCAAACGAACTCCTGCTGACGCAGTGCTATTTTTATGTTATTCAAGTAAGTTAAAGTTTGCTTTTTATGAAAATTGTCGCAATGGATGAAGAATATTGTGAAGGACTGCTTTTGTATTTTTTTAACGTGCAAGTTCCCTATCACAGATTTCCCTATTGACGGGTTTGTTTACAGAATCGTGACGTCAAAACAGGTATCCATCATAGAGGCATTGTTTTGGCGGGAAAATTTTTATTTCAAATTTAATATTATTTTTTTGTGTAACAAGGGCGGTATCAGTTAAATAAAAACTGGTCATATGAATATTGTGCAGCATAAACTATCGATTTAAAACAAATTTGGAAAATTTTAGTTCACTTGCAAGTTCCCTATTCCCCAAGACAAAAATTTAGTAACTATGTTGGCAACACAAGCTAGCGCCATCTACCATATTGGAAACATAACTATTTACTGGTTTTGCATCGATGCTACAGACACCTACTTTACATAGGGCTTTAAGGCGTTTTTATGATGGCGACCTGTTAAGGTGCGATTTCGGTGGTGCTGCTCGAGCTGCGCGACTAGAGATGCTGGCCGCGGCAGCTGTAGCCGCGATGAAAAGATGTTTTCGGTGACGCAGTTCTAGGCAGCCGTTGACTTCGGACTGTAGCATTTTTGTAATTTCAAATTTTTACGGGGTTTATTAAAAAATATTAAAAACGAATTGATAACATTAATTTTATTAGAAGAAGAGGAAGATGAAGAAGAATAATACTAACCTTCTTTTTTTAATTCTTTAGCGACCTTTTTCCAACAATTTTCTTTAATAACAAAATTTTTGTAATTTTTGTGTTCATAATCATAAATTACGGGATATTTTTGTATTTCGTTGATTAAAATTTCATCGTCATTTGACGTAAATGGCGCCATTTTTTGCCCCAGTCACTACGATTTCAGCCGCTCGACTGCTTCGCGAGCAGTCGAACAGCAGCCGCTGCTGCGCGGGCCGCCGCCGCCTTAGTCGCGCTGCGCAAGCCAAATTGGTTCCATTTGAAACTGTACAAGCCAGTGCAGCAGCTGGAGACGCAGCTGCTAGCCGCCGCAGCCAGCCGCGTCACCGAAATCGCACCTTTGCTTACAGTAGGTCTGTTCAAATTTGTTTATTCTAGACTTTAGGACATTGCTTAAATTAATTGATGTTTTGTTAATTAGATCAAAAGACAGTTTCTTTATCACAAAACAACTTATAGGAATCACTTAAAAACACTTGAAAACACAAAGAAAGACGAAATGCAAGACCGGCGAACATAAACATTATGAATTATTAATTATGATCAAATGAATATTTTGGCATATTGTCATATGTTGACATGTCAATGTTATTGACATCGGACGTGTTCTTGATGTGCTAGTATTTTAGAATTCTGTTGTTGTCACTTGTCAGTAGTGACATCTAGAAAAACGGAAAAGAGTTATTATGTGGTTTATTACTGGCAATGAGAGATCGCAGTAGGGCCTGTCCAACACCAAGACAAATTCTCATTCAGAACTATTTATTTTGACATATTTTTTGACACATAGGTAGCAGGTAAACTGCTGAAGTAAACTGTGACTCCACGTAAAATACCGTATTGTTAGCGGTACCGTATTAGCGTAGCGTCTGAGACACGAGAACTTTCTATTTTTTGGTGGCGTTCATTTCGCACCGTCCCCAAGCGGATGCGATCCGAAGCTTTTTTTCAGGCCCCGCACTCCATTAATAAGCATTTTTTTCTATCCGTGAGAATATGTGTTCTGTGAGTCTTTTCTTCTCATTTAGAATGCCTTGTATTTCTGAAAATGTTATCAATGTGTTCTATTTTTCCCATTAGTACCAGTACAAGATGACGGTGTAAAATGATTTCTCACTCCCTCATAAGACAACGCATCGCATATTGACTTCCGTCTTGCAGCCCGTTCCACTCCTCTCAAAAATTGACAATTTCTTTCTAATCTTACAACCCGAAAACCCCCATGAAAACGTCTTGCATGTGTTAATCCAATTTTGTTTGTGTATAAATTAATTGAATAAATAAATGCAAGACGGTTTATAATTATATATTTTCCTCGTTTATGACATTTTCTCAAACATTATCAGCGAAATCCCCCACTCCCATTTATTTCTCTGCGCAAGTGCGTTTCAGCATCATGTTATCTATCTAACTGATGATAACATGTAAGACGGTGTGTGTAAAATGATTTGATGAAATAGGCCTCGTATCCCGTACTATTATCAAACCATTTAAATGCATGGAAGCCAGCGCATCTGTGCCTGTCAAATCGGGGTCGACTAACATCGGAGCGAGTAGCTCATCTAGTGTTCTAAACTCTTGAAAGGAATACAAATAAAGTCTGTTTTTTATTTAAAGATAATTCCCCAAGTCAAAAATTTAGTAACTATATTGGCAACACAAGCCTTTTCTACATAAGAAATTTGAAAGCATTGACAATTTTATATTGTATTGCCAACATAATGTCATATTGACTTTTTTCTATTTTGGTTTCATATCGAAGTCTTTTCGACACTGAAAGTAGTTTCGAAAAGAAGCTCTTTGTGACACTCCTTTTTTACTTATCGGAAGTTGGTAACACTGGCTGACTGATGGCCATCGAACTGTCATTTGCGATTTTATTATTGGTAAAAATAAAAATAAAAAAGAAGATTTCTATATTTGGCGTGTAGTGTTACCAACCTAAACATGAAATCAGGAAATATGAGAATAAAATTTCCAAGGAAAATTTGTTTTTTTTTTAATTAAACAATACCAAAATAGAAAAAATAGTATAAAATATTCGTTTCATAAGACATTTTATGAAACTTGTATTTTAATGTACTATTATCTTTTAAAAAAAAAACAGGCTTTATTAGCAAGTCACACCCGGGTTAAGCATAACTCCAGAGCAGAGATATGTGAGGGAAATAGAATGCGCTTAGACGACTGCGCATCCGATTTTATGGTAACGCATAGGGTGCCGCCATTTTTATCACTTTTCACTTATGCCGTTTCCGATTAGTAGATCTAGTGCATTTTTTTTTTAATTCTGTCTTTTTCTGCTACAGGTTGATGAAAAAGGATGAAAATACACTCAGAGCGCATTAAATCTACCAATCGGAAACGCCATTAGTTTTTACGTTGACAACTTCAATCTGACAAATTTTTCACCACAAAACATCCCCCCTTAGAAATGTAAGTCTTATGAGACACGTCAGTCTAGTCGTTTCAGCTTTCCCCTCCAATCACTAGAGGCGCTTCAATCGACCTATTAAAGTTTTCTTTTTCCTGTCGGCCCGTGCGCCAAGATTTGAAGTTTATTTTGTCATTTCCAGTCGTTAAAATTTAAATTTTGAACTTCTCCCAACATTTAGAATTATCAATTACCTATCAATTATCAATAATTATTATCTCAAAATGTCTTCTCCCAGTTTGTTAATTGAAAAGCATCAGAAATGCTGTGTTCCGGGGTGCGGCGACAAATACAGCAGCTATTTCCGGTTTCCAAAAGATGCCGAAAAAATGAAACAATGGCTAATAAAAGTTCGCAATCCTTTGCTAAATAGCCTCAGTGTCGAGAAGGCTTATAATAATTATAGAGTGTGAACAAGACATTTTCCTCGAGAATTTATTGTTGGCGATCCAAAAGCCAGACGAGGACTCACATGGAATGCTGCGCTTTTGCTGTATCTCCCTGAAGGTAAGTTAATACTAGATATATGTGAGAAGACGTACTTACATTTTCACTTACTCCTCCCCATAGTTCTGATTAACGACAACGTGTTAGAATTCGGATTTAAAGGAGCATAGGTCAGAAACATTAAAATTAATTTTAATTTTAGCCCCAATTATCAAAAACAGTGAGGAGTCGTTAATTGATGAAACACAATCACCAAAATGGCAAAAAATGGAGATCGACACAGTTGAAACTCGTAAGAGTCCTAAGACGTCTTCAGAAATTAGTTTCGCAACTATGATTGACATAGGTAGGTAAACATAATAAGTCTATTCCAATCCAACACGTCAAAAAATCGTCCCATGAACGGTTTCAAAACTACTCAGTATACGAATTTTAGTTTCTGAGCAGAATCGTGACGGTACATTGTACGGTTTTCTGCTATGTTGGAACAAAGCTAATATTATTCGTTTATTTTTTTTTATGTTTATTCCTTTATCAGGAGACACAATAATCAAAATATTCCTTGTTACATACAGGTACAACATATTCTACAATGCGTGTATCCAAACTTTTTTGGTAGAATCATTGTTAACGAAATTTCTGTTTTAGATCAACCAGGCCCTTCACGTTGTCATTTTTTATCTACTGAAACTTCTGCAATTCGGGCAGACATTGCTACACCAAGTGGAACCATCACATCTGCAAACATGAAAAAGTCACCAACTTTGTCTCTTAAAACTTTTATTGGTAAGTGTTATTGCTTAATGAATAACCACCCAGTTGGGAGTAGGTATTTGAATTTTAAAACATCATAACTCAAGTAGGACTACTACTATAAAAGACTACTGCAGTCGAATGCTAAAAAAATTAGAAGCTAAATGTGCGAAATACTCGTCTCCAATCTTGATCTATTTTTTTTTTGCAGGTCATAAGAGACGATGCCAAATTTTAAAGAACATTAACGTCATTAGGCAAAAATTCCTATCCCCAAGGGAAAAATATCTTTATTCCAAAGTTACAGAATCCAGCAATAAGTTAAGAAGAATCAGCAGAAGGTGTGGTAGTGGTAAAGGACTATTATCAAAAATATTTACTCTATCATCCAGGCGAAATCAGTTTCTTGAATGAGCTTTATATTATGTATAACTACATAAACTTTCAACTTTCTACCTAACACATGCAGAAAGTGTATTTCCTGGACTCAAAGGCTTGTCCGAACTCTGCTTTTTGTTGTCATTCGTGCAACTTCCATCACGTGCAGAAAAATAGGTATCACTTTCCTCACTTTTTAGGTTAACAACGATTTTGGATTGTGAGAAAAGGACCTCTTTTGTCATTTCATTTACGATTTAAGTTTTTCATCAAGCTATTGTTAAATGTACGTCATTACTTTTTGTAACTGTCCTTATTATCTTTAACTTAACTAGCATTACCTATGTATGTATACCTACATGAAAAAAAAAACTGTTTTCTATTATATTTTCTGTTTCAAATTTTAATAAATATCTTAATTTGTCATCTTAATTCTTAGTCAATTTTACCTTGAAGGCGCTTCAACGCTACCGATTTTATAAGTTTCTTCTTTTTGGCACATTATTATTTTATGCCAAAAAATAGTAGAAACTTTAAAGTGGTGGTGTTGAATCGCTAGAATCAAACGATGGTGCAAACGATCCACCGGAACGAATAAGATACCGAACGAACCCTAATTGCGTTTTGCATTCGCCAATAAATCCAGAATTACAAAAGCTGACCCCTCCAGTCACTAGAGGCGCTGAAAACTTATAGACAGTACAGTGACTCTATAACCCACAGTGGCGACAATTGCTGTCTTATTTTTGATTGGTTCAAAAATCCCATATATTTATATTGAGAACGCCGCCATCTTGTTCCCAACCCCTTGTTACTTTTAAATATGAATATATGGGATTTAGGTGAACATCCATCAAAATCATGGAAAACAACGTATTTGATGGACCTAATAATGGTCATCAAATACGTCGATTCCAATTTTTTATGATAGATGTCCATTTAAATCCTTTATATTAATATTTAAAAGTAACAAGAGGTTGGGAACAAGATGGCGGCGGGACCTCTATTGTCGCCACTGTATGTAAAGGTTTATTTAGCCACTGTAATAGACAGGTTCTCAACATGGCACTTACCTTTCTAAGGGGGGATGTTTTATGTTTTTCACAACATAACCTCACTTTTGTTCAGTTACAGATTGTTGTTTTTGATGATTTTTCCTGCTTTTTCTGATAAATTTTTATCAGAGCGGTGTTTTAAAAGTTTTCTTTTTAATATATCTGCCTATTTTTGGCGTAATGAGTTGTTCATGACCTATTTTTCCAACACCTAATTTGACTAGGGTGACCATACGTACAGCATTTCGCTGTATTGTACAGCATTTTGAAAGTCTGTCCAGCATTTGATTTTGTACAGCAAACGTACAGCGATTCGGATCTGATCATAATTAAGTTTTTCTTTAAAAAAATTCACGAAAAATTGTCCGTCAATAACTAATGACATTTCTACATTTGCGATTTACGTCATTTACACCATCATCTCCCAGATTATTCTTTTTAATGCTAACTACCTTTTTTATCTCTCTCTATTCTACGCTGCTAAGAAGAAGACACAACATAATAGGTCTGTTTCTGCAGCAATCACAAACCAGTCAGCGCGAATTTCTGGGTTGAAAATAGAAAGTCAGAAACAATCAGAAAACTAGTTTCAACCTAAGGTTCCTAAAGTTAATAGGTTGTCTGGTAATGGTAAAGCGATGACGTCATCAAAAAGATCTAATGGAGATTCGCATTATGTTTATAGGCATGCAGATGACGTCATAAAAGTTATCAGCCAACTTTACCTCTTTTAAACAACCTTGGTTTCAATCATTAAGGTTTTCAACCAATGAAATTCACTAACTTGAAGTTAACTTTTTGAAATACATGTAATTCCAGAAGTTAACTTCAAGTTAACTCTCAAAGTAGTTTTATAATACCCGCCCTTATTATGTTATGTCTTTTTTTTTGTTAAGTGGTACTAAAACAGGCTATATAAAGTCGACAAAATTTGCATTTAGTGCTTTCTCCACTCACCGGTCCCAAAATTTTGGATGTGTACAGCATTCACACAAAAAAAATATGGTCACCCTAAATTTGACAAGTGATAAAAATGGCGGTCCTTCAAATTCGGCCAGTTGCGCAGGATGCAAGGATGCGCAGGATGGACCCTTTTAGGGCGAGACCCCACCAGGGATGTGCGTCTACACGTAGACTTTCATTGTCTACTTTACGTGTAGATAATGTAGACAATGTAGACAATGTAGACAACGTGTCAACAATGTAAAATAATATAAATGACGTTTAATTCTAACATCACACTTTCCTTTTTTTTAATTATTTTTATTTTATTATTGGTTTTTCTGATATTTTATAATCAGTGAATGCTAATATCGAAGTAATAATGATAGTATAGTAACTTTTGATATTTTTTTTCGAATTTTTTAAAATAAGTTATTGTTTACGCCGCATGTAGACAATGTGTAGACAAATGCTCACGTAAACAATTCGAATTGTCTACGCGTAGACAATCAATTGTTTACGTTGACATTGTCTACAGGCACATCACTGGACCCCACGGGCGTAATTGACGTAAGCGTAACTAGTCACGTGATCTAATTTGTACGATTTCATTGGCGGCAGTGCAGCCATCTTGAATTTTTGACATTACGCTGCCACTACGGCAAAAAGTTGGGTTTTGTCGTTGAACTTTTTGGCGTAATCGTGGCGAAGTTGTGACGTTTGTTTTTGTTTCTTCTGATATATGAGGTGGGTTCGGCTTGCTCACTCCGAGTGTTTTTATTCGCACTCCAGCCGTTCAGGTATTGCTTTTTGGCGTATTAGGGGTGACTCCATTAGCGTTCCACTATATGGAGTGGAGTAAATGGAGCTCACTCCAAAAGTTCCACCTCGGAAAGAGAATTTTTCAGAGTAAGCATGCGCAGAGGTGAAATGTGGAAACTGTCAAGCTGGTGTTGTCACGTTGTGGTTGTTGTTAAAAAAATTAAAAATCGTTTATGTGTGGATGCGGGAATTGGTACAATCATTGAGTAAAATAATTGATCTGATTTTAAAGTTTAACATGATGGGAAAATTTCCTTGACAAAGTTAAACAGACGCAAAAGCATCATATTATTCATTATTGTGGAGGGATTGAAGTTAATTTATAGTACACGAAAGACCAAAAACAAAAGTGAAAAAAAAAAATTGGAAACCCGGAACGTTGTAAAGTAAAGTCACAGTTGACTGTTGTTTTGGAACAAAACATATCATTCGTGTATTAATTTTTCACTTTAATCACTCCTAGATCACGTGACAAAAATCTGTCCTTACTCCACTCCAACTCCGTGCTGAGTCGAACCCCGCTATGATAGAACAATCACAGAAAACCACAAAAAACCAAAGGAAAAAGACTACAACAACAAATTAGTGAATTTTAATTACAACCTGGCAAGAAATAAACAAGATATTTCAGTTACAAAATGTTTTTGATTTGGTTTTGATGCACTACATGCGGAATGTTACGCCAAAATTGGCGTAGAATTGACGTTCATGCCGATTGCGCCAATTACGCCCGAGGGAATTCGCCCTTATTCTATTTTAACCAACAAATCTCCCATATCTCTGCTCCGGAGCCGCTTTCCAGTATGGGAGTGTGACGCCCTGAGCTACTCGGAGCGTTGAGCTCCCGAGCTGTACGTACGCGTCAACCTGTCAGCTGTCACATCCGTGGGTGGCTATTTATTTATTTATTTCTTGTTATATCTCGGGATTGGCCATTTTCAAAATATAGTTTTGATTCTCTTTCATTTTTGATAAATAAAAAAACAAACTGCAAAACAAACCGATAATTATTTTCAAAATTTGACATATTTGACTTTAAGACAGGCGTCTCACGCCATGATACTGGAACGGTACAAATCTAGTGCGTGGCGCCCCCGAGGTACTCTCCAGCGCGCCAATGTGCATACCTGGAAAGCAGCTCAGGGTAAACGTAGCAACTGAGCCGCTTTCCAGTATGCACATTGGCGCGCTCTAGAGCACCTCGGGGGCGCCACGCACTAAATTTGTACCGTTTTACCTTGCGTTCGGTATTTTGCTCAAAGAGCAGAGCGTGCTGAGCGGAGCCGTAATCACGTGACCAGTGAGCGAACAGAGCAGTTGAACGCTGTATAAAAGTGCCAGAAATTTTAATAAACGAACGCGAATGAGGCTGCACCGAGAACACTTTTTAAATAAACGAACGGTAAAGTCAAGCTCGGAGAACTCGGACCAAAATAACGAACGCACGGCCAGTATCTTGGCGTGAGACGCCCGTCTTAGTGTCAAATATGTCAAATTTTAAAAATAATTATCTGTTTGTGTGTGCAGTTTGTTTTTTTATTTATCAAAAATGAGAGAGAATGAAAACTATAGTTTGAAAATGTTCAATCCCGAGATATAACAGGAAATAAATAAATAAATAGCCACCCACGGATGTGACAGCTGACAGGTTGACGCGTACGTACAGCTCGGGAGCTCAACGCACTGAGTAGCTCCGAGCGTCACACCCCCATACTGGAAAGCGGCTCTGGACACGCTTACCCTGGAGTTGCTGCCTACGTACGTTGGGGGGGCGCTTCAGATTTGTTCTACACAGGCCTTATGAGATAGGCTATCCTGTAGTAGTAGTGTGTATTATTATCCTTGCATAAGCGATACGGTCGTGAGCATAAATAATGGGACACCCGATTTTTCCTATTGTAAAACGGGCTCACCAGCTACACCGTCGGCAATGACAGAGATTGTCATATTTGACAAAAAATCCGTTTTACAGAAAAGACTCATTTACCCAAAATAGCGAAAAATGACAAGACCTGTCAGTCGGGTGTCCCACTTTTCATGCTCACGACTGTACGTTCCTCAAAATATTGAACATCGAGTACTGCGATTGACGTCACGGAACTTTTATTTTCAATTCCACCATGGACATTCGTTTTGAAAAAGGCGTTTTCTCACGTCCACTTTTTTGGAACTGGTTCAAAACTGTTTTGAAACAATACATTCTCGCGATAAACCCATGCATCACGTCACGTCAAAATATTCCGTTTCGAAATACAATCCAATCCACGCTTTCAAACCATTTTCTCGCGCCGTGAAATTATGACGTCATGGTGACATTACTTGAACCAGTTTTAAAAAAATGTTTTGAAACATTTGAGACGGACAATGGAGCCTAAGGAATGGTAAAAAACTTGGCAAGATATTGGGCAAGAGTGGGCAAAGATAAATATTCAAAACGGAAAAAGTTTCACCATTTTATTTAAATTTTTGCAAGCTAAGAACGATAATTAGAATGAATTACAGATAATATTTAAAAGCCAAACTTACCAACAGTATGGAAAGAAAATCTACGTGTAGAGAGGAAACTAGAAAGTTTATGCCATAAAGCACATGGCTTTTATATACTAAATTACCCTTGGCCAAGCCAAATGTTTCAAAATTAATGATACTCTGTTAAAAAACAATCTTTAGATATTCATAATCATAATCCATAAAAACACTACAAGTTTCCCATCAATTCCAAGCATTTAATGATGAATGAAGCATTTACAATATATTGCCTGTACCAGTTTTAAGTTTGGCCAAGTATACATAGTAAACGCAACAATAAAGGACTGCAGCTGACGTCACCTCCAGCGAGAGTTTTCGCATTCTACCATTGTACTTGCGGACAGCTGATTTAGACGGTTCGTGTGTTCGTAATCAACTTCTCGTTCGTATCGATGCCTCTACGGTTCGAGTTTGCCTTCGGCTCGGAAACTTTTACGAATCGGATGTTCCTAATCCAGTCTCTGGTGCAAGGATTAGCTAGTGAGCTCCTTAAAAGCTTACTTTTCATGCATCCGTTTTTCCGTCAATCCGAGGATCCGGAAGTATTCCTTTTGGTCCAATATTTTGGCGCCAAAATATGAGTCGTTTGTGCCTTCCTCGGTCGTGTGTTCCGTCTCTCTGCTAGGGCATCTCGTGGCAACGTATTCCGTTTCGACTGCTCAAAGTGCTCCGTCGACTAAAGGCCCATCCTCAATCAATCTGTTAGCGAAGTGGCACTTCGGCACGCATGCTAGGACAATGTTGTTTAACGTTAGCATCCTCAATTCAATTCCGTGCTAGCATGCACGCCGACTCCGAAGTGCAGGTTTGCAAGCTGCAAGCTTTTCCGATGCATGACAACTTAAAGTCTGTTTTTTTTTTTAAGATAATTCCCCAAGTCAAAAATTTAGTAACGTTAGCCGCTTTCCAGCTGACGCTTTTGAGCACGCAATCGAGCTTTTGCGCGCGCAAATGCTTCAAGCGCGTATTCGTGTTCCAGCCGTACTGCGCTTCGAGAGCTTGCTAACTTTTGCGTTTTAAACACAGAACACTGTGCTGCACCGTGCTTGAAGCACACAGCTGGAAAGCGGCTTATGCTTATGTTGGCAACACAAGCTTTTTCTGCATAAAAAATATGAAACCATTGACAATCTTACATTGTATTGCCAACATAATGTCATTTTGACTTTTATCTTTACAAAAAAAAAACAAACTTTATTTCATGCGCAGTACGTTAAATTAACATTACATAAATTGACAGCATTGAGGATGGGTATCAATTTTCCAGCACGCATGTCGAAGTGCCACTTCGCCAGCAGATTGATTGAGGATGTATAAGCTTTAGCCGTTTTCCACTATGAGTGTGACGCTCGGAGCTACTCAGAGCGTTGAGCCTCCGAGCTATACGTACGGACAAACGTCACACGTCATGATACTGAAACGGTATAGATCTAGTGCGTGGCGCTCCCGGGGTGCTCTAGAGCGCGCCAATGTGCATACTGGAAAGCAGCTCTGGGTTTCACGTGGCAGGGCGCTAGGTTATAGCAAGGATAATACACACTACTACTTCAGGATAGCCTATCCTCATAAGGCCTGTGTAGTTCAAATTCCAAGCCACCCACCAAGCCAAAGCACCAGTGACGTAGCCAGCCTATCGTTTCTTGCCTTGACGTAGAGTGTTTGCAGCACAGGTTATGATTCCGCAGGCTTTTGATTTATGCATACTTGGTTTTACTACATAAATTAACATTCTGAAACAACTCGTTTTTTAGATATCCTTTGCTTCTTCCTCTGTGCCTTTTATGTTGATCAAAATTAAAATATACCCATCATAAATTTTACTTCTAAGCTACGACCGCTAGCGCAAACAGTTGACGACTTGTTAATGGTCGCGTTCACCAGTACTCAACATGTTGAGTGATTAGTAAACGGCTTTGTTCCAACAAGTGGAATACACAATGTAGAACAGTTTTGATTGGTCTAGAGCTGATTTTCATCTGTTTTCAACAAAGCCGTTAACTAATCACTCAACATGTTGAGTGCTGGTGAACGTGACCAATGACGTCGGAAATGGTGCCACACCAACATGGCGGCGATTGCCAAAAACGAGGCCGATAAGCAATCCTTAGTATGTGTATTATCATTGCAACCAACCTACACTACATACAAGCGCAAACCTCTTTTACCTCTTTGAAGTTAAACAGGAGAACCCAAAAGCGACCGGGGTCCTAAAAGATCACAGCGTAATAATATTTATGGCTGTGTTTAACGGGACTTAGCGTAAACCCGCTAGCGCTGAAAGCGCCAGGAGGAGCTAACTGTAGCCGTTGAACGACCTATTTAGTTTCAAGGTTTTTTCTAAGCTCTAAACATAACCTAACACAACGCTAATTAAGAATTTTGTATTTAATGACATCGGTATTTCCATAATTTTGAATATTCATGTCGAAAATTCGAAAATAAAGCAGCTTCCACCGGCTTCCACCAACATCAATCAAAAACCAAAGGGAGTGACTACTGCACTGTCCAGTGACGACTGAAAACTATCTGCACTGACCAGACAGTGCCGACTAAAATCTATCAGCACTGTCTGGACAGTGTCGACTGAAATCTATCTGTGCACTGTCCAGACAGTGCCGACTAAAAGCCATCTGCACTGTCCAGATAATTTCATTATCATATCATATAAAGTTATAGTTAATACATTGATTACATTCAAAATGGCTTGCATTCCTTGCTGGGATTCAGTGTAATAATGGATATGTTTGTATCAACTGCGCAAAATGCTCGGCAAAATGAGTGTTTTTTTAATGGTGCCTGAAAGTGTTAATTTTTACAGGTGAGGTCGAGGCCAAAAATTCATTCGAAGGTGCCCATAAACAAAAATGTCGCATACAAAATGCATTTTTCCTACGAGCCTGCGCAAAGTACTACTTTTCCGCATTCATTTCCATGCTCAAGGATATACTTTTCCGCACTCCGTGAAAAGTACAGTGCAGACAGATTTCAGTCGGCACTGTCTAGACTAGACAGTGATGATAGATTTTAGTCGGCACTGTCTGCAGTGATGCCAACTCGTGGGAAATTTCCCGATTCGTGGGAAATTAGTAACACGCGGAAAAAAAAGAAATATGCGGGTGACGTCATCACTATAAACTGCTGGTAGTGACGTCATTCGCAGGCCCAGTTTTGGATGGAGAGGGAGTTAAGGGGGAATGACGCGATTGGCACATCAACACCCAGCATAATCAGATTATGCTTAATAAGCCTCGCGAAAAATGGCCTATTATTTGATTTGTTGCAACGTTATTCAAATTTAATTTCTTTTAAAAACTAATCTGCCTACTAAAGATTTGCATTATTAGGTTTTGTCAGTATTTTGTGCATTTGTGGGAATTTTTTTTCAAAAAGGGAATTTTTGGACTCGCTTGTGGGAAATTTGATTTTCGAAAGTTGGCAACACTGACTGTCTGGTCAGTGCAGATAGTTTGCAGTCACCACTGTCTGGACCATAGATTTAATATCTATTTATTACTAACGTGACAAGATAGGAAACGCCCTATCTAAAAGCATTGGAGTAAGGTGGCACAAACATGTGTTAAAAATCTCTACGTATTCCCAAGAAATACGTAGAGGTATTTTATTAGAAGCAAAGGTTCCCATAGGCGTACCCATAAAAAATAATTTTTTGAAATATATAGGTATTTAATTCCAGGAAAAGGAAGTTTTAAAAATGATAAATTTGAGCAATTAAACTGAAAGCAAACTGGACTGTTTCCAAAAAAAAATAAATGAGATGGGACCAAAACAAAGGTCTGTTTCTGCAGAAATCACAAACCAGTCAGAGCGAACTTCATTGGCTGAAAACAGTCAGAAAACTAGTGTCAACCAATGAAACTCACTCCGACCGGTCTGCGATCTCTGCAGAAAGAAAGCTTTATTTTGTTAGATTTTTTTTTTTTTTTTTTTTGAGGATTTGTATCAAAAATACACTCCTGGACATAAAAAACCGGACAAACAAAATTTTGTTAAATTTCAATCCTTAATAATTTTTCCAATTTTGCATCGAAATTGATAATTTTTTGTCAAATGGTAGGCGCGTTTATCTTGATCATTATTTAATATTGTGTTTGCAAAAAGTTCGAATGAATTTGGTTTTATACAGGGTGGAACCATAAGTTGCATTTGGTCCCAAACTTCTGAACACTCTGTGGAATAACTCAACGACACAATCATGCGTAATTGCAGGACATTCTTAAGCCTTATCATTTCTTAACATGTCTTTTTTCAATTCATATCAATATCTTCAATCTCAAAGGAAGCACAAGTTCTTAGAGTAGCAATGCAATTTATACCAATAACAAAAATTAAAAACATTACAGATAATTTCAACAAATAAACAAACACTAATATTGGGTATTACCTCCATGTGCTCTAATAACTGCTGCCATGCGACGTGGTAATCTCTCAATACAATTGGCAATAGCTCTTTGCGGAATGTTTTCCGACTCTTCGAGACGAGCTCTTCGGAGATCTCGAATGATTTCCGGTTGTCGACTGCGAATTAGCCTCCCTAACATGTCCCACACATGCTCAATGGGGTAAGATCAGGGCTACGTGGAGGCCAGTCCAATCGTTGAATCTCTGCTTCATCAAGATGATCACTGACAACTCTTGCAACATGAGGCCTGGCATTGTCGTGCATTAAAGAAAAAATTTCTCCAACAAATGGAGCAAAAGTAATAACGTGGACCGCTTAACATTCCTCAATATAACGGTTAGCATTTTATCGTCATTTTCGATAAAAACCAGGGCAGTACGGGCGTGAGGTGTCAGCCCACACCATGATACTATCGCCTCCGAAAGGTGTTCTTGGAGAAATGCAACAGTCGGAAAATCGTCCAGTGGCGGCCCAAATAAGGCGGTGCGACAAAAATAAAAAACAGCCGTAGGCGATTTTTTTTTTAGATTTCCAAGCTCGCGGCCTTCTCAAATATTGTATTAAAAGCATTTTTTATTTTCCCATTTTTTCTCCAGGGTGGCGGAGCCCACCTTGCCCATATGGGCGAACCGCCACTGAAATCGTCTCCCCGTCTTCGCCATACAGGCTCTCGTCCATCGGGTGACACATCTCCACTCTCCGTCATTCCAGTCTCTCTATGGATAAGGGCAAAATTTAACCGTTGAGTACGATGGGCTGCTTGTGAAGCTGGATAAGCCGCCGGTCTCCCTGACATCAATCCTTGTTCATGTCTACGGCAAACGGTTTGTCCAGAAAGCTCTTGTGCGGTCTCGTAAAGCAGTTACAGTAATAAAATGATCATCTCGCTGGTTTGTGACGCGGGGTCTCCCAGATCCTGGACGTCGTGTGTACTCACCAGTCTGACGAAAGCGACTAATTGCATCGTGTACAGTGCTTCTGGCTCTGCCCAACACATTAGCGATGTAGCGTATATCACGTCCATCATCATTCAATGCAACAGCTCGTGCAACATCTTCGGATCGCATATTGAAAAACAATTCATCCTCTGAATAAGGATACACTGACACTTATGATAAAGAATCAAACAAAAATAAACACTTCTAAAGTGTATTTTTCCTCAAGATGGATTTGGACATTGAAAACTTTGGAAGGTAAACAATACCGCTTGTCCCTGATTGGTCACAAAATGCCGTGTCCCTGCAGGTTGGAATTAGTTTTACATGTATTGTTGTGCAAAATGGCATCTTGCGACCAATAAGTGGCTTTGTTTATGTCCCTACTGCCCTGGTTTTTATCGAAAATGGCTCTTAAACTGCTAACCGTTATATTGAGGAATGTTTAGCGGTCCACGTTATTCCTTTTGCTCCATTTGTTGGGGAAAATTTTTCATTGATGCACGACAATGCCAGGCCTCATGTCGCAACAGTTGTCAGTGATTATCTTGATGAAACACGGATTCAACGATTAAACTGGCCTCCACGTAGCCCTGATCTGACCCGATTGAGCATGTGTGGGACATGTTAGGGAGGCTAATTCGCAGTCGACAACCGGAAATCATTCCAGATCTTCGAAGAGCTCGTCTCGAAGAGTAGGAAAACATTCCGTAAAGAGCTATTGCCAATTGGATTGAGAGATTACTACGTCGCATGGCAGCAGTTATTAGAGCACATGGAGGTAATACCCAATATTAGTGTTTGTTTATTTGTTAAAGTTATCTGTAATGTGTTTAATTTTTGTTATTGGTATAAATTGCATTGCTACTTTAAGAACTTGTGCTTCCTTTGAGATTGATGATATTGATATGAATTGAAAAAAGACATGTTAAGAAATGATAAGGCTTAAGAATGTCCTGCAAATTCGCATGATTGTGTCGTTGAGTTATTCCACAGAGTGTTCAGAAGTTTGGGACCAAATGCAACTTATGGTTCCACCCTGTATAACACCAAATCCATTCGAACTTTTTGCAAACACAATATTAAATAATGATCAAGATAAACGCGCCTACCATTTGACAAAAAATTATCAATTTCGATGCAAAATTGGAAAAATTATTTAGGATTGAAATTTAACAAAATTTTATTTGTCCGGTTTTTTATGTCCAGGAGTGTATAATAGCTTTGTAATAATTTAACAACAATGCCAAAAAAAAACAATATTTATTCAGAATATTAATAATAATATTACAAGAGTTGAGGTACCTACCTACTGATAACAAAAATATACTTAAAGCAAACTGATCAATAATGCAAATACTAAAAATATAATGCACTGAACTTTCAAGTGAATATTAAATACTTACAAAAAGTACCATGAGTACCTATATTTTTAAAGTTGACTATAGCATCAGAATGATATTATTGTCACCATTAAGGATGCCATGTATGATTTAAACTTAGTACCTACTAACCACTGTATAGTAGTCAAAGTCAAAGTAGAGGCAGACCAAAGCACTACTTGGCCAACGAATAATTTGGTTTATTTGTTGACATTTTATAAATTTGTTGATAAATTAATCCAAATGAAAATTAATTTCTTGCTCCCGACAAGTTCCAAATTGAGCCGAACTTCATCCTTATTTGAAAGTTGGCAAACTTTTAGTTTCATCAAATTGAATGGTGGACATAACACCATTAATGAAGATAATTCCAGTACGTTTAATACCTAATTGAGGGGTCCAAACAAATCATGAATATAGATTCTTTAAAAATCAACATTAATGATATTAGTAAAATGAAGACAGGGTCTCCATCTATTTTCTGATCGGCACACTAAAAATTGCTACTAACAACCGTATAAACCAGTATTAAATTAGAGCAAATCGACTCGCAAAGGCATTCGCCACAATTGCGAGAATAGCTATTCTAGTTGCCAACCAGAAGTAAAGTCGGTTGGTACCGAAAAACATTGATATTAATTAATATTAATGATATTTTTTACATGAACCTATGAACAAGTACTTCGACAAGTACCCCTTAACCTGGACAGTACTCGAAAAGCGCTGGTGCTTGCAACAACAGGACTGTTCCTGTTGTTGCTGTCAAAGGCTTTTAAAATTTTAGCATCAGTTTTTGAAAATCTGTAGTCTCCAATGCTAAAATGGTCTGCACAAACATACATCCATTTGCTCACTGAGCTGGATATTAAGTTCAATGCTCTTGCCTCTTAAGCATGTTCTTTTCATATCATAAATTATTTGGAACACTAAAAAATAATGTTTAATAGAAATACAAAATTAAAATATGTAACATGTTGTATTTTTGTGGCCTACATGCACTGTCTTTTTTTCCCTTCAATCATGTCGATGTCATAGGTTTTGTTTACTAACCGGTGAAATGATAAACAATCCTCTGGTTTTCCTCTTTTCTGACACACTGCATACTTATTAGTCATTTCGAATCCTGAATAAGAAACTTTCACGAAATGTATAAAAATATTAATGATAAATTTTTAAACAATTCCACTTTAAAGCAATGAAACACCCAAAAAAGTCGATAAAATAAACACACAACAATATGAATGACATTTACGCTGGTGCGGCAATCGGTTCCTATTGGGTAACACCAAAGAACTACATACTACGAAGAATAAGCCAGTAAGCTAAGCTACATGCCAGATCTGTGCACCGATCAGAACAGTAACGTTTGAGGAGTCATTCTACCACAAATTTATTTTGCTAAAGTTTATTTGTGAGGTTGTTAGTATCAAACTTTTTATTTTTTAAACAATTTAGATTCTTAAGCATTATTTTTGTTAATAGAGAGATATCGGTAACCCAAAAAGTGTCATGCAGTATTAGCGCCTTCGTTATTTTGACATTAAACCTATACGCGATTCGATTTTTAACACTACGTACTAAAATAACGTTACCGCATAACGTAATTTACCCAGCATTTACGTTAAGCGCTATTTCGAATAACGCCTAAAAATAACGCCGTGGAATAATATAGGTTATGTTATGTTTATTGTTTATTTTATTTTTGTTGTGTTCAAGTGAATATGGATTGTTCAAAAAATAGTAAAAAAGCAAATCCTCTGTCTCTGACCATAAACAACAGACAACACAAATCAAATAACAACAAGGTACAACCCCTGACGTTATTACCGTCCATTCGCGCTATCTCATTTACCGATATCTCCCTAATAAATTGTTTGTTTACTATTGTTGAATTGAAATTCATTCATTCCATTCATTCACAAAAACTAAAAACAACTTAAAATTTATTGAATAAATCAAAAAACGCAAAAATTCCAAAGCACAAACTCAAAAAACATTGTAAACAAATGATCTAGAGCCTCTATAGGCTTTTTTTGCCCGTTTGCCCCTCAGCTAATATGGTGGACCTGTCAAAAGTCACGTGACCTGAGGTGCTTTCCAGTGACCCATTTGAGTTACTCTTGAGCAGCTCAGGAGTGCTCCACAATTACTTTGCGCGTTCCAGTGCTTAGAGCGTCGTACACTTGAACTACTCATTTCTGTTATCCCCTGCCCCCTCATGCACCAACTTTTATTTCGGTGTTTTATGCTCCTGAAGTGCGAAATGGTGGGGATTAAGACGAGAGCGTTCCAGTGCTGCTTATGTCGAACAGTTCAAGAGCGTCACACTCCAGGAGCACGATCCTCTAACAATTTAGGCACTGGAAAGCAGCTCCGGGCTGCGTTCAGGAATGGCTACAGCCAAGCCAAAATTGGCATTTTGCGTTCAAGTTTGGCTCCAACCTACGTGGTTCGGCATTACCGGTGGAGGGGGAAAAGTAGGTTTTGGCCAATGAACTATAACCAAAAACTGGAATGCCAACACAAGGACGAACTTGAAGCCTAGTGCGGCTGCTGCGGAGGGGATACCTGTTTTTGTCGCACTCATTATGTTAAATGGCGAAAATTGCTTCCAACACGTATTCCAATTGATGAAACCTGTGAAGGGAAATATGACAAAACTTTCGAAAACGTCATATGTCAGCGAGCAACAGAAAAAAACAACATTCCCCCTTGTGGCATCTGTCTTTCATGGCTTCATTTTTTTGACAGATATGGCAATGTGTGCGCATTCCAGTTTTTAGCTATAGTTCATTGGTTTTGGCAATTAGCATTGCCGTCTTTGAACGCATTCCTGGAATGCCTAATTCCAGGTCACGTGACTTTTGATAGGTCCGCCATATTAGCTGAGGGGCAAACAAAGCCTATAGTTCCTATAGATCATTATTGTTTACAATGTTTTTTGAGTTTGTGCTATTTGGAATTTTTGCGTTTTTTGATTTATTCAATAAATTTTAAGTTGTTTGTGAATGAATGGATGAATCTTTATTTACAGACATGCCACTTTACATTTCAATTCAACAAGAGTAAACAAACAATTTATTAACAAAAATAATGCTTAAGAATCTAAATTGTTTAAAAAATAAAAAAGTTTGATAAGTACTAACAACCTTACAAATAAATTTTAGCAAAATAAATTTGTAGTAGAATGACTCCTCAAACGTTTTGACTGTTCTGATCGGTGCACAGATCTGGCATGTAGCTTAGCTTACTGGCTTGTTCATTCTGGGCTTCTATCAATTATCATAGTATATCCTAAATTTGTACTGGGGACCCAATCCGGATTGTTTGTATCCTTAAATTCTGCTGGACTACCTAAAAGGTATTAAAAGTTACCTATATACTTGTAGAAACATAAACAACTTTTTTGATGTACCTAGATGAAGTGTTTTTGTATTTTAACAACAAAACAGTCATAAAACTTACCATTAACAAAATGTTTCGAACAAATTCGAGCATTTTTAACAACGTTATAGGCAAATCTCCCCTATTGAGGCATCTAATTCACATACTCCGTTGTTTTTTTGATAGTTCGTTTATGCGATTCCCTCGATCTTTAAATGCTGCTGGAATCCTAAAAAACCTCACTTTATCCCTTTCAGCTCTATTGGAGCACCCAAAAACGCCACAAAACGAAGGCATCTTCACAAAATTACTACAAAAATTCTCGGTTTGCATTGAAAATAATATTAAATCAGGTTATGTTTGGCTTTTGTTTGCCACTCAGCTAAAATGGCGGGGTTATGACGGGCGTGTTTGGGTTGACGCTCGGTGCACCAGAGCTTGCACTTTTGTCTCTTTTCTGTTATTTTTGAAGCTCCGACAACGCTTGATTGTGTTTGGTTTGACATATTTTGAGCGCTCAGAGCGAGCTCGATAAACTCCGAGTTTGTGGGGTGGGCAGCTGGAGCGTGCATGCGCAGTTTAATCTGTTTGTATAACCTAACCTATTTTCCATGATAAAATAAATATAAACAATCCTGAATTTTAACATATACTTGTTAGGTGGATAGAATAACTATTTTGTTTAAATGTTAACAATCAAATAGCTAGTAAATTCTGCAAAATTTTTTACCTTTAATTAAATTTTCTCAATAATAGTCCTCATCACTGGTATTATTGAACATATTTTTCCAATTAGGCAATCCAACGACCTGTCCAAATGGCGTCTGGTTGGCAAACAATAAACAAAAAACATAAGTTTTTCTTTTGGCAGGATTAAGCCTAGTACGCATAACAGCGAAATTCGCTCTTTTTTGACTCCGACAATTTGACGTTTTATGCGTGAATCAAACGTCAAATTGTCGAAGCAATGTCAAAACAGAGCGAATTTCGCGGTTATGAGTACTAGGCTTTATCAATCTGACACTTTCTGACATCGTTGACATGTAACAACCACATTTTTTGCAGAATACAAAAGAAAATGGGGCTGTTTGAAAATTAGTGACTAAAATGCAAAACAAACGAGAAAACTCTGGTACAAATGCGGAATGCCGGCTCGGACTCCAAAAAATTATATGTCAAGAAAAATAAACAATAATCAGCTGATCGCTCAACCCAGCATTTTTGCACAAGTTTATTTGGCTTGACACGGTGTACTCCCTGTGACGTCACGTTACTCCGTAATCGCTCTGCTCGCTCCGCCGAGCGTCAACCCAAACTCGCCCGACGTCAACCTGGAATGCCTAATTAGACATTTATGACATTTCATATTAGCGCTAAGGGCCAAATAATAGGGAAGAAACAGGCCATAAACAGGCACAGTCTCGTCCCCATGTCTCTCCTTTTTCTCAAGTTGACGCTCGGGAAGGCTATTCAAATGCAGTGGCGACGCCAGGGTTTTACGTTAGGGGGGGCCAGGCTGGGCCAGAAAAAATGAGGGGGGGCACTTGTTCTTACTTTATTGCTTTTCTTCTTTGAAATAAAAAATGAAAATTGCAAAGTTTATCCGTATATTTTTGCACTCCACCTGAACAGCTTAATTGAATGTATCAAAAAGGTTTTTATTTGGATTTTGTATACAGGGTGTCCGTTTTTCGAGGAAAACCATTGGAATATAGGAAACGGTAAGAGATACAAAATCGGAATCAATGGCCAAATGTGTTACTGCTTTTGGGAGATCAAGAAACTCCGAATACAATTCATAAAATGCAAACCTCTATTTAAAAAAATAAAGTTGATGATGATCGGCAAAAGACGAAACGTCGGATTTCAAATTTGGTTACACCATTATGTAGAGGGGAGAAAGTTGCCCCAATAAAGTGAAGTTTATTTGAAATACCAAATGAGTCCAGGAAAATATAGAAATGGATTTTACAAAATTTTGATTCCCATGCATCTCCGGAAGTATTCGGAATTTTCCAAATTTCGAAGTAGCGTTTTGCAAGAAATTGCGCAACTTTGTCCCAATTTCACCGAACCTGTATCTCTTACCGTTTTCTATATTCCAATGATTGCTCTCGAAAAACGGACACCCTGTATAGATAAATCTTCTTGATACCTATTCAATTAACCGTTCAGGGTCGGTTTCTCGATAGCTAGTCCAGGGTAAACGTGTCCAATTGCAATGTTTACCCTGGAGTTATGGTTAACTGCTCTGACCTGGGGGTGACTTGCTTGCTATTGAGAAACCGGCCTTCAGGTGAGGTGCCAAAAATACACAGGAAAACCCTGTACCTGCCGACACAAATATGTTTGGGGGAATCCCAGTGGTTGCCTGGCGCCCATTAAATATCAAATTAACCAGAGAGCAGAGGTTACGCATGTTGCATTGCATTGTTGTCGACATGAGGGCAAGTTTTCAGGGGGGGCCAGCTAAATTTCAGGGGGAGCCCCGGCCCCCCCCTGGCGTCGCCACTGTTCAAATGTTAACGTCATTTTTTTAGTAATTTACATTTATGGGTTTGCTCAAATTTAGTTCAGAATCAGTTCTGAATTGAACTGCACTTGCGCATTGGTTTACATGTTCGATATGAAGAAATGCGCAAGCGCAGTTCAATTATCAGAACTGATTTTGAACGAAGTTCGACCAAACCCAAGACAAACTGCAAGAAGAACCACTAGAAGAACACCAAACACGTATTTACACTTTGCAATTTTAGGTTAGGAAGTTAGGAATATGAAAATAAAACATGACATGCCATTGCCAAAGTTCACATTGCCGAGTTCAACGTGTTGTTCAATAATTCCTTTTGTGAGCCAAAATAGCGCCCGCCACAGTCAATTTTAGGTCGGCACTAAAGCGGCACAGTCAACTGCGGCCATATTTCAATAATTCCCTATTGGATCAACTGGTAAGTGTCTGGTTGATACCTAGCAGGTACTTTCTATTCTCTAGTGCATAGAGAGTACCTGCTAGGTAACAACCAGACGTTTACCAGTCAGTTCATAATTTGGCCCTAACAACAGCTAACTAAAAATAGCACTTTTCAAATGAGCTAAGTAAGCTGACAGGCGCTTTTGCGCTAACTAGTCGTTTATCGGTCAATTAGCCGAAAGCGCATGCAAGCGCTAACATCCGCTAAGTCCCGTTGAACACAGCCATTGATGTGGATGCGCCTTTAGATTCTAGCTGATTAGGGTTGACAAACTATCGAAAAAAAAACTATCGATACTGATATCGATAAAATGGCCTACCTATCGATAGTAACTATCGATTGTACTATCGATAGTTTGCTCTGACCAAAGTAACCAAATTTGTGAATAATTACGAAATAAATTTATCAAATGACAACAATAACATCATAACCTTAAATAATCATTAGGCAATTCAAACCACGAGACATTCAAGATGGCGTTGCGACCTCACATGGACCAAAAATCACAAAAAATATCTAGTTTCCGCCCGACTTAATAGTTTACGTACCTAGTGAACAAATATTTTATTGAATAATCAAAATCAAAGCTGCAAGTAAAACCCGAAGCAAAATAACTAAAATATGCATGAAAATACTAAAATACATATTCAAAAGAAACTTGCTGACCGCCACGCCATATTGAATTATTCGTTTTGACAGATGGATAGAATTCAAAAGGTCTGTTTCTGCAGAAATCACAGACGAGTCAGAACGAATTTCATTGGTTGAAAACAGAAACAGTCAGAAAACTAGTTTCAACCAATGAAATTCACTCTGACTGGTATGTGATTTCTGCAGAACAGACCTAATGTCACTCCTCCTAACCTAAAAATTAAAAATTGGCCGCACAGCATGTCTGCCCCCAAAAAATAATTACAGATTTCTCAAAACAGCTACAGGTTTCTTTATATTTTCCTCAATCTACAGATATCTTCATAAAAACTCTAAAAAAAATCTTCATTTACATTTGGCTACTTTTGGAACTATCGATATTGGTGCAGGGCTATCGATTCTGTCGAAAATTAAAAAAATATCGATAGTATCGATATTCCTATCGATAGTTTGTTATCCCTACAGCTGATACGTCAAACAATCATATGACACCAACCAAACGAAACCGAAAGCAAAATAACCAAATACCACAAATAAAATATACTAAATATATATAAAATAAGTAGGTATCCTTCCACTGACCAGAGGTAATTTCATGTTTCTTTCATTCATTTCCCAGTTTTTCTTAATTTTCCTCTGATTATTTCTAGTAATTCAATGCCTCAAAATTTAATTCCAACTTTTTCAGGAGCAATTTCACTTGGAAAGACCAGGAAAGAAGTTAAATAATTATGGATCTTGAAATTATTATGAATTCTTGCTTTCTGTAAGTGGTTATTTATTAAAATTATTACTATATAATCATAATATCATACATGTAGAGGTACTTTACGTAAAATTACAACCTATTTATCATTACCAGCATGCCAGAGTTCTAAAATAAACATGAGAAATATATTTTTGTATTGTAGGTATTTGTACCTATACCTACAATGATAGGTGGTTTTTGAAATCTCAAAACTTGGCATTAAATTGAAAAAAAAAGTTAATAAAGTCCGTTTTTTTTTTGAAGATAATTCCCCAAGTCAAAAATTTAGTAACTATGTTGGCAACACAAGCCTTTTCTACATAAATAATTTGGAAGCATTGACAATTTTACATTGTATTGCCAACATAATGTCATTTTGACTTTTATCTTTTAAAAAAACAGACTTTAGATACAGAGGTAGGGTGGTAGGTACAATAAAGAAGCTACAGTCCGTTTCACCAGGGTTTATACTTTTGAGATTGATTATGTCAAAACTTGGAAAATAGTATTAGACCCTGAGATAGGGCCTGTTTAGTGGAGTTATTTTTTTCTGGCATTTTGAGGGCTGAATGTGGCAAGTTAGCTGATGAGAATATAAGTGGTTTTAATGCCTGCCACCTGTTCGAAATGTCCACAGCATGTTTCGCCGGAAAACTCGATTTCGAACTGTGATTACCGTTTGGCGATTTTTCAGTGTTATTTTCACAATAAAACCTTTTATTCTCTCGATTGCCAGACAAAAAGTAAACGCGGAAGGTTCTTTTTTATTCTCTTGAAAGTTGACACTCATCCCCACTTTTTCAGCTATTGAAAAGCATCTGGTATTTTATATGGGTGAATTATTTATGAATTAAAAGCCAGGAAATTTGAGATCATTGAAAAAAAATTCTTCATGTGAATCAATTTTTTTCTTCTCCAAATTTTCGAACGGGTGGCAGGCATTAAAATCACCCCTATTCTCATCAGCTAACCAGCCACATTCAGCCCTCAAAATGCCAGACAAAAAAAAATGACACCACTAAACAGTCCCTATCTCACAGTCTATATATTGTTGTCGAGGGGGTAACATCTTCTTGAATTTTGTGACAGTATTGCGACAATCCCTACGATTTTCCTAAGATTGCTGCGATTGCGACTGCAATCCGGGATTGTGAGGCGGCGATTGTTAGATTTTGAAGAATTGCATTGTGACTGCATATGATTGTGAATGATTGCAGACGATTATGAATGATTGCAGACGATTGTAGGCGATTGCGAGTGACTCAGAAAGATTTTTGGTAGCTGCTTGAGTTACTGAGTTACACTGACATATTATTATCTTAAGGAACATATTTATTTATTTTGGCCATTAGATTATAGATTTTTAGTTATTAACCCACAAATTAAAATACGAGTAAAAATATGAACAAATATATTTTGCTATTCTTTCAAGGATTTCAAAGTTGTATATGGGTATGTACAGGGTCTGTTCCTTTCTTGCTCATGAATAGTGTTTATAAATAGTGTCGCTTCTACAACTTGAACAAAAAAAAAGAAATAATAAAAAAAGTTAAATACAAAAGTTGTAGGGTTTTATCTCTATCATCTTTTGCACATGCACATGTCAAAACGGGTAAATGGCAGGTGTCAACAAACATAATGACAAACATTTGCATTTTTTCAAATGGAACACCCTGTATATTTTTCAATAAAATGATATATTTCTTCTGATTCCAAATATACCATATACAAATGTTGATATTTGGTTCAGCAGTTTTTACGATATCTAAGTTTTAAAATGCATTTACATTACCCTAAATTAGGTCGGTTCCCAGTTCCTTAAATCAATGGTCAGGCTTACTTAATGCAATTTTGTTATGGTGTATTTGGAATCAGAAGGAAAAGATCAATCATGCTAGCCAGCCAAAAATATAATAGAGATAATACCGTACAACTTTTGTATTTAACTTATAAGGCTATTTTAAATACTGCTTGTCCTTATTGCACGTCCAATAACTCTCTATTATTTCCAAAACAGTTGAACTTGGGTATAGGGTATATGACATGAAATCTGCTCAGAATTTTACGTAGAATCCAAATATGCAATAACATACAGGGTGTCTCATTTAAAATCAGCAAGTTGTCTACTTCCGGTATAATTGGAAGTGCCACCATTTTGAAAATATTTTAGTCGGGTTGCCCCTACTGAAATTAGCACCTATACCACAGATTAACCCGTCCTAAAGATAGGAAACTTCCATGTAAAATGTTCGTTCAGAGCTGTCTAAAAAATAACACGTATGAGAGTTTCATGACTGCCAAAACTATGCGGCGCTAGTATAGCAAAGCCACAAGCAAATGTCATCTGTGAATGAATGTAGGTAATTTGTCATCACAATTTGTAATTATATTTTCCATTAGTCAGCCGTTTGATGTGTGTTAGTGTTCTTTATTTGATTTTCTATCAATTTTTGGTAAAACTTTAACTTCTTAATACCTATGTTTTTAAGAAAAGAGACCTTATGTTACATGTAAGCATTGTGGAAATGGTTTTAGTGATGGTATTTATTTGCAATTTTTGACATTCAGTTAAGGAGTCATTTGTGCACAAGACCTATCAACTTTTTAGTGGTTTTTTTTTTCAATACGGTTTTCTGTTGTTGTGTTGAAGGCTGTTCTGTTAAAGAAGGAGATAGTACTGAAATGTTGTTTTATTTTCAAAAAATATAGGGTTTATTAATGAAATCAGATTGATTAGACAAATTATTTGAAAAAAAGGGGGAACCACGTGACTACTGCCACAATACTGGACACACCGAAGTGCACACTAGCGCCACCATGCTGTGGCAGTCATACAACTCGCTGCATGAGTAAGACAAGGACAGGGAAAAAGGCCTGAGTTTCCTATCTTTAGGACGGGTTAATCTGTGACCTATACTGTCAAATTTTCAAAATTTTTCTGCATACAGTTTTTCATATATGGATCGATTTGGTTTCCGGTGGGACACCCTGTATATTTTTTGCTACTATTTGTATATCTTTATCTTGTCAAATGTAATCATCAAGACCTCTTCTGAGGAACTTCATTTTATACTTCACTTCAACATCTAACGTCTCTATGATCCGGTCAATATACCATGTATCATATGCAGCAGCATAGTATTCTTCATTTTTTAAAGACATTTCTTCACAAAATGTTTTTTCTTCTGCTCTCATTTCCCAATTCACTTTTTTCGGAATACAGCTTCGACCTTCAGAGGTTGCGGCATCTTCTATGCTTGGAGCCCTTGTTGACTGCAGTTTATTATTTTTGCTCTTTTAATAGGCTCTATTCTCGGCTCTATTCCTACTTGATGCTGTTTTGTTACTTTATTTGCAATCATATATGTAATCTTGTCATTACTGACTTTTTGAAAATTTGGAAGTGACACTTTACCTGTGTCACTTCCCTCTTCGATTTCCCTCACCCATTTCCCTATTCGACTTCCCTCACCGATTTCCCTCACTCTAATTTATTTACCTTTGCTGGCAACAATGAGAACATGTCAGGTAAAAACGTCAAAGCAGTGAATGACACATTTTGGCTTGTTTGTTTTATTTTTTTAATATTAAAAAAATTGATTCACTAATCATAATTAATTGTGTGCTTGCAAATAAAATAGTATACAAACCTCGGAGGAAAGTTTTCATTTCTGTCTCGAGACCCGTGGGCCGAAAGTAAATGAAATTTTTAAAATTTATTGTATTTTTTGACTTTTACTTTCAATACGGAATCGCGCAATCACGCAATCGAGATTTTAGTTAGACCTCGGCTGTGCCTCGGTCTAACTAAAATCTCTCGACAGTAATGAAACACTTTCCACCTCGGTATGTAATATACTATTATTTACAATCATACATGTAATGTTGACTTTACCGAGTTCGAAAATGTCACTTTTTTGACTTTTACTTTCGGCCCACGGGTCGAAAGTTTACCCGTGGGCCAAAAGTAAATGAAATTTTTAAAATTTATTGTATTTTTTGACTGTTACTTTCGGCCCACGGGTCGAAAGTAAACTTTCGACCCGTGGGCCGAAAGTAAATGAAATTGTTAATTATTGTATTTTTTAGTTTTAATTCAAATGAAAATTTCAAAATTCGAATGATTGTAAATAAAATAGTATACATACCTCGGTGAAACGTTTCATTACTGTCTCGAGATTTCAGTTAGACCTCGGCTGCGCCTCGGTCTAACTTAAATCTCTCGACAGTAATATATATATAAACACTTTCCACCTCGCTATGTAATATACTATTATTTATTTTTTTTGACAATTTTTCATACTTTTGCATCTGAGATTTCCATCTGTTCATAACTCGGTTGATAACTTTCCGTTTTTACTTGCGTTTTTATTGGAAAATAGAGAACACAGTGTTGATTTTTTCACCAACAAATATTTGTCCCAGACTTTTATTTTTAGAAGGCTTTAGGGTCTAATGGTATGTGCTAATGTAATGCAGGGCTGGCCGCCAACACTGGAGCGAATAAAGAGTCTATTTTTCTTGACAGTAGGATACCGCAGTGAAAACTCACAGAAAACAACAGTTTAATCGCTAATAAATAACATAAAATAGCAAGAAATTTGCCTGTCAGTCTATCTTTGCCGACTGCGCTGACTCTTACTATAAACAAATAAACGCGCGCGATTGTACCTTAAAACAAGTGATGGTGTACGCGATTGCCAATGCGATTGTCAGATTGCGACAGCGATTGTGGGGCAGCGAATGCGATTGTAGGATTGTTTTACAGCGATTGTGAGATTGCAAACCCGATTGTGGGACTGCGACTGAGATTGTCACGGAAATTTAAGTGATTGCAAGCGATTGTTGAGAATTTGTGACAGTATTGCGGCAAGATGTTACCCCCTCGATTGTTGTATTAGGAGTAGAAGCTTTACTTTTTTGGGCTGAAGCAGTAGGTTTGCGAGCCAAACGTAGTGAGGCTTGCAATACTGCTGAAGCACAAAAAAGTGCTTCTACTCCGTATGCAACACGCTATTTTTTCTCCAAACGAATGGGGAATCTCGAGGGCAAGTGAATGGTTGAGCGGCAGTAAAAGTACGAGCGGCACTAAAAGTACTTTTGCTGTCGCTGGGGTTGCCAAGCAGCATAGAATTTAAATTTCTACCACCTCGACAGGTGTTAACCCGAGTTAAGTTTCTCGTTTACGCGAAACCGTAAAAAAACTTTTATTTTCGAAATTAGGTTTACAAACTTATGCTAACAGTACAAAGTCTTCAGTAACACTAACTTAACTTCTAAGGTTGATTACACACTTATATATTGGAAAAAGTCATAAATATATCGTTAGAGTAAATACTTTAGAAAGTAGATGCATTATCTTAACATTAAGTAAATAATAGTGGAAGATTTTCAACTACATAACTCTTCCCTTCCCAGATCAGAAAATAAGGGCTCCTTTATTTTCTGTACGTCTTGGGATGTTTTTGGGTTGCTTGATGGACTTCTCAGGCATCGGCGTCGGAATATCTTAAAATAGCATAGGGCGGCTATTAATGCTGCTACAATGGTTATTATGATTGTGGTATTGATCCATGGGTGGCTTTTGTTGCGAATGATGTGTAAATCCGAGACTTGTAAATTGGTTGCAATTGTGTTGATTTGCTTGATGTCTTCGCTGCTTATTTGTTTCAGATGGAAAGTCTTCTTTGTATTATGTTCAGGTTGTACTGTTTCGAATGTGGGTAATTCGAATACGAATTCTTCATGAGTGGATTGTTCCATTTGAAATTGTTTGCTGTTAATGGAAATTTTGCATTTCCCTAGTGAGATGACAGAGGGTTTGTTAATTTCGTATATGCCTTCGGCGTCGCAATGGGATCTGATGCTTGTTGTTGTCGCAGGAATTACTAAGACTTCTTGTGCACTTATTTGGGTTGTGCTTGTTTCGGAAAAGGTTATGTAGATTCCAGGGCATGAGTTTTTTCCTGTTTCATGAGGTCTGGTAAACAAGGTTGTTGTTTGTGCAGGTTTTGTTGTAGGCAAAAGTAAAGGTTGTCGATTTCTGGGCATTTTTCTGATGTGGTCCAGTATTCTTCTGTGTTGAGTAAGAGGTAAGGGTGTTCAGGGATTATGGTTTGGTTTTTTATTGGTATTGGATATAGTTGTATGTATTTAAATTGGGAAGATGTTATAGGCATATGAATTTTGAATAAAATTAATCTTTCTTTAATGATTACCTGTGCGGATAAGAGAGAATAATAATTTAGTAAACGCTTGAGTTTTGGTACCTTTTCTATACCGTACATTTTACTTAACTTCTCTAAGGCTGATCTGAGATGTTTTGTTTCCAGTATTGAACTGTGCAAAATATTCAGTCTAGCAAATGAAATTGCTGTTTCAAGATTGTTAAATATGTATTGAAGTGCTTGAAGTTCTGTTTGTAAATTGTCTATGATATTAAAGAATGAAAAGGCCTGGTCTAGGTTCATTAATTCATTGACTTCTTTCGATAGATGTTTAACATGATTTTCTAAAACATTTTTTCGCTTAATGTTCGGAAATTATCACTATATGTGTTCGTAAGCTGAGTGAGGAAACTTTGCTGGGTTTTCAAGTCATTGTGGAGAGTTTTTTCATTTGATTGCAGTGTTTCCAAGTATGAAGTTATAGGATTTTCGTCTTCCGAATCTAATGTGCCGAATAACCATTTTTGAACTTTACCTACTATGTTAATTAGACCTCTTTTTTTTCTGAAAGGTTATCGATTTTGCTTGAGACTGTTGCTGCTAGAGAGTTTGCATGAGATATTTTATTTAATAATAAGATAGAAAAGTGGTTTACTTTTTGTTGGTCGTTGATTGAATTTTGTAGATTATTAAGTGAATTCTTAATTTGTGTTAAAGAATTTGCGGGATTAGTAAGATTGATGTAGTAAAGGAATGTGTGTTTTGAGATGATGGTTTGTGTTTGTCCGATATGTACTGGTAAGATAGGATTCTTAATTTCTTTTATTTCTAGTGCGTAGACTAGTCCTAGTCCGAGGATTATTGTTAGGTATCGCATTTCGTCTACCTGAAACAATACGTTGAGGTTTTAGAATACGCTGATGGTAGATTTTCCTGTTGGATTTTATTTTATTATCGCTAATACTTACAGGGTTTTCTAATTCCTCGTATCTATTCATTTTCTTCTTTTGAGATGCATTACATTTCTTTTGCTTAAATAGCTTCTGTGTGGGGTCAATATTTGCCTGGGGTTGTTTGTCTTGGTTGATTTTCTCTAGGCTTGTTCTTTGTTTATTTTCTAGTTTTTCGAGTATTAGTTTGTTCAAGGTTTGGATATTATCTACATGGTCCTGCATATATTGGGTTATTTTATCCTTTTCTGATATTTCAAAGGGATTCTTATAATTTAGTTTCCCTCGTATTATTTGGAAAGGTGTATAATCGGTTGCACTGTGGATTGAATTATTGTATGACAGAAGGGCATAGTTTACTAGAGTCTCAATCGATTCGTTAGGTTTGGTGTTTTTTAGGGTCGTTATAGTCTCTGCTAAAGTTGATACATTTAAAATTCTTAGATTAATGTGGAAGGACATTTGTTACGAGTCTTAAGCTACATGGAGTAGTTGTTGAAATTAGTTTGCCTTAACGCAATGTGCATATTAGTCAGTTTATTATTTACCTACTTTGACAAATACCTGTGGGGCCCTGTGTCATATTCCCTGATCTGTTTTTTTGATAGTTCTCCGAGTATTTACGGAAATTATTCTGTAAACGGTCATTCAAAACCACGCGTGTGAGAAAGAATGGATATTCAGTCGTGTTTTTTGTGCGATCTCAGGAGTGAAGATTCTGAATTTCGGCAGAAATTGATCAAAAGGACTATTGTTGTCCGACTGACTTTAATACTGATTTTATTTGTCCGACATTTACTACACATGTTTTAAAATTACATTGTTATTCATAATTATTTTTGTCGGACATACATGTATCAACTTCCTTAGGGTCGCCACAGCGATATTTTGGGGGCGTCGGACCCCCCCAAAGCCACGTGATTTTTGTCCGACCTATGTGATATCAATAATGTAACATAGAAAACAGTTGATTGGCATCAAAACCACACGTACATGTATCAACTTCCTCAGGGACGCCACAGCGACATGTTAAGGGCGTCGGACCTTCCCCAAAGCCACATGGTTTTTGTCCGACAAATGTGATATTGTTAATGTAATATAAAAAACAGTCGATTGGCATTGAAACTACACGTACATGTATCAACTTCCTTAGGAACGTCAGAACGACAACTTCACGAAGAGCTAGCGCGGCAATGTCCCATCGCCCATGGTGGAGATATGAAAAATATTGTCCGACTTGGTGTTATGAAGCCGCTCAGGAAGTTTGGCGTGTACATGAGTTACAAAATTTTAGGGTCGATGTACTGGGGACTAATGTGTCTATATATAAGTGGTCAAATGGTTCATAACCTAGAGGAGTGGGTTTAAAGACTATTTTTGTTGGATGTCTCTCGTATTTTGATTTTTGGCATATTTCACAAGTATTCACATAATCCTTTACGTCTTTGTCTAAGTTTGGCCAATAATATACTCTCCTGATTGAATTTAAGTTTTCTTGAATGCCACGGTGACTTGTTTTAGTTTCATGATATTGTTGTAATCTGAGTTTTTGTTCGTCTTCATCTATGACGTCTGTAAGCATAGAGTTAGAAAAATGTAAGGTGAAGCTGTTATTTTTGAAGTAATTTTGGAATATTCTGATTAGTGGCGGTTCGAGTTCTTTATCTTTGAAGTAGAAACAATAGGTTTGTTTTGGAACCATGTTTTCTTTGATGAACTTGGTAAAAAGTTCATCATTTCTTGTTTTTGAAACTGTAAGGTGTATTCTAGTTTTATTGAAAATAGTCTCTCTATGAACCTTGTAATATAATGGGTCTTTTTGGCTAGAGATTATTATTTGATTTTTATAAGTGTTAATACTTTTTTCTGTATAGGTAGCGCCTATTATGGGGTCGCTGTGGCTTGAATGAGCTGTTTCATTATCTGTATCTTCAGTGGTATTCGGTATTGGGGCAGATTCATTGCTTCCTGTTGCTGGGTGAATTATATTATTCGCGGGTTTTATAACGACATTTTCGTGAATGACTACCTTTGAAGTTTGATCAGGGTTTTCATTTTTATTCAAGAAATAATTGTTGGAAATTCCAAGGATTTCATCGATTTCCTCTTTTGAAAGATTCGGTAAGTTGACTGCATCGCCTGCGTTTGCGATCATTGAAATTGTATCATCGAGGTCAAGTTCCATGGGGTTAATTTCCACACGAGAAAGTCCATCAGCGTTAGTGTTTAATTTGCCTTTTTTGTATACAATTTCGTAGTCGTAATCTTCAAGTTTATGTCTCCATCGGATCAGTTTAGAATTTGGGTCTTTTAGAGAAAATAGCCATTGTAGGGGTTTATGATCACTAATTATTTTGAATTTGACTCTGAATAAATATGGTCTGAAATATTTGGCTGCCCATACGATAGCAAGAAGTTCCTTTTCTATAGTACTATAATTGATCTCTGAAGGATTCAGGGTTCGAGAGGCATAGGCGACTGGAAGGTCGTTACCTACAGGGCCTTGAGATAAGATTGCTCCTATGGCAAAGTTAGATGCATCCGTAGTTAAGTTGAAGGGCTTTGAGAAATCGGGATATTGGAGAATGGGGTCATTCATTAAGATTTTCCTGCAAGTATTGAAAGAATTGATGAATTCGGGGCTGTGTTCGACCTTTTGATTTTTTTTGAGGCAGTGCGTCATGGGCTTTGTTAACTTCGCAAAATCCTTTATAAATTTGCGGTAATAGCCGACTAATCCTAGAAAGGACTTTATTTCCTTGGGGGTTTTTGGAATTGGGAAATTTTCAATTGCTTTCAATTTTTTTGGATTGGGTTTTATACCTTCAGGTGTATATGGCCTAAAAATTCGACAGTTTTGTACAAGAATTCCGATTTGTCGAGCTGAATTTTAAGTCCAGCGTCTCTTAGTCTTCCAAGGACTTGTTCTAGATTATTTATGTGTTCTTGAAGAGATGTCGAAAATATTATTATGTCGTCCATGTAGACAAGACATTTTTTTCCTTGAAGGCCTTTTAGGACATCGTCCATTACTCTCTGGAAGCTCGAGGGGGCATTTTTGAGTCCGAAGGGCATTCTTAGGTACTCATAATGTCCATTTTCGACATTAAAGGCGGTCTTGGAGACGGAATTTGGGTGCATTTCGATCTGGTGAAAGCCAGAGGCTAGGTCGAGAGTGGTGAAGTATTGGCACCTTCCAAGTTTGTCTAGGATGTCTGTGATGTTGGGCGAAGGATATCGGTCGTCAATTGTTTTTTCGTTCAGCTTCCTGTAGTCGACAGCTATTCGCCATTTCTGTTTACCACTGGCGTCAATCTTCTTTGGGACGATCCAAATGGGGGAACTCCAGGGGGATTGTGATGGTCTAATTATTCCGTCTTCAAGCATTTTTGATATTTGCTTTTGGACTTCAGCTTTATGTACAAAGGGGTATCTATAAGATTTGGTATAGGGTATAGATGGGTATGTCGTCTGTTGTCTTGATTTCATGTTTGATTTTGCTAGTGAATGTAAGTTTCTGGTTGGGTTGATGTAATATTGCTTTATACTTTGAAAGCAGATTTTTTAAGGCTGTTTTTTCCTCAGGGTTCATGTGATCGGTTCGAATCAAGGAGAAGTCAAAAGTGTCGTCTCCTGGTGTGAATGAAGGGGATAGTTGTTCTATGTGAAAACACTCGTAATGAATTTCATGGTATTCCTTTGCGAACGGGGTTAAAAAATCTTGATCTATTTCTATTAGCTCTGATTTATCTGTCGGATTAGAAAGTTCTAAGGTTGTTAATCCGTTCTCGATTTTTAAAAGTGAACTTGGTATGTTGATGACATTGTTACTAAGATCGGGTATTAAAATTTCACCGTCTGGTAATTAGGTTTTAATTTGTTTTAAAACTGTTGGGAAAGCAGGAATTTCAATTTTCTGGTAATCGAATTCCTGTCGGTAATGAAGAGGAATCATTACGTTTTCATTAAAAAGCATTTTATTAGTAGTGTCTATGTTTAGTTTAAGTTTTCTTAAGTCGCGTATTCCTATAATGCCGTCGAAATAATCGTGGAAGTTATATAGTACGAATTCTATATTACCGACTAGAGGTTGAAATTCTGTGAACAGAGGGATAATTGCTTTAGAATTTGAATTACTTTGTCCTGTACAAGTTACGATTGGTGTTTTCGAATAGAAGATTGCGTCGGGAAAATATTGTTCTGCGATGTGAGGTCGTAATAATGATGGGTGGCATCCCGTAACAATGAGCAGTTTGATAGGGGGTTGATTTATTTGGATAAATGGTAGGGAATTTGCCATGAAATTAAATTATTAAGATCTATGTCTGATCTATTGGAGGCTCGGCCTCTTGAAAATTTGGTTCGTACCAAGTAGATAAATTTTCTTGGGATTCAGGCTCTGTGTTTTCGGAATAGTAATTATTTTCTTCATATTCGTTGGATTCGTTGTATTCTACAACAGGATTGTCATCGGGTTGGTCAGTTTCCACATTGGTTAATTCCTGGAATGTGAAGTTTGGAGGTCCAGTTCGTTGGAAATGATTTCGTGGTGCCTGATTGTTAAAATTTCTTGTAGAAGGTAATCTACTTGTGGTTGACATAGGTTCTGCTTTACCTTGGGGTTAGTGAGAATTTTTCGGTGAAAACACATTTGTTGGTTTGCCAAATACTTCCTGGTTAGTGAAGTACTTAGGTTGAACCGGACGTGGTACCATTTTTATAGGTTGACTAGGGAATTTTGAGTTCGGAAAAGAGCTTTGTTGTTGGGGATTCCTGTAAGAATTATTTTGGTTCTGCACCTGGTTTGAGGTATAGGTAGGAGTATTTTGTACATATCTTGGTTGGTAATTGGTGTTATTATGATTTGTATTATTGTTGTATGCTCTGATGTTAGTATTATTGTGATTGGGTTTATTTACAAGTTTCTGGTAAGATTGTTGTCTCAGGTTGATTTGTTGTTCTAATAAAGAGTGGTTTAAAACTAAAGACGTCGCGTCCTCGATATTTTTGGGATTTTTTAACGTTAATAATGTTCTAAGTTCAGTATTGCAATTAGCCATCAAAACTGTAACTGCTGTTACTTCATTTTGATCTATCAATACTAATTTTGTTTGATCATTGATATCTAGGTCTGAATTAATTTTTAAGTTGAGACGCATTTTTGAGAATTTTAGTCGTTCTAGAAATTCTGCAATGTTTTCATTTCTATTTTTTGTTAAATAAATGAATTGTTGCTGTAAAACGTGACGATCGACTTTGTCGCCATATTTTTCGCGTAAGGCTTGTCGAATTTGTGGCCAGGTTTCTAGATCTGGTCTGCACAATAAAAAGTCGCCAGCTTCGTCGATAATTTTCGAACAAATTGAAGCGAAAACGAATTCATTTAGGTTATTATCGGTCGTTTGACCATATCTAGCATGAAATTTGTCAACTGAATTAATGAAAGATTCTAGGTGATCACTACGACCAGTGAAATTCCTAAGAATTCGTGCAATTTCTTTTGCTGCCTGGATAGTTGGCACAGTAAAACTGATATTTCCAAGATTTCTAGCCAGAGCTTCAGCGGTGGCTGCTGGTTGTGTCATTGTTATTTAATAAGTATAAAGAGAAAATTGTAAAAATAATTGAGAATAATTTAAGATTTTTGAGACAGAATATGCCTATAATTATTGGTATTAAGGAACAGTGCGGGAAAAATAGAAGGAACTCGACACTTACTTGAAGTCCTCAGAGTCTTTCCTTGTCCCTGTTTTCTCCAGACGAATGGTTGAAACCAACGACGAATTGCAAAATACTGCGATTTTCAGGAATTCGCCTTCTGGAATCCTACCGACTGCGCCAGTTAAGTTTCTCGTTTACGCGAAACCGTAAAAAAACTTTTATTTTCGAAATTAGGTTTACAAACTTATGCTAACAGTACAAAGTCTTCAGTAACACTAACTTAACTTCAACTTCTAAGGTTGATTACACACTTATATATTGGAAAAAGTCATAAATATATCATTAGAGTAAATACTTTGGAAAGTAGATGCATTATCTTAACATTAAGTAAATAATAGTGGAAGATTTTCAACTACATAACTCCCGCTGGATTTGCCTAGCAGCATAGAAATCAAATTTCTGACGTCTTGACAGGGGTTGACAAAGTGACGTTTTTTTGACGTTTGGAGAAAATAGTATATTGTTGTATTAGGAGAAGAAGCTTTACTTTTCTGTGCTGAAGCAGTAGGTTTGCGAGCCGAACGTAGTGAGGCTTGCAATACTGCTGAAGCACAAAAAAGTGCTTCTACTCCGTATGCAACACGCTATTTTTTCTCCAAACTAATGGGGTAAGCTCGGGGGCAAATGGATGGTTGAGCGGCAGTAAAAGTACAAGCGGCACTAAAAGTACTTTTGCTGTCGCTGGGGTTGCCAAGCAGCATAGAAATTAAACTTCTACCACCTCGACAGGTGTTAACCCGCTAGATTTACCTACCAGCATAGAAATTAAATTTCTGACATCTTGACAGGAGTTAACAAAGTGACGTTTTTTTGACGTTTGGAGAAAAAAGGGTTTGTCGTAGATTAATTAAAATCTGTTTTTTTTTTTAAAGATAAAAGTCAAAGTGACATTATGTTGGCAATACAATGTAAAATTGTCAATGCTTTCAAATTTTTTATATAGAAAAGGCTTGTGTTGCCAACATAGTTACTAAATTTTTGACTTGGGGAATTATCTTTAAAAAAAAAACAGACTTTAGTTCATATAAATTAGGCAATTCAATCCATCTGTCAAAAAGGCAAAATTCAATATGGCGTGGCGGCCAAGCAAGTTTGTTTTGAATATGTTTTTATGCGTATTTTAAATAATTCTGCTTAAAGTTTTGTTTGCAACTTTGATTTTGATTATTTAATAAAATATTTGTTGATTAGATACCTAAACTATTAAATCGGACAGAAACTAGATATTTTTTTGTGTTTTTTGACCCATGTGTGGCCGCCATGCTATCTTGAATGTCACGTGATTTGAATTGCCTAATTCAATTAGGCAATCTACTGACTTGTCAAAAACGAAATTCAATATGGAAGTTCGGGTCAAGCATTGGGTCAAGCAGTGTGTTGTTTATTCTGTATGTTATTGATTCTGTCACATTCTGGACAAACGTCCAGATTTGAATTATCGGATTTTGCATTTTTTTGTGTGTTTAGGTATTGTGTTAATTAAAATGCCAGCGATTTGCATCGTAATTGGGTGTGGAAGTCAAGGTAACAGGAAAAATGTAAAATTTTATTCAGTTCCTGCTATTTGAAATCATTGGCAACACAGGGCTTTATGGATTGCTGCGATTAAAAGAAAGGATCTAACAGAGGCTCGATTTTCCCTTAATAATAATACCTTAAAATTCACTCTTCATCCGTAGAAACACTATAAACACTACAAATATCACTTTGAAAACAACAAGGGCCAGAACACTAAAAAATACGTTGAAATACTAAAGACTATAAATATCACTTTGAAAACAACAAGGGCCAGAACACTAAAAAATACGTTGAAATACTAAAGACTATAAAATTTACTATGAAAACAACAATGGCCAAAACCAAAAAAAAATACGTAGAAACACCAAAGACTATAAAATTCACTTCGAAAGCAACAAGGGCCAAAATGTGCACAAATGCTCTCCTTATGAACGTCACCGGCTTGTCACCCCTGTCACGGCATTATTTGACCCGAACGGCCATTATAAAATCACGTGATTGAGATTGCCTATATCAAATAAGTATGTTCCCAAACGCTCTTTAGAGCACGTTCGGAATTATTGTTTTGTAATAAAATTTTTAATTTAGAATAGAGATCATTCAAGTTATCCGGAAATACACATAAAAATTAATTCACTTCGGATAATAAATAGTATACATTGGAATAGAGCGGGACCGAAATAGTAATTTTAATCCCAAAGGTAAAGTTTATAAGTTGCTTGGGTATTCTGGGATCTGCCATTTTCTCTACATGTCTGAACCAAATCAGTTGTTTGTTTGTAGAGTTTGTTTATATTATCTACTATTGTGTCTTAAGCCGCGTCCAGATTAGTAAATAAATGCGTTGCGTTGAATTCGGGATTCGCCACAAATTTTTGCGGCGCAAATTTGACATCTTGACTGACATAAATATTTGTATTGTGCGCCGTGTGTTCTTGCTCAACGCGTGTGTGCCTATTTTATGTTAGTGTGCGCGATGCTTGTTTATGATTATTTGTTTCGTTCGCGAAAAAATGCGTCCACACTAGAACGATGTTGCGCCGCAAATCCCTTTGATGTCTTGAAAAAAACCGACAAGCCGCGGACCGCGTGCGGCGAATGCCGCGAAAATTTTTGGGTACGTCTATATGTGGCGAACAGGTCCACACTCGCATAAATTTGTACCGCACACACAAATTTGTGCCGAATGCCACGCACAACGTAAATTTTTACTAATATGGATGCGGCTTTACGTCCATAAATAAAATAATTCGGATTTTTAATCCTTTCCATTCTTAACCTGTCTGTCGATCTCCTTCAAAAGTCTATTTCAGTTGCTTCCAGCATTTTTGCGGTTCTGTTCTTTAGTAACCCGACCTCTGAACTACATACATGTGACTATGCTTTCGACTATAGTGTTGTTTATTCTATACATAATTTTTTTCCAAGATAGATTTTGACATTGTCAACTTTGAAACATAAACAATGCCGCTAATGCCACTTATTGGCCGCTATTGCAAAACTGATGTCAACCTGCAGAAACACCTCATTTTGCGACCAATCAGGGTCAAGCGTTATTGTTTATGTTTCAAAGTTTTCAATGTCAAAATCTATCTTGGGAAAAAATAAAGTATAGTTTTGTTGATATTATGGTTTTACAGTACTCCATTTAGTAGGGATATTGTATATTCCGATCTTCAATTGCTCCGTCTAGGATTTCCTTGTTCCCAAATACTTCTTCTCCCTTTGGTACTAAATATATCGACGAAAATTCTGGAAGGAGAAAAAATTACACTTTAGTCTCTGTTATCAGGGAGTGAAGTGTAACTTTAGACCCGGAAGTGCGAAAAAGTGGTTTCATACATCTTGTTTAAGCAGAAATGCATCAACTATTCCCAGTTTTATGTTACTGCTTAATAATGCACACAGTAATTTAATACCTATAGTCTGGCTAGCCAAACGGCGAACTCCAAAAGAATTTGCTGCTTTGCCAAACTTGACGGAAACAATGATAAATTAGTTGGTGACATATTTTTTTTGCTGTATGGGCATGTGTAGTATTTCGAAATAGAAAAAAATCCGGCAACATTGCGAAATGATGGATGTGGAGAGGCGTGATTATTCAGAGGCATGATTCTATTGGTTAGAGTCTGAACGACAGCACGCAGTGGCGTGGTTATTGGCGAAACTAGAGAATTTTTTTCTAATAATTTTATTGATTTATTTCCTTGGTGTTTCCGGTGCCACTGAACCGCAAGACATGGCTGTCATCAGGCGTTGTCAGTTGAGGTGTCAGTGGATATTTTTAGGTTACGC
Source organism: Ceutorhynchus assimilis (assembly GCA_917834065.1). Taxonomy (NCBI): domain Eukaryota; kingdom Metazoa; phylum Arthropoda; class Insecta; order Coleoptera; family Curculionidae; genus Ceutorhynchus; species Ceutorhynchus assimilis. The sequence continues at coordinate 17,787,922 of OU892279.1, forward strand.
CCCAGTTTTCTTCCCCCTTTCGTCTCTACCAAGTTACCACTTGCCAAACTATATGTGTTTTGTGTTTTTGATAAACTCAGTAAGGAACTTCATAACGATCGGTTTTGCTGAACTATACACCGTGATTTACGTAGCTCGTGCATTAGTAGTGGTCCAGTTTGGTGGATTAGTATAAATAGCGTCTATTCCACCTGCCAGCTAATGCACGGGCTACCTAAATCACCCTGTATAGTAATAAATAATACACATAAATATGGGAGAAAAAAGATAATAAACGGCATTTATCAGCAGAACAAAAATGAGAAAAAGTCAAGAATACAAACTATAAACTAAAATAACATAAAATTCTGGTGCATAAAAATCGCTAAACATGCAAAACACTTTCGTCATCACTGCCAGAGTCTGATGAATCTGAACCATTCAAGTTTATAATTATCAGGAGTATATCCGAAGAGTCTATACAGCGATCTCTTTCCCAGGCTGACTGAATAAGGCTATTCGTATGGCGACAATATTGGGTCCATTTCTCAGGGGTCACCTATAGGAAAATGAGTACCACTGAAGAAAAGTTGCATTCTGACCATACCATTTCTATGGGATTAAATTGGCAATGATGAGGTGGATGCCTTAGTACTCGGTGACCATATTGTAACGCCATTTCATCAAGTCTAAATGGGAAAAAATAACATTTTAATAATATCTATCATCTAGTAAAAATACAACTTACTGCTGAGCTTACATACTTATATATTTTTTTCTGGTAGAGACTTTTTAACTATATTCCATAAATCTATTTTCATGGGTGTATTCGGATAATCGATATTTCTATCTTGTAGCAATCTTAAAAGGAGTTGTTTAGACCAACTTGAGTTTGGAATCTTCTCCAACAGCCTGGAATGGTAAGGTGCGTTATCCATCACTATGAGGGAAGGCTCTTCTGAATTTGGGAGTAATTGTTCCTGGAACCATTTTCAGCATTCATAGCGTCATGGTAATCACCGGACTTGGACCCAGATTTGCAAATCAGACTCGCATTTGCCACGAACCCTGATCCAGCATGTAAAATAATGTATCTGACGCCTTCTGAACTTTTCTTTTCAATAGTTTTATTTGACCGACTTGCCAACTATTTCTAAACGCTTCCTTGCTAATACAACAAAAATATATTTATATGCATTTTTAATTAAACCTTCCAAGAAACCTGTGTATCCACGTTTCATCAAAAAAAAAAACGGGTTTTAAAGCAAAACTACAGTTGAAATTATCTGTATATGCCCTTAAAAACCGAACTCTTTTCTCAACAACGTATGACTGTTCCATTAATACTTCCTAATGGATATAGTATATCTTTCCGCCACTTAAACATTAATGCTCGTAAACCTCTACATAAGGAAGCTTTTGAAATTTCCACATCGACAAGATTTAGCAAATTTGTTTGGAGTGAAACTAATGTGACATGCTCTCCTGTAGAAGAATTTAGTTTTTTTTGTCAAATTTATGGAGTGAAATCAAGTTTATTTTAAATACCTATAGCAAACATTGCATATATATTCTATTTCTAATGGTATGCTCGTGAACCCTGTAAAGAGAGCGTCCACGAGATCTCTGAATTGCAGCTATTGTGAATGCCTTATGATCCATATCACTCCTGATCCCATGCGCATTGATCTTTTTAACAGTGGTAATTCCAATTCCCAGGGCATCAGATACTCTCTACACAAGTCAAAGAAATAAAAGTCATACATTAAATTTTAATATGAATAATACAAATACCAAATTTAAAAAAAAAAAACTCACCTCTAAAACACACTTAAATGGTGACAGGGGCTTTCCTGCCTCTCGCTTCTTTGTAAAGTAGGAAATAAGGCTTGAAATCATATTTTGCTCACCTTCTGAATATCGTCGAGGCATTTTACACAATAATAGGCAAGTGGAATTAGGCATTCCAACGACCTGTCAAAAAGTGCGTTGTGGGCGGAAGTTCATTATCCCGTATATGAGAGTATGGAATTTAAAGCTTTTTAAAGTGCATTTTGTGGTTGTTGTGTGAATGAACTCTGTTTATTTTTTTATTTTATTGACTTCACTAGTGTTTCTTCTAATTAAAAATGCCGAAAGCGTGTCTTGTAGTTGATTGTGGAAGTAGTTTCAACAAGGTAACAAGGATGATGTCAGGCTTTTTTCATTGCCCTCTGTTTCAAAATTTTCCAATTAAAACGTGAACATTTTTCACTACCACTGTTCCTGCATCTAAAATTAAGCCAGACTCAAAATACTTGTGAGAATCTAAGCTTTTGTAGGCCTTCATTTACTCATTGATGTGAAATTTGTGAAAACTGTGGGTAAAAATGTCAACTGGACATTTTTTCAAACTAACCGTTCGCCCACATCTCGATTTTCCTGCATTTAAATCTTTAAATATTCACTCTGCATCTCAAAAAGTATATCATAACAGAGTAAACTGTAATTAGCTTGAAAATATTCCAAATAAACTCAAGATAAACAAACAAACGTCAAATTTTCCACACTCGCCATATTGAAAAATCACCGGGTTTGGAGAAATGTGACGCGTCTTTTGACAAAATCGATTTTTTTGACAAATTTCAATATAAATAACTTCTGGTTTTAGGAACCCACGAATTTTTTTGACGTCATTAATTTGTTTCAGTCAATTTTTATTTGTTAAACAAGGAAGGCAAATGCTGGTGGCAAGTACAAACCCTGGTGAAACAAACTTTACCTATTGTTTATTGTGCAAGTTTTTCAACAATATAACTGGGCATTGTTGTTGGACAATTATCATTCCAATCTTGCATCAGAGGATTTCAGCCCAGCAATTATTTGTGCTAATTAATAGTCCATTAGAACCTCATAACTAACAAACTAAAATGTCATATTATGATGTCATGTGCTAACAAGATAAAATTAAATTGGATGAAAATCCTTTTGAAAAAATACTACCTGTCCTTGATTTGGTTGAATCGAGGGGTGAATAGCTCTTGCAGTCGGTGTACATGTTTCTCACAACCTTCACACAATCATTCACAATCAGATCACAATCATTCACAATCTGTCACAATCGTTACACAATCTCACACAATCTCTCACAATCGTGTCACAATCTCCTTGAATCCTTGCACAATATCTCACAATCGTTACACAATCCCACACCATCTGCCGCAAGTGAGGTGCCTCCAAATAGTTTTATTCACTTCATTTTTGCCCATATTAACAAGCCAATAATAATCCTGTTTGATGAGCTTACTTTTGTATGCTACCTGCAGCACATATTTCTGAACTCTAATTGTACTGAATAGGAAAATACTAAGGGGAATAGCCATAAACCCAACCTCAAAAATGCTGGGTTGCCATTGAGGTAGGTGGTTGCTGTACGTGAGAGTTAAAACAAGGTTAAAAAAATTTAACTTAAAAACGAAAACGAATTCACCTCAGATGGCCTTAAAATCCAGACCTAGACGTTGTAGAAAAAAAAAATTATACAGGGTGTTTACAAATTTGCAAGTAAGTATATGGATCTGGATAGCCAGAAGAGATACAGGGTCGGTTAAATTGGGGCAAAGTTACACAATTTCTTGCTCACCAAAATGCCTTTTCGAAATCTGGAGAATTCCCCATAGGTCCTAAAAAAACGAAACAGTCAGGTTGAAAAATGAAACAAATTTTTTTTTTTTTTACGTTTCGGAATTTTCATTTAAATCCATCCTCAGAAATAGCAAAGTCAAAATTGTAAAAGCACAGATGTTGATGAAAACAAACATTATGGGGCTGCGTCGGCTTAAATAAACATTTACTGCCGACATAGCAATTTGATGTTTACTTTACAACAATGTATTTAAAAAGTCATAGAGGAAAGGGGTAAGCACATTAAAGCATATAAAAAATAGATAATTCATTATAAATCAGCGTGGCAATTGGTTAATATAACTCCTCCCTCCTTAAGATGTTGCAAACGTGGATTGTTGTGAATTCAAATCAGACAATTCAATTTGCACATTTGCACAACCTTTTTCTGAAGTTTTAAACTTCCTAAAACAGTAAAACAATAAAATTAAAAATAAAATAGCAAGACTTAAACCTATGATTACATATGTGTTTAAATAAGAGTGTTCAAAAGACAATTCTTTTAGATTATGAACTCTTATCTGTTTCGTCGTCTTGAAGGCTTCTTCTAAGTCTTCTTGGTTGATTTCTTGAAGTTCCAATGTTGTTTCATTCTCTGGAAGTTCTCGCTGGTTTTTGAAAATGTTTGATTTTGTATTTTCACAAAGCATTTCTCAAAAGAAACTAGCGTTGGATTGGTTATTATTTCCATATGGTTCGTCTTGTCACATTGAATAACTATGGTCAAGCTTTTCTTAGGAATGACTAATAGTTGTCCATTCGGGAGTTGTCTCACTGTTGGTTTTTCATATTTCACTTTAGTGAAAGGACATTGTTGTGGTAGGTCAGTAATCAGGTCATAGACACATGATTCTTCTTGCTTCAGCTCTTCTTGGTTACAAAGGTACACACTTTCGACTTTCGGGCATTCCCATAAAGTATTGTAGTAAATGTCCGTAGTAAGTAATAGGTAAGGGTACTTATTCCTAATGGTAAGTTCTTGGATAGGAATTGGATAGATTTTATACAATATAAAGGGCTTAGGATCAATCATTGGTGTGTGTATAACAAATATAATTAACTCACTTTGGATTTTTACTTGAGTTTTCATTGTCTCGTAATACCTACTTGATTTTATTATCAAAAGGTATTTGCTGACTTTTGGGCATATTTATTAATATTTGATTTAATTCATTATGCTGTAAAATAGTATAATGCATTATTCCCAATTGTGCAAAATTTATTGCTAATTGCACATGATCAATAAGATTCCTTATTTTATTACTTTGAATATTGATATTGTTCAATATTAGATTGAAAGTTAACATTGAGTGGAAATTTTGGTTTTCCAAGAAAATATTTTGTAATTTTCCTGTGATAACCTTTTGGTTAGATTCAATAGTTAAAAATTGATCGTGAAATGTTTTTGTAACTTGTTTCAATACTTGAGCTTGTGTTTTTAGATCTTCATTGAGAGTCTTTTGATTATCATTAAGCGTCTGGATATAAGAATCATATCTTGTGCCCTCTTCAGCATCTAGGGTTCCGTAGAGCCATTTTTGTGCTGTGCCCATGAAATTTAATAGACCTCTTTTATTACGTTTTCGGTCTTGATAGGTTCTGATTACTTGTTTCATAATCTTAATTTGAGAATGACTGTTTTCAATATTTGTTTGAAACAGTGCAACAAATTGGTTTGACCATGTTGTTTTGTTAAGAGTGTCAGATAATTTCATTAAGGTAATTTCCAGTTTATGGATACTTTGTATGATAATTGTCGTGTTTATGTGATAATAGACCATGTTATGTTGAGTTGTTACGTAAGTAGTTCCTAAAGAAATTGGTAAAATAGGATTTTCTACCGTCATCAATGTATACGCTTGGGTGACTCCAACGAGAGTTAGGAATACTAAAGGATTCATCTCGGAGTACCTGAAATAAATTATTGTCGTTTAACATTTTGATTTTGTTTAGCAAAGCGATTCTGTGTTTTGCTATCATAACGCGGACTTATCTTGTCTCTATTAAATTGTTTTACAAAGATTGGATCTTGTAATTCTGGTTCAGGTTCATGATTTTTATTGCGTGATTCTAAAGACTTTGTTTGTTTCGCTAATAATTTTTCTTGAATTTCTTTATTCAAATTTGCAAGGGATTCAGCCAAACTTGTTATATAGTCAGTTGTTAGTTTATTTTCCGTTTGTTCGATTGGTATGGCATAATTCAAATCTCCTTTAATCACTTGAAAAGGGGTGTGATTGTGATTCATTGTACTATGAGTACTGTTGTTATAATTCAATATAGCGATTGTCATTAGATCAATAATACTCTTATTCGGGTTTTGGAGTTTTAAACTCGTTATACTTTCACGTAGTGTCGAATGGAATCTTTCGATTGGACTATTCGAGTTCGGGTTTCTTGGAGTTGTGTAATGAAACTCAATTTTGTATAATGTACAAAGATCTGTCATTATAGCATTTTTGAACTCTGCTCCATTATCTGATGTGATTTTTTGAGGTATTCCATGATCACTAAAATATTTCAATAACTGTGATGATATCTCAACAGCTGTTTTCGTATTTACAGGAGAGGCTTGACCAAATTTTGAAAAGCTATCAATAATGGTCAGAAATTTCTGGTTATTGATTATATACGTGTCAATATAAATATGTTCAAAGGGTTTCATACCAATGGGTATTGGTTTGAATATGATTTTGTATGGTTGACGTTCATACTTGGTTTTATTGCATATCTCGCATACTTTGGCATAATTCTGTACGTCTTTCTCGATATTGGGCCAATAGAATCTTTTTCTTTAAGGCTGCAATATTTTCAGTGATTCCTCTATGAGAGGTTTTAGTCTCGTGATATTGCTGAATTTTCTCTTGTTGAAGATCAACGTCTGTGATGTCTTCTAATAAAGAGTTCGAGATGTACAAGGTAAATGAGTTCGAATTAAACGATTCTTGTAATGCTCGTATCACACTAGGTTCTAAAGATTTATTTAGGAAATGAAGGCAATAAATACCAGGTGGCATGTATTCCTTTACTAAATTAGTAATTTGTGATGTTGGATTATTTGGTAAGAAGAATATTATTCTCTTTTTATTACCAAATAGTTTGATTATCTCTTTTCTAATTGCGTTATTATTGGAATATCGAAATACAATTTGATTTCCAAATACATTTACATGTTTCTTAGTATATGGAGCTCCTAATATTGGATTTTCCATAGACGTATGTATTGTTTGGTCATTTTCAGACAAGGCTGAAATTGTTGAAGAACGATTAGTTGGTGTTATTTGTCTGTTACTTTTTTGAGTTTTCGAAGATTCTCCTATTTCTATGGGAATTTCTTTTTTCTCTTTTCTTGGAGGTATTATTAGTTGTGATAATATCTTTATTTTGGGTTTTACTTTCTTAGGTTCCTCTTCAGGTACTTTTTCTGATGCTGTCTTTGTTGATTGAGATGATTCAGACATTGTTATCTCTTTTTCTTTAGCTATCTCGCTTTGTTTAGGAAGATATACTTTAGAATCTGTAAAGTATTTTGCTATGATTTCATCATTACATAATGGTGTATCTTTCAGCATTAATCCTAATTTTTTATGAAATTCTTCATCTGAAGATGTTAATCTGGCATCTGGATCTGATTTTTGAATGGCATGAAGTTGTATTGCGGGAATTCTTGATAGTGCGTCTGCATTCATGTTAAATGTTCCTTTTTTGTATTTGATCTCATAATCAAATTCAGATAGTTTTAGTCGCCATCTGGACTAGGTTAGAACTTGGTTCTTTAACATTAAATAGCCATTGTAGAGGTTTATGATCTGACAAGATTGTGAATTTTCCACCAAAAAGATAAGGTCGAAAATATTTTGTTGCCCATACGATTGCTAAAAGTTCTTTTTCAATCGTCGAATAATTACATTCAGCTGGGTTTAAAGTTCTTGATGCGTATGCAATGGGAAGATCAGCTCCGACAGGACCTTGAGATAAAACGGCTCCAATTGCATAGTTTGAGGCATCGGTTGTCAATAAGAAAGGTTTCTTAAAGTCAGGATGTTGTAATATTGGGTCATTTATTAATACATTTTTACAAGTTTCAAAGCTATTAAGAAATTCTGCATTGTGTATTATTTTTTTGTCTTTTTTCAAACAAGATGTCATTGGTTTGGTCAATTTGGCAAAATTCTTTATGAATTTTCGGTAATAACCTACTAATCCTAAAAATGATTTTATTTCCTTCACCGTCTTTGGTATTGGGAATTTTTTTATTGCCATTATCTTTTTTGGATTCGGTTTTATTCCATTTGGTGTAATTACGTGTCCTAAGAATTCGACTGTCTTGTGTAGGAATTCTGATTTGTCTAATTGTATTTTTAAATTAAATTTCTCGAGTCTCTCAAATACTTTCTTTAAATTTTTTACGTGTTCATGAAGTGAAGTGGAAAAAATTATTATATCATCCATGTATACTAGACATATTCTATTCTGTAATCCCAGTAATACATTATCCATCACTCTCTGGATTGTCGCGGGGGCGTTTTTCAAACCAAAGGGCTATTAAACTCGTAATGACCATTTTCAACATTAGATGCTGTTTTGGGTATCGAATTTTCATGCATCTCGACTTGATGAAAGCCAGAGGCTAGATCTAGTGTCGTAAAATAGTTACTACGACCAAGTTGGTCTAATATATCCGTAATATTAGGTAATGGATATCTATCATCAATAGTTTTTCCGTTTATCTTTCGATAATCAACGACCATTCTCCATTTTTGTATGCCTGCGGCATCTTCTTTCTTAGGTACTATCCACACAGGGGATGACCAAGGGCTACAGGATGGTCTGATTATGTTATCTTCTAACATTTTCTTTATTTGGGAATTTACTTCTTGTTTATGCACATGTGGGTATCTATACGTTTTTTGTGTGCACTGGTATTTCATCTGTTGTTCTAATCTCATGTTTGAATTGATTGGTAAATGTCAATTTTTCATTTGGCTTGTGGAAAATTTTAGGAAAAGATTTAATTACGTGTTTTAAAGCATCAAATTCCTCTGAGTTTAAATGATTAATACGGAGCGACTTAATAGGGTCATTTGCATATTCTTCACTTTCTAATAAAGTCATTTGCTCTATATTAAATATCTCAAACTGTTCGTCAGCGTACGGTAAACTTATTTCTGCTAAGTTGTTTATGTTATATGGGATAATAATAGGCTTATTCATTAAGTTATGTACTTCTAGAGCTACTGTCTCGTTTATAACTGTAGCTATTGTCGAAGGAATATAATACGTTTCATTTTTTATCGGTGGTGTAAGTATTTCAATGCTATCAGCTATATTTGTATTGAAATTACATACTTGAATTGAGTTGCTTGGAATCTCAAAATTTTGATTTTCGAAATCTGTTCTATATTGAAACGGAACTGTTGTTTTATTATTAGAAAGAAGCATATTAGAAAAATCTATATTTAAATTATTTTCTTGTAATGCTTTGATTCCAATAATTCCATCAAAATAGTCATGGAAATTGTCCATTATCATTTCAATGTTATTTTGAATATTATATTCTTGTAGAATTGGGACATTGATTTTTCCATACGTTTTTCTTGTACCCATGCATGTAGTTAGCTTGTTTCTTGAATTAATTATAGAATTTGAAAAATATTCTTCAGCGATTGAGGGTCTTATTAAAGAGGCATGACTTCCTGTGTCAATTAATAATTTACACGGTGGATAGTCTATTTGAATAAAAGGCAGTTGGTTGATTTGATAAGCATTTAAAGTTAATGCTGACTCATTGCATCCAAGGCTTGTAACTGAAAATTTTCGTCTTCAGTTGCGACTTGATTTTCTTCAAAATTTGTCTCTTCATAATAGTTTTGATTTTCAGAACATTCGTCATTTTCGAAATTTTCGTCAGGGTCAGGTAATTCGATTTCAAAGATATTATTAATTTCTTCGATTGTATATTTGGAAGGGTATTGATTTTGATTTTGTGCTTTTGGTTGCACTGAAACTCCGGACATAGGTGTGGGTTTCGAAAATTGTTGATTAGTGTTTTTTCGAAAGGCATAATTGTAGTTTTTGCCAAAAGTTCCTGAACTAGTAAGAAATTTTGTTGGTACATAGTTCTTTTTGGGTTGTATATTAATAGGTTGGGATGGAAACTGTGGTTTCTGTGGTACATACGATGTTTTTTGTGTATATTGAGGTTTTTGTTGAGTATAGGTTTGTTGTGAACGAAATTGCGTGTTTTTATTTTTGAAATTTGAAAAATTTTGATTTTGATTAGTAGAATGAGTAAGTCCTCTACTAAATTTCATGTGGTTTTCAGCTAGTTGATAATTTAATACAAATTTGTTAGCTGCATCCAACGTTTGTGGATTTGAACCATTAAAATTGTTCTTAATTCGGTTGGCGAATTAGTGACTAGATTTTGAATAGCAATAATTTCGTTTTGTTCTATTAAGACATTTGCAACTACCGTTAAATTCGGGTCGCACATGATTTTAGATGTAATTCTTTGAACTAAACCTTTTAGTTTATCCAAATACTCAATAATAGTTTCTTTATTAGTTTTAGTGGTATACATAAGCTCTTGTACCAAATTCTGTCTAGAATATTGATCACCATACTTAATTCTCAACGCTTCTCTTATATCGGTCCATGTTTGTAAATCAGGTCGTGCCATAAGAAAATTTCCTGCGTCATTTATTAATTTTGATTTTATGGCGGTAACCACATACTCTTTTTGAGCATTTTCTTCAGTATAATAGGTTTGATAAAATAATTGATGTTTCTTATGAAATATTCTAAATATTGGCATTCGCCACTGAAAGGTTTTATCAGTTGAACAATTGATTTTAAATTTTCACTCATTGTAACGGTTGGTCTTTGATTTTGGTTGTTACTTCTCAAATTAGAATTGTAAAGATGAGTTAAATTAAATTGAGTCAAAAGATTCTCGATTTCTCCTTCAGAATCTGACATATATATTTCTTTGAATTGTTAAAAGAAATTATTTTGAAAATTTAAAAAAATTCAAAATTAAAAAGTTTTATTAAAATTAAAATTATAATTAATTAATCAGTCTTAAGCGTTGCTTTTCTTTAAAATTAAATGTTGTTGTGGGTTTGTAAATTCTTTGTTACTCTTTATTTTTGATTTCAGTCTTTTCAGCAAACCTTTTTGGAATTGCAAAAGAACAAAAATCTGAATTTAAGTCTTCTCAGTAAATCAAAAATTAGAAATTACAAGGGATCAAAAATCCAAAAATGTTAACTATGGAACACCAATTACAAAATGTATAAAGAGAAAGGCTGTACTTACTAGGCAAAGCTCATAACAGTAGTCTTTCTTCACACGTTGTTTCTTGGTATTCCTTTTACTCAGTTAACCAATTCGAAGTGGACAGTATCTGGAACGTTTAATAGCAGCACTGATAATCCAAATTTCACTTTTCCGAAGAATTCACTTTTTCGAACTTCCTTCAGTCTTTTGAAATTTTCGCGACGGATTACGACTGTATCAACTCCCGAAACTTAAGCACTCTGAGCATCCGAACGACTGCGCCAATTATATTTTCGATTCAGAAACTTGTATTTTAAAAAACATTTATTTAATTGATTAAAATACAGAGCTGACTAAAGAAAATATTCGGATCAAATTGCTACAGGCTAAAGCCAGAAAACAAATGATCGCTCCTTATGGGGCTGCGTCGGCTTAAATAAACATTTACTGCCGACATAGCAATTTGATGTTTACTTTACAACAATGTATTTAAAAAGTCATAGAGGAAAGGGGTAAGCACATTAAAGTATATAAAAAATAGATAATTGATTATAAATCAGCGTGGCAATTGGTTAATATAACTCATCGTCCTCGTCATTATACAAAAAAATATTTATAAAATCTGTTTTAAAGATAAAAGTCAAACTGACATTATGTTGGCAATACAATGTAAAATTGTCAATGCTTTCAAATTTTTTATGTAGAAAAGGCTTGTGTTGCCAACATAGTTACTAAATATTTGACTTGGGGAATTATCTTTAAAAAAAAACAGACTTTAAGTTTTAAAATGTAAAAACATCTGTGCTTTTACAATTTTGACTTTGCTATTTCTGAGGATGGAATTAAATGAAAATTCCGAAACGTAAAAAAAAAAATTTGTTTCATTTTTCAACCTGACTGACTCCCAAGAAAACTTCCACTATTTCAAAAAAACAGTCAAGAAACCGCATCAAAAAATCGTTTTTATTTTTTCCTGAGCTTATTTTTGAAGAGGTACTTCAAAATAAATCGCACTTCATCGTTACCATTATTTCTTTTCTAGAATATGGCATTATCAAATTTGAAATCCGACGTTTCGTCTTTGGGCCACCTCACCATCAACTATATTTTTTTGAATACGACTCTGGATTTTTTTGTGTGGTTCTCTGCTAGCTGACTTCCTCAATGGAATGGTGGTGGTTGTATCAAAGCAATCGATAAAATAAACATTTCAGTCAAGAAAATATGATAATTTGTACGGAGATACTCATCTTTGTCAAACAAAAACAATTTACCCGATTATTATATTTGCTTTAAAATTATGAGTTTGACAGACACATTTATGAAAAAAACACCGACCCTGTATCTCTTACGGTTACCGAGATCCCAATGATGAGGCTCGAATTTGGGCCACCGTGTACATGTATACCGAATTTGGGGAAAATCCACTTGTCGGAATACAGTTTAAAAAATTATAATATAAATTGTTGGTTTTTTTATATTTTATCCCTTTTTCCTGGATAATTTTGTTTGACCATCGACTCAATGGCGTTTTAACATAGAGTGCTGTAAGAGGTAGTGTACAGTGTTTTAACAGCTCGAAAAAAAACCGTTTTTTTTCCGAAAAAAACCGGTTGTTTTCCTGTTTTTCTCTGAGAGTGTTGAAAAAAACAAAAATATGGAAAAAATCAAATTTAATTTTTTCTCAAATATTTCTCACAGAAAGGTGAGAACAGAACAAAAACGAAATCATAAGCATAGCATAAGCTGCATAAGTGACAGTAACATTAGATATCAGATTCTGAAGACTCATCAGAACATTCAAAACTTTCTACTCCAGAATCAGAAGAATGTTCATTAGGATTTGGAGCCTCGTTTCGACTTGTCACAGCCAATAATAGTAAAAACAATATTAGACTGTTTTGTTTCTGTTGTACACAACGTTAAATAGTCATGTTGTAACGTAACCCAACAATAGTAAATATATTAAAATTAAAAAAATTGAATTTTTCCAAATTGATCGGTTTTTTTTAGGAAAAAAAAAACAGTTTTTTTCCCGGTTTTTTTCCGAATTTCAAAAAAACCGTTTAGTACATGTATACCAAATTTGGGGAAAATCCACTTGTCGGCACACTGATTAAAAAATTATAATATAAATTGTTGATTTTTTATATCCTATCCATCTTTCCTGCCGCTTTCACATAGGGTGCTGTAAGGGTTAGTGTACATGTTATCTAAATTTGGGGAAAATCCACTTGTCGAAACACTTTAAAAAATTATAATATAAATTGTTGATTTTTTTATCTCATCCATTTTTCCTGGATAATTTTGTTTGACCATCGATGCCACTTTCACGTAGGGTGCCCTAAGGGGTATTGTATATGTATACAAGAGGTGGAGGCACAAGTATTTTTAATAAAAGTGGACTAGAGTTTATTATCACAGATACTCCTATAATTGCTGACTGCAACATGGCCACGCAATACATCTTTCAAAACTAAACTGTACAGTAATAAGCATATATAGACCCCCTAAAAGTGATATGGATATATTTATAGAAGGCATTAATGGAATCATGAGTGAGCAAAAAAAACAGTGCCTAGGTGACATGAACATAAATCTACTCAACGAAAATGATAAGGTGAATGAATATAAATATAATATTGAAATGACAGGGTTTTCGATACAAAATAAAATTAACATATCTGATGCCATCAGAGAAACAAATTCCACTGTCAGCATAATTGATCATGTGATTAAAAAACAAAAATATGGTGTGTAACATGAATCTATATGACTCTTTTATCACAGATCACAAGGTGATGCATATAACAATAAATAAAGAACCGAAAATCAATAAAAAAGAAAACATTTTTAGAAAATCAATCGGCATCGGCACGCAAAAATTTAGAGAAAATGTAAAATTAAAGCTAGAACAAAAAAATATCGAATCGTTCCAGGATCTAGCAACAATGGTAGCAGATTCAAAAAATGAGGCAACAAAAGAATATAGTATCAAAATATGCAACAACAACTATTGGGTTACAGTGTCGTACCTGAAAAAAGTTAAAGAGAGAGACAAACAATATGTGAGATGAAGAAGATTAAAAAATCGGGAAACAGAAAATAGCTTTAAAATGTTGAAAAATGAGGTGAATTCTATGAGAAAAAAACTAAAAAGGGAATATGCTAAAAAAAGTAGCTATCTGATGCCGGGAAAGACTCAAGAAAGTTATGGAAAACCCTAAATGAACTCTGTTCAAAAAAACAAAACAACATCAAACACATTCTGAGTGAAAATGGTGACGAGCTACAAAATGAAAGAGAAATAGCTGAAGAGTTCAACAGATATTTAGCCCAGGTAGGACAACATCTTGCACAAAATATACCAGATGTACCAAACCAGCAGTTTGAAGAAGAAGAAGTGGCATCAATAATCTACTTTTACCCTACTGACTCACAAGAGGTAGCCAACATTATAAGAGAATTGAAAAATAATTGCTCACCAGGTGAGGACCAAATCACAAAAAAGGACTTATTACAAGTTCAAGACCTACTGGAAGAGAGGATTGTTGAACTCATCAATAATTATATTAGAGACTGGCATGTTTCCAACAGAGTTGAAGAATACCAAAATAACTCCTATATATAAAAAAGGATCACATAAAAATACAACAAACTATAGGCCCATATCTGTATTGTGTCTATTCTCCAAAATTGCAGAAAAAATAATAAAAACACGAATAATTAACTTCATAAATAATACATCTGTATGGACAAATATCAATATGGTTTCCAGAAACAGAGTAGCACCCTGGGAGCGACGGCTGATCTGCTTGAATATGTGTCTTCTGAAATTGACAAAAACAAATATGTGCTCACTATATTTGTGGATCTCCAAAAAGCATTCGACATAGTTGATGTAGATATTCTTCTAGAAAACTGGAAAGAATGAGCTTCAGGGGTGTTGGATATACAGTATTGAGATCATATTCTAAGTATCAGACACATTACACTGAAATTAACAAGATCAAGAGCAATAAAGCTGAATTGAAGGTCGGGATTGCCCAGGGTTCTGTACTTGGCCCACTGCAATATTTATTATACCGGGTGTCCCACCGAAAACTGTCAATGGTCTATATCGAGGTCTATATCTTGAAAACGGTAATCGATAAAAAAAAATGAAAAACCCGTTTGGAGGGTTGGAAGGGGGAACCAAAACAAGGTACTTTTCAGGTCTCCCTGAATCACCCCTACGGCCGTAGCTACCCTAACCTCAAAATCTTAAATGGTACTATGGTTCATGTGATACCTTGTTTTAAAGGTGTTTTAATTCTCTTAATGGATCTCCAAAAAAGAAAACAAGTTGTCAATAAATATAACTAAAACGGTGTATATGGTAGTGAAACAAAAAAAGAAACCAAACTGTGATGTAAACCTGTACCTGCATAGAGCGACTGAATATAAGTACCTAGGACTTGTGATACAAAATAATTTGAGTTGGAATCTGCATGTTGAAAGTATCATTAAAAAAATTGTGCCCTTTGTTATAGCTGTCAAGAGGTGTGCTGCAAGCTTAAGCAAAAAAACTAGAAACTTGTTATATAATTCATTTATCGTGCCACATATCAGGTATCTTCTACCATGTTGGGGTAATTTACCAAAAAACTTACAAACCAAACTACAAAGAATGCAAAACAGGGCTATAATAGTTATTAATGATACTAGTTCGATATGAACACCATAATGAAACGCGTGTAACGTTAAACCACGAGGCGTTAGCCGAGTGGTTTAATTACACAAGTTTCATTAATAAAGTTCATATCGAACGTGTATCATTCAAAATTTAATCTACGATGGTCCAAAGATTTGATTTGCCTTGAAATAGCAAATACTTTTCAAATTAAAATTCAAAATTTAGCAGGTGCCCGTACTAAACGGAAACCTGCTTGTTGATTTTTAGAATTTTGACTTTGGCAGCTTCAATATTGGAGTCAATTTTGGTGCCATAAATTCAGTTTTATAGTGGAAAATAATGTTAAGAATTGGTGACTCTGAGTTCGAAAGTGTCCGTTCGAATATCGAGACAGCATCAGTGAAAAGGTTCTTCTGATAACTAGCTTTCTTTTTGTATATTTTTCATTTTATAATTTGGGTGTTTTTATGAATTCTTAAACGCACTAGTGCTATTATGAAGGACCTAATGACATTCAAATGACAATGCTAAATGTGTCATAATGACACGGATGTAGATTAAGACTATTTACCAAACTGAATATTCTACTCCAACAGAACAGTTGTATGAACAAATGAAACTAAGGGACCTAGATAAAATGAAAATATATGAACAAACTAAATTTATATACCTAATACAGTCACTTATTAAAATCGGACCTAACTACAAAACAAGTAAAACAATGTCATACATTTAATGTAAGAAGTGCAGCAAATTTAAGAAATGATTTTTCAAGGACACAAAAAGCACAAAGCTCACCCCTATATGGAAGTATTCAAACGTACAATTCTATACCACAGGATATTGTGAATGTCAAAACTGTAAAAAAAATTCTGTCATAACCTTAAGTTATATCTAAACTAATGTGATTTTTGATGAGTTACTATAAAATTAATGTTTTATATTGTTAATTACAATTACATTATTAACTTACTTTTGTAGGCCCTAATACCAGTAAGCTTAATTACTGTCTCAGCGTCAGTGATAAATAAATTAATATAAAAAAAAAATACGAAATTTGGGGAAAATCCACTTGTTGGAACACTGTTCAAAAAATTATAATAGATATTGTGGATTTTTTTATACTTATCTTATCCATTTTTCCTGGATAATTTTGTTTGACCATCGATGCCGCTTTTACATAGGGTACTGTAAGGGTTAGTGGACAAAAATGAACTTTTAACAAATATCGATTTGCATGTTCCCAACTAGGAATTTGAGCCTGATCACCGAAGGTCATTTGCAATAAGTCTCCAATACTGCGCTGCGAACATCGTAGTTTTTAATCAGCAAGTGCCAATTTGTTTCTATGAACGCTTTTATTCAAATGCTCATCTGACTGCTGCTGATAGTTTCGAACTATTACAAGTGTGCTGGAAAAAACAGGTTTGTGATTGTATTAGTAAAAAAGTTTTTCCGTGCTATAATGCCGTGGTCCATTAGTATTTCTACCTAACGTTTCGTCTACTGTTGCGGTAGACATCTTCAGAGGCGGTGTGGTAGAGGACGTGTTTCTCCGATGACTGGACCCAGTCATCGGAGAAACACGGAAGAGAACACTTCGTCCTCTACCACACCGCCTCTGAAGATGTCTACCGCAGTAGTAGACGAAACGTTAGGTAGAAATACTAACGGACCACGGCATTATAGCCCGGAAAAAACTTTTTTACTAGATTTGACCGGCCGTGGAAGCCTTCATTCTTTATTCGATTGTATTAGTGTTTATGGACTTGCAAAACGCCTTGCAACATTCCATGTCTGATGTTTGAAAATTTGTATGAGCTAGATTTGCTTGGCCCTTGCTATGAAAATGTTCAAAAGACTCTGCTCATCGTACTTTACTTTTGTAAATAAAAAACAAGTATCACTGTTACCTGTCATGACCTTGAAAACTGTCAGTTCGGTGCTTTGATTGGTTGATTTTTTTCTCGTTTTTTTTTTTTTTTTTTTTAAATTCGTCTTTAGAAAGAAAAAATAATAAATAAATCAGAATTGGCATAAACATTCTTTGATAGATTACTTACGCCAATGCAGCAGCTCACAAGTGATCGAAAAGGTGACAACGAGGACTTATAGATATTTCTACGTAGATTCCAGTGGCATAGTCAGATTTTCTCTAGAAGTGATAGCTTTTAAATTACTAACCAAAGTTACATCTTTTCAAATGAGACAGCCTATTGAAAACACATTGGATAGCTCTGCTTTGTCTGACTTCAATGATATAAAAAAATTCCATAGGTTTATCTTATTACCTATATTTTTTTTGTCATAAGAAACAATGTGTTAGAAAAGGAGTTCATATCTGTAAGGAAAATGAGAATGGTTTCTTTCTAACAGATTGTTTTTTAAGACAAAAACAGATATAATTTTTTTTTTCGACAACTGTTAGCTGTTAGAGTCAGAGCTATCCAATGAGTTATCGATACAGGTGTCTCATTTGAAAAAAAATGTATGTTTGGTTTATAACTTGAAAACCATCACTTCTAGAGAAAACTGACTACGCCACTAAAATCTACATAGAAAGATCTATAAGAACCTGTTGTCACCTTTTCAATCACTTATGGGAGAGCCGAAATACAAGGGGTGTCCCAATATGCAACATTTTCAAAAACATCTTGTACTCGATCTTGTATATGGAAAACATAAGGGCGATGACAATTTTTTTGACGGCATCTTTCGTTAGACAAAAAAAAAGCTAACGGTCCGAAAACCGCATTCCTCTAACTCGAATACCGCATCCTTCTAACTCGAATAGCAACCGAGTTGTCCCTCAGGTACAACCCTCGGTACAACCCTCGGTACAACCCTCGGTACAACCCTCGGTACAACCCTCGGTACAACCCTCGGTACAACCAAAATGGGACACCCTGTACACTTAGTAAACAGCTAGGTGAACAGTTTTCGGTCCTAGAAATAAAGAAGCTTGAAATGTTTGTACGAGCTTAGTTTAATTATTCCCTATAATGATAATAACTTGTGCTATAGTAAAGGCTGCCACGACCATGATAAAAGAAACAAAGCGACAAATCTTGCTCGACTCGAAACTTGAAACAGGCCAGGACTTCCTAGAAAAGAGAAGCGTCAAATCATTAACAAGTAAATTCTGTAGCTTGGGTGCTAGTATTTTCTCTTAATACGGTAATACATAAATGAAGCAATATACGTGTGTATCAGCCAAATGGAATAAATTTGATAAATAATTAAATGGAGGCCTGTTAGAATTGTTGGAAAAAACGCTCAGGCCCGTCGATTTTGTTTTTGTCCTTAAGATTTTTTCACGCCCACCAATTTTTTTATACAGGATGTTCGAAGAACAGCTACCGTTCTCAACTTTATTTTTTTAAGTGGTACTCCCTGTATATTATGACATTTCTGGATTCTGCGAATTCTGCGAAAAATTCTAGACATATTCCATGTATATACAATGTCCTATACTTATCTTCAACTGTTTCGGAAATATTGACAGTTGAAAATTTAGTTTTTTGCATCTTTGACAGATTTTAAAACCTAAACACTTGAAATGCTAAACAGTTGATTTTGCAGCAAAACCGATCATACATTCTTGTCTTAGTTTTCTAGAAACTATTATTTGACACCAACTTTGAATTTAATCTATGATTGAAAATTCCGGTTAAATGTCAAATGATAGCTTATGGAAAGCTACAGACGTGAATATAAAATCGGTTTGGCTGTAAAATTTACCGTTTAGATAAAAATCAAGTTGATGACCGTACAGCTGTTCTTGGAACACCCTGTATGAAAAAATTGGCGTGAACAAATCTTAAGCAAAAAACAAATTCGATGTGTCCTAGCGTTTTCACGAAAAGTTCCTTATTAATTCATTATCAAATTTATTTCATTTGGCTGATATACACTGTAGGTGTATTTATTAAGGTATGTTGGTATTTCAGTTTCCTGAATTTCTATTAGAGATTATCCGAGATAGATTGTTAGTGTTATTTTGATAATATAGTGTGTAAAGTAACTTGAAAATCGACTCACTTTCAGTGTTTAACGTAATTGAAATAAAGTGCATATTCTTTGAAATTGTAAATATCACTGGCTCAATACATACCTGCAAAAAAACCATGGCTACTTTTAAAGCTAATTAATATAACAAATAAAGCCAATTCATCATAATGTTAATTCCACAAGCAAGACTGTTGATTTGTGTTTTTTTTTTATTGCAAAATAAACAAGTGAACATACATTTAAATCCAAATAGTTACTTATAAACCAATTAACTCTTCATTTATTTCTATTTGCATGTTTAAATTAATTATTACAAAAGTGAAAAAGCAAAATATAAAATATTTACTTAAAAAATAGGGTAAGTACATTTACAACATAGAAAAATATGAAGAGAAAATTAGGGCATCAAAATAAAACCAGATGTCAAATTTTTGACATAACGCTTCCTAGACAAATGACTACCTAATTAATGATTGTCATTGTCATTAATTGTCATTTCAAACCATGAATTTATTTTAATAAATCTTGACATATATTTATTATTATAAGCTAAAAACCCTAAGGCCCATCATCACAATCGATGGTGACCAGAAGATGTCTGACGGATTAGGGTTAACTAGTGAAATTTCGTTCCACAATCTCAGGTATACCAAAATCTTTTGGTTAACCACCAGTAATACTTTACCAGCGCTTCATGTTTGGGTTTACCTTAGGTTTTCTCAAAAAATAACCTACAACTACTGTATGTTTTTCAATGAAAAATTCGTATATTTTAAAACAAGAATACTTATGATAATATAAACGCATATGGAGTGACTACAGTGATGATGGGGTATTTGAAGTTGGAGATAGGGCTCCCAAAACAAGAGTTTTTAGAGAGAGGTCTAATTATTTTGAAACACATGATGGGCGAGAGATTTTTGCTAGCTTTTAGACTCCGACCAAATACAGTAGCATCAAAGTTTGTAGTATCAAAATGTACTTAGAATCAGGATCCACATTTTTGAATTTATCAATAAAACGCGGTAGGTAAACATAAATATGAGTAATTTTATTTCACAAAAAACCTACGCTGGAGAAACTAGATTTATCTAGAACAACGGCAGTAGTGAAAAGTCAATAGTACTGCTTCTTCTTGGTGCTAAAAAAAAACAGGAATTGTACCTATATTACCACTAATACTACTGCGCTTGGGTCAGCAGCAATTATGGTAATAAAATAAGTAGGTACTAGGGTACTACACGTTGTTTGGAAGAACATTATTTCAACACAAAAAAACCTGCTGGCCTTATTCCAAAAAATTACTGAATAACAATCTGAATAGCTTCAAATTTCCTTGCTTGTTAACATTTGGAATTTTTTTTTTTTTTTTTTTTTTTTTTTTACGGATATGCGCACTCGCAAGGACAATGTCCTATCACGCTCGAGAAGCGGCAAGTGCGCGGAAATGTCGGTGTATGTTGGTCTTGAAACGGTTCAGGTTGTAACCTGCAGGGAAAACCGTCGCAGGGAGTTTATTCCACAGCGATGCTGTTCTCCAGAGATATGAATTCTGATATAGTGAGGTTCTTGGTGCCTCTAGTTTGACAGTAAATTCATGGTTACCGTCTGTTTGACGCGTTCGCCTGGTAGGTGCTACTCTCGGTGGAATCATACGTGCCAACTCTTCAGAGCATTTTCCGTGATAGTACCTGTAGAAGAGAGATAAATCGCCCACAGATCTGCGATGTTCGAGACCATCCAAGTTACGAGTAAGTGCGGGGTCATTGATCAGCTTGATAGCTCGTTTTTGCACGGTATTCAAAAGCATTAAGGTATGTTTGGGTGCAGCACTCCATATATGTGAGCAGTACTCCATAGTTGGTCGAATCTGGGCTTTGTAGAGTGTCAGCAATTGGCTTGGTGTGTACAGATGTCTTGTACGAAATAGCACCCCCAGCTTTTGGGAGGCCCTTTTAGCAATATCTGCCACGTGGCTGTGCCAAGACATGTTGGTCTCTGCAGTAACCCCCAAGATGTTCAACTGACTCTGTAATGTGACAGCACTTCCAGATAGCATGATGTTTGGCTCACCGGTGCTGGTCTTTTTTGAAAACAGAGCTGCTTGGGTTTTCTGCGCATTGAACTGTACAAGGTTTTTGTTACCCCAGTCCTCTATTATCTCCAGGTCGTTATTTATCTGCGATATTTGAGTTAGTCTAAGATGATGGAATTCACGTGCGGAAAGCCCTGTGGGTGGTATGAGTGAGGAGACTACATTACCATCGTCTGCAAAGCAATAAAGTGGATTTACTGTTTTATCTATGAGGTCATTTATGTAAATCAGGAAAAGAGTTGGCGAAAGGATTGCTCCCTGTGGCACACCAGCATTTATTTGGTAAGAGTTGGAGTTCTGGCCATCCAGTGCAACATAAATGGATCTGGAATATCCAAGTATAATTCAAAGTATAAAGGTTCTTGGCTTGAAGATCTTTTTTTCAAATCAAAAGGAATAAATTATGACACACAGATAATGACATTCTATGATAATGACAAGTTGGAAGTTGGCATATTATGTAATTCTTTTTTTTGAATGTCACTGGCCCCTGCCGCAAACGGACACTGAACCCATCATTCGCCTTACCAACCCTAGAAAAAAAAATTAACTTCCGGTGAACTTAACCAGATGTCACAAAAGTTTGGTGAAATGGCACTCTTATGGTTTCCTTATGGTATTAGTTACCTTGACCTTAAGGTTTACTGCACATTGTGACAATGGGCCTAAGGGTCCTTTTGTACGGGTAAGTTTACCCCCATAAAGTGTTTTACTGAAAAGGGACCTCAAGCCGGCGTACTAAATCCTCAATAAGCACCCTAAAACGCTATAATCTCAAGAAAAAGCAACGTCGTGTAAATTTCTAACCAATGAATGAAAAACAAGATGGCGTTCCCATTTAAAAAAAAGATCAATGACGTCATATCTTATAGAGGATTTTTTTTTCCTTTATCTCTGTGTAACTTTTCCCTACACGTCTTCTATCTATTTCCAAAATTTCATCAAATTCCATCGAGCCGTTTTCTCAGAAAAATGCCAACACACATACATACATACATACATAAGACGGTCGAATTACATGCACAAAACTTGGATTGGTTTTCTTTGCTTTTCCTAGCCATACTGATGAGACCTGATATAGGTCGAAACGCGTCTATGGATGGAAAAGCAAAGAAAATTAATCCAAAAATTTTCTCATACATACATACATACATACACACAGACGGAAATGTGCCACCTTGCCAAAAAGGCTTAAAATGATCCAAAACGTCAAGATTTAATGAAATTTTGACATGTTCAAAATCGGGCTATCACCATAGCTTCCTATATCTAGGAAGCTAAAAAAAATATTATGTTTGTAAATTAAATTTATCTATGTATCTACAAGGTATTATCTACCTATTGGTTATATAAGAAATGTTTAAATATCTACTTTAAACAATAAATAGCTTCAAACAACAATTTTTTTTTCCGGAAATGGAACAAAAATATTGACATTTTGCATAACATTTGAAACATGAAATGAAAGGTTAATACATATTTCCTTTCACCTGTATATATTTATGGAAATATTCATTTTATGTTGGTAGAATAATAATAATCCATGCAAGCCATTTAAAAAAAAACTATCATCCATTAACTATATTGTTTGCCTTCGTAAAATAAATTATTCAAAAGCCTTTAACAAGTTACTAATTTACTTCTGCAAATTCATTTAATTTATTTCAGTTTATTTTTTACTTTATAGATTCTGCAGTGCCCTACCTGATGCTCATCTCAGAAAGTGAACTCCAAAAAGACTCGTCAATCAAAATAATTTGGGCCACGTACTTCGTCACATTTCTTCTCGAATTTAATAACGTTTCTTTTTTTTTCTGCTTGCGACTTGTAAGCAAAAATCCAGCTGGAGTACGTTTAAGTTATTCCATTGTACAAATTAAGACTAATTTAAGTAATCTGTCTGTAATAGAAGGCACTTTAAAACATTGTCGTTCAGTCGTTCTTGGTGTACCGTACTGATAGCCTGGTAAACTGTCCATCCCGATTCAAGCCGTTCAATTTATCAATAATTTGACGGGGCTAGTGATCCGATTTTTATTAGGTTTATTCGAAGTCGTTGTTACTACTGATCGGCAGTCCTCAACTCCACAACTTCGTAGCACGATTTCGCCAAGACGGCTTGGTTTGCCAACAACAATCAGTTATTTGTGTGGTGCTTGCGCATTTTCTAACCCTTAGATAAGAGGGCTTAAAAAGACTTTACATTTTTATCATTTAACTGTCTGTGATAAATGGATATTATTCAGTCGAGCTTGTTACAAATTAAAATGTTAAACATCGAAAACAGTTTCCTACAAAATCGGCGCCAGCGAGAAACCACCGGAATCAAAAAATTGTACAATTCGTTTTTTGTTATGTTTTAAAACTTTTCCGGTGTGTTGTGAACTGATTTTATATTTTTCGTCATAAGGACTTGATACAACCCCCTATCGATATACAGGACTTTTTAAAATACATTTTTCGCTTGTAATTTATATAGCTGAGTCCTTCTTTTATCCAAATTTTACATTTCCCGATTCCTCTTGTTTTTCTATTATGGAGTACAAACTGTATGGGAGTTCCGATGCGATACTGGTCGAAACGTCTTCGTCAAGCTCCAAGGAGTCTTGGAATCTGGCTAATGGCATCGTAATGGATAATGGAGACGAGTACTTTGGATGGGCGAATCCTTTGAAAATTGACATGAGCGAGAGTGAAAAAATGCTACCGAGAAAACGAAAAGCCTCAACTGAGTTGCATCAAACAAAACAGCAACCAAGTAATTTCAAGAAGGATCCATTGGCTTTTGATGGTAAAGTGGAGACCACGAAGAAGGACACTCAAAACGAAAAAGGTGAGGATCAGAATAACTTTTACGTTTGTTTAACCTTTAAGTGGGTTAAAGGTAGAGTGGAGACAAAATTCTAGTTTGCATCAGAGCTGCCAGCGACCTCTGAAGCTAATTTTACATTTGGCATCTCTGTTCCGCGTTAGAATTTGCCGCATGCATGGCTACAGCTATTTGCACCGCTATAACTTACGGCCATTTGCACCGCTATAACTTAAGGGATATTTATTAAATATCGCTCAAGCGATAGTCATGCAAATGTCCATTAAGGAATATTTAATCTAAGTGGAGCTCTGAATATGACACTTGTAGAAACAAAAGTCACATTCAAAGCTCCACTACAGAATTAAATATCCCTTAAATTATAGCCGTGCAAATGGCCATTACTCATTCAAATTTAGGATTCCTTAAAAATTCCGTTGTCATTGTCATGTTTCCTAAGTAGGTATACCACGGTATACCACACAAGAGTTCACCGAGTTGAACAAATCCAATTATGAATTATCCCTAATAAAATCTCAGTGACAGCGAATTCCTGGATCTAATATCTTATATGTAATAGATATTTGTAGTTATTAAGAAAATAAAAAACCAAATAAACGCATATAACAAACAAATAATATAATATAAAATAGATACCTAAAGATATGATATAAGAATTTATAGGGTGCGCTTGAAAAAACCGGAATTTTGTTTTTGAGCTGTAACTTTTTTGTTGATGAGCAATTTCCTTTTGTTTTGGCTTGTTCGAAAGAGAATTGAACAGGCTAACGAATCGAAGTGCAGCTTTTGACATTTGAGAAAAATTCAAAATGGCGGACTTCTTCATAAATTAGCTAAATTTGGATAACGCTGGAACTTTTTTGTGACCCCCTGTATAACTTTTTCTAATAAATTCTAAAAGTTCATCGTTTTGCGAACATTTTAAGACCTCGTCACGAAAAATCAGTTGGAAACTAAGTGAAATATTGAAATGTTTGTAATATCGAATATCACCTTTTCATATCCAAAACAAGGTAGGTAATTTTTGAAGAAATCCGCTATTTCGAATTTTCCTCAAATTTTAAAAGTTTGACTTTGATTCTATAGCTTGTTCAATAGGCATGATGACAGATTTTGAAAAACTATCCTATAATGTTCGCAAATGTATATTATTTTGAAACATATTTCTGCAGATAATAAATGATTTAGTAGAAAAAATTACATTTTCTACTGACGTTTCATAATAGCAACTTTTCGATTGTCATTTCAGTTTTGAAACGACATTCTTTTAGGCACTGAGTGCGTGAAAGTTACTTTTAGGCACTCAGTGCGTAAAAGTGACTTTTGAATGCGTAAAAGTGACTTATGAGTGCGTAAAAGTAATTTTTAAGCACTAGTGCCTAAAAGTGTCATTCATTATTCAGAAATAGAAAACACACTGAACACATATTTGAATTTTGTTTTGTATTTATTATGAATATTGAAAATGGAATTACTGAATTGAACGTTTGGGTTACTCAAAACAGAACTTTGTGTTATTACCTACTTTCTAGGATTTTAATTATTGATGTCGAATTTTGAAAAGAAAATCGCATGAAAAGTGTCAGGTGTCAAGTAAAAGCAGGTAACAAAGATTTTGGGTGTAATCGACTTATTCACATGAAATAAAATTGTGTTTTTTTATTATAAAATGCCAGTAGAAAAAATCTTGTATACAATACGTTACGAAACGATGTCTTTTAGTCACTCGACGTGTTGTCCAACTCGGCTTTGCCTCGTTGGACAATTTTCACGTCGCGTGCCTAAAAGACGCTCATTTCGTAACTTATTGTATAAATAGCTATTTTAGTTTTTATATTTGAAATTCGTGCCAAAACGTTTTCCAGTGTCATGGCGTCAATAATGACGTCACGTTTGAGTAACGAAACCTCTGAGAACGAAACCTAAACACTAGAAGTTCCTTAAGGAATATTTGAAAAATTTGGATATTTTGAGTAATTTAATATGAATTCCAAAGTGTAAAAGTGGTGTGCGGTTAACCTCAGCGTGATAACACATCAACAAAAACTCCTGAAAAGTTATTTGCGTTCGTTCCACAAAAGAAAACAATTAGGCAATCTACTGACCTGTCAAAAACGAAATTCAATATGGAAGTTCGGGTCAAGCA
This sequence comes from Ceutorhynchus assimilis, assembly GCA_917834065.1. Lineage (NCBI taxonomy): Eukaryota > Metazoa > Arthropoda > Insecta > Coleoptera > Curculionidae > Ceutorhynchus > Ceutorhynchus assimilis. Next base: position 17,814,602 of record OU892279.1, read on the forward strand.
TTGGGTCAAGCCAATGACTTCTGTCACATTCTGGACAAACGTCAAGATTTGAATTATCGGATTTTGTGCTTTTTTTGTGTTTAGGTATTGTGTTAAATAAAATGCCAGCGATTTTCATCGTGATTGGGTGTGGAAGTTGAAGTAACAGGGCTAATGTGAAATTTTATTCAGTTCCTGCTATTTTAAATCATCGGCTTTTGATCTACAAAAGTGAATTATCAAAACAACGCAGGGCTTTGGATTGCTGCAATTAAAAGAAAGGATCTACCAGAGGCTCGATTTTCCCTTAATAATAATACCTTAAGATATTCACTCTCCATCTCAGAATTTATTATTAAATTAAAAAATACATAGAAACATTATAAACACTATAAAATTCACTTTGTAAACAAGGGCCAGAACACTAAAAAATACGTAGACATACTAAAAACTATAAAATTCACTATGAAAACAACAATATGACCAAAACCAATGGAAAATACGTAGAAACACATAAAATTCACTTCGAAAGCAACAAGGGTCAGAACACAAATGCTCTCCTTAGAAAATCACGTGATTTTATAATGGCCGTTCGGGTCAAATATTGCGGTGACAAGCCGGTGACGTTTGACGTTCATAAGGAGAGCATTTGTGTTCTGACCCTTGCTGCTTTCGAAGTGAATTTTATGTGTTTCTACGTATTTTTCATTGGTTTTGGTCGAAAGCAACAAGGGCCAGAACACAAATGCTCTCCTTATGAACGTCACCGGCTTGTCACAGCAATATTTGACCCGAACGGCCATTATAAAATCACGTGATTGAGATTGCCTAATTAGGCAATCTCAATCACGTGATTTTCTAATGGCCGTTTGGGTCAAATATTGCGGTGACAAGCCGGTGACGTTTGACGTTCATAAGGAGAGCATTTGTGTTCTGGCCCTTGCTGCTTTCGAAGTGAATTTTATGTGTTTCTACGTATTTTTCATTGGTTTTGGTCATTGTTGTTTTCATAGTGAATTGTGAATTTTATAGTCTTTAGTATTTCTACGTATTTTTTAGTGTTCTGGCCCTTGTTGTTTTCAAAGTGAATTTTATAGTGTTTCTACTGTTTCTACGTTTTTTTAAATTTATTCATAAATTCTGAGATGGAGAGTGAATATCTTAAGGTATTATTATTAAGGGAAAATCGAGCTTTTAGTTGCAGCAATCCATAAAGCCGTGCGTTGTTTTGATAATTCATATTTGTAGATCAAAAGCCAATGATTTAAAATAGCAGGAACTTAATAAAATTTCACATTATCCCTGTTACCTCGACTTCCACACCCAATTACGATGCAAATCGCTGGCATTTTAATTAACACAATACCTAAACACACAAAAAAACACAAAATCCGATAATTCAAATCTGGACGTTTGTCCAGAATGTGACAGAATCAATGACATACAGAATAAACAACACAGTGCTTGACCCAATGCTTAACCCGAACTTCCATATTGAATTTCGTTTTTGACAGGTCAGTAGATTGCCTAATACAGGACAAGTGCACCTTGCAAGGCAAGGCGAGATTCAACAGCAATATTTCCTAGTACTTACCTTTATATTTCGACGCAAGCATTTAATTTACTTTGTAGATTCTTAAATAGTATGTATCTTATTTGTTTAAATCTCGGTTCAAATATAATATAATATAAAAACAATCTTTTCTTTAGGTTTTACCTTGCATCAGTCTCATAGGTATTTTATTTTCTGTATTTGGATTTATTTTATTACTTAAATTATTATGATTTTGAAATATTATTGTATTATTAATGAACTATAAGATGGAAGTTTCAACTTTTCCAGATTCTGATGAACAAAATTCCGTATTTGATGGTAGAAATAAGCATCAACACATAAATTTTAGGCCAATTAGCACTGTTTGCCTTAGTAAATCCTTGTTCCATGAATCGCGTTATTTCACTTTTACTTTTGATTCAATGTTCAGTATAAACAATACACACGGTATAAACAAAATTGAATCGCAAATAAAATCACAGGGCACCAGTCGTTTGTTTACTCAATAGTGACGTCATTCGTTCTGATTGGCGTTTAACATATCATGGTGGACCTCCGCATTTTGTAGTTTCATTTTATCAAAATAATTATCAATCTGGCTCTTAATAAAACAATAAATGCGTGTTTCGTATTCTATGAGTCAAGTTTCATTGAATAAATACATAATTTAAGTGAGTTTTAATTACTGTCATCATGCCTATTCTCTTCCAAACAATCCAAAACAAAAGGAAATTGGTCAACAACAAAAAAAGTTAGAGCTCAAAAACAAAAGGTTTTTTTGAGCCCGCGCCCTATATAATATAAGAATAGAAACTTTCATCGTCTGCATGACGCATGTGCGAGACTGTCAAAAGCGACGTCTGTCAATAGACGGGTCGACAAACAAAACATAGACATGTGCTTCTATGATTTTAAAGCAATAGCAAACTTGAAACATCTGGCTGTTAAAATATTAGCAGACAATTTGTTGTCAGTAGTATATTGTTTATCTGCGTGTGAGTCTGTTAGTTTTCCGGTTAGAAAAGGGGAAAAAAAGAGCCCTAAAAACAGTGTTGTCTCAAGAATCAGATGAGATGAGTATTTTATCTTTTGGAACCAAAAGTAGTATATGTAATTCATATGAAATATCCGATGAGTTACTATCATCATGTCGACTATTCTTCAAGCATTTGTATGGCCGGAAAGACTTTAGAGGAAATATGGATGAATTGAGAGCTCATATGTTTCCAACTTGCAAAACAGATATAAGGTAAAGATTAAGTCTATAAATAAACCTAACATTTTTTTACAAACTGTCCTCCTAAAATATAGAATACTCTGTGTGTATGTAGCAAAATCCTTTTTTAGGGATTTGCCTCTGACTGAAGATTCTCTTATTTTTCATGTGAGAAGGGCATTTTTACAATGTGCAATTTTCAAAACCGCATATATGCTGAAGCCAGATCTGCCTGAAATTTCAGAGTTTGGCTACGAACGCAGAGACAGTTGTATTGTGCCAACATTAATGTCCAAAGACACCAAACCCACATTCCTAAAAATTACCCCATTTTGCAAATGCAAATTATTCAACTGCAATAACAAGTGCAAATACCTAAAAGCAAATAGATGCAATATAAGTTGCCAGTGTGAGGGAAAATGCATTGTGAAATAAATATTTTGATCATATTGTGTGCTTGTAAAAAAAATTATCATTAATATTTTCCCCATTCATATCATTTCACAAACCCATAAATCCCCCTATACTCCCTATTAGTCGGAGAACGAGCAACGTCTAACGTGCAACCTCTATAAGACATCGCGAACAGCCACCTAAAAAAAATGTTTTCTTATGTAAATTCACCTGGCGGATCCGATTTCGGAGTTCGCCAGTCGATCTGAAATTGCGAAACTGGTCAAAACCGGCATTTTCCAAAAAATCTCAATTTTATGGATTTTTCTAAATTTTCATTCAACACGCTGTATCTCCCTTAGTTTTAGTCCGATTAAATTGAAATTTTTTGGAGAGCCAATTTAGACCTTTCTTATTACGACTAACATAACAGAAATGCAGAAAAAAAATTACGAGTCACCATAATATATTTTTTTAAAGTTAGTGACACGAAAATTGGTAAAATTGCAGCCAGAAATACTCGATCGAGAAAACTTTTTTGTTTTTGAAAATGGATGTATATAGTAAGCGACAAAGTTGTAGCCAAAGAGCCAAAGAAGTTTTTTATTCTTGTGATTTTTTTAATAACTTAGTTTGTTTTCAAGCAAACGGATCCCCAATATAGAAAACAACTATGCCGGCCCCACGGCCGCTGCACAAGCGGTCGCCATGCGTATTCGTATTGCAGTTTCAGAGGGCAGTGATAATAACCAATAATAACCTATCCAATAATACTTAATCGGAATTTTATTTCAAAGATCATTTAGTAAATTTTAATTTTGGAGAAGGAGAAATATGTAAAATAAAAAAATAAATTAATTGTGGAAATATATAAGTATTAAAATTTACTTAAAAAATCTTTTATTAAAATAAAGTTTTAAATTCTGATAGAGGCAATTGACAACGACAGTAATTTCAATAGATTCGATTCAAAATATCATTCATGTTGTTATTTATGTCCAGTGTTCACATCTTTGTTCCTGATTCAGCCGAGGGGGTAACAACTGGACCAAAATTTGTACATGTATTGCGCATTACATGGGTAATTCCGGTAATTCCAATGTAATGCAAGTAATTACATCATAATGCCATGTAATTTCAATTTTATGTAATGCCATTATAATTATGCATACCTAGGCTATATGAAATAGTTTCACAGTTTTACATAAACCGATCAGAAAAACAAACCATTATACATAGTTGAAAACAAAACACCACATCCTATAATTTGTACATATTTATTATTATTCTATAGATAGTTATTTTTCTAAGGCTCTGGTTATTTATCTTCAGATAAAGTTGCTGGTAACTATCTGCAAGATTAATTCACCGTTCTATAATTCTATTGGTCAGCCGATAACTGGCCGAACAATGGGATTACAGACTACGTTTTTTTCTGTCAGATTGCCTACCTGACAGTCTATCAGAAGGTAAATAAAAAATAAACCGGTCCAAAATCGGCAAAATTTGAATAAAATGGTGAATTTTTCTCGTAATCTATTTTACCAAAACCCCAGCAAAGGCCATTTCAACTTGTTAAATACCTATTGTCTTCCATTTTGGTAGAGTTTTACAATGGTTAATTCATCCTGTCTCAAGAGTTGAAATGGTTCTGATTCGATGATTTTAGGGCCGGTATTATAAAGCTGGGAAACCGATGGTTGAGTTTCAACCAGCGGTCAAACTGACATTTCCGTATGATTTTATATGGATATTTCAGTTCAACCGCTGGTTGAAACTCAACCTTCGGTTCACCAGCTTTATAATACCTGCCCTTATTGGTCCATAAAAAATGTAAGCCTTGTCTACAGATTACATTACGTCATTATTGTTGTGAGGCTATATATGAAATGTCTAGATCATAGCTTTGTTTGGGTTCGAAAAAAGGACGGTTCTAAACAATCGCACAGTCTATCAATCAACAAAATGACGGCTATCACAAATTTCAATAATAAACTGTGCGATTGTTTTGAACCGTTCTAGAACCGTCCTTTTTTCGAACCCGAAGAAAGCTTATAATTTTCAATTGTTTCTAGCTTAAAAACAGTCGAATTTAGATAAATCGCATTGAGTAGAATCCAAAAATAATAATAATATATAGGGTGTCCCGTTTAAAACAAATACCTACATATTTTACTGTAACTTTTTTTATTCACCCTGTATGTGAAAATAATTTTAATTTTATAGATACACAAACTTCCCCAAAATTATTTTAAATATTGGAGTAAGTAATAAGAATATGATCTTCCAGAGGATGTTTGGAAAATTTCAGGGTTAATGAAATAATACATGCTCAATTAATACCTCATTAGATACATACAATTATTGTATGTACATTAAAACCTTAAAAATCAACCGTTAGATCAACCATAATTCCATTGAATGCAAGGGTAATTCCGCCATATTCGTAGCTAATTCCTTGTAATACCAGCGTAATTCCTGGTAATACCGATAATGTCACCGTAATGCCTGTAATTCCAGCGTAATTCCAGTGATGCGTCGTAATGCGCAAGTAATGTGTTGTAATGGTATACAATTTGTACATGTATTGCCACCAGTTGTTACCCCCTCGGATTCAGCTCCTACTCTAATTAGTTTTTAGATTGGGTAATGACAACAACAAATAACATTGAATGTTCTGATATGTTCTGATGTTTACTTAGTGTCAGAGGAGACTGAAAACTTGAGACGTTATTTGAGGGAAAAACTTTGGATATGGTAGAGGTATCGTATGCTAATATCTGTAGTTTGTTTTAAAATATCGAGCCTTTAAGAAAACAATTCAACGAAACTTTTAAAAAGAACCCCACTGCTCTTTTATGGCTGCAGTACATAAATATGATATGTATACTACAGTGGCATTTAATTGCAGAACTTAGCGGAGATTGGAACCAGCTTTTACTATATGTAGAGAAAATGTTCCTTTTTATGGTGTTTGCTGGACACTACAAATATGGTGTCATATATACCTCATTATTTACGTGATATGAAAATTCTATGTACCTATGTTTGTTCGAAGCCCATATCAGTCCAAACGCCGTTAAGCACCCCATTTTTTTAATTGAATGGTAAATTTTCCTTTTAGAAACGCTTCGCGTACTTCTGGAGCAGAAATTTTTAGAATTTTCATATCTCGTGAATAAATAATGAAATATATATGACACATATTTGTAGTGTACAGCAGACACCATAAAAGGGAGCATTTTCTCTACAGATAGTTCGAGAGATAGTTAATGCTGGTTCCAATCTCGGTTACGTTCTGATTAGCATACGAAAGCTCTACTATATCCAAGCGTTTTCCCCTCAAATACCGTCTTAAGTTTTCAGTCTCCTCTGATACTAAGTTAACATATAAGTGATTACTCAATCTAAAAATTAGTAGGAACTGAATCAGGAACAAAGATGAGTATGATAAAAAACACTGGACATAAATAACAACATGAATGATATTTTCAATCGAATCTATTTAAACATTTTAAACCACTGCCGGTGTCAATTGCCTTTATCAAAATTTAAAACATTTTACATATTTCTCCTTCTCCAAAATTAAAATTCACTAAATGAACTTTGAAATAAACCCCGATTAATTATTATTGAATAGGTTATTATTGGTTATTATCCCTGCCCTCTAAAACTGCAATACGAATACGCATGGCGACCGCTTGTGCAGCGGCCGTGGGGCCGGCATAGTTTTTTTCTATATTGGGGATCCGTTTGCTTGAAAACTGAGTGAGTTATCAAAAAAATCACAAGAATAAAAAAACCTCATTGGTTCTTTGGCTACTACTTTGTCGCTTACTATATTACATCTATCTTCAAAAACAAAAAAGTTTTCTCGATCGAGTATTTCTGGCTGCAATTTTAACAATTTTCGTGTCAGTAACTTTAAAAAAATATATTATGGTGACTCGTAATTTTTTTCTGCATTTCTGTTATGTTAGTCGTAATAACAAAGGTCTAAATTGGCTCTCCAAAAAATTTCAATTTAATCGGACTAAAATTAAGGGAGATACAGCGTGTTGAATAAAAATTTAGAAAAATCCATAAAATTGGATATTTTTTGGAAAATGCCGGTTTTGACCAGTTTCGCAATTCCAGATCGACTGGCGAACTCCAAAATCGAATCCACCAGGTCAATTTACATGAGAATTTTTTTTTTTTAAGTGCTTGTTCGCGGAGAGGGTCCTTAAAACGCATCGTACAGGTGCCTCGTTCTCTGACTATATAGCATCATAATAATATCGTATTGCGCGTCATCTTTGTTGCACGTATGAATAAGGCTGTGGTGTTCACACTCTCTGACACACTGATCGTTTTATTCGCAGCACCGCGTCCTAAGACCGCGTCTTACCGGGAGTTGAGACGCGGCGATTCAATTTTCTTCGGGTTTTAAAAATGTATACAGCCCAAACTAAACGTCGCATAAAAAAAAAGTTTTAGTATAAAAGTTTCTTTGCTCTATTGGCAACATTTTTCTCGCTTATAGTAGTTATCTATCTCTAAAGATAAAATAGTTTTCTCGACTCACTATTTAACGCTGCAAAATGATGATATTTTGTGTCAACTGGCGAAAAAAAAATTACGTAGCTTTCATGTGACGTTCTATATTTTTTATTGTTATAAAACTATGTCAGGGAAGTATTGAGAAATATCATATCCAAAATTCAGAACGATCGAACATCAATTAACAAAGTTATGTACTAGTTTTCAAAAAAAATTATTTCAATGAAAATTTTCAGTTTTTCCAAAAATGTCATGTTTTGACACATTTCGCAATTCCGGATCGAAGGGTGAACAAAAAATTCGAATCCGGCAGATCATTTTACATAGGATTTCATGTTTTTTAGGTGGATGTTCGCGACTTGTATAGAGGTGGTCGAATTCTGCAGCACCTCAGATTCCCGACTATTTGGTTAGTACCATATTACCGCACGCTGTACCTACAAATTAATTGAATAGCTATTTACCTAACAAGTGCTGCTTCACCGAACTCCGCTACGTGTTGTTCGGTGAACTCTTGCGGAAAAATTCATTTTCCACAAATGTTAGGTACAATAGTTTTTCTACAGACGTGCGGAAATAAGTACCTATACCTACATAATAATATACTTGTAGTACCTACATAACTTGTAGTGTAATAATTTTTTTTTCTTTGACAGTTGTGCGGAATAGTATATTCTATAATAAGTTCCGTACCTAGTGTTTAACAGTACTGAAAATGCAATATTCGGTACGCTTGTAGTAGAAAATTATAATATATATCCTGTTCACAATCCGATATCCACAGGTGCAGGTAAATTTATCACCTTTCCCTATCAAATAGCATTGAAAGGTGATAAATTTTACCTGTACCTGTGGACATCGGATTGTGGACGGATAATATATCCTATTCACAATCTTTAGTCCAAAGGTACAGGTAAAATCACCTTTCCCTATCAAATAGCATTTCAAGGTGATAAATTTTACCTGTACCTTTGGACTACAGATTAGGGCTCGGAATTTTCAAAATTCAAGTATTCGAATAGTCGTTTGGTATTTTACTCGAATAGTTGAATAATTCAAATAGTCGAATATTTGAATATTCGAATAGTCGAATATTTTATTATTTATTATTATTTAAACCGAGTATCATCAAAATTTAGGGAAATAAAATATTTCCAAGTTGCTTATTGCATCTATGGTAGACGTCAACCGTCAACCTTTCTAAGGTATTTGTAAGATTTGTGTTGCTTGCCACTAGATAAAATATACTGTAGATTTGTTTCACGTTTGAATGTTCTTAGAAAATATTTGAATTATTGTGTGATGTAATTACTTGAATACTTCTCAATAATTATTTTAATCTGGATTCATCCTAATATTTGCCTGAATAATATTTTGTTTTGTAAATCTGGTTCAAACTTCAAGTTTAGGATAGAAAATAACCGTATTTTGAGTGGGAAGTCCTAAATAAGATAATAGTTCTCTGAAAAAATACTTACTTTGGCAGCCAGATGGATACCAGAGATAACTGGGTCAAATCAGAATAATTGACAATCGCGGCAGGAAGCGAAAATTACAGTTATTGTGGTGGAAGCTTTTTTCATATTTTGTTTTTGGTGCTAATTTTTCCTTATTAGTCTTTGCACATCAACTAACATGTATGAAGCCTATCGTTTTTTTTTACTTATTAAATATAGTCCGGGAGGCAGCGGCTTTTTTTTCGAAGAATTTCATCACGGCTGAGATTAATACCGTGCATTCTAGTCACATTCCTAATGACGAAACCGACCGTCAGCCAGTCTAGTAGCGGTGGGTGGGCGCGTGGGAGACTGCGGAACTCGTGAAAAAAAAAGTTTTCTAAAGTTATTTCATCCCAGCTGAAATTGTTTACACACATTATTTATAACAATTAGCAACAGAAAAAGACCGTCAGCTGTGCGGCAGAGGGGGGATGGTGCGTCAGTCGAGCGCGTGAACTTGACAAAAAAATATGAATTTCAAATTATTTCATCTCGCTTGAAATTTTTACACATGATTTCATACATATATAGAAATATAATAATGACCGTCAGCTGCCTGTCTAGTGGGGGTAAGACCGTCAGTCAGCGCGAAAATGTATGAGCGCGCTGATGCAATTATACGACGCGCGGAATTTTCTATCGGCTGACTGACGGCTTTTCCCCCAATAGACAATCAGCTGACGGTTATTATAATATTTCTATTTGCTGAAACTACAATACTTATCAATTTCAAATGAGCTTATTACGATTACCCAAGATTCATGTAAGTCAACCGGTGTGAAGTTAGCAGCCATATTCAGCAGCCTTTTTTTATTTATATTTTTTCAACGTGAAGGTAGTTTCATTCATGTCTATGGTAGTTTCCTCAAACCAACATGATGTGAGGAGGCTGTTAGGACACATAAAAAAATTCATTCAAAAATTTAGTAATGTCTTTTAACAAAGTTTGTCTAAAATATGATTAACTTATGAATCCTTCAACACAGCTTATTAGGGTGATAAATGGTGATTAATCTACAATCTAAAGCTTCGAGCCTTCACGATCCGCCAGGGTTGAAAAAAAAACACCCCCATATATTGAAAAAATCGCAGAGAAATAGCTCATTGAGGTGGTGATGAACCTACGAAATGAAGGACATCTCCATATAAAGAATCATTAGACAATAGTTTTGAGAAATTTCAAACCACTCAAATAAGGCTTCTGCTTTTGAATCCTGGAAAAGCTGATAAATCAGAAGAAATAGAATCACTTTATTTTCTAATTTGTGCTTAAATAAAGGCTCGTATTTCTAAGGGTTCAAGTACAAATAACAATGGTAATATTGTAAATACAAGCAGTAATCCTTCAGCATCTAATAGAATTAGTAGTTCTATTTCTAATACTGAACTACCTCATATTGACACCTCATTTTGATGGAAAAAATTCGAATAACTGCAAGCCTTTTATAGAAATTTTAATGGCTCTTATTGACAAAAATCAGACTTTGTCTGAAAAGTAGAAAAATATTCTCGAAATTCCTAATATGCAAAAAGGCATACTCATTGCTTCAAGAGATTTTATGAGCCGGATCAAACAACAAATCGGTGCTCCAAAAAATTTAAAAAAGCCCATAGATCAATGGGACATGATCTTGATATGTATTCTACGTAAAAAATCAAATCAGTTCACTAATAGATCTTATCAAATGTATAGAGACACATCAAAGTTGCCCACTTCAAATGACCTTTTGACATATTAAGAAAGTAGGGCTAGGGCATCAGGAGCTAGTGGTTCTGTTGAGAGAGGCATTCAAAAGCCACAATTTTCTCATTTAACTCTGAAAAATGTGTGTGCAAAGTTTGATTACCGCACACAATTTCTTTCAACATATGGGGGTGGTTTTTTCCTACCCTGACGGGTCGTAAGGGGTTGTCTTTTATTTTGTAGGTTCATCAGCACCTCAATGAGCTGTGTGCAAAGTTTTATTAACGCACAAAATTTTTTACTATTTTTCTGCGATTTTTTCAATATATGGGGGTGGTTTTTTCCTACCCTGACGGGTCGTAAGGGGTTATCCTTTATTTTGTAGGTTCATCAGCACCTCAATGAGCTGTGTGCAAAGTTTTATTAACGCACAAAATTTTTTACTATTTTTCTGCGATTTTTTCAATATATGGGGGTGGTTTTTTCCTACCCTGACGGGTCGTAAGGGGTTGTCCTTTATTTTGTAGGTTCATCAGCACCTCAATGAGCTGTGTGCAAAGTTTTATTAACGCACACAATTTTTTACTATTTTCCTGCGATTTTTTTAGCATATGGGGGTGGATATTTGAAGTTTTTTCCTATCCTGACGGGTCGTACGGGGTTGTCCTTCATTTTGTAGATTCATCAGCACCTCAATGAGCTGTGTGCAAAGTTTTATTAACGCACACAATTTTTTACTATTTTTCTGCGATTTTTTAGCATATGGGGGTGGATTTTTGAAGTTTTTTCCTATCTTGACGGGTCGTAAGGGGTTGTCCTTCATTTTGTAGATTCATCAGCACCTCAATGAGCTGTGTGCAAAGTTTTATTAACGTACACAATTTTTTACTATTTTTCTGCGATTTTTTAGCATATGGGGGTGGATTTTTGAAGTTTTTTCCTATCCTGACGGGTCGTAAGGAGTTGTCCTTCATTTTGTAATTCATCAGCACCTCAAGAGCTGTGTGCAAAGTTTTATTAACGCACACAATTTTTTACTATTTTTCTGCGATTTTTTCAACATATGGGGGTGGGTTTTTCCTACCCTGACGGGTCGTAAGGGGTTGTCCTTTATTTTGTAGATTCATTAGCACCTCAATGAGCTGTGTGCAAAGTTTTATTAACTCACACAATTTTTTACTATTTTTTTGCGATTTTTTCAACATATGGGGGTGGTTTTTTCCTACCCTGACGGGTCGTAAGGAGTTGTCCTTTATTTTGTAGATTCATTAGCACCTCAATGAGCTGTGTGCAAAGTTTTATTAACGCACACAATTTTTTTCTATTTTTCTGCGATTTTTTCAACATATGGGGGTGGTTTTTTCCTATCCTGACGGGTCGTAAGGGGTTGTCCTTCATTTTGTAGGTTCATTAGCACCTCAATGAGGTGTGTGCAAAGTTTTATTAACGCACACAATTTTTTACTATTTTTCTGCGATTTTTTCAATATATGGAGGTGTTTTTTTTTCAACCCTGACGGATCGTGAAGGCTCGAAGCTTTAGACTGTAAATTAATCACCATTTATCACCCTAATAAGCTGTGTTAAAGGATTCATAAGTTAATCATATTTTAGATAAACTTTGTTAAAAGACATTACTAAATTTTTGAATGTATTTTTTTGTGTGTCCTAACAGCCTCCTCACATCATGTTGGTTTGAGAAAACTACCATAGACATGAATGAAACTACCTTCACGTTGAAATAATATAAATAAAAAAAGGCTGCTGAAAATGGCTGCTAACTTCACATTTTTGGCTGCTGAAAATGGCTGCTAACTTCACAATTTTGGCTGCCAGAAAAAGGCTGCTAACTTCACACCGGTTGACTTACATGAATCTTGGGTAAATCGTAATAAGCTCATTTGAAATTGATAAGTATTGTAGTTTCAACAAATAGAAATATTATAATAACCGTCAGCTGATTGTCTATTCGGGGAAAAGCCGTCAGTCAGCCGATAGAAAATTCCGCGCGTCGTATAATTGCATGAGCGCGCTCATACATTTTCGCCCTGACTGACGGTCTTCCCCCACTAGACAGGCAGCTGACGGTCATTATTATATTTCTATATATGTATGAAATCATGTGTAAAAATTTCAAGCGAGATGAAATAATTTGAAATTCATATTTTTTTGTCAAGTTCACGCGCTCGACTGACGCACCATCCCCCTCTGCCGCACGGCTGACGGTCTTTTTCTGTCGCTAATTGTTATAAATAATGTGTGTAAACAATTTCAGCTGAGATGAAATAACTTTAGAAAACTTTTTTTTTCACGAGTTCCGCAGCCTCTCACGTCCCCACCCACCGATGGTATTGAGGCTGACGGTCGGTTTCGTCATTAGGAATGTGACTACAACGTACCATATTAATTTCGGCCGTGATGAAATTCCTCGAAAAAAAAGCCGCTGCCTCCCGGACTAATAACACAATAGGATTCTGGAATACTCGCATTCCTGTTCGTAAACAGTGAACAATCTCTCATTTGTCCCTTAGATCGCGTTTAAGGACGACTTGAAATTCTGGAAATATTTAACCCTGTATAATCGGTTAGGAATCTCCCTCTTATATTGGCATTTGTGGAGACTGCATCATGTACATTAATATTATAGTCCTGGCTTTGGAATCAGGAACGCCCTTATATTTTACAGGATATAAGGCTGATGACCTTTTTACAATAGATATACAATGAAAACTGACACTATGCCTATATTATTACACCACTTACACTTACAAGTACAAAATTCATACTGAATTGCCATCCTATAATAAACCGATAGTTGCCTATAGTTACCTGGGTCTTATGACCGCCTATGGTTTATGATCGCTTTATGATCTTCGACCTTTTTTGCCTTTCCCTGTTCTCATAACGGAAAGGAAACGGAGGATAGTTAATTGAGACGCGAACCGTCGAAGTAGACTGCCACATGCCTGTACATGTAATCAACATGTACAGGGTGGTCCAAATTGGACACTTTCTTATGGAAACACCCTTTATTTTTAGAGATAGAAAAAAATGGACCCCCCACTTTGAGGCTCAATTTTCATGAAATGTTGAGTGGTGCAAACCGCATTTTGATATCTTCAACCGTTTAGTCGCTAGAGGGCGATTCTCGATTTTGAGCAATACTGTAAAGCCTCCATAACTTTTTTGTTTATGAAAATAATTCATTTCCGTAAAGACCTTTTGGAAGCACTTTTTCAAGCAGAACTCAGTGACGTTCTCAGTTTTTTTCTGTTTGGCTTCGATTTCGAGATATTAACCAAAATCCGATTTTTTTCAATAGGACATCCTATATATAGCTCATTAAAAAGCTCTGCTTTTGCTGATTTCAATGATATAGGGTTCGATAGGTTTATCTCTAGCTGTTTACAAGAAAACAAATATTTCGGTTTTTTTCATAAGAAACAATGTGTTAGAAAGAGACCTTTCTCAGTTTCCTTCCAGAGATAAAGTCCTTTTCCGACACATTGTTTCTTATGACAAAAACCGATTTTTTTTTTTTCCCGAAAACAGCTAGAGATAAACCTATCGAACCCTATATCATTGAAATCAGCAAAAGCAGAGCTTTTTAATGAGCTATTAATATACCGGGTGAATCTGAAAGTGAGGCTTTTTTTTCAACAGGATGTATATCTCACCAAAATAAGTTGTTTGGCAGAAAATTGTTTATATAAAAAATTTAAGATAACGGAGATACAGTTATTTTGAGGTTAGAGGAGTCTTCCACTAGAAATCACTTTTTTTACATTTTCTCAAAAAAAAAGCCGCAAAAAAGCTATTATTAGTCCAGCATGTTGAGTCTTATTCCATAATAGGTACTCACAGTTGCATTATTCCATCAGAAAAAAATTCATTTTCAACCTATCAATTTTCGTTTTAAAATGAAACAGACAAAATTTAGGAGGGAAATGAAGCATCAGACAAATGGGAATAATTTTGAACAATTTTTGTGATAATTTTTATCATATTTTCTCTACTAAATCTTAGATTATTGAAATTAGATTTTTAATGCACATAACCCTAAAATACCTGTAACTCCGTTATCTTAAATTTTTTATATAAACAATTTTTTGCCAAACAACTTATTTTGGCGAGATATATACCCTGTTAAAAAAAAAACCCCACTTTCAGATTCACCCTGTATAGGGTGTCCTATTGAAAAAAATCGGATTTTGGTCAATATCTCGAAATCGAAGCTACACAGAAAAAAACTGAGAACGTCACTGAATTCTGCTTGAAAAAGTGCTTCCAAAAGGTCTGTACGGAAATGAATTATTTTCATAAACAAAAAAGTTATTGAGGCTTTACAGTATTGCTCAAAATCGAGAATCGCCCTCTAGCTGATAAACGGTTGAAGATATCAAAATGCGGTTTGCACCAATCAAGATTTCATGAAATTTGAGCCTCAGAGTGGGGGGTCCATTTTTTTCTATCTCCAAAAATAAAGGGTAATAACAAAAGAAAGTGTCCAATTTGGCCCACCTGTACAGTCGTGAGCTTAAAAAGTGGGACACCCGTTTTTTCCTATTGTAAAACGAGCTCATCAGCTATACCTATGGCAATGACAGGGATTGTCATATTTGACAAAAAATCCATTGTAGAGAAAAGACTGACTGGGCATAAAGGGCGGATGTAATTTCGACCGGAATATGTACAGGTACTTGAAGGGGACATGTAAATTCGACCAGAGGTTTGAGGGTTCGATCTTATGTTATGAGTATTTTCGACCCAAAGGAGCAGGTAGGTATAATAAAATATAATGATAATGATGTATAAAAGCTTCTTTATTAAACTAAAATCAAAGACAAAATTGCTGTCGAGAAAAAGGAGAACGTGTACAACTCAAATAAGGGGAATATAGGCCCATTTTCCAGTCTATGAATGGTAAATAATTGATAAATGTACTTTGTACAGAAAGAAAATGTGCTATCCATGTATATAACATCCATTTTACACAAAGTGGTAATATTTGTATGGCAAGAAAATACGATGATATTTTCTGCTGAACTATTGATAAACAAAAAATTTTCACTCGTTGTCGTTTTTAGAGAATACATGTCAACTACAGTATGTACTTCATGAATATCTTTAGGCAGGGCTACAAGATCTTCTGACGACTGTTATAGACATTTCTTCCGATAAGATTTATATCCATGCCCATCAATTCCTCCGGTAAATTTGTTGAAAGGACGATTTTTATAATCTTCGAAGGTTTTTCCGATATGTCTTCCTGGGCTTTTCTCTTACATGAAGCTGTAACAATTTTTCTCTGCAAAGAACCCTCGGTCGAAATTACTTATGTCAATAAATGGGCCTCTTGCTTTGGGCAGGTAGACGAGGGGATTACCGGTCGAAATTACGCCCGCCGGACTGACTTACCCAAAATAGCGAAAAATGACAAGACCTGTCAGTCGGGTGTCCCTTTTTATGTGCTCACGACTGTACATACATATATATTTGGAATTAGGAAGAAAAGATCTTTCATTTTATCGCAAAATATACAGGGTCTCCCATTAAAAAAAGTCGAAGTTGTCTACGTTCCTCCATTTTCCGATGCGGTTTTATTTTTTCTGATAACGTTAAAAGAAAATATAGAAAAAAAACTTTCAAGTTTTGTATTTAACATTTTTTTCTATCTTAAATAGTAAAGGCTGTAGGTATGGGTCCAAATATAATCAAATACCCTGTACCTTCAATTACCTACCTATCACCTAAATTCTACTTGTCCACTGTCAAAGGTGACAGACGCAATTTTATTTTCTATAATTTTTTCAACTTCTTCCGGATTTTTTGTTACCGCACTGTTGTAGATAAAATACTGTATATAATACGTATGGTAATTAGGTTATTACCACCCTTAGAGATTGCAAACCTCGCCTCACCGGCTCGGTTTGCAAATTTCTCTCGCTTGCCGTAATAACCTATTATCCGTTCAGAATCCGATTTCCACAGGTAGGTACAGTTAAAATCACCTTTCAATGCTATTTGATAGGGAAAGGTGATAAATTTACCTGCACCTGTGGACATCGGATTGTGAACAGGATATGGTTACCACACTTATTATATATATACTATTATAGTCAGAAATATCAACATTATACCTATATGGTTGTAAACAAGGATTTTTTTGACATTTTTAATCGCGATTCGAAAACTCTTGAAGTAAGGTATAGGATATTATACATAAAATATGCCTATACAAATCCAAAAATGTAATAATATAGGAGGTCGTCTGGATCTGCATATCAATAATAATAGGTAGGTAATGCATTACCCAAATTTAAAATCGATATCATTTTCCATGCTTAAGCTAGTAGACCCTGAGATAGGGCCTGTTTAGTGGAGTCATTTTTTTTTGTCTGGCATTTTGAGGTATGAATGTGGCTAGTTAGCTGATGAGAATATAGGTGGTTTTAATGCCTGCCACCTGTTCGAAATGTCCACAGAATGTTTCGCCGGAAAACTCGACTTCGAACTGGGATTACCGTCTGGCGATTTTTCAGCGATATTTTCACAACAAAAACTTCCATTCTCTCGATTACCAGACACAAAGTAAACGCGGAAGGTTCTTTTCTTTTCTCTTGGAAGTTGACACTCATCCCCACTTTTTCAGCTATTGAAAAGCATCTGGTATTTTTTATGGGTGAATTATTTATCAATGTCAATCTTTTATTTAGAAGCCAAAAAATTTGAGATCATTAAAAAAAAATTCCTCATGTAAATCAATTTTTTTCTTCTGCAAATTTTCGAACGGGAGGCAGGCATTAAAATCACTCATATTCTCATCATCTCAGTAGCCACATTCAGCCCTCAAAATGCCAGACAAAAAAATGACTCCACTAAACAGCCCCTATCTCACAGTCTATGGAGCTTGGTGAGTAATCTGGTAGTCACCAAGTATAATTTGTTCAAAAGAATAAAAGGGTCGTTTCATGATTTTTTTTTTTATTGAATTAAGCACATCAAAAACTATTCTTGGTTTTTTTCCCACATTTTTTAGAATGATATTAAAGGAGATATTTCATTTTGTAATTTTACTATTTTCCGTTATTTTTTAAAATGGTTTGAGGCGCCCTGTATTTCTAAATTTAAGTTTGCATCACTGACAGAATTTGCTAGTTGTCTAGTTGGCTACCCTGCGACTGGCATATGTCCGTCTTCTTTTAGAGGTTATGCCAGTTATTTTGTTATTTATTTTGATTCGCCTGCCTAGACTGGTTAAAAAATAAATACTTATTTCACCCGTTTATTTGTTTGGTTTATGTGAGAAGATGGATAGTGGATTTATTAAAGCCTCCAGCGAAAATTTACCTAAACTAAATTATGTGATGCTGCAAGAGTTTTTTGCCAAAAATACGGATTATTTAAGTGCAGAAATAAGAGGAGTCAAAACAGAAAGGTGGGTAATGAAATATTGGCATAATTATTGTATTGGTTTAGCTTTGGCTCATTATTATATTACATTTTTAGTAGCAGGGTAACAGTTTTATAGTTTCATATATTTTTAGGTCAGAGAGAGACAGTTATTGTGGATGACGATGCTATTGGGTGTGTGCAGTTGAAAAGAGACAGCAGAATATCCTCTGTTAGGAGCATTGTCAGATGGAATAAGCAAAGAATTTGTGATTGAAATTGAATGTCCTAGCAAGGAGGAGACTGTGAAAAACTACATTAAGAAAAATGAAAATATAATGACGAAATACATGTGCCAACTTCAGTTACAATTGTTATTGTGTAACAGACAAAAAGGACTGTTTTGTGTGGCAAGTCCCAAATTTGGAGAGGATAATGAAATGACAATGTTTGAATAATGTTAAGCATTAGGTTTCTCAAAGTAAATATTGAATCAGCTGAAAAATTTTGGAAGAAAAATGTATTTTCAGTCATTTTGAATAAAAATATATGATTGATTTGGGAGTCTGGTAGTTTTCTTCTTTACTTTATTTCCCATGGAGTAAATGGAACAGG
Source organism: Ceutorhynchus assimilis (assembly GCA_917834065.1). Taxonomy (NCBI): domain Eukaryota; kingdom Metazoa; phylum Arthropoda; class Insecta; order Coleoptera; family Curculionidae; genus Ceutorhynchus; species Ceutorhynchus assimilis. The sequence continues at coordinate 17,833,476 of OU892279.1, forward strand.
GAATAAAAGGGTACTCCGAACCGAGAGAATAAAAAACACTTTAGTCCTGAGATGTATACACTATTTTATGTACTTTAGAGGGATCAAAAGTACCCTTTTAATTTTTAACCCCAAGAGTGTATAAAATAGTGTATACACCTCAGGACTAAAGTGTTTTTTAATCCCTCAACAAATTATAGCCCTCCCTTTGGGATTAAAAGTACCACTTTGGTCCCTAGGTGTATAATGTACTATTTTGGCTGTGAAAAAAAAACAATAGGTTTTTTTTTATACAATACATATTCAAAAAAGCATTTTTTTCTAGCTTTGACATAAAATTTATTTGATCAATGGTCTCTGCAAATTCACTATTCCACAAGCAATAATTATTAAATAATCAGTTTTTGCTACAAGCTGATGGTCAATGCAGGAATGTCCTTCGAGTATTGCAAATTCTCACAATTTTTGTATCACTCTTTCAATATGGATTCGTAAGCTGGCAATTCTTTTATTCAGCTTCTTAACAAACTCCGATTCTGCCTAAATTGATATGTGAAACCACATTTTTCTTCATACGTAATTTGCAGTTTGTCATCCTAAACTGCATCCAGTTATCACAATCTTGTTCCATCTATAAACATAATATAATGTTCATATTTTTGAAATAATGACAGAAAATAGGTGTTTATAAAATGAAATTTGGCAACTAAGTTTACTTACATTGAAATGATCTTCGCAGCAATAAATTCCACCAGAAATACTAGACCATATATTAACTCTTTCCACAGCTAAACACGAACTCTTATTTGTTCCATTTTTGGGGTTTGGGATTTTCTTCGAATTTATATTACTGTTTTTACAAGAAGGCACAAAACATTTTCGAAAATCCATAGCCAAAAAGTGAACAGTAGGTAGGCCTTAGGTGGGTACACTGAAACTGAAATGCATGAGTCCTTAACATCAAATAATGAGAAACAATGACTTACCTTGAATTTATTACATGTTTTTTTTAAATATTTTTCTTGAAACCTCGGAAAAACCTTTGAAAAACTCAAAAAATAATGAAAATATAACAACGGTCAACGACAATCCAAAATAATAACAAAACAACATAACCTCACAAAATTGCATATGTTGATGGATTTGTTTACAATTGCTTTGCGCATGTCCGCCTAGTGACGTCATGGGAGAAAGAGACCAACAATTCGACAAGGACAAAAAATGTTTAAATTTTAAATTAATTTAAATAAACCAGGAAACAATTTTCAATGCAACGAATATGACATGGCTAAGTTTTAGGCCTCATTATATCGAAAAATAATGGTCAGTATAATTTTAATGATAGGAGGTAACGACCCTATTATTTTCACTTCGATAATAGCTATTTATACGATAAGTCACGAAATTAACGTCTTTTAGACACGCGACGTGAAAATTGTCGAACGAGGCAAAGCCGAGTTGGACAATACGTCGAGTGACTAAAAGATATCGTTTCGTAACGGCTGTATGCAAGATTTTTTCCATCGGAATTTTATAATAAAAAAACAATTTTATTTCATGTGAATAAGAGCCGATTACGCCTAAAAAGTGTAACACCTAAAGTCCGACAAATACCATTTTAAAGTCACGTGATATTGGTGGCAAAAAACGTATGTCCATTGATTATGTCGTTGATATCACCTACAAAAAGCTACTGGTGGTTAATTACTATTGAATTTTAAGATATGTTCCCACTAGCATTTACAAACGCATTTCTGAAGTAGTATTGACCAATCAGATGGGAATTTTAATACTTGCAATTGTTGCGAGACTCACTTTTGTCGCATTTGCTATCCGTTGTAATACATTCTGAACTTGAATTGGGTACCCGTTTTCTATTTGCTTCTTTTCGAATTGGAAAAAGCTTAATATAGTCAAAATTATTAGTTGTGTTTGTTCGTTGTATCATTTTGGAAAATAACTTTGACAAACTAATTGATGACAGTGACGGATTATATTTCAGGTAAGAATATTATGAACAATAATAGACCTGTCTCGCATGATTAGAAAAAGAGAGCTTAATTGTAATTAATACAAGTTAGAAATCAATAAAAGATGACATGCGCGCGCAACTCGTAGGCTGCAGTGAAGCCAGATTGTATTGTTGCAGAACAAATGTAGACAATACAAATCGAACATTATAACATTAAAGAAGTGATATAGTGTCAAGTGTTTTACAACGCCTTAAATCACACAAAAGAAGAGCTTTAAAGTGGATGAACATCGTTTGCACTTTTATTTTGATAAATGTTTCATCTGGCAACATCGCTCGATGAAATTTCAAAGGAATATGTCAAGTATAATCTAACATAACCTTAAACGAAACTGCGGTGAGTTCAAGTTATATGTAAAGTATTACTTTGCTCTTTGTCAAATTACACGTTACTAAGAAAGAAGGGACGATTGATTCTGAACTGGCCCCTGAATAAGAATATGACGCAAGCCTGTCACAAACTTGCTTCTCATTGGACGCTCACCTGCAGCCTACAAGCGACGCGCGCAGTCCAGGTAATAGGAGATCCGTCTATTAGACACCAATTTTTTTTTTCAATTTTACTATCACCGCTGTTTAAGATGTATTCAACAAGGATAGAGAAAAATCACGTGACTTCATAATGGTATTTGTTGGACTTTACCTGCTTTTGCTTGACACCTGACCCTGACACCTTTCATGCGATTTTTTTTTCAAGATTCGGCATCAATAATTTGAAATCCTACAAAGAGTAGCAACACAAAGTTCTGATTCGAGTAACCCAAATATTCAATTAAATAATTGCATTTTCAATATTTATGATAAATAGATAAAATTCAAATGTGTGTTGCGTTTTTTATTTCTGAACAATGAATGTCACTTTTAGGCACTAGTGCCTAAAAATCACTTTTACGCACTGAGTGCTTTTAAAGGAATAATGACAATCGAAAAGTTGCTATTATAAAACGTTAGTAGAAAAAGTAATAGACCGGACAGCAACGACTTCCGTGTTATTATTTGAATCTTTTCGATAGATCATATTACACACATACAGACTGTGATAATATGGACAGATTAAAAGCCAGACATTTCATATTATCTAGTCACTGTTATGATTCTCATTTATTTTATACTCAAGTAAACTCAAAACGTAATAAGTGTTATCTCGAAAGTGGCATTCGTTATCTTGTGTTAATGTATTAAATATGTGAAAATTTCGTTCAAGTCCGTCTACGCAATGTTTTTTTTTTTAATTAAGGTTAATCAAATGTAATTTATGTTGTTTAGTAAAACGGGGGTGGTTAAAAAAAGAGCAGCGTATGTAATGTCCGTGATGTGTTAGGGTGTCTCAAAAATGGTTACGCTGGATTCCTTTTTAAATGGTTCGTTGTGTTTTTTTTTTTTAATTTGTAGTCTTTTCGCAGAAATAAAACCCGTAATTGATTAATGAAACTTGAGCGCATCACATCTAGAATGTATGTGGTTGTCACTTAACCCCAATTGAGCCTGCTCAAGAAAACTACAGTGTTAAGTTACAAAATATTTTCGATTCGATGGCGCGAAAACAGCAATTAGATTATTTTAAAGTTTATTGGCGTAATTGTCGTGGGCAATTGCTGGCAAGTATGCTTTTGTTCTACAAATAAAAAGGACCTCACAAAGGAATTATTGCTATATTAATGAACGATTTAAGTATACTAAAACTTATCCTCTCTTGTAAAAGTTCCAAAATTGAAAAAAAAAAATCAGCTAACTAGGGCCGGTTTCTCAATAGCAAGTAACCCCCGGGTTAACATAACTCCAGGGTAAATATAGCAACTGGACGCGCTTACCCTGGAGCTAAAACCAACCCGGAGGTGACTCGGTATTGAGAAACCGGCCCTTAGAATAGATAGATACAAAGGATAGATTATAGATATATCACGGCGCCTCTGACAATTTATTATTATTGAATAAATATCTACCTTAACAAAATTTTTAAATATGTACTCTACTATCGAATAAATTATCGTATTTTTGTACTTATTAAAATGTTTGGGGTATGTCCTTTGATAAATAAAGATCTAGTGCCAAATTTTTATTGGCAGTAAATTTATCAGATTGGCTAAATTTGAATTTTGTGCAATTTGGCAAGCAATATGAAAAATGAAATATACGTATAAAAATATGAATATTCTTGCAGTTAATTTTACATCTCACATTCGTTTGAAAATCTATACAGGGTGACAACGGAAAGTGGGCACAGCCTATAACGTTTTTTTTTACAGAAAAACAAATGAAATTCGGTACATCGATTCGATTGTTTTTTGTTACTTCCGGTTTTAGAGGAAATGGTTAGTAAGAGAGGAAAAAATAAACTTACTTTTATACGCTATGGGAGAACAGAGTGAAGAGATTCTTATTCAATTTCCAGTTAATCCCTCGACATATGTTGAAATGTTAAGAGCTTTCGACAATTACTTTATTCCGCATCGAAATATAATTTTTGAAAGATTTAAATTCAATTCAAGAGTGCAACTTCAAGGTGAAGATATAAAAAAATTTATTACGGCATTACATACCCTGGCAATTAAATGTAATTATGGGTCTCTCAAAGAAGAATTAATTCTTGATAGAATAGTTGTTAGAATGTTGGATAAAAAATGCAGTGAAAAGTTACAGTTGATCTCTAATCTTACTCTTCCTGATGCGATTCTTTATGCTGAACAAGCAGAAATTCAGACTCAACAATCAGCTCATTTATTACAAGAACAATCTGCTCTTTCTCGTCCATCATCACATTTATCATCCAGGAGGTTCTGTGAATTTTGCGGTTTAAATTTTCATCAAAGAACAAATTGTCCAGCCAGGAATTCAATTTGTAGATTTTGTTCAAAAAAGGGACACTGGGATAAAGTATGCAAGTTGAAGATATCAAATCCAGCTGCTTCGAGCACTCAAGGAACCGAATTTCGTGCATTCAAAAAAATAAATAATCTACATTTGCCAAAATTGGACGACGCCTCTATCAATCCTAGTACTTCAGGTAATCCTTCTCAAGCCGAGGATGTTGATACCTCAAATGATTTTGAGTGCGCCCCAAAAAATTCTTTTTATGTAGGAAAAATATTTGTTAACAATCAATCACAATGGATGGTTGATTTAAAAATAAATAATTCAGATTATTCTGTAAATTTTTTGGTAGATACTGGAGCTGATGTAGTATGTCTCCCCAAACAATTTTTGCCACAATCTGCTATACTTTTACCTTGTAATGACACTATATCAGGTCCGGATGGTGAATCTTTGTGTGTTATGGGTAGAATATTTATAAATTTATTGGAATATGATACTCAAAAATGTTGCTATATTGAAGCTTATGTCTTAGAAAATCTTAATGTTCCTATTTTGGGGCGTCCAGGAATTATCAAGCTTGATCTTTTATCCTTTAATGGCTCAAATTTAAATCGAAATAAAATACTTTGTTTAACTTTTTTCTAAAGTTAACATTTTTCAAGAATTTACAGGGCTTTTTAATGAAATTGGTGAAGTTAAAGATGAAATTTCATTAAAAATTATTCCAGATGCTAAGCCTTTCATCCAATCTACTCCTAGAATTGTTCCGCTTCCGTTATTAGACAAATTAGAGAATGAAATCAATAGACTATTACATTTAAATATAATTGAAGAAGTTAGGGCACCAACCCCAATAAACATTTTTGTTTTTATAATATTTACCGTAAATGTTATATCACCTTCTTTATATAACTTAAGGTTTTATATCCATTTACCGAAATATTTCTGTTACTCCTATAGACCCTTTAAACAGCTTAAATTGAGCGTTTATAAAGGTTTCGAAAACCTGTGTTTAGTAACGGTATATAACTTTAAATTATGTAACCATTGGTAACGGAAATATTGTGGTAACCACTATATAACTTTTGTCAATTCTGTCATCATTATAAATACATATTTTTTCTCTCTCAAATACATTGCTTTAAATGGTCTCCTACTATTCTATTCCCACAATTCTATTTCAAGATGTCTGTTACTAAAAAAAAACAAATATGGAGTTCAAATATTAATAATATTTACCTAGTAGAAAACGATGGTACTTTGTTGTAATTTTACAGCATTGGTAGACTCAAAATATAGTTGGGAAACTTTTTCTACTGCAAAAGTAGAACCGGTACTTCGAAAAAACGCAGGGGCCCTTCAAATATTCACTTTATATTAATTTCAATTCAGTTTTCTCACAAAATATACACATATAAATATTAATTAAAATGAGATTTAAGAAGAAATTAATGTCATTTCCGTTTTGCATATGCCAGTATTAAACAATTATTGTATATTTTGCATCAAAATCGGCTTAACCTAGTGTTTTTGCAACGCAACTTTTTTATTATTATGATTTTGGTTAGAAAAATATGGCGGATCACTTTAGTAACAATATAAACTCTGGAAACTATAATATCACCTAAGGTTATATTTTATAACTATTAGTAACATTATGTACTTAACTTTTAACCAGATGCCGTCAGCGCCGGTATTGGCAATTTTGGTCTCAAAATAGTGTTATTGCTATAATCATCATGTTTATCAGTTCCCTCAAGTAATTTATTTTCTTGTCTACGAAATTGTGTTTAGTGTCCTCGTGGAAGATACTGAGGGCACTGAATTTGAGATTTTATTAGATTTTTTTGAAATTTTCCGGCGAAATGATGTACTGAACTTCATTTTTTTTCAAAATCATTATGCACAGATTTCTTATAACAATAATAAACAACAACAGACACCTGATTATTGTCATATGTCAAATTAGGTAGTTTCGTTTTACTAAAGGTTTTATAAAAGAAAGTATCGTTACCAAAAGTTTTATAACATATACTGCAAACACTACTAGTTTCCAGGTTCTATAAAGGCGATTGACAACACTTTTATATAACTAGGGGTATTCTAGTTATATAAATGAGGTAACGGTAACCTTTATAAAAATTTCTTATAAATACTTTATTAACGGGTACTAAAAGTTTTATAAAATGGTGATGGAAATAGTTACATCACCTTATTATATACCTGTAAGTTATAGTAAACTTATAAATACTTTGTAAAACTATGTTACCATAGGTTGCAGATTATAAAACTTGGAAACCTTCTTATATACCTTTGTTACTATTATATACCCATTATATAACTTGACGTTACTATAAGTTGCGAAAAATGTTTATTGGGACGGAATGGGTGTCTCCGATTGGCAAAAGGCGATTCTGTCAGACTTTGTTGTGATTATAACAGTGATGGTAACATTTTTTTCACGATTTCCCTTTTAAGACAAACAAAATTCCCTAATTTTCCCTACCAACCAGAAGAAAAAATCCCTACAATTTCCCCACGTTTTATTTTATATTAGGTTGGCTCATCTTTACACGTTATTCGTTTTCCTGTTTCAAGTTAGGACATAAAAAAAAGAAGTATTCTTACGTAATGTGGGTGGCCCAAATGCAAACGCAAACAGATAAAGTAGGGATGTCTCCTAGTCACAGATCAGTCGACAGGGCCTGCGAGTGACGTCACCACTATTAGCAGCATAGCAGCTTATAGTGGTGACGTCACTCGCAGGCCTCAATGGGATGTTTGTGATTCAGGTTGTGCTTGTTTTTTCTTAGATTTTAAATGTAGATAAGGCGATTTTAACAAAATTATAACTCTTATAGAATTCGTTTTTTTTTTTACCTATACTGTTTTAAACTCGGGTATAGCAGTCCTATTAGATTAGTGTTGTTGTCCTAGTCCTAACAGTCTTTTCTCGTGAGCAGTTAGATCGATAATCGGAATTTGTATTTGTTGACAAAATATTTCTTCGTTCTTTATTATACAATATACGACCAATCTCTGAATTTCCCTACATTTTTCCAATTCTCGAATTTCTGTCCCTCTTCCCTATACCAGAAAAAAAAACATCAAATTTTCCCTACTTGTAGGGAAATTCCCTACGTGTTACCATCACTGGATTATACAAAGTTATATTAATCCTTCATTTAGCACCTGGCTAATTACAGAAATAAATGAACATACAAGTCAAATTAATTATTACATACTACATAATACGCCTACTAAAATAAAATATCATGCATGTAAATACAAATTACAATAATGCAAAACACAGTATAAAATATAAAATAAAAATATATAGCAACAATTTAAAAAACTACAATAGAATATAAAATATAATAATATACATATATATGTCACTTGCGTCATTATCCTACATGTTCATTACATATTACATAATAAAAAACAAAAAAAAAATAAAAATCCTAAGTTTAAAATGTGTATAGTAAACAACAGATATAATGATTTACAAACAACATGCAAGTCTTGAAAAGCACATAAATCAAAGACACAAAATTCAACAAAAACAACAAAGATGAAACAAGTATTAGGTACTGTATTATTCTCCCATAAGATGAATCTTTAACTTTCTTTTAAATAGATTAACATTTGGGGCGTCCTTTATTTGTAGAGGCAAAGCATTAAAATAAATTAAACCCTTATGGTATAAACCATTTTCAGTTCCTTTTTTATTTTTTGTTGTAACATAAAAATTGTTACGATTCCTAGTAGGGTAAGAATGTACAGAAGAATTACTTCTTAATTTTTCAGTCAAATATGTAGGTGTTAGCTCGTTTTTCATTTTATAAATTAACAACATATTTTGGTAAATGAGAAATTTTTCAACAGGAAGCCAATTTAGTTTTCCTAACATATTTTTATAGGCGTTTCACGCCTTTCACGTAAAATAATTCTCATTGCCCTATTTTGCAATTTTTGCAACCTGTTCTGATCATTTTTGTTACACAGGTACAGGATCGAGGAACTAAAGATATAATGTGGTAAGATCAAAGTATTATAGATAGTAAGCTTGGTCCATTGTGACAAAAAAGATGTGAATCTAGACAGAAAATTTACACCTTTGGTAATTCTTTCGATTGTATACAAAATGTGATCCTAAAATGTAAGTGAGGAGTCAATAACAAATCCAAGATATTTATGTGTCTCTACTCTTTCAATAATATGACTACTGATTTTAACATGAAGATTATTTTGTGTAATTGATTCTTTATCTGCTCTACCACCTATTAACATAAATTTTGTTTTAGATAAGTTTAATTTAAGAGAATTAATATTGAACCATACTTGCAGGTGTTCCAAATCAATGTTCAAGGTCTCAACTAGGTCATTCATATCTTTAGATTTAAAATACAACAGTGTGTCATCTGCAAATAAATGGACTGAACATTTTTTTATTGATCTGTTTATATCATTAATATAAAGGATAAATAGCAGTGGTCCCAAAGTGCTATCCTGCGGAACGCCTACATCATTTAAAATTTCGGTCGAAGTATGTCCACTGATTTTGGTTACCTGCAGTCTTTTGTCCAAGTAGTTACAAAGCCACTACTCCAATGCTTTATCAGCTATACCATATCTCTCCAATTTGGCTATTAACATAGACCTATTCACTGTTTCAAAAGCGCGTTTCAAATCAAGAAAAACAGCACCAATTGCATAATTTTCATCCAGAAGATTTTTCCACTCATGAAGAATGTGCTGAATTGCAGTTTCACAGCTATGCAATTTTCTAAACCCAGACTGATTTTCTATTAATACATTATTTGCTGTAATAAAACTAACAAGTTGACCATAGACCACTTTTTCCAGTAATTTCTCGATAGTTCCTAACATATTTACTGGTCTAAAGTCTTCAACTTTAATAGACCCTCTAACTTTTTGTATAGGAATAACAGTTGCCACCTTCAACAATGATGGAACCCTGCCAACCTCTAGTGAGCTATTAATAATATGTAATAAAGGATTTTTAATATTTTCAAAAGTGTTTTTTATGAAATCTAATGTTATATCGTCAGGGCTACCCTTATTTGGTAAACTAAATAAAACCTCGTGAAGTTTTTCATGATCTATCATCTTGAACGAACTTAGGGTATCTTTAGGTTTATCAAATACATAATTTATTTCTGAATAAGTATTATCTATACTATCAACTATTTGAAGCACACTATTAACAAAATATTTATTTATCCCATCTGCCATTTCTTCTGAAGAAGTATAAGTTACCCCTTCTATATCTATTTTTTTTCATTTTATTCCTTTTTTTGTCAGAAATTACTTCACTTAATGTCTGCCACATTTTTCTTGGATTATTCTTCACATCATCAATTTTTTTGTGATAAAATATTTTTTTCTCTTCCCTTATTACCATTAAAACCCTATTAGGCAATTCAAACCACGTGACTTTCAAGATGGCGTGGCAGCCACACATGGGCCAAAAAACAGAAAAAAATATTTAGAATCTGCTCGATTTATTAGTTTAGGTACCTAGTCAACAAATATTTTATTAAATAGTCCAAATCAAAGTTGCAAGCAAAACTCTAAGCAAAATAATTTGAAATACGCATATTTTTGTTTTCCTCCGTTTTACTTATTTTATAATTTCTGTATCTATTATCCCGGTCAATAATTGCTTAGGGTTAAACCCTTTCATTAAACCATTCTTTATAACAGTATTTTATCAGTTTTTGTTTTCTTGGCGCTATTTCATTTAGCACCTTTGAAAGTTGACTATAAAAGATGGTATATTTAATATCTATACTATTATTTACCCGATAATCCCAATCAATTACTCTAAGAGAATTATTTATTCTAAAATAATCAATTTTACCTCTTGTATTTATTACATTATTCTGCCTTTTAATTTTATTTAAATTTAAATTCATTACAACTATAAAATGATCACTTATTCGTGGAGTTTCCTCTACAGTACAACTTAAAATCTCTTTCTTATTTGAAAAAAACCATATCTATAATACTTCCACCCACCTCTGTAGAATGCGTAACTTTTTTAACCAACTGTTCCAATCCTACATCAAGAGCAATTTTTTTTAATCTTGTTGAATAAGTGTTGTTATTTAACCAATTAATATTAAAATTAAAAAAAAAAATTAAATAAAAGTATTTTACGTGCCTATTTCCCAATACCTAAAGTTGAAATTTCTTTGGCAAAAATAAAAGGATCTAAAATATTTTCAAAATTAGATGCTTTCTCAGGATTTTACCAATTAAGGCTTTCAAAGGAATCTCAACATTTGACAACATTTATATCACATTGGTCGATTTTTCTTCAAGAGACTTCCTTTTGGAATATCATGTGCTCCAGAATATTTTAGTCAGAAATTTTCAAAACCTTTTACAGGTGTCAAAGGGATAATAATTCATGTTGATGATATTCTGATTCATGCAGCTACAGTAGAAGAACATGATTCCATCCTACGAAATGTTTTATTGAGACTTAATCAGGAAGGTATAACTTTAAATAAATCAAAATGTGAAGTTGGTGTGGAAAGCATAAAGTTTTTAGGTCATATTATAAATTCATCTGGAATACAAGTAGATCCATCAAGGATTGAAGCAATTCAAAAATTTCCCGAACTTTCAAATAAAAAAAATCTTCAACAATTTTTAGGAATGGTTCATTTTTTTGCCCGTTTTATACAAAATAAATCCGATATTCTTGAACCTCTGACTTCGCTATTGAAAAATGGTGTGACTTTTTCTTGGGACATTGCTCAAAGAAATTCTTTTGCTAAAATTAAAGATTTATTGACAAATTCACCTTGCCTATCTTATTTTGATCCTAAAAAGAAAATTGAGGTGAGTGCCGATGAATCGTCATTTGGTTTGGGATGTACTCTTATGCAAATTAATGAAAATGCTGATAGAGAAATTGTTGCCTATGCTTCAAGATCTCAAACAGAATCCCGTTATGCTCAAATTGAGCGAGAAGCTTTAGGTTTAACCGAGGGGTTAATCACTCCCCGAAATCGTGTCACAAATTTGTCCGAAATGCCCGAAATCTTTCCGAAATCCCCGAAATCCTTCCGAAATCGCGGAAATCCTATAGAAATTAACGAAATCTGCCGAAATCAACCGAAATCCCTCGCAAATCCGCCGAAATTTCTCGGAAATCCGTCAAAATCCCTCCGAAATCTCTCAGAAATCTTTCCGCAGACCTAAAAATCCCTCACAATAGACCCAATCCTTAATGCGACCGTTTTCCAGTTTATATACCAATACACCTTCGAATATACTTATAAGTTAAGTAACAGTCTAAAATCAAATTAAAATATTTGGCAAATTTAATGGAACTGAAGAAATTTGGCCTTGCCAGTAGCCTTTTCTACATAACAATTTAATTTTGGCAACGCTTTGACTAGTCTGACAAACATGCAAGCCCATGGGCAATGGTCACATATATCTCATCGGTGTGGTGGTCAAAAACTGAGTTGGTCACCGCTCAGATCAAATTAGAAGGTACAAAGGCTAATCTGTCTATAGACGCTGAACATGCCTCAACTTCACCTAAGTGTGACAAAAGGGGCATATAATCACTTGTGGTAATTAGGTTATTCCAAAAAAATAAATTCAACAAAGAAAATTTGTGGAAATTAAATTCAATAAAAATTGGAGTTAGTGCGGGATTCGAACCCACGACTATCACATTGCTAGTAAGGAGCTCTACCAACTGAGCCAACCAACCCACGATCCTTATTCTTGAAACAGGGGAGCAGCGTTCCCAGGAGAACGAGTGTTCCGTCTTTTTTACATATATTATCATTTGCATATCATTGAGAAAGACGGAACACTCGTTCTCCTGGGAACGCTGCTCCCCTGTTTCAAGAATAAGGACCCTGTAGATTTTCGGCGAATTAACGGCTGTTTTGTTCGAATCCCACACATTCCAATCGTTTTAATATTCCAATGGTTCACGAATGTGGCATTGGTCCCGCTAGGATAAGTCGCGTATACCACTGTTTCGCAGGTTTCATCCACGATGTGTTAAAATTCCAAAGTACAGTACAAGCAAAGTTGAAGAAAGGGAGAACTTTTGTCGGTTAAGATACCAAAACTAATTTTACAAAAAAAAAAGTGGAAATTGAAATTACTGGAAATATTGTATGTGTTAATTCGCCGAAATACTGCCAGGTGGGTTGGTTTTCTCAGTTAGTAGAGTTTCCGAGTTTCGTACTAGCAATGTGATGGAAGAGGGTTCGAATGCCGCACTAACTCCAACTTTTCAATTTTCCATTGAATTTAATCTCTATACATTTTCTTAGTAAAATTAGTTACGGTATCTTAATCGACAAAATTTCTCCCTGCAGTGTTCAAGTAAATTCAATCCTCGAGATCTGAGAGGTCACCTGCGCAAAGACGGGCTGACCTAGAAATTCTAATCCCTGTGGTAATTAACATTCGCCAATCATGGGAGAATAAAGAGCTACAACATGCAGCGAGCACCTCGCTGAGATATACAGATGACTTCAATCTAGCGAACGGATCTGAATTGGCTGGACTGGCATTTCAGAAACTTCAAGGTATCCAAGCCACTGGGCGAATATCCAACCATATTCCAAGCTGAATTGCTTGCAATCAATATTCATGCACGAGGGTGTCCCAACCAAAACCTGGTAACCTTGATGTGGATGCAGGTCACGAGGAAGCAGAGAAAGAGCTATATAATAATTGGAAGAAGAACCAATTGTCCACATACTTTAGACAAACTCCAGGACTGAGACAGGCAAAAAGGGTCATCACAAAAGAGGGCAGAACAGGTCCTGTCTACACATGAACAGAAATAATATCAGATTGGTGGTCGAAGTGCTCACCAGACAGTGCAGACACTACCCAGTGAAATATCACTTATAGGCAATAGAAAAGCTAGAAGACGTCAACTGCAGATTTTGAGAATCCGCAGTTGAAACCACAGAACATTTACTCTGCGATTATCCGGACCAACTCTCGAAAAGGCTCAAATACCTCCAGGGGGTACTTCCCAACACCCCCAAGAGTTTGTCAACTATCCCTCAAGAAAATAGCTTCCTTCGCAAAAAGACCCTAATTTCTTGGACACCAACTAAGAAAATAGGTACCTATGTGCCTTGAGAAAAAGCTGAAAATACTTCGATATTAAAATATATTTAGGTGCTTTCCTTTCTTTATGTATTTTGTAGAATTTTAATAGCCCCCAGTGTTTATTTGAAATGTATTAAAAAGTTACTTTTTTTAAACATTTTTCTTTCTTCTTTTACCCCATTCTAGACGCCACTGAACTAAATTTCCGAGTGTTAATATACAGGGTGTATATTTTAAGTGCTACCACTATTGCTATATCCGAAACGGTAAGAGCTACAAGGTCGGTTAAATTAGAAAAAAGTTGCCTCTTTTGATGCCTAGTTAAGAATCGTTTGCAGTGTTGCCAAATTCCTTTTAGTTTATGAAATACAGGGTGATTTCTAAGAAATGCCCAAAAATATTTCATCAATTATTTCGATAACTATTGATTTTTGGAACACACTTTAAATTTAAAAGTTTTATAATTTTTTTTTCTCTACCACATGGTATCTTCAAATTTTAAATCCGACGTTTCGTGATAGAGCTACCATCATCAACTTCATTTTTTTAAATACGGACCTGAATTTTTTATGTCATTTTTACAAGGGAGTAAAGGGCAGTTTCTAAAAATGACATAAAAAATCCAGGTCCGTATTTAAAAAAATGAAGTTGAAGATGGTAGCTCGATCACGAAACGTCGGATTTAAAATTTGCAGATACCATGTGGTAGAGAAAAAAAAATTATAAAACTTTCAAATTTAAAGTGTGTTCCAAAAATCAATAGTTATCGAAATAATTGATGAAATATTTTTGGGCATTTCTTAGAAATCACCCTGTATTTCATAAACTAAAAGGAATTTGGCAACACTGTAAACGATTCTTAACTAGGCATCAAAAGAGGCAACTTTTTTCTAATCTAACCGACCTTGTAGCTCTTACCGTTTCGGATATAGCAATTGTGGTAGCACTTAAAATATACACCCTGTATAGGTACCACGTTTTTCTATATGATTTTCTAAGGAGAACAAAAAAAACCGCATGCTTACATCATTAAAAGTGCCACAGCAGGAGAAAAATGACCATAAGCCCCCCGGCTATACTATAACACATACTTCTACTTTTCATTTGATCGAGAATACTGTGAAAGGGGTGGTAGGTATAAAAATAATAAGTTGTTTAAAGTTAGCCTGAAATATGTAATATTTTTAGAATTTACCAATAATTTATTAAAGTTGTTCGAAATCTCTAGGCGCTGACGTTCCAAATCACAAAAATATAAAATATAGGTGTGTCTTGAAATTCCTAAAACTCCTCCGAAATCATTCGAAATCACTCGAAATCCTCCAAAATCACCCGGAATCCTCCGAAATCACCCGAAATCCTCCGAAATCAACCGAAATCCTTCGAAATCACTCGAAATCCTTCGAAATCACCCGAAATCCTTCGAAATCACCCGAAATCCCTCAAAATCGCTCTAAATCCGAAATCTTGTCACATTTTTCCCTTAGTGATTAACCCCTCGGGTTTAACTTGGGCGTGTGAAAAGTTTAAGGAATATCTAATTGGTCTTTCGAATATCATTTTAGAAACCGATCATAAACCACTATTACAAATCTTACAAACTAAACATTTAGATGATTTAACACCTCGTCTTCAAAGGTTTCGTATAAGGTTGATGAGGTATAATTATTCGGTTGAATATACTCCTGGTAAAAACCTTCAAGTAGCTGACGCTCTTTCCAGAAACCCTCTTGAAATGCCCTCTTATGAAGAACTTTCAGAAGAGGTAGAGTCATATGTTGGCGAGATTGTAAAAAATTTTCCAGTTAAAGATGCTTATTTATCAAAAATTGTTTATGAACAGGAATCGGATAATATTTGTAAAAAAATATTGGAATATTCAATTTCGGGTTGTAAGTTGTCTCCAGAGTTACAATTTTATTATCAATACCGATTTGATTTTTCTTTAAATTGTGGAATTCTTTTAAAAGCAAATCGTATTGTTATACCTGATTCTTTACAATTAGAAGTTCTAAATTTCATTCATTCTGGTCACCAGGGTATTGTTGTGAAAGAGCAAAAATGGCCGTATGGTGGTTAGGATTATCATTTCAAATTGAGAATCTAGTCAAATCTTGTAAAAATTGTATTGAAAATAGAATTAACATCAAAGAGCCTTTTTTACATGATACTCTTCCCAGCAGAGCTTGGCAAAAGGTTGCTGTTGATCTATTTAAGTTTAAATCTTGGTGTCTCATAATTACAGATTGTTATTCCAGATTTTTCGAAATTGTAGTTTTAAATAGCTTAACTGAGAAAAATATAATTAGTAAATTGAAAGAAATTTTTGCTCGTTTCGGCATCCCGGAGGAAGTGAGATCTGATAATGGACCTCAAATTCAAAATTTATTTAAATCATTTTCTATTGATTATAACTTTAAACATGTAACTAGTAGTCCCTATTATGCTCAATCGAATGGGAGTGTAGAGATGGCAGTAAAGACAGCAAAGTCTTTATTATCAAAGAATTCAGATATAAATTTAGCATTAATGTCATATAGATCAACTCCTTTAGAATGTGGCTTCAGTCCTGCTGAACTTTTGTTTGCACTTAAAATGAGAACATTACTGCCTATTATCCCTGAAAAATTGAATGAAATTATAGATATTAAAGACAGCTTCATTAGAGGGGAAACAAGGAGAAAAGAAAAGCAAGCTTTAAATTATAATTCTAGACATAACACAAAAGAATTGCCAGAATTTAAAATCAATGATCCAGTTTGGATAACCGATTTAAAAAAATATGGAGTTATTTCTAAAAAATTAGAAGCACCTCGTTCTTATCTTATAAAAACAGATAATGGATTATATAGAATAAATAGATGGTTTTTAATAAGTGCTCCTCATTTTCAGTGAATAAATAACTCCATTATTTTTATATGTCATATCTATTATGTATCTATTAATTTTGTATTCAAGTTTGTTAATATTTGAAAATATGTTTATTTGTTTGTGTTTTTTAGAAAACATCATGAGAGGAGAGATGTAGTGTTAGGTAAAGTTTAACTATCATTAATTGAAACTTAATAAAAAAGGCGGCTGAGTTGATCTCTTTGAAGTCACGTGGGAATCCATAGGCGTCTAAATATTATTATCATGACAAATGAAAACAAATTGGTTAATAAACAATAAACATACTCCAGATATTTCCATAAAAACTGAAATGACGAACGCCATTGCCCCGAAACTCTAGCTGATTTACTTCTAGAATACAGTGGAGTTAATACATTAAATAAATGGGCAAAATTCATATAGTAGGTAATCCTTAAAATTCCGTTTTAAACTATTGAAATAAATCAAATATAAATATTTGAATGGGAATATTATTCCTTTATTAAAAATTCAAATTTGAAATTGATTTTTATTCAATTATCTGTGTAATTTTATACTTTTGTCCACTTCTAAAGAGAATATCTCACACTGTCAACAAGAGCGGCTCAGCTTTGGCGGCAAGCGACAATTTTCAAGCTTTTTTGCCGGTGTGCGGTGTCTTTGTTATAGTGTACCAGGACTAGGCATAAAAATATAAAAATTATTTTTTATCTTATTATAGGTCTGTTCGCAGAGAAATCACAAACCAGTCAGAGTGAACCTCATTGGTTGAAACTAGTTTTCTGACTGTTTCTGATTATTTTCAACCAATGAAATTCGCTCTGACTGGTTTGTGATTGCTGTGCGAACAGGCCTTATAAGGGGTATTTTTCTAATTTTGAGTAGTCACCATAGAGATGCGATTTTCAATTAATAATGGTAATACTTTACCAGATAAATAATTAACACTAGGTAGGTTGAGTGTCATGTAGACAGATTAGTCATAGTGAGACACTTTATTAAGAGACACGTTTGTAAGAAGGTCGAGACCACGGACAATAAATTGTTTTAAAAAAGATATACAGTCTAATTGTACAATTTCAAAATTATTTAAGTTTTTAATTTAATTTAAATTTACATATTTATAAAATATGGATTATGAGGTATAAAACTGTTAGTAATAGCTGCGTCAAGTTAGCGCCCTCCATAACCGAATCTAACAACTTTTTTTGGTAGAAATCAATTGTGCAAGAATTGTGCTGAATTATTGTGCTGCTAATATTAGGAATTGTGCTATTTTGGTAACTGAGTTATTTGAAAAAAAAAAAGTAGAGGGGGCCAACTTGACGCTCAGCACCTCATTTTTTTGAATTTTGTTAAAAAAAGTGTTTCTCTTCGAACACTAAATAATACATTAATTCTTGCTCGATATTAAACTGATTGATGATACGAATTCTACACGCCTCGTGGACAATAATAGCCATCATTATATGCTCGTTGAAGAATATACTATTTCCTTGAGAATTAGAATCGGAATTGTGCTTGGGCTGCATATATTTTCCCTCACACACCTTACTCCATCACCCCATTTTTTATTTAAACATTATGGCGAGGCTATCTTAATGCTCAGCCACCCTTTTTTTTTAAAAAAGGTCTTTTTCGAGAATCGGAATTGTGCTGCACATATTTTTCCTCATACTTTAATCCATTATCCCATTTTTTGTTTAAACATTGTTGCGGGGCTAACTTGACGCTTTACCACCCTGTGCGTCAAGTTAGCCCCGCCCTAAAGTTTAAACAAAAAATTGGGTGCTATGGAATAATAGAGTATGAGGGAAAATATGTGCAGCACTATTCCGATTCTCAAGAAAAAAAGCTTTATTTTTAAACACAATTTGAAAAAAAAACGGGGTGCCACTTTCACGGATGTTGACATTTGGGAAACTAGCATTATTTTCAAAATTTCCTTAGGATTTCAATTTCGCTAACCAAAAATAATAAATTGAAATTCAAAGTCGCCAATTCATTAGGCATTCTATTCTATCCCATCATATGACTGCACATCAGTGTTATAGTAGTTAAGTCTTTTAAATTAAAAAGGTCGTAACAATAAAATGGAGGACAAAGTTGTCACCGAGTACCGCAATTCGATCTTTTTAACAACATATGAGAAAGCATGTTGAGGCTACACGTGTGTAGCGAACGCAGCAATCAAAAAAAGTTTGCTTGCGTCATTTGCTCGTTTATGATTTGAAAAATGGAGATCAAGACAAATGAGCAGTAAAATAAATTAACAAGCATGATTACCGACTTTAAACTAACATCGGAATTTTCGTGAATTTTTTTTACAAAAAAAGACTTATTTTTATATTTTGGTTCATAGTTTGTACATGTAAGGAAACCGATTACCACAAATCGCGTTCTTTAGATTTTTGTTTTTTCTAGGTCCATCAAGAATGCCTCAGTGGCAAGTAGACGATTACGGGGATATGCACCAGGAAATAGACAGTTCCTTGAATCTCGATACAGAATTATCACCAAGTCCATATGCGAGGTAAATATACTTTTTTTTAAAAAATTATATAGGGAATTACGTTGTGGAACCACAAAAACGACTTTTTAAAAACAAACTTTTATTTTTCGGACCGACCTTATGCGTACGGTTATACAGATGAGAACTCGATTGAAAATAACAAGTAGTTCATTTTATAAAGTAATTAAGCAAATGCAGCAGATTAATATAATAAGCTAAGCAATTCTGAGCACGTAACTAGGGTCAAAATCATATTGCGAACATTGTAAGACCCGCGACCTCTTCCTCTACATTGAAACTCCGTTTGCATAATGGGTTCATTTAGTAATACATATTTCGAAAATAACTTGATGAGCGTTTCGAAACTTTTAGATAAAAATCAAAAATAGCTGAATTCTAATTCTCTTCTAATACTCATTTTTTCATAGCGATTCCATAATGGCAATCAATAGTATGACGGTGTTTAAACAAGAAGCCCCTTCTCCAACTCTAAATGAGGTGGGCCAGCTACAAGTGAACAACCCTAGCTGTCAAAGCCCTACGTCAACTCAGCAGGGCAATATAGTACACCCTGCAAGCACTACTATGGAGGACAATAGTCAAAATATGTTCAACAATACCATTAACCAGTTGCTCAGTCAGAGCGCTTTGGTTAGCTTACACAGCGTGATTGATAGTAAGTAGCCACAAAAGTTAATCAAACAGCAGAAATTGAATGCTCATCGTTACTCTAGACAACAATTTATCCACTTCGCCCCATTCCCAAGATCATTTTGCTGTTTCATCGACCAACTACAATCTGATCGAGGATTGTCGCTTCCAGTACGTTTTGGCGGCGGCCACTAGCATTGCAACCAAACAAAACGAAGACACTTTGACTTATTTGAACCAGGGACAAAGCTACGAGATAAAGTTGAAAAAGCTGGGCGATTTGTCCATGTACAGAGGCAAATTATTGAAGGTAAGTTTCAGAATTATGCCTGTTTTTATGATTCAATATTCAAAATTTTTCAGTCAGTTGTTCGCATTTGTTTTCACGAAAGACGTCTTCAGTACATGGAAAAAGAACAAATGGAGGCCTGGCAAAAAGCCAGACCCGGTGATCGTATTTTAGAAGTAGACATACCCTTGTCTTATGGAGCTTTCGATATTACTCAACCCAGTAACGCTTTAAATGTTACCAGTTTCGTTTGGGATCCTACAAAGGAAGTTGGTATTTACATAAAGGTAACATGTTTCCTAAATTTTTGTCATTGTGCCAAAGTTTTCTTGCCTTAGGTCAACTGTATCAGCACAGAGTTCACTCCCAAGAAGCATGGTGGTGAAAAAGGTGTTCCATTTAGAATCCAGGTGGAAACTTATCAAAATGGAGATGCTTTGACTTCCTCTAAACGTTTACATGCGGCAGCCTGTCAGATTAAAGTTTTTAAACTAAAAGGTGCCGATAGGAAACATAAGCAGGACAGGGAAAAGATAATGAAAAGACCGATGGTGGAGCAAGATAAATATCAGCCCAGTTACGAGTGCACTGTATTGAATGATGTAAGTAAGATCAATAAGTAAGTCAATTTTAACAAAGCTGTAGGCACTGGCAATGTGAGATGAAATTCTTAGTACATTTTTTTTTTTTCAGATTGCAAATGATGCTGTACTACAAACGCCATCTTTGGTGCACTATGCTGTGTCAGAAAGGTATGTTAATATTGTGTCTTTTATAATAGTATATTTTCTACAAATGTGTTAAAAATGCAATTTCCAACACCCCCCCGTAGCATTAAAAATGTTACTTTATCGCACTAGTGCCATAAAGTCTTTATAGCACTAGTGTTAAAAATGAAACATTTTGAGAGCGAACGTCAAAAAAAGTTTGTATTTTTAGTTAATTACATTGATATTAATGGTGAAATTTGAACAACTGAGGTAGCCCGATTTGCCGCCTCATCTATATTTTTCAAGGGATAGATGCAACCTTCTTTTTCTTCTGTATTTTGTTGCATTTTTAGCAAATATTTATTTATGCAACAAGTGTGTAAAGTGAACCTTTTTTCACGAATGTGAATTTTGACGCACGAGCCGAAGCCGAGTGCGACAATCACATGAGTGAAAAAAGGTGCTTTACGCAAGTATTGCATACAAAATTTTTTCTACTACCAATCAAATATGTGTAAAAAAATAAATTTAGTCAAATACTTTACGCACTAGTGCGTAAAGAATTTTCATTTTACGAACTAGTGCGTGAAGTGATTTACCAGAAAAATGCCAAATTGACAGTGTCGACATCTGTCATTGACATTATTTTACGCACTAGTGTGTGAAGTGAATTACTTTACGCACTAGTGCGTGAAGTGAAATTTTACGTCTTCTGAATAGCGCGTGAAGTGAGTACTTTACGCACGGTAGTAGAAAAAGGCATTTTTCTGCGATTGACAAGAAATGTCAGCATTTTTAACCGGTTGACAGGTCGCAAAACTCAATATTCTGGTATTTCAATTATGTTTTAATAGTTGCTAAGGAATCAATGAATAACAATACGGGAAACACTTTTCCGGCCTAGGCCGGGAAAGTGATTCTCGTATTGCTGAATAATTGGAACTAAAAGACAAACATTTAACAGGTATTTAAACGATCGCAGAAAAAATAGTATGTGTATTTCGGTGGAAAAGTGCCTTCGGTGTTTGTCGGCCTCGGCTACGCCTCGCCCCGTCAACTTACACCGTCGGCCGAGAATGTGTCACTTTTCCACCTAAATACACAATATACTATACTGACTACAAGAGACTTTCAAGAAACTGACAAGACCTTTCATTACCTGTAAAACAAGGTGCTGGTTGTTTGGATTTTTTGACAAATGTCAAATTTAGTAATTTTATGTAGGAAAAATCTTCCAATTTATTATTCATTTAAAAATCCAATTTGTTACTTGTTATTGCTTTTTATTGCCGTTTGTAGAAAAAATATTGCATGATATTTGTGTTAAAATTATTTTTAAGGCACTTATGTGCTTTCACATGCGTGCTTTAAAAATGTACTTTTAACACTTATATCATAAATAACTATTATATAATAAGTGTGGTAACTAGGTTATTACCGCACGCGAGAGAATTTTGCAAACCGAGCCGGCGAGGAAAGGTTTGCAATCTCTAAGGGCGGTAATAACCTAATTACCATACGTATTATATACAGTATTTCATCTACAACCGTGCGGTAACGAAATATCCAAAAGAAGTTTAAAAAATTATAAAAAAAAATTGCGTCTGTCACCTTTGACAGTGGACAACACAGAACACATATCCTCACGGAGAGAAAAAAAAGCTTAATGGTGGGCGGGGCCTAAAAAAAAGCTTCGGATCGCATCCGCTTGGGGACGCTGGAGTGAAACAGAACTACAGGTGCGGAATGAACGCCACCAGAAAATATGTCACAGTTTACTTTGGCAGTTTACCTGTTACCTATGTTTAAAAAAAAATATGTCAAAATAGTTCTGAATGAGAATTCGTCTTGGTGTTGGTGTGCATTTTAAATCCAGATAAATGCTTCCTGAATTAAAAAAAAAATCAGATTTTACACCAAACACGAGAAGTTTGGCCGTTTTTGCTCTACTCGGAAGAAAAATCCGTCAATATTCAATAATGAGGAAAAAGGTTTGTTTGGACTTCAGTTCAAAATCAGTTCTAAATTGGTCTGCGCTTGCGCATTTGGTCATATCAAACCTATGTAAAGAAATGCGAAAGCGTACAATTCTGAACTAAAGTCCGAACAAATCTAATATTGAAAATATTGACATTGGGAGAACTATTTTGAAAGCTGATTTGATTACAGAAACCTTTATTATAAATAGTTCGGATCGCATCCACCACACCATGACGGTGCATTGTTCCCCAAAATTTTATTAGGCAGTTTGCCTTCTATCCGTGAAGATATGTATTCTGTGGTGGACAAGTAGAATTTAGGTGATAGGTAGGTAATCGAAGGTACGTACCTATGTAGGTAGAGCGTGCGGTAATAATATTACTGCACGCCGTGCGGTAATGTGGTACTTACTGCATGCAAAATCGAGTAATATACTTTATCTTCGACCTGCACAATAAATAAGTGACTATTATGTCACTAATTTTTGCTCATTATTATTATTAACAGCTATAGAAAGTAAACATAGTTTTCAATAATGGTACGTAGTACATTGTCACACTGAACACAAGCTACAAACAGGGTATATTTACACATTCAGACATAAAGCACTCAACGATTCCTTTCTTAGCATCTCCAACAGCCACACCACAAGCTATTAGCCATTGTCGATTACTAACTTTTTCAGTTTCAATTTAAATATATTAAGCGTTGAGCTGCTTTTTACATCATTTGGTAGTTTGTTATAATTAATTAGGCCATTATGAAATAATGCCTTTTCAGTGCTCTTTTTATTCTTGGTTGCTACATGCAAATCATTCTGAGATCTTGTATTGTGATCGTGAACGTTACGGTTGTACAGCAGTTTTGATGACAAGTACATTGGCGTTACAGAACTCTTTATTTTATAATGTCATGGCTTGATAATTTAAAAAATTCTCGATGGATACCCAGTTATGTAATGAGCCCTATTACCGTAACTACACAATCGAGTACACAATAGTTATTTATAATTTTTTTGCTTAAGTTAGTGACCTCAGTGGATATTCCGGTTGGTTTTTTTGAGAAAGGTTGGATTTAGGTCAAAAATAAATGGTGTTGAAGAAGATAGGCAAATACACATTTTCTTCTTCTACGCCGTTTATTTTTGAATCCAACCTTTCTCGAAAAAACCAACCAGGTTATTTATAATAGACAAACGACAGTCACTTATCGTGCAGGTCGTAGATAAAATGTTGTATATCACACGTACGGTAAGGCTCATTACAACACTCGTGTGGTTACCACGACTCGGTCTACGACCTCGTCGAGGCAATATTTCCCACTCGTTACTGTAATGGAGCTCATACCGTACTAGTAATATAAATAACTATTACCGCACGCTTGTAGATAAAAATTGTTATTCAGGTTTCAAAAAGGGGGTGCAACTAATTTAATTGTTATTTTGATATTTTGTGAATGAAACAGCTGCAAAAAGGTCGTACCTTGTAAAAAAAATTATTCTGCTTAGTTTTGTTCTCATTATTTCGCGATACGAGTAACTAGCCACCCAGAGAATAGTACCATAATACGCTTAAAATCTGTTTCATAATGAACTTCATTATGATACAGATTTTTCAGCCACTGGAGTCGAGTTATTTTGTAAATGAATAATGTTTGTATAAAAATAAGACTTGTTTTGGATTATTTCTATTAGTATTAACCAAAAGAAACAACAAAAAATTAATAAATCGGATGCGGAATTTATGACGTCTATATAGATGTTAATTTTCGAAACTGTCAATAGTTGTCAACACGTTGTCAACAATTGTCACTACGTTGTCAACAATTGTTGTCAACAATTGTCACTACGTTGTCAACAATTGTCACCAGTTAAGAAGTTAACTATTCTTAAAATAATGTATTTTGCTTATTAATGGGAGTAGAAAAAATAATGTATGCAACTCTCATGTAATGGACATTAATACACTCCAATGTTATATACGAAACTCGCCTGCGGCTCCTTTCATATCTTACAACATGCTCGTGTAATAATGGCTATCATTACATGATCATTGCATAATATACTATTTTTATTACGCATGCATCATAATAAACGATTATCGCACGCTGCAACGTGCATAAAATTATGTTTATTTACGAATGACATATAATGTAAGTATTATACTTGTAATTTTGGCAGCGTAATGCCATGTATTATTCCGGCTTGCACACCAATCACAAAATTTTCCAAATTAAATAAGTAATACCTATAGAAACAATATGAACAAACTCGAAAGTGTCATTGTCAAACGCGTAGTGCTTGTGTATTTGTATTAAGATGGATGAACAACGAGCAAACGAGCGTTTTTAAAGAGAAAATTTCAAAAAAATTAATTTTTCTCCAAACGTCAGAAAAACGTCACTTTGTTAACTCCTGTCAAGATGTCAGAAATTTGATTTCTATGCTGCTATGCAAATCCAGCGGGTTAACACCTGTCGAGGTGGTAGAAATTTAATTTATATGCTGCTAGGCAACCGCAGCGGCAGTAGAAGTACTTTTGGTGCCGCTGGAGCGGCAGCAAAAGTTCTTTTAGTGCCGCTCGTACTTTTACTGCCGCTTAACCATTCAGTTGCCCCCGAGCTTACCCCATTCGTTTGGAGAAAAAATAGCGTGTTGCATACGGAGTAGAAGCACTTTTTTGTGCTTCAGCAGTATTGCGAGCCGAACGTAGTGAGGCTCGCAAACCTACCGCTTCAGCACAAAAAAGTAAAGCTTCTACTCCTAATACAACAATATACTATTTTCTCCAAACGTCAAAAAAACGTCACTTTGTTAACGCCTGTCAAGGTGTCAGAAACTTAATTTCTATGCTGCTAGGCAAATCCAGCAGGTTAGCACCTGTCGAGGTGGTAGAGATTTAATTTCTATGCTGCTAGGCAACCGCACCGACAGTAGAAGTACTTTTAGTGCCGCTGGAGCGGCAGCAAAAGTACTTTTAGTGCCGCTCGTACTTTTACTGTCGCTTAACCATCCAGTTACCCCCGAGCTTACTCCATTCGCTTGGAGAAAAAATAGCGTGTTGCATACGGAGTAGAAGCACTTTTTTGTGCTTCAACAGTATTGCGAGCCTCACTACGTTCGGCTCGCATACCTACCGCTTCAGCACAAAAAAGTAAAGCTTCTACTCCTAATACAACAATATACTATTTTCTCCAAACGTAAAAAAGCGTCACTTTGTTAACGCCTGTCAAGGTGTCAGAAACTTAATTTCTATGCTGCTAGGCAAATCCAGCAGGTTAGCACCTGTCGAGGTGGTAGAGATTTAATTTCTATGCTGCTAGGCAACCGCACCGACAGTAGAAGTACTTTTAGTGCCGCTGGAGCGGCAGCAAAAGTACTTTTAGTGCCGCTCGTACTTTCACTGTCGCTTAACCATCCAGTTACCCCCGAGCTTACTCCATTCGCTTGGAGAAAAAATAGCGTGTTGCATACGGAGTAGAAGCACTTTTTTGTGCTGAAGCAGTATTGCAAGCCTCACTACGTTCGGCTCGCAAACCTACGGCTTCGGCACAAAAAAATAAAGCTTCTACTCCTAATACAACAATATACTATTGTCGTAAATAAATTAGAGTACACCACTCGCAATAATGGCTATTATTCCCTCGGAATGTTACTCCCTCGCCGCTAACGTGGCTCAGTTCGTAAATACTCCAAAAGTACTCAAACACAAAAAAGGTTGTATAGTCATACAGGTCACTATAGTAGTCCTCCAAGCTGTAGTAAGCCCTTTGCAACAAAATATTCTTAACACTCCTACGAAATAGTTTGTAGTTTCTAATGGTTTAAAGTTCATTACATAGATGGTTAATAGCTATTTATGTACCAAGGGGATTATGTAGATTATAATGCCCGAAGGCGAAACTAGCCCGAGGGCCTATGGCCCGAGGGATATATTTCGCATGAAGGGCATTATAATCTTAAAATCCCCGTGGTGCATACAATGCTTTATTTTCTACTCAACACAATGTTTTTTCATCAATTTATTATTAACAAAATCAGTTAAACTTGTGTGACAGAATATTGTTTTGTATTTTGACATGTACCTGTACCTGTGACCTGTACCTGTACCTGCGACCTGTACATAGAAACGAAATAAATTAATATACCTATAAACATCTCATAAGGCAAGGCAACGGTGGTGGTCCTGTGGGTTAACGCGCTGGACTACATGGGAAACGTTGATGGTAGACCGGGTTCGAATCCTGGCTAGACCAAAAATTATTTTCGGTCAGACATTTAGTGGCTGCCTAGGGTAAAGTGCAAATTAATAGAACAATAACAACAAAAACACCTTAAGGTATTATAAGCGGGCGTTATAGATCATAACGCCCGCAAAAGCGGGCGTTATGGATCAGGTTGTTATAGGTGTGTTAACGTATTTCGTTTCCTAGGTATTATGGATCTATAATAGTAAAGTAGAAAATAATAGCTATTTATGTACCAAGGGGATTATGTAGATTATAATGCCCGAAGGCGAAACTAGCCCGAGGGCCTATGGCCCGAGGGATATATTTCGCCTGAAGGGCATTATAATCTTGAAATCCCCGTGGTGCATACAATGCTTTATTTTCTACTCAACACAATGTTTTTTCATCAATTTGTTATTAACAAAATCAGTTAAACTTGTGTGACAGAATATTGTTTTGTATTTTGACATGTACCTGCACCTGTGACCTGTACCTGTACCTGCGACCTGTACATAGAAACGAAATAAATTAATATATCTATAAACATCTCATAAGGTAAGGCAACGGTGGTGGTCCTGTGGGTTAACGCGCTGGACTACATGGGAAACATTGATGGTAGACCGGGTTCGAATCCTGGCTAGACCGAAAATTATTTTCAGTCAGACATTTAGTGGCTGCCTAGGGTAAAGTGCAAATTAATAGAACGACAACAACAAAAACACCTTAAGGTATTATAAGCGGGCGTTATAGATCATAACGCCCGCAAAAGCGGGCGTTATGGATCAGGTTGTTATAGGTGTGTTAACGTATTTCGTTTCCTAGGTATTATGGATCTATAATAGTAAAGTAGAAAATAAACATGTTTTTGCTCTCATAAAATACTGAGCGTTTTGCTAAAGCAGACTTTGGCATAGGTAGCCTATATTAGTCTTCGAACTTACTCTAGTATTGTACACAATATCCCGAGTTTCCAAACCTGAGTATTTCTTGTGCACGAGACCAGTGGCGGATACAGGCGGGGGGCGCGCGCCCCCCCTCAAAAACTACTAAATTTTTTTTTTAAATCATAGAATGAAAAATTTTGTAAAAGAATTTTCCATAAAAGTTCATAGAAAAATTTTCCAATAAAATGTTATGTGAAAATTTTCCAAGCTACACCATTATTTAATTTATCGTTTTGTTTTTATCAGATAAATTTGTTATATTTTTATTTGTTATTTTCGGTTTTTTGATTTGTGCAGGGTTGTTCGGGACAATTTTAATAGAAAACGTCAATTTCTTAGCGAGATTCAAAAAAATCAACCCCCATTCCGAGGCTCAAATTTTATGATATCATGATCCGTACTGTGGCGAGAATCCAGTGACTTTCTCGGTTTTTTTCTATTTGTTCCCGAATTCGAGATATTAGAATTTCAAATTAGTTTGTGTATATGTGATAGAGACGTTTGTAGAAACTATACAAAATTGGCAAATTTAATACCTGGGTCCTATCAGTGGTCCTACCTAGTTTTGTAATAGCTATTTATGTAGCAAGGGGACTATGTAGATTATAATGCCCAAAGGCGAAACTAGCCCGAGGGCCTCTGGTCCGAGGGATATATTCCGCCTGAAGGGCATTATAATCTAAAAATCCCCGTGGTGCATACAATAATGCTTTATTTTCTATTCAACACAAGGTTCTTTTATCAATTTAGTGGCTGCCTAGGGTAAAGTGCAAATTAATAAAACAACAACAATAAAAACACTTCAGGGCATTATAAGCGGGCGTTATAGATCATACCGCCCGCTGGGCTTATAATGCCCTCAGGTTGTTATAGGTATGGTAACGTATTCCGTTTCCTAGGTATTATGGATCTATAATAGTTAAGTAGAAAATATAATAAATTTATTAATGTTTCAAGTGTAGGTATCTAATTTTGAGAACCAAAAAATCTTTTGTCGATAGATAGGTATTTTTAAAAGGATGTTTCTAAAACATTTCAGGACAATCATCCTAGAGATCTTGCATTAGAAACATCGTAGCGATGTACCATTTATTTCGGAAACATAAGGACCTTAATGGTACATAAATGGGATGTTTCTGGCAGATCAGTGGTATGTATTAGGATAAACAAAGTCCGATTGTTTTGATGGGACACCGGACACGACGAATTTATATCTATAGGGAAAATGAAAAAGGTCTCCTAACATATTGTTTCTTTTGATTAAAACATCTATATTTTTTTTTTTTTGAGAAAACTGCTAGAGATGCCTTTAAACCTTATTTATATGTTCCATTATAATAACCAATAATAGAGCTATCAATGATTTACTAGGTAATATATAGGGGGGGTTTTTTTATTAAAAAAATAAGACGAAAATAAAAAATTGAGTACGTCAGTGAATTCTGCTTGAAAAAGTATCCCCAAGAAGTTTACATAGAAATCAATTATTTTCATAAATAAAAAAGTTAGGAAGGTTTCACCTTATTGCTCAAAATCGAGAAACATCCTCTATAGATGGCAAAACGTTTGAGGGTATCAAAAGGCGGTTTGCAGTGTTTGCAGCAATTAAGATTTCATGAAATTTGAGCCTCAGAGGAGGGGGGTTCATTTTTTTATATCTGGCTCAGAAATTGAAGTGTCATATCAAAAGTGTCCAAATTGGACCACCCTGTACCTCCTACCAGAGCTGGGCAAGCTACTTGGAAAAAGTAGCTAGCTACAAGCTACAAGCTACTTTATATTGTAAGTAGCTAAGTTACTCAGTAGCTCAACTACCTCTTTGAAAAAGTAGCTAAGCTATTAGTAACTTAACTACATTTTGAATTAGTTAAAGCTACTATTTAAGCTACTTTTATCAATGTACATGCCTTACCTAATTTAATTTCATAATATCATCATACGAAAATAACATATTAACCTTTTCCAAGAAGTAGTATTCATATTTTTGTCAAAAACCACTGGACATTAATTTCTTAGGTTCACTTTGATCACAGTGATCTGCGAATGCGAGAATAAAATAGGACACATAAAACATAGGTATACCTACAGAGATAACCAGAAACTAGTTTAAGCAAGGCAGGATAAGAATTTTACGGAAAATGATAATTGTAGCTTGAGCAATGAAAGTATAAAGTTACTTTTATCAAGCGGTAAATTCAAACGCGGGCGATAGGTTGGTGGAAACGTGCCTTTATAAGGGGAAAACTGTTTATTTTGGAAAATAATGTCGAATGAATGCGATTATATTATAGGTATAGTTATTTTATTTTTGAACTAGAAGAGTCCGCTGCGCATAAAACGTAATAAGTATTTTGGGCGTTAAGTATCGTTAACCACACCCTCGGGCGGTAAATGACACTTTTCGCCATTAATAACTATTAACTATCTACCAAAAGTAGCTTAAGTAGCTTGTTTTAGTAGCTAGCTACTTTTCACAGTAGCTTATGAATACTTGAAACACATTACCAAAAGCTACAGCTACAAGCTACTTTTTTTTCAAAGTAGCTTGAATAAGTTATTAGCTACCAAAAAAGTAGCTAAGCTAGTAGCTTAACTACTTGGTAGCTAGCTACTGCCCAGCTCTGCCTCCTACATTCATTAAAGTGAAAATAAATTTTCAAAAAATCATTGTTAATAATTCTAAGCCTGCGCCCCCCCCCCCTGAAGAAAATCCTGGATCCGCCACTGCACGAGACACACAGTTTCTAAAACGAATAGACATGGTAGAGTTTAAAAAAAATCCCTAATAAATAACACTTAACAATGTTCACGACCTGCAACTTTACACAAATAACGAATTGCCCTCTTTTGTGAAACAAATATTGAGTTAACCCTAGGGCGGGCGCGCATTTGAAAATCACATTAGCAGGCGCGCTGCGGAACTGCCTGCCGCCAGTAGAAAAATGTACGAAATAATTCAAAATATCAAAATTTATCTTTAAATACAGTAAAAAAATTGGATAAATTGTAATTCTAGGCAACTAAATGAAATCCTTAATACTAATTTCGCAAAAACACAAAAATAATATTCATAATATTTGTATTATTCCCTTTTAATTTTACTTACATGACCAGGCGCGCTGGCGGCACGGAATGCCGAAAACTCAACACCTGCAAGTTCAAGAACTCACTGACGTCTGAACAAGCGCGCTAAGGTCGTAAATTATGCGTAGTAGGTTTGCTAATATAGTCATTTGAGCATACCTAGACGGACAATATGATAAAATCCAAAATAATTTCGAAATCCTTGAATTAGTAAAAAGGCGGTATAAAAGACCAATAGCGCGCCTGCCCGAGGGTTAAACAGTTATCTGTTAGTAAATCCCCAAAAAGCTATACCATATCTTACATGACATTCGAATAGTGAGTGATACACAATTTTTATTTTTTGTTGTAGAACAACTAAGCTCGTTGGAAACTATTCTGATTGCAAAGCAACCAGCAGACAGCCTTCTACTTAGTGCCCTTATATAGTCCTCAAAATTAAGTTTATTGTCTATGATGAGACCGTTTATTTTTATTTTCTATAATTTCATCATCTAATTACAAATCATTAAAGCAAAACCCAATGATGATCATGCTGGTTTTATTTACATTAAAACAAAGCAAATTTGCATCACACTATAGCTTAACTTCATGCAGGTCCCTATCAACAGTTAATTTGAGGTTATCCCTGTTCTTACCATGCCAAAGAAGGCTAGTATCATTCGCAAAAAATGTAAACGATCCCTGAATGTTTAAAGCTGCTGAGTCATTTAAATACAAGAAAAATTAAATGGGTCCCAGAACAGAGCCTGTGGAACGCCTCTTGGAGTAATTGATCTATCAGAGTATTCACCATCCGCTGTTACCATCTGCATTCTTCCCTTAAGATAGGCAGAAAACCATTTCATTTTAAGCTCCCCAAACCCATAGTGCCTTTAATTAAATATTTTGTAATTTTCCAAAAAAACCATTAATCTCTTCTTCACTATTTTCTCAATGACCTTCGAAAGCGTAGATAAAAGGAAAATAGGGCGAAAGTTGGAAGGATCACTCATATCACCCCCCTTAAACAACGCAACTACAACAGCATATTTTAAAAGGTCGGTTAAGTTAGCCTCCCCCCCCCACTAAAAATTTTTGGATGGAAAGTTATCTATTATTCTGCTCCATTACACTTTAGAGGGGGGGGGGCTAAGTTAATGGTAGCCCCCCCCCCACCACTTTTTTTCCCTTTCTGACTGTGGATTCTTATTCTACTAATTTTGCTCCGTTATTGAAAAATTTTGCTCCGGTATTGAAAAATTTTGCTTCACAACCGTTTCGTAGTTACAAAGGTTTGGAAAATATTAGTCAGCCCCCCCCCCCCCCCCCCCCGCCACTACTTGTTTTCCCTATCTCACTGTGAATTCTTATACTACTTTTTGCTCCTTTATTGAAAAATTTTGCTCCACAACCGTTCCGTAGTTACAGAGGTTCGAAAATTATTATTCAACCCCCCCACCACTTTTTTCCATATCTGACAATAGATTCTTATACTACTAATTTTGCTCTATTTTGCTCCGTTATTCAAAAATTTTGCTCCACAACCGTTCCGTACAGCGTTGCCACCTTTGGTAGATTTCTACTTTTCTGGTAGATTTTCAGCATTTTCTGTAAAATTTTAGTAGACAGAATTTCTAGTAGAAAATCTAGTAGATTCTGGAGGTTTTTACTTTGTTATATCCAGTTCCATAAAATACGATAGAAATTCTATATCGATTGTGGAAATAATAATTAGGCAATCTCAATCACGTGATTTTCTAATGGCCGTTCGGGTCAAATATTGCGGTGACAAGCCGGTGACGTTTGACGTTCATAAGGAGAGCATTTGTGTTCTGGCCCTTGCTGCTTTCGAAGTGAATTTTATGTGTTTCTACGTATTTTTCATTGGTTTTGGTCATTGTTGTTTTCATAGTGAATTGTGAATTTTATAGT
The DNA here is from genome assembly GCA_917834065.1 of Ceutorhynchus assimilis. NCBI lineage: Eukaryota > Metazoa > Arthropoda > Insecta > Coleoptera > Curculionidae > Ceutorhynchus > Ceutorhynchus assimilis. The sequence goes on from OU892279.1 coordinate 17,866,618, forward strand.
CTTTAGTATCTCTATTTTCAAAGTGAATTTTATAGTGTTTCTACTGTTTCTACGTATTTTTTAATTTATTAATAAATTCTGAGATGGAGAGTGAATACCTTAAGGTATTATTATAAAGGGTATTGAATGCGCCGTTTAAAATATATTGTAATGCACGTCGAACTATACAACTACCCAATAAGTTAATACTAATAAAGACGCGAGGTTCATCGCGATCATTTCATTGGGCTACTGTTGAGCCGGTCGGCACTGGATCCTTCATCACGGCGATTTAAAATGTATAGAAAAACAGGCGGAGGAAAGAGCCATGGGGTTTGCTGCAGGTATAACAGAGACAGACAAAATGACAAGAACAATCCATTAAATTTCTACAAAAAAAACTAGATAATTTTTGGAATTCTGGTTTGCGCCATTGTATTGCTAACACATATAAGAATGGCGCTAACTAAAAAAAAACACCATAAATTGATTAAATTTCTTGTTTTTTTTTCAGTTTAAATTACATTTTTGTAATTTTTCGAGAACTTGTTTCTATTATCGGATTTCTAAAAAGATAGCGCCATTCGTCTCTACATTATAAATCGAATGCAAAAACGAAAGTTGATATAACTTCAATTGTTAAAAAATTAGGTTGAAATTAGGAATGCAATGCATTCCTTGTTTCATTCATCTCATTCCTACTAAGGAGTATTAATCGGAGCGGAAGAATACAATGATAGACTGCGTTAGGTGCTTCGCGCAGGAAAAAATATTTTGGCCTTGAGGTGCATCCAATACCCTTAAGGGAAACTCGAGCTTTTAGTTGCAGCAGTCCATAAAGCCCTGCGTTGTTTTGATAATTCATATTTGTAGATCAAAAGCCAATGATTTAAAATAGCAGGAACTTAATAAAATTTCACATTATCCCTGTTACCTCGACTTCGCAAATCGCTGGCATTTTAATTAACACAATACCTAAACACACAAAAAAACACAAAATCCGATCATTCAAATCTGGACGTTTGTCTAGAATGTGACAGCAGAATAAACAACACAGTGCTTGACCCAATGCTTGACCCAATGCTTGACCCAATGCTTGACCCGAATTTGCATATTGAATTTCGTTTTTGACAGGTCAGTAGATTGCCTAATTAGGCAATGGAAGTCGAGGTAACAGGGATAATGTGAAATTTTATTCAGTTCCTGCTATTTTAAATCATCAGCTTTTGATCTACAAAAATAAATTATCAAAACAACGCAGGGCTTTATGGATTGCTGCAATTAAAAGAAAGGATCTAACAGAGGCTCGATTTTCCCTTAATAATAATACCTTAAGATATTCACTCTCCCATCGCAGAACTTATTATTAAATTAAAAAATACGTATTTAGAAGCACTATAAACACAATAAAATTAACTTTGAAAACAAGGACCAGAACACTAAAAAATACGTAGAAATACTAAAAACTATAAAATTCACTATGAAAACAACAATATGACCACAACCTCAGAGGACCAAAACCAATGAAAAATACGAAGAAACACATAAAATTCACTTCGAAAGCAACAAGGGCCAGAACACAAATGTGACACATGCCACAGAACATATCATCTCTAGAAAAGTATCTGCAATGATATGTACCGGTTATAAATTACAGCGCCATCGTTGACTGAAAACCCAACGAATCGAGCATTCTTGACAAAAAGGCGAATTGGATTTTTTTCATATATTTTTATTATTTTTAAATAATTTTTGATGTTCAACTGCATTTGACTTGCTGACTCCTTTTAGCTCTTTTCGCCTCATTTTTTTGAAAACTATGACTGGCAGGAAGTTTCCTATGTCGAACATAGTGCAAAAAGAGTTAGTAAGTTAGCAAGCTACACGCAGCTATAGGTAGATCGCAAAGTAAATACGAATAATAACACTAAGACTACCAAGATCTGGGGATCAAGGTGGCCAATGGAAAGGACCATCGTTTGCTATCTATCGATCGTCAAAGATATTGTAAAGAAAATTGTTGTGGAGGTGCTCCATCGTGCTGGTAAATTAAGTTTCTATGAACTGCGAGTGGCAAATTGTCTAGATAGTTGCCTTCAAAATTATTTAAAATGTTCAAATAGCCTTCACCTATAAGTTAATCAGCAAACTTTATATCTAGAATGAATTAAAAACTTCTAAAATATCATTTAAATTTTCTAGATAAAAATTTAGTGTCACGACGCCATCATTCCGTATTGCACAATACAATTAAAATGCCAGGATTTTTGAAAATTTTGCTCCCTAATTACATGTAAATTTGAATCACTCCAGTAATGGGGATTATGTTGATTAAATGCACCATTTTTTGTGAATTTAGCTTCGTCGGTCCAAATGATATTGTCCAAAAAAAATTGAAATTAAAAGAAACACAAAGTTTTCCTCCACAAACATTTTTAATTGAAAAATTAAAGAGCCCTACATGTTTCGAAGCTATTAGAGCTTCATCATCAGGGGCAAGTTCCCTAGTAGCACAACAATATTGGTAAAATATTATATTTACATATTGGCCCAACGATGGAAAGGTCAGATTTTTTTTATTGGCGCAATGTATATTTTCAATATGAATTCTTTATTGAAGATACAGATTGGCACAATATAGGTATTATTATTGTTTATACAGTGAGCGCCAAAAAGTTTGCAACAAATGGGAAAATATTTTATTATTGAGATATCAAAAAAAAATGTTACGTGTGATCAATTCAGCATACCCATGAACAAAAAAAATCACTGTGACAGATGTCATGCGACCACAGTAATGGCGGCAAATTTAAAAAGTTCGCCTTAGGGCTAATTTATGGACTGACTGGTAAACGTCTGGTTCTTACCTAGCAGGTACTTTCTATGCTTTAGATGGACCAACTGGTAAGTGTCTGGTTGTTTTCTAGCAGGTACTTTCTATGCTTTAGATAATAGAAAGTACCTGCTAGGTAACAACCAGACACTTACCAGTTGTTCCATAATTTGGCCCTTAAATATGTTAAAAGTGGGGTTAGACGACCAGAAATCGAAAAATTGTAGAAAGAAAAGTGGTTCAGGATCCGATTTTACGTCCATGTGTCAATGTTTAAAAAGGTACAAGGATTTTCAAAAAATATCAATTTTTTGGCCTGTTTTCTGATAATTTGAAAAATATCGAAAACATTTCGCAAAAATATTGGCTTGATTAAATTTAGAAAAGAGGTATTGGATCATTTAGAAAGGTTTCATAATAATTCTAAATTTGTTATTCCAAATTTTTGTTTTTTGTAGGTCATTGCAACAAGATCAGAGTGGTCTGAAAATGAATTTTTGGTTTTTTTACAATTTGTCGCGGGACAATTAGGCAGAATTACCGCACTGGATTTTTTTTTTGTTAGTTTCATTTTGAATTATGTGAACCAGGCGGAAGGTTTTTGATTTTTTTTTCAAATTACCAAAAAACAGGCCAAAAAATTGATATTTTTTTAAAAATCCTTGTACCCTTTTAAAAGTTGACACATAGGCGTAAAATCGAATCGTGAACCACTTTTCTCTCTACAATTTTTCGATTTCTGGTCATTTTACCCCACTTTTTACATATTTGAGGCGAACTTTTCAAATTTGCCGCTATGACTGTGGTCACATGACATCTGTCGTAAGCTATTGTGTAGTGGTTGTCATTGTTTAGGCGGACAATGAGGCTGTCCAGGACCATGTTCCACAGGAGAGGTTCTAGTACGCCTCCCTAAGGGCAGCCTCTTGTGTCCATTCCTTCAATGTTGACGTCCTGCATACTTCTCTGTACAATTCTTTTGGAAAGCCTATTGAATATCCATCCGGTAACAGTTTCCGGAGTATTCCCTTCCGTAAGCGAGTGGCCATTTTTTTTGAAAGGTGATTTTGTCAAAGGCCCCCTCAATGTCGATGAAAACCGCAAGGGCGGACTCTCTGTTGTCTAGCGCTTTTTCCACTCGCCCAGCAACCAGATGGAGGGCTGTGTCCGTTGATTTCCCGTGGGTGTATGCATGTTAATTAGGGTGGAGTGGATTGGTTGACAAGACTTCACACTTTAACCCTTATGTACCTTTCGCATAGCCTCTCGACTGTTTTAGAGAAAATGATGAGAGGCTTATGGGGTGATATGCCTTGGTGGTGGTGTAGTCTATCCTCCCTGGTTTGGGTGGGAACACCACTTTAACTTCTCTTCAAGCCTTGGGTAATGTATCTTAGCGCCAAGGACGCCCTGAACATCCCTACCAGGTGCGGCAAGAGTGGCTCCAGATCCCACTGAAGTAGGGCTGGATAGATGTCGTCAGTCCTGGTGCTTTGAAGGCGGAGAAGCCTGAAATCGCCCAACCTATTTTTTCCTCGAATATGATCTAATTCGCTAGTTGCCAATCAGCCACAGAGGGTATGTATGTTACCTGCGTCTGATCCTCCACAATTGTGGTTGTGGAGTCAGGAGAGTGGGCTGCTAGTAGTAACTCTGTGCTTTCTTGAAGGTTGGCAGTGAAGGTGCCATCCTCGTTTCACAGGATACTAATGTCCCGAAATGGGTCTTTATTAGGAGCTCTCTGAAGCCTCGCCGCTTTCGTATAGTTTTCTATTTCGTTGCAGTATGTCCTCCAGGCATCTCTTTGTTTTTGTCGTACGACTTTTTTATACTGGTTGAGTTGGTACCTATAAAGGTTCCAATCCTCAGGTAGTTTGGTGTTTTAAACTTTATTGCAAGCTTTTCTTGTCGTCGCCTTGAGGTGTTTCAGTTCCTGACACTACCAAGCAGAGGTCTTACCAGAGTTTTGGAACATCCTGGCACCTGGATGGTATTGGCATTTCAACTGCAACCTCTCGTACTGTGCAATATTGGTTTTTCTCGGGTCACGATAAGGTCTTGTGGTTTTAGGCGAGAAGTTTAATGTGAAAGTTATCCATCGGTGATCCGACATAGAAACTTCATCAGATACGCGCCAATTATGGATTGAATTTGATATTAATACTGAGCATAGTGTTTTATCTATCACAGTTTGACTACGAGAGTTTAAGAGAGTTGGTATTGTGCCGTTATGACATAAACAGATCATTACTTATTATGAAGTCATACAGAGAATAACCTCTTGGATTTATGTCGTGACTTTTTTCATAATGAAACTGTTAACGTTAGTATACTACTTGAAGTAAATTTTAAACAAATCTTATTTCGCTTTAAAAATTTACCCACACTCAAAAAACAGTTATTATTTTTTCATTGGGCTATTATTTATCTCTCTTTTGTTCCTCCCTTTTCCATTCAAAATTTTCAGGGTGACAGTCCTCCATAACAAATTGATTTTTCCCAAAAGTAAAAAAAAGTTGTAAGTTTTCCGAAAAGCCACTGTATTTATTTGACGATAGATTTCATGTGACAAGGTTTATTGTGATGTACGGAGTGTTTCTCTCTCCATTGAAGCTCTACAAAAATACGATGAGAACGAAAAAAATCTTTTATCTATCACTATTTATTTGTTGTGTTGTTTCATGAGAATCAATAGGAATATTTAACATTGTTGTTTATCCAATATTCACCCATTAATATCCACCCATGTATATCCATCTAGCCCTGAAGATGATGTGGAATACACCGAAACGTCGGCATTGATTTAATAATTAAATCAACGTCCAATAAGCCAGAAACTGACTTTCATTTAATATCCACTAATTTCTGTTACCTCAGGTAACCCTCACTCGAATTGTTTCTAGCCCTCTAGCCCCAACGAATAAGAAGAGATATGACATCATTGCTTCAAGATTTGTTCTCTATTGATACATAAAATTAACCTCCTTACTACACTTTTACTAGAAGACGAACAACTTTCTCTATTCACAAACACCCAAATGGTTCCGTGCAAACTAACAACGGCCGATTGGAACAATTCATGGCCGGTAATGGAACAAAGATACCAATCGTAGCGTGTAGCGTCCACATACAATAATTATACCTTCATTAATATTATCTACAATTTCAGCTTGTTTATTTCATTAACTGAATCCTCCTTAATAACAATTCACGCTAATAATAGCTGTTAGTGGGTTATTTATAGCGTGTACTGTATACGTATCATTAGTAATGTGTTTGGATGGGAGAGCAACATTCTTCTTTTGATATGCAAGCAAAGATTGATTGAACTGTGGATTTAGGTTGAGATATCGTGAAGTCGAACTGCTTCTGCGTGCGGCAAAGTATCACTTTACAAACGTATTAGCAAAATACCTATTTTTTCAAAACAATATAAAGCCTTATTGAAATTTCTCGAACTTCAAATTCATTTTTGTAAAAAAATTGTGGCACCAGTAAAAAAAAAAAAAAAAATTACCGATTAGTTTTTAGACTATTTTTTCACCAAATGGTAGCCATTTTCTTCTACAAGTTCTGGTAAACTGCGATTCGTAAATTTGTGTCCAGAAATGTACCCACAGAAAAATATGCTTTTTATAACTGGTGACATATAAGTATCTATTTTATTAATGGCTATTTGCACGGCTATCACTTGAGGAATATTTAATCTAAGTGGAGCTTTGAATGCGACTTTTGTTTCTACAAGAGTCACATTCAAAGCTCCACTTGGATTAAATATCCCATAAGTTACAGCCGTACAAATAGCCGTTAGTTTTCTATTTCCGTTGCTTACTTGAGCAATAAAAGCTTAATTGAATGATGAACTACAATCAATTACCTACATAACTTGACTTAATAAATTCTCAAACCCTAATTCCAAACCATTTGAAACCAAAAACAATTTAGTGGGCCTTTTAATTTTCCAATCTAATCCTCATGATTATGATTTGGTATCTAAAAATATATTTTGTAAATAGACCAATATTAAATGAGTAAAAAATAACAATGGTAATACGCTTTGCCCAACTCTGACCTGACTCGAAAATTATAAATGGACGATCTGCTGATTCTATCAAAATAGCACAACCTACTTATTCCATAGCTCTTCCAGAGTCCAAGTATCTGTTTTTAACTTTATCCAATTAAAGCCATCTTACGCAATTGAGCGTTAATTGGTCGTTTAACTGGGCGTTGCTAATGCAATATTAACTCAATCCGTGTTATTTTCGTGCTCGAATCGCCTCTAAAATGCCATTGTTAATGAACATGATATAATTTAAAGCGACAAATAGCAAACATAAGTAAAGCAGTTTTCGTTACATTATTGTACTCCGGCCTGGCGGTGCGAGAAACGGGTCGATAAACCGCTCTTTCCCGCCTTAACTAGTTTCAGCCGGTTGCATTGCGGCTTCAATACAATTACGACCGAGGCAACGGTTTGCTGCTTCAATCCAGACTTTACTCGTTTGTCGGCTTTGTTTTTATCACCGCGTTCGTTGGGTTGGTATTCGTCCTCAGATAGTTGTCGCACTTTTTAGCTTTAATATTTAAAGTTGTATTTATTCGCATAGTGATAATTAAGGCATTTCTGAAAGTCCTAGTGCGCGTTTTTGCTCTTAAATTCAGTGCTTTCATCCTACCCCAACTGTAATTGGTATCCTAAATGATGATTTATCGTTGAATACAATATATGTAGTTTGTTAGTGTAGACTTTTGTGTTGAAATTTTGGACTTTTTTACTTATGGTTAAATACCAGCATCATCGATCCATATATCAGTATTATTGTACGTTTGTCCAGGAATGGTTGTCGTATGCAAGACTTTTAATAAAGTCTCTCCCAGCGTTTTGGATGGAGCAATGCTACAACAGGAGGCGTTCCAGTGCATTGTTTATCTCTTATATCAAGAAAAACGCATTAGATGACATCAGTTTTCGCTTAAGGGCGACAAAGAGAAGAGACACTTGCGACGTTTACTTTTGCCATAGCCGCAGTTCGGTGGCACTAATCTGATTCTTGTGACAAAATGGCAAATGAAAATCGATTGTATTTGTTAATACACACTATGACCATCGCCGATTACGGTTTTGTGGTTCAGGCGCAGTTTTTCCACACGTTCTCCGATGGGTTGGCGCATTTGAATTCGGGTAATGCAAGACTTATTGGTCGAAGAGTGAGCATTAGAATGCACCCTGCGCAGTGCCGCGACAGGAACAAAGCTGCGCTGCAAAGCCTTTTGACGCCCTCGCTGAAGACTTTGATGAAAAGAAATTCGGCTGTGGTGAAACATCATCTTAGAACCGTTTATATGTATGTCTTTTATTTACTATTTCATATTTACCTATAAGTAGGAACCAGGTAATGCTTTGACGAAGGAGAAAAATTTAGACAACTTTTTGATTTATTTTTGAGTGCCTTGGACCATTTTGTGGAAGTTAGCCACAGATTCAGAAATGAAAATCAAATTTTTACAGTCGTCCAGACAAGTATTGCAGAAAATATACTCCTGGACAAAATTATCGCACCACTGCTTATGGTGCTTATGTGCAGTGGTGGTGCGATAATTTTGTCCAGGAGTATATATATATATTTTTTAAATTTATGATGGTGCAAATTGAATTTCTGAAATATAAATTAAAAAATACCTACCAAGATTCACATTTCACTAGATAAGTCTGGGGAGGGGCTAAGAAGGGTTGATTCAACCCTTAAAAATTTGACAAAATTTTCTATACCTTGAAATTTGGCCAAAAAATTATTTAGTGCAATCTAAAAACATATATAAGAGGCATATGTCTAGGAAGGGGCTAAGAAGGGTTAAGTCAACCCTTAAAATTGAAAAAATGATAGCTCATTTAAAAAATTTTGCTACACTTTGAAACTTGGCCATAAAATAGTTGAGGGCAATCGAAAAAACATATGCAAGAAGCACATGTCTAAGAAAGAGCTGATGTGTAGCAAATTTTTTTTCAGAAGTTAGTATCTTTCTCCTATCTTTGGGGTTGAATCCACCGTCTTCAACCTGGTCGCACACTCGTTATTTTGATATTTTATTATTATTTACGTCCCAAAGAACATTTTTAAAAAAGTTTGGTGGTGTAGCAAATTTTTTTCAAGAAGTAAGTATCTTTCTCCTAGACTCCTATTTTTTGGGTTGAATCTATCCCCTTCAACCCCGTCGCACACTCGTTATTTTGGGATTTTATTATTATTTACGTCCCAAAGAACATTTTTAAAAAAGTTTGTTTGTGTAGCAAAATTTGTTTCAGAAGTTAGTATCTTTCTCCTATCTTTGGGGTTGAATCTACCCCCTTCAACCCCGTCACACACTTGTTATTTTAGGATTTTATTATTATTTACGTCCCAAAGAACATTTTTAAAAAAGTTTGGTGATGTAGCAATTTTTTTTTAAGAAGTATCTTTTTCCTAGACTCCCATTGTTGGGGTTGAATCTAACCCCTTCAACCCCGTCACACACTTGTTATTTTATAGGATTTTATTATTATTTACGTCCCAAAGAACATTTTTAAAAAAGTTTAGTGGTGTAGCAAAATTTTTTTTAGAAGTATCTTTCTCCTATCTTTGGGGTTGAATCTTCCCCCTTCAACTCCGTCGCACACTCGTTATTTTGGGATTTTATTATTATTTTCCAAAAGAACATTTTTAAAAAAATTTGGTGGTGTAGCAAAATTTTTTTTCAGAAGTTAGTATCTTTCTCCTATCTTTGGGGTTGAATCTACCCCCTTAAACCTCGTCGCACACTCGTTGTTTTGGTATTTTATCATTATTTACGTCCCAAAGAACATTTTTAAGAAAGTTTGGTGGTGTAGAAAAATTATTTTCAGAAGTTAGTATCTTTTTCCCATTTTCGGGGTTGAATCTACCCCCTTCAACCCGGTCGCACACTCGTTATTTTGGTATTTTATTATTATTAACGTTCCAAAGAGTATTCCAAAAAAAAGTTTGGTGGTGTTACAAAGAATTGTTTAGAGAGTATGTATTTATTCCAATTTCCAATAGACTTTGATAAATAGGATTCAATTTAGTTTTTTTTTCTTTTCGTTGGTGGAATTTCAAATTTTCATGACGTCTTAGACCCTCAACTCAACAACTTTCATCTTCAAGAAATGTCATTCTCAAGATAAAGGCCTTTTTCTAAAACCTTCCCTTTTAAAAGCATTAATGGCCGTTTCCACCAACTATTTTAGGGGAGCCCTAACGATAAGTATTCCCAAAAATGACATTTTTACATAAAGAAATGTCAGTTTAAGGCATTCCTATCGTTAGGGCTTCCCTAAAATAGTTGGTGGAAATGGCCATAAATATCAAAGTTCCTTTGTTTTGAAGTACTTACCAAATGTTATTTATAATCCGCCGTGCCTGACCAATAATAATTAATGCATTCGTTCAGAATCGCCCTTCGACGAGCTGAACAAATCACCCTTTCATGGCTATTGGCTTTCAGTCTATTGCAATTTTTTTTATCCTATCATTTTAACATCGACTGGACCAGATGATCTGAAACTTGACATGCATCTTTTTATAAAATTGCCAGTCCTCATTCGCCCAGACCTCATAGAGAAAAAATATAATTTCACAGAAATTAAATAATCCGCATTTACTTACTTATTATCGGAAAAATATTTAGATCTAATTTTGAAATTAGGTTCTGAATTGCATTTAATCATAATAAAAAGACACATCAGAATGATTTTTGATTAAAAAAAAGGTATAAATTCTCAGATTTTTGAAAATTTTACGTAAAGGTGACCAGATGTGGGAATAAGCCACTCAGCATTATTTGATTCAACTTCCTCTCTATTTTGAGATAAATTGGATGCAATTTTTTCTTTCTAAGTTTTTTATTAAGTTGTTTATTACAGAGTTAACAATTTTGTATAATAGACAATAAAAGAGACTCTTTTTATAGGTGCATGGCTTTATCCGTTTTATCTATATTCATTCACTTGGTATTGGTATTGACATTGGTATTGACTATCAATGTCTTATCAGATAATTATCGATCCTCTGGATTCTACCAAAACATCGAATGACGCTGTTAAAAAACTAATGTTTCATAGCATATTTTCTCCTATAAATATAATAAAAGTAGGTTTAGGTATATAAACTTTGCAAGCAAATTTGGGTTGGCAGTCTGAACTAGTTCGAACCAACCTACACTTACTTTAGCTGTTTATATTTAATATTTTTATTAGAAATATGACGTGTTGACAAAAATAGGTTTTCTGGAGCCTATTTCCTTTTACCTGATGTTACTAAAAAATAATTTTCACAGTAGTCGATTGTTGATTCCATTTTTCTAACAATAATTAATATTTATTAAGCTTCTTTTAATTCCTTGGACTTGGTCGTGCAAGCAAAGCGTGTGTTTGTATTGTTAGGAACACGGAGTTTTCCGCTGGCTCCAATGTTGAAATCTCGGGAGTATTTTTAGGCCTTGTACCTATTATCCAGTATAAAGTGAAAGTAAAACTCTAAATAACTTGAAAGTGTAGTTTGTAATTTGGGTTCCTGCAATAGAGGTACCGGGTACCGACAATTGGAAACATCTTCTTGGGATATTGATGTTTACAGGACATTGGTTGTAAAAATGAAAATAATTTTATCCGGCACATTTTTAAAATCTAAATAATCAATGAAAGTACCTAATTGATGAGGGACTAAACCAAACAGATGGTGGAATTTGTTAAAGAGATGAAATGTAATGAACATAATTGTTATTAATAATAAAATGATGAATTTACTGGTTCACAACAGTATTGTGGGCGTATTAAGATAAATCACATTTGAATAAAATTAAATTTCCTAAGCCTTGAAAAATATCGTCAGGCCACACAGTCGACCTTAAACTTTATTGAAATCTATTGAGAAAACAATAATTATTGGTACCCGATTCTGCAATTTCTGCAATGCAATTTCTCAAAAAACAAGGCACACTGAATTTGCGGGATATTGTGATTTGCCAATAACAATTTTTTTTTTTTCAATAATTTTCCTCGGAATTTTTTAATGTCAATGCCAATTATTGGGTTCTTGAAATATACCAACTTTGAATTATGTAGGTATACATGATTTCATGTACGATTGCGACTGGTTTTTATAAATTAACTAGCGGCCCGCTCCGGCTTCGCACGGGTATAAAATATATAGCCTATGTCAATCACTGAAAAAATTATTAAAATCGATCCAGTAGTTTTGATTTATTTATTACTGCCCGTGGCCCGCACGCGTTAAATTTGGAGTAAAACAATTCCCCTTTCCCTATACCATTTACCATGAAGATTGCCTGCTATCTTTGGAATATCTAAATTCATACACTACATTTTTACTTATTTACTTTTTACATTTTTACCTATTTATTTTATTTTTTACAACAATTGATATATTACAGAATCAACAATGTATTTAAGGTATTTTATTGGATAAGGATTAATGCTGTATTGGTTAAAATCGCTTCCTGCGTTTGCAATGTAAGCGGAATAAATGTAATTATTTACGACATCACATTGGAAACCTCAAAAATAACAGTATTTCTCCACTATTTGATGGATGTTATTATACATATAAATTTTCCTCTTCAATCACTCTATCTATTAAAAAAAACCGCATCAAAATCCGTTGCGTAGTTTTAAAGATTTAAGCATACATAGGGATATAGGGAATAGGGACAGAGAAAGCGACTTTGTTTTATACTATGTAGTGAAGCCTGTTTATGTAGGCGTTACCTATACATGATTTTATGTACGATTGCGACAGGTTTTTATTGAAAATTAAAAAAATTGAGGTAGGCAATATTGCAATAAAGTAGCACTTTGTATTACTAGTAAAATAAAGTGCTACTTTATTGATGCTAAAACTGTTCTATAAGTAGTACTTTATTGGTCAATCGGACATAAATAATATTATTCTTTTGTTTGTTGTTACAGTAGTCCAGAATTCCAAAAACAAGGACATGTTTCCCCAAACCACGAACACTCGTCCAATCAACAAAATTTCATTCCGCAAAAGGATGTAGTCAACAGCAATCCACAAAGTCCCGAAAAAAAGGAAGAATCTCTAAATAGCGATAATGTAGTCTGCGATGTAAGTATTTACAATTTTCGGTGTAGATAAACTTTTATCGATTTGTACAAGATTTATTAGAATTTTTAACTTGAATAAATTTTATGGACGATAACACAAAAATTACGACAAAACAAGCACTACTACAAATAAAACTACATATATCATTCATCATTTATCTGTTCACAACTATCTACATTTTTAGTTGCAACCATATACGTAATGTTGACGTTTCTGACTTTTCAAATGTTTGAAAGTGACACTTTTTTTAATTCTACTTTCCTCCCGGGTTGAAAGTAAGCCCTTATTTCCTAAAATGTTGAAGACAAGTCCTGCATGTCAAACGTTTTTTTAGATACGTCAGAACTTGTCAACAAATTGTTTAAATTTTTATTTAGTATTTAGTCAAAATTGTGATGGTTGTAATTGTTGTAAATAAAATAGTCGAGGGGTTAATCATTAAGGGAAAAATGTGACAAGATTTCGGATTTCGAGCGATTTTGAGGGATTTCGAATGATTTCGGATGATTTCCAAGGATTTCGGCTGAAAACAATAATATGTTCCCATGTGCTATTTTTGTCATGACTTGAGAGCAAGTCAAATATCCCAATTGAATAAATTTTTGATTTCTTGTCTCGTTTCGTTTTCATGCCATAAACCTGGAGTGTCAAGTTTGCTAACCCTTAAACCCTGTACAGGGTAGTCCAATTTGGACACTTTTAATAGGAAACATCAATTTCTGAGCTAGATAATGGACCCTCCACTTTGAGGCTCAAATTTCATAAAAACCAAAAGTCCGGTTTTTTTTTTCAATAGGACACGCTATAGTGATGATAGATGGGAAGTGCCATTTAAAAAAAATAAAGTTGGTACAAGACACTGGCACAGCTGTTCTTGGGACACCCTGTATAAAAAAACTTAGTGTAAAAAATGTTTAGCAAAAAAGCAAAAATCGTACTACCAAATATTTTTTTTTTGGCATAGACAGTAGATGTCACATGTGTTTGTATTGTTGAAATTTCCTAAGATGTCAATGTCGGTATCAGGAAGGTCAGTCAAAATTTCCTTTTTGTCATATTTTTACCTTATTTTTTCCAATAATTAATGGTTCAAAATAAAATAGTATACATATTTCGGTGGAAAGTTTTCACATATATTGTCTCGAGAATTGGTTGACCTCGGCGCTTCGCAACTCGGTCAACCATAGTATCTCTCGACAATAATGAAACACTTTCCACCTCCGTATGTAATATTAGGCCTGTTCGCACAGCAACCACAAACCAGTCAGAGCGAATTTCATTGGTTGGAAACAGTCAGAAACAGTCAGAAACAGTCAGAAAACTAGTTTCAACCAATGAAATTCGCTCTGACTGGTTTGTGATTTCTGTGCGAACAGGCCTATACATTAACATCTCCAGTGTCCAGAAAGAGAGAGATCTCAGCTGTACTATAGGTACAGTCTTGTTTAGCATTCTTCAGCAGCGTTAACATTCGGTGACCTCTTTCAGGTTCCTGATTCTGGTACCCACCTCCACTATTTCTTCCAGGATTTTTGTTAATTGTTATTGAGTCTTCAATTATTTCTCTTTTCGGTTGTTTTTCTTCTTGTAGTGTGGTGAGTGACAACGGTGTGATTTTTGGTTCTTATAGGATAGGCCGGTACGATTTCTAGGGCTTAGATGAGAGCTTCGCTGCTACTTGATGGTTTGGTTATGAGCAGCATTCTTTATACACAGGGTGGTCCAAATTGAAGCCCAATCATTGGGATATCGGAAACCGTTAAACCGGAAAAAAAAAGAAATTGCATAAATTCTTCTTTTTCTCGCACGTTATTTCATATTTGAAATTTAAAATCCTGTTTCGACTATCAAAAAACATCATCAATGTTATTTTCTCAATACAACCCTGTTTTTTTTTTTTTAAATTTTGTTACCTTTGGACTAGGTACCTACTTAAAAGCTATGACCTATCACAAACGTTGCAATAATGAAAAATGAGGCAAGGAGCTGAGTCCGAGATTTTTAAACGAATACCCTCGCGAATAGCCTATGTAAAAGTTTTCCAGGACGAAGAGAAGAACGTACAATATTCAATTTTATACTGTTTTGTTGAAAGTTATGCTGTGAGATATTAATGCAGGTAATTTGCCTTGTACACCGAGTCGTACACCTAAAGTTCGCCTTACGAGTCTAGCGCAATGGAAATAATGCGGATAAAAAAATTGCAATATTGCCTATTTGACTTCCAATGAAAAATACCCCAATATCTATTTATATTACACGCCTACATTTATAACGAAAAAGTAATATTCAAAAACGTTGCGCGCTCGCCTATGACAGGCAGCATTAAGTTCGAAATGAATGGCGTTATGTCCCCTTGCTCTTCAGACGTCGTATCGTTAGACTCGTAAGGCGGACTTTATATGTGACATTTTATTATATCGGACTCGGTGGGATACTGCTGGCCGCTGGGTATGCTGTAAAAAATTATTTTCCGAACAAATTATGTTATTGAAAATTCAGGTTCGTATTAGAAACAAATAGTTTCATGATGACCCTGGAATACCGAATATTGAGACCTCTCCAAAAAAAGTACTTCAAGAAAGTTACCTTGATTTTTTTCTATCTTTGGTAATGGAACCAGTTAAAATATTTCCGAAAGTGAACGGAATTCTCCAAATTTCGGACATTTTTATAAGCATCAAATTGTTCAACTTCCATAATTCTATTAATGGAAATTTCAACAACTTTCTGTTGCCTTGCTCTGGGTAAACGTGTCGGCGGAGTTGATACCCATAACAATACTTTGACGCATCAACCAGTGCGGCTTAGATTTGTTGGGAACTAGCGGAATTCTCTCTATTAGGTCTAAGGCAGGGCTACAAAATGCTATAATCTTTGTTGTGTGGACTTGTTTTTTTTGGAGTCAACACCACGAGCTAATGAAGTCACTATTTCAATTCAACAAAAGTTCACTAATTGTTTCTACTAATACTACGAGAGCCCGTGACACAAAAGCCTCAGTCATCTGTTTGAAGGCAATTTTTTGGTGGAACGGTATGCCAAGTCCTCGGCCAACTGAAAAACGTATTGGTTGGCGGGTTTCGGTGTGCAGGAGCTGAGGGGTGGATGAATGAACACTACCCCAAAATAAGGCTTTCTGCCTCATAAGTCAGAAGCTTTTTTTTTGTTGTGAATGAATAATATGAACCTACTGAGGCCTGAACAGAAACGGTTGGCGGGCCTTCCCCCTCCCTTCACCATGCCTACCGCGTTTTAAGTAAGGTTCGCGAGGAAAGTGTTTACCCCACAAGTCTGAAGGACGAAAAGAAGTGGAAATTAAACATTTCCACTTGCTCGTTCGTTCTGCGCTGGGTTGGCAGCCGGTTGGCGCTCTATTGTTAATAATATAATTAATTAAGTTTTTGCGAAGTTGTAGTTGTTTTTCTCTCGTTATAATTTACTATTACAGCACAAGACACGCCCCCAACTTAGTCATTGCATAATATAATCGCTCTCAGCGCGATTTTACTAAATATAAACTATTAGAGCACAGGAGACGCTAGCCCTTGACGTAATTGCAAAATATAATCGCGCTCAGCACATTCCTGCAAAATCTAATCGTTTGTAGCATGACGTGGCGGATCTAACCTCAAATTGTACTTGTTGTTAGAAGGTAATTATTATTGTTAGTGATCCCATTAAGAAATATTTAAAATGTTTCCCTTTAAAATAATAATTCAGCACCTAAACTAGGGAGCAAAAAATTTTCAAACACACACATTTCAATTAAATGTCGTTTATGTCAACATAGTCTATTATAGAACTCTGCAAACTTATTAGTGTGGTTTCTGTGGTTTTAAGGTGTAACGTTTCTGGTTACTAGGAGAAGGACATATTATCCATTCACAATCCGATGTCCACAGGTACAGGTAAAATTTATTGGATTGTGAATAGGATATATACAGTCACGTTATTAAAATAGGTAGGTGCAGGTTTGCAATATTAGGCAGTATCCTAATATTAGGCCCTTTTCCTCTACATGTGCCATCACAACAGCTTTAATAATAATAAATAAATAAATAAAATAAAGGAAAACTAATAAAAGTTCAGCCGACTGCTCGCAGTAGAAGGAAGATACAAAATGTTAAAATAGGAGGAAAGAGAATTCAAAGTGGGCGCCCCATTTATATGAATCAGCCATACGTTGTGCTGTCAACGATTAGATTTTGCAGGATTGTGCTGAGCTCGATTATATTTTGCAAAGCTAACGTCTCTTGTGCTCTAATAGTTTATATTTAGTAAAATCGCGCTGAGGCCGATTATATTTTGCAATGACGAAGTTGGAGGCATGTCTTGTGCTGTATTAGTTTATATTTAGTAAAATATATAAATAATATATAAGCAACCCGGTTACAAAGTGACGTGATAGATACCTACCACTAGAATTTGAGCCGTATGTTGCGGTTTGTTAAACCGGAGCCACGTGAAAAGGGTTAATGCAATAAAACTTTAGGCTAACGGTTATTAAACGTAATATTTATTCAGGTTCTTCATCCGATTCACTAATTTATGTTTCTTCATTGTCTTGTTCTTTTTGAAACCCCCATTTTCCTCCAATATATCATCAACTTCCAAATGTGTTGGATTTCCTTGAAACCAAAGCGGTGTTAAGCGGCGTTCATCGACGATCCAACCATAATCCTCAACATTTGAGAATGCACAAACAGAAATTGTGGAGTAAATACTTCCCTCGCGAACCTTACTTAAAACGGGGTGGGCATGCTGAAGGGATGGGGAACGCCCGCCAACCGTTTCTGTTCAGGCCTCAGTAGGATCATATTATTCATTTACAACAAAAAAAAAGCTTCTGACTCATAAGGCAGAAAGCCTTATTTTGGGGTAGTGAAAATTCATCCACCCCTCAGCTTCTGCACACCGAAACCCGCCAACCAATACGTTTTTTAGTTGGACAAGGACTTGGTATACCGGACCACCAAAAAACGGCCTTCTAACAGATGACTGAGGCTTTTGTATCACGGGCTCTTAGACTATAATTAGCTCAAATTAGGGAATGCAATCCCGCAAGATAATTCTAGTCCCGGTATTTGCGGGACTGGACATTTCCAATCCTGCGGGATCCAGGTATTTGCGGGATCCCGCAGAATCTTGTGTGACTTTGCAAATAAATCATAATATAGTACCAGATATAAAAAAGGGTTTTGACTAAAATTGAACAAATATCAAGTATCAAATTATTTAATAATGTTTTTCAAAGATATTTAAACATTATTATTAGAAGATTAACATAACAAGTCAAAAGATATTTAAATATTATTTTGGAAGTAACTGCGCAAACGTCCTGTCGTTTTAATTATTCATTTACACAACTTGCATTCTGAAGGTTAACAAAATTCACCTTTTCAAGTTATCATTGATCGTGTTCACCAGCACTCAACATGTTGAGTGATTAGTAAGCGGCTTTGTTCCAACAAGTGGAATACACAAGGTAGAACAGTTGTGATTGGCCTAGAGCTGATTTTCATCTGTTTTCAACAAAGCCGCTGACTAATCACTCAACATGTTGAGTGCTGGTGAACGCGACCATTATGTCGCCGACATGAGAACCGTTCCAGAACCAGTAATTTCCAGTTGCCCACCTATTTTTCAATGAGTTCATCCTACTTGACAAATGAATTGATCGACTGGGAATTACCGTTCTAAAACGATTCTCATGTCGGTTGGAACAGAGCTACAGTTTCTGACATAATATGATGATTATTTAAACTTGAATACCTACTTAAAAAAGTAAATTTTGTTTACTTAACCACAATTAAGAATTTGTTGCACTGCAACCACTACACGTACTCATTAAAAGTTGGAACAAAACTGCCAAAATTAAAAAATAGTAAACAACTTCGAATTAGGGCGAAAAAGTTTCTCTCAGTCTCCTCACCACGATGCGTCGTCCAGTTCGCACGTACCAGGCCCGAGTGAAACCATAAAGTACAGTTCTTTTCAATCCCGCAAATCCCGGCGGGATCCCGCTCAGTTTATGAGCGAGATCAGTCCCGCATATGGCGTGGCGGGATCCCGGTATTTCGGGATCCCGGTATCCCGGTATTGCATTCACTAGCTCAAATCATTCTTCATATATTGGGTGGAATTAATATTTCGAGAGGAAAAGCGGATTTCGAGAGGAAAGCTACCGAATCTTTTGACTACAAACCAACGGTATGGCTTCGATATGTAGATGATACCTTTGTGGTTTGGAGTCATAGGGAAGAGAAGCTCAACCAGTTCCTAGGCCACCTGAACGCGCAATATCCTAGCATACAATTTACCATGGAAAAGGAGAAAAACCAAGAATAGCCTTCTTAGATGTACTCATAAAGAAATCTGGAGGAAAACTATGCCACACAGTGTACCGAAAACCCACACACACAGGCAGGCACCTACATGCACTCTCAAACCACCATCCAAGGTAAAAACGTGGAATTATAACAAAGTTAACAGAACGTGCTCAGAACATCTGCGAGCCACAACATCTCGAGCAAGAACTGGATCACCTCAAGTCGACCTTTCTATCAAATGGATACAATGCATCTGAAATCGATACGGCCATGCGACCCAAAACAGACACACGACAAAACGTGGATGAACAACCAGTGGTGGCTAATGCATATTATCTGCCTTTCATTTCTCGGGTGACAGACAGGATAGGGAAAGTCTTGAAGAAACACAACGTAAAAACGATCTTCAAGCCAACAAGTAAAATACAGCAATCAATCAGATCAGACAAGGATAAGAGGAACATACTTTCAAGAGTTGGAGTCTATCGTATACCATGCACGTAGTAAGGTATACATAGGAACAAAAAACAAGATCCAGGATCAACGAGCACAAAAGAAACTTCAGACTAGGACAATCGAAAAAATTGGCAGTAGCGGAACATGCGCTTAGTGAAGGGAATCACGAAATAATATTTGGTGGGGTCAAGCTTCTTGCACCGACTTCCGGATACCACAATCGTCTTGTACGTGAAGCTATAGAAATCAACAAACATACGGAGAACTTCAACAGGAAAGAAGAATCACTAAAACTTAACCAAAGGAACCCGATCCTCAAAAACGCAAGAAAGATCCCATTGATTACAGAGAAAGTTCAGATTAGCCACGTGCTGCGAAGCCCCGCCCCTCCCCCACCACAACCACTCGCACATAAATACAACTTGCGGTCGGGAACGCGTCAGTCTGCTACCAGAATTGGACATGGAAGCACCTCTGAAGATGCTAGCCACGCATGCTAGCGAAACGTCAGACGGCCATTATGGCCGAATGAAAACACTTTATTCGACATTTCTCTTATTTAAACTTATTAGCTATTAACCATTTATTGGAGACTAGCTAATGACCCGCTGCGCTGCCAGCATATAAATACATTTTGAAATAATACACTTCTTTTCAAATTTTGTTGTTGATTTTCTATTTAATTAATTTTTTTTCAATCCGATATCATTGTCGCTTGCCAGTGAGTTCAGTGACGCATTTCAAGCACTCCAGAGCTGCTCTAGAGCGCCCCGGGCTGTTTATAGGCGTCCCAGTGTATCAGAGTTTTACGCAACCGAACTTTTTTTTTCGGGATAAAAAATAGCCTATATCACTCTCCTCTATAGCCGATTCGATTGACCGGATTAGATCGATCTGGTCCAATTTAAGTGAACCACACTGTGTTCGATTCAAGCTAGATCAGTGCACCCTCATCAACAAAAAAATGATCTAGATCAGAAGAAGTTCACTTAAATTGAACCCAAATCGATCTAATCTGGGTCAATCGAATTCACCTTTTATAGAGATACGTGGTATTAATTCAAGGTCGGTCCAGCCGTTCTTGAATTCAAAAAATAATAAAGTTACGTCGGTTGAATGCAAGCCTAAATAAATGAAATATGGCAACGTTGTTTCATGCTGTCAAAAAAAGTTGGGTTATGTTGTTATGTAATGTGAATGAGTTTGTTTACAATTAAATTAATAATTAATACAAAATTAATTTCTTTTTCCGAGATGCGTAACCTATCCACAAACCTTCCTTGGGATGGCCATAACCACCTACCAAAGTTTCATCGTAATCGGATAAGTGGTTTTGGAGCGCATATTCGGATACCCCGCGAACTTTGATTTTTATATATATATATACAGGGTGTCCCACAATCAGCGTTACAGGCCATAACTTTCTTATTTTCAAAAATAAAAATTTGAAACAAAAACAATTATTAATGGCTAATTAAGATCTCTTCAAAAATATAAAAAAATCATCCCTTGAAAAAATCATCCCCTATTTACAACCCTTTACTTTTTTTTTTTCAAATGGCACCCCTATTATTTTTTTTTATTTTTGAGAAGCTTATGAAATTACTTTGTATGGTGTATAAAAAGTTTGTTTTTCCATGTCTCTTGGGGGAAAAAAAATGGGTGTCCCACCCTTAGTCTTATACAGCCAATCACATTTTTGTCTACAAAAATAAAAATATGACAAAAAAAAATTAATTGTGTGCAAATTAACCCCTTTACAAGAATATTAAAAAAATCTTCCCTAACAAACTCATCCCCTAAAAACAACTCTTGCCATTTTTTTCAAATAAAACCCCCTTAATATAATTTTAATTTTTGATTTTTTTTTCCAACGAAACATGGAAAAACAAACTTTTCATACATCATTGAATTTGCAATCTCATGAACTTCTCAAAAATAAAAAATAAAATTAGGGGTGCCATTTGAAAAAAAAAAGTAAAGGGTTGTAAATAGGAGATGATTTTGTCAGGGGAAGATTTTTTTATATTTTTGAAGAGAGCTTAACTAGCCATTGGTCAATTCTTTTTTCAAATTTTTATTTCTAAAAATAAGAAAGTTATGGCCTGTAACGCTGATTGTGGGACACCCTGTATATAGATATAGATAAGATATAGATATTTCTAGAATCGTGTAATTGCTTGTTCATTCAAATCACAAAATGGAATTCGTAAATATTGGCGCTCGCGTCGTTAAAAGTGCCACCGGCTTCTCCTCATCGATGTAATTTCATAACATTATTCTTGGCAAATATTTCCTGAAAGATTTAATGACGCCGTGTATTGAAAATATTGCTACGATATCGTTAACGGCGTCCGCCAGGCTGTCAAGAATCGATGTCGAATATCCTCGAATCTAGCGAATTATTCTACTATAATCGAGAAATAACATTATCGTGTGTGTTCTAGATTTTACAGGAATAGATTTAGGGATATACCGGGTGACAACGAAATCGTTATACAAGGCGTCATTCAGTTGTCTTTAAAGTTAAAAATTTGAAAATTGGGTGGAACGGGTAAGTCATTGAGACGCACATTTTTCGTAAAAAAACAATTGAATATCATCTCCGGTTACTCCGGAAATGGACCCAAGTCAAGAAATTTTTATGGAACCCTGTATATTTTTTTGCACAGTTGGATAGAGCTTAAAATTCCCTTTCAAATGACATATCACAACTTGCATTTGTTTCCAAGATGGCGGCGAAAGAAGGTATTTTTCTGAAATTCAATATGGCGGCATTCTGACGTAACCAATAATGTTTCTGTCAAACAAACACTTTTCCCAATCCATAATTTTTAGATTTGAAATGGTTTTAGATCGAATTTGAAAAAAAAATGATTTTGCTCAAAAACAAGGGCATTTGAAAATTTCTTTGAAATGCAAATTTTAGTTTCAAATTTTCTGAAAATTTTGAATGGGAAGAGGTACTTATTAAATTCTAGAATTAAAGTGTGTCCAATGGCCTACCGAAAAATGTCTACCAAAATGCATATTCATTTTTCGGTTAGGTATTCAAAAGTTAGATCAGAATGCCGCCATATGGAATTTAAGAAAGTGCCTTCTCACGCCGCCATCTTAAAAGCAAATTCCACTTATCATATGTCATTGAAAAGGGAATTTTAAGCTCTATCCAACTGTGTAAAAAAATATACAGGGTTCCATAAAAATATCTTGACTTGGGTCCATTTCCAAAGTAACCGGAAGTGATATTCAATTGTTTTTTTATGAAAAGTGTGCGTCTCAATGACTTACCCCTTTCACCCGATTTTCAAATTTTTAAATTTAAAGACAACTGAATGACGCCTTGTATAACGATTTCGTTGTCACCCGGTATATAAGGACGGGTTTTAGCTTGCAAGTTAGTATTCAGTTCGGCTGTGATACGATTTAAATAGTGATTGTAAAGAGTTTGATTGTTGAGTTTGTTAATAAAGTAATTAGTGTCAGAGTGTTTTGTTAAGTGGAATAAATTATTGCTGTGTTAATTGGACTTTGATTTTTGGAATAAACGAAACCAACGACGAACCCAAGATTTCTGTCCGGCGATCCAAGTCGCGACACTGGTGCCAGAAGTAGGATATAAAGGACTGCAGAGTGAAATCCAATTGCGGAAGTGCGGGGACACTAGTGTAGTATAAAAACTGAACACTAAGTGAACACTGGGACAGTTAGTGCAGTGCAAACAGTGGCAATCACAAAAAGAGACTCAACCGATCGTGTGAATTACCCTGGAAGTGACTCTATACCCGATTTAGACTGTGATAGTGAATCTTCGAGTGAGTTCTAGAAAATTCTATTTGGAAACTAAGGGAGATATCGAATTTGTGACTTCGCCGACATATTCAGAACATCAATCGTCATTCAGAAGAGGTTTTTCGAGGAGTTTCGGGAGAATTCTAGAACATTCTATTTGGAAACTAAGGGAGATATCGAAATTGTGACTTCACCGACGTATTTGCTGTATCAATCGACATCTAGAAAAGAAGTTTCAAGAAAATTCCAGAACATTCTATTTTAGAATAAAGCAAGTTATCCAATTTGTGACTTCACCGGCGTGTTTGGAACTTCGAGCAAAGACCAGAAAAGATATTTGAAGAAAGTTCGAGGGAAATTCTAGAACATTCTGTATATGCCTATCATAAGACAACAAGCCAAAATGGACGAACAAAAAGTTGAAGAACTTCTGCGCAAAATGTTGGAACTTCAAGAGACCAAACGTCGACAAGAAAAACAAGACGAAGAAGCTAGACGACTACAAGAAAAACAAGACGAAGAAGCCAGACGACAACAAGAAAAACAAGACGAAGAAGCTAGAAGACAACCAGAAAAACAGGACGAAGAAACCAGACGACTACAAGAAAAACAAGACGAAGAAGCCAGACGACAACAAGAAAAACAAGAAGAAGAAGCTAGGCGACAACAAGAAGAAGCTAGGCGACAACAAGAAGAAGCTAAGCGACAACAAGAACGGCAGGAGGACCTTGGAAGACTACAGAAAATATTCTAAACCATACAAGGAACTGTCGCTAACCTAGACCAGAAGATTGAACAAGTTAAAGACGATGTGCAAGAAGTTAAACACGACGTTCAAGAAGTAAAAGCTGAAGTCAAAACCGATGTTCAGCAATTAAGACAAGAAGTTGAGGACCAAGTTCAAGCATTCGAAGATAAGATGCGTAGATTAGAAATACAGTCCAACAATTCAGCTAGTATTGGAGCATTTTCCAGTATGAAGATAAAACCACCAACTTTCGACGGTTCTACGTCCTGGACCATGTATATTCGACAATTTGAAGCTGCTGCAAATACCAGCGGATGGAACGACCAAGAAAAAGCTACAGCACTAATAGTGGCACTACGAGGACCAGCCTTAGATCTTCTTCAGTCCATTCCTGCAATCTACCAACAGAATTACCAGCATCTTAGTCAAACTTTAGAATTGCGCTTCGGAGACCATTACAGACAAGAAGTATTTAGAACTCAAGTTAAATCAAGAGTTCAAAAACCCGGCGAGTCTACAAGAATTCGAATCGGAAGTTAAAAGGCTAGTTAGTTTGGCGTTTCCTGCAGCTGGGAAAGACATGCAGGAATGGATGGCAGTATCCGCGTTTATTGATGGTCTCAAAGATTCGAAGATCCAGGAAAACCTAAGAATGTCCAAGTTCAGACAAAGTAGCGAAGCCCTTGTCCGAGCATTAGAACTGGAAGCAATCTTTGGTGCCTCACGACCCGGAATACGAGCAGTGTCCATTGAGGACCCAAAGGAAAAACAATTGTCAAAACAGGATGGTAGCTTCGAAGCTAAAATGAGTAATTTCATGGAGATAATAAAGAAACTGTTACTAGAAGATAGAAAACTGGGGAACGATTCCAGACAAACGCCAACCCCGAGAAACCGAGAAAAATGCTACCGGTGCCAAAAACTTGGACACATGCAATGGGATTGTAGACTAAGGATGTCCTTTCCATCTGGGGATCATTCTCAACGCTTTTCAAGGTCTACAGACGCCAGCCCTAATGACAAACAGGAACCAACTAGGACGGAAGGGAGGATGCTGGCTAGTAATGACGAAGCCCCCAGAGTTGTGTACACAAAATCATTGCGCAGTCATTATACAGGATTAAAATTCGAAGGACAAATCAATGGAGAATTGAAAACTATCACTTTTGATAAGGGTGCTGAAGTTTCCATAATTAGAAGAACATTAATCAAGTCTCGGGCAATCCAACCGCTCACTAGAAACCTGTCACTACGAACAGTCACCGGCGAATCTGCACCAGTTCAAGGAGAAGCGATGGTTGAGCTCACTTTTGGACCTACCACCTTCAGGCACAGAACATTAGTCGCCGATATAGAAGATGATTTTATTTTGGGAATGGATTTGATCGGCCAACATGGTTTCTCCTTTGATCCTTCCATGAACATCCTTAAATTTGGTAATGAAGAAATTGTCCTAACAACACAAGAAGAATCCGATGCCGTTAAGATCTTGGCCACAACCCCAGTGAGGATTCCTGGAAGTACTGAGAAGATCATTTGCGGAAGATTAGAAACAAACCCTGGGTGCTGCGTTGGGCTAACACGTAATTTCATTGGAGATAAACCAGAAAGATTTCTTGTTGGAAAGACTCTAGTAAGGACAAATGGAGACATTATGATAAGAATTGCCAATGTTTCTTCCGAAACAGTAAGAATAAAAGAAGGAGACATTATTGGAGCTCTCGAACCAGTGAAGCAAATATCGAACTGTGACCTACCAGATAAGCGACATTTTGTGAAATCCAAATTGGATACAGACACCTTGATGCAGACTTTGGCGAAATCATGGAAACATCTCGATCCAGATAGACTTCAAGAAGCCACAGATTTCATTTTGAAAGAAGCAGACGTATTTGTGATGGACAATCAAACCGGACGAACCAGCTTAATTCAACACAAAATTGATACTGGATTGGCACACCCAATTAGACAACCACCACGACGTATGCCAGTAGCTAAGCAACAGGAAGTGGAAAACCAAATCGATAAAATGCTTCAAGAGGGAGTCATTGAAGAGTCAAATAGTCCATGGTCCGCGCCAGTAGTACTGGTTACGAAGAAAGATGGGAGTCTTAGATTTTGTGTGGACTACCGAAGGCTTAATGACGTCACCAAGAAGGACAGCTTCCCTCTCCCAAGAATAGACGATACACTAACAACTCTATCGGGCTCTAAATGGTTTTCCACCTTGGACCTCAAAAGTGGATACTGGCAAGTGGCAATACATGACGATGACAAAGAGAAAACTGCCTTCAGTACCGGAAGCGGAGTATACCAGTTTAATGTAATGCCTTTCGGATTGTGTAATGCTCCAGCTACGTTTGAGCGACTGATGCATCTTGTTTTGCGAGGCCTTACATGGAGAACTTGCCTGGTATATTTGGATGATGTCATGATTATGGGAAATTCGTTCCAAGAACATCTCAATAACCTAAAAGAAGTTTTTGACCGCTTCCGGAATGCCAACTTGAAACTCAATCCAAATAAGTGTTTCCTATTTCAAAAGAAAGTGGAATTCTTAGGTCACGTGGTATCTGAAGAGGGCATACAAGTTATGGAAGGAAAAATAGATGCTGTCAGGGACTGGCCAAAACCACGCGACAAACATGAACTAAGGAGTTTTCTAGGATTATGTTCTTATTATCGAAGATTTGTGGAAGGATTCGCCAATATAGCTGCTCCACTTCATCGATTCACAGAAGAAAAATCAACATTCAAATGGACCCAAGAATGCGATTCCGCATTTAGAAAATTGAAAGGAGCATTATGTATGAGCCCAGTGTTGTCCTATCCTGATAACAAAGGCATGTTGATTTTGGACACAGATGCAAGTAACACCAGTGTTGGAGCTGTCCTTTCACAAATCCAAAATTCACAAGAACATGTCGTGGAGTACTACAGCAGAACATTATCAAAGCCGGAACGAAATTATTGTGTCACCAGAAGAGAGTTGCTTGCCATAGTAAAAGCAGTCGACCATTTTCATAAGTATCTCTATGGACGCAAGTTTCTAATTCGAACAGATCACGCAGCTCTAAAATGGCTTTTAGAAATGAAAACTCCTGAAGGACAGCTTGCTAGATGGATTGAGGAATTGCAGCAATACGATTTCCAAATTAAACATCGACCTGGAAACCTGCATAAAAATGCTGACGCTCTGTCCAGACGGCCATGTAAAGAAGATTGCAAGCATTGTCAAAGAATCGATATACATGAGAAAAACACTAGTCCAGTTGTAAGAAGAACGGGCCTGATCGTCGATGACAAATGGACTACCAAACAAATGAGAGAAGATCAGGAGGCAGACCAGGACATCGGGCAAATTCTACATCTTAAAGAAAATGATGAATGTAGGCCAGAATGGGGGGAAGTGTCAAACAAAAGCTTGATTTACAAGGCGTTGTGGGCTCAGTGGAACTCTCTGGCCGTAGAAAATGGTTTGCTCAAAAGAGTTTGGGAAAGTGCCGATGGGAAATCCACTAAGAGCCAACTGGTTATCCCAAAAGACCGAGTGGAAGATGTATTAAAAGAGATACACGACGGAACTTCAGGGGCACATTTCGGAGTTAACAAGACTTTGGACAAAATTCGGGAACGTTTTTACTGGGTTCACTACCATGAAGACGTTAAAAGCTGGTGCCCAAAATGCGACATCTGTGCTACCAGTAAAGGCCCTAAACTGAGATCTCGGGGGCCCATGAAACAGTACAACGTCGGTCTCCCATTTGAAAGAATAGCGATAGATGTTGCTGGACCGTTCCCAGAGTCAGAGCGTGGTAACAAATACATCTTAGTTATCATGAATTACTTCAGTAAATGGCCAGAAGTTTTTGCTATTCCCAATCAAGAAGCCATCACTGTCGCCCAGGTGCTAGTGGACGAAGTTTTTAGTCGTCATGGTGTGCCACTAGAGTTACATTCAGACCAGGGACGAAACTTCGAATCTGCCATCTTTAAGAAAATTTGTGAGATCATGGGAATCCGTAAGACCAGGACAACACCTTTACATCCACAGTCTGATGGCATGGTAGAACGATTTAATAAGACCATAGAGGAACACCTGACAAAAGTGGTCGCAAGGAACCAGCGTGATTGGGACAAACACTTGCCTCTGTTTTTAATGGCTTATAGAGCAGCTGTTCACGAGTCAACAGGTGAAAGTCCAGCCAGAATCGTCTTTGGAAGAGAACTCAGGTTACCTTGCGATTTGATGTTTGGGATACCTGAAGAAGAACGGAGAGAAATCCGAGATTATGCCGACGAAGTAAGGGCACGACTTCTGGGTATCCATGATTTTGCTCGGGAGCATATTCAACTAGCCAGTGACCGAATGAAGACCAGATACGACTTGATAGCCAATTCGGTCGGATTTCAAGAAGGTGATTTAGTGTGGTTGTATAACCCAGCAAGGAAGAAAGGAGTATCGCCGAAATTGTCTTCAGCATGGGAAGGACCCTATAGAATAATCAAGAGGATCAATGATTTGGTTTATCGAGTCCAGCGCAACACCAGGAGTAAGATGAAAGTTGTACATCTGGACAGATTGGCGAAATATCATGGGCGTGAGGTTGATCGGGACGATCAATCTTAAGAGGAGGGCAGTGCTACGATATCGTTAACGGTGTCCGCCAGGCTGTCAAGAATCGATGTCGAATATCCTCGAATCTAGCGAATTATTCTACTATAATCGAGAAATAACATTATCGTGTGTGTTCTAGATTTTACAGGAATAGATTTAGGGATATATATAAGGACGGGTTTTTAGCTTGCAAGTTAGTTTTCAGTTCGGCTGTGATACGATTTAAATAGTGATTGTAAAGAGTTTGATTGTTGAGTTTGTTAATAAAGTAATTAGTGTCAGAGTGTTTTGTTAAGTGGAATACATTATTGCTGTGTTAATTGGACTTTGATTTTTGGAATAAACGAAACGAACGACGAACCCAAGATTTCTGTCCGGCGATCCAAAGTCGCGACAATATTTTCAATTCACTCGTATTCAACAATAGTTATTTATTATACAAGACGGTAAAAAGATGCTTTACCTGTGAGTGGAAAATGTTGATTCACGAGCGACGAAGGAGCGAGAGGATCAATTTCACGAACAGGTAAAGCTTTTTTACCGTTGTGTGTAATATTCTATTTTATTCTTGAGCCACTTTCTATTTATCACAATTACTAAAATCATAAACTAAAATGTGCTAAATAATGACAAATTGACAAAGTACCTAACAAACTGACACATTTCTGGTGTTGTCAATCATGCAACATATCAGATTTCTGTCAAAAACACTATAATTATTATGAAGAGAACGAGTGGGTAAAATTGACGTATAAGTGGGTAAAATTGACGTATGAGTGGGTAAAATTGACAAATGAGTTGGTAAAAATTATTCGATTTCACTACTTCAAATAAAGTGTTACTTTAACAACGAGTTTTGAGTCGATTAATGGCCGTTTCCACCAACGCAAATTTAAGTTTACTTAACGTTAAGTGCCGCTTATATTATAATTTCTTTTCCACCAGTCCAACCTAGTGTCATTGAGATAAACTTAACTAAGCCCGGGAATTTCTAGGCTTATTCTTCCCTTAACAGAGTGGCGATGATATATGCGCAAGCAATTTGCATCATGCCTTTGTTGACATAAGCAAACGTTAAAGTTGATGCTTCACAGAAAGTAGCAAAAATTTAATTGAGATAAAATTTTCTCAATTTTCTAATTTCTGGTAAAGTTTGCGTTCTGTTGTGTTTAAGAAAATTGTTGTTTGAAAAATGGATATACCTAAGATGATTTGGAAGTATTGGATTTGTTTGAAGATGTGGTACCTATCCCCAGAAAAATGTATGATAGAAATAATCATTTTGAGGAGATGGACAATCTAACGTTTTTTGAAGATTCAGATTCAGATTGACAAAACCCACTGTGTTGCAACTTCTAGAACAAATTGAATCATCCTTAGAATTTCCTATAGGTGAATTTGGAGTGATTGTGTTAAACTCATTGGCTAATTTTCGCCAAATTTTTGTTTTTTTTCTGAAACCGATACTGCATCCGTTTTCTTGTTTTTTATTATATGTTTGTATATTGCCGAAAGGTTTATCAGAAGATCTTTTTTTTGGGCAGTACCTATAATTTCCCGAGTAATTTCCAGCTCTTATTTTTCCATTTTCATTCATTGTTGAACGGACGTGTTGTCGCTAGGTATTGTAAATCACAAATTAAAAGTGACCTATTTATTTTTATTTATTCAAACCATGAATCTA
The DNA here is from genome assembly GCA_917834065.1 of Ceutorhynchus assimilis. NCBI lineage: Eukaryota > Metazoa > Arthropoda > Insecta > Coleoptera > Curculionidae > Ceutorhynchus > Ceutorhynchus assimilis. The sequence continues at coordinate 17,897,202 of OU892279.1, forward strand.
TCGTCAATAATTTTAAAACATTATTTATTTTCTGGACTTCAAAATTCCATCAAACCACTACACAAAGCCGAGTTTGAGGTTATGATGGCGAACAAAAGCAAGGTTGCCAAAGCTAAACAACAGTTAGTTAAGATTCATCAGAAAGGCGGTGGTGGAATGCAAATTTAATTAAGCGGTGCTTACGTTTTAAGGGACGCTTAAATATTCTCAGCTTAGAGCTTTATTGGTGGAAACGGCCATAAATGATAGTTTACCATTCGCGATAGAATAAAAGATAATTCTAGTGCATCCGAGTCCTGGCACATTTCCAATCACCCTTTTTACTACCACTCTCAGACCAAAAAAACCAGTAGGTACCCGCACTACTTGTTCATATTGATGGTTGCTGCCTTAGGTGAGTTTTTTTGAAAACTTATCACTTTCAATACAACCCTTCTTTCTTCCATCTGATCATTATCACTAGAACTTCAGTGTATAGAAGATTAGGAACTGATCAGCGCATGCACCAACTTCGCCAAGGATTCTTCTAACCTAGCATTTCTGTGTTTTTGTTTATGTGACTCAAACATTGATGAATTTTGATATTTTTTTCTTCCTACAACCGCCAAAATTCCTTCCTAAAGATAGACGTGATCAAACTGAAGAATAAAGTTGTACGATCATAACTTCTATCATACGTTCAGAAGGGAGTTAGGTTTTAAAAGAACGGCGTCACTTTCTTCCGCTTTGATCACCAATATTTTATTTCACTAGAATAACTATTTATTAAGTTTATTTGACTATTCTCATAAACACAATGGGCTCACTAGGTCTGACTGAATATAAAGTTCACAAGTTGAGTTTTTGACATATTCAAATTGAGATTGATACGATTGATACTATTTCAGACTTTTCACATCACAACTCACTAGTTTCTGGAAAAGTTTGACTGTCCAAGCTTTCGAAGGTCTTGGAAGCGCAAAGCCATTGCTATTCCACTATTATTGAGCAACTCCAGTATTTTTTGTAGGGCGTGATGAACCTCTCTTATGGTAGATTTACATTTCCTCCTGAAACTATTCCGATTTTCTGGCAGAATGTTGAAAGTTGAAACCATCCTCTGAATCCAATGAGGGAATTGATGCTTGTATCCCTTCTTTTGTAAATTGGCTCCACTGGTGCATTCTCAGCATTCTCAAGTAAAGTTAAAGTTCAAGGTACCTTCTTCCCTAGCTGAAAGGTTACAATTATTACACTGTGAACTAATTGGAGTTTCAAAAGGTTTGTCGCTTTTTTTAGAAGAGCTACAGAAAATTTTCATTTCCAACAGACTTTTCATTTTTTTGATATTTTATACATTTTAAACCTAGTTCACTTATTGGTGTGGGTCTCCAAAAGATCGTTGAGTCTTGAGTCACATTTGGCAATATGTATTACTAAGATCGTTAAATTCCTTTTCATTGATATCTAATTGGATACAACAGTAATACAAACTCAGTATGAGTTCTCAACAGTGTGTTTGGAGCTTTGGTTGAACACTTGTGTTTTCTGAAGAAATATTGGGATGTTCCTGATTTTTAATTCCACCTCACTGTCAAGAAGTTTTTAATTATTTTTTTTTTTAAACAAACGATCTGATTTAATATTGTTTGATTAAGGGTAAAACAGGAGAGTACATCTTGTTATTGCCCATTGCAATGTGGGTCTAAAGCTGTAATTTTTTTTTTAGTCGTTCAACAATAACCAGCTGAATCAATTCTCCAGCCCAGATGAAACAGTGCACTGGCTAACTCTCAACCGATTCGAAAATTACATGGACATGTTTTCTAGATTCTCTGGTTCGGACATGTTGCGCATGTCTCGCGACGATTTGATCCAAATCTGTGGACATGCCGACGGAATTCGTCTGCATAACGCTTTACATTTAAAGTAAACAATAGAATAAGAAAACGATTTTGTATATTTCAATAACTTTCTCTTACTTTTAGGACGATTGCGCCAAAACTCAGACTCTACGTATGTCGTGAAAACATGTCAGTTTTCAACGCAGTTTTTCTGACTTCGCACAGCCACATAGAGCTGCTACAGAAACTTTGCTCCATGGCCTCCATCAACGTCGATCAAGTTAAGAATATTTACATTGAAGGACCACATTCCATCCACATTCAGTTGAGTGACGATATGTTGAGTCACGTGGAAGAAGAAACTATGTTTTCGTTGAATGTTGTGCAAGAAAATGGTAGTTACGTGTTGTTACTCAAAAGAAAATCTAAACAGTAATTAACTATTTACTATAATGGATTAGAAAGTAATAATAGCTTTGGTCACGGAAAACATTCAGAGCGATTGGGAATGAGTAAGGACCTTATTTTGGATTGTCAGTAATGAACAGGTTCAGGATTTTTTTTTTATGCTCTATTGTAAAACACACTTTTACGTACGTGGTCTGGTTTCAGTTTCTATTGGTAATTTACGAATAGCTTTCATTTTTATTTATTATTTCACTTTGAAGCGGGGGCGTTCATATTTGGATCAATAACGTTCAATATTTTATTTCATACTGATTTGTTGAAATTTTTTTAACAGTTCTAACAGCCAAATAAATTTTGTTATTTTTTGTCATGTGACACAAATCACCCAATCATTTCAATATTATGCTGAAAACAGGGTTGTTCTCACTCTATGACATTGTTTCGGACACTACTGTCAAAAATCGAATAACCAGAGGAACATTGATAAATGCTCAAAAATGTTATAACTAGGCGTTGGTCTGTTTCCAAGAAACACGCTTTCGAAAATATAGAATACAAAATATCAATGTCCTTGGGTTAATACTACTGAAAGCTATGTTTCGAAATAATGTATTTTATTTACGACTAATGTATATTGTGCGTATTATATTTGTGATTTTAGCAGTATAATGACATATGTTATTCCTACAGGGATTAATGACGAGTAGCGGGATTAATGGTCATTATTCCACAAAAGTGTCAGTGTCAAACGTGTAGTGCTTGTGGATTTGTATTGAAAATTATGAGACGGATGAAATTTGTTCATTGATAATCTCAAATAAATTAATTTGTCGTAAATAAAGTAGAGTATACTACTCGCAATAATGGCTATCATTCCCTCGGAATGTTACTCCCTCGCCGCTAACGCGGCTCAGTTCGTAATAATCCTCGGGAATAATAGCTATCATTATTGACTCGTGGTATGGTATAATCTACTATTAATTTGCATCGTACCTACACCTGTAAAGTAGCAAGTACCTTTTTGCTATTGGTCTGAAAATTTTGTCGGACTAGCCTGCTAAAATTTTATCTTAGCGAACTCAGTACTATAAAAATTAATTTTCCGGACTAAAACTAAGTAGGTATGTGAAGGTGTGTTTTATCATCCAGAATGAAATAAATATTTATCACATCAATTCATGAACAGAGCACCAGAATTCTGAATCGGCTGTAGCAAAAAATTTGTTTCACTCCTGAACAGCTGAAACTAGGGGTATTCTTTCGGTCTAATCGAACTGAACAAACTAATCTGATTTAAATGAAAGTGATTTTTATTTTTACGTCACTTCGCTAATGTCCATCGCATCGAAAGAACAATTATTTATATTAGCTGATTTTGACTCACAAATGATCTGAAAGAAGTGAACGTAAAAATTCTGCGATAACTTGAGGCTAGGAATAAACTGATTGCAATTATTTGTGGGGAAAGTGATCCGAAATCAAAAGAACATGGTTCAATTAGTTCAGGTGACTTCAATCCAGTGTTGTCGAACGTCAAAATACTAAATCGGGAGAAACTGGCGTTTAAAATCGGTAGATTACTGCGCAAAATCGGTAGGCATCATAACATAAAGACAAAAAATACAACGTTGCCGTGTTTTGAATGATTTAATAAAAATATTACATTATAAATCGGAAAATCAAATATATTTTATTTAAGAAAATACAAACCTCAATACAAACATAATAGACATTGAGTTGAGCTAATTCATTCATGCGCGTCACTAATTAGATGACGAGTCATTTGGCCACTTTGTCGATTATTTGAGTTGAGATTAGTGTTTGATAAAGTTATTCAGGCACACACACAAACAGATATTTTTTCCTTCTGTAATCTGTGAGCAAAAATTTAACGAACGACTGCCGATAGTTCCCATTCCAAGCAATTAATGTAGGTACGTCAAAATCAAACCAAAACCAAAAGTGTCGAAAAATCTCCAACCAAAAAAACCGACAAAAATTCTCGGTGGATTCGGTGCCTCACCGGTTTCAAACAGCTCATCATTCCGGTAAATTTTGGAACGGACGATCAGGTTCAACCAGTTAAGAGTCGGTACATTTTTTAACCGTTTGGTGAAGTAAACTTATAAACCGATAGGTATCGCACCGGATCAGAAACCGGTGAATTTTGGAAAGTGCCCGGCCTGCACTGACCAACCATAGCCAATTTTAAGCGAATAACCACAATTTTGTGGTTTTAACCGTGGTTACGCTTTGGTTCAAGATGACAGATCACTTGATGACGTCATTCCATTGTATTCGCTTAAACGCGTTTGGTATTAACCGCGGTTACCCCTGTTGTGTTATTGCTATTTGTTTATATTTTGAATTTTGATTTCATGCTGGCCGGAAAATGGAAAAGAGGAGAGAACTTGCCTTTTTATTTGGAGATGTGTTTTTTTTGAAGACAGTGCGGAAATAATTGATTTGTTAGGAAATCTACCAATTTGTTGCATTTTTTTTAAAAAAAGGAAAGACATGAGACCGAATATCAATTGAAACAGATAATACTTGCTATTAAGAGTAAATTGGCTGTTTCTAAAAGCCGGTATTTCAAATGTAACCTTAAAATCAAGATTTACCAAAGGTATCCTTAACGTTAAGGTGAACTTGAAATCAGTTCATTCAGGTAACTTAAGATAAGCTTAAGATCCACCTTGAATTAGGGGAACTTTTATACTTTGATATACGGTGAAACTTGTATTAAAGATGACTTAACGTTATTTTAAGGTGACATTGAAATACCGACCCAGTCTCCAGTCTCCGACCTGTATTTGGTAATCCGCCCCTTCATGACTTTTGCTTAGGGAAGTATCCATAATTTCTGGCCCTTTTTTTACTTCATAATACCAAACAAACTGCTAAAAAAAATAAACAACTTGCTAAAAACCCGCCAAAAATGCAATGTCAACAATTCAAATAATAACCTCAAAATAAAAACCACTCCCGAGCTGGGTTAAAACCGCAATTTTGCGGTGATAAGTATGACATTTTAGAGCTGATCCATGACGTCACGGAGTCATAACCAAAAGAAAAACCAAAGTCGCATAAATGTTGTGGTAAATACCAATCCGAAATGGTAAAAACCAATCTCGTTTGGTTATTCGCTTAAAATTGGCTCCATTGCTAGCTGAAATTTGTCGTCGGCGCCGGAAGATCTATTTGACATATGACAGTTCGGAAATGGACAAAAATTTCGAAAGTAGATCTGGTGCGGCTATGGATAGAAAAATCGACGAAAACGAAAACGATAAAATCGATTTTTTGGTGGAAAATGGTAAAAAAATCGGTAGAATAGTGATTATTGTCGAAAATAGGTAAAAATTCGCCAATATTTCGGTAGGTCCATTATCATTTCGGTAGAAATACCGAAATTTCGGTGGCTTCGACAACACTGCTTCAATCAGTTTGTTCGGAACGAAAGAATACTAGTACTATACTAGCTCAACTCGAATCGAATCTGCTATGCGAACGCGGAACCTAGAGATTTGGAATTAAGTTTGGTGATCTGCGAACATTATTATATGAACTGGGCATGTGAATAGTACCGATTCCGCTCAGAGTACTTACCGTGAACAAAGCTAATAACTCGAATTTAAATTAAATTCTATCTAAAAGAAACATGTTCTATTGAATATAAGCTTAGGATATAACCATTACACTCTAGCAGCTAGGGACCAAGACCTAAGATGTTTTTTTTTTTTAAATCTCATTTTTGAATGTAATCGTTTTATACGCCTATAGAATAAAATGTTGATCCTACGCATGCGGAAAGTATCTTCCCCGTACTTGACTGCTTGTCTCCGCTTCACCTCATTTGGTTGGGCACTGGTAGTCACTTGCGGAAAAGTATAACTTTCCGCATCTGATATAAGAAAAACTTTTTTAGATAAATAAATCCTGACATTTCAGGAAGTTAGATAATGTATTGTAGAGGTCTCATGAAAAAACTGACATTGACAATCTATATAAATAAGAAAGGAATATATTTTAGATACAAGGGACAATGAGTAAAAGCATTTTTAATATTTTAAGTCTCATTAGAAAATGGAGATTTGTTTTACAAAGTGGAGACATTGATGTCTCGATGGCTATATTAAAAAAGGAATTGTTTTGAACAAAAACATTTTAGGAAAAATAATAATATACATACCTACATTTCAAAATGTTTTTCCTCCATATTCCTGTAAGTTATGTAGATATGATATACCCAATTTCTAGCAGAGTAAGTATAACAAAAAAGCCAAGTAGCGGAAAGGACCCTGCCCAAAGCATATGGAGAATGTGTTTATGTCAGAATTGGCTGAATTTTGTATATAATGTAAATTATGCCTTCCTGATTAAAAGTTACCATTGCACCAATCCTGAAATATGATTCCTTTTTGAGAAAATAGTTTCTTAGGTAGCAAGTAAAACGCTTGGACATTGTAATGAGCGTACATACAAATAAGTGGATTATTGCGGAACTTATGGGTGAACCGCAGCCATCTACTCACCAATATACTGTTGAACTGTTCAAATAAGACACTCATCTGAAACGTGTAGTTTTTGAACTAATGAGAAAAATCCACAACTGAGTGAATCAGGTTAGTATTGTACTTGAACAACATATTGGTGAATAGATGACTGAGTCCACCCATAAGTTCCGCAACAATCCACTCGTTTGCACTTGAATAACTTGTTACAATATATTACTAGTTTGGTAAAGTAACATTACTAATTCCTGTTAAAAGGCAAATTGACAAAATGTGGATAATCTTACAAATTCTGACTTTATATAATAGGTTATTGTTCAAGTAGGTACATACAATGTAACACAAATAGGTAAGCTTGTGGCGCAGTGGTGTGCTACGTATAGTAATTTTTCAGGATTAGTGCAATGGTAACTTTTAATCAGAAAGGCGTGATCTACATTACATACAAAGTTAAGCCAATTCTGACATAAACACAATTTCCGTATACTTTGGGCAGGGTCCTTTCTAGAATAAAAATACCTACACATAGACATTTTGTCCTATTCATCTCTCTAGTACTTTGTTTTTGTTGTTGCGACTGTGACAATCATAACTGGCCCGAAATTTCTGTATTGTGAATTGATAACATTGAGCGCTTGGGCATTACTTGGCTTTATTTAGACCTATTTTATCTTAGTTGAGTATATATTTTAACTTAGCTAAAACTGAACCTTATGATTTTTAATAGTGCCGTTTCTATCTTCAAAGGTTTGGCTTTTGTTGTTCAGTCAATTCTCTAGTTACATGACAAAAAACTGTAGCAACTGAGATGCGATTGCCAAACGCTACTTGAAATGCAATTTTTATGTCAGTATTAAAATTCATAACGGTATCCTCAGAACCGTACATCTTAAGTATATTTTAGCTCATAAATCAAAGCATTCCTACTCATTATAGGATTATTTAAAAAAAAAATGGTGCCGCATTAAGTATGGGTTGTATCGAATGTTTCGGCACTATTTTTTTATTGTTGGTTAGGTTTCATCCCCATTGCATGGTCATCGCGAAATATCAATCTTCTATGCATACCATATTTTATCCATACGTTTTGGAATTATAATTTTTAAGGTAACAGCCATTGTTGTATCAATTTATAAGACTGAAAAAATGTCTATGCCTTAAATACCAATGTGTCTTCTCGACTAATACATTTCCAAGCAAACATTTTCCATCGGTAAAAATTTACAAACAAAACCATCATCGTTCAAGCATCGAATAAGGCTAGATATAGCAGCTATTTTTACATTTTTGCATTGGTATAACTAATCTTGCGTACATAATACAAAAATAACAATTTTTCAATTTTCTTGGCATCTAGAGGTGTTATTTCCATTTATAATAACAAACACTCCACAGTGCCCGGGTCATTTCTATATTTTAGGCTCTACTTGCATATTTATGCTACATGTATGTTGAAATATGAAACAGTAATAAGCGGTTATGCTGAGAATTTCTTACATCTGTCAAAGCTGTCATTCCAACAATAAGCTGACATGATTTTGATTGTTGATTTGAACCAATCAGATTAGAATTACGTAATAATTTGCACTAGTGCAAATTATGGGATAATTGCATAGTAACTGGTGCGAGAACTGGTGTTTTGAAATTTTTTGACAAAAAATTCAAATTTTTGATTTATGAAATTCTCGCATAAAATATAACTCGTACAATGGAAATATATCTATTATTTTCGACAAATTTGCACTCATGCGTTTTTAACTGAAAAAAGCACTCGTGCACTACGACCTACGTGCACTCGTGCTCTTATCCAACTAAAAATGCATTCGGGCAAATTTCCCAAAAATTATCGATAATTTCCATTGCAGTTATATAATACTATTGATAATATTAATAATCATAATATCAGACAATATTTTCATAATAGTTATTTACATTACAAGTGCGTTTATGAACATGATTACAATAACGAATGTGAAAGATTCGTTCTTATCACACGAGTTTTGTAGTCATGTTTAAACGCACGTGTGATGTATAACGTTTTATCTACAAAGCGAAATATAATAATGTTTTTTCAATTATTTTCGTTCATTAGTAGTTGTGTACCTTCATTTAACCTTTACAGGCTTAACTTCGACATTTTGTCAAACACCAAAAATAGTTGTGTTATAGATTCATTACCTAGTCCATAATACCACTACTGTTATGAGTCTCATGACATATCTCAAACATTAGAAAAAAATGGTTATGTAAAAACGTCAAAACCAAACGCTTGTAGATAAAAGTACTTATTTACAACCACATACGTAATGTTGACATTTCTGACTTTTCAAATGTTTGAAAGTGACAATTTTTTGAATTTTACTTTCTTCCCAGGTAGAAAGTGCTCACTTTCCACCCCGGTGGAAACTAAGCCCTCATTTCGTAAAATGTTTGAGACAAGTCCTGCATGTCGAACGTTTTTTAAGTAAGTCAAAATTTGTCATCAAAATTTTTTGATTTTTATTTAGTGTTTAGTCAAAATTGTGATGGTTGTAATTGTTGTAAATAAAATAGTATACAAACCTCGGTAGGAAGTTTCATTACTGTCAAGAGATTAGTTATATATATAATATATAATCTATAGTCTATAATCTATAATCTATAACACTTCCCACCTCGGTATGTAATATACTATTTTAGCATCAGAAAATATTGCTTACTTTTAAACGAAATGGCATTTTGTGTGCAATATTATTTTTGTGAGTACATATCTATCAAATTAAGGTGTGCTAATTTTTCCCAATAGATTTTTTTTTTCAATTATTACGGCTTCTACAATTTACATGATTTTTTAGTAGGTAGTATTTGTATTTTTTGTTTTAATTTTTAATTATTGATATCCAGTGTTTTATATGCTACTGAACAATTATACAATTTTATTAAATGTATACATATGTACCTACCATTATTTTCTTGTCATTTATAGTAAACTAGAAAAAATCATAATGAATTCAAAAATGTGTTGTTTTTTTTTACTTGATCCTGTCGCAGAGAGAAGAGCTTATTCTTTGACAAAGTAGTTGGGAACGTTCTATGAAGCCGTTTAAAGAAAAAAAAAACGAATTTTTGAAAGGAAACTAAGAAGTTTAGACTGTCCAGTCTCTTGCAGCATTTTCTCTTCCCGATAACTTTTAGACTGTGAGATAGGGGCTGTTTAGTTGAGTCATTTTTTTTTGTCTGGCATTTTGAGGGCTGAATGTGGCTACTAAGCTGATGAGAATATGGGTGATTTTAATGCCGGCCTTCCGTTCGAAAATTTGCAGAAGAAAAAAATTGATTTACATGAAGATTTTTTTTTAATGATCTCAAATTTTCTGGTTTTTAAATAAAAGATTGGCATTGATAAATAATTCACCCATGAAAAATATCAGATGCTTTTCAATAGCTGAAAAAATGGGGATGGGTGTTAACTTCCAAGAGAAAAGAAAAGAACCTTCCGCGTTTACTTTTTGTCTGGCAATCGAGAAAATGAAAGGTTTTGTTGTGAAAATAACGCTGAAAAATCGCCAGACGCGGTAATCACAGTTCGAAATCGAGTTTTCCGGCGAAACATTCTGTGGACATTTCGAACAGGAGGCAGGCATTAAAACCAGTTATATTCTCATCAGCTAACTAGCCACATTCATTCCTCAAAGTACCAGACAATAAAAAATGACTCCACTAAACAGGCCCTATCTCAGGGTCTATTTTTTCAAGGATATGTTTATGTGCTTGTTTGACCAGTAATATTTTTTTGATTTTTCTCATTTTATGAATTTTTTTTTTCAAAAAATGAGAAAAATCAAAAAAAAATTACTGGTCAAGCAAGCACAAAAGTACATTCTTGAAAACAGTTTTTGTTAGAATTCCCTAGATGCAACTGTTTTTATTAAAACAGCATAAAGACTGTGAGATAGGGGCTGTCTAGTGGAGTCATTTTTTTTTGTCTGGCATTTTGAGGGCTGAATGTGGCTACTAAGCTGATGAGAATATGGGTGATTTTATTGCCTGCCTTCCGTTCGAAAATTTGCAGAAGAAAAAAATTGATTTACATGAAGATTTTTTTTTAATGATCTCAAATTTTTTGGCTTCTAAATAAAAGAGATACATTGATTAATACTTCACCCATAAAAACTACCAGATGTTTTTCAATAGCTGAAAAAGTGGGGATGTGTGTCAACTTCCAAGAGAAAAGAAAAAAACCTTCCGCGTTTACTTTTTGTCTGGTAATCGAGAGAATGGAAGGTTTTGTTGTGAAAATAACACTGAAAAATCGCCAGAAGGTAATCACAGTTCGAAGTCGAGTTTTCCGGCAAAACATTCTGTGGACATTTCGAACAGGGGGCAGGCATTAAAACCACTTATATTCTCATCAGCTAACTAGTCACATTCAGGGCTGCCATTTATGAAATTTGTTACCTAGGACAATTCCTACAAAAACCCCGGATTCTAACCTCTAAAACCCGGACACTACTGGAGGGTAACACGCCGGAGGCAGAATTTTTTTTTGGGTGCCACGCCCAAAAACGTTTATTTTGAAAATAAATTATTTTTTGGGGTTTTTTATAGTTTTAATTTTAATATTAATATATGGTTCTCGATCACTGAATAACAGTTTTGCTAACAATGATAAAACTAAACAAAACGTGAATAAATAACAGCCAGTTCTTTGGTAAGTAATAACATGATAGGATAACAGGACTCACACTTACCGAGCTCCAAACATGACTTACGATACGTGAACTCAAGTCGCGCATGCGCGGGCTTTAAAACTGATATGTCGAGAAGTTACGAATACGCTATACATATACGTCATCGCTAAAAAATTCTTGTCAATTCCGCGAAGTTATTCGTGATTTTTGTCAAGATGCCGTAAACCGTAAAACACGGATAACTCCAAAAATCCCCCCGGACGCCTTTAAAACTAGGACAAATCCGGGGAAATCCGGACGGATGGCAGCCCTAGTCACATTCATCCCTCAAAACACCAGACAAAAAAAAATGAGTCCACTAAACAGGCCCTCTCAGGGTCTAATAGTCGCGAACGCGAAATATCTATTTTTTCAGCATCGACTATACTCGACGCCATGACGGCCTTTCATTTGCCGTCGTGTCCCAGTTGCTGGTATCTATCGATGCGGCCTGCGGCACTTTGCCATATTTTCCTTCAGAACATCTTTGTAGCGTTTTTGTTGACCGCCTTTATTTAATTTTCGCTTCTTAGTTGACTGCAGAGAATCTGTCGTGGAAGACATCTTTTGGGCATGCGGACCAGGTGACCTGTCCAGCCAAGTTGGTGATTATGAGAAAGTACAACTGAATATTGAAGAATTCGAAAATACAAAAACTGCAATGCTGACCTCAATTGAGGTACTCAATGAGAACAACAAATTATTGACATTGACCTTGAAAAAAGCTAATTATGAACTGTTCGATTTGAGAGATAAAATCTGTCCACTAAAATCACGGGGCCGTATTCTTGATTTCTGGGAGGAGAACTTGCTCGGGAAGTGGACGTGGTTTACCTCAAAAAGGTAAATGTCATATTCTTGAAAATGGGACTGTGAAGTGAAAGTTCCCGGGAATTCTGAAGTTCCCATCCTCTTACCCAAGAGAAAACGAATTCCCGTCAGGGTTTCTAACCTAAAGACTTGACGTTGTTTTCAAGCTTGACGTTTTCGTTTTCTCCTTTCAAATTCAAGGTTTTTTCGTTTTTGTATGCGTTGTGTCTTTTCATTAAAATGAATGTGGATGTGGATTATTTTATTGAGATTATCTTGTATAACATACCTAACATAATCCAAGAAGACATGAAAAATGCTTCAGAAGCAAAGGAAATAGAATGGGATGTTCTGCCTTTTCCATTGGCCAGAAATTCGTGAAATTTTTTAGAGTAAGCAAAAATGTATGCCACGAAATAGTGGATATGGTTACTCCCGTATGTTACCGCTCCAAACCGAGTCTCGGCTTTAACCAAAACTACAAAAGTAGGTAGGTATGCATAGAACACAGTATTCCAGAAGTTGATGAGCCACATGAAGTTCCCCTGATAACACAGGATTTTCCTGGGATATCCTGCCAATGTACTATGAAAGTATGAATGTCCCGTACCTTGATAATACATTCCCAGAATGTTTCAGATAGAATATAACTGGAATATTTAGATGTAATATTCAAGGAACATCCCTCAAATATTCCTGTTTCTTTGTTTTGTGATTTCTTATTTATAATTCTCAGCTTAGCAGCATATAAAGAGAAAAAACTTTTAAAAAAATCCCATTGCCAGATTCAGACCAACAAGACCAACGAGCCAACTGCGCTTCGTCAGTTCGTCTATCAACCAGCAGTGTTGATTATGACGATACCCATTTTCGACGTTGTCAGATTTCTTTGGATGATTTTATTCCATATAAATATGATGAAATATACCTAGTAGTTTCATAAGTTTTCGAATTTTATATGTAATGTTTGTATATAAAAATACAATTAATAGGTTGTATATTTTTTTATATTGGCGATATTTTACTCGTTACACAAAAATAATATACGTGACAACTGGCAACGTCGAACAAAAGCCGCACGTCACAAGCCACGGCACCTCACTTCATATTCATCACAGACAACCTAACCTCACTCCGAAAAAACAAGTCAGCAAATTTTATTGTTTGTTATTAATTTAGTTTTGTTTTAATTACAAAATAATCGTTTTATCGGTGGTCGGTTTTGAGCAATAAAACGTTCGGTGCTTGGTTTGCTCGTGTTTTTATATGGTTTTTCGTAGATTTTTCCACGAATTTCCCACATAATTTTTCACTGGCTCTTCCAATTTTCGAGGTTTCGTTACCTTTTGCATTTTTGTGTTAGGTAAGTACTACATGTAGCCTGTTCAGTATAGCTATTTATGTACCAAGGGGATTATGTAGATTATAATGCCCGAAGGCGAAACTAGCACGAGGGCCTATGGCCCGAGGGATATATTTCGCCTGAAGGGCATTATAATCTTGAAATCCCCGTGGTGCATACAATGCTTTATTTTCTACTCAACACAATGTTTTTTCATCAATTTGTTATTAACAAAATCAGTTAAACTTGTGTGACAGAATATTGTTTTGTATTTTGACATGTACCTGTACCTGTGACCTGTACCTGTACCTGCGACCTGTACATAGAAACGAAATAAATTAATATATCTATAAACATCTCATAAGGCAAGGCAACGGTGGTGGTCCTGTAGGTTAACGCGCTGGACTACATGGGAAACATTGATGGTAGACCGGGTTCGAATCCTGGCTAGACCGAAAATTATTTTCGGTCAGACATTTAGTGGCTGTCTAGGGTAAAGTGCAAATTAATAGAACAACAACAACAAAAACACCTTGAGGTATTATAAGCGGGCGTTATGGATCAGGTTGTTATAGGTGTGTTAACGTATTTCGTTTCCTAGGTATTATGGATCTATAATAGTAAAGTAGAAAATAAATTTATTTAAGAGGTTTTTAGAGTGCTTACAGTGCTGAAGATGGATCCTACAGGAAAAAAGTATTGTTGAGCAACTAATTATTGTCAAAGGAACAAACAATCAAGTCATTCAGAACCTGATCTACAAGATGAGCATCAGAACCCGAGGCAGCATCCTTTCTCTAGTTCTACGCTCGTTTCTATGACTGAGAGGACATTTTACTTGGCTACTTAAGATTCTATGAAGATTTTAATCAGATACCTTCTACCGTTCTACCTGAACAAAGTATCAGCACGCATTATTACTCTTCAGAAAATGGAACTTTCTAGGAAACTGTTGATGCAAGTGTTGAATGTCAATTTACAATTTATAATTTGAATAATATCTATAATTAATAAACCTAAACAAAAGTGTGTCCCACTAGTTTATTTGTGGGATGTTCTGTGCATGTTCCTCCTATATCCCACAAAAATCCCGAATATACTATGTGGGATGATTAAAGATATTCCAGGAATGATTCAATAGAACATTCCTAGAACATCCATTTTGATGACAAAAGCGTCTCCTGGAATGTTCCAGGAATGTTTCAGGATCTAAACAGAATCTTCCAGGAATATTCTGATTGTCCCAACTAAATATTCTTTGAACATTCCTGGGATGTCTTTGTGTTATTAGGGTCAGGAGCAGGAATACGGAATTTATTAATTTATGCTGCAGAAAATTATGCGCAATTTTCCCTCATGTATAAAAAATCTCATGAGGAATGCAGTTTTCGAACACTTACAGCGATGATGTTCATAGGGTAGTTAAAAATAAATATATTATCAAACCCAAATGCCTTTCAGCTTTCAAAGTTTTGAAAAATAGACAATAATAAATATCAAACGTGGGGTTAGATATTGGGTTAGATAACTTCCTCTTCCTTTTTTTGCTTGAAACACGTTTTGGTTAGTTTGATTGACACTCTGATAGGCGGCAACATTGCGAGCGCTTGTGGGTATTCAAGAATACGACCTCTTAGCTCCCGGGAGCGAAAGTGAACTAGCTTTCCTGGGAACGTTCCCAGGAACACTCCCTTCCCGGGCAGTCAAGAATACGGGGCCTGTGGAATTCCCTTAAATAGACGTAATAGCGGACAAAAGCCTAAAATGGGATTCGAGAAAAATAAAATGTTAATTCTAGTAATGTAGTAGGTTTCGCACAAATTCCAACCAAAAATATGGGAGACAAATATGATATTTTTTCTTTTGTGAAACATAATGCGCTATTATTAGATAATATTGTTGAAAATGTAAGTGTTTTAACTAATTATTTCTCCAAGAATGATATAGTAATGATAATGGGTGGTTTAAAGAATTGTTTGAATGGTAAAACCTCAGACTGGTAAAAGAATGACTGAGTGTAATAAAAACAAATTGAGGTGAGTAAGCTTGACCACGAACGTCATATATTTGTCAGTTCCACAATGGAATAATAGAGAGGTACTCAATAAATTTATCACTGAGTTTAACAAAACTATATATTATGATGTACAATTAGTTAGACGAGTATGTTAATGTTTTTATATCCTACTGAACTATTAAAACCATATAATACCTTGGTTACGATAATCATAAACAGGGTCTTAACTCCCAAGGGAGTTAAGGATTTCCATAACTCCCGCTTTTACCTTGAATAGGTAACACTTTGACATAAAATAGAAATTTTCATTTATGGCTTATTCCTTTATAAAAATAGACAGAATACAGTAAATTCAGTAGGATATAAAATTATCTATGTACCACGGGAATTATCAGGAGTTAATACCCACGGGCAATTAGTGTCCCTCGGGCCGGAGGCCCTCGGGACACAAACGTTGCCCTGGGGTATTAACACCTGCATAATTGATACATAAATAACTATTTAATGTTAATTCTCTTCTTAACACTGATTGTTTTAATTATCACAGAAATGGTATGCATATGCGACATCCAGCAAAACCTAAAAATATTAGAATATCTAAAGGATTTTATTTTAAAAAAAAATGTCACAGAGAACAAAAGGATGTTACGATAGCGCCTCCCAATATTTGAAATGAAAATAATTTTTCCTACGAGCGTGCGCAAAGTAGTACTTTTCCGCACGCATTTCGGTTCTCAAAGTTGCACTTTTCCGCACTCAGTGCGGATACAGGCCTTATCCGCACTGAGTGCCGAAAAGTAAAAATAATTGTCAAGCAACAATAAGTACACCTGTCGACTTTGACACATGATGACAAATTTTTCCTCTGTTCCTGTTCCAGCTAACATCTATACCTACAAACACCAAATTTAATTAACTTCAACACATTGTCAGATTTGTTTTCTATATATATGCATCTACAAACTATCTCATCAAATTTATAGCATTTTCCATTTGTCGAAACAGGGCAAAAAAATGTATCCTTATCCTTACATGTTACATGCTTTTAGAAAAAGATGCGGATGCACTCAGTGCGGCACTGATGACAAATGGAAATCGCCATTAAACGCTTTAAGATGAAGAGCTCTGACGATGATTTTCTGTTATATTTTTTTTTTGTTATGTAATTTTTTGATAAATGCATAGGTTCCCTTCAAGTTAATTAAAAATAATTAAACAAATTATCGTTTTTTTTTTAAATTTTTGTTGTTACCTACCTGATATGAAGCTCGTAGGAAAAATTTTGTTCCTAACACGTGCGCAAAGTGTCTTTTCCGCACGCAAACACGTATCCGAACTCCGCTTCGCGTCGTTCGTATAACTGTGTTTGCGTGCGGAAAAGTAACACTTTGCGCACTTGTTAGGAAAATAACTATTTCCTACAGCCGTGCGGAAAAATCGATTTTCCGCACTGATATGCGTGCGGAAAATGAGTTTTCCCGCACGGTGCGGTAAAACTTTTTTTTTTGACATATCAGTGCGGAAAAACTTTTTCCGCACGGCTGTCAGTGCGGAAAAAAATTTACCGCACTGATATGTCAAAAAAAAAGAAAAATTTTACATTTTTACGCCTGTAGGAAAAATATTGTACCTAACACTTGCGGAAAATATTTTTCCGCACGCGGCTGCCGTTCACCGAACGACGCGTAGCGGAGTTCGGTGATACAGCCGCACTTGTTAGGTAAATAGCTATTTTAGGGATGTAAAAAACTCCGTTTTGCTTTTAAATTCTCAAAGCCTGCTTGCTAAATTTGAAGCAAGGTTGGACGAACTTTTGGAAGTGGGCCGGGAAATTTCAGTCTAGCGGCCCACACATCATCACCCCTAGATGTCACGGGCGTATACAAGGGGGGGGGGGTAATGGGGGTAATTACCCCCCCCCCCAAGATTGTTGCAATGGACGAAAAATATGTACCCTACACCTTACAAATAAATCTATTTTTTATATTTTTACTGTTCAGCAACTGGCCCTAACTTGTTTTGTAGTTTGCACAGTATCCGCATTGCCCGCATGCCATTTATAGCGAATTCTATTCAAAGGGATAGTGCACACTGAGTGTATTCGTGTTTTTCTCTACTAGCTTGCATAAGAAAGAGATAAATACATTTTTTGTATTAATTCTACCAATAGAATTCGCTATAATTAAAAAGTCTTAGGGGAATCCCATAGCGAATTCCATTGGTAAAATCAGTCAAATCAAATCAAATCAAATATGCTTTATTGTCCAAAATACAGGGTATTCATTGACAAAGCCTTATAACTACTTATAAGTATGTATAAATGTCACTAGTGCTTCTAAAAAATATAAAAAACAAATACTTAAATCTAGTGTTTATCTTTTTTTTTTTCGTTCTTGATTACATTCCACGTCAATTTGAAAATTAAAACAATACAGATTAAAATTAAAATACAAAAATAACTTAAAAGAAAAACATTACAAATTTAGATAAAACAAATTAGATAAAACAATCACAACAGTGCAAAAAAAATGTATTTTTATCTCTTCCTTATACAAGCTGGTATAGAATAAGACACGAATACACTCAGTGCGCACTAACCCTTCCAATGGAATTCGCTATCAGAGTTCAGTTCCCTTATTTGTTGGTGCTACAGAATATATTTACCTAACAGTGCGGAAAATAATTTTTTCCTATGAGCGTGCGCAAAGTAGTACTTTTCCGCACGCATTTCCGCGCTCAAAGTTACACTTTTCCGCACTCAGTGCGGATACGGGCCTTATCCGCAATGAGTGCCGAAAAGTAATTATAATTGTCAAGCAACAATAAGTGCACCTGTCGACTTTGACACATGATGACAAATTTTTCCTCTGTTTCTATATCAGCCAACATCTATACAAACACCAAATATAAATTAACTTTGACACATTGTCAGATTTGTTCTCTATTTATATGCAGAAATCTACAAACTTTTTCATCAAATTTAAACGCTTTAAGATGAACAGCTCTGACGAGGATTTTCTGTTACTTTTGTTATGTAATTTTTTGGTAAATGCATAGGTTCCCTTCAAGTTAATTAAAAATAACTAAACAAATTATCGTTTTTTTTTTTTCTAAATTTTTGTTATTACCTACCTGATATGAAGCTCGTAGGAAAAATTTTGTTCCTAACACGTGCGCAAATAGTATATTATGCAATGATCATGTAATGATAGTCATTAATACACGAGCATGTTGTAGGATACGAAACGAGCCGCAGGCGAGTTTCGTATATAACATGCGAGCCATTACATGGTCATTACATGAGAGTTGCATACACTATTTTTTCTACTTGCATTAATAAACGGAAAACATATTTATTTCATAAGAATAGTAAACTTGTCAACTGGTGATAATTCTTGACAACTTGACAATTTCAAAAATTAAGATCTAGATGTCATTTGAGCATAAATTCCGTACTCGATTTATTAATTTTTTGTTGTTTCTTCTGGTAAATACTAATAGGAACAATCCAAAATTCCTAAGCAAGTCTGTTATTTTTATAAAAACATTGTTCATGTTGAAAATACTCGATTTCAGTGGCTGAAAAATCTGTATCATAATGAAAATCTGTATCATAATGAAGTTCATTATGAAACAGATTTTAGGCGTATTATGAAACGTCAGTAGAAAAAGTATCTTTTCCGCACGCAAACACGTATCCGAATTCCGCTTCGCGTCGTTCGTATAACTGTGTTTGCGTGCGGAAAAGTAACACTATGCGCACTTGTTAGGAAAATAACTATTTTCTATGAGTATTGAATAATATGCGTAATATAAATCCATTTTCTATTGATCAATGTGAATGATTACTCATAGAGTGAGTTTTTTTTTTTCATTACTCAATTGTTTTCAACCAATGGAAATATCCCGGTCAGAAAATTCGACGGAATTCGACAAGTTGACAATATAATTCAACCTTCCAATCCGTCATTTTGACAGCTGATTTAAACAAGACTTGTGTTAACCTAACCTCACTTTGTCCTTCAGCTGTCAAATTGTCAATTAATTTTGTTATGACTATTTCACTAGAGTGTTTTACATTGGCAAAATGTCATAGGAACGGTTTCCTACTGACAAAACTCCTACCTGGACAAAATCAACATGATGGTTTTTCAGCGACAAAATTTTGTGTGGTTAGAGTAAAAAACTATTGAGTTTGACAAGTGCCACCTAAAGAAAATAAATTTTCTAAGTGAAAATTTGGCTTGTTTTTCTTGTAAAATAGTCTAGCCGAATACCACTCAAGAAAAAATTATGTAGGCAAAATTATTCTCTTGGTTTTATTCAAGTTTGTTGCTTATTTAAATAATTAACTAAAAACCCGCATAACTCGTGCCTATTATCTATTATTCATAGAAAAAGTATAGTATTCTACTCGTGGGTAATGGCTATTACCCGCTTGTTGAATAGAATACTATTTCCGCACGAGTCTGTCGTTCACCGAAAGACGCGTAGCGGAATTCGGTGAAGAAGCCGAGTGCGGAAAACAGATTTTCCGCATATGTTAGGTACAATAGTTTTTCTACAGACGTGCGGAAATAAGTACATACCTACATAATTTGTAGTAAATTATTGATTTTTTTTTTGACAGCCGTGCGGGAAGGATTTTTCCGCACCGATATCCGTGCGGAAAAAATTTCGCTGCACCGTGCGAGAAAATTGATTTTCCGCAACGTATTTTTCCCACTTTAGTAAAAAAGAAATGTTTGGAAGGCTCAAAATAAACGATTTTGGGAGTGGCACCCGGTAAAAAAATTTTGGCTGGCCTGGGCTGATTACCCCCCCCCCAGGCGCATGGGCTGGATACGCCGGTGCTAGATGTGATCTAAAATCTAAAAAATAAATCAAGTCCATTATCATCAACGCATCCAAATTTTCCATTCAAGTCGATTCCTTGATCGATTTTTTATGCATTAAAGTGTTGAAAACTGAAAAGCATTTTTCACACCCTACTTGAGGTAGGTAGGTCACGCTGAAGTAAGGACATACTGGTAGGCCCTAAAGATGTCTGTTAGCACGGATGTAAAATCTGTATTTTTACTTATACAAAACCAAACATTGTTTGCAGCGTAAATGTGAAGAACACTCTAATCCATGCCCTGTATCTAATCCTGTGTCATTTACATCATCTTCATCTTCATCGGTTGATTCAGGGAGATCATACAACTTAAATCATTTAACAACTTTAATTCGTTTCCTACATCATCATCTTCATCATTCATTAAATTCAGGGAGGTCATACATTTCCGACCTTTTCAACCACAGTTTTTTCAAGTCACCTACCTAGTATACCTACTTATTTTATTTGAAGCATCGTCTGGCATTAGTTCGAAAAAATTGATTATGACAAATTAGCACAAAACAAATATCTCTATGCCTTGAATAAGATGCCTCTATTTTTATTATGATGTGATCATTGGCCACATCGCGTATTTACACATGAAATTTACAAATAGCAGTAGCTGGAGGAGTATCATCTCTGCTTCCTCCTATGTTACCTACTTCTTTCTTTCATTTGCTTCCAGTACTGTATTTGCCCATTTGACATTTTTAGCAGTTTTAGCACTTTCTAATATTTCTTCCATGTTGCGTTGTTCCTTTTTCAGTGCGTCATGAATTGAATTCACCATCAATTCTTTGTGCTTTCTTAAGGTCTGTTCTCACAGAAATCACAAACCAGTCAAATTTCATTGGTTGAAAATAGTCAGAAATAAACTGTTTGTTGGCGATTTGCACCAATCAAAAACACTCTGACTGGGTTCGTGATTTCTGTAAGAACAGACCTTATGGAGATCGTCCGTTTAAAGGTATCTTGATAAAGGTTCTGTTGTTCTAAAGATCGGCCCACATTCTGATCGGCCCACTCCCGGTATCCCGGTGTCATCCAATCCTGATTTGAAGAAAGACTATTCTTAATTCGAAACCGTTAGCAGTTTAGGCCAATCATTAGAGCGAAAAAAAGACCCGCAGCTTGCAGAAGGTGGGGTAGTCGCGATTTTGACATGTTGTTCAGTTCAGATTGAAGTCCTTAACAGAAATTTGAGACCTTGGGCGGGGCCGGCTTCCTCCGCCATCTTGGATTTAGTCGGTTTTTCTAATATAACTCATCAAGGCCGTAGCTAGAGTCAAATTTGTGGTAGGGCATAACAAATTTGACATAGGGCATACACACCCCCCCCCCCCCCCCTTAAACTTTTTATAGATTAACAAAAGAATGATAATGGCCCCGAAGGCAAATTTTTCAATAAATCAGTGTTGTTTGAGAGAGGTAGGTTGCCTAATAACTTAATGACGTCATCTGGGGTGCCTCAATATAGTGAAAATCTCCAAGGCACCTTAGATGCGTCATTAAGTTACCCATTACCAGGCAACCTATTAGGTTTGTTCGGACTTATTTCAGAATCAGTTCTGAATTGAATGCGCATGCGCATTTGTCCATATCGAACACAAATAAACAAATGCGCATGCGCAGTTCAATTCAGAACTGATTCTGAACTAAGTCCGAACAAACCTATTATTAACTTTAGGAACCCTGTCAATAAATAACATATCTGGCAAGTGAACAAAATGGCGCTGATTCTTGCGCCGTCTTGGGCCATTAGCACTCTTTCGAAAGAAAAAACTTCCTCTCTGCAAATGTCAAACGTCAAACCATGTCAAACATTGT
The DNA here is from genome assembly GCA_917834065.1 of Ceutorhynchus assimilis. Taxonomy (NCBI): domain Eukaryota; kingdom Metazoa; phylum Arthropoda; class Insecta; order Coleoptera; family Curculionidae; genus Ceutorhynchus; species Ceutorhynchus assimilis. Next base: position 17,919,531 of record OU892279.1, read on the forward strand.
TTTTTACAAGACGCTTTTGGAAACACTTATCCTCGCACTTACTCGATTTCCATTTATTTTAATTCACTGCATTGTCTACTCTTCCAAATTTCCTAGAGAAACCTTAACGCATCTTGTGTTTTAAAGGTAGGGCATTATCATTTGAAAGATAGGGCATTGCCCCCCAATGCCCCTTCTGGCTACGGCCCTGTAACTCATGAACGGTTAACTTTAGGAAAAAAGTGTGAAAACCAAAAATAGAGAAAATTGAATTTTCTACAATTTTTGTAGAAAACTTTTTTTTGTAGCTGTTATCTGTGATGAGCTATAGCTAAAAAAACAGGGTAAAAGAAAAACATTGCAATTTTTTAAATTCAAAATCGCTGAAAAAATTTCTATAATAATATGATGTAATAACTGTTTTCACTTACCCCCCAACACCACAGCAACCCCTACCAAATAATCTTGACTAGCAACCCCATGTGATACTTCATCTGATTGAAGTGAGGGGGTAAGTGAAAACAGGTTAGTTATTACATCATTTTGGTTCCTCCTCCCAATTATAGAATTTTTTTTTCAGCGAGTTTTAATTTTTTTTTTTTTTTTTGATTCCTCCCTCAGATATAGCCATTTTAGTTTTCAAAGTCTCACTCTGTATACAGGGTTAGTAAAAAGTACTGCAAAACTTGAATATCTTCAAAACTGCTTAAGCTAAGCCGCGTTCACATAATTCGGAATCTGACAGTTTTCAGGCATGCGGAATTCAATAGTGCTATTGGCAATGTTGCCAGATTTCCCAGTTTTGCGCTACACGTAGTCTTTTTGTTATCTTAAATAGAATGCCCAATTTATTTTTATTGCAATGAATTGGGCGTGCCAAATTTGATAAGACTCCAAATTTTCAGAATTCAATCTCTACTACTTGCTGAAATATGACAACACCGTAGTTTCGGTGAAAAGTATCGCAACGCTTGAATATCTTCAAACGCTGCTTAAGGACGTTCACGAAATTTGGTATCTGGGGGTTTTCGAGCAAGTGAAATTTAACCGTGATATCGGCATTGTTGCCAGATTTCCCAGTTTTACCCTACAAGTAGTCTTTTTGTTATCTTGAATAGAATGCCCCATTTATTTTTATAGCAATAAATTGGACGTGACAAAATTGATAAGATTCCAAATTTTCAGAATTCTATCTTCACTAGTTGCTGAAATATGCCAACACCGCATTTTCAGTGAACGGTATCGCAACGGTTGAATATTTTTGAAAACCCGCTTGAGCTCGTCCACTAAATTCGGTATCTGGGGATTCGATTCGATTTCGCGCTACACGTAGTTTTGCTCGTGGCTTATGGTTCGTTTTTTCCAATAATACACGTTTAAACGTTACATGTTCATGAGGTAGGTATTCATATTTCCGGGCGGTTTCGATAAGTTTGCGGCTCCTCCTGAAATAGGTAGGTAACTATCCCAGAATGATTCTCACTATAGTAGTATCTAACAGTACTAGCAGCATATTGAGAATTTGGAATCTCATTAAAATTTTGATCAATTCATTGCAATAAAAATAAATGGTGTATTTTATTTAAGATAACAAAAAGACTACGTGTACCGCGAAACTGGGAAACTTGGCAACATTGCCGATATCACAGTTGAATTTCGCTTACCCATAAATTCCCAGATACCGAATTTAGTGGACGAGCTTAAGCGGGTTTTAAAGATATTTAAGCGTTGTGATACCGTTCATTGAAAATGCGGTGTTGGCATATTTCAGCAACTAGTAGAGATAGAATACTGAAAATTTGGAATCTTATTAAATTTGGCACGTCCAATTTATTGCATTAAAAATAAATGGGGCATTCTATTCAAGATAACAAAAAGTGTACGTTTAGCGCAAAACTGGGAAGTCTGGCAACAATGCCGATATCCCGGTTGAATTTCGCTTGCCCAAAAACCCCCAGATACCAGATTTGGTGGATGTGCTTTAGCGGCGTTTGAAGATATTCAAGTGTTGCTATACTTTTCACCGAAAATACGGTGTTGTCATATTTCAGCAACTAGTAAAGATAGAATTCTGAAAGTTTGGAATCTTATCAAATTTGGCACGCCCAATTCATTGCAATAAAAATAAATCGGGCATTCTATTTAAGATAACAAAAAGACTACGTCTAGCGCAAAACTGGAAAATCTGGCAACATTGCCAATAACACTGTTGAATTCCGCATGCCTGAAAACTGCCAGATTCCGAATTGTGTGAACGCGGCTTAAGCAGTTTCGAAGATATTTAAGTGTTGCAGTACTTTTTACTTGTATATTACCTACATACCAAAATACAACAAAGCCATTTGTGTATTTTGTCCTCGAATTTTATTTATTTATGAAGCGCTTTAATACTCATTTCTTTATGAAACGCCGATACTAAAATACTGGAGAGCCATCAGCATTGGCTCCATCGCAAAACAATATCTTCTTGCGAATACGACACTCCTAAAACTGAACCTATTCATTCATCAAACTGCTTGAAACAAAAGGATCTCTCAGAACATTTTTTTTTTCTCGATGCATTCAGTGGTCTCAGTGGATATGACACGACTTCGGCGATTTTCAATCACGATAAAACAAAATTTTCACAACTTCTACAGAAAACCCCAAATCTTTGTGTAGATATAAACATTTTTACTAACCCAGATGCCAAAGAAGATAAAGCTGCAGAGATTGGCAAAAAGTTTTTTAAGATACCTACCAGCGCTTTATTAAATCTTCCATCAAAACAAGTGAGTCTTGCATTATTGTCTCCGACAAAAAATGCTGCCCGCTATCATTCATTAAGAACATACCTACCAGCAAGTTCAAAAATGGATGGGCATTGGAGTTGGAAAAAAACTGTTAATGGTTTGATGCCAATTGAAATGCTCATGCAACTGCAAAAAAGGTTTAACTGGAGTTTGTGGATGTCGAAAACTGGCCTCAAATGTTCCATTGTTTATAGATTTTTCAATGGACTAGCCTGTGAAAATCGAGAACAATATTTTTTTCAATTGAGAGCGCAAACGGAAACGACACAGACGTAGCAAATACAGTTGCCGAATATTAGGATTCGATTCGGGATTCGTTGCTTTGGGTAGATTATAATATGTAGCATGGCTAATAATGAGTCAGGAAGGGACAAATATAAAAATACAGACCCAGAGGATAGAAAACGTCGAATACTATACATAGGGTCATGACATCAGACTAGGAAAATCAAACCAGGATGCTGAAATAAAAATAAAACCACAATTAACATGGGTCGCTTTCGGCAAACTAACATGCATCTTGAAAAATAAATCCATTCCCATAAACCCAAAAAGAAAAGTATACGACACTTTCATATTACCGGTGTGTCCCTACGGATTGAAGACCATCATGTCCCTCACAAAAAATCCGCTGAAAAATTGGAAACCACCCAAAGAGCGATAGAAAAAAAAACATGCTTGGAATATCACTAAGGGACAAAATTTGAACAACGGAGATAAGACACAAAAAGAAAATCAGGGATATTGTGGAGAAGGTAGCAAATATGAAATGACGATGGGCTGTCCACATACCCAGATACGATGACGACAGATGGACATGGAAAATCCTGGAATGGAAACCAAGGAAGACAACAAAAAGCATGGGAAGACCTCAAAAAACATAGGTAAACGCTTTGAATATAAAACTACAGGAAGGAGCATAACTCCGAATCTGCGCGACCAGAATATGTGGAGGTTGCATATGGCCGACTAGTGTTTCCGGTTTGGCAGTGGCCTATATTTATTTAAATATGATTGTCAATATTATGACTCACTCTTTTCGCACTAATCCTAGTGCTTATTATCAGTTAAAACCGCTAAAATCCATTAAACATCCACTTGAATGAGGACACAGTGAACCACCAAAACAAATGATGAGTCATATTTGGAGGCTCAATATGGCCGTTTCCGTCCCTGCGTTGTCTGTAGTGACAGATTGAAACGCTCCTTCCTGTAGTTTTATATTCAAAGAGTAAACGACATAAAGACAGTGGCACGTAAACTTTGAAAGAGACCAGGAGTGGATAAATAGAGGTTGACATAGAAGAAAAGAGAATTGGTATATGGATTACGTCTACTGGAGATACCACAATAAAAAAAGCCCGCTATCTACTCCACCGCTTGGTGGTGTGGAAATGAGTATTTTGACTTCGGGTCACAATAAATCACAATATATACCTACCTACCTACCTACGTACCTACCTACCAAAAATAAAAATGGCTAAATATTATTATATACCGTGCGTTCGTTATTTTGGTCTGAGTTCTCCGAGCTTGACTTTACCGTTCGTTTATTTAAAAAGTGTACTCGGTGCAGCCTCATTCGCGTTCGTTTATTAAAATTTCCGGTACTTTTATACAGCGTTCAACTACTCCGTTCGCTCGCTGGTCACGTGATTACGGCTCCGCTCAGCTCGCTCTACACTTTGAGCAAAATACCGAACGCAAGGATAGTAAGTACTAATTGATATATATTTAGTCATATCAGTGGCGCACCCAGGTTTTTTATTTGGGGGGGGGGGGGGGTTTCATAATAATGAAGGCCTCCATAGAAAGAACTTTTTTTTATTGATAATCTATTTTACTTATTTAAAGTACTCCACAGCGTGTTTAAATCCAACATTCAAAAACGCGCGTGTTTTAAAGTTATCATGACAGCATCAACAACCCAAACAAGTCTAAATGTCAACTTTTTAATTATTGATTTGTCAGGAGTAGGTTAGGTACTTGTAGATAACGTCAAATAAAATATAATAAGTGTTAAGCACGAATTTAGCATTCTACAATTATTAGTAATTTTTAATTTGAACGTATAGGTACCTACCAATAAAAAAAAATAGTGTAAAGTATTCGTGGATAGCTGGTCTTTAAAATACTCGCTCTATTTCGAGCACTCCGGCTGCGCCGCCGTGCTCGAAAAATCGCGCGTGTTTTAAAGACCTTAATATCCACTTATACTCTAATACACTATTTTTTCGAGTGTCACCCCCAAAAATGTTTATTTTAAGCCTTCGAAAAATAACTTTTTGTAAGTGATTTCCCCATCAAAAAACAATTAAAACGAGCGCTCGCAACAAAATAGCTGCGCGAAAAAAAGCTATTATCACCGCCACAGTTTTCATAATCATGTGTATTTAAAAGAAAGAGAGTTTCCCACATGGTTGCAAACATTCTAATTCCGTCTCCACCAATCAAATTTCTTCACAAACATTGCTGATCATTCGCAAATTTGCAATCGTTTTGCCCGCTTCGTTGGAAATGCCAGATTTCCATGTTCTTGGTTTCGATTCAAGATTTCAGTAATTTTGCGTAACGTAAATAGGATATTTTTTTAATGTAAAATGGAAAGTTTGTAGGTACACTTGGCCAATCATAAAACTGGTACGCATTTTTCTATTAGGCAATCTCAATCACGTGATTTTATATGGCCGTTCAGGTCAAATATTGCGGTGCATTCATAAGGAGAGTATTTGTGCTCTGCCCCTTGTTGCTTTCGAAGTGAATTTTATGTGTTTCCTCGTATTTCTCATTGGTTTTGGTCATTGTTGTTTTTATAGTGAATTTTATAGTCTTTAGTATTTCTACGTATTTTTTAGTATTCTGGCCCTTGTTGTTTTCAAAGTGAATTTTATAGTGTTTATAGTGTTTCTACGTATTTTTCAATTTATTAATAGATGCTGAGATGGAGAGTGAATATCTTAAGGTATTATAATTAAGGGAAAATCGAGCCTCTGTTAGATCCTTTCTTTTAATTGCAGCAATCCATAAAGCCCTTCGTTGTTTTGATTATACAACTCACTGTACATTATTCCCATATGACACGAGAGGCTTAATAAATGATAAGCCTTTTGGGATTATCGCGCTTGGCATTTATGGCAAATTCTATTAAAGATTTTTTTTTAAAATTTTAAAGTATTAAAGTTTAGTTCGTTGTATAACCTTTTGAATACCACTCGATGTTTCAGGATTACCTAATACTTTTACCTGACACTCAACGCGTTACCAGCAACACCACTCCTCCTTCGGAGTCGTGGTGTTGCTGCGTAACGCGTTTCGTGACAGGTAAGAGTATTATCCGGTAATCCTGAAACCTCTTGTGGTATTACATTCGATAATTCATGTTTGTAGGTCAAAAGCCGATGATTTAAAATAGCAGGAACTGAATAAAATTTCATATTATCCTTGTTACCTCGACTTCCACACCCAATTACGAGGCAAATCGCTGGCATTTTAATTAACACAATACCTAAACACACAAAAAAATACAAAATCCGATAATTCAAATCTTGACGTTTGTCCAGAATGTGACAGAATCAATGACATACAGAATAAACAACACAGTAGGCCTATTCGGAAACGCTGATCCGACTAATCGGATCACTAGCTGATGTACTTTGTCTTTTTTGAATCGTGTTTATTGAAGAAAGATAAAACACAAACAGCTGATGATCGGGTTAATCGGATCAGCGTTTCCGAAAAGGCCTATTGCTTGACCTGAACTTCCATATTGAATTTCGTTTTTGACAGGTCAGTAGATTGCCTAATGTAAAGCCTAGTACTCATAACAGCAAAATTCGCTCTTTTTTGACATTGCTTCGACAATTTGACGTTTTATACAGGAATCAAACGTCAAATTGTCGAAGCAATGTCAAAAAAGAGCGAATTTCGCGGTTATGAGTACTAAGCTTAAATCGACCTTTTTTATCACCTCAAAAATGACAAAAATAGTCAAGTCACTGTCATCTTTGAACCAAATATAACATAAAAAACATGTTGCATTTACTTGTGTTCAGCTTTGACCTTGAAAAAAACTGTCTGACCTAAGTTTTTCAGAAGAGACTTTTTGTAGTTTTTTGAAAAATTTGAAATAGTACATTGAGTATCAAGGGCGGAAAGGAGACGATTCCGACGAGTGTAAAGTTGTCGGCCCAAGCGAAGCGAGGGCAGATATCACACGAGTCGGAATCGCTTTCCGACCGTGGTGCACACAGTACTTTTTGAGCAACCCTTTTGGTTACTTTTTTAATGAATATTATTTATATTAAATTTAAAAAAAATGATAAGATACGAACATAGTCTGAAAATCAACACCCTGTCAAACTGCCAAAGTCGAATTGACAGCATTCCCGCCCGGCTAGGCAGGCGGAAATATGCTTGTTTGCCCGGCTGCGAATTGCGCATGCGTGACAGTCAGCAGGCTAGAATTGTCAACGTTCTGCCCACTTCACATGCGTCAAAAAGTCGCGTTATTGAGCAGGTTGCGCAAAAAATATATATTGCCTGTACCAGTTTTATGTTTGGCCAAGTGTACCTATTAACCAAAATCGCAAAAAAATATTTTTTCTCATAGATGGGTTTAGACCGGGTTTTTTGGAAAAAACCCTAAAAACCCTTTGGAAAGAACCGGGTTTTTCGAATAACCGTATTTCAAAAAACCGGGTTCATTGAAACAACCCGGTTTATTCAAATTTTGGGTTTAAACTCTGATTTTTCTTAAAAAACCCAATAAACCCAAGTTTTTCATTTTTTGCTTCTCTAGGAACACTTTTAAACCAAATCAACCTTTTAAATGATAATTATTAGGATAAATAATAAGTGTTTTAATATTTTTAAATAAACTGAATAAAAAAAACAAAAAAATAAACTCGATACAAAAGAAAACAAAACATAAAACTACTACAAGTCACCTTAATCCTTGATTCTTAACCTAACCTAATACCTAAATTAGCTCGCAGTGCTCGCACTTGCATTCTTCTGGTTTTTTTTTTGTGGACATTGGACACTTTTGTTTAACCTGTTTATAGAGAACTTGTTTTACGCCACCATGTAACGTTTTTTTTTCCTAAAATACCCAAAAAACCTATTTTTTCCTAGAAACCCCCAAAAATCAAAAAGGGTTTAAACCCATCACTGAAAAAACCCGGGTGGGTTTAAACCCAAACCGGTTTTTTGGGTTTAAACCTAAAAACCCGTGGACCCATCACTGTTTTTTCTACAACTGTCAAAAAATGATGATGTTCGCACACTCATGACAGTTTGCGAAGTGACACTTTTTTTCCCAGGTATTGATTTTTTAACGTTCCCATGACGCCGTACGCGAACTAGCTATTTCGCGCACGTGTGCGCGAAATAGCTAGTTCGCACACTGGGTGTCATGGTGACACATACCTGTCAGGAAATCAAAAATAATTAAAATTCACCTACCTTTGATTGAAAATGCAATTTTGGCTTCGAATGATTGATATTTAAATAGAGTTGTAGAAAAAATATTGTTTGCAACTCGGGCGCGAAATACTTTGGTGATCGAGATCTGATTTTTTTAACGAGGCGCAGCCGAGTTAAAAAAATAGTCGAGTAGCATTTCGCGCCCTTGATACAAAAATAACTATTTTTCTAATTTTGACATTTAAAGTGGCACTTTTCAAAACTCGTTGACGTTATCAAATGCCTTACTTTTCATCACCAGTTACGAAAAGTAAAACTTTTCACCATTAGTTGCAAAAAAATACAGAAACAAAATCTGTGATCACTTTTGGGGCTGAACTACTTGAAGTCCTTTGTTGTTATTATATTCTTTGTACGTACGTATTATGAAGATTTAGTTTTATTCAAACTAGTTATATATAATGACAATGTATGGAAAAAAAACGAATTAGTTATAAATATTAATACTTAACACAATTTGAACAATTATTGATGATATTGACAATATAGTTTTCTGTGTAGCAATAATTAAATGAAAAATTGAAGGTTTTTTCCATGGAAGCCTCTCCAAGCATGTTGGTAACAATTTTCTGTTAATTATAGTTATGCAATTTTTTACATAGCCCTTATAGCGGCTGCATTAGACTTCCACCCCTCATGCTCATGCTATTCAATTTCCAGCAAATCATTCACAGAATCTACAAGCACAGTAGGTAGTCGATGATCGCCGAAAGCAATGAGCGGTTTGAGTCACCAAACTTTACAATAAACAATACTGGTTTCCATAGCAACGGAATAGGAAACATCTCTGAACATACTTGACAATCTAGAAATAGTTATAGAAAGCACATTTTTCATGTTTTTGAATCAAATTTGAATGGATCAGATCATAATATACAAAATTAGAAAAAATATTGTGTGAAACACGTTGGGAAAAACTATTTTTCGTAACTCGCTTTCTTTTGCGGAACTCGCTTCGCTCGTTTCGCAGAAATCTGCTCGTTATGAAAAATAGTGCTTTTCCCTCACAGGAATAAAAAACTATAGAGTGAGCATAGCAATCATAAATACGTTATTGTTTGTATGCCATTGACAACGCCCATTCTAAGCCGAAATTTCCTTAAATTTAGGGAAAAATGTATTTTTTCTAAAGGATTTCAACGCCGCTTTGTTAAGGTTGGATTTCGTTGCAACGTCCAGCGTTTACGGTGAGCCGCGGCGTCCTGCCGTCGAGCACTTCTTCAATGCGTTATAACGACAATAGTGTTGTTGAAGCGGCTCGTCTCTTGGAGTCGAGACGCGAACGCTTACCTCAAGCTTTCAATCAAATAATGACGAGAGCGTGAAAAAAATATAATAAATGCAGAGTTTATTATAAAAATGTCGAAAAACTTTGGCTAAGTGTTAATAGACCAAGTGCGTGAATTCTCGTGTTTATACGACCATGAAAACAAGATTATAAAATTCTAATAACGACCATTAGAATTTTATAATATCATTGTGGGTTAGATGCTTATAATTCGTCAGTTTCTTCTCGCATAGAAAATAATGGACTCAGAATTTCATATTCTTCTTTATCTCCTAGCAGAAAAAAATAGTGTTTCCTGTTTCCGGATCCATTTTTTAATTACTAATCACTAATCACTCATTCCAGAATACACAAACCACTGCTATATAGTCTGGCAAGTGGTAAGCTGTTAGAGACGAAAGGGGGAAGAAAAGTGGGGCGTAATTTAAGAATATTCACTGACACCTCAACTGATACCGCTTGATGACAGCCATGTCTTTGGGTTCAGTGGCACCGAAAACACCAAGGAAATGAACCAATAAAATTATTAGATTTTTTTTAAGTTTCGCCAATAACCATGCCACTGTGCTGTCGTTCAGGTTCTAACCTTAGGCTCTAACCAATAGAATCACGCCTCTGAATAATCACGCCTCTCCACATCCATCATTTCGCAATGTTGCCGGATTTTTTTCTATTTCAAAATACCACACATGGCCCATATAGCAAAAAAAGATGTCACCAACTTGTTTATTACTGTTTCCGTCAAGTTTGGCAAAGCAGCAAATTCTATTGCAGTTCGCCGTTTGGCTAGCCAGACAATATTTTATTCGATGTAGACGTTTTAAGCAGAGTATGTGACCGTAACGGCTGGCCGTCGCTGCCAGACGTCGCCGCGGACCGTTAACGCTGGACGTTGCAACCAAATCCAACCTTTAGAAAGCTTTCCACCTGCTTTACTCCACCTGAATGATCATAGGCGTGCGGAAGGAAGGTTAAATGGTGAAAATATTTCTATTTAGTGACAAAAATTAAGCAAATTAAAAAAAAATGTTCTGCTTCATTAGCAGAAACATGAAAACAAAACAGATTCTAGGGAACTTTTGATCAATAAATCTTTTTGATACAGATCTTAGGAATTAGGTCTACTATCTAAAATGAAATAAATACAGCAGTGTTAGATCAATCAAATTCATGTTACATTACAAAATAATACAAAAAAGGGTCCCTACGTCTGGCTATGAGACTACATTCTTCAATATTTGTTCCTCAGTTTCTGAACCTGTTGAGGTAGTTGATGAGGACTGAGAGAGCACTGTCAGGCATTTGAAAGTACTCGGAGCATCAAAAATTCTAAAAAGAAAAAATTATAACGGAGCAATCCCTTGTTTTAAGAAGTAGGGCACATATATGATTACCACTGACTCTTTCTTATCTCAAAACCCAATAAAATCCTATGTAGCATCCTATACACAAATGAAAAATACGAACCCTCCAGAAACAACTTTCTTGTCAAACACATGACTCTCCCGATTAACGATTTCAACCACAGGCCTGGAGGAACATCAGGATACATACTCAGTCCTTGGAATCTATAAAATGATTTAATAAGTGTTTTTGCCCTATTTGACAAATATTGAATTTTGAGCTTGGAAACTGAACAGTTAAAATCACATAACCTTTTTAATCAGGATAATATTTTGAATCTTCTTTTTGGATTATAAAATCATTCCAATTCATTTTTTGTAGTCTGCATAATATAAGCAATAATTCAATATTTTTTGTTATTACAAACCAACTTACACTACTTTTGTTTTTGGAACAGACTGGAGACTCTGTGACTACAAAGACGCATATTTAACTTTAATCAAGCATAAGGAGTATTATTATTCTGCTTGGATTTTTCCTATAGAAGTTCATAGAAAAAATTATCAAAATTAACAACTGGTAACTAATTTCCTCAATCTTGGAACAAATTTGATATTTTTCTGGCGAAGTAGGTACATTATATCCTATTCTACGCCACTGCTTTGCTATCATAATATAACTCCCTACTTACCTATGAAATGAAATTTCCGGGTTCAAATAATCCAATTTTTCATACATTTGACACTGTCTAACCATATTGCTCTATAATATTAGTCTTAAAACGCACAAATAATTCACTTTCCAAATATAAAATATCAGAAAAACCTCACAAAAACGATTTCACGATGCTTTCTAACAAAAGGCAACAAGGCACAATCAAACTGACGTTAACTGTCAGCTTTGACGCCGTTTTACTATGCGATGTTGTCACGTTGAAAAATAAATAAGAATAAAGTCTGTTTTTTTTTTAAATATAAAAGTCAAACTGACATTATGTTGGCAATACAATGTAAAATTGTCAATGGTTTCAAATTTTTTATGTAGAAAAGGCTTGTGTTGCCAACATAGTTACTAAATTTTTGACTTGGGGAATTATCTTTAAAAAAAAAACAGAATTTACTTGAATAAAAACAATATTTTCTATAAGCTCCTTTTTTACTAAAACAAACAACTTGAAATTATCAAAAATCTGCATTGAGGAGTTTTTCTAGTTACTCAGTTTATTTGCACTTTTATTAAATTTAAAAAGACATTTTTTCCCTATTTATTCGACGAGAAGGCCAATAAAGGTTTTTTCCAAAATATAATTGGCCACATGTTGATTCGTTTAGAATGGCGTTTAGACTTGATCTTTTAGACTATGCTTTCTCACTGGCACCTCGTCAAAATGTAAATAACGGCCTCTATTGTTTTTTATTCCTCTGAGGCTTTACCCAACTGGTTGCACAAATAACTATTATCTACCGGAAAATTCTTTGTACCAGTGCTTAATTTCGGGGGGGGTTTTAACCCCCAAACCCCCCCCCCCTTGGGTGCGCCACTGAGTCATATATTGTATACGCCAAATATAAATAAATTTTATTTTTTTTCAATCGTCATTATCTTAAAAACAGAACATATATAGTAAAAATGCGAATTAAAAAAAATATATTTCAATTTCTAAAGCTGTAGCCCATTACAGGTAACAGTTACAAAAAAAAGTTCCACATAAAAATTGTAGAAAATTCAATTTTCTCTATTTTTCTTTTGAATACTTTTTTTCTAAAGCTCACTGTTCAGCAGTTATATTGGAAAAACAATTTTTGTACACACTAAATCCAAGATGGCGTAGGAAGCCGGCCGCGCCCAAGGTCGAAAACTCAAATTTTCTTTAGGGCTTCAATCTGAACAACATATGGCAAAATCGCGACTACCCCACCTTTTGTAAGCTGAATCTCTCTAATGATTGGACTAGTTAGTTTGTTTGAAAGAAACTACAATAATAGCTGATATTGGGAATAACGAGATATTTATTAGTGGTTTCGAAATTGTTAGTTGTGATAGTCACAGCAGACACACAGGAGGTGTTTTATTCTATGTCAGAAATGATTTCCAGATTTTTAAAAAGGAGGTGTTTGTGCTAGGTAAAAATTATTGGCTGTCACGTATTGACATATCAATCCAAAAAAAGTACTATACTCTTGTAGGTATTTATCATTCTCCAAGTAGTAGTGACTAGTGACGCAGAATTCTTAGATAGTTTCAATAGCTGGTGTCTCGGGAGGTAGTATACTTGATTTGGCGTTCTGTAACTTTGAGAGAATTGATGGTAGGGTTGATGTTATTGTATAAGTGAGGCGATAAATCAAAGGGACCAAGCCTATAAATATTACAAACAAAATAAATCCGACGATAATAAGACAATTTACAGGCAACATCGAAATAGAGCTGTACAAGTTACTCGCGAGGAGAAGAAGTAATATCTTGAAAATAAGATGGACGGTTGCAAAGCAAAAATAATACAAAAAGAATGTGGGAAACATTAAAACCTTTGTTATCAGAGAAAAAAGATAACAAATTAAGAGAACTAGAAATAAACAATGAAACTATATCATATCTTACCCACAACTACTACCTATGTAATAGTCTTAATAGGTTTTATCTCAGTAGTATCGACGAAATAATATCAGATATTGATACAACCAGCACAACAGAATGCTCAACAGAATGTTTACAAAAATAGCAACACCTTTAAATCTACTCACACATTTTGTCATGATATCTTCTGTAGAATTAGAAAAAGGTGTTTTTGAATTACCCAATAAAACTAGCCCTGATGAATTTTCAATAGTAATATAACGAGTACAATGAAGATTATCGATAATTTTTGGGAAATTTGCGCGAATGCATTTTTAGTTGAAAAAGAGCACGAGTGCACATAGTGCACTCGTGCCTTTTTCAGTTAAAAACACATGAGTGCAAATTTGTCGAAAATTGTAGATATATTTCCATTGCACGAGTTGTATTTAATGAGAGAATTTCATGAATCAAAAAATTTAAATTTTTTGTCAAAAAAATGTCAAAACACCAGTTCTCGCACCAGCTACTATGCAATTATCCGATAATTTGCACTAGTGCAAATTATGGCGTAATTCCAATCTGATTGGTTCACATTTACAATCAAAACATGTCAGTTTATTGTTGAAATGTCAGTTTTGATAGATGTATGAAATTCTCAGTAGAATTTATGAAAAACATATATAAAAGTATCGAAAACTCTCTCTTAAATTTAGTTAACTATTCACTAGAAACTGGTACTGTCTCAAGAAGCATTTTTCCGACTTACGACTAGATTTTCACTAGTTCCGACGTTGTAATTGGTAGAAATTTAGCTCACCTATTAACTTTTCAGTCGAAGTAGATACCCGACCTCCAGCCGACGTTAAATTAACCTCAGACATTTATGATAGCTGTAGGCAACGTAGATCAGACGTTTTCGAGTGTATAGTTTTTTATGGTAAAGCTTGCGACGTTGAGCAAACGTTAACTTTTGACGGGCGTTTTTTTAGCAATGCATTCAACCAATATCGACCACGGTTAGACGTCTTTATTCCTAATTCCTATACTTAAAATCTAGCTAAAAAAATATAACCAAAGTTGTTAGCTAAATTGTTGTTGGGTATAACGTTGGCATTAATGGCATTGGTATACAATTAAGGTTACGAAAAGTGTCGGAGGTTAGACAACATAATATCTCAACCTTATCGTCGTTTACAAAAGACAAAAACACAAACTACAAAGATGATTATATAAAACTTTTACTTACATTCTGCACCATGTTTAAATCAATATCAGAACCAAATAGGTACATATTGTTGCCACATAGACCCTTTTTGATTGTATTGGCTTGAGACTTGAAACCATTTTCAAACATTATCTCAAAGATTATCAAGATGGCACTTAGAACCTTTAGAAGTTATACTCTTCAATTATTATTCTCCAATTTTGTTGTTATAGTAATAGGTAATATATTTTTTCTACTGACGTTTCATAATAGCAACTTTTCGATTGTCATTTCAGTTTTGAAACGACATTCTTTTAGGCACTGAGTGCGTGAAAGTTACTTTTAGGCACTCAGTGCGTAAAAGTGACTTTTGAATGCGTAAAAGTGACTTATGAGTGCGTAAAAGTAATTTTTAAGCACTAGTGCCTAAAAGTGTCATCCATTATTCAGAAATAAAAAACACACTGAACACAGATTTGAATTTTGTTTTGCATTTATTATGAATATTGAAAATGGAATTACTGAATTGAACGTTTGGGTTACTCAAAACAGAAGTTTGTGTTATTACCTACTTTCTAGGATTTTAATTATTGATGTCGAATTTTGAAAAGAAAATCGCATGAAAAGTGTCAGGTGTCAAGTAAAAGCAGGTAACAAAGATTTTGGGTGTAATCGACTTATTCACATGAAATAAAATTGTGTTTTTTTATTATAAAATGCCAGTAGAAAAAATCTTGTATACAATACGTTACGAAACGTTGTCTTTTAGTCACTCGACGTGTTGTCCAACTCGGCTTTGCCTCGTTGGACAATTTTCACGTCGCGTGCCTAAAAGACGCTCATTTCGTAACTTATTGTATAAATAGCTATTTTTGTTTTGAAATGCCAACCAAACAAGCCTATAGGCACACCGCTTATTTTTAAAGAAAAAAAGCAAAACTTTTGATTGGGAAACTTGCTCACAATCAAAGATAATCCTACTCGGAGTAGGACTACCTTTGCCACAATGCATAATGATCCATCCAAAAATTAACACACACAGCACAGCACCAAAAATAAAATAGAATAAAATAATTTCATCTGTTTCCAACAGTAAATTCAAATCAAAATAAATAAACACATTAGGTTATGTTGTCGTCGTCTTTAGTAATTTTCAAGGAACCAAAACTGAGGTCGGATCCTAACGTCTCAGCATGGTCCAATTTGGTGGTATCTCCGACTTCAAGTTTGTGCTTCGTAATTTTAGGTGGTGATTTCTTTTCCTTGGTTAAATTAAGAAAATATTAGTTCAACTACCAACTCCGCCATATTTTGTCAGTCATTATGGAAATTTTATTTTAATTTTCCAATTAATGTATGAAATTGACAGTAAACAGGAGATTTTCAAGAAAATATTGTTTCTCTAACGTTTTATGTACGATTTTAAATCAAATTTCTTAGACTATATACTTTTTTTCTTTTTTATTATTATTATTTTTTAAAATTAAATTTGATAAATTCCGACGATATACGTGGGGCATGCATATTTTTCGATCTAACATGGTCATGTGTATCAGTAAAGTGTCGTGCGTTAGCAATATTTGGTCTCAACAAGGGCCCAGCAAGTTCTAATTAATTACCTTCACTACAAAAATTCGTACGCCATTATTGTTTTATACAATACCCAGTTCTCTATTGTCGTTTATCTCACATGATTCCGAAGGAAGTCGCATCAGGGTTTGGAAGTAGAGAATTGGTGCTCCCGGGGTGGAAATAAAATCACTAAAATTGAACCAAAATCTCAGATTTTTTCGTTAACATAACTAAACGTAAATTAACGTTACATTTGGTGAATGATGCAGCACTTCGAAAGTTGGTTACCAACGTCGGCACGACTCAAATTTGAATGTTTCAAATTAGTGCAAAAAAGGGTCGGCAAATGGTTAATCCGAGGTCAATAACCAACGTCAGGTTGTGTGTGGCGACGTGGGGCCGACGTCCAAATGCTTTTTGGGGTACCGACAGCATTAAAAATTTCGACAGTTAAGGTACGGTTTGTTAGGATAGTACGCGACGCACAACTGACAACGTAAACGTCGTCATTGGTTCAGGTATGACGTACACCCGTCAGAAAATGGGTGTACTTTGGTTTAGGCACGTTCAGGTATGGTTTTCTGACAGGTGTACGTCATACCTGAACCAATGACGACGTTTACGTTGTCAGTTGTGCGTCGCGTACTATCCTAACAAACCGTACCTTTGGGTATACCTATTATACCAAAAGTCAATGACGTTTCAACAGCAAGTGATTTAAGACCAATCAACATGTTAGCAACGGTCCAAAAATTTATCGAAAAGATTGTTTATGAGCAATTGGTTGACTATAACTCAAAAAATAATATTTTGTACATAAACCAGTCGGGTTTTAGAAAGGCACATAGTTGCGAAACTGCTGTTCAGAATGTTTTGCATGAATGGAAGAATGAGCAAGATAAAAATAAAAATGATTGGAGCAGTATTTTTAGACTTTCAGCGTGCCTTTGAGACGATTGATAGGGATAGATTGTTGAACAAATTATAAAAGTACGGTGTTAGCGGCCTAGCTTTGGAAAGGCTCTGTATCTACTTACATAATAGAAAGCAAGTTACACGTGTTAATAAAACAACCTCCTTAGAGATTTTAAATAACAATGGTGCTCCACAAGGAAGTACCCTAGGACCACTACTATTCCTGTTATACATTAACGATATTGCTTCTACAGTTAAAAGCTGCAAAATCCATCTGTTTGCTGATGACACCTTACTGTATTTCTGTTCAGATATTGACACCATCAATACAGAACTGGCAAAATGAAAATATACTATGTGGTGCAATGGAAATCTACTTAAATTAAAAGCAGCAAAAACTAAATGTATGCTTGTTGGTTGGTAATAACCAACAGTATAATATGTTTAAGTTACAGTATAAAAAAGTGATCGCCAATACTGAAATAGAAATTGTCGATAAAATAAAGTAACTTGGAGTTATAATTGACAGGAAGTTAACATTTAGGGATCATGTGTCATACATAGGTAATAAAATCTCCAGAAACACCAACTTTTTTGCTAGAATTGCTCTCGAAAAGTGGTATATAATGTACTGATTTTACCTCAGAGCTGTCACAAATAGGGGAGGGTGGGCCACCATGAGACGCGTTTACCATGAGACAATCGCCATTATTTTTTATTACCCTGGGCTATTTGTCTCCATTTCACAGTACATCAAGTATTAAACATGTTAGTCTTATTTCTGTTGCCAGAGAAGCTGCACGTGCGCCCCCAAATTTTTGGCCGGTTTCGATTTGTTTTCGCCATAGTGAAATTTCTTTTGCCGTAAGTTCAGTACTTCATCAGTCGTTCCCAATATATTTTCATTTTGTTCTGAGGTTTCCAACACAACAGGTGGATATTAATTTTATTGTTTATGTATATTACGTGTGGGTTTTTTCACGTTTTACCCAAATATTGCGGTTTGTAACTCAGACCTACCATGGGCTACATTGAGACACGAAGTTTGGGCCACCTTGAGACGTGTCTCAAATGTTGAGAAAAAAATATTTTGTTCAAAACAAGTTCAAAACATGTCACGAGGACGCAAATAAAAATTTCAAAAGGCCTGTTTAGTGCCGAATCAATAAAAAAGCCTGTCGAACATGTGATTGAACATAAATTATGCTTTGAGGAATGCAGCAGAGAAAAACAACGTGAAACATCAAACATTTTCAAGATATGTTGAAAAAACACAAAATAATGAAGAAAAGTTATATTACTGCCCTCCTTACGATGTATTATTTTTGAATAAACCTTATTTTTCTCCTTTTTTCTCGGTTTTTATGTATGTCTCAAAGTGGCCCACCTCATGGGCTACCTTGAGACAAAATCAAATTTTTTTAGATTCCTCTATAAAATAAAATAAATAATATTGTGCTAATAATTTATTCAAAAAATGTTTGCAATAAGATGAAAGATTATGAGGCTCACGAAACTGTAGCGAAAAAATTAAAATTACCAATTTTATACCCAAAAAAGTGAAAACTGTCTCAACGTGGCCCACCCTCCTACTGGTGAATAGTATTCCAAATACCAAAAATCAATTACGGAAAATTCATGTTGCAAGTACAAATACTAAATACTTTCAATTTGAAAAGTACTTCAAGTTTCAAGTACTTTAATTTGGTGCTTGATTTTCCCAAGTAAAATAATTCAAATATTCAGTATTTGAATTACTTTTTTTGTTAATGCAAGTACCAAATACAAATACTTTATTGAAAGTATTTGCAGAATCAAGTACAAATATCCAAAAACAGAAGTATTTGAATTATAGTACTTGAAATCAAGGGCGTAGGTACTTTACATTTCTGGGGGGGGGGTAAAGTGAGGGATGGCCGGGGGTGGTTCCTTAGTACTATTATTTAAGTAGTTACATACTTTTTTTAATTTATAATGTTAGTTAATCAGTTTTTTTGACAATTGACAGATGACACATCACTAAAAATCTACCAGCCTTATTGGCCGAGTTCGTTTGGCTTTGCACTCTATGGAGCGGAACGGTATGAGCATGGATATCGTGACGTCATAGGCAGAGTGAGCTCTGAACAAGTGTACGTAAGCCGAACGCAGATCGAAGAAAAAAACAACAGAATGGTGTAAATGGCCAAATTCATGTTCTGGGAATGTACTCAGAGCTGTCAAAGTTACTTTTAAAAAGTATCTAGGTACAAGATAAAGTTACTTTTGGAAAAACTATCTGAAGTTACTTTGGGTATTTAGTTACTCATTTAAAAAAGGATCTTTAATGCGTATCTTAAGTTACTGTTCAAGATACTTAATAAGATACTTATTAAGATACTTCAGTGGCGGACCTAGGACATTTGGGGCCCGACGCAAAAATTTTTTTGGGGCCCTGTCCTGTTATGCTTTTTTTAGGTATTTTTCTTCGTGGTGTTGGGGTTTGAGTGTGCGAAAGTTATTTGTATTTTTGAAGTTTATCAAGAACATGAGACAATATGAAAACAAGTTGAACGAAAAAGATATTTGTAAAAATTCAAGAACTTTTACCATTGGAAATGTTTATGTTCTCGCGTATTGTCTGTCGATTTTAATCTGATACTCCAAAGGAACGTGAGCTGGTGGCTCTCTACATAAGAACGCCAATGGTTACGTGACGTCAAACCTGTTTTTGCCATATGAAACACCCCCTCGCTCCTCACACGGAAAGTGTCAGATTGAGAACGACAGACTTTAATATGATGGGGATCAAATTCAAAGTTTTTGTTCAAGGTCACAAGAGGGCGGTGTCGCCAGGGGCGTGCGGTGAAATTTGAAGTACAAGGCAAAACGTGTCGCAGGGAACGTTGAAAAAAATATATATATGGGGAATATGGGACATATGTGTTTAGCGTTTGTGCTATTGGTTGGGGATTTCAATAAAATAATAGATATTCACGATACAAGTGAGTTAACAGCATACTTAGGATACGCGTGTGGATTTGTGTGGAAGTGTGCTCTCACTGAACGAGTCACTGACTGACATAAGTAAATATGTGTTAAATAGGTTCCATATATTGTGTTATCATTTCCCGAGATTCCCGAGTCATTTCTAATGTCTCCGATGGTAGCAAAAATTTCGAAATCTGTGATTTTTTTTCTAAACAAAAAGAAATACAACATAGTAGTACCGTACTGTACTGTCGGTGCCATAAATTATATCTGGAGTCTGGAAGACTAAAGCTGAAACAGCCGTGTAAAGCCGACGCGTCCCTCGCGTCCGCGGTTGCCGCATCGCGTCGAAGGCAGCAGGACTCAGGACTCTCTAGGGTTATACAACGTTGCCGTCTCTTTCAAAATTTAATTTCCGATTTTTTTAAAATTTTTATGAGTTTATTTTTTTAAATTCATTTCTACTGGTCCCTTTATACAATCCGGCTGTGTGGGGGCCCCTCAGCTCTGGGGGCCCGACGCAGAGTGCGTCGTTTGCTTCATGTTAGATCCGCCACTGAGATACTTTATTATTAGTTCCAAAGCTTTTGCTGTTCAGTTTATTTGGTCCACAGGTTTCAAATTCAATTTTAAAAACAAGAATTTTTATAGTTTAAAAATCCCAAATTCGAGAATTAGGTTTAAAATCGCAGGACATAGAAAGTTATCACAGTTACAATCACGAATCATAGTTACATTTTTATAGAATACTAGGCTGACCCGGCGAACTTCGTAGCGCCTCTGAATTATTAAATACCTATTAAATGTTGTGTTAACGTATCTATTAGCTGAATTAAATTCAGTTTTTTTTCCGATGGTGAATTTGGCTTTGGTTGAAGAATATTAATGTTTACTCTCTAGATCAAAGTCACCTAAAATTAAAATTTAACATCATCCCTTTCAAGGCAGCTTGTGGGCATTTTTCTTGTGAAGTGTACCACCAAATAAATAAACTCAGGCACAGGAATGTTCAGAGAATGTAAAGGAAACAAAAAAAAATCTACAGCGCAGCCCTGTATCACTCTATCTGCACTGCACTACTTCATCTGTTCTACTCTATCTGCACTATTCTATCTGATCTACTATTTCTGCATCAATCTATCTGATCAGAATAGTGGAATAGTTCTGTTCTAAATATCTCCAGTTCCTGAGCAGCATGGTTCTACTGCATCTGCAATGAAATTACCGCGCATCGGTGAGCTTCGTTCTAGGTATCTTATATGGCGCCGTATACAAAATGGTTGTGGCGGACTCATAACCTGGCTCTCTGCCACTCGACACCAGCCGGACGGAGCACTCCGAACAGTCGGCACGGAACACGGCTGTCAAGGGATGCCTGAGAGGAGAAACGGAACTTAGCCACAGAACGTCAATGGTCAAGCGTCGAGAAATGACAGGGAGACCAGTTCGCGCTCTTTCGGAATGAACGAACCAACAACAAAATAAAATACACAATTAAAACATTGTCATTCTATTTATTTTTGGACATTTTTACTGTGAAGAACAATTAAAAATAAAGTGCTTTCCTCAAATTGTTTTTGTGCAAAGTGTGTGACAATAAAATCCACATGGTTTGCAATGAAAATGTGACGGTAAACTTGGTATCGGTTATAAGAGATGGCGCCGTATGCGTGCTTAGTGAGTTTTTTTCATAAATAAGTAAAATAGATAATTTTTTTTTTTTTTTTTTTTGGATTTTTTCGATTTATTATGTTAGGTTGGACCACGGATGGACAAAGACAAATCGAATAAAGCAAAAATCATAAAAATCAGTCCAGCCGTTCTCGAGTTATAAGCGCTTCCACACCAACACAACTGTGTTTTATATACATATATTGAATTTGGCCCCATGGAAAATTTGATATTTATAAAACTTTGAAAAAATATTATTTATATTGAATTTGGCACCGTGCAAAGTTCGATATAAAACTTTTTAGTTTGAAAAGTCTCCGAGAGATGGCGCTACTTTTGATCATAATTTTTGTTTGTGTATGGTGTGTTGGATTGAAATAAGGTATTTTGGACGGCCGTTGATTTGTAATTTAAATAGCTGCAATTAGGGTGCATTGATAATTGCTAATATTGATGATAATTATGTATTGTCATAAGCGCGGCAACGGCAACGCTGGTGAATGATAACTGAGGTTGTGTTGTGCGATTTTTTCCGGGAATTAGGCGATGAAGTGGAAAGAGGTCAACAATTACTTGTACAACCTCTGGATATTCGATTAATCGAAGAATGTGCAAGTCATTTGGAAAATTGTTGTCACACAGTGAGCGTTGTATTTTCAACGTTCCGTATTTTGTCTAACAACGTAGAATTAAGTTTAGCTAAAATTTAAGAAATTGTTTGGACTCTGTTGCAGCAATTGGAGTCATTTTAGAAGGTTTGTATGTATATTAAGTACCTACCCAGAGCTGGGCAAGCTACTTGAAAAAAGTAGCTAGCTACAAGTTACAAGCTACTATATATTGTAAGTAGTTAAGTTACTTAGTAACTTAACTACTTCTTTGAAAAAGTAGCTAAGCTATTGGTAACTTAACTACATTTTAAATTAGTTGAAAGCTACTTTTTAAGCTACATTTTCAAAAGTTAAATTAATGAAAACAAAAATCAATCAAAGTAGGTATAGAAGGTTTTTATATTCTGTCCAAACCAAAGTCTGAAAACTGAAAAGGCGGGGATTATAATAATAAACAACTGTGGTGGCGTGGCGTGGCGCTGATTCCAGTCACTCCAAACATGAAAATGCCAAAAGGCAAAAATTGCAGCGTGGCATATATAAATTGTTTTGAGGCTCCCACCAAGCTCTTATTTCTCTTTTGTGCGCACCGTGCCGAAGAAATGCGGTGAAATTCAAATCGGCAATCCTCGTACGTCGTCGGAACACACTGAACACAGTGCCGTAGCGTAGAGAACAGTGTCATAGTTAAAAAATATTCTCATTTATTTGGTAGATTTTAACTGGAGGCAGTTTTGACAGGCGCCCGACGAAAACAACGAATTTGTTTAAGCTCATCTACGTTGTTTTTATATATATTATATTGTTGTTCAAAATTACTGTCTATATGAGAGAGTACCTACTCTAAATTCTGATTTCTTCTGAATTTAACGGCGGGTGAAACTGCGGGGAACAGAACCACTAGTTAGTGGTTCTTGTGTCCCGTTTTATTCTCGCATTCGCACATCGCTGGAGTTCCAGCGATGTGCGAATGCGAGAATAAAACGGGACACAAGTTGAAACTAGTCTATAGACTAGACACAGGATAAGATTTTTCTGGGAAAATAATTATTGCAACTTAATCAATAAAAGTAACTTCAACTACCAAAAATAGCTTAAGTTACCAAAAGTAGCTCGAGTAGCTTGCTTTAGTAGCTAGCTACTTTTCACAGTAGCTTATGAATACATGAAACAAATTACTAAAAGCTACAGCTCTTAACTACTTGGTAGCTAGCTACTGCCCAGCTCTGTTAACCTACCTACTTATCTTATTTTAATTTGCTAGAATAAACTAGGTAAATGGAAATGTGTGTATTGTAGAAACAGCTATAGGTAATGCTGGAAATTGCTATACAGTACCAACAGCATCATCTGGCCAAGTTGGCCGACCCCATTATGATATAAATCGAGATCAAATTTTTCATTTGCGAAGCATAGGCATTGATTGGAAAGATATTTCTCAAATGTTAGGAGTGTCAAGAAGCACAATTTATAGAAGAAAAAACCTCTTCCATGTGAATGAGAATTATGTTGATGAAGATACATTGGCTGAAGCGATACGTAGCATTTTTAAGGGAGACACCCAATGTTCTAGAACCGACCTTTTTTCGAACCCGAACAAAGCTAAAAGGTACTTTTCGTACTTTTGCACAAATGTATTTGGCTTGACAAGGTGCACTCTTTGGCCATG
The DNA here is from genome assembly GCA_917834065.1 of Ceutorhynchus assimilis. Lineage (NCBI taxonomy): Eukaryota > Metazoa > Arthropoda > Insecta > Coleoptera > Curculionidae > Ceutorhynchus > Ceutorhynchus assimilis. Next base: position 17,943,589 of record OU892279.1, read on the forward strand.
ATTGAGTTTACGGTCGGCGGAGCGTTCACGGAGTAACGTGACATCACAGGGAGTGCACCGGGTCATGCCAAATAAACTACTGTAAAAGTACCTGACGATACTATCGAATCGTGAGCTCGGAATCCGGGCCCACTGAAATGACTAAAAATATATTCGCAACTGGAACGTTTACCCTGGAGTTGAAACTACTTTAAACCAACCCGGCGGAGGCGACTTGTTATTTGAGAATCTGACCCTTTGATCCATCAAATTTGAAGGAACAAGAAAGAACGCTCTGTGCAAGATTTGAGAGCATTCTATCAGTTGTATTCATTTCAAGAGTTTGAAACACTCGAGCTACTCGCTCCGGTGCTCAGTCGCCCCCGATTTGCAGGTAACAGATGCGTGGTGCAACAAACACTTTTCGAAAGGAATAAGCGCGTGAAGCCCCGGAGCTGTTGCGGAACTCCTCCTAGGTGTGAAATGTGAAAGGAATACAACTATTTTATTCAAGTCGAGCACGTGAATCTCGTTGAGAGCAACGCTCTGTTTTGTTTGAAGCCGAACAAATTGTGAATCCGTTTTGGATCGCTTTTTGTTCAATCGGGTGCAGCTTTGAGGCAAAAGTCGAAAGCGCTATGTATAGAAACGGTATAAAGTGCGGTTTTTTTTAAAGATAAAAGTCAAACTGACATTAGGTTGGCAATACAATGTAAAATTGTCAATGCTTTCAAATTTTTCATGTAGGAAAGGCCTGTGTTGCCAACAAAGTTACTAAATTTTTGACTTGGGGAATTATCTTTAAAAAAAAAAACAGATTTTAGATTATGGGGCACCCCAACAAACTGTCACAAACGAATCTTCCACTAGTGCATACCCTGCGTTCTAGCCGCTTTCGGGTGCTCCTAGAACACTTCACACCTGTCAGTGACCTGCCATACTCCATGCGTTTTGCACTCGAACGCTTAAAACCGAACGGGTCAAACTGTAGCCGGAGTACTTCGGAGTAACTCGGGAGCGCTCAAAGGGTGGCACCCGAAAGCAGCTCTGATTCTTCCGAATTAATAGAAAAATTTTATTCTCATCAAATTTTACCGATGGATCTACCACTCTAGTCGGTCATTGTCATTTTCCATTTACTATGTCGATTTCCATTTGTCAATCAGTGCGCACTGCGTCTATCCGCATCTTTTTCTAAAAGCATTTAACATATAAAGAAAAGGATAAATTTTTTTTTGCACTGGTTCGACAAATGGAAATCGCTATAAACCAACTATAAACAAAGATAGCTAACTCATCGATGAAGTCAGAAGTGAGCTATTAGAATGAAAACCTCTTTGCACTGATGCGTTTATTATGCGGTTAGCGTAAATAGTATAAGGTAGTATCCGAGTATAAACGGAATAAAATTGTAGTTTTTTAATTGTTTGTTACATCTTTCATAGTTAGATACATCTCTTTCTCTTATCTTTCTAAAGAAAGAAACAGAGACTTTTCAAACTGAAAAGTTTTATATCGAACTTTGCACGGTACCAAATTCAATATAAATAATATTTTTTCAAAGTTTTATAAATATCAAATTTCGCATGGGACCAAATTCAATATATATATTTTTTCAAAGTTTTATATATATCGAACTTTGCATGGTGCTAAATTCGATATATATATTATTTTTTATTTTAAATATATGCAAAATGCTGGTCATTTTTATCTATATATTGTTTTTCCTGCAAAATATTTTATATATAAGACGAAATAATTATGGAACATATGGCGCCCCATAAAATTACTCTATTTGCCGATAATCGGAGCCACGCCGATCGAAGGTCAGGGCCTGGGGCCTTATTCTGTAAGGAACAACCGCTCGATTCGGTAGAATTTCTTCGATTGTGACGTCATTTTCGGTTTAGTTTTCGCTCGTTTTCGCGCTACCAAACCTAAAATGACGTCACAATCGAAAAAATTCTACCGAATCGAACGCTTCGTTCCTTACAGAATAAGGCCCCTGGGTTCCGAACTCACGATTCGATAGTATCGTCCATATAAAATAGATAGACGATGCTATCGAATCGTGTGCTCGGAATCCGGGCCCACAGTTCTCACAGAAATCACACACCAGTCACATCGTTTTTGATTGACACAAATTTGCTCTAACTGGTTTGGGATTTTTGTGAGAACAGACGGAGACGAACTATCATGTCATCTGTCTTTTTCTACTCCATCATACCTACATGCAATCTGGAATAATGAAAAGAGGCAGAAGAATGCGAATATACCTCAAAAGGGAACAAGCAAAAAATGTAACTTGCCATGAAACATTAGGAATGGTGTGGGCGCTTACGGCATGCATACTCATGATTTACAGTCTTTACAGAGTTCCAGAGTTGCAAAGTTGCCAACTGCCAAATCAATCAATGAATTAGCTATCTGGCTTTTTTGCTTTTTTAATCATTTTCGAACTTCCCGCGGCGGCGCCTAATCAACCGGCGCACCGGGAAATCTCCCGGCATCCCGGTGGGCCCATCCGCCCCTGCATTTTTGTCTGTTTAGTGTGAACAGTTTTATCTTTAAAAACATTTGAGTTTTTGTTTTTTAAAACAGCAACAAAATAGCAACTCAACTAGTCGGTTTGGTGTAAAACCGCCATTATTTCTTACAAAAACTAATGATTTTCTTCGAAGAGAAACAGAGAAAGTACAGTCTTCTACTCGCAAATAATGACTATTTTTCACTCGAATGATTAGGAATATGCTCAATTAACACTTTCCTCTCGGACACGTCAATTTTCATTTTTTGTGTGCTTTTGAATTGAATAAAAGTCGTATTGGTAACATTTAAATACATTTTAAAATTGCGTTATATCTCCTAACAGCTGTGAACATTTTTTATTCAAATATTTTCAGCCGATACAAAATCCTCGTTTATTTGCTTTATTGTTCTACACAATAATTCAACTAGGAGCACACACTAAAACCCGACCAGTTTGTTTCACGTTGTTAGCACTCCATCGCAATTTGAAATTAAACCTTTTGAAGTGCGGATTAAATCCGAAAGTTTCTAGTCCCTTATTATATTGTATGTACCCTCTTCGTTATTCAAATTCAAAGGCGTTTTATAGTTTTAGGTTGTTCAGGGAGACTTAATTTTCGCGCGGGTAGAACAAAAAAGATCCATTTTAATTAAAAATTCGATTCATATTCTTAACACTTTATTGTGACATTACAAGGAGTATACATAATTTGGTATTTTTTTTTTTGTAAAGAGTAGCTACTGAATAGAACATTCAGAAAAAAAGACATATGGTTTTTCGTTTATTCTTTATAATACAGTAAATTCAATAAAATTTTTCGACATTGAAGTAAGAATATCTTTTTTTTTTATATCACATTGATGACAGCGATACTTGAAACGTGTGTATTTACATTTTGTACAAGTCCCAGTGCTCAACATACAATTTCAATATTAATATACTTTCTCTGTATCCAAATTGTTTTTCAATATTGACATTCATATTATAATATATAATATATATTTTCTACAAACGTGTTAAAAATGCAATTTTTAACACTACCCCCCCCCCCTCCGTAGCCTTAAAAATGTTACTTTATGACATAGAGTTTTTATGGCACTGATAGGATATTTCTTTCCCGTAAACAAGCAAGCCCACAATGGTGGTTAGGCTTTATTGACAAAAATGTCAACTTCGATAATTTTATATACGAACTATCTGCTTCGAAATTTATGTTGTAACTGTTATTGTCGTTTGTAGAAAATATATTTTATGATATTTGTGCTAAAAGTACATATTTTTAATGCACTGATGTGAATTGAAGAATTCGCTTCGCTCATTTTGCAAACTTTCACATTTCCGTTTTTAAAATGTACTTTGAACACTTACATCATATATACCTATTTTTTTAAAGACCTTATTTACAATTACTTAATCGATTAGGGGCTTTTTATTGTTTCTGTTTTAAGCATGCCAGACACCAACGCTGTACGGCGAGAGCGGGAACGAGAGCGAAGCGGGATTAGAACATGTCACGGAATGTGATCATTGGATGTGATATAACTTTACACTGATACTCCAAGACAGTTAAAAATTCTTATACAGTGAGGACATAAAGTCCGTCGCCCCCCCTCTAACTTTTGAACCGCTCGGTATATTGCAACGAAATTTGGAATGATGATATGTGAATAGATTCTCCATTTTTTGGAAAACAAATGACAGCTTCAGCTGTCAAAATGACAGCTAGGCGCAGTTTTGATACGTTTTTTTAAATAGAAGGCGGTGTCGAATGATATATCGTTTTGACGTCTCTTCATTCTAAATTTAATCCCTGATTCTGAAAACATTTGGTTCAGCGGTTTTCAAACTATAACGAAAAAACCAAAGCTTGTTTTGCTCATAAACACTCATAAAAAAAAAATTAAAATTTTTTTTATCGGTTTTTTATTCATTATTTAAGTTACCAATATCATGACGTCATTATTATTACTGAAAAAAAGACAATAATGAATAAAAAAGCGATAAAAAATTTTTAATTTTTTTTTTTCATGAGTGTTTATGAGCAAAACAAGCCTTTGTTTTTTCGTTATCATTTGAAAACCGCTAAACCAAATGTTTTCAGAATCAGGGATTAAATTAAGAATAAAGAAATCTTTAAAACGTTATATCATTCGACACCGCCTTCTATTTAAAAAAACGTTCCAAAACTGCACCTAGCTGTCATTTTGACAGCTGAAGCTGTCATTTGATTTTCAAAACATGGAGAATCTAGTCACATATCATCATTCAAAATTTCGTTGCAATATACCGAGCGGTTCAAAAGTTAGAGGGGGGGCGACGGACTTTATGTCCTCACTGTATAATGAATTGGGAACAAAATTACATAAAGCTGAGACTAGTCTCAAACGATAGGTTTTATGGTCCTGATGAACATACTAAAAGTCCCCAGACCTCCTCCTAGGAGAACATTGTCAAGAGGGCGCCGCCATCTTGGATTTTTGACATTTTTTGCTTAACTTACATTTTACTCAAAAACTACTAATTTTTCGAGAAAATATGACGAGAGATAAATTGAAGAGTACATAACCTTTAAAAAAGTTATTTTTGGACTTCTTGGGTACTACGCTTACTGAGATAGGAGCCAAAGAAGTACTGTCAAAAAACATTTTTTTGCCTAATTTTCATTTTACTCATAAACCACTCACTTTTTAAGAAATATAAAAAGATGTTAATCGAAGATTTAAATCTGAGGTACATATGTATCACGGAACATCCGCGGTAGTACCTTTATCAAGATGGGAGCCGATGGAGTACCGCCGACATAGGATCTTTTTATTTTTATTTTTGAGAGATAAGCATTAGCAGGAAATTTCAAGAACGGGACTTAAAACATATTTCTGATATGAGTTCCCGCGTGGGGAAAGTGTCACTTTTCCGCACGCGATTACAGTTGGCCGAACGATGCGAAGCGGAGTTTTGCCAAGTCAGGAAAATAGACTTTCCGCACGAGTATGGAACGATATTTTTTGTACTAGATGCAAATTGATACTTGCACCTCTACTAATTTCAAATACAATTTTAGATATTTTCCCTCTCCGCACTGGTGCGGAAAAGTAATGCGGAAAAGTAACACTTTCAAAGCTGTAAAAACACCTTTCACGGCATTTATTAAAAATTCTCAGGTGTGTTTTCTTGACTTTCAGTCATTACATAACATAGTGGGCGTACTATGAGTGATACGATTACGAACCACCGCGAACAGCTAACTCGTCTATCGCCCTTACCGAAATACGAGATTAATCTGGTTTGAGGTTTGAAATGTGTTTTTTTTTATTATCTGGTGCAGGGTCTAGTGTGATTGGCTGAATTTCAAGGATATATAGAAAAGGTAGGCAAGTTCTCCAGTAACTTCATGTCATATCATCTTGGTTTATCAATTGTCTTTATGTATGGAAAGTTATCGGATATAAAAAAATCCAGATAGCATATTTTAGCTTCCGATCTATGTGAAATTATTAGTCATTTCCATCAAAATACAATTTTGGTGACATTATTTTGCAGTTGTAGGAGAAGCATTGTAGAAAACTTGTTTAAACTGTCTCGGCCGTGCGAAAAAAGTCGTTTTCAAAATTTGTTGTTTAAGTAACAACAGAAAGTTGGAGTGCTTGAAAAATAGTTCTCAGAAAACAAAGTTTTGTTCATTCAGGGTGTTGCAAAAAGTTTAAAAAACATTTTTTTTTTTTTAAATGGGTCACCCTGTATATTATGACATTTCTGGATTCTGCAGAAAATTGTAGACATATTTCATGCATAATGTCATATACCTATCTTGAACTGTTTCGGAAATAATGACAGTATAGAAAATTGACTTTTTTGCAACTTGATAGGCTGTAAAACCTAAACTGTTAATTTTACAGCAAAACCGATTTTACATTCTTGTCGACAGCTTTTCATAAGCTAGCATTTGACACCAACTTTGAATTTAACCGGAGAATAAATTTAATTGGAATTTTCAATCATGGATTAAATTCAAAGTAGGTGTCAAATGATATTTTATAAAAAAATAGGAAAAGCATGATTGATCGGTTTTGCTGTAAAATGAACCGTTTAGGTTTTACAGTCTGTCAAAGATGCAAAAAAGTCAATTTTCTACTGCCATTATTTCCGAAACAGTTGAAGTTAGGTATATGACAGTATACATGAAATATGTCTACAATTTTCCGCAGAATCCAGAAATGTCATAATGTACAGGGTGTCCCATTTAAAAAAATATATTTTTTTGTTTTTTAAACTTTTTGCAACACCCTGTATGAACAAAACTATGTTTTCTGAGAACTATTTTTCAAGCACTACAACTTTTCTATTCAAATTTTTCTTATACACAGTGGCACAAAAAAGTTAAGGGGGGTGGGAAAATATAAAAAATGACCTTGTACATATGTTTGTACCTATCATAACAGAGTAAACAACATAGAGAAATATAGTAAACCAAGGTTAGAGCAAAGAATATTGAGAGTTACCGATTCTGTGGTGCGACACTGGCATCGCGATGAAGTCATATCGATACTAGCGCCACTATCCACTACAAGACCAACTTGAATACTATTTGGCGGGCTTTTTGAACTTTTAGATTATAGTATTGTTATTTTTGACGTAGAAATCTAGCCCAGCGTTTTAATGCAGTCGACAGAAAGAAAATGCGGGAAAACGCTGGCCTGGAAACAAAAAATTTCCATGAAGTAATCTATATATTTTGATCATTAGCAATTAACAAAAAATTATAAAAATTAGATTATACATAAATATTACTTATATGACAATAAATTGAGAAAAAATTACAACAAAAAAAAACAAAAACAGCCAAAACATCTTACTTTTCACTAATAATAGGTTAGTATTTAATTATTATTATTATTATTCATACATGAACGATTTTCACATTGTAAACCTTACCAGAATCGTGTATTTTTAATAATAGTTATTTATTATACAAGGGAAAAAAGTACTAGCGCGAAGTGTGGTTTGTCTCCCGACGCGAAGCGGAGGGAGGCAACACAGCGAGCGCTAAAATCTTACTTTTTTCCCATGTATAATACACTATTTTTTTCTGTGACGGGAAAATCTCAACATTTTTCATCTATTCATTATATTTCTTCGAGAAAAAAATTTGACTGGTACCTGTTACTTTTTTCCCTCGGGAAAAAAAATTGACTGGTACCTGTTACTTTTTTCCCGTAGGAAAAAAAATCACAAAGTGACATTTTTGCCCCTGTCAACAGGTACAAAAAGTCTTCTTTTTCTCGTCACAGAAAAAACTAATTAATTTTTAGTTCACTCATCTGTGTCAGTCGGTGTCAGTTTTAAAAAAAAATGTCATTTTATAGGTTGGAAATCGCAATGTACAATAAATAAAAAACCCTATGTCCTCTCTTTCTTTATTATCACATCTGTTAAAAAGAGACAGATATAAGAATGGGAGGCAATGTCAGAAAGTTCCAAGCTATACTAGCGCCACCATGTGCTACAAGAAATACGTAGCCACTTGGCGCATATGAATCGGTAACTCTTACCTTGGTTTATTATATTTCTCTATGGTAAACAAGTTTCTATATGTATATGTAGTATGTAGGTAGAATACACGTTAGTAATATTATGTTTCGTTGATCGAATTTGTTGTATAAAACAATAAAATTTTCTTAAAGTGTAACGGAAAAGCTATTCTGAAGCCTTTAATATGGATTTATATCAGATTTCCTACAAAACGCAACAACATTCAAGTTATATTACCTTGCATGTGGAAAGCGGTATTTCGGCGGTACTTCTTCGGCTCTTATCTCAGTAAGGGTGGTAGTACCCAGGAAGTTCAAAAGTAATTATTTTTAAAGGTTTTTTTGTGCTCTCCAATTTATTCCTCCTTATATTTTCTCGAAAAATGAGTAGTTTTCGAGTAAAACGTAAATTAAGCAAAAAATGTCAGAAATCCAAGATGGCGACGCCATTTTGACAATGTTCCCCTAGGAGAAGGTCTGGGGACTTTTAATATGTTCATCAGGACTATAAATCCTATCGATTTAGACTAGTCGCGGCTTCATGTTATTTTGTTCCCAATAAAATTATAACTGTCTTGGGGTATGACGCGTTATTTCGTTTACCTGGCCCCACACATGTCTAATCTGCGCCACTCCTGTTCCCGCCATACCGCGTTGGTGTGTGAGATCCTTTGAATGGGTTCCTGTTTTTAATCGTGATTGAGTAGAAACAGGAAATCTGAAAATAGTATATTTACATTACAATGATCAATTTATTACTTTCTCGCTGACTAGATTAGACTTTATTAAAAAAAATTTTTTTTTCTACAAACTTCAATAAAAGGTTCATTTTTAACGGATGCTGTCAGTGTCTAAAATGCCATTTTATGACACTGGTGTTAAAAGTTATTACTTTTAGCACTGAGTGCTAAAAGTAATCACTTTTAGTGCGTTTGTAGAAAAACTAGTGTATGATATTCGTGCTAAAAGTGATTTTATTTTGTTCAAAGGGATGGAACACTCCGCCTTCGGCGTCGTGTCCCAAACTTCCCTTTTCACAAAATAAAATATCACTTTTAGCACTTATATCATAAATAATTATTTTCTACAAACATGTTAAAAAATGCAATTTTTAACACCCGACCTCGCTGTTGACAAATGTCATCTTCTTTAATTTTATACACGATTCTATTTAAAACTATAACTGCTTCCAAATTTAATTTGTAACTGCTATTGCTTTTTATTGTCGTTTGTAGAAAAAATATGGTATGATATTTGTGATAAAAGTATTTTAAAGGTACTCATGTGAATAGCAAAATTCGCTTCCCTTATTAAATTCTGCAAACTTTCACGTGCTTGCCTTAAAAATGTACTTTGTACTTTTAATACTTATATCATAAATAAGTATTTTGGTTGCAATATACCTAGCTAACTATGTAACGTTTTTCTTAAAATTATAGCTCTAAAAAAATTAGGATAACCAAACTAAGCCTCGTCCAAAGCAAAAAAGATTGCAACTTATTAGAATTTTTGATACAGAATATTTATTAAATCATATGTAGTATGATATCTGTACTTATTAGATAGATATGTAACTTTTTCAAAGATATGGATAACAATAACGATTAATCTACTTTTTACTAAAATTCTGACCAATCTAAAGATTTCTTGGTCCCAAGTACAAAAGTAGAAAAGTGAAAAGGGATAGGTATCAATAAAACTAATAAACAATTTAAATATAACAGTCGTAAATGAATCTACCTACTATTTTATAAAGTAATTTTTGGCTTTAGCCTACAAACTAAATTTTTATGTTCAACATTATTAACACAAACAGACTATAGTTTTCCAAGAGATAAATTAAATATACATTCCTAAATACTTTTTTAATATTAATACTGTGTTTAGTTTCAATAAAATTTTTCCTAACTTGCATGATCCGTCTCAAAAGGAAAACCCCAACAATAAAGTTGGGTATTAGAATCATTGTCAGAGACGAAGAACAATCGTATATCTAGGTTTGAGGAAAGTCTGATTCCCGAACACTTTTTCTTCTATCCTCCTCTGCCCTTCAGTACCAGCCTGATCTAGACAGCGTGGTAGGAATTTCGCTAACCCACCGTTTGTGCATCACATTCCAACAGAAAGGCGATCAGTTCGAAGTTTCCCGATGCTACCTTATCCGGAAGACACGACAAACAGAGGGTTCTAACTAGTGACGAGAACCGCTGTATATTTTCACAATCAACAACAGGCAGGCTTAGGAAAAAGACAAACTAGAAGAACTGGAATACCAATCACATCCTAACATAGATAGAGACCGCATCTCAATCATAAACTGATGTTTGTTGTGATAACAAGACCCTTCATGGACCAGGAGAGGTGAGCTGCTCGAGGGGGGTCATGGTGGGGATGCATCAGAGGTGTAAACAAGACCGTCTTTCCGCTCTGTACCCGTCATTCACTTGACCAAGAAAACGAAGAAATGTGCACGGGTGCAACTCGTTTATCTATCTATCTGCCTCTAAAGGCCGGGACACATCTATCATGCATTCATCCGATCCGACTCCGATCATACAATCAGAGTCCTTATTCTTGGAACAGGGAGCAGAGTTTCCAGGAGAACGAGTGTTCCGTCTTTCTCAATTATATGCAACTGATAATATGAGTAACGAAGACGGAACACTCGTTCTCCTGGGAACGCTGCTTCCCTGTTCCAAGAATATGGACCCTGATTGTATGATCGGAGTCGGGATGTGTCCCAACCTTTACTCGTATGACATACGTTCGATGCAGCGCGTGTGTTCCATTGTTTTTCACAAAGCCGGCGTTGCCAGTATAGTCGTTTTTAGTCTTGAAGCATCAATTTTTTGAAGAAAAGCTATAACAGAATAAAATTTCCGAGTAAAATCCGTAACAATTTGGCAACCTAATTAGAAGGGATACACCGGAGGTGGATCGCTCTCCTAGATGTTAACGACGCACACTTTGTTTCCTGTATTGTCTATTTGTGTTAATATGTCATTGACTGAATATACCCGATCAATAATGGACTATTGCAGAGCAGAGTGGGGTGAGACCAAAAGGGAAAGTGACCTTGAAACCAGGAGACTTGTTGGGTAGAATTTATCCTTCAAGAACCATGCCAAAAGCATTGCTGATATTAGGAGCACGTGTAAGAAAATCATAGTTTTTAAACTTGAAGTCGAATGAAAATTTTCCAAGCATAGGTATATCATGTTCTAGCTTCAGACAGCGAGGAATTCAGAGTGGAGGAACTCATTCGCAAGGCAGCGGTCTTCAATTACTCACAAAGCAGGCACGGCACACAAATGGTCGATATTCACAGCAAAGTGTTCCAAAAGCACGATTTATTTGAAACAGTGCGGGAAAATGGAATCCATGGCAAAGGCGATTGAGATGATAGAGATAGAGATCTTTGGTTGAATCCGTACTATACAGGGTGTTCCTGAACGTCATGTACAAATGGAAGGGCGTGATTCTGTGGTTTATCTTATGACTAAAATTTCTTATAAACATAGGTCTGCAAACGCTTCGTTACCGATTCCCAGAGGGTGGTGAAATTTCAATATTTTTTTAGTTTTTTCTTTAAAACTCCTGCAATTTACAAGGAATTCAACTCAAATTTGGAATATAGGGGACGCAATAGGAGTTAAATAATTGCACATTTCAAACGTTTGCCAGAATCTACAGGGTGATGTTTTTTCAGGGGTCATGCCCCCTTTCTTGCCCCTGAACTTTTTTGCGGTGCATCGCTGGCAGATTCTAAAAAACAATAGTATATTACATATCGAGGTGGCAAGTGCTAAAATCTCGAGATAGTAATGAAACTTTTAACCGAGGTATGTATACTTTTTTATTTACAATCAATCGAATTTTGTAATTTTTATTTGAATGAAAACTAAAAAAAATACAATAAATTTTAATAGTTTCATTTACTTTCCGAGGAAAGTAAACTTTCGACCTGTGGGTGGAAAGTAAAAGTCAAAAAGGTGACATTTTCAAACTTTTTAAAAGTCAGAAAAGTCAAAATTACATGTATGCTTGTAGATAATAGTATATTATATACCTAGGTAGAGAAGTAGGTCATTATATACCGAGCGTTTTTATAAACCGAGGCGCAAAGCGCCGAGGTTTATAACGCGTGAGGTATATAATGACTTTCTCTACCGAGGAATATATAGAATTTTTTTTACTACTGCTAGTAGAAAATGAAAAATTTGTTGAAAATCTGTGCTCTAATTATTTTTTTTGAACGCCCTCTTGAAAGTGCTGCCCTCTATCAACAGGTCATGATAACTTCCTATGTGCCTACAGAAATCTGTATTTTTTTAAAATTGACGTATGAAATTGAAATTGAACCAATAGAAACATGACAATATCCTTGCGTCATGACATCATTTTCATTATTGACCTAGGTATTTTTTCATTATTTTCATTATTCACCTAGGGAGAGAAATTCAATTTTTTCCTAGAAAAATAGATTGAATAATGACTATTTCTCAGGTTAGTAGTAAAAAATAGTATATTATATACCTAGGTAGAGAAGTTGGTCATTATATACCGAAAGCTTTTATAAACCGAGGCGCGCAGCGCCGAGGTTTATAATGCTTGAGGTATATAATGACTTTCTCTACCGAGGAATATATAGAATTTTTTTTACTACTGCTAGTAGAAAATAAAAAATTTGTTTAAAATCTGTGTTCTAATTATTTTTTGTGAACGCCCTCTTGATAGTGCTGCCCTCTATCAACAGCTTATAGAACTTGCTATGTACCTACAGAAACCTGTATTTTTTTTTCAAATTGACGTATAAAATTGAAATGGAACCAATAGGAACATGACAATATCCTTGCGTCATGACGTCATTTTCATTATTGACCTAGGTATTTTTTCATTATTTTCATTATTAACCTAGGGAGAGAAATTCAATTTTTTCTTAGAAAAATAGATTGAATAATGTCTATTTCTCAGGTTAGTAGTAAAAAAAATAAATTTTCTACCTTATTTAGAAACTTTTTGTTTTCTTGTAGTTTTCTCGAATCACCGACCCTTATCGGGAAAAAAATTAAAAGACAGATATCTGTAATTAGCTAGATGAAACTACAGTGACGTTTTCTACTTACAATGGCGACAATAGAGGTTTTGCCGCCATATTCTTGCTAATTTTCAATAGGAATCTAGAAGTAAGCCACGCCCTCGCCGCCATATTCTTGCTCATTTCCAATATGAATACATTAAAATTTTAACACCCTGTAGATTGGTAACGAAGCGTTTGCGGACCTATGTTTATTAGAAATTTTAGTCATAAAATAAACCAAAGAATCACTCCCTTCCGTTTGTACATGATACCTATTTAGGAACAACTTGTTGTACAATTTCAATATCATAAATTCAATTTTCACCATATTGATTGAATTATTACCAGACATTTTTTGAGTATGTACACGAAGCAAAGCGACGCTGAATAATTTTCTCAAAAAAATCGTGTACGATAAAAATTTCCTGTAATTAATTCAAGAACGAGGGAGATTCGGTAAGAAAATTTAGAATTAAAATTTTAATATTTCAAAACCTGACAGACATGAATTGAAAGTACCAGCAACGTACCAGCCATGTGGATTTGCTATGCGAAAATGATGAAGTGGAATGCAAAATTTCCTTGAATCAGATGGCAATATAGCAAGCACTTTTTCGCGAGTTGAGCCCTCTTACTAGGATAACAGAAACATTTCAATGTTTCCACTATAATTTCGTCCAGGGTGCCCATCAAAAAAAAAAATAATTCCAGAATTTTTTCTAGTTTTCACGGAAACGTGTTGAAATGCGGGCTCAAAATATCGGCTTGAAATTTTCAATAAAAAATTCAACCAAAAATGGACATGGACCCTAAACGATATTGATTCCATCCTAATAAGGGCCAAATTATGGACCAACTGGTAAGTGTCTGGTTGTTACCTAGCAGGTACTTTCTATACTCTAGTGCATAGAAAGTACCTGCTACGTAACAACCAGACGTTTACCAGTCAGTCCATAATTTGGCCCTAAACAGATCATGGTGTAGAAACTTTCAATACATTCTGTACTAGAAGAGACCATAGAAAGATTCGTGCTCAGGTTTAATTCGCCATCTACGCAAAACAGAGGAGGAGAAGAGACACGACAAAAAAAGAAAATCGGTAGGATGTCATGTTGTTTTCAGACTAAATTCACTATTAGCGTAAAGGTAAAGTTTGCTTCAAAATCTCACACATGATTCATTACTTTGTGTAATTTCGCGTTACGGATCATACTTTTGAGAAAAATAATATTTATTTTTAACCATATATGAAATGTTGTCATTACTGACTTTTCAAAAATTTGAAAATGTCACATTTCTGTCTTTTCATTTTCCTGCTCCATTACCTGTCCCAGGACGGGAAGTGAGGACGGGAAATTTTTTCCGTACTCATTTCTCGTCCACGGACGGAAAATGGAGCAGGGAAATATTTCTCGTTTTCATTTTCCTCTTCATTTGCCGACCTCATTTGGTTGCCCCGAATTTTTTTTTTCAAGAAATTATGGTTAAAAATAAAATAGTATACAACCCTCGACGGGAAACTTCATTGCTGTCTCGAGGTTAAGTTTATCTCGACGCTACGCGTCTCTATAAACTATAAAACCTCTCGACCAGTAATGAAGCATTTCCCGTCTCGGATTGTAATATACTATTACGGTATTACAAGTAAGAAGAAAACGTTCATTTAACTACTGAATATATATGAATAATTTTCCATCAGGAAGAGCACCCGGAGAACAAATATTTACCTAGCTCTCTATTAATTCCGACTAACGTTTGCTATGGAAATAAGTGCATAACTTTAAATACTTTCCGTGCTCTTGAGCGTGAAAGCGCCGGGTCACAATATTTTAATACCGGTCCTGAAGTTAGGGAAAGTCGATCAAAACAAATTTGCACATTGGGATTTGCTTCGTTTATAATTTGCGAAATTAACCAAACTTTGGGAACGGGAGCCAGTTCTAAACACGACCTTTATGAAGAAAAATGTAACGTAAATTCACTGTTCATGATGAGAGCCGCGTTGTGCGCCGCAATATTCTCAACACAAAAAATTCATTAAAATAATGAAATGGATAGTGTTAATTTATGAATGCTGTGTCCTGATTGGCTGTTTCTTATGAAATCGGTTTTGTAAGCAAAAATTCGGCATAATCATTGGCTCAGATTCGGCATAATCACCAATATGATTGATTATCCAAGATCCTTTTTTCAATTACAAGAACCATAATCAGGATATTGAAATATGAAGTGAATTATGGATTCGCGAGTACTAAAAACCCCATGATCAATTGTAATGATGCAACATGCAACTATCACGAGATGATTAGTTAGCGGAATATACATACACCGTTGTATACATAACCAGCGGGGGGATTACGAAAACACGACTCGAAATGGACACTCGACACGAAAGTGAATACGCATCGATTGTGCTCGAAACGTCAGAGATGATTAGGTACAAGTTTCGTTTTGTGTTCGTGTAAGTTCGGAGATTTGTGACGCCTTTCGCTCAAATTTACCAAATTTTGTCAATTTTTTGACGTTGACTTAATACTAATTCTAATTTTTTATTGTTGTGTTGTGGTTATTTGTGTTCTTTAAAGATTCATTTCGCAATTTCAAAGTGTTTAAAAAATTTTATAAAAGGAAAAAGTTAGTAATATGTTTACCATAATCAGAGTCATAAGGCGGCGAAGGCAAAATGACGCAAGAAGACGAGAAAATCGTGCATTAATTCATATGAGAAGAGAAATCAGAGAAAGTTATGATTCCTTTTTACATCCAGGGTCCTTATTCTTGAAACAGGGAGTAGCGTTCCCAGAAGAACGAGTGTTCCGTCTTTTTCAATGATATGCAAATGATAAGGACATAAGTAGGTACAAAGACGGAACACTCGTTCTCTTGGGAACGCTGCTCCCCTGTTTCAAGAAAAAAGACCCAGAGGCAAGGTTTATTGAACTATTTAGACTTGGCAAAGTCTTGGTCCAGAACCTTATTGACTTGGTACGACCTCATCTACAATTACCCACAGATTCTTTATTTACTGTAAGCTGTTTCAGAATTTCCTTCGAATTACTTTGCCGTTGGGCCCTGCAAATTGACCTCTAGCAAATAGAGAATGTTTATCCCTAAAAGATAATAAAACCTGCCAATGGCGATCATTAATTTTAAGACAATTTTTTTCAGCGATTTTTCTGTTCAAAGTTCAAAGTTCAAAATACTACAAAACGTCAAAACAAAACAAAGAATCAAACGAATTTTGGCCCCCAAAAATCCAACATATAGTTGGACTCGATTTCGTTTCGATAGCTTTTCGACAGACATCAACCAGTCGAGTGACTTTCGTCGAAATGCATTCGCATGGAGTGCGTTCGAAATCAAAATTTTGGTGTAACATGGCGGTTTCGGTTCGAATCGAGAGTTCGTAATCCGCCCCCTGATTTCTAAAAAGTCTGAAACGTAGTTCGATAGAGATTCTGATAAACAAAGAAGTCCAAATCAAGAGCCCGGTCGGAAAATCTAATAGTCAGCCAGCAGTTCTGTTCTGTACAGGTCATCTGCAATCACTAGTGTTTTCAATTATGCCTCATTAAAATATCGGCTTAATTATAGCTATTAATGATACTCAGTGTCGGACTAGGGGTCATTTGGCTCACCGGGCAAATGGTCAAGTGGCCCACCCAACCCAAACCCCATTCAATAAAAACAATTTAGATAATCATTTGTTGAATCTGATATCTAGTTGTATTAAGGTTGTGTTATAGGCATAAAAAAAAGGTGCCTAGATACTTCAGGTTTAGTCTACCTATCTGCTTATATTTTGTTGTTACCTATTTACCGATGTAGTACCTATGTAGTTTGTAGTTGTATAGAAATTTCCATGAAAATTAGGAGGAGGTAACATAAAAAAAAAAACAGGATATATCGAGGGGTTAACCACTATGCTTACAAATAAATGTATAATGATTTCCATATTTGGCAATCACTGATCAATGATTCTGAACTATTCCCAAGAATTGTGATAATTGATTACCTGCTTTCCAGGGTGATTTTCTTTGAAGCAGTCATTCGTTTTCTAGCTGATTTTATTACTAAACCAATGTCTAATTGGTAAGCTTCGCAATGATCTGATCAAAATATTGTACTAAATCCGCATCTATTTAAGAACTGTGTAGATGGAAATTCAAAAAAGTTACGTCTTATTTTTCGGTTATTAACTTAATAATTTATTTATCAATGAATTATATTTTATTACGTACAGTACAATAAAAAATCGATGAACTTCTTGTACATTATCTTTTCTGGACCATTTAAAAATATCCAAATCTTGTGAAAGTTTAGTTATACATTTTCCTGATTTGCAGTTAATTACTCACCCTAGATACTATTTCGAGTCATAATACACTGCATACTGCATTATACGAATCCAAAATAATGAAAATTTCTTTGATTTCACTAGGATAATCTTCTAAATCAGAGAAATCTTCAGTTAGGGTTCCACTCGAAAACTTGTGATGTGCTATCATCTTGGTTTCGTCTCTGCTTCTCGCCCTGCCTAGTATTTCTCCTATTTTCTTGTTAAGTTCTTATTCATTTGGATTCCCGACTTTTTTAGGGACATTCGCATAACTGTTAATACTCGATCAGTCGACAAATGCCCTGCTCCTACCTCAGTGATTTAATAGTTATTTATACACCAAGTGAGTTAAATGAATGTTTATTCATGAGAAGAAAGTTTAACCCACGAGCCCTAGCGAGTGGGTTAATTTTCTTCGAATATATATAGAACCAAACTAAAGTTGACTTTCTTATTACTCTAGGTATTCCATCATTGAGCGTCCCCAGGCCCAACTTGTGTTTTTTTTTTGTCCTAAATAATCTCCTAATTATTGTAGCGAATCATTATTTGTAAACCTTAACGTGTACTGAAGAAATTCTGTGTCTTCTTCTGGCAAGTGGGATTCGAGAAAGGTTTCAAGATTCATGTTTCCATTTCCATGATCTACCTACAACATTGTATGCAATTCTTCATCTCGTTCTTCTTCTTCAAATTCTGAACTCTTCGTAGTCTCGGGTTCAGTCATTGGCTTGGTTATTGGAAAACTCGTTAGGAAGTCAACATTTAAAACCAAAACTTCGTATCTAATTCCATTCTAAATTAACTATAGCACTCATTTTCAGTCTTAAAAGCAAATACACAACCGCCAGTACGCCATGTCGATAAAAATGTATTAAAAATTTGGTTAACACATTCTTGGTTTTGTTATTTGTAGCAGAATGAGATGTGATTCCCAGCGATTACCACATTATTCTCAGCGATTATCAATGAATTCCAATGTGATTCCTATGAATTCCTAGGTGATTACTAGCGATTTTCAGGGATTCCCAAGCGATTCCCTTGTATTGCTTATTGATTGCCAAGCAATACTCAAAAAAAAAATGTACAATGATTTCTACTAGTGGTTTACCCCTCGGGATATATATTATCTCAGAAATGGGGCTAGAGGCTAAATGTACTTCGGATTGTTCTACAGCATATTCTTTTCTGCACTAAGTCGAAGTAGTTCGGGCAATCCGGGCATTGAGTCTTCCTGAACCCCTTTTTGATTTTTTGGTATTAAAGGCAGGGAAGATTGCTGTGCTTCTGCTTGATGCTCCTTTTAACAGTGGGTCATTTCTTGCAATCGGGGATAGTTCTTCTGTTTCTAGAATTTCTGTAAAAGTAGAACATGCAGAAGCATCCTCGGAACTTCCCTCGATTGACGGATTTGTATTTGTTTTAGTAAGTATTAAAAAAAAATTAAGTCAGTTGTTTTTCTTTTCTACCTTTCCGTTCTCGGATTTCCGGAAAAACAGGGTGATTAACTTGCGAAAAACGAACAGTTAGTTATTAAAGCATTTTTGCGAGTAAATATTTTTCTTTCTATATCTATATCTACATACAGGGTGTCCCAGTCTACCCCGATTTATTGGATTTGGGATGAAAATCTGGAAAAACGCTCGGACACGTCGATGTTTGATTTGAGGGGGAACTATTTTTCATTTTATCTCATCACCGTAGCTTCAACCCCCTAGCTAGGAGGAGAACAACCTCCCAAATTTGAATAGGGAATAGGGGTCGTGTCATACCTCTTTTTAAAGGTCTCATCGAGTTCTTTATGCTGGCTCTAGAATTTCGTCTTATTATTTTCATCCTTAACGAAATGACAGCTTGTCAAAATCTTGGAAATAGTAAAAGCGGTACTTACCTCCCTTAATAAAAATACGAGTGAAAATACCTACAATTTACAATTCTCGTGTACACCTCATTAATAATAATAATAAAAAACTTCAATTTCAAGTATTTTTATTAAAAGAGAGGGAGGTAAGTATCGCTTTTACTCCCACCAAAACAATAGTTCATTTCCAAGATTTTGACAAACTGTCATTTCGTTACGGATGAAAATAATGAGACGAAATTCTAGGACCATAAAGAACTCGATGAGACCTTTAAAAAGAAATATGACACGACCCCTATCCCCTATTCAAATTTTGGGGGTTGTTCTCTCTCTAGCTAGGGGCCACGGCGATGAAAAAAACTGAAAAATAATTTCCCTCAAATCAAAAATCGATGCGTCCGAGCGTTTTTCTAAATTCTCATCCTAAATCCAATAAATTGGGGTGGACTGTTTTCCCTGGGACACCCTGTATATAAAAACAAACAAATCCAAACCAAAACCAATGAGAGGATGTGGCTTTTTTTACAAATTCACTAGGTACCCTGTCTCTGTATTTCTCATAATCAACAACGGGTACGTCAGTTGAATTTTGAATTCAAATTCACCAATATACGGCGGGCTTCGGCTTGAACTTTTTCAGAGCAGAAGGGAGTTTATATTGATATGATAGTTGATTTTTTATAAGGACGGTGGATTACGCGAAATAACGTATGATTTGATGATCAACACGAGGCGTCAGCCGAGTGGTCTAGTTACACAAGTTTTATTTATAAAGTTCATATCGAACGTGTATCATTCAAAATTTAATCTACGATGGTTCAAATAGATTTGATTTGCCTTGAAATAGCAAGAACTTTTCAAATTAAAATTCAAAATTTAGCAGGTGCTCGTACCTGTCGGGAACCTTTTTAGAAAACTTTTCAGAAAATCAACAATTTTTTTTTTTAAAAAGTGTATTATTTCAAAATGTATTTTCACGTTAGCAACGCAGCGGATAATTAGCTAGTCTTTACTAAAAATATAGACTTCAGAATATTTCCTACATAGGGATTTTTGAGAATGCCCGATTTAATAGTGGTATTTGCAATGTTGCCAAGTTTACCGTTTCTTAGATGCCGTATGTAACTTAAGTTTTTCAAATCAAAGCCCCTCTTTATTTTTATTGTAATTAATTCAACATTACTAAAATCCCTAAATGTCAAACCTCCATTTGATTTGGTTTTTGAAATATGGCAACATAGTACAGTAAATCCGTCGTTAAAATAGGGTCATCTGTGATTTTTTGGCAAAACGCTTTAAAAAAAAAAAAAAATGTAAAGGACCATGGGCGTATTAAAAATCTGAGTTTTCGGGAAAATCGCCCTTGTGCTAACTTCACCCCATCGATTGAAAGGGTTGAAAAACCACATTTTGCCAATTTTCTCCACTAATATTAAATTTACAAAAAAAATACAAGAGACGTTTTTTGTTTATTATTATTTAATACATTAGGAATGTGTTTTCGTTTTTTTTTTTGAACGTAGCATCATTATACAGGGTGTTATGATTTTTTAAATTATCAATTTTCTTATTTCAGCGTAAGACCTAAAAAACATGTTTCAATTTTTTCCCAAAACATTATTTTCAGTTTTTTGGCCACATTAATATACAGGGTGTTACAAAAAGTTATTCGCAATATGGATTGCTACGTTCAAAACCACCTATAAACTTTTATTATGTAATTAGCAAAAATACAATATCAAATAGCTTCCAGCAGTATGTTTTTGAGTAAATTTACACTGATTCTATTTTATTATTGCTGCATTTTGGCCTTGCTAATCTGCCTTGAACTCTACCTCATGGGTGGTGTGGAAAAGAGTTTATCAGCCAATTACAAGATGAGAGGGTGAAATTTGGTAATATACCTAATATATGTATACAATTATAAAGGTGGTTTTGAACGAAGTAATCCATATTACAAATAACTTTTTGTAACACCCTGTATATTAATGTGGCCAAAAAACTGAAAATAATGTTTTGGGAAAAAATTGAAACATGTTTTTTAGGTCTTACGCTGAAATAAGAAAATTGATAATTAAAAAAATCATAACACCCTGTATAATGATGATGCGTTAAAAAAAAAACTGAAAACACATTCCTAATGTATTAAATAATAATAAACAAAAAAGGTCTCTCGTAGTTTTTTTGTAAATTTATTATTAGTGGAGAAAATTGGCAAAATGTGGTTTTTCAAACCTTTCAATATGGGGTGAAGTTAGTACAAGGGTGATTTGCCCGAAAACTCAGATTTTTAACGCACCCATGGTCCTTAACATTTTTTTTTACACACTTATGACAGTTTGCGAAGTGACACTTTTTTTCCCAGGTAATGATTTTTTAAGGTTCCCATGACGCCGTGCGCGAACTAGCTATTTCGCGCACTAGTGCACACTGGTGTCATGGTGACCCATACCTGTCAGGAAACCAAAAATAATTAAAATTCATCTACCTTTGATTGAGAATGCAATTTTGTCTTCGAATGATCGATATTTAAATGAAGTTGTAGAAAAAATATTGTTTGCAACTCGGGCGCGAAATACTTTGGTGATCTCGACTATTTTTTTAACTCGGCTGCGCCTCGTTAAAAAAATCAGATCTCGATCACCAAAGTAGCATTTCGCGCACTAGATGCAAAGATAACTTTTTTTTTTTTTAAAAAAAGCGTTTTGCCAAAAAATTGCAGCAAAAGTACCGATTTACTGTACTAACAGATTTTTTGTTGGAATGCATGGAAATAGTCTCGTATTTCAGAACAAGTACAGGTAGGTGGGAGGGCTGTGGTGCGAACCTCGGTGAAGGCAGCAGCTAGATCACGAATGCTTGCGAATCGACGGCGAATTTTTGTCAATTGAGAGAATTGGTGAGTTCCACTAACATTCATTTTCCATATTTTTAATCTTTTCACCCATAAAATACACTTCAATACAAACAAATAGTTGTTTTTCAAACAATGAGCGTTATGAACGTCACAGGGGGGCGTCCCCTGTTACATTCCGATGCAAATTTAAAAATTATTAGTAATAATTCTTCAAATAACATTGACCAAGGTCAACTAGAAATAAACAAGTTCAAAGATGAAAATTCCAACATAGATCGTCCAAGATATAAAAAGACTTACAATAACAATGATCAAATATATTTACTTACTGTAGAATCAAACAGAAGAAACAGAACTAAAAATCGGTGAAGAATGAGCTTCATTCTTCAGCGATTTTGCGTGCGGGAATAATGACATTCGCACACCAAAATCGAGAAAATAGTATAAAACACACGTTGCAGAAGGCTATTGTGGCAGCCTGCAACTTGTATTTCAATATACTATCACATAAAACTGTTAATTTCAAAAATTTCTTGCTTTCTTTTCAAGAAATCTTGATCTTAAATAGGGAATCTTGACTTGTCTTGAAAACAGTTTCAGATTTCTTGACTTGAAATTTTCTTGAATTTAAGTCAAGATCAAGTCAAGAACAAGAAATTTCTTGAACACCGTGAAACCCTAATCCAATTGGCATGGATACCCAGTCACGTTGGAATCCCTGGAAATGAAACGTTCGACAAGTTGGCATATATTGGCAAAAAACTCAATGTCTCAAAAAACCTACCTCTAAACAAAAATAACATACTGGCTGCCATCAAAGAAAAGATTTCCAAAGAGCACGAATCGGCTTGGAAAGACTGACTCAGACATAAAGGCAGGTGGTATGCCCAGTTGCAAGACAGCTTACCCAGATCAACATGGTTAAAAAAATATCCATACATAGATAGACGACATATAACAACAATAACAAGAATGCGAACCGGACACTTTCTCTTCAGTGGATATATTTTTTTCTTCTGCAAATTTTCGAATGGGAGGCCGGCATTAAAATCACCCATATTCTCATCAGCTTAGTAGCCACATTCAGCCCTCAAAATGCCAGACAAAAAAAAATGACTCCACTAAACAGCCCCTATCTCACAGTCTATATGTATTGGCACATAATAGAATCCAGGCACCCAGCCTCCCTTTCAATTATCACGATCTTTAATTAAACTATAACACAATTAAAAGCTTGATATCTTTTCTTAATTATAACAAAATAAACTTGTAAGTCCTTTAATATCTTGGAACGATCTAAACAACGCTCGACGAAATAACATTATAACACACAATCAGGCATTATCACAAGCAGTAAAATAAGTCAATAAAAAGAAAATACATCCCAAAATTCCATTCCAGAAAAAAAAAACAATTACCCAACCTGTGTTGTGTTTTCCTTTTGTGTAGTATATACAACCTCAACTCATAGGAAAAAAGAAGAAAGAAGAAAACTGAACGAGAAGAAAAACCGGAAAGCCGTCAAATTAGAATGGAATATGTTACCTGGAGCATATCCTAGAGCCAGACGTCTCTTTGCCCTTCGTGGAGAAGAGCCAAATACCAGATAAGAAAAAGAAGAAGTACAGGTACAATTTTTCCTATATCAAAAACCAAGTCAAATGGAGGTTTGGCATTTCGGGGTGTTAGTAATGTTGGGACGCTCGATCACTGTAATTAAAATGAAGAGAGACTTTGAATTGAAAAAAAAAAATAATAATAATAACTTACATACGTCATATTAAAAACGGCGACTACGACATTGACTTCATTGAAAGCATAAACAATGCCGCTTGGCACTGAATGGTTGCAAAATGCCGTCTCTGCAGTCGACTTATCGTTTTCCAGGGTTGGAATCAGCTTTTAGCCGTGGAAATGTAATAACAAAAATATATGAAATATAAAAAACAGGTATTTTTAATATTTTTTTGCAAGATTTAATTGAACAAACCTAAAAAATCATGACAATATATTAACGACATTCAGCATAAAACGGATTCCAATCCTGTAAAATTTTCGTCAACTGCAGCAGGGACACAGCATTTTGGAATCAATAAAGGGCATTGTTTAGGTTTTCAATTAATTTCAATGTTGCCAATGTCGTGTCTATCCTGGGGAAAAATACAGTATAGTAGGTAGCAGGTAGCTCATCCTTTATAAAGTAATTTCAAAACCAATAGACCTATCTGGCATGATTGGAAAAAGAGAGCTTAATTGTAATAAATACAAGTTAGAAAGCAATAAAAATGACATGCGCGCGCAACTCGTAGGCTGCAGTGTAGTCAGATTGTATTGTTGTAGAACAAATGTAGACAATACAAATCGAACATTATAACATTAAAGAAGTGATATAGTGTCAAGTGTTTTACAACGCCTCAAATCAGACAAAAGAAGAGCTTTAAAGTGGATAAACATCGTTTGCACTTTTATTATGATAAATGTTTCATCCGGCAACATCGCTCAATGAAATTACAAAGGAATATGTCAAGTATAATTTAACATAACCTTAAACGAAATTGCGGTGAGTTCAAGTAATATGTAAAGTATTAGTTTGCTCTTTGTCAAATTACACGTTACAAAGAAAGAAGGAACGATTCATTCTGAACTGGCCCCTGAATAAGAATATGACGCAAGCCTGTCACAAACCTGCTTCTCATTGGACGCTCACCTGCAGCCTACAAGCGACGCGCGCAGTCGAGGTAAAAGGAGATCGGTCTATTGGGACCATACACACCTTAGATACACACTAATCACTGTTTTTCTGTAATTTTTCATAGGTACAGGTGTCACTTTCTAAATTTCTCACATCCCCATTATCTCGAAACGAAATATTTCGGAAAAAATATCCGAAACAAGTCAACTATAATTATTTGAAGATTGATGAATTTTTATGCAAAATTCACCTCGGTCCTTCAAAACCACTATCCCCAGAGGCATCCCCTTAAAAATCTAAATAGGCAGGGGGTTAAATGATATATCCTTAAAGATTTTTCAGCCCTTACTTAACTGCTCAAAATTAAACCTGTTGTTGGTTATGATGAGGGTCAGTGAAAATAAGCAATTAACTCTGATATTATACCAGACAATTTTTATTTTAAAGGTCTTTACCTAACCTAACTATTGTGATTAGTTGTTGAACAAACAATTTCTTCAAGGATCTGACAAATCAACGGGGGCTTCAGCGGAAACTTCAAACTTGTCAGTTCGAATATGGACCAAAAGGCCTTTGAAATGATGATTCGACCCCCGTTTCCATTTCGGATTTTTGAGGGGGTCGCGGGTGGGGGTGAGCAATTTTCCAAATTGACACCCTACAAGAAAGTGGCAAGCGGTAACGATTCGTTTATCTAATATTTTCCAGTTGGTGCGAGTTTGTTTTCGGGCTTTCTAATGATTATTAATGCTCTTTTCCATACCGTTTGCTTGTTTTTGTTTCCATGAGGACAGCGATGTAGACATTTATATGCTTCAGCCGTTTCTCCTCCAAGGCTTGAATGCCAACCTTTAAAAAATCATTTGCATTATACCTCTTCGAAAATACTACAATTTCATGTCCGTTTAGCTCATAAAATATAGTTTTTATATGCGACCACACCGAAAAATAATCTTTCGTTCGCCCGTGCCGGAGAAAGCCCAGGTGAATGGGAAAATTCTTTGAAAATAAATATATAAACATACGCTTGTCTGATATTCAACAATAATGTTTATGACGTTTATATGAATTAATTTAATTTTTTGCCTACAAGAATCAAATAACTTAGATGAAACTCCGAATTCAATTTTATTGTTGCAAGTTGCCAAAATAAGCTTAAAATCGCTGTATAAACAATCCATATTGAGGTATGAGAAGGCATAACAAGAGTTCTGCAAATTGGAAAGTAAAACAAAGTATTTGGAACCGTTTCTGGAGAAATTCTTTCAGCTTTTTGTAAGAAAATAGTCCATTAATCCTGCCTCCTTATGAGCCGCTCAGATCTTTCACGACTTTCACTAACCGCTAACGAAAAGACAATATTAAGGACATAATATAACATACAAACTTTCAGGAAAGCGTTTTCTATGGTAACATCTATTCAACAAGTGAAACTAGGAGCAAAAGTTTCAAATTATTTCTATTGCCTGCAAATCGTCAGTCTCAAGATATGCACTTATTCACATAATAAATAATTCGACCCATTATCATCTCGCCTATTTACAATAAATTTCTTATACCACTAAAGGACCCATATTGATTCAATTTTTGAAAAAATCTTATTTAAACGCAGCTTTCTTGTTGACACCCCATCAAGGGAGTCCGCACCGTGACCACTTCTCTATGATATAATCCCTGTTTTGAGGTGGGAAATATGGCCGTTACCGGTGAAATAATTGGCGAAGTTCGACTATTTGGAATAGGCGGTGGTGGCCTTCTACCGTGATCAATTTGGGTGTAGATTGTGGACTCGTCACCTTTTCGTAACGTGGCGTACTGTTGAGTCTGTAGAAATTGTTGTCCGCCATTTTTGATGATCGGATCCAGAGAATTGGGCCTTGCCAGCTGTAGCTCTGCGTATACTATTTCGTTGTTGGAGGTCTGAAATTAAATAAGAAATCAATGTTATTTAATTCTTCGTCAAATCAAAAAGGAATGGATACGCTATATATGAAGCGAAAAGACATAAAATCGACATTCCCTAATCAAACCGTTTAATTTTAAGACGCCATCAAACATTTCGTTTTACGCCCGATTGAGCGTTTTTATTATCCAATAAGAATTTACTGTATATCCTAAAAATGTGTTTTATTGCATTCCGTGTCGATCGCGTTCTTAAAATAAAGATATCCTCCCCGTCATGCAAATGTCTTCGTCGTCGTCTTATAGGACGGTATACTATACTATAACGTTACGGTATGAATATTGAATAGTTCACCGCGTAAGTTTGCATATGCGATGTATTTTGCAAATTTTTAGTTAAAATGTATGCAAAGATGCGGTGCCAAGTTTCAGCTCCATGTCTTTTTAAAAAAGCAAAAAGGAAAAGAGTAGGTACGGCCCCATAAGCTGTGTATGCTGGGCGGCTTAATAAGTCCGACTCTTCAAAAATGCATTGCATGCATTACTTTCAAGGAAATAATTTATTCATTCGAAGCCAACATGTTTGTATTTTGTTAGAACTATTGCGACGCTTGTCAATATTATAAATGTAAGTATAGGTATTATCAAAGTTTGTATTATGAAGATTTAATTTGTGGAGAATTTATCGAAAATATAAATTACCTAAAGAACGTTTCACGAGGGCTCATACTTTTGATATCGAACACGTCGCAACTTGAAAAAAAAAAAGGATTGTCGTAGATTAATTTATATGACACATTCAATTTTTCTGACAATAGCTATTTTCCTAACGAGTGCGGGAAGAGAAATTTCCGGCACGAGAGTGCGAAGCGCCCGAGTGCCGGAAATTTCTTCCCGCAAGAGTTAGGAACTATATTTTTTCTACGAGCATACTAAAGCTGATGTTACGAATAGTTTAATTTAAATAAAATGCGATTATGCAGAAGGTAGAATTAAAAATGTATTAATAGGTATTTATAAAAAGGTAAAGGTACAGGTATAGGTGTATCAACGATACAAACAATTCCATGTCACAATGATTATTTCAAATTCCCGCACCGGTGCGGGAAGAAAGTCTTCCAAATCGTGCGGGAAGAGCCATTTCCCGCACGTTCGTAGAAAAATTAAAATTAATGACTACTGGTTTAAGAGCCGACGAACGTTTTTGACGTAATTGAGTTGTTTGAGGCAATTTCTATTTGTTAAAAAAGGAAGGCAAAAAGTATGAACTCTCATGAAACAAAGTTTACGTCCTACAGTGTGTCCCGCTTAAGGACTGACCACCCTTGTAAAATTTTCATTTTTTAACCGATTTAATTTATTATTTTTTGTCTTATATCTACTCGAATTTGGCACTGATTAGGCTCATAATTTTATTTTTTTTGAATGTTGACAGCACTCTGTTCATAGCTTTCCCATGGTAATTTAGCGAAAAACAATATTTTATAAAAAAAAATACTTCAAATTATTATTAAAAGTTACCTAAAGTTTGGGATGAGGCATTATTATGGAAATATTGAGCGATAACGAAGAATTTTTACTAACACCTCCAGAAATTACAGAAAGGGGGACAAATGCAGCTACCGGACAGGTCCAAGAAAATTTACGAAAAATTATATGGACAATTTATGGATTGGAGAAACACCAAAATACATCATCCTTCTCAGAAAATGTTTTGATAGTATATTTTGAAGAATTACAACTAAAAATGAAACCTTCAACTGTATGGACGCATTACTCAATTACAAAATCTCTATTAAAAGTTAAGCATAATGTTGACATATCTAAATATCATAAGCAGTAGAAAAAATGGTGTATGCAACTCTCTAATATACTATTTTGCGGCTGTACTGGTGTACAGAGTGTCCGCATTTATAGGCTCAAATTTCAGTAAGTACTATTCGGGATTTTTTTAGAGAACATCCGATAGCAAATTCTTGTTTAGAATGGTGTAAAACCCAAATGTACAAATTTTTATTTCAATACAATACAGTCAATACAGGGTGATGACAACAAATTTTCAAAATTCAATGGACCAAACTGCATAAATGTCATATTTTGAGGCCTTGAGAACATCAAATTTTGATACAACATAGTGTTAGAACTTCCCTAACCAAAACTTGTAGTAAGCTTGTCTCAAAATATGACATTTTTGCGGTTTGATTCATTAAATTTTGAAAATTTGTTGTGTTTGCCCTGTATCGTATTGAAACTAAAATTGGTACATTTGGGTTTTAGACCATTCTAAACAAGAATTTACTATCAGATGTTTTGTAAAAAAATCCCTAATAGTAAGTACCTACCTATTGAAATTTGAGCCTATAAATATGGACACCCTGCACACCAGCCGCAGAACTAAAATTATGAGTCTAAATTCGAGTAGATATGAGACAAAAAAATTGAAAATTGAATCGATTGAAACATAAATATTTCAAAACAGTGGTCAGTCCTTAAGTGGGACACACTGTACAGGGTGAGTCACTATATTTTGACACCCACCTGCAGCCGTAATAACAGGTGATACGTGAAAGGTGTAAATACAAAAGTTGTAGCATTTTATCTGAACCACCAGAATTTTAAATTAGATTGAAAAAATGAGCAACACAAAATGAAAAAATATGTCAATGATCACTTTTTTTTAATGGAATTCACTTTATTTTCTTCCAAATTCTTAAAGTTCTCGTTTTTTCTGATCCAGATTATATAATATATAAATGTTTCTTTCAATAGTTTTGGAAATATCTGGAGTTAAGTTATTCAAAGACCTATTCACGTTATCAGATTTTTTTGTGAACAGGTAAATCAAGATAAAATATAAATATTCAAAAAACTACTGTCTTTGAATAACTAAACTCTAGATATTTCCAAAACTATTGAAAGAAACATTTACATATTATACAATCTGAATCAGAAAAACGAGAACTTTAAGAATCTGGAAGAAAAAAAAGGGCATTCTAAACTGCTGGACAATTGCTTTCGAACAAGGGAAATATCGCCTAACTTTGAAGCTCGATATTTTTGGAACCAGACTAGATATCGACCTTCGGTTTTCACGGGCTGACAGATTGACTTTTTGGGAAAAAAATTGCTATTTTGAAATTTTTTTAAATCTCTACTTTTTTTTATGTTAAAAAAGTCCATGATTTTCATCCCAATTTTGAATATCTGTAACTTTCCCAGATAATTTTTTAAATTTTATTTCTATGCGGCGTTTTAATCAATGATCTTCTGCAAAAAAAGTAATTTCTCAAATTTTTTATACCTGCCTTAGTTTTAACAATATCGACTTTTTTTCATAACCTCCACTTTTTTCAACCTTTAAGCACCTAAACCATCCTGTACAATAAATCTTGCATCTTATGCTACTGTTTGATATACCCCACGATATCCTGGTTTATTTTCAATGAAAAAAAAAAAAAACTAAAATAATATGGTGTCCAGTAGCGTACTAATTATCGCCCATTTTTGGAATAATTTATTAATGGCTCACCGATTTTTACATTCAAAGGTACATAATTTCAAAAATAATCATTTGAAGTTTCATTTGTTTAGTTCACTTTAATCATTGACATATTATTAAGAAACCAATTTCTCAAAATTTTGATATTTGCCTTTGTTTTTAAAATATCGTTTATTTAATATACCATATTAATTTTTTCAACTTTTCCGTTCTAAACCATCCTGAATCGTTCTTACCGGTGAATTTTTTTAGCAATTGTCATACCTTTCAGCCAGCGTATTTACTATGATTAAAAATATCGAATACCTCGATGATATGCTGTACAGTAGCGTGCAAACAGAAATTATTATTTTCTATTAAATCAATTTTATTGGCAATTTTTATATCTTTCGATTAGCGTATTTTTATGATTAAAAATTTCGAATAGGTACCTCAATGATATGCTATACAGTGGCGTGCTAATAATTATTAATACCACTGATAAAATTTAAATATTCGGAACCGATTTCGTTGTGGTGAGAGGAAACCCGAATTTTTATTACCTGCTAATTTTCTTTGTAGCTTCATGTTTAAAGGTATTTCAATTAAAAATTCTTCCACTAATAGTAGCAGTAACAAAAAATAAAGTTAAGGATGGTAAAGTACATTATCTGCCAAACAAAAAAATACACGAACAACGTTAATGCTTCTTTAAGTTTATTTAAAACAAAACACAAAAAGTGTTCCTATAGGTTTTTTTACGTTATATTTAGGATGATGTCGTAGAACAAGGACTGACAATGTTGTCAATGCCTATTTTTTTCCTTATAACTTACCAGAATGTAATAATAAATTATCAAGACCACTGACAGCTAGAAATAACAAAATGAATCGACACGTGTTATTTATTTGAAAATGTTTATTCAAATCATACAACGTTGCGCGCCGTTGTCAACCGGTAACATCTGAATTTCCCCTACTTTAAATGCGTTAAGAAGTACTTTCAGTTTAGTTAGGTAGATACCTAGGTAAAACGTATCAAAATAAGCGAACTAAAAAACTAATCAAACTAAGATTCAATAACAACAAAGTTACCTAAAAGTTGAGTAATAAACAACGTGAACTAAAAAAAATTAATAAAGAACGGCCGATAATCAAAGTTATTTAATTATTAGCTATTAGCCCTTCCCTCACATTCACAACCTCTTGGCAACGCCGTGGCATGTTGTCACCCACGAGATTAATGAATGCCTGAGGGATATTTTGCCACTCTTCTTCTATGTCAAGGGCGAAATCATCCAGCGTTTGGGAGCTTTTTGCGCGATCGTACCAGTAACTTAGGCTGAGACCACACAAGATCAGGAGATTTTGGAGGCAGGTGTAGCTGTTGCATGTTATGCTCCCCCAAAAGCTCCTAAACAATTCTTGCTTTGTGTGATCTCGCATTATCGCCAACCATGATGGAATGCTCCACAATATTTTCTGCATATCCAATAACAATGTCATTTATTATTTGAATCCGATAAATTACGGCGTTAACAGTAGGTACCCCGTGAAATGTATAAGTCGGATCTATCGTTGTACATCATTCCGGCTCAAACATTAAACCCTCCTCCTCCAAAGGTTTCCTGAGAAGCCATGTTGTCTTTTTCAAATTGCTCCCCAGGTTGCCTCCATACTAACACCCTACCATCGGAGTGTATC
Source organism: Ceutorhynchus assimilis (assembly GCA_917834065.1). NCBI lineage: Eukaryota > Metazoa > Arthropoda > Insecta > Coleoptera > Curculionidae > Ceutorhynchus > Ceutorhynchus assimilis. The sequence goes on from OU892279.1 coordinate 17,975,539, forward strand.
AGGTTGAACCGCGTTTCGTCACAAAAATAAAAAAAACAATTCCGATATTCGTCATTCCATGCCAATTTATCGGTGGCTTATTCGACACCAAGTCTTCTATGGTTTGGCAAAAGGTGAACACATTTTGCTCGCGCTAGCGTTCTTCTAACGGTTCTGTTAGAGGCCACTATACCAGTGTGCCTTCTTAGGCTATTATTCAAAACACTAGAGTACGTCGCTACATGTCTTTAGCTTAACTCTTCATTTAAAAGGCGAATAAGCTAATTATTCCTTTCATTTTCTGTTAATCAAGGCATTACATGAGTGGCGAAAGTGTTTCTTTTGCGACGAAACGCGGTTCAACCTGATACACTCCGATGGTAGGGTGTTAGTATGGAGGCAACCTGGGGAGCGATTTGAAGAAGACAACATGGCTTCTCAGGAAACCTTTGGGAAAGGAGGGTTTAATGTTTGGGCCGGAGTGATGTACAATGATAGATCCGACTTATACATTTCACGGGGTACTGTTAACGCCGTAATTTATCGGAATCACATAATAAATGACATTGTTATTCCATATGCAGAAAATATTGGGGAGCATTTCTTCATGGTTGACCATAATGCGAGACCACACAAAGCAAGAATTGTTTAGTAGCTTTTGGGGGAGCATAATATGCAACAGTTATACCTGCCTCCAAAATCTCCTGATCTTGTGCGGTCTCAGCTTAAGTTACTGGTACGATCGCGCGAAAATGGTCCCAAACGCTGGATGAGTTCGCCCTTGCCATAGAAGAAGAGGCAAAATATCCCTCAGGCATTCATTAATCTCGTGGTTGACAACATGCCACGACGATGCCAAGAGGTTGTGAATGTGAGGGGAGGGCTTACTAGCCATTAATTAAATAACTTTGATTATCGGCCGTTCTTTAATAATTTTTTTAGTTTACGTTGTTTATTACTTAACTTTTAGGTCACTTTGTTGTTGTTATTGAATTTTAGTTTGATTAGTTTTTTAGTTCACTTATTTTGATACGTTTAACCTAGGTATCTACCTAACTAAACTGAAAGTACTTCTTAACGCATTTAAAGTAGGGGAAGTTCAGATGTTACCGGTTGACAACGGCGCGCAACGTTGTATGATTTGAATAGGTAAACATTTTCAAATAAATAACACGTGTCGAATCATTTTGTTATTTCTAGCTGTCAGTGGTCTTGATAATTTATTATTACATTCTGGTAAATTATAAGGAAAAAAATAGGCATCGACAACATTGTCAGTCCTTGTTCTACGACATCATCCTAAATATAACGTAAAAAACCTATAGGAAAACTTTTTGTGTTTTGTTTTAAATCAACTTAAAGAAGCATTAACGTTGTTCATATAATTTTTTGTTTGGCAGATAATGTACTTTACCATCCTTAACTTTATTTTTTTGATACTGCTACCATTAGTGGAAGAATTTTTAATTGAACTACCTTCAAACATGAAGCTACAAAGAAAATTAGCAGTTGATAAAAATTCGGGTTTCCTCTCACAACGAAATCGGTTCCGGTATTAATAATTATTAGCACGCCACTGTATAGCATATCATTGAGGTACCTATTCGAAATTTTTATTCATAAAAATACGCTAATCGAAAGATATAACAATTGCTAATAAAATTGATTTAATAAAAAATAATAATTTCTGTTTGCACGCCACTGTACAGCATATCATTGAGGTATTCGATATTTTTAATCATAGTAAATACGCTGGCTGAAAGGTATGACAATTGCTAAAAAAATTCACCGGTAAGAACGATTCAGGATGGTTTAGAACGGAAAAGTTAAAAAAATTAATATGGTTATGTCAAATAAACGATATTTTTAAAACAAAGGCAAATATCAAAATTTTGAGAAATTGGTTTCTTAATAATATGTGAATGATTGAAATGAACTAAACAAATGAAACTTCAAATGATTATTTTTAAAATTATGCACCTTTGAATGTAAAAATCGGTGAGCCATTAATAAATTATTCCAAAAATGGGCGATAATTAGTACGCTACTGGACACCATATTATTTTAGTATTTTTTTTTTTTTCATTGAAAATAAACCAGGATATCATGGGGTATATCAAACAGTAGCATAAGATGCAAGATTTATTGTACAGGATGGTTTAGGTGCTTAAAAGTTGAAAAAAGTGGAGGTTATGAAAAAAAGTCGTTATTTTTAAAACTAAGGCAGGTATAAAAAATTTGATAAATTACTTTTTTTGCAGAAGATCATTGATTAAAACGCCGCATAGAAATAAAATTTAAAAAAATATCTGAGAAAATTATACACAAAATTAGGATGAAAATCATGGACTCTTTTAACACCTTGTATAAAAAAAAGAAGACATTTAAAAAAATTTCAAAATAGCAATTTTTTTCACAAAAAGTCAATTTATCAGCCCGTGAAAACCGCAGGTCGATATCTAGTCTGGTTCCAAAAATATCGAGCTTGAAAGTTAGGCGATATTTACCTTGTTCGAAAGCAATAGGCCCCTTGCATCAAATTTTTTTATTGCTGATTTCGATAGTCCATGAAAAAAAAGTCAACACGTGTTTTTTCTTTTTCTTCTTAGTCAAAAATTGACGGAGATACAACGCTATGAAATATGCCTATGACGTCATCAGGTATAATACTTTATGACGTCGCACATGCTCAGTATATCTATACATACAAAACTTAATATTTGTATAACTTCCGAAATAATCATATTTGGGCGAAATGAAAAAAAAGTAACGATTTTTTTTCGATTTCCTACAGTTTGCAATAAACAATAATCAATTTAATTTTCCATGCAAGTACCCTATTGTCCAGCAGTTTATTTGAAAAAAATTGAACATTGACTTATTTTTTCACTTTGCGTTACTCATTTGTTCAATCTAATTACAAATTCTGGCGGTTCACATAAAATGCTACAACTTTTGTATTTACACCTTTTACCTGTATATCGTGACCTCGATCATGACTATCGTGTACCTTAAGTTTATGCGGTCTTAGAACAAGCAACATATTTTTCCCCTAATCATGAAAGCAACCAAATTCTGCAAAAAAAATTCACTTGTGGAAACGAACTGACCGCAGTTGGACGCTAGTTGAGTTGGAAGGATAATGGGCATGTTTCCGAATTTTCACAAGTCAAGTTAAACACGAAATTATGACCAAAGATACCAGTTCACACAAAGACGTATAGATATCCATGTATCCATAGATAAGAAGTGAATAAACAAATCCAGAAAATATAAGAAGATAACATTATTCGACCTTATTGTAGTCCGTGGTCATCTCCTGTCTGGATTGTACCTAAAAAGTTAGATGCTTCAGGCATAAAAAAATGGCGAATGGTCGTAGATTATGGAAAAATCAATGAAAAAACGGTAGACGATCGATACCCATTACCAAATATAACAGACATTCTCGACAGACTTGGAAGAAGTAATTATTTTACTACTCTAGACTTAAATTATGGGTTCCACCAAGTCGAAATGCATCCAAACTCGATAAGTAGAACAGCTTTCAATGTATAAAATGGACATTAAGAATTTACTCGTATGCCCTTTGGACTAAAGAATGCCCCAGCAACATTTCAAAGAGTAATGGATAACGTACTAATAGGTTTACAAAACAAAATATGTCTAGTTTTCCACTTCTCTCAAAGAACATATTGCAAATCTTAAAAAGATATTTGAAAGATTAGAACAATTCAATTTGAAAATCCAATTAGACAAATCCGATTTTTTAAAGAAATCAGTAGAATTCTTGGGACATGTAATAACCCCAAATTATGCTATTGGCGACGTATTTCACAAGGACCAGTAGGCTCAGATTTACCAATTGCTCACGCAAGTCGTACATTAAACCCTGCGGAATGTAATTATTCCACAATTGAGGAATAATTACGAGCTATAGTATGGGTAACTAAATACTTTAGACTAGACCATACTTATTTGGACAGAAATTTACAATTTTACCTGACCATAAACCACTTCAATGGTTATTCTCTGTTAAAGGGGGTGTGCGCCAAAAATTAAAGTTTTAGTGTAAAAAAATCTTAGAATAACTGTTCAAACCTCGTTATTCTACGATAAACCATCACTGAGATATACCGCTTTAAAGTGTGTGTGACGTCACGAGAGCTTCGTCTAGCCGCGCTCCGCATTGCTAATTTGATTGTTCCTGGCACGCGTCAGTGGTTTTTGTTTAGATTATTGCAGGTGACACAGAAAAAACATATGTAAATTCAATTTACTTCACTATCTCGTGAGTCGCTCGAGCTCTCGTGACGTCATAGGGTGAGATGCGGTACCTTCATAGAGCCATATCTTCGGTATAATTTCTCATAGAGGGGTGCGGTTTTCACTGTTATTCTTAGAATTTTTTTCTCTTTTTTTTTGAGATAAAGTTGTTTTTTTGGCGCACACCCCCTTCAAAGAACGCGGATCTAAATTAGTCCGATGGAGATTAAAACTAGCAGAATATGATTACGAAATCAGATGTAAAAAAATAACTCTTAATATGAATGCAGACGCATTATCAAGACCTCCTTTCATTTTTTCAATTTATTTCTAAGATACATACATTTTTTTTTGGTTTTAAAACAACTTATCATAACAAAAACATGTTCCCAAAAATCTCACAATCCTAAAGACAAACGTCGCGCTAGGCATTTTTGTATAGTTATACAAGCATATTGCTCAATATGATAAATTACACTAATTTTATATACATATATATAAATTTTTACACGTAACTCACTTTAGTTCAGTTTAATACCAATATTTCATAATCTTTACTAGTTATAAACTACTTAATAAAATACCAATATTTTATAATCCTTATTACTATTTATAAACTAAGTACTTAATAGTTTACTTTATTGAAACATTCACAATATTTGTTTTTTTTTTTAATTTGTTTTTTTTTATATCTTTTTTTTTATTTTTATTTTTTTTTCATAAAGAACATCTCACACTTCTTATGGATTTCGATCACCGACAGATTTTCTTGAAAATTAAGTATATTATTTTGTAAGTCGAAATAAACATTTTCTTCCATTGCACCGACTTTGCAGCGATACAGGGTGATACTAAAAAATTAGGTCAAAGATTTTCAATTTTTATAACTGTAAAATACAGGGTGTCCTTAGATAAACTGACACATATTGCAAGTAAATATCTCGAGGGAGAATAAGGATTTTTAAATTTTTTTTTTCAATTTGTTTCAAAGTTTGCTGAAATTTGGTTTTACAGACATTCAATTTTTTGAAATAATTACATACTGTCTGATTCTTGATGAAACACCCGGTTGATTTTGTCATTGTCAGAAAGCGTGACTTTTCTACTCTACAAAAATGTATAATTTTTTTCAATTATCTTGAAATTGAATCGTAAAAATTGCAGTTTGTTGAAGAGTGTATTATCGATTGGCCAAAAAAAGAATGATATTAATTAATTTGTGTTTGATACTTGTATTATTAGTTAACTATACGCTAATTACAATTAGTTAACAAAAGTATTGAATACAGGTCAATTATCCATATTTTTTTTGGCCAGTTGATGGTATTCTCTTCGACAAAGTGTACTTATTACGATGCAATAGTCTAAGATCCGAATAGGAAAGGATTTGCACCTATCTGTTTATTGGGTAAAAATTATTTTATATCAAAGTTAGTATGTTAAAAAAAAATATCAGGTGTGGGTTGGCTAAAAAATTCCTGGCCAGACTATTATTAATAAATAATTCAAAAATTATAATTGTTAAAGGCATTGCACTCATTTGTTTAACGAACAAATTCCATACTAATCGAAAGTATAGGGCCTAAAGAATATGAAAACGTTGGATTGTCTATTTTTTTCCTGGCATAACTATCGGGTTGGCAGGTTTGAACAGGTGAGTCGATACTAGTAATTCACACCCATCTGTTTAATGAATAAATCTTATATCAAAAAAAAAGTTATTTATTGCGAACACGATGATATAGGGTTGTCTACGAAAAATCTGGCCTGAATGACGGTTGGCGAGCTTTGAAAAGCGAAATTTTGGTGCGAATGGAAATATGCGACAGAGTGGTGTATAATTTATACATTAAACAGATGGGTGTAAATTACTAGTATCGACTCACCTGTTCAAACCTGTCAACCCAATAGTTATGCCAGGAAAAAAATAGACACCCCAACGTTTCTATATTCTTTAGGCCCTATACTTTCGATTAGTATGAAATTTGTTCGTTAAACAAATGAGTGCAATGCCTTTGACAATTATAATTTTTGAATTATTTATTAATACTTAATAGTCTGGCCAGGAATTTTTTAGCGAACCCACACCTGATATATTTTTTAACATACTAACTTTGATATAAAATAATTTTCACCCAATAAACAGATCCTTTCCTATTCGGATCTTCCACTACAAGTTCAAGATAATTGAAAAAAATTATACATTTTCGTAAGGTAGAAAAATCAGGCTTTCTGACGGATACAAAATGTATAGGGTGTTCCATTGAAAATAAGGCAGTCATTTTATTTCAAAAAATCGCATGTCTGTAAAACCAAATTTCAGCAAACTTTAGGATTCGGCAATAATGTGAAAAAAAAAAACTGTAAAAAATCCTTAATCTCCGGAAACAAACCGCATCTCGTTATCTTTTCCCGTTTTCGAGATATTTACCTGCAAAATGTGTCAGTTTATCTAAGGACACCCTGTATTGTAATAATTTAACTTTGATAGATAAAATCAGGCAATTTTTTCCATATTCCATAAAATTGATATTATTTTATTTTAATTTTTTTAATTTTAATTTTTAGCATGTATGTACAGGGTGTCCCATTTTGGTTGTACAGGGTCTGTTCCTCTGTTCTTTATAATCAGTGCGGCCTCTACACTCTACAACTTGAACAAAAAAAAAAAAAAAAAAATTGAGAAAGAAGTTGCGTATACGCAACATTGCACTAATATTTTTTTTATGAAAAATTGAAGGCTTTTTGGCCTGAAATATGGGATGATACCATTGACCCAATGTTGGACAAAACTGATAGGATTAGATTTGAAGAAACTTTTTTCATTTTTTTTTTTTTTTTGGGAAATGTTGAACAAGCTCGATTTTATCCAGGGTCCTTATTCTTGAAAAAGGGGAACAGCGTTCCAAGAGGAACGAGTGTTCCTTCTTTCTCAATGCAATGCAAATTATAATACAGGGTGGCGCAAAATGAACGTTATGATTTGAATGCTTTATAACTTTTTTATTTTTAGGTGAATTGTTAACATATTTTTTTTTTAACACAGTTTATGAATGGAGAAAATTTTTGACTCAAATATGAAAAATGACATCTCGCAAGTGTCTGTCATTTTCTGCTTCGCAAAGTCGTGCTCTTTCCGACACATGTTGCATAAATTTTTGCAAAATTTCAGGAGTTATGGCACGGATTTCATTACGTGGTCTTCCGGCACCACGGAGGTTCCTAACTGAACCTTGTTGCTGAAAATATGCAACCAGACGATTTATTGTTGACACGGAGGGTCCAACACGCACATTAAAATACCGACGCTATGCACGCTGCGTAAGAACAATAATTGAGTTTCCATTCGCAAAGTAAAATTTAATGATTTTTGTTCGTTGTTGGATCGTGTATTGTTCCATTTTAAATTCCCCAAGTTTTCTTTACAAAATTCTGAAACGAAAGAGAAATTAAAAATTTTAATAAAAAAGTTATAAAACAATCAAATCATAACGTTCATTTTGCGCCACCCTGTATAAGTAACAAAGACGGAACACTCGTTCTCCTGGGAGCCCTGCTCCCCAGTTTCAAGAATAAGGACCGAGATTACTACGAAATTTCAAAAAATCAAAAACTCATATCCACGTGTTTATTTTTAGAGTTTTATTACTTTTATTCCACCAACTACATTTCCATAAAGACCATAAAATTGAAAATCGAGGTCTATATAGTTGTAACAGTTTTTTCCTAAATAGGTCATAAATTAAACTGTTGCGTTCTCGCATCGCTGGCCGAATTTTTTTACTGTGTTCCATAGATTTTTTGGACAATCTTTATTATTATTAATTTGTGCTTCGTAATATTTAATCTTTGCTTTTTTTAATAGTATATTAAGTATTGTTCTGTACCTTGTGAAATTTAATTTAGTTTGTTCATTTGTATTTCTTTTGTATAATTTGTATAGTATTTTTTTTTTATTTACTGATTTAACTAACGATTGTGATATCCTTCACAAATAAATGCTATTTCCAGATCAGATTCCAGTACTGAATCAGATTCCGATGAAAAGTTTCATAAAACTTTAGGAGCATTGTTGAAAGACACACCACTTAATAGTGACGAGATAATTGAAAAATATTTCAAAGATACTGAAATTTTCAAACCTCAACTACAAGCAAAGAAACCTATTGATAAGGGTGAAGAAAAATAACTGATGAACATAAAGATGTTCCATTGTCCGAATCTACTTGTTCAGCAGCAGATTCACCACAAAGAGAAAAGTTAAAACCTAAGATTAAAATCTTGTCACAAATGTATCTCTAAAAAGATTGAAGAAAGATACAATTGAAAAAGATATAATTCAAAAAGTTACAGCTGAGAATGAAGCAATCGAAGACCAAACTATTCACACGTCTCTTGAAACCCCTATACTAGGCGCCCCTTATACAAAGAAACGTTAGAACCTATTATACTGAGAGTTCTAAGTACATCATTCAATTCGGATTCGTTATTCGTTCAATTTATGTATTTCCAATTCTTTTGTTGAACACATAACAGAAACTGATGAACAGAAAGAAAAAATTAAACTATACCATGAGACTAAAACATCTCATAGCGGAGTTACAGAAAATGTTTCATCTTTAAAGAAATTATATTATTGGCCTAATTTAGAAAAAGACGTACAAGCATATGTCAAAACATGCGAAATATGTAATAAGACAAAATATAAATGGCAACGTTACAAAATAATATTCAAACCAAATCCAATCGGTTCAAAACCCTTTGAACACCTTTATATTGATACATATTGTCCGTCGATTTTAATCTGATACTCGGACGGAATGTAAGCTGGTGGCATTAGAACAACAATGGTTACCTGACGTCAAACCTGTTTTTGCCATATGCAACACCCCCTCGCTCCTCAAACAGAAAGTGTCAGTTTAAAATCGACAATACGTTGTTTCGACTGGACCAGTCATATATGTATTGTTAGTGTAAAAACATATGGTCCCGTTTATATTCATTTTAATTTTAATTGTGAGTTTTCTGTTTCCTCCATGTATTATGTGTTTTACGATGTTTTTACTTTGTCTTTTAAAATGAGTTCCTAATAATGAGACATAGCCTTGAGAAAGATTTAAAATAAATCGAAACGTCGAAATTTCTTGAAAAAGGAATTTGTTTTTTTTCTCCTGCACCTGATAACACCTACCAATTAATACTTCCATTATTGGAAAAAGTATTAAAACTATCGAAATAACTTGAATTTGATCGATACTTTAAATCAAACCAAATGGTCTAATAAAGACGAAATTGTTACTTTATAAGTAAATATTGATACTAGTCAATCACGTATTAATCAATACATCAAACGGGCATCAGAAAACTATCAATGAAAATCTAAAAAATCAGACAAACGTACTTAAACAAGTAACGAAAACATTTCACGATCAATTTTCGAATATCGAAAATAATCAGATATTGATTTCAGATAAGATAAGAAATATTTAGACGGATAATCAAAATATTCAAACTATCTTAATGATGAATCTAATTTTAGAAAATATTAATATGCACAGTAGTAAACTACGCCAGTTAATTAACCACATACAAAACGCAATCAGTTCTGCACACGCAAACATAATGCATTATACAATACTGCAGCATAATGAATTAAACTTGATCTTGAAAAACATACCCACGAGTCAACAAATACCATTTGACAACGTCATTAAATACTATGAGACAATGTCCTCTCATTTAATAATACAAAAGGAACTAATTATATTTACACCAATAATTAATCCTAAACCTTTTATATTGTATAAACTATTTCCTATACCCATCCAAAATTATACATTTAGTGTTAAGTATTCTTTCTTGTTACTTATCACAGACACGTATTAGAATGCTTTACAAAAATGTTCAAATATTGAAGACATTTATTTGTGCAAAATGGAACAAGATGAGCCCTGTGTTCACGATATTCTATCTAGTGAACAATAATTAAGCTCATTAAGTTAATGTGGAATATTTGTTTTCGATAAATAAGTGAAATTGTAAAACAAGTGCATTATCTAGAATTTGTATGCATGTAGGTACCTGAAAAAAAAGTCCAGGCCCTGCGATCTCTTATTGCCAGTAATAAACCACATAATAACTCTTTTCCGTTTTTCTAGATGTCGCTGACAACAACAGAATTGTAAAATACCAGCACATTGTAGCAGTGATTTTTACCTTTATTAAAAAATTGTAAATTGTTACTTTAATGAATTCAATTTCATTCACCAGTGAGTCAAGCATGTTAATTTTTATTATTATTGTTAAACGACGTTACCACTAGATGGTTCTGTGAATGGTAATCTGTAATGACATATATTATTAGGTGGAAAAAGGATGAAAATGTAAACCAAAAGAGATGGAGTTGTTCTTCTTGTTTTCGAAGTCGATGATTGACGTTGCTGTTGCTATGCCAGTAATGAAAAATTTAACAAACAGAAACGTACTTCTTTTCTTGAGTTAAAAAAAAAACATTCCTATAGTTTTTTTTACATTAATATTTTACAAGTCAGAGAGTGAAAATTAAAAGGTTCTTTTTGAGACAAGACACGGCAGAGAATAGTCGTCTTCATCTTGCTCTACCTTAAAAACTATCTTGAACCATGGTGAAATAAAACCATGTGGTCGTTCACTTTTAAAAAATAAAGTTTGCCTTATAAACCCGGAATAATGGGGTAAGTTATTAATCTTTTTAATTAAATAAAAGGAAAACTAATTTCCGTTTTCTTTTGAAACAGTTCTACCTTGGGTTGATGAAAATTTAATAAATTCCTGACCTCTAACTTGACCTCTAACTTCAATCTTCAATATTAAAATGTGGTTCACTCCACCTGGCTAACCAACAAGCAAAGCAACAATCATCCAGACAATGGCAACTTAACACGAACACGTTTGCATAATTGGGAAAATTGGAATGCATCTCCATCTCCTCATGGTATCCGATCCACCATGCCTTATCAAGTTGTGAAGTTCATCAAATTCAAGAAATGCTTGGAGCAACCACAGGAAATGTAAGATTTTGTAATTTATAATTAATGATGTTTAGAGGCCTTTAATAATTTATTTTTTTTTTTAATAAACCAGATGCTTCTTTTAAGTATCATATTTTAAGTTATTGAGGAATTTATAAGGCTGTAGTTAGTGAATGCAATACCGGGATCCCGCACGCCATATGCGGGACTGATCTCGCTCATAAACTGAGCGGGATCCCGCCGGGATTTGCGGGATTGAAAAGAACTGTGCTATATGATATCACTCGGGCCTGGTACGCGCGAATTGGACGACGGATCGTGGTGAGGAGACTGAGAGAAACTTTCTCGCCCTAATTCAAAGTTGCTTACTATTTTTCAATTTTGGCAGTTTTGTTCCAACTTTTAATAAGGACGTGTAGGAGTCGCAGTGCAAGAAATTCTTAATTGTGGTTAGGTAAACAAAATTTACTCTTTTAAGTAGGTATTCAAGTTTAAATATTTATCAATGGGTACATTCTGTACCCATTATGTCAGAAACTGTAGCTCTGTTCCAATCGACATGAGAACCATTCTAGAACGGTAATTTCCAGTCGATCAATTCATTTGTCAAGTAGGATGAACTCAATATTGAAAAATAGGTGGGCAACTGGAAATGACTGGTTCTGGAGCGGTTCTCATGTCGGTTGGAATAGAGCTACAGTTTCCGACATAATGATAACTTGAAAAGGTGGATTTTGTTAACCTTCAGAATGTGTAAATGAATTATTAAAACGACATGACGTTTGCGCAGTTATTTCCAAAATAATATTTAAATATCTTCTGACTTGTTATGTTAATCTTCTAATAATAATGTTTAAATATCTTTGAAAAACATTATTAAATAATATGACACTTGATATTTGTTCAATTTTAGTCAAACCCTTTTTAATCTGGTACTACATTATGATTTATTTGCAAATTCACACAGGATTCTGCGGGATCCCGCAAATACCTGGATCCCGCAGGATTCGAAATGTCCAGTCCCGCAAATACCGGGACTGGAATTATCTTGCGGGATTGCATTCCCTAGCTGTAGTCCTTACAATAATGTTTTCTGTATTCACTCACTCACTGGTATTTTATTTATAATTTTTTCTTGATTCTTAACTTTACTGGTATTTGGTGAGTTAAGACTCACTTTGAAGCTGCGAGGCTTATTTATCAATTTTTGTTTAATGAGGAGAACCTATTATATCGAGATTATTGGGCACTTTTGCATTTTATTTATTAATTTAGATTCCTTAATATACCTATAACTCTAAGGGCGGGTATTATAAAACTACTTTGACAGTTAACTCAAAGTTAACTTCTGGAATTACATGAGGAGGAAGGAGTTAACTTTAAGTTAACTGTCAAAGTAGTTTTATAATACCCGCCATAAGTTTCTAAAAAATAGGTAAGTTATTAAATTTTGGTTTAATAATAATTTTACAATATTTATTTTGAATATTTTTCTTTTTAAAATCATTAATTTGTATTTCTATAATATTTAAATTGATGTTGGCGCCCTCTTTAACTTTTTTCTAAATTGCCATCTTATACAAAATAGAACCCCCCAAGCTAATTAACCTATTAGTTCCATAAAACTCACTGAGCTACAATTATATCTTATTTGTGTGCGTTTCAAAGATCTCAAATTTTCTTTGGGCTCAGTGTTTCGTTACAACATCAAGAACACGTCCGATGTCGATAACATTGACATGAGATTGACATGTCAACATATGACAATATGCCAAAATATTCATTTGATCATAACTAATAATTCAAATTCATAATGTTTTTCGTTCGCCGGTTTTGCATTTCGTCTTTCTTTGTATTGTCGAGTGTTTCTAAGTGATTTCAAAGTGGTTTTGTGTGTTTCACTTGGTTTCACGAAGACCCCCAAACTTTTTAAATTGGAAGATCTATTTTTATCTTTGTTGATTAGATTAATGACAGGTTCAATTAAACATCAATCAGAACTTTGAATAAATATGTTAAGGATATCCTTAACCATCGATAAAGAAACTGTCTTTTGATCTAATTAACAAAACATCAATTAATTTAAGCAAACATTAATGTCCCAAAGTCCAGAATAAACAAATTTGAACAGACAGACTGTAATGCGAACAGGGCGCCATCTATCATAAAAATGCCTTGAAGCCCTATGTAAAGTGGTGTCTTTAGCGTCGGAGAAAAACCAGTAAATAGTGAGTTTTCAATATGGTAGATGGCGCTGGCTTGGCTCAATTTTGTTGACAACAAAATTTACACTGAGATTCCATTATCGACAGTTTATATAGTATTTATCCCTGAAAAAGTCTAAAAAATATCACGTGAGTGACGTGAGGGCTTCTTCGACCCCTTGAAAAAATAAAAAGCCCTATATTATAACTAAATATGTATTAACTAGTCACAACATTTTATTATAACTTCGTAGTCCTTCTGTATTAATTTCACTAGCGGCTCCTACATACTCATATATATATACATAATTATATTTTCCATAAAGTTTGTTGTACATAAAATGTGTATATGTGGCTTTGAGCCAAGGTTCTAGTGTATTACATAGGATAACTTTCATGTCTGATTAGCATTCCAGGTTTTGAAGTCGGCCTCAGTAAAGCAGTTTCGAAATTTATTACTGTGGAAATACTTTCTATGTTGTCGCCTAAATAGTTGGTGTACTCTCCAAACGTCTCGCATAACTTTTAGCTGTTAGATTTTATGTTTTAATGCTCTTGTGATTCATTAGCATTTTGGATGGTAATCGTATTGTACATGAAAATATGATACGGAAATATCGTGATAAAGTTGTGCACTCATGCGAGTGGAATAATAAAACACTAACTCATCCATATTAAATGACATCCTGTTATCTACGACCATTAAAAATGCAAAACTTACCTATGATTTAATTTCAACAATCAGAAGTTATTTATAGACAATATAGATTTGAATTTTCGACCCAACCGTTCAATGAATGCCTTTTAAGTTGCTGTAAGAACCTCTATGAAACTTGCGACATAATAGCATTTTTGCTCTTTTATGAATTTATTTGACAGAATACGTGTGTCCAAGATAAGGATGGGATAGTATCACTATCTAGGAAACGGTAAGACGTACGAGTTCGCTCAAATCAGAAAAAAGTTGCGAAATTTTATGCCCAACAGAATATATGTTAAAAATTTAAAAATTCCGGATGCTCCCGGAAGTGTCCGAAAAAAACCAAAATCGATTTAAATTTTTCCTGAGCTTATTTGAAGCAATATTTTCAAATAAATATATCTTTCCATTGACACCTTTCCCCTATGAGAAATGGGATTGTCAAATTTAAAATCCGACGTTATTGGTCGACTATCATCAGCTTTTTTCCTAAATACCCATGTTTATTTTACATTATTTTATTTCGTGTCAATATTTCCTTTCACCTACTAGTTGCAGGGAACAGAAGGTTAGAAGGTTAGTTGATATATTGGGACCTGATTTGAAACAAAAAACACAAACGTTTACACAATTCTTCCAAAACCGACACCTATGTCTGGAATTTCAATACAACCTCGCACTCAAACATTTAAACAAAACTTCCAAGAAAGCCTGTTCAATATACAATCTAGGAAGAAAATAATATTTTACAAATAATTCCAGTTGAACAAGATTTTCCAGAAAATGAAAATTTTGAACAAGAAATTTACCTTCCCTCTGGTGAAAACCAAGAAAATCAGTGTGAATTTGAATATCAAGATTTTGAAAATCCTGATGAACAATAACTTGATGAATCCGAATTTTTTTTTTATATAAAAGCCTCGGATCAGCATCAACTATAATTTCCAAATTAATCAATTACCATTTATAGAAATAAAATTTTCACCTTGTAAATTATTAATTGATACTGGAAGTCATGCCTCACAGTCAAGGCCTTCTATAGTTGAAAAATACTTTAATCAGTACATAACTAATACAAAATCTAAACTATCCACATGTATGGGAACAACAACAATAATTAAAGAAAAAGTTAATTCAATTCTAGGATAATATTGCATAAATGAAGTAGAAATGTTCATGTATTCACTTCATGATTATTTCGATGGAATTATAGGAATTAAAACTCTATATGATAACAAATTAAATATCGATTTTGAAAATATGTGTCTTGTAAATGATCAAACATGTATACCTACCATTTCAATTTTGAAGTGACTTTGAAAATCAAATTATCGAAATACCTCCTAACACAGTTCAAAAATGTGAATTTCTTACCAGAATTCCAGACGGAACTAAAATAATAACTGACCTTGTAGAAGATGAAAATTATTACATTCCATCAACTATCAATAGAATTGAAAATGGTAAAATACCACTTGATGTATATAATTTAAAAGATAGAATCCTTACTTTAGATTATCATATCGATGATATTCAAGAGATATGTGAACCATTTGAAGAAGAGAATTATCAATTGTTTAACACAGATCAGAAAATTACCCAAAAAACCAATGATTATAAAGAGAAAGCTTATAAAAAAACGTCCTTAAACCTTTTAAGAACTGATCATTTAAACTCAGAAGAAGTTAAAGCTTTACAAAAACTTGTAGATTCGTTTCCAAGAGTCATTCACAAACCAAATGATCAAATTATTATTCACAAATCAAGTTAAACACGAAATTAAGACCAAAGACGAAATACCAGTTCACACAAAGACGTATAGATATCCACGTATTCATAAACAAGAAGTGAATGAACAAATCCAGAAAATGTAAGAAGATAAAATTATTTGACCATCATGTAGTCCGTGGTCATCTCCTTTCTGGATTGTACCCAAAAAGTTAGATGCTTCAGGCATAAAAAAATGGCGAATGGTCACAGATTATAGAAAGATCAATGAAAAACCGATAGACGATCGATACCCATTACCAAATATAACAGACATTCTCGACAGACTTGGAAGAAGTAATTATTTTACTATTCTAGACTTAGCTTCTAGTTGAAATGCATCCAAACTCGAAAAGTGAAACAGACAGAAAAAACGAACATTACGAATTTACTCCTATGCCTTCTGGACTAAAGAATGCCCCAGCGACATTTCAAACAGTAATGGATAACGTACTAATAGGTCTACAAAACAAAATATGTCTAGTTTACATGGATTATATTATTATATTTTCCATTCCTCTTCAAGAACATATTGCAAATCTTGAAAAGATATTTGAAAGATTAAAACAATTCAATCTAAAAATTCAACTAGATAATTTCCGATCTCAAAAACCGTAAAAGAAATTAAATAATTTCTAGGAAAAAAAAAGTTCATAAAAAACTTGGCTAAAATAACAAAACCAATGACAATTTGTTTAAAAAAGGATAAAAAAGTAATTCACGATTCTGGGTTTTTAAAAAGTTTCGAAACTTGTAAAAACTTGTTAATCAATGATCCTATATTACAACAGCCTGATTTCAATAAACCATTTTTATTGACTACAGACGCATCAAATTATGCAATTTGCAGAATTCGCGCTGTATTGTCACAAGGACCAGTAGGCTCAGATTTACCAATTGCTTACGCAAGCCGTATATTAAACCCTGCGGAATGTAATTATCCCACAATTGAGAAAGAATTGGAGGAGATTAAAACTAGCAGAATATGATCACGAAATCAAATACAAGAAAGGAACTCTTAATTTGAATGCAGATGCATTATCAAGACCTCCTTTACAGATAAATGCTATTTCCAGATCAGATTCCAGTACAGAATCAGATTCCCATGAAAAGTTTCATAAAACTTTCGGAGCAATATTAAAAGACACACCACTTCATAATGACGAGATAATTGAAAAATATTTCAAAGATACTGAAATTTTTAAATCTCAATCACAACCAAAGAAACCTATTAATAAAGGTAAAGAAATTAACATAACTGATGAACATAAAGATGTTCCATTGTCCGAATCTAGTAGGCGAACTCTCTAACTCGACAGAATTAGAAATCGAAAAATAATAGCAAAGAAAAAATATTTCTTTCTATCGACAAATGCTACTCTCTATGACTTTTTCCTGGAATTTTCGAGTAAGTTCGTTTATAGAGAATAAAAAGAGAATAAAAAAAAAAAAAAAAAATAGACGAAGATAAGCTTACGTCAATTGTGATTGTGTAGAATCAAAAGAGAAAATAGCAAGACCGAAAGGGTCCTTCTATTTCTTTTGACACGAGCAGGTAGTTCGGGGTAGCGATTTTAGCCGAGTGGGGTTAGGGAGTTCCGTTTCGTCGATTTTCTATCATGGAAAGGAAATTTCTTCTCTATGTTGTTACAAAGTACGGCAGCTGAATAACATTCTTTTTACCTAATGACCCATTAGAGGATCAAATTATTAAATTTTGAAAGGAATATCTTCCACCAAATACGTATTGCATGTATTTTCACAACAAAATGTTAGAACCTATTACTATACTAAGAGTTCTAAGTACATCATTCAATTCGAATTCGTTCTAGCTATGTATTTCCAATTCTTTTGTCGAAGACACAACAGAAACTGATAAACAGCAAGAAAAAATTAAACTATACCATGAGACTAAAACATCTCATCGCGGAGTTACAGAAAATGTTTCATCTTCAAAGAAACGATATTATTGGCCTAATTTAGAAAAAGACGTACAAGCATAGGTATGTCAAAATATGCGAAATATATAATAAGACAAAATATAAAAGGCAACGTTACAAAATAATATTCAAACCAACTCCAATCGGTTCAAAACCCTTTGAAAACCTTTATATTGATACATACGTCGTTTCGAATCAAAAATTCCTAACAATTATTGACAACTTTTCGAAGTTTGCACAAGCTATCCCAATTATTAGCAATACATCAGTTGAGATTGCATCACAACTAATAAGATATTTCAGTGATCACGGAATTCCACAAAGAATTACTTCTGAAAAAGGAACTTACTTTAAAAATGCAATTTTAACAGATTCAAAGTCTGTTGTTTTTTTAAAGATAATTCCCCAAGTCAAAAATTTAGTAACTATGTTGGCAACATAAGCCTTTTCCACATAAAAAATCTGAAGCATTGACAATTTTATATTGTATTGCCAATATAATGTCATTTTGACTTTTATCTTTAAAAAAAAACAGACTTTATATACTTTACATAAAATCGAATTTCATTATACGAATCCTCGAAATCCTAATTTAAACAGTCCCATTGAGAGATTACATTCTACCTTGAGAGAAAGTTTAACAAGCTTGAAATTACAAAGCCCAAATTAATGACCTGATTGTAATTGCAATCTTGAATTATAATAACAGCATACATAGTGTTGTTGGGTATACACCTTTCCAAATAATCAAAGGCGATTTGAATTATACCATACCTATTGAAAAGTCACAAAATAAGATAACCACATATTACCTATATCAGTAATCTTGCTGAATCATTAGAAACTTTAAATAATATAATTCATGACAAATTAATATTAAGACAAACACAAAATTTAGACAAAATTAATAAACAACGTGATAAAGAACCTGAATTAAAGGATCCTATTTTCATTAAGCAATTTGACAGAAATAAAATTAGTCCTCGATATGGTACTAGAACACAAGTCAGATTTAATAAACAAATGCTAAAGCGACAACAATTTGTTTCAGAAAAACCAAAATGTTCCTGGCAAAATTCATCATCCTCATCATAGGAATTTCCAGTAACGCCTACACGTTAACACTAATAAGAAATCCTATTTCACCGATTTCTATATGAACCAATTACATCACAATCACAACACAATATAACACTGCATGTTATCACATTAATACTAACCTTATTTGAAAAAGTATTAAAACTCATGAAATAACTTTAAAGAATTTAAACAATACATTTAAATCAAACCAAATGGTCTTATAAAGACGATATTGTAACTTTATTACAAGTAGATATTGAAACAAGTCAATCACGTATCAATACATTAAAGAAATTTGTGAAACAATTCTCACACGAACGAAACAAACGTGGACTATTCAATTTCATGGGTACAGCACAAAAATAGATGTATGGAACATTAGGCGCAAACGGCGGTGATAGATATGATTCATACATTAAAACATTAAATGAGAATCAGAAAAATATCAATAAAAAGCTAGAAGATCAGACAAACGTACTTGAACAAGTAACGAAAACATTTCACGATCAATTTTCAAATATCGAAAATAATGACTTCAGATAAGACAAGAAATATTTCGACAGGTAATCAAAATATTCGAATCTTAATGATAAATCTAATTTTAGAAAATATTAATATGCACAGTAGTGAACTACGCCAGTTAATTAACCACATACAAAACGCAATCAGTTTTGCACACGCAAACATAATGCATTATACAATACTGCAGCATAATGAATTAAACCAGATCTTGAAAAACATACCCACGAGTCAACAAATACCGTTTGACAACGTAATTAAATACTATGACACAATGTCCTCTCTGTTGGATAAACTGATATTCATATCAGTGAAACAAAAAATTAATAAATTAAACTTTGATTATTAGCCTATACTTTGCTAATTTATATCGCAGCTATGTATGACTGAATGTGTTTATAATAGTTTTTATATGTAAAGTAAACACATGAGGAATCGTTTACTTAAGGGTTTGTAATTCTTTGTCTTGATGTTGAGTCAGTTCGTATAGTTATTTCTATGAGTTCACACGCTCTGCTTTCCACGCTGTGTTCGATATAATAAATATATTGAATATCGATAATTAACGAGTTCTTTTATTTCTTAGTCCATTTCCCAACAGGTTATGGGCCCAGTGTACGTGTATTCATTGCGGTTGTGAAAACCGGGAGTGTTTAATCTGAGAGTGACAATGGAAAATTTGAAACCAAAAAGAAAAAAAAAGGCTTCATGCTAACAGAGCTTGAACTTAGATAAGAACACCAGAGCTCAGCAATTTAGAAATAATTATCGTTGAGGATATTTTAAAACCGATTTTAAAAGACGCAATTTCAAAAAAAAAAAAAAACAAGTCTCTGAAACACAATGAAAAAAGTTAAACAAAACAATTCCATCAATTAAAAAAAAAAAAATGGAACTCTCATAACAGCAACCAAAAAGGGCACAATTAGTATTCCCAGTAATATGGGCATACAGGAAAGTCTTTGGTATAGGCTGGACTGTCCAGAGGTTCCTTACAATTTGCTGTCCGTAAGAAAAATGCAAAGGGTATGAATGATTGTATGAATATTGCTTAAAAAAAAAAAGTGGTAGTATTTACAAAGGCGGTAAGTTTATAATTTATGGGTAAGTCTTTCAACACTTTAATAATAATTGCTCTTGAACTCACTGTTATTGGAAATTAAAAAAAAAAAAACACTATTGTTTAAGCAAATAGTGACGATTAAATGAAAATAAAAATTATCAATTGTGGTTTGAACGATTGGTCCACATTGGTGAGGTTTAAATTATTAAATTATTATAACAAAAAAAAAATAGAGATCGAGGACTTAGGGCGCAAATCGACCAGGTTATACAATGAGTATTTATGTGGAGCGTGCATAAACAAGCGCGACTTCCATTTCAAAAACATTGTAGGTACTGTTTGTGCATGAATTTACTTACTATTGTGTAACATATTTGATCAGTCATAAGTCATATGTATTTTGTATGTTTCAAGATTCAGTTGCTGAAAGTGGGGCACATTTCAATTTACAGATTTTCAATGTATTCTGTGACAATGAAGGTGAATATCTAGCTACAGAAATGAGAGATTTTTGGTATGCAAAAAGATAAGTCTTCATTTGACAATTCCATGAACCCCAGAAATTAAATGATGCAGCTATATAAAAAAAAAAGTTGGATGCAGTTTTAACTGCAACATTCTCACTTAGTTTGACCCCTCTAAAACTTTAAAAGAATTTGAAACACCATACGAAATGTGGCGTAGTGAAAAGCCTCAAGTAAAATATTCATAAGTGTTTGGTTCCATAATACCGTTTATAAGTACATAAAAACCAGGAAAACAAAATTTGATATCAAATCCTGGAAAGCTGTACTGGTTGGTTATGAACCAAATGAATATGAAGTGTGGGATGTAGATAATCATAAGTTTGTCCTAGTTAGGGAGATTATTGTGGACATAACAAATTGGTTTTTGTCCTCCAAGCCTATTAATCTGCATAAAGCTGATTCCTCTGACTATTTGTCAAGAACAGTAGTTAATCATAAGCTTGAAAAAGTAAATGTAGAACATTTATGGTCATAAAGCTGATTCCTCTGACTATTTGTCAAGAACAGTAGTTAATAATAAGCTTGAAAAAGTGAATGTAGAACACTTTGATTATAAAGCTGATTCCTCTGACTATTTGTCAAGAACAGTAGTTATTCATAAACTTCAAAAAGTAAATGCAGAACACTTATGGTCATAAAGCTGATTCCTCTGACTATTTGTCGAGATCAGTAATTACTAACAAGCTTGAAAAAGTGAATAGAACACTTTATTTGTAAAAGCTGATTTCTCTGACTGTTTGTCAAAATCAGTAGTAACTAATAAGCTTGAAAAGTAAATGTTTAACTTTTATGGTCATAGAGCCAATTTTTTCTGACTGTTTGTCAATATCAGTGGTTAGTTAATGATGTTTGAGAAAGTGAATGCATAACACTTTGGTGATGAAACTGATTCCTTTGACAGTTTGCCAAGATTGCTGGTTAATAAATCTGATAAAGCAAAATCAGATGACCAACCAATCCAAGAAAGTAGCTAACTGTTAACCCACAAACTTATCAAACTATATAATGAATGATTATAGTAAATCTGTGGTTAAAACAGATCTGCCAAATGATATTCATTCAGTTTCCACTATAATCACGATTCCCAAAGTAGTTAAATTAAAATTCTCCAGTGAATTGCATCCAATAAATTTGTTTTGCACTATTGACAAAATTTTGGAGAAAATGGTGTATATGCAACTTGTTGAGTTTATAGGTAGATAGAAATAAACTATTCAGTGATTTTCAATCATGGTTTCGAGTAAGTCAATATTAGTAGTTGATAGTGATTATGAAAAAGTGAATGTGAAACACTTTGATGATAAAGCTGTTTCCTCTGATTGTTTGTCAAGATCAGTAGTTATTAATAAACTGAACTGAACTAAACTGGAAAAGTGTCAAAAATGAATGTAACACTTTGGTAATTAGCCTATCCAAAACACGTGACTTTGACAAGCAAACAAAGGGTTTGTGTGCCTCTTGGCAGATATTTTAATTTGAGTTCGACAGCATCTTGGATAGTCTAATAAAACCTTTCCCCTGAAAGTGGCAATTTGTCAAGATCGGTGGTTTAATTATTAAATCTGATATAGCTAAATCACATGAGTAACAATTCAAGAAAGTAGGTAAATGTTAACCCTAATAAACTCATTAAACTAAATAATGAGTATAGTAAATCTGTGATTAAAACAGATCTGCCAAATGATATTGATTCACTCATTATTGGTAAATAAAACGTAGTCGTTAGTATCAAGACCCGAATATAAAAATATAGTGGATTGTAAATGAATATTTTCCATTGAAAATGATGAAATTGGAAAACCATTTAGATGCTCGTGGTTTAAGTCAACATTACTTGGTAGATTATAATGAAATCTTTGCACAGGTGGCGAGAATCGTAGGTTTCTGGTTTATAATAACGTTTTTAATCAGTTTATCGTTTTAATACATCATATGGATGTAAAAATAGCTTTCCCGGATGGGACATTGAAGGAAGCCATTTTTATGAAGGTTCCTGAAGGCTGAAGGGTAGCTGGCTCAAGGTGTGACAAGTAAACCTCCTAACCAAGTTTGCAAGGCTTTGTATCTATGAACTAAAACAAACCACTAGATGTTAGTTTGCAATAACAGTAAAAGTTCATAAAGAAAATGGGTTTGAAAATTCATCAGTTAACCACTGTATTTATGTCTTAGACAAAGGTGCAATATGTAAAATTATTTATGTAGTTCTGTAGATGGTATTTGCCACTGCAGATAATAATACATTAAATAGTTTAAAAAGGGATTTGGCAAATAACTGTTCTATGTTTTATTTGAAAGACAGTAAACTATTTTTGGGTAATAAAATTAAAAGGTAATCAAAAATAAAATTATCTTCTCTTGATCAATTTTCATATAGGTACAGTTCAAATGTACATGAAAACTATTTTACATAAATTTAATATGAATGACTGTTGTGCCATCAGCTGTGTCAGCACTCCACTTCCTAGTAAACTGAATTTTTTTGGTTTAAATTCAGAAGTAAAACATGATAGCCCTTGCCGGAATCTAATCGTCTGTTTAATGTATATTATGTTATGTATATCAAGCCTGATTTAAGTACCACTGTTAATATTTTGAGCAGGTATTAAAACAAGAATAATAAAGAGTTTTGGCAATATTTGAAAAGGGTCCTTAGATATTTTAAGGGTAAAATCAATGTGAAGTTGACACAATATTTTACTTGTGAATGTATCAATTTCTTGAGTGATTCTATTAATCTTGACTAGGAAGGTGGAGATGATAATATAGACAATATAAAAAGCACATCAGGATATTTATTTAAACTGTTTGAAATTTGTGTGATATGTTGGAATACAAAAAGGCAGTTGTCAGTAACGGCATCATCTACTGAAGCCGAATATATGGTTTTTCTTTTTGAAGAGGAACTTTGGTTAAAATCATTAGCAGAAAATATGCATACACATTAATATCAGAGTCAATTATGACCTAGGAGGACAACAATGGACCTCAATAAGTATTACAAATAATCCAACAAATCACAAAAGATCAAATCATATTGAATCGATCGTAATTAATATAAAATATTAATTTGTCCACAGATAAACCACTAGCAGACATGTTTACCAAACCATTGATGCAAGTGAAATTTGAGAAATTAGAATGGAATTAGGCTTAGTAAATAAGTTAAATGGTTTGATTAGGTTTTTGTGGGTTTTCCCTAATCCCGAGCAGCAAATGCTGGACCGTTATAGTAATTTTCCCCAGAAAAGACACACATAAGGAAAGCAGGCCCATTTATGTTATACTAGGTTTAAGTTGTATTACACTTTTAGTATAATTGATCAAATTTTTGAGGTGGCGTGTTGGATAAACTGATATTCATATCAGTGAAACAAAAAATTAATAAATTAAACTTTGATTATTAGCCTATACTTTGCTAATTTATATCGCAGCTATGTATGACTGAATGTGTTTATAATAGTTTTTATATGTAAGGTAAACACATGAGGAATCGTTTACTTAAGGGTTTGTAATTCTTTGTCTTGATGTTGAGTCAGTTCGTATAGTTATTTCTATGAGTTCACACGCTCTGCTTTCCACGCTGTGTTCGATATAATAAATATATTGAATATCGATAATTAACGAGTTCTTTTATTTCTTAGTCCATTTCCCAACACTTTCATGTGATAATTCAAAAGGAACTAATTATTTTACTATATTTACATCAATAATCGTAAGCCTTTTATATTGTATAAACTATTTCCTATACCCATCCAAAATTATACAATTAGTGTTAAGTATCCTTGCCTGTTACTTACCACAGACACGTATTACATTGCTTTCCAAAAATGTCAAAATATTGCAGACATTTATATGTGCAAAATGAAACTATTGAAACAAGATGAGTCCTGTGTTCACTATATTGTATCTACTGTAGAACAAGTATGCCCATTCATGAAAATTCAATACGAAGAATCAACAATTGAAGAAATACCCAATAATCAAGTGTTGGTTATTCCAAAACGACATGTGATAGCAATGCTGAAATGTGACCAGAAGAAATAATGGAAGTAATTTCCAGTAAAATCGTAATTTCCAAATCAAAATGTTCAATGACAATTAACAATCGAACATTTTTGCAAGTCACGCAGAACTTCAACCTAGAACTCAAACTTCCCATCATCGACGTTCCTGAATTTCCAGAGAATACCACAACTGTAAGACTAAAAGAAGTCGACCATGAAGCTCTTCAATCAGCGATTAAAGAAGCAAATAAATTAGAGACTGACCCATTAAAAGAGCATCGGTTTAGTGCAGCATCGGCATAATTTTAATATAAATAAGCTCATTCTTCTGTTTTTTAAATTTCACTGTAGCAATTAGAATCAAGATTCTTTTGTTTACGGGCTTTGCCGCAGCAATTAGAGTCTAGTATTTTTTGTTGTAACATCTCAGTTTTTAATAAAATAAATAGTTTTCAAAAACAAGATTTACTGATACAAGATACCTGGATTAAACTTAAGTTCGCAAATTATAAACAATATGTTTTTTTTTTTTTTTTTTTACAGATATGCGCACTCGCAAGGAAATGTCCTATCACGCTCGAGAAGCGGCAAGTGCGCGGAAATGTCGGTGTATGTTGGTCTTAAAACGGTTCAGGTTGTAACCTGCAGGGAAAACCGTCGCAGGGAGTTTATTCCACAGCGATGCTGTTCTCCAGAGATATGAATTCTGATATAATGAGGTTCTTGGTGCCTCTAGTTTGACAGTAAATTCATGGTTACCGTCTGTTTGACGGGTTCGCCTGGTAGGTGCTACTCTCGGTGGAATTATGTTTATAGCAATTTCTGATTGATCATGCTCCAAAATGGATGGATTTTTTATTGTTTGCGGAAACCACATTCAGCTTACATACGTTGATGTTATGGTTTTGCATAATATGTGATTAGTATTCTCTTGGATTTGCCTTCTACTAGCTGATCAAATAGCTGTAGTATGGTTTGGAAATGATTTCGGGGTTTAATTAAATTTATTTCACTGAAATTAAATTTAGCAAACTCTGCCGAAGTCTGAATGAGGTTTCAGGACTGAAACCATATCTGACGTTCATAGTTAGAGTTGCAACTGGATTAATAAAAATTCCTTAGTTTTTAGCGTGTTTTTTTCTCGTTCATTCAGGTCTCGGATAGATATCAGATCTCGTTTCAAAAACGGCCCGAGGGTTAATTAATTTTAATTAGGTCGGAAAACATTCCTGCCAAGAAAAACAGGTACGCAACTTTGAAATTTATCGTTATTTAGGCGGTAATCGCGAAACACTCCCCGGAAATTAATTAAATGCAGAAATAATTAGAAAGGGGAAGTTCATCTTTAAAAAGTTAGGTTTCGTACATTATTTTCGGGGATTATCATAAATTTATAATGTTATGCCGAAGTTTAAAATATAATCTTTTAGTTATTAATGTTTTTTGCATAGAACAGAAAATAGTAGTTTTCCTAATCAGTGCGCAAAGTTATGTTTTCCCGCACGCGAAAGCAGTTAGATGAACGACGCGAAGCGGAGTTCGGATAACCTTTAAGTGCAGTAAAATAACTTTGCGCACGTGTTAGGAACAATATTTTTTCTACGAGTGAAATAACTATACTTCCCTCTTTAAATTTTTAATTTCTATAGGCTTCAAAAACAATTTGTGGTAACTAACTAGGTATATCTAAATCGGCCAAAAAAAACTTCGGCCTCTCTCCGCGGGGCTTTGCCTCCTATAAAAGGGGGCCCGCGTGGCTGTGCCCCCAAAAAAAGGGATCCCGCGGGGCTCCGCCCCCCCAAATATGGGGATCTCGCAGCCAGATATAGGACTCCGCTCCCCAAATATAGGACTCTCGCGGGGCTTCGCCCTCTAAAAAGGGGCCGCCGCGGGGCTGTGCCCCTTAAAAAAGTGGCCCCCGCGGGGCTCCGCCCCCCAAATTTAGGGCTCTCGCTGCGCTTTGCCCCCCAAATAAGGGGTCCCCACATTTTATTATGGGTACCAGAAAAAAAAGTGTGCGGGAAAAAACTTTTCCCGCAAAGTAGTTACTTTGAGCACACTTTTGGGAAAGGGCATCTTTGCGTACGCAAAAGTGTGCGCAAAGTAGTTACTTTGCGCACACTCGTAGAAAAAAATATTTAGTTAATACGAGGCAATATTTTCCGCATTTGAAACACTCGAGCTACTCGCTCGTGTTTAGGGCGGGTATTATAAAACTGCTTTGACAGTTAAATTGAAGTTAACTTTTTTAGTTACAAGTAATTTCAGAAGTTAACTTTAAGTTAACTCTCAAAGTAGTTTTATAATACCCGCCCTTAGTAGCCCCCGATTTGCAGGGAACAGATGCGTGGTACAACAAACACTTTTCGAAAGGAATAAGCGCGTGAAGCCCCGGAGCTGTTCCGGAGCTCCTCCTAGGTGTGAAAGGAATACAACTAGTACCGCAAGCACTTCATCGATTGCTAGGCTGAGTTCGGCTTTACACTCGGTGAACTCCGAACGCGTTCGAAACGATAAGACCCAGTTCGTTTTAGCTCTCAGAGTGTTCTCTTTTGCGTTCGGGTTACAATCGAGCCCGTACCCTGAGTTCGCTCTCTTTTCCCTGGGATGGATGGATGGATGGAAAACCAGAGAAATTAGTTGTCACTTTTGAAAAATGATAACCTAAAATATAAAAAAAATCGGTTTGCGTTGCGTTTCCGTTTTTTTTTTCTCCGATTTTTCAACTTTTATTTTAGGTCCATTATAATTTACCTACTCGTTTATTAGTAAAACAAAATTAATATCGAAGCAAAAGCAAAAAAAGCATTATTTATCGAGATTATTGACAACTCGATTTGCGTTCGGTTTATGACCTTGCTCCAGGGCGCACTTTGCTGCAAGCTTAGGTACAAACCGACATAGCAACAATAGACAACTTTTCGCTAGGATAATCAAGCATACTCGAGTATGCTGGGTTATGTGATGTGTCAATTGTGTCATACTCCGTCACCATCAAATTCTGGGATAATAGAGGATCAAGAACGCTTAATTTATTCTGAGAGAACAGACCGAAAATCACCTTTTCTACATTTGAAATCGACGAAAAAGTTAACTCACTAGCACAGCTTGAATCGCAAGCATTCCATCGAGGTCTGCGGGTGACGTCATCGTTCCTTGCCTTCGGTATTGTGTTCAAAGAGTAGAGCGTGCTGAGCGGAGCCATAATCACGTGACCAGCAAGCGAACAGAGCAGTTGAACGCTGTATTAAAGTGCCCGAAATTTTAATAAACGAACGCGAATGAGCCTGCACCGAGTATACACTTTTTAAATAAACGAACGGTAAATTCAAGCTCGGAGAACTCAGATCAAAATACCGAACGCACGGATTATAGGCTACTGATAGTGACCTCACTCGCAGGCTCAGAATTTGATGGAGAGGGAGTAGGGAAGTATGACACAATTGACACATCACATAACCCAGCATACTCGACTATACTTGATTATCCTCGCGAAAAATTGCCTAATAAACCGATATATTTTTAAAAGAAAAAAATGGTACGCCCCTAGAGTTTTCGACAAATTGAAAATTATTTTCTGATTCATTGCCTAATTTCCCACAAAAAAGGTATCCCGAGTTTTTCTTGTTCTAGGTTAAACGTCACGAGATAAAAAATAAAAATCAATGTGTTGTTGGATATACCACTCTGTTGAAAAAATAAGAGTCGCTCTAGGTCCGGTCCTGAAAAAGAGGAACTCAAACGTATTTTTTATTAAGACGGTTGAAAAAATCGCAAACACTCTCTGAAAATTTGAACAAAATCGCTAAAGGCATTTTGAATCTAGTCTAAATTTTCCGAAAATCTCAACACCCTGTATTTTTTTAACGAGACGTTTGAGGACACATGTACCTTTGCAAAGAGTGATTGTCCTATTGGTACTCTATCTATCATAACAAAATGCTCACTTAATTCGGACTCACCCTGGAGTGCGTTTAGAAATAGAGTGTGAAGGTAGAGTAGTTGTTTGTCAGAGTGATCTGACGTCATCACTTAGAATGCACTCTGGGTGCGCTTTTTCTGAACGTAATTGGGGTGTTGCACTAAATGTTAACGTCAAACCCGGTAAAAACCTTGGGGCGTTTTTCAACCCAGTCCCTGAGTGGGCCTTTTTGGGCACACTCTTGGCACGTCAACTCTCGATTTCTGAACGATTCCAGCGTAAAGCCTAGTACTCATAACTGCGCGAAATTCGCACTTTTTTGACATTGCATTGGCAATTTGACGCTTGATACATGCATAGAACAACAAAATGTCGACGCAATGTCAAAAAAATGCGAATTTCGCAGTTATGAGTACTAGGCTTAACGCTCCGAATAAGCACCTCTTAATTTATAAACGGTTTAGAGTTACTCTATTCAGTCTCACACCCAGAGTGCTATTTTTAAACGCAACCCTGATATATTTGTATTTAAAATTTTTGACAAATTTGCACTTATGCGTTTTTAACTGAAAAAGGCACCCGTGCACTAAAATGCATTCAAGCCATTAGGGTACTTGCATGAAAAATTAAATTGATTATTGTTTATTGCAAACTGTAGAAAATCGAAAAAAAATCGATGCGTGTTTTTCTATTTTGTCCAAATATGATTATTTCGGAAGTTATAACAAATATTGAGTTTTATATATATAGATATACTGAGCATGTGCGACGTCACAACTCACAACGTATTATACCTAAGTTATGACGTCGGAAGGACATTTCAAAGCGTTGTATCTCCGTCAATTTTTGACTCACAAGAAAAAGAAAAAACACGTGTTGACTTATTTTTCATGGACTATCGAAATCCGCAATAAAAAAATTTGATGCAAGGAGCCTATTTCCCAAAAATTATGGATAATTTAATTTCCATTGCACTGGTTATATTATTACTATTGATAATTCTTGAATTTAATTGTCTTAATTTTTTTTTTCAATTTGCCAAAACTATATACTATACCAAAATTCAAAACAAAAGTTAAATTGTAGGTATTTGTGTGTAGGTACCTAATAAATACACACAATAAAATCGATTAACTTTCCCCAGAAAGATGAGAAATTCCTTGAGACCCGGCAACGCTGTTTAACAACAAGAACACAAGCGTCTGCGGATCACACGGAGGCAACGCCACGAATACAGCGCCCATAACGTTTTTGCTGCTTGTTTTTTGACGCCTCCCCCTCCTTGTCCTGAATCCTGATTCCTGATGAATATTATTGTTATATTCTAGGATTATTTTGCAATTTCCATTTCGTGAAATATCGATATTTAACTAAAAATTTTAGAAAGACTAATGAGAATTAATTTTTTCGGGATG
This sequence comes from Ceutorhynchus assimilis, assembly GCA_917834065.1. Lineage (NCBI taxonomy): Eukaryota > Metazoa > Arthropoda > Insecta > Coleoptera > Curculionidae > Ceutorhynchus > Ceutorhynchus assimilis. The sequence continues at coordinate 18,005,938 of OU892279.1, forward strand.
GGGTATCAAGCGGGACCCGGGTACAAAAAAATAATTGATAAGTATACATGGCCCTTCGCCTTCGCCCTTCACAGTTGATTTGTAGGCTGTATCACAACCAAGCTGTTTTTGTAAGATTTTGAAAGACAGTATTTAATCTAGATTGTTGAATAATAGCTATTTATATAAATAGCATTAAATATCAAGTACAATAAAGAAAGGCTTTATTGTACGAATAATTTTATGACCGAGCGAGCTTGCGAGCGAGGCTATTAAATAATAAGTCAATATTCAATAAAGCCTGTTTATGTGAGCGTGATACGGTGATACCTACGTAATGTTTTAATGCGTTTATGTAAATTTCCATCTCGACGATAAATAAAATAAATAATTATTGTACCATTTTTCCTCTTAACAGTTCCATATTTTATAAACTGTGCTCTGATGGTATCTTGCTCTAATTTTCTTTTCTACTCATTAAAGTCTTCCTTATTATTAAATGTTAAATTCTTGGGGAGGTGAGACTTTCTCGAAACTCCCTCTCATGTCATTGATAATAAGACAAACTATCGAATTATAAATAATAATTTTGTGTCAAATAAATAAAGAGAAGGTAAACAAAAATGCTAGTGAACCGCCGTTTGTCGCTTCGTGCCAAATTTTAAATTTTCGTTCGTACACTTCCAACCATATTCGTGGCGTTGCCTCCGTGTGATCCGCAGACGCTTGTAACAAGAACACGATTCTACATTATGCTGTTTAAATATTTTGGGACCCCTCAATCCCTCTCATGCCCCCTCATTCGCCTATCGGTCGTTGTTTACACAAAATGCCATACATTTGTTGGTGGCAGCACCAATCAATGATGTGTTTTCCGACAACAACCGTCGCCGAAAAAAGACGGGAGATGGTATCTGCATTCATTTGAGAAAGATGGGAATAATTTTTGTCGCAAGCCACGATTATTTCTATAGAGGTTAGGCATCTTCCTCTACTTCCTCAATCAACGATAAAACAATTCGGAGAGTAGCGGCGGGTTATTTTTGGGCGCCCCTGTCGACAGAAAAGCCTGATTGTCCAGGTTCTTGTCTGGTTCCAGTGGCGCACCCAGAATTTTTTTTCCGGGGGGGGGGGGGGGGGGGGCTGGACTAAAGTAATCCATTTTTTGTTCACCTATATTATTTGGAAAATGTGTCGCAGGCGAAAATATTAAGTCATGGATGTATCGCATTAACTTGTTTCTTTATTACATATTTAAATATTGCTTTTAAAAAAATGCATATTGGCGTCTATGACGAAACCCAAGTTATAGGGGATAAGAGGACACGCCCAAAAAACTTGAGTAATCATTCTACAGAAATAAAACCCGGAAACATTCCTTTATTTTCAAGGAATTGAAATATGTATATGTTACGGTTAATATGCAAACTTGGCTAGTTTGTAAACTAGCTGGAGAGTTTACAAACTAACCAACCCACTGGCTATTTTGATAGAAAACACAATTTTTACTAAAACAGCAGCTAGTTTGCAATTTCTGCAAGTCTGCTTGTAGGTACCGAGAAGATCTCGTTCGGTGATAATAATAATAATAATACTGAGGGCGGGTATTATAAACTATTTTGACAAATAACTAAAACCTTACTTCTGGAATGACTTGAGAATGGGATATGACGTCATTCCAGAAGTTAACTTTCAGTTAACTATAATACCCGCCCTAACTGGCAGCTCCAATCTTGTGGCCCAATTCTAGAAAAATATCGCATACGAAATTTGATTCGAATTTGACAGCAATGTAAATTAAATGGGAAGCATTCGAAATCATTTCAAATTTCGTATGCGATATTTTTCAAGAATTAGGCCCCTGGTGGATTAATTCACTACAAAAATGGTAGATTAATTCACTACACAAATTTAGAGCAATCTACTACATATATCGATATGAATATCTTATCTTATGCTACTTCAGGCCGGAAGCGCTGAGGTAGCTGCGAACTAAACACTGCGCATGTCACATCAACTTTTACACTTCCGTCCCCATTTACCCTCTTTCCGCCGACAAAGTGTTTACGCATCAATAATAGAATATTATAATAAGTATGCTTTGATAACTTCAACACAAAAAAATTTAAAAGGACGAGCCCTAGTACTAGGTGTTTGTGTATAAATGGGACACTCAGTAGCTTTTTTATTATTGAAAATGAAGGGCATATTAAAGTTGGAAAATTTCTTGGTAAATTGCAACCTTAAGCGCTACAACGATTTTTTTTTGTCACAGGTAAACAAGGTGCGCCAAAAAGTAATTTTTTCTAATGGAAAACCCTGTATATGTTTGTTATCCAAATAGTGTTCGATATTTTTGTGAAGCTTATTTTCGAAAGAATTTGAAAATGCAAAAATATACAGGGCGATCCATTGAAAAAAAAGTACTTTTTTGGCGCACCCTGTATACCTATGACGACAAAAAATATTGTTGTTGCGATTAAGATTGTTTCACTTTACCAAGAAATTTTCCGATTTAAACATACCGTTTATTTTCAATACTAAAAGAGTTACTGAGTGTTCCAGCTATAAACAAACACCCTGTACAACCTTATCAAATCATGATTTTAGGTTCGGTTAATCCTCTGCGAGCTAGAAGATGACATTGTTGACAGAAGCTCACGTGATCTTTCATTTGAAGTTACAAAATTGGTCACATGTGATTGTTATCTTCTCGCTCGAGGAGGATAAACCGAACTTTATTAGGAGCGCATAATAGTATATTGTTGTATTAGGAGTAGAAGCTTTACTTTTTTGTGCTGAAGCAGTAGGTTTGCGAGCCGAACGTAGTGAGGCTTGCAATACTGCTTGTAACGGTTTAAAATTGTCCTTGTTAATTTTTGTTAGTTTTAAGAATTTCGACAATAATCCATAGCCTTAAACAGCTGACCCGGTTCTGTACTGTGCGAATTTGGTTGGGGATTTATTAAATTGCAACAATCGAGTACCAATTTTGTATAATAGACCTTATAGATAAGGATATTTCGGCCGACGGGTTGGTAGGATCCGCTACGCATGATCAGGTCTTCGACTATTCTGGGAGTACCACCGGGGAATGGGTTCCCATTCCGTACTGTCGAATTTTCGTATTTCTTTAAATATTTTCGGATTTATAAATAAACACTTTATGCGGCTATGAGATTTCTGTCGGATGATTTGTTTTGAGGTATTCAGTATAGAGTTGAGTATTCTGTGGCCTCTGTGGGTGACATCGCGGAAGAGTTAGGTTTTCCCGCTGGGTGCGTATTTGAAAATTTCCCCTATTCCCTCTCCACTGGAGGGGAACCGACCAGTGGCGTGCGGTGGTCTTTAGAAATACGGAAGCGGCGAAGAGAGGTCACAGGGGGTACCCCCCTTTAATGCGCCGCAGGCGAAAATTTTTGAAAATTTCAAGGTCATTCATTTTTCTAGAACCATGCATATAGGTACAATTGTAATTTTGCAACCGGTAAACCATTCATATTTCTCATAAAATCTCACGTGAAAATGCTTCGTGAATTTCTTTGCCAACATCTCTACTTTCGTTTCTAAATTAATAGGATCCATTAGCCTACCCGAATTAATAATCTCCCTTTTCTCTTCAAAGTTTCGACTAGAAAATCCTTTATTCCTGCATTGCAAAAAAAAAACAACCACGAAAAACCTCAGAAAATTCAATAAAAAACACAGCACTACGATTGTGTGCCATGGTCGCTAAATGGCACCAATTGGCGGCATCGGATTTTCAATGCAAATCGAGATAAAATAAGTGGAAGGCGGCCGAACGAGCGCTGCCTTGGCTACTGAATTCGCACGTTTTCGCCCGCCGGCCGGCGTCGCGTATGGAGCCAAAGGGTCAATAACCCCTTCGTCCTCTTCAAAGCGAACAGCAGCGATTTCCAGACGCGCTTCCAAGCTTGGGCCGGCCGGGCTCGACGCGTTGCGACAAATATTGGTTGCGTTTACGTTTTCGCAATGAGCTTTTAATACATTTACGTCATGTTTCAGAGAAAATAATTACTAAATTATTGTTAATTGCTATACATTATAAATTAATAAATAGTAATTTTTTTATCTCCCTAAACTCAAAAGTTTAGGGAAGCGGTGCTTCCCCCGCTTCCATGGACCGCACGCCCCTGGAACCGACGAAATCAGGAAGTGGTCATCACTCTCGAAAATTCGGAGACAGAAAGCCAGAGAACCACGCCATCATAGTTACGAAATTTGCAAGTACTTTGTGCAAGCCTTATTGAAAGGGATAAATTGACCGTTGTGGTTCAACAGCAAATTGGTGGTGCGTTTTGTTCTATTGCCGTTTTGGTGCCGATTTGCTGCGGCTGTTAAACCAGCTGGATTTGAGGGTTTTCGCCTTTTTTTGTTCTCCACCCAGAGTGCTCCACGTTTTCCAAAACTGCCCAAAACTGAGAAATCCCGATATTTTTCCTGCGCTTGGCCACACGGAACCGTGTGTAAGTATTTTACAATTTCATTAAATTCAAATTTCGAATAGTATTCTCAAGGATTAAGGGGAATTTTGTTGCATTAATTATTAATGAATTCATGAGTTCCATTATACTATACTCCATCAATTCCAAATTTTAATTGATTGATGCATTGTATTTATAGATGGATCAGGGAACCTTTTATGCAAATTCTAATTCTGAGTTCATCCTTGTCAGGTGACTCCGGCAAGAAAAAAAACTTGAAGAGGGGGATTTAATTAATGAGTGGGTCTAATTTTCTCTATAATGATTATTAAAACACCTTGGGGATATTTATTCGATTAAATAATAATGTTGTGTACCGAATAGTATCATAAAACTCGGTGTTTTGTTCAATATTAGGGACTACGGTTGGGGTTGCGTCCTAGGAATCCTCATCGCAATTGCGTCTAAGCATCACTTTGGGAGACTGCTTGTTAGATTGGAGCTGATTTTCTTCGATAGAGGCTTTCCTGCCCCAGGACATCTGAACCTGTTGGCAAACCCAGGTTTCCAAGTAACAATTATTGCATTGTTTTGTTCTGGTGACTCCTGTGATTGAATAGTATTGCGGATTTCACAATACGCATGAACATTATTATATTACCTTACAATCATTAAAATATTGGTGCCTTTTTCATGGTTCATCAATACGTTTTGGTACCCCCTAGTATAAACTAAACTACTTATTTTGTTTCTATTTTATTATTGATGAACAGACTGAAGAGTAGTTTCAATTAATTATTAATTATCTCATTATTATCACCTCAGTTATGTTTATTTTACATATGATTTTTTTTTATATTTGATTAGCATTTTGCACGTTCATTTGTATTAAGTGCTAGTGCTATAAAGACTTTATGGCACTAGTGCGATAAAGTAACATTTTTAATGCTTCGGGGCGGTGTTAAAAGTTGCATTTTTAACACGTTTGTAGAAAAAGGTATTTATACCTAAAACTCATTGCTTTTAACTGGCGTAACCACTGCAGGACCGTACCTGAGCATTTTATTTTTTTGTGGAAGACCGATAACCATTAATTACAGTTCACAGATTCATTAATTTATTGATTAGCTTTTATGATTTTGTATTGCTCAGGGCCGGAGTGCATTATTTTTTTTTGTGTCATGAGCGCTGTAACATTTGTTTGATATTATATATATTATAGGTTTTGTGATTAATTGTACACCGACCGTGATCACGTAAGGTATTTTGAGTTACACCCTTGACAACGGTAATCAATATCAAATATTAGATTAATTAATAGTATTTTCTCCGTCTATCAGTGTATACGCTGAAATAATATAATTTTCTGGTGTTAAAGGAAAAAAAAGGAACATGCTCATACTGATTAAATATTTTTGGGAATTAATTATCTTTTTCTTTTACTCTGGCAACCCGCTATTTTCGATCTGCTATGCGATTGGTAACTTTTGATGATTTCTTGTAACCGGTTATCAATCTACACTCACCGACATAAAATTCGGGACAACCAAAATTTAGATCAAATTTGATGTAGGATAACTTTTTCTTCCATATTCCGATTTCAATATTTTTTTTCCATAATGTAGATAATTGTTTCAATTTTAATTAATTTTATTCAATTTTCAAAAATACAGTTTACATGTTGGAATATACCAGGAAAATAAAAAAGTATATTTTTTCTCTTAACTTTGTAACACTCTGTAGAATAATTTTGCAATGTAAGCTACACTGGATATGCTTTTCTGCAGAGTTTGATTCATTTCCAACATTTTGCTGTTTTATTGGTCTCGGTATCTTTATCGGTTTCGGAGATATGAATTTTTGTAATAAACATTACAGTTTTTGATTAAGTCTATTTTTAATTGAAAAATTGAATAAAAGTAAAGGTTTTAAAAGTTAGTACCTCGTGTTACCTCCTCTTGCTCTTATAACAGCTACTAAACGTCGATTCATGCCTCTAATTAGGTTTTGGATGTCCTGTTGTGGAATAGCAGCCCATTCTTCTTCCAGAGCATTTCGGAGCTGCTGGAGAGTGAACAACTGTCCTCGGCGTTTCCGAATTCGTCTACCTAACATGTCCCATACATGTTCTATGGGATTAATGTCAGGACTACGAGCGGGCCAGCGCATAACGTTTATTCCAACCTCTTCTAAATATTGGGTCACTTTTCTGGCAGTATGTGGAGAGGGGTTGTCATGCATGAAAACGAATTCGTTGCCGATAAATTGTGCAAAAACAACAACATGTTCGCTCATAATTTCGTTAATGTACCTTGGAGCAGTTAAAGTTCCTCGGTCAATGAAAACAAGGTCTGTTCGAGCGTCAAATGAAATGCCGCCCCACACCATTATCGATCCACCACCAAAGCTAACCCTTTCGGTTGAAGTACATTGGGCGAATCTCTCCCCTTGTCGTCTCCATACTCTTTCTCGTCCATCAGGAGACCTCAGGCAAAATCGGGACTCGTCTTAAAATAGAACTTGCCTCCAGTCTTGAAGGTTCCAGTTAATGTGCTCTTGGGAACAAAGAAGTCTATTAACTCGATGCTGTCTTTGGAGCTCTGGTCCAGTTGCTGGTCTTCTGGCCCGTAAATTGCCTTCAGTAAGTCTTCTTCTCACTGTTATTTCATTGACAGCAACTTGACGAACTCTTTCGAGTTCATTTCTTATCACTACTGCACTGGTATGCCGATCTCTTAAAGCCGAGAGTCTAATGAAGCGATCATCAAGGGCGGAAGTAGCGCGATTTCTTCTAGATCCAGGTCTTCTACCGTAACTTCCAGTCTCACGGAACCTTGCAACGGCTCTTCCCACGCTAGATTTTGTAGAACCTATCATATCTGCCACTTCTCTATAGGAATAACCAGCATCATGAAGAGCAACCGCTCTAGCTGAATCTTCGGATGACAAAGGCATCGCGAAATAAAAAAAATGAACTTGCAGTTTACCTACGAAACGTCTTAAATGCTCGAAATGTCAGATAAAACTGTTTGACAAATGCAGAATACTTTTTTAAGGAAACCTAGGCAATCCAAAAAAATTACCAGTTTTCAATAATTGTTTAAAAAAAGTGTAATGTTTATTTCAAAAATTCATATCTCCGAAACCGATAAAGATACCGAGACCAATAAAACAAGCAAGATGTTGAAAATTAATGAAACTCTGCAGAAAAGCATATCCAGTGTAGTTTACATTGCAAAATTACTCTACAGAGTGTTACAAAGTTAAGAGAAAAAAATATACTTTCTTATTTTCCTGTATATTTCAACATGTAAACTGTCAGAATAAAATTAATTAAAATCGAAACAATTATCTACATTATGAAAAAAAAAAAAAGATTGAAATCGGACTATGGAAGAAAAAGTTATCATACATCAAATTTGATCTAAATTTTGGTTGTCCCGAATTTTATGTCGATGAGTGTACTTTGGGAATTGGGCTTTCTTATAGGTTACTGGCGCCCATATTTTTTTTTATTCCTGTGATTCTGAGTTTGAACCGCACGACCACTCCCGAGCTGCGCTAGCCTAGCATTCCGTTGTCCACCTTACCGTACCTTCCCCTTTAAATTGCTGGAGCTGTTTAAGGGCGGAAATTGCGTGGCATGCTGAAGCACAAAAAAGTGCTTCTACATGCCACGCTATTTTTTCTCCAAACGAATGGGGTAAGCTCGGGGGTAACTGGATGGTTAAGCGGCAGTAAAAGTACGAGGGGCACTAAAAGTACTTTTGCTGCCGCTCCAGCGGCACTAAAAGTACTTCTACTGCCGCTACGGTTGCCTAGCAGCATAGAAATTAAATCTCTACCACCTCGACAGGTGCTAACCTGCTGGATTTGCCTAACAGCATAGAAATTAAATTTATGTCATACCAATACATTATTGTGTTTTTATACCTTAGATACCATCTACATAATTCATTACTTTATGCCCGTGCGGGCATAAAGTACACATTATGGCCCGCGCGGGCATAAAGTAAACATTATGGCCCGCGCAGGCATAAAGACGCAAAAAACAGTTTTCAATTAACTTATTCTTTATTAACAAAATATAAATTTACGCTTATAAACATATTATTTTTGTCAAAAAATTATGATGTTTGCACACTGATGACAATTTGCGAAGTGACACTTTTTCCTAGGTATTTATTATTCACAACCAACTGGTATGACATAAAAGTTTGTATGCACCACGGGTACTAATAGATAATATACCCTCGGGCGACTTACGAACCCTCGGGCCAGAGGCCCTCGGCTTTGTAAGACTGTCGCCCTCAGGGCATAATCATCTACTTAGTACCCTTGATACATAAATAACTATTATGTCATACCAATACATTATTGTGTTTTTATACCTTAGATACCATCTACATAATTCATTACTTTATGCCCGTGCGGGCATAAAGTACACATTATGGCCCGCGCGGGCATAAAGACGCAAAAAACAGTTTTCAATTAACTTATTCTTTATTAACAAAATATAAATTTACCCTTATAAACATATTATTTTTGTCAAAAAATGATGATGTTTGCACACTGATGACAATTTGCGAAGTGACACTTTTTTCCCAGGTATTTATTATTCACAACCAACTGGTATGACATAAAAGTTTGTATGCACCACGGGTACTAATAGATATATATATATATATATATATATATATATATATATATATATATATATATATATATATATATATATATATATATATATATATATATATATATATATATATATATATATATATATTCTCCGGTCAAGATACTCTGTAAATATATATATATATATATATATATATATATATATATATATAGTACAACGGTCGAAATTTTCTCATCAGTATATATATATATATATATATATATATTTACAGAGTATCTTGACCGGAGAATTTATAAACAATGGGAGTTTCTTGGGGTATCGGTCGTCTTGAAGGGCTAGGAAATAAAAATCTCTTTTTCCACTAAGCCGAGCTTTCGGCAATTATTTATTGCCTTCGTCAGGGCTACAACAATATAAAAGATCTTATTATTATGAATAATCAAAACTATGACTAGGACATATAAATTTTTAACTATAACTTACTTGCAAAGTGAGAATTTTATAGTCGAAAAGTTTTCAAATTGTCGGAAAATTGTTGTTATTCTATTTTGACTATCAAACTGTACAGAATATAAATGTTAAAAATATGGAAAAATAATTAATAAACAATAATTGATAGATATAAGAAAAATAGAAGAGATAGAAGAATATGTAGAATAAAATTTTGAAGTGTATAAATACTAGTTTCTCATAGACATTGATTTTTGGTGTCATCACTAGACCAGTTAGGTAATTTTAGGAATAAATTTAATTAGATGTAAGTAGGTTCGAATAAATACTACTGAGATCTTGAATATCCTTTCTTTTATTTAGGCATAAAGGTTCTTGAGATATCTCTACCATTTCTAGAAACAAACGTTTATTTAAATTTTGTTCATGAATAATCACTTGTGAATTTCCAAAATCAAAATCGTGTCCTTCTTTAGTAGAATGTTCTGAAAGAGCACAAGAAAGAATAGTTCTTCTACAATCACTTTTATGTCGTGTTATCCTATCTTTTAATACAGTTGATGTTTGACCGATATAAACTTGATTACATTGTTCGCAAGGAATTTTATAGATTACTGAAGATTGTTTTAAAGTTTCATCTTTGTCTTTGACTTTAGAGTATAAATTGCCTATTTTATTGATATGTTTGTGTGCAATTTTTATGTCTGGTATAATTTCTAATATTTTGATTACTTTTTGTGAGACACTTTTAATATATGGTAATGCAAAATAATATATTTTATTTTGTATCTGAGGATCATTATTATTTATTATAATATTATTATTTTGTTGGTTATTCCCCATAGAATTATTTGTAATAAGTGACGTATGGTATAAATATTTTTTGAGAAAAGCATCTGGATAAGAGTTATCTTTCATTATATTATAAAGTTTTTTTATGTTATTTTCTCTAAATTCAGGGTGGGAAATTCTCTCAATTCTTCGGCGTAATCCTAATATAACATTTATTTTCATTTTTGTTGTATGGTAGGAATTGAAGTTGATATATCTACCTGAGCTTGTTGGTTTAGAATACCAATCAAGTTGGATTTTATTTTGATCATTTCTTATCACTAGAGTATCTAGAAATGGTACACTTTGATTATTTTCAGTTTCAATTGTGAATTGAATATTAGGATCATAACCGTTAAATGTTGAGATTAGTTCTGTAAGTTGGTCACGTGGGATTGCACAGATTAAATCATCCACGTATTTTTTAATGAAAGGCATATCAAAATGAAGTTTTGGAATACATTCGTTCAAAAGATCATCCATTACATATTGAGCGATAATAGGAGACATTGTTGCACCCATAGGTGTGCCTAAGATCTGTTTATAAAAAATATTTTGAAATCTGAAATATGTTGAATCGAAAATAAATTGTAATATTTCAAGAAATTGTTTTTGAGAAATATTGGTATGCTCAGAAATAATAGACCAGTGTTTTTTAATGCTTTTTTCTATTAAGTAGTAAGGTATTTTACTGAATAAAGAAACTACGTCAAGGCTTACAACTACATAATTGGCAGGTATACTCATATCATTGACAAGTTCTGAAAATTCAAAAGAATCAGTTATGTAATATGTATTATTTTTACTGTATGCGTTTGTCAAAACATCCGTGATTAGTTTTGCTAATTTACAGTTTGGAGCATTAATGGATGAAATAATAGGTCTTACAGTTAATGTAGGCTTATGGATTTTAGGAAGGCCATAAAATTTAGGTGCTGCTTGATTATAGATTGTTAAGCCCTTCAAGACGACCGATACCCCAAGAAACTCCCATTGTTTATATATATATATATATATATATATATATATATATATATATATATATATATATATATATAGTGTAGGTATTCGTGACTGGCAACTTATAAATGGAAGATATTTTCTGGGGTATCAGTCTGGGTCTAAATAAAAGTCTTAAAACTTTTTAGCTACGCCGAGCTTTCGAAAATTTTTATTTTCTTCTTCAGGGTGCTATGTGTTTTAAATTGAAAAAATATCATTTACAAGAAAATTTGGCATACTTTTTAAATAGTAGCTAAAAAGTTTTAAGACTTTTATTTAGACCCAGACTGATACCCCAGAAAATATCTTCCATTTATATATATATATATATATATATATATATATATATATATATATATATATATATATATATATATATATATATATACCCTCGGGCAACTTACGAACCCTCGGGCCAGAGGCCCTCGGCTTTGTAAGACTGTCGCCCTCAGGGCATAATCATCTACTTAGTACCCTTGATACATAAATAACTATTCTGACATATTGACAGGGGTTAACAAAGTGACGTTTTTTTGACGTTCGGAGAAAAAAATATCAATCCCTATTTCTAGCTCTCAAGGAAATGCGCCAACCTTTATATGTTTTTGAATAATAACATTACGGTGAAAAGAGTGTTTATTTAAATAAAACATGAAAAATTACTGGAAATATTTGAAAGACTTTTTTTTGTCACATTAGCTTCACATTTTTATGATACCCAACAATCCAATAAAAATACGAAAGTTACAACATATCAATAACTAGAACAGTTAGGAAAGGATATAAAATTACTATAAAGCTAGAAAAGTTTTCTCGAAGAAATCGATTGTAACCACTCTTTCGTTTAGGAGGAGAATTCTGCTATACTTTTTGCGCGCCATTTCTTTTTCTGTAATTGAATGTAGCCCTTTTGTCTTAGCAACAGCAAGAACACGGTGTGCCTTAGGGCGGATTTTGGTTGATTATTTTTCAAGAACAGCCAACTGGTTTTTATTTAGTAGGTACCTACCGTTATTTTTACATATTATAGAGCATAAAAAATCTCGTTAGAGGTCTATGATATATAGGCCCCGCAACATAAGTTGGCGAAAAAGCAATTTGCGCAGTAGACAAAATTCGGAAATGTTAGGGGCGTAGATTGAACTGTAAACCCTACTCTCGGTTGCCGGATGGGGAGCAGTGGCGTGTAGGTACAATATGATAATTTATTATAATGTCAATATGAAATAATTATCGTGAAGCACAATCAAAGGTGATTGTTTGCTAACAAACACTTACCAAATGATTAATTTAGCTGCCCTTAATAAATAGAAAAGTTATTCATAGTGATTCCAAAGAATAAAAGAGAGGTTTAGTAAAGGACCCCGCACAAAAAGATATGAAAAGTGGTCCCGGTCAAATCGTCTGAAATTTTGATATGATATACTTCTCGTTATCCTGATTAAAAGCTGTCATGGACGCAAAAAAATCTATCGAGGGGTTTCCGAGTTATAGGTCCTCAAAGACGTCGTTTTGGATATAAAAGATGTCAAAGTTCAAAATTGTATTGATTGAATATTATCTTGTTTACCTACATAATTTGGTCTAATATACTATAAAAAATAGAGTGAATAAACTTTAAAAGATCAGAAATGCCTAAATAGTGTGAGTAAATATGTTAGAAAATGATACAATAAAGGTGCTGTTTGTTTGTCATTAGTCCGGATGTTCATCTGTTGTTTCTCTATACTTATACCATTGAAAAATCTGACACGTTTATTTCAAGTTATAGCGTGTTGTGTTGTTTTTTTTTTTTTAATTTGGTCAAGTATTATTGAAAGAGCAGTGAACGCAAAAAAAGGTTTTATTCAGGTAAGTAGGTATCTAGTGTATCTACCTAATTGAGTAAAAAGCTCAGTTTCTCCCATGAACAGGGATTACTGCGAAAGCAAGCAATATATTATAAAATAAATGTATAAATATACAAAAATAAATTCTATATTTCTGTTTTTAATAACAAAAGATCTATATACTATATACACAGTATACTTTTTCGATGCCAATACCAACAGCTCAAGATTTAAAACATTAAAAAATATACATTGTTCGCTAAAAATTAGAAATAAACATATTAATGAGAATAACGAACAGAAAGCGAGATGGATTTTAGTTTTAATTGATAAAACGAAGGGTATTTGGGACTCTGTTTTTGGCATCTCATATACACGATGTAGTAACTCGGTTGCCGGATAATGAATATTTGGTTTGTGTCGCGCGTAACCCAAATACCAAATAACTGCTGCTATGTGTGCACACGTGCCAAGCGTTCTGGATCCTGACTTGCAGGTACAGTAATGACCTCTTACATTATTAAAGTCAAATTCAATGAAAATCTTGTGCCTAACTGCGTTTCTGAAGCGCCAAAACACCTTTATTCTGATCAGATTGGGGTAATTCAGTAACAGGTCTATTTGCAATTCATTATTTGTTTCTCTGTGCACAGTGTCCTGGGTGTAAGACGGCGCAATATTTATCTGATAGACACCTACAGTTCAGTCCCTCTATTCTAGATCCAAATGTGAAAAGTCTAGAGCATAATTTTCGTGTAAGCGCCTCCACTGCGCATTTCTACCCCGCAGGTTTTCTTCTTCGATTCTATAACTTGCAAATTATTTTCGCTAAACGATGTATGCCGTATTTGTTGGGCCATCTCAACTGTTAGTCCTTCTATTAGTACTGGATCCCGGTATTTATTAACAGGGCCCCACAAATTCTGTAAAGATCGCCCACATATTTGAAATGTTCGTTTTTTGCTTCAATAATCCATCGAGTCTTAGTTATTAGTCGTGATAGGTTAGCTTCTTCTGTCGACAATTGATGTTCGTGCGCCCTTAGTTGAGTTGGCATCCTACATTCAATTCCCAGCCTTTCCAACAAGGGCATGGCACCTCGGTAACCTCAGTCCAGAATAAACATATCATTAGGTAGGAGCCAGTAATAATGGAAGGAGCAACATTTGAGCTGGCCCAACAAATACGGCAAAGTTCGCTTACCGAAAATAATTTGCAAGTTAGAATCGAACAAGAAAACCTGCGGGTTAGAAATGCGCAGTGGAGGCCCTTACACGAAAATCATGTCTTAGAGTTTCCACTTTCCACATTTGGATCTAAAATATCTGAGGGACTTAACTGTAGGTGTCTATCAAATAAATCTTGCGCCGTCTTATATCCATGACACTATGCGCAGAGGAGCAAATAGACCTGTTACTGAATTACCCCAATCTGGATCAGGTAGAGTATTTTCGCGCTTCAGAAATGCAGTTAGGCACTAGATTTTCATTGAATACTATTTTGATAATCTAAGAGGCTAAGAGGTCATTATTATACTTGCTTGCAAGTCAGGATCCAGAACACTGGGCACTTGTGCTCACAACAACAATTATTATTGGTATTTTGGTTACCCTCGACACCAACCAAATATCCATTATCCAGCAACCGAGTTACTACATCGTGTATCAGATGCTGGAAATAGAGCCCCAAATAAAGTACGTGCTTATCAATTGAAACTAAAGTCCACCTAGCTTTTCATTATTTTCATTAAGGTTTAAAGTCACGCCTATAGTTTATTGCAGCAACGCGAGATGTCAGTACTGTCGCCTCTATAGTGTGCCCTAACTTGATAGTCAAAAAAAAATAGAAATCTGCATTTGGTTAAATTGTGTGATGCAAAGTTTTTTCTTTTTTTTGCGGAAATTCGAAGTATTATTCTGTTTTACATAAACAGGGTTGTAGTTTGGACCAACACAAATAATTTTTAACGTTCATCCGTCGGATTTATTCTTAAACAGTGTAGCTACAGGCGTATTTCCAACTATTCTTGCAGTAGCGAGAAAACTACAAGTTCAAAAAATTTGAAAAAAATATATGTCGTGTAGAATTGCAATAGTAGTTCGTAATAAAAATAACGGGAAACTTCATCTCTTCGTTTTGAAATAAATGGTGAAAAATCACTTTTTTTTCAGTTTTTGCGATATAACTCAAAAATGGCGAGTCAAATTTGCTTACAAAAATTATGGATTAAAGTATATCAATAACCATAAAACATATATTTTTTTTGGAATTTTTGAACACAAGGTTCAGAAAATGGGGGTTGACTTTAAACCTTATAGATCCTTCATTATCAAAAACAAAAATATAGAATTTATTTTTATATATTTATAGATTTATTTTATACTATATTTTTTGCTTTCACAGTAATTCCTGTATATGGGAGAAACTATGAGCTTTTCACTCAATTAGGTAGCCGCTTACCTGCGGCTTACCTAAATAAAACTTTTTTTTTCGTTCCCTGCTCTTTCAATAATACGTGACCAAATAGAATAAAAACACAACACGCTATAACTTGAAAAAAACGCGTCAGATTTTTTAATGTTATAGGTAAAGAGAAACAACAGATGAACACCCGGACTAATGACAAACAAACAGCACCTTTATTGTATCATTTTGAAACATATTTACTCACACTATTTAAGTATTTCTGATCTTTTGAAGTTTATTTTTAATACTATCTGACCAAATTATGTAAACGAGATAATATTTAATATACAATTTTCAACGTTGACATCTATATCCAAAATGACGTCTCCGAGGAGCTATAACTCGAAAACCCCTCGATAAAATTTTTTTTGCGTCCATGAAAGCTTTTAATCAGGATAACGAGAAGTATATCATATCAAAATTTCAGAGGATTTGACCGGGACCACTTTTCCTATCTTTTTGTGCGGGGTCGTTTGAATATGAGTATTGTTTTCCTCGAATTTCCTCGATTGAAAATTCGTTTAGTCAAATCTTCACAAGAACAATTGAATAGGTTACAATAGGTACCTACTTAGAAATTTAATCAGAGTAAAGGTGACCATAGGTTATAGGTATGCATTTCTACAAATTTTTGTTTAATCAGGTACCCGTTATAAATTAAAATGTGTAGGTAAGAACAATAGGTACTAAATGGGTGACTAAATATAAATAAAAATATGCAGTTTAGGTTCATTTACTCGTGTGTTAGATTGAAGTGTGTATCAATAGGTGGAGAAGTGATGGCTGAAGCGAGAAATACTCCTAATAAAGTTCTTGGAAGCGAAGCGCGTGGAATTGTTTTTCGCGTTTTCACTTATTTTAAAAGTAATAAATCTGCGGAAGAGAACTTGAGTGCAGTGAAATTAAAAGTTAACGGTGCTACCGGTGTGTCAGTGCGAACAATTGAAAGAATCATTCAAGAAGGAACAACTGCTGGTACTCAACCAACAAGTCCCACTCCAATTTTCAGGAGTCCTGGCAAAAAGCGGCAAAAACTTTCACCAGTGACTGATGTTCCATTATACATTGCTAACGACATTCGTGAGATTATCTACAATTACCACATTACCGACGGAAGTCGGGTAACATTGGAGCAAAGGTTAGACAAGACACTGGCTGGAATGTGTGTAACACTTCTCTTAGAAAAGTTTTTCGAGACATGGGATTCCGTTTTAAAAAAAGTCGAAACAATAGGCAAGTACTTATCGAGAAAAATAACATTAAATCCCTGAGGATCAGTTACATAAAAACAATCAGGCACTATCGAAGAGAAAACCGCCCCATTGTTTATTTGGATGAAACTTACCTCCATAGTGGACACACTTGTTCTAAAAGCTGAAGCGACGAGAGTACTAATGGTTTATTCCAAAATATTTCAAAAGGAAATCGTTTAATCATAGTTCACGCCGGCGGAAAAACGGGTTTTATACCTAACTGCCTCTTAATTTTCAAATCAGGCAGTAAAACAGGTGACTATCACCATGAGATGAACTCTGAAAACTATGGGAAATGGTTAAGGGATAAACTTATACCAAATTTGCCTCCTCATTCTGTTGTCGTTGTTGATAACGCACCGTATCACAGTGTTCAAGTCAACCCAGCACCTACATCTAACTCGAAGAAAGCAGATATGATAGATTGGTTGAATGCAAAAAACATCGAGTTTCATCCTGACATGCTAAAACCTCAATTATATGAAATAATAAATAGAAGCAAGGATAAGTATAAGCAGTATAAATACGATGTTTTGCTGCAACAACATGGGCATACTGTGTTGAGGTTACCGCCCTACCATCCTGATCTCAATCCCATTGAGCTCGTTTGGGCAACAGTGAAGAACAATGTGGCTCAGAAAAATGTAACATTCAAATTAGACACCGCAAGAGAAATGGCACAGGAAGAATTTGCTAACATTACCCAAGACGAGTGGATAAAAAGGTGTAACCACGTGAAATCTATTGAAGATAAATATCTTGATCGGGAAATAATACTGGATAATCATATAGAACCAATTATAATTGCTTTAGGTGATAGTACTAGCGATGATGATAGTTTTTCAGGAGAAGATTTTCAATGACTATTGTACATAGAAAGTAAAAATGTTTTATCTATACCTGTATATTAATAATAATAATATTTTATACTTTGTAATAATGAGTTTAACCAGTTTGTAGAAATAATAGATAGGTAATAAAATGGTAGAAAAAATTAAAATAAAATTTGTCTAATAGGTACCCTATAAATTTATTCAAAATCCTTATACCAATAAGCGACGCCCCTGATAATGGAAATTGTTTGTATTTTAGCTTTGCCTGGGCCAAAAAAAGGGACCCACGGCTACGCCTACCTGCGCGAGCTCTCGCCAGCTTATGTTGCGGGGCCTGTACCTATTCACATTTTTACAGAAAAAAAAATACAATTTATTACTTATAACATCAATGAAATTAGAAACTTATTATTCTTTAAATTGTCTAGTAGACATAATAATAGTCCAGATAGCTTATAATATTTTTATTAAATTTCAAAACGAAATAAGAAGCTTCTTTCACCTTCACTTGTGACAGTAGATTGCTGGAGAAGGTCCTAGGCACTTTTTGTTTGAATGCAGTCTCTTATTCGTTGGTGATCTAGCTTTACAAATTTGTGTGAAGACCCTGTGGATGTTCCACTCTGCTGTTTAATGCAAATCGGAGTCGCTAAGAGCCAGTTCAGGACTTTCGATGGAAATTTGTTGCACAAGTTTAGTAATTTTGTTTAATTGAACTTTTAAAATCTCCTTATACCTGATTCGCTGGTGAAGTCAACATTTTTTTTAAAATCTGGGTCATGTAATTTGCACCTGAATTTTCGCTATTTGGTTTAATATTTAATGAATTTCAAGCCAAATTAATCAATTTTGTTAAAAGTTTTATCAAATTTGTTTTGTCTACATTTTTAATATTTGGGTTTTATTTTTATATACCTATTCAATATTCTGATGAAATGAAAGCTTCTTTCTTATAATCCTTATTCTAGTTATATTAAGTGCGAGGTGCAAGGTAGGTAAGGTGTCCCCTTTAATTCCCCTTTTTTTTTTTAATTTATAGCAAACCCTTTACATTGCACCTGTGTTGAGAAGCGAAGGATGAATTTTATGTTATAAAGTCTATCCCAGTAATTTGTATAATTTGCTGTGGAACGAGTGTGAAATCATCTCGCTTTTCTTCAGTTAATCCTCTCAATTTAATTTCAGAACAAATCCTTTACATTCTACCCATACAGTAAGATCCCAGGTCCACCGGACGTTACTAATTTTGTAAAGGACAAAATGTCTGGGATAGAGTAGGCTTTCTACGTTTTATAGGAAATTATTACAAATCAATATTCAACACTGGAAGGACACTTTTCGTCGGCCATAATTTTCGCTAGATGCTTGAAGCTCCATCTGTTAAATGATGGACTGGTACTTGATATTTCCTATTTAAAAGGCGTTGCTGCCAAAGATGTACACTTTGACAGATTTCTGACATCAATGCATTTGAAAAGTTTAAGTACCAGGAGATTTCAACTGAACCACCATTTGTTACTACTGAGCCATGCGGATGCGATCCGAAGCTTTTTTTTTAGGCCCCGCCCTCCATTAAGCTTTTTTTTTCTATCCGTGAGGATATGTGTTCTGTGCTGACAACACGCTGACAAGATATTTCAAAATTACCTGTAAAAAAAACCAAGGTGGTGGTTGCTTGGCTTTATTAACAAATGTCAACTTCGATAATTTTATATAGGAAAGATGCTTCCAATTTATTGTTCATTCTAAAAATTCAATTTATTGCTGGTTATTTTACTCACACACACCGCTTGGAGTATACTAATGGCCGTTTGCACCGACCATTTTAAAGGAGGTTCAACTATAATCAACGCTTAAAGCTCCGTCTGTTAAATGATGGACTGGTACTTGATATTTCCTATTTAAAAGGCGTTGCTGCCAAAGATGTACACTTTGACAGATTTCTGACATCAATGCATTTGAAAAGTTTAAGTACCAGGAGATTTCAACTGAACCACCATTTGTTACTACTGAGCCATGCGGATGCGATCCGAAGCTTTTTTTTTAGGCCCCGCCCTCCATTAAGCTTTTTTTTTCTATCCGTGAGGATATGTGTTCTGTGCTGACAAGATATTTCAAAATTACCTGTAAAAAAAACCAAGGTGCTGGTTGCTTGGCTTTATTAACAAATGTCAACTTCGATAATTTTATATAGGAAAGATGCTTCCAATTTATTGTTCATTCTAAAAATTCAATTTATTGCTGGTTAATTGTTAATGTCACTGTAAGCGTTGATTATAGTTGAACCTCCTTTAAAATGGTCGGTGCAAACGGCCATTAGTATACTCCAAGCGGTGTGTGTGAGTAAAATAACCAGCAATAAATTGAATTTTTAGAATGAACAATAAATTGGAAGCATCTTTCCTATATAAAATTATCGAAGTTGACATTTGTTAATAAAGCCAAGCAACCAGCACCTTGGTTTTTTTTACAGGTAATTTTGAAATATCTTGTCAGCACAGAACACATCTCCTCACGGATAGAAAAAAAAAGCTTAATGGAGGGCGGGGCCTAAAAAAAAAGCTTCGGATCGCATCCGCTTGGGGACGCTGGAGTAAAACACAATTACAGGTGCGGAATGAAGGCCATCAGAAAACATACAGGTCACTGTTTACTTTTGCAGTTTACCCAATGAGATTTAATTTACCTCGTTTACCTGTTACTTATGTGTCAAAAAAATATGTCAAAATAATTCTGAATGAGAATTTGTCTTATGGCGTTTCCGATTGGTAGATTCAGTGCGCACTGAGTGTATTTGCATCCTTTTAATCAACCTGTAGAAGAAAAAGACAGAGATAGAAAAAATTGCACTAGTTCCGCACTAGATCTACCAATCGGAAACGCCATTAGTGTTGGTGTGCATTTTAAATCCAGAAAAATGTTCATTGAATTCAAAAAAAAATCAGATCTTACACAAAACCCGCGAGTAGCTAAATTCAGCTGGTGTAGGTACCGTGGTGGAATAAGTAGAAAAAGCAGTGTTAAGTTGAACAGGATTTGCCAAACTACTGGGCATTGGCATTAGTGAATCGTAATCAACGCATCCGCGGCGGTGCAACATTTTGGTGAATTTAGCCACACGCGGGACACAAACACAAGAAGTTTTGGCCGTTTTTGCTCTACTCGGAAGTAGAAGCCGTCGAATCGAATTCGACTATAATGAGGAAAAATCATTGGGAAAAATTAATATTGAAAAAATTGACATTGGGTGAACTATTTTGACAGTTTATTTGATTACAGAAACCTATATTATAAATAGTTCGGATCGCATCCACAGCGCCGTGACGGCGCAGTGTTCCCCAAAATTTTATTAGGCCGTTTGTCTTCTATCCGTGAGGATATGTATTCTGTGCTTGTCAGTTTCTTGAAAGTCTGTCGTGGTCAGTCTCAGTAGTGCAAGAAAATATAGAAGAAAAAGAGGGGTGCATCGATCCCTTGAAAAATATAGATGAGGCAGCTAATGGAGCTTCCTCAGTTGTTCAAATTTCACCATAAATATTAATGCAAATAAAATGACAAACTTTTTTTGACGTTTGCTCTCAAAATTTGCTGTTTCATTTTCAACACTAGTGTCTCACAGACTCAACCGTAGTGCAATAACGTAGCATTCGTAATGCGGGGGGGGGGGGGGGGTGATGAGACCAATAACACAACTAGTGGTGTTATGAACTAGGTTATGAATCTATAACACAACTAGTTTTTGCGATGTGACAAATGTCATAGTTAAACGTGTAAAGGTGGAATGAAGGTAGACAACTAGGTACTAATAAATGAAAATTCGAAACATTTTTTTTTTCGCTTGTAGATAAAACATTGTATATCACACGTGCGTTTAAACATGATTACATAACTCGTGTAATTAGAACGACTCGGTCTCGGTCAAATCTTTCACTCTGGTTATTGTAATAATGTTCACAAATGCACTTGTACTGTAAATAACTTGTGTGTTTTGTGAAAAGTCCGATAAGAACCTAACATTATTTACGGAAGAGACGGAGCTTTGAAGCGTCTGGCGGAAGTTATGGCCGTCGAGAAGTGTCTGGCAGTGTTGAATATTGATTTTTAGTTATATGCAGTAAAACATAGGTATATGAAAATTAAAGTATGTTTTTTTTTTTAAAGATAATTCCCCGAGTCAAAAATTCAGTACTATGTTGGCAACACAAGCCTTTTCTACATAAAAATTTGAAAGCATTGACAATTTTACATTGTATTGCCAACATAATGTCATTTTGACTTTTATCTTAAAAAAAAAAAACAGGCTTTAGAATTTAAGTGACTCCTATTTTCACTTTCCTTTTGCAACGGGACTTGTTAATTGGCCCTCTACCCACGTACGTATGCATGCGTTCAAAATTCATGGAAGTACTACTCTTTCCCACACATTTAGTCCTTTAGGAAATAAGTTACGTCTAGGGGCCTCGGAATCTTGAACTACCAGAATTGGGAAACTAAGGATGCAATTTATGAAATAAAGTCCATCCCAGTAAATGGTAGAATTTACTGTTGACCCAAAATTGTCCAAATATCTCTCTTATTTTTAAAAACCTATATTTATACATTGCATTCTGCATTGGGAAGCGAAGGACACGCATTTCATGTCATAAAGTTCATCCCAGCAAATGGTAAAATGCTAATGAGCAAGATTTTTCTACTTTTCTCTCTCTCTCGTCTCAATTAATTTATTCTGTTTCTTCGAAGTTTATCCACTTTCTTTAATTGTGGATTTTTATTTGCACCTACGGATTTAAGTAAATTTTACAATTTTTCTGACTTCCTTTCTTTGTTTAAGCCATCATGCCATATTTAAGCATATGGTTCATGCACAACAGCCTCATTGCACTTCACAATTTAACTTGTTTTGAAAGGAACTTTCCAAATAGGAATAGTTCTACAAAGTTCATATTATGTTTTTTACTGCACATAGAATTTAACTTGGTCGTGCTTCGCGAAAATTGATCCAATAAATCAGCAACTTATATGCCATCATCTAGTGGGCATAGTTAGTAATTCTATAGACTTTTGTAACATCTTGTATTATTTGCATAACAACCTCATTGTAGGTGTTTCTTGATTTTTCATTTATTGTTTTATGCGCCAAAATATTATTGTTAGAAATTCATATCTCAGTTATATTAACCAATTGCCACGCTATTTAATAACCAATCATCCATTTTTTATATGCTTTAATGAGCTTACCTCTTTCCTCTATGACTTTTTAAATACATTGTTGTAAAGTAAACATCAAGTTGCTATATCGGCATTAAATTCCTATTTAAGCCAGCGCAGTCCCATAAGGAATGTTCATTTGTTTTCAAGCTTTTGCTGTAGCAACTTGATCCACATATTTTCTTTTGTCACCTCTGCATTTTATTCAATAAAATAAATGTTTTCCAAAATACAAATTTCTGAATCGAAAATATGATTGGCGCAGTCGTACGGATACTCAGGGTGCTTAAGTTTCGGGAAAGACGATACAGTCGTAATCCATCGCGAAATTTTCAAAAGACTGAAGGAAGTTAAGAAAAAGTGAATTCTTCGGGAAAGTGAAATTTGGATTATTAGTGCTGCTATTAAATGTTCCAGATACTGTCAACTTCGAATTGGTTAACTGAGTGAAAGGAATAACAGGAAACAACGTGTGAAGAAAGACTACTGTTATTACTTATTAGCATCGTGCCTAGTAATTACATCCTTTCTCTTCATATATTTTGTAATTGGTGTTCCATAATTAGGATTTTTGGATTTTTGAACTCTTTTAATTTCTAATTTTTGATTTACTGAAAAGACTTAAATTCAGATTTTTGTATTATTGTAATTCCAAAACGGTTTGCTGAAAAGACAAAAATCAAAAAAAAAAAAAAGTAGCTACGAATTTACAAACCCAAAATAATAAGTAATTTTATAGAAAACGCAACCCATAAGACTGATTAATTAATTTTAATTTTAAAATAAAAATAAAAATACAATTTTTAAATTTTTAAATTTTCAAAATAATATCTTTCTTTGAAAATATATGTCAGATTCTAGAGAAGAAATCGAGAATATTTTAACTCAATTTAATTTAACTCATCTTCACAAATCTAATCCAAAAAGTAACCAAAATCAAAGAACAATAGTAACAATGAGTGAAAATTTAAAATCAATCGTCCAACTGATCAAACCTTTCAGTGGCGAAAGCCAATATTTAGAATATTTTATAAAAAACATAAATGAGTTTAATCAAACCTATTATACTGGTGAAAGTACCCAGAAAGAAAATGTGGTTACCGCCATAAAATCAAAATTAATAAATGACGCGGGAAATTTTCTTATGGCACGACCTGATTTACAAACATGGACCGATATAAGAGAAGCAATAAGAATTAAATATGGCGATCAATATTCTAGAATTTGGTACAAGAGCTTATGTATACCAATAAAACTAATAAAGAAACTATAATTGAGTATTTGAATAAACTAAACGGTTTAGTTCAAAGAATTACATCTAAAATCATGTGCGACCCAAATTCAACAGTAGTTGCAAATGTATTGATGGAACAAAACGCAATAATTGCTATTCACAATCTAGTCACTAATTCGTCAATCGAATTAAGAACAATTTTAATGGTTCAAAGTCCACAAACGTTTGAAAAATTTGTGTTAAATTATCAACTAGCTGAAAACCACACGAAATTTAGTAGAGGACTTAATCATTCTACTAATCAAAATCAAAATGTTTTAAATTTCAAAAATAAAAATACGCAAATTCGTTCACAACAAACCTATACTCATGTACCACAGAAACCACAGTTTCCATCCCAACCTATTAATATAACACCTAAAAATGACTATATACTAACAAAATTTCCTTCTAGTTCAGGAACTTTTGGCAAAAATTACAATAATGCCTTTCGAAAAAACACTAATCAACAATTTTCGAAACCGACACCACTGTCCGGAGTTTCAGTGCAACCACGAGCACAAAATCAACATCAATACAGACCCAATAACTATTTTAAACCTGACCTAAATGCAGGCCCTTCAAGATATACAATCGAAGAGATTAATAATATCTTTGAAATCGAATTACCTGAACCTGATGAAAATTTCGAAACTGAAGAATGTTCCGAAAATCAAAATTATTATGAAGAGAAAAATTTTGAAGAAAATCAAGTCGAAACTGAAGACAAAAATTTTCAGTTACCAGCCTTGAATGCAATGAGTCAGCATTAACTTTAAATTTTAAATGCTTATCAAATCAACCAACTGCCTTTCATTCAAATAGTCTATCCACCGTGTAAATTATTATTTGACACAGGAAGTCATGCCTCTTCAATAAGACCCTCAATCGCAGAAGAATATTTTTATATTCTATAATTAATTCACGAAATAAGTTAACAACTTGTATGGGTACAAGAAAAACCCAAAGAAAAATTAATGTCTCAATTTTATAAGAATATGATATTCCAAACACCATTGAAATGATAATGTATAATTTGCATGACTATTTTGATGGAATTATTGGAATCAAAGCATTACAGGAAAATAATTTAAATATTGATTTTTCTAATATGCTTCTTTTTTATAATAAAACAACAATTTCGTTTCAATAGAGAACAGATTTCGAAAAACAGAATTTTGAGATTCCAAGCAATTCAATTCAAGTATGTTATTTCAATAAAAATATAGCTGATTGCGTTGAAATTCTTACACCCTCGACAATAAAAACAGTCATGAATGAGATGGTGCCTTTAGAAGTACACAACTTAATGAATAAGCCTATTATTGTCTCATATAACATTAATAACTTGGCGGAAATAAGTTTACCTTATGCTGATGAACAGTTTGAGATATTTAATATAGAACAAATTACTTCATTAGAAAATGATGAATATGCAAATGACCCTGTAAAGTCACTATGTATTAATCATTTAAACTCAGAGGAATTTGATGCTTTAAAACACCACAATTTTTTACCTGAGAAAGAAGATGCCGCAGGCATACAAAAATGGAGAATGGTCGTTGATTATCGAAAGATAAACGAAAAAACTATTGATGATAGATATCCATTACCTTATATTACTGATATATCAGACCGACTTGGTCGTCGTAATTATTTTACGACACTAGATTTAGCCTCTGTCTTTCATCAAGACGAAATGCATGAAAATAATTCGATTCCCAAGACAGCATTTAATGTTGAAAATGGTCATTACGAATTCAACAGAATGCCCTTTGGAGTGAAGAACGCACCAGCAACCTTCCAAAGAGTGATAGATAATGTATTACTAGGACTACAGAATAGAATATGTCTAGTATACATGGATGATATAATATTTTTTCCACTTCACTTCATGAACATCTGAAAAATTTGAAGCAAGTAATTGAGAGACTCGAGAAGTTTAATCAAAAAATACAATTAGACAAATCAGATATCCTACACAAGACAGTCGAATTCTTAGGACATGTAATTTCGCCAAATTGACAAAACCAATGACATCTTGTTTGAAAAAATAAAAAATGAAAAAATACACAATGCAGAATTTCTTAGGGCGGGTATTATAAAACTACTTTGAGAGTTAACTTAAAGTTATCTTCTGGAATTACATGTAATTCAAAAAGTTAACTTCAAGTTAACTATCAAAGCAGTTTTATAATACCCGCCCTCAATAGCTTTGAAACTTGTATTTCTTAATAGCTTTGATAATGTATTGATAAATGACCCCATATCACAACATCCTGACTTCCGGAGAGTGCCATCTTCATGCATGAGCCAGCTGGGCCGTGGCCCAGGGCCCCCTGTCATAGTGGGCCCCGTCGTTAATTTTTATGAAAAAGTATTCAAATAATAAGTAATAATATCAATAATATCAAATGAAATAATATTCAAATAATAATTATTTGAATATAAACTACTGGCCGACCATCTATAATTTATTTGCGAAACCTAATTGCTGTACTGAGTGGCGAGTGCTGCACTCAGACAACAAATGGAAAACGCCATAAAATATAGAATTGTTAGTTGTCACTTGTCAGAATCGATGTTCATTTAGTAGAAGATAGGGCGTTTTTTTTCAATGTTGGATCCACCGATGAGCAGCTATCTTTGTCTAGTTCATAGAAAATCTAAATAGCTGTCTCATACTGGTGGATATATCCATAAAAAAAAACGCGCCCTAGAGCGTAGATAGTACTTTTGTTGTTTTTTAAAATCGTTTTAATGAGTGTTGAGTGATTTTGAATTGTGAAAATCGAATCGTACTGTAGTCCATGGTCATCCCCTGTGTGGATAGTACCTAAGAAAGAAGATGCCGCATGCATAAAAAAGCGGAGAATGGTCGTTGATTATCGAAAGATAAACGAAAAAACTATTGATCATAGATATCCACTACCTAATATCGCTGATATATTAGACCGACTTGGTCGTAGTAATTATTTTACGACACTCGATTTAGCCTCTGGCTTTCATCAAGTCGAGATGCATGAAAATTCGATACCCAAGACAGCATTTAATGTTGAAAATGGTCATTATGAATTTAACAGAATGCCCTTTGGATTAAAGAACGCACAAGCAACCTTCCAAAGAGTGATGGATAATGTATTACTAGGATTACAGAATAGAATATGTCTAGTATACATGGATGTTATAATTTTTTTTTTCCACTCTACTTCATGAACACGTGGAAAATTTAAAGAAAGTATTTGAGAGACTTGAGAAGTTTAAAAATCAGACAAATCAAAATTTTTACACAAGACAGTCGAGTTTTTAGGACACGTAATAACGCCAAATAGAATCAAACCAAATCCAAAAAAAAAAAAATAACGGCTGTAACAGGCTAAAATTGCATAAATAATTCTTACCTACTTTCAATTTTCTATCCAAAATTTCCTTAAATTTATCAACATTTTCACTCTATAAAATTTCAACAACAATCTCAACGGTTGTACAATCCTGTAAATTTCCTAATTTTCAATAGTCAAATTCTATTTTCATTTGTTACTAGTTCCTGTTAATCCATATTTTAGTTCAATTTCAAAATCAAAACAAATCAATATTTTGATTCCAATTTTAAATTCAACCATCTGTTTTCATAACAAAAATAATTAATTCATGTGTCAAAAATATTTCGTGGGGTTAGGTTCCGAAATCATAATGACCCGTTTTCAAGTGTATGTACAGAACTACTCCGTTCGTACTTACTCTGTTCGGTTATTGAGCGCTATTGATATCGGTGCAAGTTCAAGTGAACCTCGGGTCAATCATTGGTTCGATAGCCTTTTGAGATTTTATGCATTATCCTTGCTTTCGGTTTTTTGACTTTTGATTGTCAATATGTTCTGTCAACCGGTGGTCGATTAGTGATGTTTTTAGTATCGTCGATTCTTCTTTAAGCCCTCGAATTTTGTAAACGGATCACTTACTCCATTTTGGATTCTTCAAGTTATTATTGTTTTATGGGATAATTATTTGTTGTTAATATCATTATTCGTCAGCCGTTGTTATTTTTCTCGGTTTATATTGTTGTGTGCAATTTTTGGTAAGAATTCTATCGATTAATTTTTGATGTTTGTCGTTATTCTGAATCATCTCTGAGTCTAAATTCCTCCCTTTAGGTTAGCCGATTAATCTTACGTGTAGCACATTTCTTTTCACATCTGGACGTTGAAGAAATAAGGTCTCTTTGAAGATTGTCTTCGCCCTTGTGGGATTTTGACCTTATATTCTCAATTGAAGTTATAACATATTTAGTTGCCTTTTTGCCTTACGTTTTCGTAGTGTTATAATTTTCGCCGATTAATTCGGATTTTTACAACTCCATGTGGTAAGTTGCTTACACGTTTTTTTTATGCACTCATGATTTTGTTAAAAAATTAACTTCAGACAAAATTTTCAAAAATTTCCGGAAATATTTTATGCACTAGTTATATTACTACTGGAAATTGGTTACCCGTGATATTTGGATGAAATTTAAATATGTTATTAGGGATGCCGTAAGCAACATTTTTTACCATGGGCACAACCCTGTATATATGACAGGTGAGGCGTGGTTAGCTGTCAAATATTGGAATCTTATATCCAAAAACAGAGTAAATATGGCAGATTTTGATGAACAAAAAATCTATTTCTACTAAGTCGACCAAGTTGAGTCGAAAAATGTCAACCGTTTTAACGCCTGTCAAAACCCTGCCAAACGGCAGCACTCATTTTTCCAGTTTTCAAAATCTCCATTCATTTATTTTGATTTTTTTTTATTTATATTTATTTTTTATTTTATTTTATTTTTTTAATTTTTTTCTATTTTCGACTTTTATTTTTTTTTAATTTTTTTTTTCTTCTTATTTTTTTTTTAATAAACTTTTTAATCAGCGAAAAAGCGTGGCACGGCAATTAAAAAATTCCCAATACCAAAGACGGTGAAAGAAATAATCGTATTTTACATTATTAGCCAGGTAAAACAGTTTTTACTGGTGATTGAAGGAAATGACTAACGAGTCGTCAGGCGAGCTTGTCACCTTCAAGAGCCAGTAAAAACTGATACCTGGCGTAAACTTGCCGCTTCTCGAGCGTGATAGGACATTTCCTTGCGAGTGCGCATATCCGTAAAAAAAAAAAAAAAAAAAAAAATGATGTACAATAATTTATTTGTTACTCATTTGTAAACAATCTTGAACAATAAATAAAAAATTAATACATATAGGTAATACAATTTTAATAAATAATTCTCTGACCCTACTGACTTGTAAAAAGTTATTACAGTTTAGCTGTCAATTTTACAAGTTAGTAGAGCCAGTAACTGGTAAAAATCAATTTTCGTTATTTATGTTTTGACTTGATAAATGACGTTTTACAAATGAGTGACAAATAATAGTTATTTACCTAACAAATGCGGAAAGTGATACTTTACCGCACGCAACGACAGTTGACCGAACGACGCGAAGCGGAGTTCGGTCAAGCCGTTAAGGGCGGTAAAGGCACTTTCCGCATGTGTTAGGTACAAAATTTTACCTATGAGCATCTACATCTCCAAAAAAGTGCATTGATAAAATTAATTATTGACTCAGATTAATTAATGATATAAGATTAGATTTAGAAATTATCAAAAATCCATTTTCTGGAAGAATAAAGGATTTTTGATTATAAATATCAAATTCTACTTTACCGCACACTATGCGGTAAAGTGCACTTTACCGCACACTTTGAAGTCCACTTCACCGCATACTATGCTGTAAATTTAACTTTACCGCACACTATGCTGTAAAGTTAACTTTACCGCATAGTGTGCGTTAAAGTGCTACTTTCCATTTGCAAGTACGTGCGGTAAAGTGCACTTTACCGCACGCTCGTAGGTAAAATCATTTTTATGATTAGTAGGTTATTACCGAAAATTCATAAAGAATTTTGCCAAATTGACAAAACCAATGACATCTTGTTCGAAAAAAGACGATGTTGTAGGCTTGAAGAAAAGATTTTATTGGCCCAGTATAGAGGAAGACGTACAGAATTATGGTCAAAGTATGCGAGATACCTATGCAATAAAACCAAGTATGGACGAAAACCATACAAAATCATATTCAAACCAACACCCATTGGTACGAAACCCTTCGAACATACAAAATAAAAGTTTCTGAATCGAAAATATAATGTCTCTTTTAATAGTTATTTATACACCAAGTGGCTAGGGCTCGTGGGTTAAACTTTCTTCGAATGAATAAACATTTTAACTCACGTGATGCATACAAAATTTTATCCCATTTTGTGGAAATTCAAAAAAATAAAGTAAAAGGAAAAATGCCGAGAGTGAGTTAAAAATATTTTAAATCACTGAGGTGTCAGATTTTTAGTTGGGCAGACTGACTTAAAATGCCGAGAGTGAGTTAATTTTTTTTAAATCACTGAGGTGATAAACGTCTACTTACCTTTATTGTTATGCGTTCAATGATGTCATTTTTAAAAGTCAAAATGGTTTTGTAGAAATTTAATAGATAAAGTAGAAGGAAAAATGCCGAGAGTGAGTTAAAAATATTTTAAATCACTGAGGTGATAAACATCTACTTACCTTTATTGTTATGCGTTCAATAATGTCATTTTTAAACGTCAAAATGGGATAAAATGAATATAGACGATTTGTAATAACTATTAAACTATTGGTCTCATTTCTTTTCTTCCTATCTCTTTTGGGTCTGGTGCCCAAATAACTGTTTATATCAAATATAAAAATACGCCCATTGCCTCCTAAACCGTGTTTTCCGAGCAAATAGAGGTTGAATTAGGAGAAAATGTGGAAAACTGAATGATGCAATCAGCCTATAACACACCTCTATCAATATGTTACTTTGAAATTTCAAAAAGCAGCTACTTAGCGCGGCCCCTGATTGAAAATGGGGAATTTTAATAACATGTCCTGGGATTCGGTCCGTAGTAATGCCTTGCCTAAAGCGTGTTTAAACAAGAAATAAATCCCTTTAAACCCAGGTGTATTTTGCTTCGTAGCATTTTAATTTGTACACAACGATGCGGCATAATGAAAATTTTTCAATTTTGTCACGCCTGTCCCTGCTGATGCCAGTCGTTCTCTTTTGGCAGAGAGATTATTATCATTTAAATCAGCCAAAACTCTAGAATAATACACGGGGATGTGATTGATAATTTTTATTATTCGCATTATCCTTCGAGACGAGAAAAAAAAATTCTCCAGGATTAATGTTTATAATCAATTTTCTCACTGCTGGTCTTTAATTCAATTTATCACATATTTTACATAGTTTCTTTCAGAAGTACTTGAGTTAATTTCTGAACTACATGTATTATTACATTACATCGGGATATACCTTCATTGGGATAATACCTATATGTCTGTAACTTTGATGTCTAATTAGCATCAAAAATTAGGAGCGTGTTTAGTGTTTGACATGTTCTCCGTTTCAGGAATGAAGGCTTTATATCGAACAATTTCTATTTCAAGGAATCTTAGATTCTCCCATCTTAATGATATATTGAACTAAGTAAATTCCTTTGCTGGTGGTACATGAATGCGCTCCAGTAATAAGCTTCCTGTGCAGTTCGAGTAAATCAATGAAATCCATTTATGTAAACATAAAATTTAAAATTACTACGAAAACTGTGATTTAATAACTTACGTTTGGTGATGCGAAATTTTTACTTCGTGCCAAATAGGCCTCAGCCAGCGGAGTCATATTTTGCAATTGGGTTGGTGAAATAATTGGCGAAGTTGATCTGCCAAAATCGTTTGATGGATTTCCAGAAACCGAGATCACAGAATTGTTGAGACCTGGGGTTTGTGCTGCAGAACCCAACTGATAGTCCGAATCTAGAAAAGTTCAAATTATAAGTAAAATAAAGAAAACTTTAGGTTAAGAGTGTGTGAACTTCTGTGTTTTTAAAACATTTTAGCACTAAGTGAATTAAATTTTTTCTACTTCATTGATGCAACTCAACAATATCTAAGAGCTGATATGGTATCTCAAAAATAAATCCTATAATACGCCTTTGGTTGATGCTAAATAAAGTAGCAGTTGAAGAAAAATTGAAGAACAGACAAGCAACCATAAACATGCAGTCAAGCATATCACTTTTTCATATTTCAAATTGTTTTATAAGTAAAAAGGTGCATATAAGTTTACAAATCACAACAACAAAATTGAATTTGGAAACGAAAATATTTGTGAGTTTAGGAATAGTGTAACGTTTTCAATTTCTTGGCTAATAAGCTACCTTGTTTTGCTTTGGTAGATATGATTCCGTATAGAACTATAAAGGAATAAATGAAGAAACAACTATCTTTTCTGTGCCCAGATTTTGTTACCTTGAGTATTGCCTTCTACTAGAAGTTTTTTTGGTTCAGGTTTGCAAGTTTGGTTATTTGATCTAGGAAGGTTTGATTCAGTACGGCAGGGCCCGCTGTTATTGATTAGAATTTTAGGAAAAGGAGTTAGTACCATCATCATCTCTGTTTGCAAATCCAATCAATAATCTGAGGTTATGATAAGTTGTTGTTTACTCTTTGACTTTTCATTTCCATCATGTCATTGAACAGCTGTTTTGTCTAGGCGTTTTCTTTAGACCTGTGCTACCTTTTGATATATGTTCTATAGGCGCTTTTCAACATTCACCAGTCATTTTTTACACAACCGATTCTCAGTTCGTACTTTTGGGGTGAAACTGAACACGTCCTTTTTTATAATTTTCTTCAATGTCAAAATTAGAGGTTTGACAGATGAAAGTCTTCTTCCGAAATCTAAATTCTAAATGAAGAATCTGCCCTTTTGATCTGCGACCTCACGCTGAGTAGTCGTCCGGTCTCGGGCCTCGGCCCTAATTATTTTTGGGGCGAGACTTTTTGGAATTTTGTGCCAGGGAGCTCAAGTTTTAGACTAATTTCTTGCTGATAATTGTCTAGAGTCGTCCCTTGGTCATTTTTGGATTCTGTTTCGGTAAGTTTGAGATTTTCTTCAGGACATATTAACCTACAACATGTGTTCCATTTTTTTTTATAGGACTGTTCCGAGCAGCATTTGGAAGTTGAAAACTTCACCTTTGGTCTAGAGTATCCCTCAATTTGAGGTAAGATTATTTCTAATATTTAGGGCTCGATTTGTTTTTTTATACGAACATCGTTATAGGGTCCTAGGCTATAGTTGGACAATCCTACTATTAGGCTATCGTTGGACAATCCTAGTCTCAGGCTATAGTTGGACTATCCTACTCCTAGTCCTGGTGCTAGGCTGTAGCTAGACAGTCTTAGGCTATAGTTGGACAGCTCCTAGAAAGAGATTCTAGACTAGATCTAGATTGCTCTCAGTTGGCTTTGGTAGCCTCCCTTCAGCAACCCTCTTGGTACCGCTCTGCTAGAACCACATTGAGTTCTACGTAAAACAGATACCACGTGGATAGGACTCATGACTATGACTCACTTACCATACCATAGTCTATCTACAGTGAGACCGAACCTGTAGATAATATCCCTTCAAAACTTCTGGATTTGCGCACACCTTTGAAGATAATCAACACTTGTACACATGTAAGTTGCTTTTTTACTATTTAGGCAAATCTTATATAAATCACTTGATACTGATTTACGTTCGGTAAGTGCCCCTTAAATAAAATTCTAGAATTTTACCCTGTGGTTGCCCTAACAATAATTTTCACCTTTCTGGTGTTGAATTTGCCTCCTGGTAGAGTGTAACTGATATTGTGGTTCTAATCTTTCACAAGTGTAAACACACAGTTAAAACTGTTTATTTAAAAATCAATATTTTTATACATTATTTACATTCTTATTTTTTTTATAATCAAATATTTATAAATTGGTACAAGCATTATTCTAAACACATTTTTAATAACCTCCTGGCTATCCCTATATTTTGTTATTATTTTTAATAAAGAAGCCAGATACATTATTGTACCTAATGAGTTGTTTTATTGATAAGCTCTCCAATTGCACAGGTTTTGTTTATAACATCATTAAGTTATCTTCATAGTTAAGTCACAATTAACTTGGTGGCGCCCAAAGGTAAGATGTATACAAGGAACCCATAGACTCATGGCCTCCGGACTGATGCTGACTAGCCGTATGCAGTATAATTGGGCAATTGCCAAAATAAGTACATTATAATAGGCTAACTAAACTGTTTTCTATCTGATGCAACATTTTCTTTCCTTTAGTGCGACTTTATCAAGTTGCTGATTGGGATTTCAAATTAAGATTGTAGCACCGCGGTGGCGAATAGCTCAACTACTTTCTAGTACATTGATTCATAACCTCACTTTTATTTTTAACTTAATTTGCATATGATTTACATTAGCTTGAATGTTTGTCTTGTGTTTATGGGCTGTATGGCTCCTGATGCAGGCCAAAATTCAATATAATCTATTGCGCTTACCTGACCCGAAATGGTCATATCCATACAACAGCCTAAACGGATCTTTTTCTTAAAATTTTCCACTATAGGACATTGCCAAAAGGGTCAAGGCAGATGTCCCTTATAATGTCTGTAGTTGAATAACTTGTATGTGCAATAAATAAATAAATATTGCATAAATAACTCTTTATTTTTATTTATAAATAGGTAAATATTGAATTAACAAAGTCAAATAACTTGACCACAAACCTGCCTATAATACTGGTAACTAGAATTCAATAAAAACTTGACACTTTCTGCTGTTTGCTCGTCCATTTGTATGTTTGTCTCAAAAGAGTTTAATAATTGAATACAAGTATCACTACATTCATTACTTGAACCGCTCTCACTAGAATCTTGATTTCTTTTTCTTTTGGCAGGTCTTTCAGCACACATGGAATCTGTTTTTTGGCTGGGTTTATGGATCACTGTAGAATAGGGCAAATTCTGGGATGGTTCAGCTGTTTTTTTCAATATCCGACCTTTACCTGTACTCCCACCTGTAAATAATAAAAACAGTCAAAATTTTCAAACAAAACATTTCAAAAATAGATAATAGGTTCTTAATCAATGCCTAGGAGCAGTCCTAAAAGCAAGCTAGGACACAAAAATATCTATTATGTTTGTTTACCTTAACACAAACTTCTTGCTTGAAATGCAGAGAAATACACTTTCATGAATTTGATGACTGGTTTGCTAATACGAAGTTTTAAAATCCAGGCTTTTCTTCTCCATTCTAACTATTTTCCCATCTTCATTTCCAAATAAACCCATAGGCCTGTTTCAAGGGGAAATATGTGGAAACTCAACCCTTTGTTAGCATCTTTTTTGGCCCAAAACTTGCACTGAGGAACACAACAGTAGTGATTTGAGGTCATGATTGAATGTATCTGATATAATTTACACTTATTTATTCCCCAACACGCTTTAAAAATTCAAAAACACTTCAAAAATATTCACAAAAACACAATGGTAAACAATACAATAACAAACGACAATGTACTACAAACTAGTTCCATAATTTGCCGCCAGATAGAGTATTGCTTATCTTGAAATCCCAATAGCTTTTAGTCTTAGTCGAAGAAGGTAATGCTATCAAATAATTATTGTGGAGCACGTGAAACGCATATTAGTCTCATTCTACTTTTAGGACATATCTAATAAAGAACTTAATCAAAATGTGATGGGTATCAAAAGCATAAAAACAATGGTGCGTATCGATTACGAATGCTGCGAGCGGATTTTATTTTAAAAATACATCATTTGCAAGGGAATCTTGCAGAAAGAAAGTTATGTTTGAGTCCTCACTGAAACCAAGCAGTATTTTTTTCGATTCTTAGATCGAATAATTCTGGTTCCTAGGAAACTTAATATCCGATGATACTCGCCTTTCACCATGGCCTGCTAGCGACCATTAAACTTCAAGCCCTGGCGAATCGAGAATTAATAATTTAATAAGAATTTGAGCTCCCTATATTTGAGCTTGGCTCGAGCCAATTTAGAGGTAGTTTACATTTCCAACACCCATTTCATCACCGATAAGATTTCGTTAGTTTAGAAATCAAATATTAAATTTAAGGATATTTTATTTGAAGGGTCGTTTAACATGTTTCTTCCGAAACGTCTTACAGTATTAATTATTGATCTTTTCTGTTTGGTTTACATGCAAAAACATTTTCGTTGACATCAGTTTAGGAGTTAGTGTTAGTGACAGTGATAAAAAATAAAATAGTATAGGTACTTTGCCTCTTTTGTCCATACCGACTTTTTCGGGTAGTGGCAGCTACAGGAGTATTAATAAGTATATTTTATCTATGACTTGGGAAATAGTATTAATTATATTAGTTATTGCTCCGTTTGTAATAATAGTATATTATATAATAAGCGTGGTAACTAGGTTATTATCGCACGCGAGAGAAATTTGCAAACCGAGCCGGTGAGGCGAGGTTTGCAACCTCAAGGGCGGCAATAGCCTAATTACCATACGTATTATATACAGTATTTTATCTACAACCGTGCGGTAACAAAATATCTGAAACCAGTTGAAAAAATTATAAAAAAAATTACGTCTGTCACCTTTGACAGTGGACAAGTAGAATTTAGGTGATAGGTAGGTAATCTATCACTGGTAGGTAATTGAAGGTACGTACCTATGTGGGTAGAGCGTGCGGTAATATGGTACTTATTGCACACAAAATCGTGTTATATACTTTAGTTACCGCACGCTTGTAGATAATAGTTATTTACATTACAAGTGCGTTTATGAACATGATTACAATAACGAGTTTGAAAGATTAGAACGACGAGGTCGTAGACCGAGTTGTTCTAATCGCACGAGTTTTTTATTCATGTTTAAACGCACGTGTGATGTACAACGTTTTATCTAGAAAGCGAAAAATAAGTAAATGTTTTTTTTTTTTTTAATTAGTTGTGTTATAGATTCATAACCTAGTCCATAATACCACTAATTGTGTTATGAGTCTCATGACATAACTCAAATACTAGAAAAATGGTTATGTGAAAACTTCATAACCAAACACTTGCAGATAAAATAATATTCAGTATCTAATACTTCGCTCCCCAACCAGTAATAATCGTTAGTATCGCAGATAATTGCCAATGATACTGAAAAAAAAAGTTACGGTCTGGGCACAAGAAACCTTCGTGGGGATATGTTGTTGGAATATCTAAACAGAGAAAACCTATACTGTCTGAATACCTATTTCCAGAAACCCATACAGAGGAAATGGACATGGAGAAGTCTCAACGACAAAACCAAGAACGAGATAGATTACATACTTGCCAATAGCAGAAAAATTTGCATGTTTCAGTATGGAACCAGTTTGACACGGTTAGTAGCCATAGGATGGTTAGAAAATCGTTCGTTTTTAATTTCAAAGCGGAAAGAAACAAACTGATTCATCGATATAGATTTCCCACCATCGAAGAATTGAGTCGTAAGGAGGAAGGATATCAAAGAGAGCTGGAAAACATACTAGAAACAACCGAAGCTCTAGAAGAAATGGATATCAACAAGTTGAATGAGAAAATGATTAATGATATGTGCACTGCTGTAAAAAAAATCTGCACGAAAGGTATAGGCAATAATAATCATAAATTACAGCCGGACACACTGGCACTTATGAAAATGAGAAGAAACACCAACAGAGATATACCAGAATACCAATAAATAAACAAGATAGCAAATGTAGTTACATACCCACAAACAGGTTTTCACTGAAATCTGTTTTTCGCTAGTTTCGAGTATAGTATCCGCCAGAGATATTCGAGATTCGTATAAAAAAATATGTTTATATTATCAGCCGGCCTGCATTTAGTCAGGGAGCACGTGTCAGGAACCGCTTAAGTACAGGATTATATTTGTTTGAAATTATTCGGTTTAAAATTATTCGGTTTAAATTGTTGTAAATAATGTTTAAAATTATTTTTCAATTTTCTTAAAAGAAATTAAGTACTTAATCGAATCCAGAACAATACAATAATACTATGCGCAAAATGAATTTAAATGAGGCTCTTGGACTAAATTTATTCTAAACCCTTATCTGTAGTGTTTCTGCTGCGGTTTTTGTTTATCGGGGCATCGCCGACAAAGAAATAATTTTCTGAAGGAATCTCGAATATCTGTGGCGGCGACTATACCTAGTTGATAAATGTACTTTATTTTTTTGTTTAACATAACATAACTATTTTTCTATATCATTTCCAAATCCAAGCGGCAGTAAATGACATTAAATAACCTAAATTGTCAACAAACACCTATTGGTTGAAACCTGGAACAGTGCGCATGCACGGAGGACATTTGATAGGTTGTAATGAAAATTACCAGTCTGTCATTTACTGCCGCTTGAATTTGGTTCAACCATAGTATACGTGACGTGCGTTTTTATTAGCCTATCCAAAACACGTGACTTTGACAAGCAAACAAAGAGTCTGTGTGCCTCTTGGCGGATATTTTAATTTAGGTTTGACGGCACCTTGGTTAGTCGCCTATCCAAAACACATGACTTTGATAAGAAAACAAGTGTTTGTGTCAATGTTTGTGTGCCTCTTGTCGGACATTTTTATTTAAGTTTGACAGCATCTTGGATAGTCTAATTCTCACCGATGCGCTCATCGATTAAGCGGCAATGTCAATTGGCTGTTTTTATTCTCATCAGTAAAACATCGATGAATTTCACCGGTCTGTTTTTATTCTCATCTTGCATTTATCGGTGAATGTACGATTACCCATCGAATTCATCGAGGTTCATTTCGGATGAACTGATGAATTTTAACGTAAAATATAAACTCAAAATTATGTTGACGGTTGTTGATGGCCGACGGGAATCGTAATTGTATCCTTTTGTTTCGCATTTGTATTTGTTATGTGAAGATTTGCGACGAAGTTAAGAAAAAAAGGAAAAATGGCATGTTGATCGGAAGGGTATGAAAACTCGGACTATGAACTTCAACTAAAGTTTGACGCTGTTTTTGTCATAAAAATTTTGATGGGAGTATTGGAGTAAACTGAAGGTCTTCTAATACAGTGTATAAATTGATCACTAAAACAGTTTTAAATTAAGAAAGACCAAACCTAAAAGCTCTAAGCATAAGAGCGCCAAATTAACTTTGTTTGTGAGAAGTGAGAAATACATCTGAAATATCAAATCAAACTAATTTGTGAGTTCTTAAAGCTCAGCTCACTCTCTCAGAGATTTTTTTTTTAATATCTCACCTCCACTCTCCACTACAGTCCTAGTAAGTCTAAAATGAGACAATCTAAATCACTATACAAAGGAACTGCGGAAGAAATATAATTTTAATAAAAGATTTTTTAAGTAAATTTTAATACTTATATATTTCCACTATTTTTTGTTAAACTTTTAACATGTTTCGCTAAACTTTAGCTTCATCAGAAAGATTTAAAAAAATTAAATGTAGACATAAAAGTGAAATTGACAAATATAAAAAAGGTAAAAGCTGGTTTAATTTTATGTTAATTTAAATAGGTATTATACAGTAAATAAATTTAAAAGTGGTGAATTGTTTAAATCTAATTGGTCGTTCAATAAACAGTCTAAAGTTTTAAGTTTGTTTATTTCTAAAGATTCTAGAAGATTTAATTTTATCCCTTTGTTTTCATTATGTAGTATTTGAAATTCATTATTAAAATTATGATTTGATTCTATCAGGTGATTAGCATAATTTGAATCTGTTTTCTTTTTATTGAAACTATTGTAATGTTCTTTAATTCTAGTACCAAAATTTCTACCTGTTTGTCCCATATATACTTTTGGACAATCTTTACAAGATAATTTATAAACTCCAGATTTATCACAAATTTTAGTTTTAGATTTATTATTTTTCAAGTGAAAGCCTATTGTATTGTTAGTTTTGAAAGCAACATTTATATCGTTTTTGTTAAGAAATTTGCTAATTTTATTACTAGCTTGTCCTTGGAAAGTAATACTTTTGAAATTATTATTATTTTGTAATTTTTTAGGATATACTAAATTAATGGCATTTTTAGTATAGTTAGTATAGTTTTTTGTTTAAAATATCATCTATTAATTTGGAAGAATAGCCATTATTGATAGCAATTTGTTTAATTAGGTTTAATTCTTTTTGGAAATTAATATTATTTATAGGAAGTGTTATTAATCGGTGTATCATACTGTCAAAGGTATTGTGTATAACTGTATCAGTATGAGTAGGTTTATGAAATATAGAAAATTCATGTTTTTCATTTAAGAAAGAAAGAAAGAATTTGCTTTATTGTCAGAAAATTTTACAATTTTGTGGACAAAGCTGAAAAAATAAAAAACAAAACATACAAATGCAAAAGCACAGACAAAACCAAACACTTGAACAAATAGTTCATGGTCAAAATTTGATTAAAACTAACAAACAAACATCTAGGTCTAACTGCTTATACTGTGCGAGTAAGCATATTATAGGTACTAAAAAAACAAACAAACAATAACTTATAATAACCTATCATGATACAGGAACAAAAACAAAACCTGTGAGTAAGCTGCTCAAAATTTAGAATTAGGAAACCATAAACAACTCGCTTACTGTGTACAAGGCTCTCCTCAGTAAATACACCCTCAACGCCCTGCGAAATTCGAGAAAAGATGCAATGGACCTGATGTTAGGCGGTAGATGATTATGCATCTTTTTAGCATTATAAAGTATTGAACTTTTAACTAACTCTGAGCGCGGGATTGGCAGATAAAGATCCAACTCTGCGTTCCTCAGTGGATAATTGTGAGATGGCCTCTCTGAAATAGCTGATATTAAGTGCTTACGAATTAAGCAGACGGATTCGAAAATAAATAAAGATGGAAGAGTCAATATACTAGACTTGATAAAAAATTCCCGGCAGTGAGTTCTACTAC
Organism: Ceutorhynchus assimilis; assembly: GCA_917834065.1. NCBI lineage: Eukaryota > Metazoa > Arthropoda > Insecta > Coleoptera > Curculionidae > Ceutorhynchus > Ceutorhynchus assimilis. The sequence continues at coordinate 18,047,007 of OU892279.1, forward strand.
CAAGTCCCAAAGAATAACGAAGAGCTCTCTTCTGCAGTCTAAAAATGCGTTCAAATTGAGACGCACAACACGTGCCCCAGAATGGAAGGGCGTAACGCAAATGCGACTCAAGAAGAGCATAATATACCATCCTGCAAGTTGCCGAGTTAAGCTCCCTGGAAACAGATCTCAGTGCAAAACAGGCCGAACTTAATTTCTTTGCTAAGGCGTCGATATGCAGGTCCCACTTTAGAGATTTATCAACAACAAGCCCCAGGAATTTCACGGAATCAACGGCCTCCATGGTATTGTTATCCAGTACTACAGATTGGAGCGAAGCTCTGTAAGATAAAATTTTGGTTTTAGAGAGGTTGAGGCACAGGAGATTTGAGTCACACCATGATTTGATGGTGATTAAGTCACTAGATACGGTTCTATGGAGTTCCGTAATATCCGGGTTGCTCCAAGTGAAACTAGTATCGTCTGCGAAGAGACAAACTTTGCCGCTAATATCCAGACTAGCAATGTCGTTAATAAATAGCAGGAACAAAATAGGGCCAAGAACTGAACCCTGAGGCACACCACATTCAATTGGTTTACAAGAGGACATGGTCGAGTCCACCCTCACAAGCTGACTTCTGTTACCAAGATAAGACTTAAACCATTCGAGAGCCATTCCTCTGAAACCGTAGAACTGTAATTTGTTAATTAAGATATTATGATTAACACAGTCGAAAGCTTTGGAGAAATCACAGAAAATTGAGGCTGTAGAGTGGTGGCAGTTCAGGCTGGAGTATACATTATTGAAAAGGGAAAACATTGCATCATTAGTACATTTGTTACTTAGGAAACCGAATTGACTGGTAGTTAGAATATTATATTTAGAGAGAAATGATAGAAGCCTCTTTTTAACCAATCTTTCTATGATCTTTGATAGCGTAGGAAGGAGTGCAATGGGGCGATAGTTTGAAGGTAGCTCCTTATCACCTCCCTTATGCAGTGGGATAATTATCGCCATCTTAAGACAGTTTGGAAAAGCTCCATTTAGAAACGACTTGGTGATCAGAGTAGTAAGATGTTTTAATGTGCGACCAGGAAGATTAGAGAACATTTTGAGGGTGAGTCCATCAGTCCCAGATGAAGATTTGTTTTTAATATCTTTGATTGTACTGCGAAGCTCTGGAACTACTACAGGCGTGAAGAAGAAACTGTGTAAGTTCACCTTAGCATTCGGGAGATATGAAAGTGGGTCCTGGGAAGGAGTTAAGGTGAATTTATGTTTTTGATTGTTAGATCTAGGAAATTTATTGAATTATTTAGTTCTTTTTCTATGGTAAATTTTATGTTAGGGTGGATTTTATTAATAAAGTCTATAAAAATATCTAATTGTCTGTCTGTTCCAGTAAAACAAGTTAGAATATCGTCAACATATCTATGCCAGTAGAGAAATTTTTTAAAAATTGGATGTTTGTTAATTTTTGATTCAATAAAATCCATGAATATTTCAGATAAAATAGGACTTAGTGGATTTCCCATTATAAGTCCAATTTTGCTAGTAGGTATATATTTTATTATCAAATTCAAAATAATTTTGTCTAAGGCATTCTTTCAAAACGATAATAATTTCTTCTTTTTTAACAATGTTTATATTATTTTTAATCAAGAGTTTTTTAACAAGATTAATAACGTCTTCAATAGGTATACTTGGAAAAAGATTGATAACATCAAATGAAATAAATTTAGAGTTTTTTGGTAATGTAATATGTTTAATTTTGTCTACTAATTCATAGGTGTTTTTTTTTTTTTTAGGTGTTTTACGTTTAAATTATTTGAGTTATCTTTAAGTGCTATTTCAGTTTCAACTCCTAAAATCTCCAAAGACGTTTTTATGTTATTATTGTTTAAATTATATTTGAAACCTTGCTTCGAATCTCATAAAAAATGAATCTTTAAATGATAATAAACAAAAACTAGAATTTTCTGTAATACAACAAATTAAATCAAAATCGAAAGACATTACTTTTACAAAAGCAGATAAAGGAAATACTGTTATAGCTATAAGTGAAACTGATTACATACAAAAAACTATAGACTTTTTAAAACCTGTAAATTATACTTTATCAAATACAGATCCTACTAATAGTTTTCAAAATTCAATAAAATCAATAATACAAAATTGTAAAAGTTTGTTTATAGATAAAGACAATAAATGGAGTTTATTACTTATGAACCCTCAAGCTCCAAAACTTTATTCATTAATAAAACTTCATAAAATAGGTAACCCTATCAGACGTGTTGTTTCTTTCTTTTCAGCCCCTTCTTATAAAATTTCTAAAACCTTAATTAATATTACTATTTTGAATCATACTCTATTTTCTGCTAAATACTCTATAAAAAACACTTATGAATTAGTAGACAAAATTAAACATATTACATTACCAAAAAACTCTAAATTAATTTCATTTGATGTTACCAATCTTTTTCCAAGTATACCTATTGAAGATGTTATTAATCTTGTTGAAAAACTGTTAATTAAAAATAATATAAACATTGTTAAAAAAGAAGAAATTATTATCGTTTTGAAAGAATGCCTTAGACAAAATTATTTTGAATTTGATAATAAAATATATACTAGCAAAATTGGACTTATATTGGGAAATCCACTAAGTCCTATTTTATCTGAAATATTCATGGATTTTATTGAATCAAAAATTAACAAACATCCAATTTTTAAAAAAATTCTCTACTGGCATAGATATGTTGACGATATTCTAACTTGTTTTACTGGAACAGACAGACAATTAGATATTTTTATAGACTTTATTAATAAAATCCACCCTAACATAAAATTTACCATAGAAAAAGAACTAAATAATTCAATAAATTTCCTAGATCTAACAATCAAAAACATAAAGGAAAAACATGAATTTTCTATATTTCATAAACCTACTCATACTGATACAGTTATACACAATACCTTTGACAGTATGATACACCGATTAATAACACTTCCTATAAATAATATTAATTTCCAAAAAGAATTAAACCTAATTAAACAAATTGCTATCAATAATGGCTATTCTTCCAAATTAATAGATGATATTTTAAACAAAAAACTATACAAAAATGCCATTAATTTAGTATACCCTAAAAAATTACAAAATAATAATAATTTCAAAAGTATTACTTTCCAAGGACAAGCTAGTAATAAAATTAGCAAATTTCTTAACAAAAACGATATAAATGTTGCTTTCAAAACTAACAATACAATAGGCTTTCACTTGAAAAATAATAAATCTAAAACTAAAATTTGTGATAAATCTGGAGTTTATAAATTATCTTGTAAAGATTGTCCAAAAGTATATATAGGAATAAAAAGAAAACAGATTCAAATTATGCTAATCACCTGATAGAATCAAATCATAATTTTAATAATGAATTTCAAATACTACATAATGAAAACAAAGGGATAAAATTAAATCTTCTAGAATCTTACAACAAACTTAAAACTTTAGACTGTTTATTGAACGACCAATTAGATTTAAACAATTCACCACTTTTAAATTTATTTACTGTATAATACCTATTTAAATTAACATAAAATTAGACCAGCTTTTATCTTTTTTATATTTGTCAATTTCACTTTTATGTCTACATTTAATTTTTTTAAATCTTTCTGATGAAGCTAAAGTTTAGCAAAACATGTTAAAAGTTTAACAAAAAATAGTGGAAATATATAAGTATTAAAATTTGCTTAAAAAATCTTTTATTAGATAATGGATTTCCACCAAGTAAAAGCCGATTCAATAAAAATATAATTTTGTATTTTTTTATGTTTTTTGTTTTCTGCAATTCAAAGTAAAACTATTTCATCGGAAGAACTTTCACTCCATCGCTTGATGATGAAGAGCTCACAAATCACAATTCTTTCAACTAACACTAGACCTGCAATCATGGTATGGTTACGGTTTTTTGAACAAATAAAAAATAACATACACATAAGTTTGCCAAACCAAATAAACAACACAAATTTTCATTGTCAAGAGTATCAATTCAAGTGTCAAAATCCATCAAAGTGTTTTTTAGTTGATTCATTTCATCAACAAAATTGCGATGAATTTTGATGACGTACTGCTCATCGGCGCTCATCGGTGATGGAATTCATCAGGAAAACTAGATGAGAAGAAAAACGCACGTTATTTGAGTTATGTCATGAGACTCATAACACAACTAGTGGTGTTATGGACTACGTTATGAATCTATAGCACAACTATTTTTGGTGATTTGACAAATGTCAAAGTTAAACATGTAACGGCCATTTGCACCGCTATAACTCAAGGGATATTTAATCCAAGTGGAGCTTTGAATGTGACTCTTGTAGAAACAAGTCACAATCAAAGCTCGATTTAGATTAAATATCCCTTGAGTGATAGCCGTGCAAATGGTCATAAGTGCGGCTAGATCAATCGTTGGTTAAGTCCATGTTAGTTAACAATATCCTTAGAATGTGCCACACAAAAACAATGTCATATTGACATCTACACAATCCAAGGTTTTTGTTAACTAACAAGGACTTAACAAGCGATTGATCTAGCCGCACCAAAGGTAAAATGAATAAGGTAGATAACTACTAATAAACGAAAATAATTAAAAAAACATTTTTATTTTTCGTTTTGTATATATAACGTTATACATTACACGTGCGCTTAAACCAGAGGCGGATTAAGACAGTGGTGGGCCCGGTACTAATTTATTTTTTGGAGCCCCTATTTTTTTAGATAATGAGAGATATGTGAAAAAAAAATCTGTTAGTTTAGCAACTTTATGCGTGAATCCCCGCCGGAGATTAACCACCAATCACCTAACCTAGAACTATTGATGAATATGATTATGCTGTCAAAGAAAGGTGCGACTTTCACTGTATTTAATATTATGCAGTGACAGATGTTTATAGTATATCATAGATGTAGAGGCACTGCATTTAATATTACAGTGACTCTATACAAGGTAGTGGCGACAATAGCGCCTAAAATCCGCCCATCCGCCATGTTTTGTCGAACTCATCTAATAATGTATTTGTTCTTTATTGGATAGGTATGCATATTTATTGCTTTATTTATGGGTATTTGTACAGGATTTGGTACAGGGTATGTTCCTTATAATTAGTGGGGCTTCTACAACTTAAACAAAAAAAAAAACGGAAAAAAAAAGTTAAATACAAAAGTAGTACTACAGCCATATGCAACATCCTCTCTCAACTCAAAAGCGCTTTTTAAAACTGGTCACTTTTAAAAAAAATTATTTTAAGCAATACAAATTTTTAAAAGTGACCAGTTTTAAAAAGCGTTTTTAAGTTAGAAGAGGATGTTGCATACGGCTGGTACCTACCAGCCAATAACTCAACTTAGTAGGGTTTTATTTAGGAACAGACCCTGTGCATATTATATCATTTTAATATCTTATTCTATCATTTTATGAGACTAGACAATTTTAGTTCTAGAAATTTTGTATGTAAACAAACCGTTACTCCCCACACAGGAGCTTATATTCCGAGATTTGCTGCACTACAGCACTAAACACAAGTTAGGCCCAGTTTCACAATCGGTAGTAACCAGTGCTGGTCAGTCAACTAGGGGTCAGGGTTTAACTGGGAATTCGCTCATTAACATGTTTCACACTAAACAAACAATCGTTGGTTAAATGGCTAGTGGTTGAATTTTATTTCTCAAAGGTTGGTACTTGATTTTTTGAAAAAATTTTAAAAACCACCATGAAAAATAGACAAAGGCCCCTTTAAACTTCACTATAACGTCACTTTTTTTTGTGATATGTCATATTGATAATTATATTAATTTTTGTCAGTGGCAGTAAAATTTCACAAATACCTATTCATTGGTTTTTGTGTAGCGTTTCCTGTTTAAATTTGAATCATGGTGTCAAGTGAGATAAGGTCTGCAAGTTTTTCTAAGGAATAAAAATAAGTATTTATAAGTGTCTCTCGTGCAATAGCTATTTATATAACAAGTACATAAAGTAAGGCTTTATTGTACGAATAATTTTATGGCCGAGCGAGCTTGCGAGCGAGGCTATTAAATAATGAGTCAATAAAGCCTGTTTATGTAAGCGTTATATACATGATTTTATGTACGATTGCGACGATTTTTGTTGAAAATTTAAAAAATTTAATGAAAAAAGTAAAATTCGCGTAGGTATACCTGTTTCACCTTGGCAGGTTGTCAGGACCAGTTTTACCTTGTCAGGTAGTCCAGGTAGGCAATAAAGTAGCACTTTATTTTACTAGTAAAATAAAGTAGCACTTTATTTTACTAGTACAATAAAGTGCTACTTTATTGACGCAAAACTGTTCTATAAATAGCACTTTATTGGTCAATCGGACATAAAAATATATAAGTTCATTATAGAATGTAAACAAAGCGACGCAGCGACGGGGACAAAAAAAAGAAAATACTTGGAGGAGGGTGGGAGCAGATTTTAATTCCAATTGTATCACTAACGGAAAAAGAAATGCAAAAGTTTTCATTCAATGGGTGGTATGAATAAAAACGAAGTACTTGCTACTACTACAAGTATTAGTATGTTCTACGTAGTATTTACTTCAAAACAAAGTAGATACTACATTTTGTTCGTTTCGAAATGTAGTATCTACTTCGTTTTGAAGTAAATACTACGTAGAACATACTAATACTTCTAGCAGTAGCAAGTACTTCGTTTTTATTCATACCACCCAATAATTTTACCTTTTCAAACTTGACACTTTTGAACTGCCCTAAAAAACAAAGCATTTCAGCTAGCTCATGGTTAACTCATACGGATCCTTGGGTTAATTCAACTACTGATTAGCTAAAGGTGTCATGTTGAACTGTCAATTGTGAAACGCTGTTTTCGCTTTAACTAGTAGTTACCTCATAACTAGTAGTTTACTACAATTTGTGAAACTGGGCCTTAATGTTATTTATTTATCAAAAAATAGTGGATAGCAGGAACAGATAACAAAGACAAAAATATATTACCACAAAATTTCATAAAAATCCATTGGATCAAATAATAAACACAGATAACTTTCGACAAAACATGGCTGATATTCTGAAACCATTCAAAAATGAAATACTCTATTGCCACCACTGACATTATAGAGGTCAAGCCAGCTTTTGGGGGAATTTTGGCAATGTTTCTGGTAAATTCAAGTTTAAATTTTTTTGCCTAATCTTCGATCTTGCAAGGGCCCCTTGGAACGTTGGGCCCGGTTCTATAGAACCGGTAGAACCCCCCTTAATCCAGGCCTGGTTTAAACATGACTACAAAGCTTGTGTGATTAGAACACTGACACTCGTTATTGTAATCATGTTCATAAATACACTGGTAATGTAATAGTAGATTATACCACGAGTCAATAATGATAGCTATCATTCCCGAGGAATATTTACGAACTGTGCCGCGTTAGCGGCGAGGGAGTAACATTCCGAGGGAATAATAGCCATTATTGCGAGTAGTATACTCTACTTTATTTACGACAAATTAATTTATTTGAAATTTCCTTTCCAAAAACGCTCTTTGTTTATCCACCTCAATACAAATACACAAGCACTACGCGTTTGACACTGACACTTTTGAGTTTGTTCAGGTCTATTGTTTCCATAATAGTACTACTTATTTAATTTGAGAAATTTTGTGATTAGTGTGCAAGCGGGAATAATGACCATTAATCCTTGCGGGAATAATATATGGCATTATACTGCCAAAATCACAAATATAATACTTACATTATATGCCAGTCGTAAATAATAGTAGATTATACCACGAGTCAATAAGGATAGCTATTATTCCCGAGAAATATTTACGAACTGAGCCGCGTTAGCGGCGAGGGAGTAACATTCCGAGGGAATAATAGCCAATATTGCGAGTAGTATACTCTACTTTATTTACGACAAATTAATTTATTTGAAACTTTCTTTCCAAAAACGCTCTTTGTTCATCCATCTCATTCATCTCAATACAAATACACAAGCACTACGCGTTTGACACTGACACTTTTGAATTTGTTCAGGTATACTGTTTCCATGGTACTAATTATTTAATTCGAGGAATTTTGTGATTGGTGTGCAAGCGGGAATAATGACCATTAATCCCTGCGGGAATAATATATGACATTAAACTGCCAAAATTACAAATATAATACCTACATTATATGTCAGTCGTAAATAAAAATATGTATTCATTTTTCGCGCTTATAATCGCGAGTCGGCGCTGGTTACTGGTAAGCGGAAACCTGCTTGCACTGGATGTGTACACTTACTTTTGCTTACTTTAAAGCAGGCCGAAAGAGACTGTTCTCCTGTCACTTTCGGCCTGGATAATTTACTTTCGGCCCTGATATAGTGTTCTTTCACACCTTAACCTTAACACAAATCCAGGAGCAATGTTTGTATTTAGAAGTAGATGTCACAAGTGTTTATATTGTTGAAATTTCATAGGATGTCAATGTCGGTGTCAGACTCTCAGTCGAATTCCATTTTTTGTCATATTTTTACCTTATTTTTTTCAATAATTGATGGTTCAAAATAAAATAGTAGGTATACGTAATTCGGTCAGTAGTATCTCTCGACAATAATGAAACACTTTCCACCTCCGCATGTTATATACTATTACATGTAGGTTATAACTAGCCTGGTGTTTGTAATAGTTATTATCCTAACAAGTGCGGAAAGTTATACTTTCCCGCACGCGAACTGCCGATGCCCGAACGACGCGAAGCGGAGTTCGGGCAAGCAGATAAAATTTCCCGCACCGTGCGGGAAAAAGATAGTTTCCGAATTAAAATGCGTGCGGGAAAGTGGACAAAAACGCACGCCTGTAGAAAAAGTTTTAAATAAATAAATGATAAATGATAGGTACGTGCATTTCTATTCAATGAAGTACTGTAAGCCGTTATTCTATGTAAACCTGCCAAACTGGTTACAATTTAGGCAGAGGATCTCCTTGAAATTCTAGGTAGGGTAGAGTGGGGCAGGGGGCAGGTTCGGACATGGGGCACCCCTGGACATTTTGAATTTACCGCCTTCCAAAACTAAACGCGTTTCGGCATTTTAACAGTTGGTACCAGTACTTGCTCTATAACGCCAGACAAAATTATGTGCCGGTATCTTGAGAAATTTGGGAGTGATCACCAGAAATACATAAATAGTCACCCCAACCAAGTTCTCTACTCGTAAGGTTTTGCACGATTTGGTGATGTAGTTTTTAAGTTTTAAAGGGGTATACGTACAAAGTATGATAGTTTACACCACATAACTTATATTTCAAGAATCCATGAGACATGATTTTCAGTTTTTTTAGTTTTTTTTTTACATTTTGTACATGTTGGGCACATACGGACAGTACAGGGTGGGGCACATTCGGAATTTCAACTTCTCATGCTGGGAATGCTCGCATGGCTAAATTTTCAAAATTCAACGTAAATTGTATGTTTGTAGTTCCTAAGACTTATAGTCTGATGTTTAGATAGATGCTAAATTATTAAAAATATACCTGTCAAAAAATAAATTGTTTATAAAGTATATGTCCGGAGTTACCCCTGGCGTGTCCAGAACTGCCCCACCGTGGGGCACCTTCGGACAAATGGCAACTTTTTTTTATTTTAATTTTCACGAAAAACGGGCAATTTTTTTCTGAAATTGCTATGGCATTGGTTTAAAAATATATGAAGCAATATATTTGCATTTCTAGAACATTTAGTTTAGCTAAAATAAAAGTTTGGTAGCACCTTAACCAAATCCGTCCGAGCCTGCCCCACTCTACCCTACTCATCATAGTATGTACAACATTTCGCAACTCAAAAAAAATAAGGTCCAGCTTTGAACATTTACATTCGATCAATTAACTCGTACCTATACTATAGAAAATGTAAAGCACATGCAAACCCAGCAAATGTCAAAGCATCTCCAATAAAGAATTCTGCATTTGCGACTTACTGCAAGAAGTCATGCAGCATGTAACATATTCATAAAGCCATTTCACCAACCTTTATTTGACGGTACAACGTCCGGATTTTTCTCGTCCTTCTCGAACAAATCCTCAGATTCGGATCGCAGAGGCAACGTAACTTTATCCTTGACTGCCAGAAAACGAGGCCTCAAAGCTCTTGAGCCTCCGCCGCCATCTCTTCTTAACTGTCGGATTTTGAGGATTCCCAAAATTATGACAGTGATAAGCAATAAAGCAGTCACAATGCCCACCAGGATCCCGAGCACCGGAGCGATTTCCATTTGATCGCGGGTGCTCAACAAATGCACTGCAAAATGAAAATTAGGGCTTAATATGAGTCAGTCAAAATTTATAATAATCAAATAATTCCGCAAAAAACACAACTTCAATTTAATCGAATTAAACTAATTAACAAACTTTTCACTAACCACTTTGAGGTTTCTTCTTGTAACAGGAAAAGTAATATTAATCAAATTAGAGACATCAGCGAAAAAGGAAATGATGAGGGTATAATGTTGTCATTGATTGATACCCTGTTGTGAGGACTACCTCCTTGATGCAATATTATAAATCGCTCGACTAACACTAAAATACCCCGAGTTTAATGAAATAAGTTTTGAGTGTAACTTGTTTGGGGCATAGTATAACTTCTAATTAAATTTTCTCGAGTTTTACTTGGTCGATTTCTTTTGAAAGTTATCTTCAAGTGGTGTTTTCTCTGTGGTTCTATACAAGTTGCTGATTATTTTATTTGCCAACAGTCTGCGACTTTCTCTTTCAATATAATGTTATGACACGAAATTACGACTTTTCTGTAATTTTTACACTGAATAAAGTTATAGATGGATGGTATAGGGTGGCCATTTGAAAACGAAACAGAGGTGATTTTGGGTTCCTCAAGAGATTTAAGAAAAAACCCTCGAACCCGTCGATTTTTTATTTAAGGGGGAACCATTTTTTTGCCATTTTCACCACCTGGGGGGCAAAGCTAGGGTGACAAGGGCCCCCAAAATTTTGAATGGAATGAGGGGTCGAGTGATACCTTATTTTGAAACTATTTTTATGTAGATTATAACCCCTAAGTTTCACATCGCTACTATTTACCTAGCCATTACAAGGACTAATTAAAGCTACAAAAACATGTTGGGATATTTTGTATTTGAAAAAATGCTTTAAAACCAAAATCAATCAAGTAAATGCTGGAAATGACCCCAGAAAAAAAAAATCTAATGGGCTTAAATCTGGAGAACCTGGGGGTCACTCAATAGCTCCTCTCCTTCGAATCGATTGTCCTGAAAACATTTGGTCCAAATATTGACGAACCACTGCAGCATAGTGGGGTGGAGCACCATCTTGTTGGAGTATTAGACGGTTTTCCATGTATCCGTTATCATTCTCTAGTATCTCTTCCAATTTTGCATGAATCGCATCTTCTGACCACTCGAGGTACATTTCTCCTGTTAAATTTATAGGTAAAAGAGGGGTACAGTACAGTACCAAAAATGCTAGCCCATACACTCAAATAATCTACATCTCCATAACGCCCTAGAACGTTATTTCGCACGTATTATACCTGGAAGTACAGGGCTTTCATTTCAAAACTTGCCACCCACGTTATCTGCGTAAAGAGGCATATTTGCGGAAATTGCCAAAACACGTCAACAAATTTATTGAGGGGGAAGGTTTTTCACGTAAAACTGGACTTCGCCCCTCCAACCCTCTAAGCCCTAGGGCTACCTTCCCAAAATTTTTGAATGAAACACTAACTCGACCCCCTGTTTTATTCAAACATTTTGGGAAGGTAGCCCAAGGGCTTAGAGGGTTGAAGGGGCGAAGTCCAGTTTTACGTAAAAACCCTTCCCCTTCAATACAGTTGACGGGTTTTGGCGATTTCGGCAAATATGCCTCTTTACGCAGATAACGTGGGTGGCAATTTTTGAAATGGAAGCCCTGTATTTCCAGGTATAATACGTGCGAAATAACGTCCTAGGACGTTATGGAAATGTAGATTACTTGAGCGTTTGAGCTAGTATTTTTGGTACCCGTGGTCCCTCTTTTACCTATAAATTTAACAGGAGAAATGTACCCAGAGTGGTTAGAAGATGCGATTCATCCAGAATTGGTGGAGATACTAGAGAATGATAACGGATACATGGGAAACCGTCTAATATTTCAACAAGATGGTGCGCCACCCCATTATGCTGCAGTGATTTGTCAATATTTGGACCAAACGTTTCCAGGACAATCGATTCGAAGGAGACGAGCTATTGAGTGGCCCCCACGTTCTCCAGATTTAAGCCCGTTAGATTTTTTTTCTGGGGTCATTTTCAGCATTTACTTGATTGATTTTGGTTTTAAAGCATTTTTTCAAATACAAAATATCCTAACATGTTTTTGTAGCTTTAATTAGCCCCTGTAATGGCTAGGTAAATAGTAGCGATGTGAAACTCAGGGGTTATAATCTACATAAAAATTGCTTCAAAATAAGGTATCACTCGACCACTCATTCCATTTAAAATTTTGGCTTTGCCCCCCCAGGTGGTGAAAATGCCAAAAAAATGGTTCCCCCTCAAATCAAAAATCGACGGGTTCGAGGATTTTTTCTTAAATCTCTTGAGGAGCCCAAAATCACCTCTGTTTCGTTTTCAATTGGCCACCCTGTATAAAGTTTATAGTTTTGTTTTTTTTTTTAAAGTTAAGATTTCAATTTTATTTGTGAGTTGGAGAGTGTTGAGTAGAAGGCTAGGCGTAAGTACATTACCAAAATTAAAAATAGAAAAAAAAATCGAACAAGAGACACCTGACTATAAACAGTTAAAATTGTAACTGAAAAATACTGAAGCTTATATCTCATTAATTTTTTTTTTTATGGTTTAGATATAGTTGCTTCAGCGGTGCATTTAAAAATCAGGTAGGTACGGTCAGACGATTTTAAGCTGATACTCCAAAGGAATGTGAGCTGGTGGCTCCCTACGCTAGAACGCCAATGGTCACCTGATGTCACACCTGTTTTTGCCATATGCTTCACCCCCTCGCTCCTCATACGGAAAGTGTCAGATTAAAAACGACGGACAATAGGTATTACTTTTTTACAATTAATAAAACTGCTGATTTCGAGAGTTGCACAATGACCAATAAATACACCGATGGTGGATTGAGACTTTACAATCAGTATAAGTATTTTCTCTCTGACACTTTAAATACCTGATTTCGTCAGTTTCATATTGATCAATCTTAACTACAACCATGAAGATGGAGCATGTAAAAATCATGTATTCATGGATATTTTTTTTGGCGATTGACAAGACTGAAGCAGCTGATTTTGGTAGTTCAACGAACGTTAATCATATACGGGAAATTTCACTTATAGCGGATTCGCAAATCAATTTTCAAACAATTAATTTTATTTTAAAAAATAAAGGTCATATTGTTCAAGCTTGTCAAAACTTGATTTCGTTCTGTTTCTGTCAGATTTGCAGCCATAATTTCAGATTGCAATTCTTTAATCTACTTTCAATTAAATCTTTGATTTATGATCTTTGACGGGACTTGATATCTTTATAAAGAAGCACCAACCTCTATGCATCAACCATTTTTCTGACGCGTATACCTGTAATGACCTGTAACCTTTTCAGGTAATATTACCTGAGGTTACATTACAGGTATTACTTGTAATGTGCCAAAATTGCCTTTAGCTATTTCACACTTATTTTTAGTTTTCCATTCAAAATTCCTTTAGATATTTATATATATATCAATAATATAGATATATCCTGATCACAATCCGATGTCCACAGATGCAGGTAAATTTATCACCTTTCCCTATCAAATAGCATTGAAAGGTGATAAATTGTAGGTACCTGTACCTGTGGACATCAGATTGTGAACGGATAATATCTATTCGTATTATGCCTCAATTCTCCAAATCTAGCTAATTAATTCTTTGTGGTGAACCTTTCCCTTTACGATTTGGTTGTTCTGAGAAAAGGGTCTCTCTTGAAGAAATTAATTTTTGTCTTCGCCCTAAGTGGTTTTTGGACCTAATTTTCTCACTAATAAGTTATGGTACATTGACATGCCTTACGTTGCGTTACTTTTTCGTGAAGTGCCATAATTTTGCCGATGATTTCGGATTTTTGAAAACCATTTCGGTAAGTTTTGCTTCGCACGTTTTTTTCCCACAAGGAATTCTGACTTTCTCTATTTGATCATTAGTGGAAAGCTGCCCTATAAACGACCATATTCTATCTAGGATCTCGAGTCCCGACTAATCCAGCGGAGAAGAGTATTTTTGTGGCAAATAAAACCCTATTCCAACTGGTGAGACATAATCTAATAACCTCAAATTTTCTTTGCAAACTCGAGTCACATTTTCTTTTCTATTAAGGCTTTATCTGATTTTGCCTAATTTGTTTAATTATTATCATAGATACATGTTATAATTCAATTTTCCTAATGCAATAGTTTTCAAGAGCTATAGTTTTACCAAGTAAATTTGATATTAATAAGTGCCTGGCTATGGTTAAAGTTAAGTTAAAAATACAGTGTGTTATAACAATTTTTCTCTTAGGGTTTTCCACTCACGGCTACAGCTACATTGTAACACAACAATACACGTTCAATTGTAACCGAGATTGTAACTGTAATGTTTGTATTACATTTGTGTATTTATTCATGCAGTTCAGGGTGCCATTTTTTTTTAATTTTTTTTCATAATGCTGATTCATGTTGCATTTGAAGCTTTTCGATTGTTACCCCGAACTACATGAATAAATACACGGAAAAATACACAGATGTAATACGACATAAGGCTATCACTACCAAGCCTAAGCCTTTTAGTTGGACGGTTACACAATCCTTCCGGACTGTGAATTTGAACCTTAAGATTGGTTTGACCACCTTAACCGCAACCAGTACCCAGGACTAACCTGGTTAATAGGGAACTTGCACATTGAATTAAATATGGAATAAATAATAAAACACAATAACAATCACCCTAATAAATGATGCAATTAGGAAAAAAATATAATATCTTGTCTCTGGTGTCCAAAATCTTCAATTGAAAACCAAATAATTCGAAATTCATGACGCGATCAAAAAGGCTCAGTTAAGCTGCCCCCCCCCCCCCCCCCCCCCCAGTTGAATTTTTTTGCTCAAAAAGCTAGCGCAGATAGAGGATATCTAGCGCAGGCTAGCGCACCACTTTTAAAAGCTAGCGCACCAACCCCCGCGAAAATAGCAGGGGATGCGATCGGGAGGAATAAATTAAAAAAAAAACAACGTGTAATCATACTCGAGAACTAAAAAGCGGATCATTTTAGAAATTTGGCAACCTAGATAAACGACCATGATCCACACTTTAAAATTATTTTTTACCATGCTGTGTTGCCGCTTCTACTCTTAGCCGGTGGCAATATCGTTATTTTCAATAAAAGACCCTGTATTTTTTTAAATTTTCGAATTCGGTATATAATTATGAGCAACTTTTTTTATTACCTTCCTATACCTATCTGTCGCCGTTTTTCGGGAATAAATTAATTTCAATTTTTAATTAATTATTATGTCCCTCCTATAAAACAATTTTGAGCTGTAATTTGGGTTATCCCTGTAGGCATTTGATCTTTCGCTCACATCTTAGTTCAAGTATACCTACAGGATGATCCCGAAATTAATTTTTGTCGGTAACTCATAAAAATGCCAGTTTTTTTTTTTAAAATGGATTACCCTGTATAATAATACGGATTTAAAATGTTGATAAAACTTGTTTTCAGACTATGTATACTTTGCCCATAAAGTCAGTTGCATGGTTCTTGAGCTGCGCAGTCTGAAGAGGCAGAGGGGAAAATTCCACATAAAAACTCGGCTAACGTTTGATACCATAGGCGTGCGTAATGTTATTTTTTCTATTATAAGATTAAAATTTATTTTCACATTTGCAATTTGCGTTTGATGTTGGGTGTATATGTTTCATGAAAAAAACTTGGATGTTCAAAATTTCGAAATTCGCCCAATATAAGGGTGGTTCAACTCAACAGGGTGATTCGTATTTGTTCCTTCTTCATCGCAAACTCTATATATATTGGCTATTACCTCCCTTGTTTGGCTATGGAGATTTTTTTTTACGTTAATTTGTCCATGTTTTTAAACACCTTTTGGCTACGCCACTGAATAAAACTTTGATTGAACAGAGACGCCAGTGAAACAAAATTTAAAATGTGCCCGCCTAGCTGACGGCGGCGACGGCGCCATCGCCTGGTTGTGGTGGGATCCAATCGCTCAGTCATTTTTTCCTATTTTACATAATTACCTTATATAGGAAAGTATTAAGAAAAGTTGTTCTGTTGCTCATACAGGGTGACACAAGGAATAGGGAACAGCCTATAACTTTTTTAATATATAAGTTGAAAATTTGAAATTTGGGGAGCTTAAACGAGGCAACTTTTTGAGTTTTTTAGAAGTAAATTGCGTTACAAGTCACTTCCGGTTTAACCGGAAGTGGCCATAATTTTTGATTTTCAAATAGGACACCCCGTATTTTTTAAGTTTTCTGGCATCAGCAGATCATTTTAAGGATGGTAGGACCATTTTTGGCAAATTTTTAACAAAAAAAATAAAATAATTTGAATTAATTTTTAGAAAAAAAAATTCGGCGCTGCCACTGGTGCAAATTGATTTAGTTGGATATTCTTAATATCAGGAAAGTCTGTACCTTCAATTTTTTGCTAACTGAACGCCATAATTTCAGATCAAGATTAAACAAAGAGGTGTTTTCAAGGTATTCCATATTTTTCAAATGTAACCACGCTGGGACATTTTTTTCCCTATTTTTCGATATCAACATTTTTAAAATCCGCTGAAAAAAAAAAACTCAACAACTTTTGAAAAATCCAAGCAATTTTTTTTTTTTGGTTTTGTTATAAATCTTTCAAAAATGTTCCTATCATACGTAGAATGATCTGCTGATGCCAGAAAACTCAAAAAATACCGGGTGTCCCATTTGAAAATTGAAAGTTATGGCTACTTCCGGTTTAACCGGAAGTGACTGGTAACGCAATTTACTTCTAAAAAACCCAAAAAGTTGTCTCGTTTAAGCTCCCCAAATTTCAATTTTTCAACTTATTAAAAAAGTTATAGGCTGTTCCCTATTCATTGTGTCACCCTGTATGTGCCGAATTCAAAAATTTAAAAATATACAAGGTGTTCCATTTAAAATAGCGATGTTGCTACTGGTTTAGAGTAGAAGCGGCAACACCACATGGTCAAAAATCTTTTCAAGGGAAGAGCCATCATAGTTGTTTATCCCGGTTTCCAAATTTTCACAATGATCCGCTATTTAGTTCTTAATAAACTAGGGCTGTAAAAGTAACGAAAATTTTAAGTAATACTCGTACGTATTCGTTACTTTTGATATTAATATTCGTTACTAAATATTCGTTACTCGTTACTTCCGTTACTCTAGTATTCAGAGGATAGGAAAGATACCTACCTATGCGAAAAAGTAGAAAAGTGACTCATTCGCCATTCGCATTTGTTCCGATTATCGAATAAGTATTGTCGGGATTCGTATTTTCAATATTTGACAATAATAAATATACCCAAACTGTATGAAAATATTTAAAAATTTATTTATAGAATTTACCTATATGAAAAAGCTTTGGTAAATGTTCAAAAAAACAAAACATTTCGTAGAGATGCGACTGATGCAAGTAACGGAAGACGGCCGACAGTAACAAATCCGTATTTCAAATCCGAGATAATACTCGTTACTCGGTAACGAATAGATACGGTTTGTCACAGCCCTACAATAAACGTCTAATACGCCATCCACCGTGGGACATCCATACATAGGCTACATTCAGGCGATGCCAGCGGCTAAGTTCAGCCACTCAGCAGGAACATTATTCTCGAAACAGGGAAGCAGCGTTCTCATGAGAACAAAGGTTCTGTCTTCGTCATATGTATTCATGTTTCCATATTTAATACCTTTTTAGAAGTACCGGTTGTTCTAGTGACTAAACGTATGTCGCTTCTTGAACACACAGATAAAACTAGGTTAGGAATTTCCTATTTGTACATGAAATTGACGTATTAGCAATCGACGTTCGTTTTTGTTGGTAAATATGTTTATTTTTAACCATATATGTAATGTTGAAATTAAAGTCTTTTTAAAAATTTGGAAATGTCACTTTACTGTCTTTCCATTTCCCTGCTCCACTTCCCGTCCCCATTTCCCGTCCTCACTTCCCGTCCTCGTTTCATTATATTATATCATTATAAATTTCATTTATGTGCCAGGTATTGTCAATTTTTTTTCAAAATTGATGACAATGACATAAAATTCAAGCAAATAGCATGAAGCTACGTTCACATTCAATTTAATTTCTAATTTAAATTAGCAAAAATTATGGTTAAAAATCAAATAGTATACTATGCTCGACAGGAAATTTAATTACTGTAATAGCTAATTTCCCGTCTCGGATTGTAATATACTAATAACACTGACAGCGACAGAGCAATCGTTCTCATGAGAACGCTGTTCCTCGGTTTCGAGAATAAAGTCCCTGCTGAGTTGCTGAGCTTAGCCGCTGGCACCGCCTGATTAGTCGTGTTCTTTCTACTCAGGATCTCACTTATTCTCATTTTACTTCACTTACTCACTTACTTACATATGATTTACTCGAATAACCTCACCACTTCATCCCAAAATGAGATGAGACGAGCCGTAGAAAGAACACGCCTAATGTACCCATATATTATACGATATATCGATACGTCCGCGATGATGGAGCACATCGATACAAATTTGTCATATCCATATGACAAATATATAATTTGTATGTCAGAATTTCATTTGCCATTTCATTATTGTCAATAGTTTCAATATTAGGTGGGTTCGGCTTGCTCCGTGCCCTCCGAGTGACTCCATTCGCACTCCAGCCGATCGGGTATTGCTTTTTGGCGTATTAGGGGTGACTCCCTTAGCGTTCGACTATACGAAGTGAAGTACATGGAGTTCACTCAAAAAGTTCCACCTCGGAGAGAGAATTTTTTAAAGCAAGCATGCGCCGAAGTGAAATGTGGAAACTGTCAAGCTTGTTGTGTTGTCACGGTGTTGTTGTGGGGGGGCTAGCGTTAATCTGCCTCCCCTCCCCTAACGATCGCAACCCCTGCTATTTTCGCGGGGGTTGGTGCGCTAGCTTTTAAAAATGGTGCGCTAGCCTGCGCTAGGTGTCCTTATTCTGCGCTAGCATTTTGAGCAAGAAAAATTAACTGGGGGGGGGGGGGCTAGCGTTAATCTGGCCCCCCCCGATCTCATCCCCTGCTATGATCACAGGGGTTGGTGCGCTAGCTCTTAAAAGTTGTGCGCTAGCCTGCGCTAGGTGTCCTTATTCTGCTCTAGCATTTTGAGACAAAAATATTAACTGGGGGGGGGGGGGGGGGCTAGCGTTAATCTGGCCCCCCGATCGCATCCTCTGCTATTTCCGCGGGGGTTGGTGCGCTAGCTTTTAAAAGTGGTGCGCTAGCCTGCGCTAGATTGTTGTGGGGGGCTAGCGTTAATCTGCCTCCCCTCCCCTAACGATCGCAACCCCTGCTATTTTCGCGGGGGTTGGTGCGCTAGCTTTTAAAAATGGTGCGCTAGCCTGCGCTAGGTGTCCTTATTCTGCGCTAGCATTTTGAGCAAGAAAAATTAACTGGGGGGGGCTAGCGTTAATCTGGCCCCCCCCGATCTCATCCCCTGCTATGATCACAGGGGTTGGTGCGCTAGCTCTTAAAAGTTGTGCGCTAGCCTGCGCTAGGTGTCCTTATTCTGCGCTAGCATTTTGAGACAAAAATATTAACTGGGGGGGGCTAGCCTTAATCTGGCCCCCCCGATCGCATCCTCTGCTATTTCCGCGGGGGTTGGTGCGCTAGCTTTTAAAAGTGGTGCGCTAGCCTGCGCTAGATATCCTCTATCTGCGCTAGCTTTTTGAGCAAAAAAATTCAACTGGGGGGGGCCAGCTTAACTGAGCCGATCAAAAACGTGTTTCTATGGGTCGTGACGTCACAAGGCAGTAATAATCGGGTCGCGCCGCTGCCACGTCATGTGCTACTGGTGACGCCAATGTCAAATCTATCAAAAACTGCATACATAACAACATAACCATAATCTTAATCTACCTGCTGAAAGTTCGAAGTGCTCGTCACTGTCATCGGAATTTTGTTGCCGAGTGACGTCACACTAATCGGTCGTTTCAAATGACGCTGTTTCGAGCGTAACTTCAAATATTTATAAAAAATTAACGGCTGATTTTTAATGCTTGATATTTGGCATGACTATGTCTTTAGTGTAGTAGAACACATTTTTGAAATAAAAAAAAAATTTGCAAGCTCCCTATTGTACCTGCTGCTACCATCTGAAACATATTGGTATCGTACTAGCTTTAGTTATTCTACCTTTTTTTTTTTTTTTTTTGTTTCATTTAAAGTTACTGATTTATAGTATTTATATTTTGCCCCTATTTTGTGCGCCAAACTGATCACAGCGACATGTTAGGGAGTAATTCAGTTCTTGTACCAATGTGACAAGTGAAACAAAGCAACAGTAATTATAATAGGTAATAGGTAATTTTCATATTTCTCAATTTATTTTTTTTTAGATACTTCTATTGATCAGATATTACATAGTTTTCTTTTTTTTTCATTTTAATCTATACGTTGCCGGAAAAAAATATATTGAAATTTCAAATTAAAAACTTTGGCGCGGAAACGCGAGGTTTCAATATGACAGCGCTCGTGACGTCAAGATTTCGTAAACAACAAACGCAGCAAACGAATTTCTGCTGACGCAGTGATATTCTTGTGTTATTCAAGTGTGATAAAGTTTGCTTTTTATGAAAACTGAAAACTGTCGCAATGGATGAAGAATATTGTAAAGGACTGCTTTCGTAAATTTTATTTCACTTGCAAGTTCCCTATTGACAGGTTTGTTTACACAATCGTGACGTCAAAAAAGGTAGTCATCATGGAAGCATTGTTTTGGCGGGAAATTTTTTAATTCAAATTTAGTATCATTTTTTGTATAACAAGGGCGGTATCAGTTAAATAAAAACTGATCATATAAATATTATGCAGTATAAGCTATCGATTTTAAACAAATTTGGGAAATTTTAGTTCACTTGCAAGTTCCCTATTTAGCTAGGCGTAACCAGTTTCATGTGGTTGATTATTTATGTCAACTTACTTTGTTTTGGTCGACTCATTGTAAGGTTTGTAACTGGTAACCGTTCCGAAAACTTATTAAAATAATTTCTTTTATTTCTCTTTATTTTACATTTTCAAATTTTCATATTCAATTTATTAATGCTTAAGTATAGCATTTGTTTCAACATTATAGCTGTATTTGTTTATTGACCCTCCATTAGGCATTCCAACGACCTGTCAAAACTATTCCAAAATGGCGACCGGGGCGGAAGTTCCTTATTCCGTATATGACAGTACAGAATTTAAAGCTTTCTAAAGTGCATTGTGTGGTTGTTTTGTGACTAAACCCTATTTATTTTTCTATTTCATTGACTTCATAAGGCTTTTTTCTAATTAAAAATGCCACAAAGGTGTCTTGTAGTTGATTTTAGAAGGCGTTTCAATAAGAATGATGTCAGGTTGTTTTCAGTGCTTATCCTTTCAAATTTTTCCAATTAAAACGTAGAAATTATTCATTACCACTGTTCCTGCATCTAAAATAAAGCCATACTCGAAGTACTTGTAAGAATCTAAGCTTTTGCAGGCCTTCATTTGCTCATTGCTGTAAAAACTCTGTCAAATAGACATTTTTTCAAACTTATCGTTCGCCCATATCCTGATTTTCCTGCATTTAAGTCTTTAAATATTCACTGTGCATCTCGAAAAGTATATTATAACAAAGTAAACTGTAATTAGCTTGAAAATATTCCAAATTAACTCAAGATAAACAAAGAAACGTCAAATTTGCCACAGTCGCCATATTACAAAATCACGTGGTTTGGAGAGCCTAATAGTAGTACCTTCTATTCATTCTTTGATTGGTATTATTGCTAACCTAATTGTTTATTTTTTTTCATTATTTTAATTCTTCAATTATTGCATTGTGGACTATAACCACAAAATTGATAAATTGTGACTTTATTTCATTGCTTTTATATAATCAATAAACAGACTCTATAGCATTTGATTTATATTGACTTCTATTTGGTTTTATGCACTCAGCCTGATTCTAGTTTTTTTGATAATTTATTTTACTTTGAATTGTAAGGACCTGGAGCCATCAGCAGATAAAATCCTGGAGAATCCGACTCATCTGTCCTGAGTCGGTGGCGCCCAAAAATAAATCCACCCCTTCTCTCCGAATTGTTTAATCCTGAGTTAGGGCTTAATTTGCAGGCACTTCGACTTCCAGTCCTGCAATCTCAAGTATCTTCATTAAATTATGTATTTTTTTTTTTAAACTTTTCATCACCGAAAAAACGTAGCATACTTATAAATTTGAGTATTAAAAAAAAAATGATTCGAGATTTTTATTGTGATTAAGAAATTAATGAAGATAAGAGTTTAAAAATTTGGGGCTACACTAAAGTTGATACAAGGAATGAAAGGCGACGAAAACAAAAAAAAAATACTACATTCCATTTGAAAAAGTTAAGTTGGATTAGTTTGCAGAAAAAAATTAGATTTTGCAACACCGCAGATACTATTTTTGAATTCCTCATGTTGAATAAACCCCAGGTGCAATATTTCGTGAAATTATTTGGAGATAATAAGCCGTTTTCGGCGTTTCCAGACTTTTGGCTAACCCTGTATACAAAAAAAAACGTAGATCAACTATCACAGAAAATAGTTATTTACCTAACAAGTGCAGGAAGTTATGAGTTCGTGCAAGCCATAAGTGCGGAAAAGATACTTTACGCTTGTGTTAGGTAGATACAACATTTTTCCTACGAGCGTGCGGAAATTGACATATTGTTTTTTTTTTTGTTTGTTTTTGGCTCTACTGTCATGTCATTCAAATTGTCGCGTGCTGCTTCCCTGATCACTAAAGCTGTTCGGTGCTTCGAGTACTTAGATGGTTTGGCGTCTATCTTACTGAAATTTTAAATCAATCGTAACATCTAGGGTGAGATGATCAGTTTCCAGTTCGTCGAGAACTGATATAAAGCATCTGACTGAAAAAAGTAACGATCGAGAAGGATGACCAATGACCAATTGAATATTATCTCCTGGAACGTCAAGGGAGTAAAAGCTAGATGACTCAACGACGAAGAACTATTAGAGGTTCAATCTGCATGCAATCTTTTCTCAGTAGGAGACTAAGATGATGGATGCAAACAGAATCTTATCCAGAGGGTTCGATACAAACCGTTCCGACCACTCTTACTTTACTTATATGATAGTGGTTGGGTTCGGTAATTGCATCCTCGAGCAAAAAGATCAAATTTTGACGGACGTCACGTGATCACTTATCTTTTTTCACGTGTCAAATCACGTGACATTTGTCAAATTTTGATTATTTTGCTCGCTGTTCCAATTACCGAACCCAGCCATTGCAGAACGATGTCAAGTCACAGTCACAATGGAGATTGAGACAACCAGAGATCAGGGGACTGCTTGTCGCATCAAGGAACCGCTGGTCGGCTCTCTAATTCTAAGTTCTTCGGACCATTCTAGGAAAATCGTGATATAGACGAACCCGCCGTATTACGGGTGCGGGGCTGTTCTGACACAACCTTGTTCAGAAGGCAAAAATGCTTTCATTTTCTTGAATCACTATGATAAAACAAGGACGCGCTTGAAGTACAACCAGCCGGTTGATTCAAGCAATTAAATAAACAGTTCGCCAAAAAAAAACGGGACAAGCACTTTTTAGCACCATATTCAATTTTTAATAACTTTTATAAAATTATTATTTTTTTCAATGAGGTTTTTGGGTATTCGCAAGCTTGTGTTGTCTATCACGTGAGAAAAAAAAATCAGAAGGAATGCATTTTCCAAGTTATATACAGGGTGAATAATAGACTGATGCAAAAGTACAAATAGTTTGAATGTCTGAAATATTGGCATTATTTATTTTTTTCGGATTTTCGTATATGTGATTGTTAATATCAATATCTCCAGAAGTATGAGCCAGTTTTTCCATAAGTGCCCTTTGCCAGCAGATACACTACTGAACAACAAAGTTGGCAAACTCTTGTAAGCACAATGTTTAAAGGGCTGTAGCTTGAAAACGGTTGTTTCGATTTCGGACAGCTTTGCAGATTTCGAAAGCATTGCATAGCTATTAAAAATTGAATATGGTGCTAAAAAGTGCTTGTCCCGTTTTTTTTGGCGAACTGTTTTTTTAGGGGCTTGAATCCACCTCGAGCTTTAATGATCCATACTTTCGGTATGTAGCCCAAATTTTTCAATGACCTAGAGCGAGATTAAGCGGCTGGTTGTACTTCAAGCGTGTCCTTGTTTTATCATAGTGATTCAAGAAAATGAAAGCATTTTTGCCTTCTGAACAAGGTTGTGTCAGAACAGCCCCGCACCCGTAATCCAACGGGTTCGTCTATATCACGATTTACCTAGAATGGTCCGAAGAACTTAGAATTAGAGAGTCGACCAGCGGTTCCTTGATGCGACAAGCAGTCCCCTGATCTCTGGTTGTCTCAATCTCCATTGTGACTGTGACATGACATCGTTCTGCAATGGCTGGGTTCGGTAATTGGAACAGCGAGCAAAATAATCAAAATTTAACAAATGTCACGTGATTTGACTCGTGAAAAAAGATAAGAGATCACGTGACGTCCGTCAAAATTTGATCTTTTTGCTCGAAGATGCAATTATTGAACCCAACCACTATCATATAAGTAAAGTAAGAGTGGTCGAAACGGTTTATATCGAACCCTCTGGATAAGATTCTGTTTGCATCCATCATCTTAGTCTCCTACTGAGAAAAGATTTCATGCAGATTGAACCTCTAATAGTTCTTCGTCGTTGAGTCATCTAGCTTTTACTCCCTTGACGTTCCAGGAGATAATATTCAATTGGTCATTGGCCATCCTTCTCGATCGTTAATTTTTTCAGTAGATCAGTTCTCGACGAAATGGAAACTGATCATCTCACCCTAGAAGTTACGATTGATTTCAATTTTCAGTAAGATAGACGCCAAACCATCTAAGTACTCGACGCACCGAACAGCTCTAGTGATCAAGGAAGCAGCACGCGACAATTTGAATGACATGCGGGGGGACAGGTGAAGACAGGAACATTTAAGTCGAGTAGAGTTCGA
This sequence comes from Ceutorhynchus assimilis, assembly GCA_917834065.1. Taxonomy (NCBI): domain Eukaryota; kingdom Metazoa; phylum Arthropoda; class Insecta; order Coleoptera; family Curculionidae; genus Ceutorhynchus; species Ceutorhynchus assimilis. Next base: position 18,072,268 of record OU892279.1, read on the forward strand.
TAAAGCAGAAAGGTTCAACAATATTTTTTCCTACGAGCGTGCAGAAAACGCGCTTTCACGCACTAATTTGTGTGCGGAAAGTACCACTTTTCCGCACTGCGTGCGCGAAATTTTCCCGGACGCTGTGCTCTAGAAAAGGTTTTCACGCACTGATTTGTTCAATTTTTTTTTCCAATTTTTCTCTTTATGTCAGCTCCTCAAAAATGTTAGATCTTTTCGAAATTTCTCCGCCTTTTTTTCTGGTATTTCTCCGCCTTTTTTTCTGGTATTTCCCCGTCTTTTCTCTATTCAAGGAGGCTATTAGGTTTTTGTACTGACCGTACTATCGACCTCTCTAATAAGTTGTATACCATAAATAATTATTTCTATTTATAATAAAAATAATTGTAAATGTTCTGTTGTTAAAATTATTGCGTTAATAATAGTATATTACATACCGAGTAGGGAAGTGTTTCATTACTGTCGAGAGATTTATATAGTCAATCGAGACGCGAAGCGTCGAGATTGACTATTAATCTCGAGACAGAAATGAAAACTTTCCTCCGAGGTTTGTATACTAATTTATTTGCAAGCACACCATTAATTATGATTAGTCAATCAATTTTTTTAATATTAAAAAAATAAAACAAACATGCCAAAATATGTCATTCACTGCTTTGAAGTTTTTACCTGACATGTTCTCATTGTTGCCAGCAATGGTAAATAAATTAGAGTGAGGGAATTCGGTGAGGGAAGTCGAATAGGGAAATCGGTGAGGGAAATCGAAGAGGGAAGTGACACAGGTAAAGTGTCACTACCAAATTTTTAAAAAGTCAGTAATGACAAGATTACATATATGATTGCAAATAAACTTAATTAAAAAATTACATTTTAGACCATTTGTTTTATCAGTAGAGCCAAAAACAAACAAAAAAAACCAATATGTCAATTTCCGCACGCTCGTAGGAAAAATGTTGTATCTACCTAACACGAGCGTAAAGTATCTTTTCCGCACTTATGGCTTGCACGAACTCAATTTCCTGCACTTGTTAGGTAAATAACTATTTTCTGTGATAGTTGATCTACGTTTTTTTTTGTATACAGGTTTAGCCAAAAGTCTGGAAACGCCGAAAACGGCTTATTATCTCCAAATAGTTTCACGAAATATTGCACCTGGGGTTTATTCAACATGAGGAATTCAAAAATAGTATCTGCGGTGTTGCAAAATCTAAATTTTTTCTGCAAACTAATCCAACTTAACTTTTTCAATTGGAATGGAGTTTTTTTTTTTTTTTTTTTCGTCGCCTTTCATTCCTTGTATCAACTTTAGTGTAGCCCCAAATTTTTAAACTCTTATCTTCATTAATTTCCTAATCACAATAAAAATCTCGAATCATTTTTTTTTTTAAATACTCAAATTTATAAGTATGCTACGTTTTTTCGGTGATGAAAAGTTTTTTTTAAAAAAAAATACGTAATTTAATGAAGATACTTGAGATTGTAGGACTGGAAGTCGAAGTGCGTGCAAATTAAGCCCTAACTTAGGATTAAACAATTCGGAGAGTAGGGGTGGGTTTATTTTTGGGCGCCACCGACTCAGGACAGATGAGTCGGATTCTCCAGGATTTTATCTGCTGATGGCTCCAGGTCCTTCCAATTCAAAGTAAAATAAATTATCAAAAAAACTAGAATCAGGCTGAGTGCATAAAACCAAATAGAAGTCAATATAAATCAAATGCTATAGAGTCTATTTATTGATTATATAAAAGCAATGAAATAAAGTCACAATTTATCAATTTTGTGGTTATAGTCCACAATGCAACAATAGAAGAATTAAAATAATGAAAAAAAATAAACAATTAGGTTAGCAATAATACCAATCAAAGAATTAATAGTAGGTACTACTATTAGGCTGTCCAAACCACGTGATTTTTCAATATGGCGACTGTGGCAAATTTGACGTTTGTTTGTTTATCTTGAGTTAATTTGGAATATTAAGCTAATTACAGTTTACTTTGTTATAATATACTTTTTGAGATGCACAGTGAATATTTAAAGACTTAAATGAAATTCACTCTGACTGGTTTGTGATTTCTGAGAAACAGACCTAATGACAGTGTCTCTCGCTTTCGACGGAGCTAATGATAATGGATAATGGAGCATACTGGGTTCCAAATTTCTGAGTGCCTACGACAACAACGTTTCTATCTGGATTTATGAGTTGAAGGACAGGATGTTGAAATTTTAACTAGTTCTTGACATGCCAAGTATGTGAAATCGAGTTTGTGGATTTGGGTATCGTTAAGGGTATTGTTGATTCAACATGGTAGACTAACAAACAATATCTACTCGTAACGACCCAACACCTCTATTCGTATTAATCCGCATTGCTCTCCGCTTGCGGATCAGTTAGATCGCCACGCGACCAAATCTATTGTGCAGTTTAGATAACATATGTGAGATTAGTAATAGATCGATTAAGGAGGATTGTTCAAGCTCAATCTTCTTTATTGTAATAATTCTACATTATTATTGTTACAAAATTTCTTCGAGATGCCGGCCGGAATCTAGGAATCGAATGATTACGTCTCGCGCGACTTTACGGGGAATTCTATTGTTTCCAAGCAGTGTGCTGGGTTTTTCTGGATAGATCCAAAGTACCTACGATGTCGACTATAAATAGCGCGTAGTAGTAGGTTTCTTCGTCTATCTCGAAATTAACTCATCGAGGTGTACGGGTGACGTCACCACTACCAGGTGCTGATAGTGGTGACGCGATTCGAAAACCGGCGAACGTACGCCTTGTGGTCTTCCTACGGTCCGCTCTGTCTCTCTTGGTCGCCAGTGTGTCAGTTTATACGTCCATTTCTATTGATCTTGTCGAAAGCAGCAAAGGAGGACAATTTAAACGAAACAAATATGTCCTCAAAACAATTATGAAAGGGTGTCACTGTCAGATCTACGTGGGTGACCCGAAAGCGACGGTTCCGAATAGAGCCGTAAGGCGACAAGCCGACAAAGTGCCAATCAAGGCTTGGAGTATTATGAATAACAACGGCGCGGCGAAGGGATGCGAAGGACAAACGGGGTTGTAGAATTCTTTTCTACAGAAACGATTTTCATTTAAAAAAAAGTTAGGTGACCGGGCTATACTGCATATTTATTTAGGGGAAAAAGTGCAGTATAGGTCGGTTACAAATAAACAGTATTTAATTTATGCGGTCTAGCTAGAACTATACGGACGGGTTAATAAGGGTTCGTTTAGGTTAATCTGCATTTTTTTATAGTTTTTAAGGTATCAAGGGTATTATAACGATTGTGACGGAACTAGCTATTGCCCCTTCTTGGGCTTTAGTCAAATCGCACCAGGGATGCTAAAAGCTTTTACTTTGACTGACTGTAAAAAACCATTAGGTGTTGGATCATTTAAGCCTTGTATTGGGTTAGGGGTGCCTTGATTCTCATATATACAAATAAAACGCTGGAATAGAATAGTTATCAATTTGATTAATAAATGTAAGTAATTCGGTATAGTCAGCAATCAAATCCTATCCAAAAATTCCTAATTGGACGTTCAGTCGAACTACAAATTTTATACTAATCTAAAGCAAAGTTTTCTAAAGTAAGTATATTGATTTTTAAAAAGTAGGGGAATCTGATAATGATAATAACATCATTTATGGTTAAATGTTCAATGAACGAGAACACAAATTAACTAATTAAATGCACGAGAGCACAACATAAATAATTCATCAACTTCAATCACTCCACTGCAATCACAAAATGTTTATTGATCCTTGAAAGTTCTTTTATTTATTGAGAGTTAACACATTGAGCACTTTTCTGCTGAAGTCTGTGAACAATATGTGCAAAAAAAGTCTTTTTATATGCTCAGTTTCTATAGACAAATGTACAAGTATTAATTTCACGAATGTGAAAACCATATTCCTGCATTGAACGTTAGAATACACTCCAATTTATAGTGCATTTCAAGCGAATCACTAATCAGTATTTATTCACTTATTGTTCGACTGTTAGAGAAATTGTAACGGTCTTACTTGCTTAATCCGGTTCATGCAGATAAATCCACAAGGCGATTATTTATCCAATTATCACCACTATTCACAATGGCAGCTAGGGAATTTTCCACTGAGATGAAAAGAAAACACAATGATATACAGGTGCGTTGGAGCCCGTCGAGAGTGAGAGAGATAGAGCCAAAAACAAGCGTAGGAAAGAATTTTGCTCGTCCGAGATGACTTGCAACAATTAGGGGTTAATTACATGAATTGTAATCAATAATATAGACCATGTCAGGCCTTGAGATACAGAGAGTGAGAGTAGTATTTTACTATAAATCGCGCGTACTAACGGGGGTTTTTGGGGGTTTTGCTCCGCTGACCAATCACACGGCGAGAAAGGTTCACTGCCTTATAAGGTAATGAAGAATCCTGCAATTTTACCGGTTCAAAGGGTTGTTGTTGCCGGTTTTACAGGCATCTATTTTTAGAATATTATTTTTATGGTAAATAATAGAGAGGAAAATTATATTTAATTGGAAATAACAAAATTTACACTAGTTGTGGGTTATTTCCGCAACAACGAGGTGCCTTCAACGTTTAATGTCCGACTTAATTATTATTTTTTTTATGAGAAAATTCTGAATGAATTTTGAATAAATTAATCTAAAACAAATCAAGTACCTACCTGCAAAAAAATAGTCATAACACCCTAGGGAATTATTTCCTATTTGAAAAAATAGTCATTACGCCCTAGGGCGGTATTTTTAAGAATAACGCCCTAGGGAATTATTTCGTATTTAACTGACTTTGACATAATGTCATTATTTCTTGAATAATATACTAGTCGGACATTAATTAAATAAAGAACTCTTTAGGTGACCGGGCTATACTGCATATTTATTTAGAGGAAAAAGTGCATTATAGCTCTAGCTCGGTTGCAAATAAACAGTATTTTCAGTAAAATTTCAATTTGTAATTTTTCAATTATAGATTTCCAGATTTCCGGTGAAAAATGTTCTTTAAAATGCACTATTTGAATGTTTAAAAAACAAATTTTAATAAAAATGCATTTTAGGTGACCGGGCTATACTGCACTTTTACCCAGCTTTTAGACTTCTCTTTACATCCACGCGACCCATAATAACTTTTCAACTCCATTTGTGAAAAATGCTATAAAGGTTTGCATCAGAAAACACGAAACAATGGTATATCTATCATTCATGGAAACTCTCAAAAAAGTCCCTAATTCCCCAAAAATAAAATAACTATTCTTTTTTTAAAGATTAGTACCTATAAATTTTATATTTGAAAAGATATTTAAAAATTGTTGATTTGTGTGGCCAAAATTTTGTATAACCAAGGAACCATCTTCTTGAGGTCGAGATTGAGATGGAAATTTCTATATAATGTACTTTGGATACCCCTTTCTACGAATATCTGAGGAGTCGCGAAATAAATATTTAAAATTTCAGTCGGATAGCCCTCAAGTACTTCTGCAAAATAATTTAAGACGATTTGTTATCCTCGGCACAAAATAAAAACATCGCGAAGTAAGTAGGACTAGAATTTATGAAAGTTTTGTGGTGTGTAAAATCATTCGCCATTTGATCTCTCAACCGTGTACACATTTTTGTGCGGGGGAGAGGGCGAAATAAAGAGAAATGCCTCGTAAATCTCACCTGTCTGCTTCTCGGCCACTTTTAGTGTAAATCCTTCGAGCAGTACTGGATCGCTTCGGCCTTTGCTGTTTGCGGCGTAGATTACCATTTTCAGTTCTCTTCCCGAATCCAGACCACTCACGATAAATAACGGGAATTTAGCTGTAACGTTTGCCTGGATTCCGCCAGTTTTCCCGTCGTAAACCTACGGAAGAAATTTACCAGAAGTTAGGAAATGCACTCTAAATGGCCGGCGTTACTTATGTACGTTACAAGAAATTTGTTTTTTTGCCAAATACCGGTATTGAAACATTGATTGACATAGATGGTGTGAAATTGTTTGGCTAGTTAGTGTGAACAGACAAAAGCTATTACACAATTTGCCGAAAATACTCAAATGGCGTGGGAAATTTTTTTGAGAGGCTTTTTTTGTGTTTGTTTCGCTAGAGATTGTGGCTGAAATTAGCTTCATATGCATATTCAGATTCGTGTATATTACAATCGACCAGATAATTATTGAAAAGAAAAATTGAAGAAACGCATAATTCAATCAAATATAGTATATTGTGTATTTAGGTGGAAAAGTGACACATTCTCAGCCGACGGTGTAAGTTGAAGGGTGAGGCGTAGCCGAGGCCGGCAAACACCGAAGGACGAGAATGTGCTTTTACACTGAAATACACATACTATTTTTCCTGCGATCGGTTAAATATCTGTTAAATGTTTATCTTTTTGTTCAAATTATTTAACAGTATGAGAATCACTTTCCCGGCCTAGACCGAAAAAGTGATTCCCGTATTGTTATTCATGGATTCCTTAGCAACTATTGAAACATAGAATATTTAGTTTTGCGACCTGTCAACTGGTCAAAAATACTGACATTTCTTGTCAATCAGAGAATTTTTTTTAAATATTATGTAGGGGATTTGTGGGATTCAGACAACGTAGAAATAACCCTTAGGCACATTGCAGGATATTTTCTCCAGTCAAGTTAGGTCTGGGAGAGTCACTACGGGGAAAAAACGATAATTTGTTTGAAAATTCGTGGAAAATTAATGATGCTTTGTAGGGATTTTTTGAAGTTTGATCGTGATAGATTTGACCTTTAAGCACAGTCCAGAAGACTTTTTGCAGTCAAGTTAGGTCTGGGAGGGTCATTACGGGGGGAAGTCGATAATTTGTTGGAAAATTCGTGAACTCTGCTCAAGGGTCCACTCTATCATCCTCAAACTTCAAAAAATCCCTACATAGCTGCCCAGGGTATTTGAAAAAAAGGGTCATATTCTGCAAATGGTGATAAAAGCATGAAATTTTGTGGAGATCTTTTCACATTGATTTTAAGCGATTTCACCCGCAGCACAGTTTGGTAAGACCCGTAGGATTCAAGATGGCGGCTTTTCTTTAGATAACTTAGAGAAAATATAGGCTTACGCGTTTTGATCCGATTTTAACGGTGTTGGTGTTATTTCTGAGTAACCTATGGGTAACTGAGCAAATAAAAGTAGTATTTTGTTCAAAAAACGTACCTGAAAATAGTTATTCCCAGGAAAAATTAGGAAAGTGCTTATTTTTATCGAATTTGACGACGAAGGAGATGGCAAAGACGTGAAGCAGCTCTTTGTCAGGCCGTCCAGGCCGAAGAAAGAAACTGTTCTAGTTGAAAACAACAACAAAACATACCGGCGTGTGTACTAAAAACGATTACTTGCCGCAGGCTCGTAGTTTTTAAGAAACAATAGTTATAACAAAATTTCAAACTCTACTTATATACATATAGGCATCTACATAGTAAAAACTTAATTATAGATAACACTGGTTTAATTGAAACTAATTTTATTAATTTTTTATTAGAAGAATAATTTTGATACGCCCCTGTTCCCTCACTATACGCATGATCGTTGATTGCCACGAAGATGAAGCAAATAATGAGCGCCAATCACGCACATACATGCACAGTTTTAACAGCTTTTCTTCGGACAGCCGCACTAGTCGCAATCCAGACTCAGACTCATGTCGTCAGTGTGTGTGCGTGCGCTCGTACAGTGCCGGCCCGAGACTACTTTTAGTATGGAGCAAGATCTGACTTTGGCGCCCCTAGTTTGAATGTGATTCGCATACGCGAGTATGGATTTTGACCACTATCTAATTTAATAGGTTTGTTCCAACCCGCCAAAAAAAACGGTTTCGGAACCACTCTGTATTTCGGTTTCTATGCAAAAATTTTAGGTTTTGCGCAGAATTCTGACGATAATATTACGGTTTCCTGCTGGGTTGGAACAAAGAAAAGCTCAATGCCTCTATTTATCCTACCAATTGAAAATTCAAAACATTTCTGTTCGTTGGTACAAAGTTCTCTTATTTACTAACATTTAGTTCACATTATTTGATGGGATCAATCAATAATCCACTTTGGTAATATCACTTATAACACTTATGGCCATTTCCACCAACTAGTTATTTTCGGGAAGCCTTAAACGATAAGTATTCCCTAGGCTGACAGTTTTCCATGGATAAATGTCAGTTTAGGGAATATTTATCGTAATAGTTTGTGGAAACGGCCATTAGGGCCGGTTTATTCACCTTCTGATAAACTGTCAGGTATGCAATCTGACCGATAAAAATGCAATCTCTAATTCCATTGGTTGTTTATCTGAATATAAATAAACCGGGCCTAATATATATAAAAATCGAACAAACAAAATTCGTGTGTTTGCATACTTTTGCATTAGCAAATTTATTTATGATTTTATATGACAATATCTGAGCCATAATAATATTTTCAATGGACAGCAGGGCTAGATCTGAAGGTTTCTCTTCTGCTAGAGTTGACCAGTAAGGTAAGTTTTAATTAACTTAAGCTTACTAATTTTTATTACCAAGGAACGAGTCGAAGGCGCCCCCCGAGGTCTGGCGCCTGGAGCGCTCGCTCAGTTCGCCTTATGGTAGGGCCGGCCCTGCGCTCGTATTTGTGGTTATGAAAATATTTTAAAGATTGAAAAGTAAAAGTACTTTCGATATTATATGGCACTGGCAAAAAACGTCGTTATCCGGCTGTACACCATATTGCAGAGGGACTAGGAGCTTCCAAGTGTGTAGCACTTCGGGGCTTTCATGACTTCACTGGCTGTGATAGCGTATCTTTTTTCGCGACAAAGGGGAAGAAGACAGCTTGGAAAACTTGAAATGCATTTGAGTGCATTCACCTACATCTCTTTGCCCCAGGAGAATGTCTGTGTTAAGGTTTTTGAACATCTAGAACAATTTACTTGCAAGATATATTGTGCCAAGTCTGAATTTAATAAAGTCGACAGTTAACGGAAACATTTATTCTGCACCGAAAACTGACCAATACATAGGATATCTCCAACATCAGCATCATTAATGCAACATACTTTAAGATCCGCTTATCAAGCAGGGCAAGTGTAGGGCCGGGCTATACAAATGCTAGAGGATGATGCATTATTATTTATTGTCGCCCAGTAACTGGGGGTGGGTAAAAAAGGAAAACTCGTGGCAGCCAATATGGTCTTCATTATCAAATATGGAACGCCTGCAGGGAATTAGAAAAATGTGGCTGTAAATCAGGGTGCAATTATTTGCGGTGTTCCTGTAATAAAGCGACACTGTGCTGTACGTTGCAATGCAAATGCAAAGGCCAGTGTGAAAATAAATAACAATGCTCACAGTTTCGAGATAGCTCATTTATTTTTCTATAAAAATTATCAGCATTTGCGAATTAACCTAATTAAATTTTGAATTAATTCCTGTTCAAATTGTGACCCTAGCAATACTACTGTACGCCACTGACAAATATATTTAAGGAAATTACAATATTTTAAGAGCATTGATCATCAGCTGATTCGTTGATATTCGGGGTTCCGGCGAGAACACACGCGCGGTCGCCCATTCCCTACGCGCTGGCAACAGTGTGCATTTTTACATGCATTATCAAAGTATGAGGGAGATTTGCTTGATATTTGATTTACCTATTAGACGAAGACATCGCTCAGATCAGGACTAGCTATTACAAATATTTTCAAATAAATACCTATCTAATTATTTTTTGTTATATCTGTTTATAATTTATTGGAATTTTTACTCCACATTCACAAGTAAAGTATTAAGAAATAGTAGTTAGGGGTTTCGGAAACATTGAAGAAAACTAAATTAAAGTATATATATAATTTAATTTGTTTATTTGGAAAACAATAAAATTGTAGGGGCGATTGACTTAAAAATAAAATAACGTAGGTAGTCTCTATATATCTATATGTGTTATATAGGCTACTTTTTATCCCGGAAAAATGCACGATTCCTGTGGGATAGTTTAGGTTATTTTAAGTTACAGGATACAGCTAATCTATAATAAAAAAATATATGGTTAGGCTCATTTTGAGTTTTGGCGCTTATTGTCTTGTGCAGTAAACCCTGAGATTTGTTCAATATTTTGAAAAAAAATATATATATAATAATATTGCAGTCCCTTCTAGCTGTCTGGAATATTGGAACATTTCGTGTTACAAAGTTGATCCCTAATAGGTAGCCCTTTTGGAAAAAGTGGGTCTACTAATTCTGTCAAAAGAAAATAGTCATAAAATGCTCTTAATTTAGGTAACATTTTTTCTTTCCAAAATACTTCGTCCCGATTTATCTAAAAAAAAAAAATCAGATCCAGTAATATCGAAGTCCTGATGCATCTCACTTCCCATTTACAAGATATAGGTAAGACAAGAGACTTTACCTGTTCAACTAAAATGCCGAAAGGACTCCAGATAATAAAGTAACATGACTGTTTGTTAGCTATAGCTAACTGGCCTGGTACTTGATAGTAGTAGTTATGGTTTCTTTTCAATTTCAATGCACCATCTTCTATAGTGGCAAAAGTAATTTTTCCTGTTTGAATTCCTTCTGTTGGATCCATTTTGGCCATGGTGAAGGGACATTTAACCTCTATTAGGAAATTATTTTCTATAACAAAACCATCCGGGCTTGCAGCTGAATAATATTCCTTTTTCCCTATAAACAGCCCACAAGGTACAACTTGTAAATTGTTTTTTTTTTCAAATTCCAAAATTGCTCGTGCCTTACTTTCGTTGCGATCCTTTGTGTCTTTATTTCCCGAGAAAGTTCCATATAATAAAGTTTTTATGGTGTTGCTTGGTGAAGTTTTTGGTCGCATCTTACAAATTTTGCCAAAATTTGAGGCTGTGATTCTAAGTACCTTTCTTGTAACCATTTTGGGTTGGAGGCCTGACCTATAGTGGATTTTTCAATGTCTCTTATTTCCTCCGGATCTTTTTTTAGCTCCTGCAAAAAAGCTTTTTCCTTTTCTATATAAATAGCACTATTCAAATCCAAAGGTATACCGGGTGTTTTTCAAAACCCGCTCACCCCTATAACTTTTTTATTTTTGAAAATAAACATATGAAATTTGGTATGCTTATTTATGACCCGAAAGTACATTATTTGACGTATTCAAGTATTTTTTATCACTTCCGGTTCAACCGGAAGTGACCCTAACTTTCTTATTTTAAATGAGACGCCAGCCAAATTTTTCATCATTTCAATGGAAAACTACATTACGAGTACAATGACACCTCATTTGTCACTTTTTGACATTTCATCTTCTAATTATTTAAATTTTTACTTCCTAATCTAGAGCGCCATGAATTAGTTAAAATGCTTAATTTTGCTCCAAGGAACCTGGGAAAATTTGTTTTGATCTTATTTTGTATTTTATATCCTCTACAGACTCATTAAAAATAGTAGAAGTGCATTTTGGTAATTATCTCAATTTTTTCAAATGGAAAGGGTGTGGCTCATTACAATATTGCAAAAGAGCGTTTTCTAACGAGTAATTCAGTACCACACAATCGCTACTTCATCACTCAAATGAAGAATTTTCCTAGCATTCTAAATATTTTTGGGAAATTTTAGTTCAATATTTGAATAGACTAGTGACTGTGTGGTACTAAATTGTTCGTTAGAAAATGCTCTCTCGGAATATGCTAATGATCCATACCCTTTCCATTTGAAAAAATGGATATAATCCCAAAAATGCGCTTCTACTATCTTTAAATGAGTCTGTTGAGGATATAAAATACAAAATGAGATCAAAACAAATTTTCCCAGGTTCCTGGGAACAAAATTAAGCATTTTAACTAATTCATGGCGCTCTAGATTAAAAAGTGAAAATTTAAATAATTTGGAGATGAAATGTCAAAAAGTGACAAATGAGGTGTCATTGTACGCGTAATGTAGTTTTCTATTGAAATAAGGGAAAATATACCTGGCGTCTCATTTCAAATAAGAAATTTAGGGTCACTTCCGGTTAAACCGGATAAAAAAGTTAGAGGGGTGAGCGGCTTTTGAAAAACACCCGGTATATTGAGCATTAGGACCATAGTCCTTATCCGCGAGAGACTGTTCCATCATTTTTGTTATTTTTTCGGAAAATATCCTTTTTTTAATGATTAGCTTATTTTTCTTGCATTTCTCTACATATTTTTTCGTATAACGTTGAGGACTTGAGCGAACAGTTTCGCGAAGAAATCTGTAATAATTTCCACCAGAATTAAAAGATAACGCAGCAGCCTCACATCGCGTTTGGTAGGAGCCTCTTTTCGAGAAAAGTATGCGTTTGTCACCAACGAATTTGCATACAACACTATCAATGCTCCGCAAGGTTGTTGTCCATATTCAAGATTAAGCTGCTGGTGTTATCAACAACTCTTTGCAAAGCTACTATAATGTCTTCGTAAATACCACAGTCTTGCATACTTGTAACAAGATTGTGTTCATTTTCTTTTTCGCATTTGAAATACTGTATTTCCTTGCATTTGGCGTGCTCACCAAATATGTGACATGGTGCATTGTAGATATCACTGATTAAATTTAGATGGGTTTAATAATATAATGACCATTAATATAAATAGATAGGCATTTGTTACATTCCTATCCTATGCTAATAATCATAATAATGTACGATTTTTAACATACCACACCAGAAGAAGCATTGGCATCTACGTCACCCTCCGCTATGGCTATTTTGGCTTCTTCAGCTGCTGCTTCTTCCATACTTTTCCAAGCAGATTCTCTGATTATTATTTCTGCCACTTTTTCGTGATGATTATTGAAAGTGTTTGAAGTCATCGGTGGCATATTCAGGGAGGCAGCTATTTCATTAATCTGCGAGTAGCCAAGCCCAGCAGATAAGGTACCCAAAACCATAGAGGAGTTAACGTCCAGGTTAGAATGTGATTTTTCTTCACTGGTAATAATTTTTGTAACTAGACACATTTGACATTGTAAAGTATATTCACTATAAAAGCCGCTTCTGTTTTCGTTAATAATTCTCATATCAACCAAAGAGCAGTCAAATGGCCCATGCCTTTCTCCATTTAAAATCTAATTAAATAAATGCTGAACATTAAATAATCTCCTACCCTCCAATAACTCAGACTGGCTCCTAAAAGGTTTATTATTTGTTATTATTCAGGCCTAAAATCTGTTTTTTTTTAAAGATAAAACTCAAAATGACATTATGTTGGCAACACAATGTAAAATTGTCAATGCTTTCAAATTTTTATGTAGAAAAGGCTTGTGTTGCCAACATAGTTACTAAATTTTTGACTTGGGGAATTATCTTTAAAAAAAAAACAGACATTCAGGCCTATGATGTATCCACTCCTGTTATTTCAACAGCTATGTTATAGCTCAACATCTATACTTCTCTCTATTTTGACGTATAGAATAAACAGTGAGAAGCAACTTAACGTTGCTGTTAAAATAACCGAAAATGATACATCATAGGCCTGTTTATATGATGTATCATTTTCTGTTATTTTAACAGCAACGTTACGTTATCTGTCACTGCTTATTCTATATGTCAAAATAGAGACAGAAATAGATGTTGAGCCTCAACACAGCCGTTAAAATCACAGGACAGGATACATCATAGTTCTGATTATCAGTTGTGAAGCTTTTTAATTCTTATGGAAGCTACTATTACTTTTCATGATTAGTTCCTTCGTTTTCTGACTCTATGTCAAGCTCCATGTTACCTGATTCTCTAAGTAATGGGCTTCTATTGTTAACTTTGCTGAAAAATTATTATTTGTTTCATAAATCCGTAGAATATACAACCAAATCTATTTACCCCATAGAATTTTCTTCGCGCTTATCAATATTTTCATCCTCTTCATCCTCAAATGGTTCACAAATGAGTTCATATTCCCGTGGACGATTACTATAAAATTCAATACATAAACGTATACTTACATCATTACCTATTCAGTTTTTTGCAGATATTATTATATTTTATTACCGTTTTTTCATCGCAACTCGTCTGTTCTTGCGAACTGTTGATGCACATAATCGTTTTCTGCCACATAACTTTTAATTTTTCCTAGTCCGTCCCATGCTGCTAGACTGAACGAACACTGATACCGAAAATCGAATTATCAAGAAAATAAATATCCCCTAGAAAGGCACTTACAGGCAAATCACAAATTCTAAAAATAGTTCGCTTCCTAAACAAGTATCGGGCACCGCGCGCCAAACCAAGGCAGTGATGCCAAATTTTGTTTTAAGTTGTATAATAGCCCAACAAACACAATACGTACTGAAGACGTACATTTTAGGTCCTTTTTACGTCGGTTCGTCGGGGATGTAAAAGAACGTTTTGAGTACGTACGTAAAAAACTGTATTAACATACGGACAAAAAAGTACGTACCTACTAAGAACGTACGTGAAAATCTATATTGCGTACATCTTGTAGAAGACGTACATGTTCGTTTCAAAGACGAACAATACAGGACGAGCTGGATCATTCCCGTCTATTCATGATTTTTTTATCAATTCCTGATCATAATATATTTTTAATTAATATGCAATTTCCGAGCAAAATATACGGAAGTGGTAGCCTTCCAAATTAACCTCTAAACCCTACTAAACCAAATGTATGTGAACCAAATGCAGGCTGACGTGGATTCCTATTATTAAACCTTAAATCTAAACTTAAATAAATACGAATAAATTGTCATTATAAATGTTTTGTGAGGCAGGTCATATAATCAAGGATTTAAGTTGATTTAGGTACCTGACCTAAATAAATGGTCGAATGTTTAAAATAAACATGAAATGAACCAAGAAATAATCCAATGAGTGGAAAACAACGGACGCCGCCGTCGGTCACTTGTTTGCAGTGCACTGGTATATTATGATATAAGTGTATAAGAGGGCATTTAAAGCACGCGCGACATATTTCAAAACACGACCCGTAGCGGAGTGTTTTGTAAGTCGCAAGGGCTTTAAATGCCCTCTTATACACGCATATCATACGCTATTTTTTATTACGAATGCATCATTATCTCAAAAATGTTTTAAAAGTGTTCATTCATTTTGATAAGTAGTAATTTAAATGGCAGGTATGCAGGTAAATATCTAGGTAATGAAGGTAGATCGAACGTTTCTATAGCAAACCTTTGAAAAGGTAGACGCATCATAAACATAATTTTATGCACGCTGCAGCGTGCGATAATCGTTGATTATGATGCATGCGTAATAAAGAATGTTTTTTTTTTTTCCGAAATCCAACAATTTTACGGTTTCGAAGGTTTTAGAAGAAAATAGGATTTCCATCAAAAACTTGTTGTATGTAACATAATGAAGAATGAGGAAAAGTTTATTTAAACACGAAAACAAAAATATGCAAAAAAATTTCGAAAAAAATGTTTTTTCAAAATTTTCAAAATAACTTTCCCTCATTCTTCAATGAATTTAGAATATATAGCCAAAGTTTTGTTTTATTTAATGTTTTAGTGTTAATGCAATTCTTTGAATAAAATATGGGGTATTTTGCAGGTGATCAATGCTCTTAAGTGTGACATCGGTTTGGTATTTTTAATAATAAATTTTATAAACATTGTATTAAAATTAAAAAAACAACATCTTGAAACCTAAGTGTGATTTTTTTAAATAGTTTATGTTTTTTTTGTCAAAAACTAATAAATAATTGGTGGTTCTGAAAAAAACCTATTTTTTTCTTCTAAATCACCTCTCAGTTATCCAAAAATAATTCCAATACCACTAAAATCAGATAAAAAATGGTATTTTTTAAATTTTAGAACGGCCATATTGGAAAAGCCGCCATTTTGGTTCCTACAGGACCAAATAAAGTGTGCTGCGGGTGGAATCTCTTTAAATAGCCAAAATAACACCCCCATAAAATTTCATGCTTTTATCACAATTTGCAGATGGATTTGAAATACCGATGGCGACTATACAAAGCATCATTGATTTTACCCGAATTTTCCAACAAATTATCGATCTTCCCCAGTAATGACTCTCCTTAACCTAACTTGACTTCAAAAACTCTTCTGGACTGTGGTTAAAGGTCAACTCTATCATCCTCAAACTTCAGAAAATCTCTACAAAGCATCATTAATTTTTCAAGAATTTTCCATCAGATTATTGACTCCCCCCCCGTAATGACTCTCCCAGACCTAACTTGACTGCAAAAAAATCTTCTTGACTGTGTTTAAGGGCCGGTCAACTTCATCATCCTCATACTTCATGAAATTCCTACAATGTATCATTAATTTTCAAAGAATTTCCAAACAAATTATCGTTTTTCCCCCGTAGTGACTTTCCCAGCCCTAACTTGACTGGAGAAAATATCCTGTGACTCAATGTGCTTAAGGGTTATTTCTATCTTTTCCGAATCCCACAAATCACCTACATAATAAAATAATTTTGTTTGATTGAATTTCGCTGTTTTTTAATTTTCCTTTGCAATAATTATCTGGTCGACTTTAATATACACGAATCTGAATATGAATATGAAGCTAACTTCAGCCACATCGCTAAAGATATCAGACAAAACGAGACCCTATTTGGAAAATAGAAAGGTTTTCATCTGGAGCGAACTTTATTGGAGTAATTTTCGACCAACTCTGATACCTAAAGCTTGTCTCAACATCAAATAGAAATTCAAATTTAAGAGGAAACATTGGTAACAGACAGGTTTTGACGTCAGTGAATTAGTAAAAATGTGAAAATATACAGGGTAGGTCATTTAAAAAAAAAGCATAACCTTGGGTCATCACTACTTGTTGGGCCACCTTGATTATTGAATATTTTGGTCAACAAAGGACCCCGTACACCTCTTATGGGATTTGGGACTTCCGCCAAATTTTAGTATGCAATAGATTCCACCTTTCTGATCAATAGCTACGATGGGCACAACTTAATCCTATGACTAGTTTTTGAGATACAGGTAGTTTAATGTTCAAGAAATATATAGTCTGGGAGACGACCGCATTTTTCCTACCCCGATCGAGTTATGTGTCGACACTATTATCAATATATAGTATTTATTATGTGCATCTATTAACCTGTATTCCTGCCTGAGAGCAAATGCTGCCGGAAATATCTTTTAACAAATTATTAACAAATTGAAAAAAACGTAACACTACCCCCATCGAGTTATGCCCTAAGTAGGGTATCAGATTGAAGGTCTCGATGTCCCCTATCCAAAAAGTCGATCCTGCCTCGTGAGAACTTGCCGGAAAAGGGTGGCAGGACAGCTTATTGGTGCAAGGGCCCGCGGTCTCTGCTTTGACACCTATCAAGCTTTGCACTAAATGATGTGTCAAATTAAAGGTGCATGCATGTGCAACTCTTATGGCGCAATTTGTTCCGCTAAAAGCTTGAGACTACAGACGGCAAAGGCGCTGTCATCCAATG
The DNA here is from genome assembly GCA_917834065.1 of Ceutorhynchus assimilis. Lineage (NCBI taxonomy): Eukaryota > Metazoa > Arthropoda > Insecta > Coleoptera > Curculionidae > Ceutorhynchus > Ceutorhynchus assimilis. The sequence goes on from OU892279.1 coordinate 18,089,676, forward strand.
CTGTTGTCAGATTTATACACATAAAAAGTCCAGATTATTCTTTATTTGTTTTAAAAAGCTTCCAACAATAGGAAAAAAAAGTCGTGTACCTCGCTAACATATAATTGCTAGTAGTACGATTTGAAATTACCTTTCTTTTTCAAAATAAATATCCCATGCTTTTGACATGTGGCAGCGTCGCTTCACTTTTACTTTTTCATTATATTTTGACAAATTTTGACATATTCCATTTTTATTCAATAATTTGAATCAGAGATTGAAAATTTTCTCCGTTCAAAGCAAAATGGTTTTATCTTGTTGTGTGGCAATGTGTGAAAACCGAGGAAACAGAGTAAAAATTCATCGAATTCCGAAAAATGATGAACAGGTATGTTTCAATCCCTACATTATACCGAAATCGGGATTTTACCTCCTGTAATTTCACCACTGTAACTTTCTTTCTTTTTAGGTGTTCATTTTATGCCTGCAAAACGTTTACAATCAAGAAATCTTACTCATTGTAGGTACCTATTATTGATTGGATTGATGTCATAACTGTAGTTAATAAAGTAATTCAAAATTGTTATTTTTGTATTCAATACATGGATTAATTAGCATGTAACTTTTCGGTTTGTGATCAAGAGACTGTTTATCATAATTTTATTTCCACTAGAAACATATATTAAATTGTTCAGTGCTAGTGGCAATAAAAAATGATAAATGGATCCCAAAGAAAGAAAAATTAAATTTAAAAAGGAGCGCTTCCCGCGCTCTCAAGTTGCTGACTACACACGCGAGAGGGCGCTGTAATCAGGAACAAAATGTTTGTATTGAGTTGCCTATCTATAATATAGGTTCGAGAGAGTTTTGTATCCCTTATCTATGTTAAAGGTGTCAATAAGTTGATTTAAGGTCTGTTCGCACAGAAATCACAAACCAGTCAGAGCGATTTTCATTGGTTGGAAACAGTCAGGAAACTAGTTTCAACCAATGAAATTCACTCCTTCTGGTTTGGGATTTCTGTGCGAAGAGACCTTAAATCAATTTATTAACAACTTTAATTTGACACATCATTCAGGGTAAAACTTGATAGGTGTCAAAGCTGAGACCGCGGGCCCTTGCCCCAATAAGCTGCCCTGCCACCGTTTTCCGGCAAGTTCTCACGAGGCAGGATCGACTTTTTAGATAGGGGACATCGAGACCTTCAATCTGATACCCTACTTAGGGCATAACTCGATGGGGGTAGTGTTACGTTTTTTTCAATTTGTTAATAATTTGTTAAAAGATATTTCCGGCAGCATTTGCGCTCAGGCAGGAATACTGGTTAATAGATGCACATAATACTATATATTGTTAATAGTGTCGACACATAACTCGATCGGGGTAGGCAAAATGCGGTCGTCTCCCTAACTAATACTCATTTTATATGCATTTGCATCTACCTGTCACCTGAGTGTGCGAATACCTATGCATCCTGGTATATTATTAGGTGACAATAAGAGAAGGTCCGGCTTTGTTACCAAAAAACAAAAAGAACTCTTGGTCGAATTTTTGCACAAATATCCGGCCCTTTTATCGGGAAAATATTCGAACTGCTTTTCATGGAAGGAATTTCGAAACATTCTTTTGAAAGTCGAAAGTTTTTTATAAATTACCTAAGCATTGTTAATGCATGCATCTATTCTTGGATTTTTGAAGCCTTTGCGGCTATGGTTATACAATAGGGAACTTGCAAGTGAACTAAAATTTTCCAAATTTGTTTTAAATCGATAGTTTATGCTGCACAATATTCATATGACCAGTTTTTATTTAACTGATACCGCCCTTATTATACAAAAAATAATATTAAATTTGAAATAAAAATTTTCCCGCCAAAACAATGCTTCTATGATGGATACCTGTTTTGACGTCACGATTCTGTAAACAAACCCGTCAATAGGGAAATCTGTGATAGGGAACTTGCACGTTAAAAAAATACAAAAGCAGTCCTTCACAATATTCTTCATCCATTGCGGCAATTTTCATAAAAAGCAAACTTTAACACACTTGAATAACACAAAAATAGCACTGCGTCAGCAGGAGTTCGTTTGCTGCGTATTTGATGTTTACAAAATCTCAACGTCACAAGCGCTGTCAAATTGGGATTTCGTGTTTTCGCGCCAAAGTATGTGATTTGAATTTCAAGAATTTTTTTTTCGTACAACGTATAAATTAAAATGGAAAAAAAGAAAACTATGTAATAACTGATCACTAAGAAGTATCTAAAAAAAAATAATTCGAGAAATATGAAAATTCCCTATTCGGCCCTTTCTAGAACATTTAAATTAACAATATTTTCGAATTCCATGAGGCCAAGAATATTCTTGGTCGACTAAACTTAAATTTTTAATAAACTTTCGCGTGCAATTTGGAAATGCACGAGCTCTAGAGGTGACGCATGTCAAATGCAATCTTGCGTCGATGAATTTAGTGAAATGCGTCGACGAAAGTTTCAAATAAGCCACATGTGCATTTTTTTGTATTTCACCGGTAAAAATTGCGACTTAGTCAGACGTATTTGAATTTCACGTTTCAAATAAACCAGGTAGATGTGAATGCATATAAAATGAGTACATTTCTTGAACATTAAACTACCTGTATCTCAAAAACTAGTCATAGGATCAAGTTTGGTCAACGCTAAGTATTGATCAGAAAGGTCAAATTCATATCATACTAGAATTTGGTTAAATTTGGCGGAAGTCCCAAATCCCATAAGAGGTGTGCAGGGTCCTTTGGTAACTTTTCCAAAACTGTTAGGATGACTCGTGCCGAGGTAATCCATGGTTTCCAAAAATTAGAAGTTTTTGCACAAAGTTTACTTCCAAAAATCAAAAGATGATTTTTTTTTCACTTTCACTGTAGCTACACGACGCGATCTGGGGCATTGATAATAATAATTAGAACAGAACAACTAATCAAGATAAATGTAGACATAATGGAAATATTTTACTGAAGGATACATTAAGTTTTCTAACAGCGTCTCCTCAAAATATTTAATATTTTCAAACTTTATTTTGCCCGGATTGGTTGAAATTTTCATTTTGTAATTGAAAGGTCCAAATACATTTTAATCTTTTATTCTGCTTAAAAAAATTTGGGAAATCGATTTAAAAAACCTTTCAGCATACCTATAGCGATCAAGCATTTCAATATCCAGCTTCCTGTAATAAACAACTATACTATTAATATTTTTAGATTCTCAACACATACCTACATAATATAACCCAAATAGGACAAGGCCTTTATTAAAATACGTGCGAGCCCATAAATGTTTATAGGACCAACGTGCAAACTTTATAGATTAGCCAGGAAATCTCGGTGGACACAAGATGGACCAGCACGCTAATACATATTAATATACTTTGGAAGAAATGAGATAAGTTTGGCCGTTCCGTGCTACTATAGCTCTCGAGAGTCGTGTCCTGCCAACGCTATTGCCCTAATTAATCCCCTAATAATTGAAGCGACAATTTTCGTCATGGGATCAGATGACGAAGAATTTAATTCAATTTGCTACTTAATTTATTTAGACGAAGTAAACTGCATTTTCCAAGTACGTACAATCAAAAGCGGATATTCCACGGACAAACTGACGCTGGCGCAATTAAGGTCATACTAATAATGCACCACACGTTGTATTTTGGCTCTCACCTCTAGAAGAAAGTATTGGGGTTGTCCGCCGTCGAATCCCTCGGTGCATTCTACTTCCAGAGAGTCGTTAGTCCTGTTGACAATGGAACAGTTGTGCAAAGGGTCAGGTTTGCCTGCGCCGATGATATGAAATATGCATGGCTCTTGCTGTCTGCCTGCTAGGTTGTTAGCCCAGCACATCACCTGCAACATTTACTTTTTTGGAACAAGAAAATCCTTTTCCGGATAAATAATTTAGATTTATTTTTGTTGCTTGTCAACCCTAATTTATATTTAATGAGAGAGTTTGGGAATGTGCTAGATAAATTAAATTCTGTATCGTGTATTATAGGAGTATGTCAAATGAGTGATAAATTTTATGTTGATAGTTCACGTTACATTGTTTATAGAATGAAACTAGTGAAATGTTTATTGTTTGAAAAAAGATGGTGTAAGCTGAACTGAAAATTGTAGATACTGACTTAAAAAGACCTACTCTTGGATGTGCAGCTTCCTAATTAGGAATTGAATATTCAAGAATCTGTACATAATAAAAAAACTTTCTAAGCTTTTATCGTTTGATTCAGCTAATCTGAGCAAAATTAACGATGTTGCGAAATAAGTTAGTTGAACTTACTGTTCCATAATCTAGTTCTGTTACAGGAGTATACGTCAACGTCGAAGAAAAACGATACTCTGCGGAATTGTATCTGGTCTGCGGTACTTCCATAGTTTCTGCCGAGTTATTAAACGACCAACTAAAACTATCCGGAGGTGGGTATGATTCAACTTCACACAAAATTTTTGCATCTTCATGTCGGGCAACCCCGTATATAATTTTTTGACTTCTTCTGCAAATCGGCTTGTCTGCAAAAGTTTTTAAATTTTTAACAAAGCAATAAATCCGAAACAAGTCATTACTACCTAAGCATCCTTTACGAGTACAGAATGATGGGCCACTAAATCCAGGGACGTGTACAAAATGTACCGAAATAAAAATAAAAGATTTCCAATAATACGCATCATTAGATTTCTGCAAGATTTTGTGTGTCCGCCAGCTTCAGGCTTAAGTGTGCATAAAATACTCTGGGTCGCTGAGTAAATAATGGTTCGATTTCTTGTCGTACGGTTTATTTGGACAGTAATATGAAGTTCAGTCATCCAAGGTTCAGAAACAGCGTTTTCAGGAAAAAAATGTAGAAGTTTTTTCTCACCGGTTCTATATGTTTTTTGGGGTGCTGAATCCGAATCTGAGGCTTGCCAACTCGTCAGACGTCGGCTTCACACAAAAAATTGCAGAAAACCTTAAATTTTCGGCACTTCTTTCAGGTTTCCAACTATGACTCGAAAACTAAGCGTTTTTTAATTATAACTATGATGTACCAAATTAAAGTAAAAACATTTTTTTAAAAGTTCCTATTGTTCATCGATTTTAATCTGATACTCGGACGGAATGTGAGCTGGTGGCTCCCTACATTAGAACGCCAATGGTTACCTGACGTCACATCTGTTTTTGCCATATGAAACACTCCCTCGCTCCTCATACGGAAAGTGTCAGTTAAAAATCGACGAACAATACGTATAATAACGCGAGAGTCTCGATAATCCACAACGACGTTAGATCGTGTTGAAATGGCATTTCTTGATTTTTCTTCAAAAAATAAAAACATATATGGAACAAATTGCCATTTACACAAAAAAAAACATCATTATTCAATAATTTTCATATTTATTATTGATTCCTCGCGTCCACATCTGCAGAATTATGACCAGGGATGGACTGGGCTCTGAACTTACGGCGGGCGATTTCCTACAAGGGGCGCCATCACCAAGAAAAAGTTGAAGTAGATATAGGCTCACTTGAACCTGGGAACTTTTTCGATAGCGTGGGAAAATTGGCGGATTTTGGTGGTTTTGTACTGGTTTTATGCTGGTTTAGCTGGTTGTGTGCTAGTTTTCACTGGTATTGTGCTGATTTTCATTGCTTTCCACTGGTTTTATGTTGGTTTAGCTGTTTTGTAAAACTCAGCACAAAACCGGCTATAACAGCAAACAGTGAATAAAACAGCTAAGCCAGCCTAAAACCAGTGAAAACCATCAAAATCCGCCGATTTTCTCATCTATCGAAAAAAGTTCCCAGGCTCAAGTGACCCTTTACCCGCTAATTGAAAGTTAGGCTAATTACGTTATCGACAAGAATGAATTACTACACCGTTATTTGTTTCCCAAGAAAAAAATCAATATTTTATTGAGGTTTACGCTAGTTTTAGCTACATTATTGATAATTTCATTATTGTCTAATGACATGAGTAAATTTTTTAAACCACTTCCAGGTTGTTGTGATTTAGGTTACTTCGTAATTTATTTAAATATACTTCAGCTTCTTGAGCTTCAATTACAACTAATTTGCGCAATTGATAGTCGACAAATATTTGTAAGCTTTCGAAAGTATTAGATAAGCATATGCGTGAAGGTTGACACGGTCAAAGTGTACGTGGATCAAGTACCCTTGGACGCTGCGCGCGCCTCACTTTGACGATACTTGGATGGTACCAACTGTTCATCCAAGTAAGTAAGCTTGCTTCCAACTTGATCCAAGTACTCATCTAAGTGCACTTTGACTGTGTCAAACTGGTTCTAAGAATGAATTTGATTGTTAGCCTGTAACTGCAATAAATACAGTTTTTGCGAGACTTGCAAACTGTTGCACTAGTAATCTATTCTAATCTTCACTGAAAGGAATACACGAGAAAAGCTCAAGGCTCAAGCAAAATGGTGGTTGTCGGGCGGAAGGCTCTCGGTACAAGAATAGCGTGACGGTTCGAATACAAACCTAACCTAATTTACAGAGACGCTCTCTATCGGGCGTGGTAAAAGTCTCAGAATTTAATATAAAACTTTAATAGAAATTCTGAATTTTTATCAATATGAGAGCACTACATTAATAAATAATCGATATTCCGAATTTATTGAAAAATATTTTTAAACCTTATTTCGATATTATTTAAATTTTATAACTGAACGATGCCGATGGGGCGCTAAATCTTAAGGGCGCGGCGGGCTCCGCCCGCCAGTCCTTCACTGATTATGACCTTAAACAATGAGAATGAAGACTTTGGATAACCATAATCGTTGAAATAGCCTGAAAAGAGCAATAAATCTGAAGTAGAACGAATTGTGATTGCACAGTGAATCACGCAAGATAGAAGGATGACAGCAGTAGAATACTAATTAGAATTGAAGGCCAGTAGACCTGTGTAATTCATTAATGATTCTTTCGAAAAGAACGAATCACTTCACTGACTCTGAGACGATCTGAATTAATTCACTTTTGAATCACTGCCACTCCGAATGAGTGGGACTGTTGCTGTGCGCCTCGCCACTACGAAAATAATGAACGAACGAACGAAACGAATTGAACGAAAACGAAAGTACTGAGACAGAATCAAGACAAGAATCACATGCTCACAGGATCCTAATTCTTGAAACAAGGGAGCAATGTTCCCAGGAGAACGAGTGTTCCGTCTTCCTCAATGATATGCAAATGAGAATCACAGAACATATCACCTCTAGAAAAGTATCTGCAATGGTATGTACCGGTTATGAATTACGGCGCCCTCGTTGACTGAAAACCCAACTAATCGAGTATTCTTGACAAAAAGGCGAATTGATTTTTTTCATATATTTTTATTATTTTTGTATAATTTTTAATCTTCAACTGCATTTGGCTTGCTGACTCCTCTTAGCTCTTTCGCCTCATTTTTTTAAAAAGTATGACTGGCAGGAAGTGTCCGATGTCGAACATAGTGCAAAAAGAGTTAGTAAGTTAGCAAGAGACACGCAGCTATAGGTAGATCGCAAAGTAAATACGAATAATAAATACAAATACGAACGAAGCGAAACAAACGAATAAATACAAAAAAATACGAACAAAAATTAGGTTTTTTTTCAACCAAAACTTTTTGAATTTTCACTTTACCGCGCGTGGGGACCATGGTTTACAACAACATAATTTAAAAATTCAAATTTTGACTTTTAAAATGACAAAATAAATGACAAACCAACCAACCCAAATCCCTGTCCACACCACAGATACCTATAAATTTCTCTTATCTCCCGACAGTGTCGCCATCGTTGAATGAAAACCTAACTAAAAACCTTTGTCGCGATTCTTCCATTTGAGATATTTTTCTATAGGTGATATGTTCTGTGATGAGAATTTCATACATCTGTCAAAACTGGTATTCCAACAATAAATTGACATGTTTTGATTGTTGATTTGAACCAATCAGATTGTAATAACGCGATAATTTGCACTAGTGCAAATTATCAGATAATTGCATACTAACTGGTGCGAAAACTGGTGTTTTGACATTTTTTTGACAAAAAATTTAAATTTTTGATTTATGAAATTCTCTCATTAAATACAACTCGTGCAATGGTAATATATTTATAATTTTCGACAAATTTGCACTCATGCGTTTTTAACTGAAAAAGGCACTCGTGCACTACGTGCACTCGTGCTCTTTTTCAACTAAAAATGCATTCGGACAAATTTCCCAAAAATTATCAATAATTTCCATTGCACTAGTTATATTACTATTGATAATATAAGTAACAAAAACGGAATATTCGTTCTCCTAGGAATGCTGCTCCCCTGTTTCAAGAATAAGGACCCTGCGGTATTTCACTCATTGTTCCTGCGTTGTTCGTTATTTCCAAAGCTTAGTTAGTTCATAAGTGAATCATTCAAGAATCACTCGTAATGAACGAATCACTTTTGGTGAACGACTCAAATGAATTAATTCAGCAAAAAGATCCAAAACGCCCAGCTCTAGAGGCCAGGATACAAGAGGACGGCCTTATATGGGGGGCCGATGATCGTAAGAAAATACGTGGACTAAATTGGAAACAAGAAGCGCAGAACAGAGACCTTTGGCGTAAATTAAGAGAGGTGCATATCAAGAGTTGAACCACAAATGTCTAGAGAAGATGACTGGTCTTTATTCGGCACTAAGTATTTGCCGAGCAATCCCGATAAACAGTTGTGATGAAATTACCAAAGATGTTAGGTCGAAACTCACAAGTATGTCGTACAAAACGTCGCTGCAGAGGCAAGAACAATGGGTGAAACCGCTTGCTTTTCTGCATCTGTCAATACGGTACTTCTACAGACGCTACCGTAGAGGCGACATACGATAAAAAATTTCGTTGAACTAGATCATTTGGTGTCTCCACCTTCTTGACCAATAAAAACTAGTATTTGTTCAGGTCCTAAGTGGATGTCCTGATGGCCTTGACGACTGGTGTCAGCGAATCCTCATGGATTGATGAAATACCATATAACTGTTGTATCAAACCAGATTTGATTATTTTATTTATTAGCTATAACTAATAATAAATATGTATATCTGCTGTCTGACATAAGTAGCTAAAAAGATCTACTTTAATTATCGATGTTTTTATTTTATTTATTGTAGTTATTTGTGGATGCAAATAGGTACATGTGTTTAAATAAATTTTTGTTTTTTTTATTTGAATGGCTATAAATTAACAAAAACGAGTAAACTATTCACAGCGACATTTGATTATCACCAGTTATAACCTTAACAGAGAGAGAGGAAAAATATCTACTTCAAATATAAAAGAGTTCATTAGCATGTTTATGAAAAACTTACACATTATTTTTAGCTGGACAATGTTGCTGTCTCCGTCACCCTCAACGTTCGACGCGACACACGAGTAATTTCCCGCTTGGCTTCTCGAAACTCCCTGAAGAGCCAGGTCTGTCGCACTAATTATAACGCCGGCCTTTTGATTTGCCTGCATCACTTGATTCTGTAACAAGAGAAGTTAATGAGTTATTATTTCATAAACGAACCGCTTCTATTGAAAGAGAATCATTAAATGTTTCACTCTATTTTATGCTAGACCGCAAACATGGAAATTGTTACCTACATGCTTCTCTTGCTTTTTGAATTTAGGCAATAAATATCATATGCCAAAATAAGTAGTGAAACTTTGTTTCATCAATAGTTTTTCTGTGATGGCTTTCTCTATATTTTCTTTAAAATAGAAATAATTTACCGAAAAGCCTGTAGAAGATGTACTAGACCAGAAAACCTAACAGGAACCTCTGACCTAGTAGCACCAAACTGTGGAATACCGTAAACAATATGATAAGCACTATTCTTAAGTAAAATATCAAGCACACTGACACGAGAACAGGACTAGGAGAAAACACTGACCATTTGACCAGATAGTAGTCAGCGTGTAGAAGAGAAGGAATTTAGCCAAATTTATTTTTTGAATTCTACACTACCCACAAGCATAGTTCAACCTTTAATCCTCAGATTATAATCTCAATACAAGCTATTCATCTATATTATCATTTTAAACATTCACTAACTAAAACAGTTGAGAGATGAGAAGACGTCATTTTTTTTTCTAAATTTAGCGTTACATGATTAGTGAATTTATCCATCAGCTTCAAATGGATGTAATGGACACTTCAAATAGGCAAATTCGTATTTTTATGTATAGGACAGTTATGGTACAGGGAGTCAACCTATTTATTGACGTTGATTACTTAACCGAATGCCCAGGATTTAGTGCAGTCGGACTGGCTGCCGGAATATGTCGATTTTCTAATTGCATATGTGGATATTAATGCCTCAATAGAATTTGCGCTTTTGATTTTCGAATAACTAACTGGACCTGGTCTATAATTTAGAGCCTCCCCCTCCGGTTGTTTCAATGTAACCTCCCTATTGAAATGGATTGGGGGATTCAAAATTTTCCACTATGAAATAATTAATTTAATTGTCATCCAGTTGCGAGATTTATTGTTACTCTTTTTTTAATGAGTAGCCGACTAAGCGATTGCTGCAAGACAAACTTGGTATAATGGGTCTTTCCCACTCAACTGAATTTAAGTATTTCATCCATATGGTTTGGAAGCTTATCCGACAAAATACTTGAAGGACTATGTGGTTGATTTTTAAAAAAAAATATTAAGAGAGATATTAAAGGGAAAAATATGGCAATATTTGAAATAGTCCGCCAGATTTTGCACCAATCAGAATGCGCTTAGTTGTCCGATTTACCGGCCGAAGCTGTTCCCTATCGAATATTTTCTTCTCTTTAGTCGAATGAAGAGGATAGAAAAGGAAAAAAAAATATCGACATAAATGTGGTTTATCGATCCCTATTCCAGCGATTATTTTTTAGCTTTATCTTTTACGCTTTATTAGACAAAGACATGACACACATGATTTGTGTGTTTTGTAATGAATTCTAACCTGAAACCTACACCTTTACCTTTCGCACAGCTTTTGTTTACCTGTGCAGATTACACCTTTAATTTCCAAAAATCTGGTACTGAAAGGGCCTCGATTAAGGGTACTTTTTGTAAATAAAACATTTTCGATTTGTGCTGTTTATTGTACTCTTCGTTTTGTTGTGTAAAATCGAGGTTCAAATTGAAAGCTGTTGAACAGGGATTCGAGAAAGCCGATTTTGCAAGTTTACCCCAAGTGATCATGGAAATGGTGGCGGAATGGAATATTTAATTAAAAATGCAATCTACTTCAGTACTGAAATAAGAAATGTGAATTTAAAAAGGTGAGCTTTATTTTGCGTTATTTTTTACCAAAACTGCCTTTCAGAGATAATAAAAGTTGTAGATTCATACTGAACATAATAATTATAATAAGCAACTAACAAGCATTAACTCATCTATTGTCCAAAGTAGGTTAGGTACCTACTACAACTAAGTTTTTTTTTTTTTTTTTGTTTTTAGATAAGCAAAGACCAATGACCTGCAAAAATAGAATAATATGGTCAATGCTATTAGTTAGGTACAACTGAAGAGAGAAAGTCAACATAATTGTACCTACTGTTCAGTGTAGAACTGTAGAATAACCCCATAACACAAAGTACATAAGAGCAAATAAGAGTCATAGTAGATGGAGCAAATAGATAGATAGAACTTCATTGGGTCTCAAAAACGAAAATCTCACCCGTATATATGTGTAGCTTGTAGGTACCTACTTACCTACCTCGATGGTAAATACTTACATACAATGAATGATCTAGGAATTTTGTTACTACCCTACTACACTGTTATACATATTTTATTATTGTTGTAAAAACTGTTAAAATGGAGTTTCTGTGAATAAATAAATTGAAAGTTGATTGTATCATATTATGATTCAAATAAGTAGGATCAAGGCGATTTTTGTACCTACATATAAACTGATACCTAGCTATATATTGCATTTGTAATGTATTTTGTATAAACCTGGAACCATTATCGATTTTAATAAACTTTTAAAACAAAATTAAATGGTATAAATGTTGTTATTTTTTTGTTTATAGTAGTTTTGTTATGTACATGTTTCTTTTGAATGCATCAGATTTAAAATTCTAATGTGAAGTAAGTACCTAATTAGTCTACCGACCGACCACGGTTAAATCCTCAGACGCCCCAATAAAAACCAAAATTCAGGTAAATGGGTTTTTGGAAATGGCGTAATTTTAGTTTATTGAATCCCAGCTATATTTTCAGATAAATAAAATGAAATTACTCTTTGTTTACATATCAAAAATGAGGGCTCAGTAGACCTGCCCCCTGGGGGGGCTAGATCAACGCTAGCCCCCCCCCCCCCCCCCCCCCCAGTTGTTAAATCCTTTTCAAAAGGCTAGCGCAAGTTCGTGACACCTAGCGCAGCCTAGCGCAAGTTGTGTCATAGCTAGCGCAGCTATCGTAGCTGTCATACAGGGTGGACAAAAAAAATCATGAGCCCCTACAAGTGATTTTTAATTTTTCCAAAATATATATGAAGCTTCCTTAAAGCTGCCGCTAGCCCTCCCCCCCCCCCCCCAGTTGTTAAATCCTTTCCAAAATGCTAGCGGAAGTTCTTGACACTTAGCGTAAGTTGTGTCGTAGCTAGCGCAGCTATAGTAAGTAAATGTTATACAGGGTGAACTATGAAATCTTACAAAATGTCGCCAGCTCCAAGACAAGATTTAACGTTTACAAGCGCTATCTATTCGCGAAGTTATACTTTTTTTTATAGCCGGGCCGGAATCAGAACAAATCAGAAAACAGATAACAGTGAAATTCAAACCTAATATGAGAAACACATACATGCCACCGCCTGGGATCACCACATGCATTCAACCAACGTAATTCTCAATTGGTGATAAAAAAAAGTACTAGCTCTTGCTTCACAAACCTGGCAAACCCCACCGCCACCACCACTAAAAATGTCGACAATATTCGGTATCGATATATCGACGAACTAAATATCGATATGTCGTTGCCATCCCTAAACTCACTACAGTGACAATAAACCTAACACAGTGGCGACAATAGAGGTCCCGCCGCCACTTTGTGGCTTTCCTCTTGCTAATTTTAAAAACGAATATAAAGGATTTAAATCGATATTTATCATACAAAATTGAAAACAATGTATTTGATGACCATTATTAGGTATATCAAATACGTTGTTCTCAATTTGTTATGATCGATGTCCATAAATCGTATATATTCATATTCAAAATTAGCAAGAGTTACGCCACAAAGTGAACACAGTTCATTAATATGAACATATTATAGGATTTTAAAAAACCAATCATAAATAAGACTGCAATTATTGTCGCCACTGTGGTAATACAGTCACTGTACAACCCAGTAGTTGCGCGCGCATCAAGGTTGAAAAAGATACCTACCTCAATTTTTTCATTTCTTTGTGAGGTTAAGTTTTAGTTACCTACTTCGCGAATAGATAGCGCTTGTAAACGTTAAATCTTGTCTTGGAGCTGGCGACATTTTGTAAGATTTCATAGTTCACCCTGTATAACATTTACTTACTATAGCTGCGCTAGCTACAACACAACTGACGCTAAGTGTCAAGAACTTCCGCTAGCATTTTGGAAAGGATTTAACAACTGGGGGGGCTAGCGGCACTCTCGCCGCCTCCCGAATAAATACCTGTATGTGTGTATGTTTTAAAGGGGTAATGCGGTTGCTCGAATTTTACCTGCGCAAGCTTTAAGGAAGCTCCATATATATTTTTGAAAAATTAAAAATCACTTGTAGGGGTTCATGATTTTTTTTGTCCATCCTGTATGACAGCTCGATAGCTGCGCTAGCTTGACACAGCTTGCGCTAGGCTGCGCTAGGTGTCACGAACTTGCGCTAGCCTTTTGAAAAGGATTTAACAACTGGGGGGGGGGGGGGGGGGGGGGGGGGGCTAGCGTTGATCTAGCCCCCCCCCCCCGAATAAATACCTGTATATGTTTTAAAGGGGTAATGCGGTTGCTCGAATTTTACCTGCGCTAGCTTTAAGGAAGCTGCATATATATTTTTGAAAAATCAAAAATCACTTGTAGGGACTCATGATTTTTTTTGTCCACCCTGTATGACAGCTACGATAGCTGCGCTAGCTATGACACAACTTGCGCTAGGCTGCGCTAGGTGTTACGAATGTGCGCCAGCATTTTTGAGAAGATCGAATAACTGGGGGGGGGCTAGCGTCACCCTAGCCCCCCCCCCCCCCCCCGAATATTAAGCCACCTATCTTTTGACCTGTAGCTGCGCTAGCTTTCGAAAAAGTTGCGCTAGGTTGCGCTAGCTCTGGAGAACGAGGGCTAGCGTTTTGGATAAAAATTATCAACTGGGGGGGGGCCAGGTCTACTGAGCCAAAAATGAGGTTAAATTCATGAAGAATAGAGATCGATGGGTTATCGAATCCTTATCGATATGTCACTTTGAGAACACAATTCGTAGAGAAATTTCGTGAAATCAAAAACCGCATGGCAACACTGGAAGAAAGCAGCCAATAGAAAATCTAGGCGCATCACCATCCAAGAAATTTTGAATTTCAAATGAAAATTAAAGGCCTTTCCCGGTACCAAAAAAATCCGGAAAAAATATTTCTGGGCTTTATTTTGATTAGCCTTTCAGATAAGCCAATAAAAAAAATCGTGGGAAAGAACCATTGTATCTAAAGGAAATTTTATTGCAAATAAAATTATATACCTAGTTTCCTCTTCCAAGCTTTTTACTTATTTGAGTTGTAATACAGATGTACAAAATAGCATGAATAGAAACGTTTCAAACTTCTAGACCGAGACTTGTGGTAATGTTCGAACAAAATCAGAACTTCCTAAAATTCACAAAATTATTTAATCCATTGGTTTCTATTGTATGGCAACGTAATTCTATCAACGAACCGGAAGGGCTTTATAATTTAGGTATTCCACTATCAAGCCCGGTGTTCGAATAAATAATTATTTTGAAACATTTCTTAAGTATTGATTTTCAATTTTCTATTAAAACTAAATAACAACACATGCATGAAAAGACGTGATCGCAAGATTTTTTTTCATTTAACCATTTAGGGAACATGAGTTATTAGTGCATGGAAAAAAAGTGATTTTAAATCTCAGGAGTTAGAACACAGGTAGATTCATGCACCATATGCAAAATAGTACCTTGGCGAAGTTTAGGAGAGAAGCAAGAATTGACTCATCTACAGATGTTGGAAGTCATGAAAGATGTTTCTCTAACAAGATTTGAGAAACAACTCACTCCTAATCTAATTTTATTGGATTTATCACAAGAATAATCCCTATATTCAACTATAATATTATCAGTTTAAGTTTGCCTAAAATGCTTGTTCTTTCTTCGGTGAGTTTTTGCTTTCTACTATCTCATCCAACTATACCTCTTCTATCCTCTTTTCAGCTAATGATTTCATTGATTTTTACTACAACATTTGAGTGCTCGAAAATAGATTCGCAAATTTCTTGAAACTTGGTTAAATCCTGACCTAACTGCTTAGCTGTGTGGCCCTTCAGTTATGAGTATAATTTCATTCATACGTCCTTTACTTATTCCATAATCATTTATATTATTTTTTCCCTGAGTATGAATCTTGGATAGTTTCGAAATTATGTAACTGGCTTGAACTGAAAAAAATCACGTTAGTGGAGGAAGATAGTGTGTCTTTTGTTCTCCCAATATACTTTGACTTCACTTGAACTACTACGAATTTCAAAATATTTTGAAATCACTCGCGAACGTCCTCAATTTTTCTTTGCTAACTACCTATTTATATATTTTAACTAGCTCTTGCCCGCGGCTTCGCACGCCCTATACAAATTTTGTAGGTGTAGGGTAGCATTAGGTAATCTTCTTTCAAAGAGCTTAGGGGATAGTTGCGTCAGACATATGGTCATGTAACTCTTATTTTTGCAGCACCTCTCTGTAAACCACATTTTTTTGTGCTGCCTTGTGGCTGCAGAATATAGTTGTATTCCTTTCAAGAGTTTGAAGCACCGGAGCGAGTAGCTCGACTCGCTCCGGTATTCACTCGTTCCCGATTCCCGATTTGCAAGGAACAGATGCGTGGTGCAACCTTTGGTGCAACAAACACTTTTCGAAAGGAATAAGCGCGTGAAGCCCCGGAGCTGTTCCGGAGCTCCTCCTAGGTGTGAAAGGAATACAACTTATGAAGACTATTTTTTGACAGCTTACATTAAATTTTTTTGAAGTGCCACTCGCTG
Organism: Ceutorhynchus assimilis; assembly: GCA_917834065.1. Taxonomy (NCBI): domain Eukaryota; kingdom Metazoa; phylum Arthropoda; class Insecta; order Coleoptera; family Curculionidae; genus Ceutorhynchus; species Ceutorhynchus assimilis. The sequence goes on from OU892279.1 coordinate 18,105,900, forward strand.
CTAATAGCTTTTTTCGCGGATCATATTTTGAACCGATTCCGAACCAGTCCGGAACTAATTGAGGACTATCGTAGAGCGCATGCCCAGTTATAGCTGGGTTCGGCTTGCTCACTCCGTGCACTCCGAGTGATTCCGTTCGCACTTCAGTCGTTCGGGTATTACCTTTATAGCTACATCCTCAATCAATCTGGTAGCGAAGTGACACTTTGGCAAGCGTGCTGGAAAATTTATACCCATCCTCAATGCTGTCAATTTTCAGTCTGCTGTGCGTGTAGTATGGTCACATACCGTGCATTCGGTATTTTGATCTGAGTTCTCTGTGCATGAATTTACCGTTCGTTTATCCAAAAAGTATACTCGGTGCAGGCTCATTCACGTTCGTTTAATAAAATTTCAAGCCCTCTGATACAGCGTTTAACTCTGTGCGCTCGCTGGTCACGTGATTACGGCTCCACTCTGCTCTTTGAGCAAAATACCGAATGCAAGGATAACCTAAATTATTTTTTACCGTACTGCGCATGACATAAGTCGGCACGCATCGAAAAATCTAGCAGCTTGCAAACTTCACTTCGGAGTCGTGCTGGCATGCAGCACGGAATTGAATTGAGGATGCCAACGTTAAACAACATTTACCTAGCTTGCGTGCCGAAGTGCCACTTCGCTACTAAATTGATTGAGGATGAGCCTTATCAGATAACGGCTGGAGTGCGATCGGAGTAACCCGAACCCAACTTGTGAATGGGTTCCTATTTTATCGCGAACAGTTTTGGAACCGAACAAAAACTCCAGAACCTTGCTCCAGACTGTCGAATACGTGAACGAATTGCGAATGTCATGTCTCAAACTTGAAGTTAGCATAGCCTGGGACCGGTGGAATTTGTTCAGAATCGGTTCCGAATCGTTTCTGGTGAAAACATGAAAATATAACGACAAAAACACATTTTTTTTTACACTGATTCTGCAAATGGAAATCGCTATGAATTTGATTCTGCTTGTCATATTTCTGAATGACAGCTGACACGTCGTCTGTTTCTGTTACACTTTTTTCCCCGCACTTCCGCCCGCACCACACCGTTTCTTATTTTTGGTTATTTAAGGCGATTTCTTAAGGCCATGTTGATATTATTTCTTAGTGAGCATTTCCAACCTATTACCTACCTGTTTGCAAAATTTCATCTCGATTGGTTTAGTAGTTTTCCAGATTTCGTGTTTAATCAGTCAGTCAGTCAGTCAGTCAGTGAGTGAATGAATTTCACGTTTATATATATATAGATTTATGGAATCCTGTCCTGCATAAGAGTGTAACTGGGCTGAATGGGTCTGATCCAGAACGACCCATTCTGAAAAGGGTTGGCAGGTAGAAGAAGTGCGACGACTACGAAACCCGAAAAGGGTAATACACAATTAATAGACAGACATTGAGAGTCCGATCCGTTCATTTCCTCAAGTTTGTCTCTTGTTTTTCATTATTTAAATATAAAGGCTGGTTACCATTTTCTGTACCTCCTTGGTACGTCCCAAACAAAATCTATTATTCATATAGGAGGTTACATGTATTTGAAGGTATTTCTATCTTTAAAAATAACGCTTGTAGCACAGTTCTTGTAGGTGGGTGTCAAAAGACAAAATATAATTATTATAATGTAAGGACCATAGGTATACAATATACTGTTGTCACGGATTCCGCGGGTCCACTAAAACCTTTTCCACTAATGCTAACAATATTTAAAGAACTAATTGACTCTACGAAATTCTTTCACATTATACAACAATTATCCTAGTTAAACTGACTGACTTACAAACTACGCGCTTTTCACAAGATTTTATGAAGAACGTTTTATCGAAAAAGTAGATGACAGAATAAATGTATTTGCCAAGGTTGCTCTCATCGTTGTAGTATTTGGAGCATGTAGAGGCAAAAAAATTATATTTTTGCAATTATATGTAGATAACTTCCATTGAAGATTTTCATTTATTGGTGTTGAAGAAACATAAATTTAAATTCCAAAAAGTTTCACGAAACTCGTTTATAATACAAAGAGCTTCCTCATGAGCAAAAAAAAAATATCCAAACAAAAACGAAATTCGTAATCTGTCTAAAAAGTTTTCTAAAATTTAAAAACCTGTTATGATCCCACAATGTAACCAATGTGATGATCACAATACCGACCGTAATGATACCGACCGTAATGAAACAATACCGTATAACTTCTGTTTAAAATACTTTTATTATAGAATGATACGCAGTTGTTTGAGGAGAGAGTCTTACAAAAATGTCTGTGTAACCAAAGCTGTCTTCTGACTGAACGTTGTGTCTTGACTGATCTCTCTTCCCAAAAAATCCTCTTTCGACATCCCTTCTAAAAATCTATTGCTATAAAATCTATTACCTACTTAATCTAAGAAAAACCCTCAATAAACGTCGGCGACATATCTCAAAGAATGGTCCTTCGGGATACTTGGAAGGTTTGGGTGTTTATGATGGACAATGTTTATTTTATTTAAAATAATTACAAACAGTATTTTTTGCTCACATAAAGTCTGCAGGGTTTACAATTTAATACTAACAATTCACATCCTTCTTGCTGGAAAAGGTCTAGACAATATAATAAATTTATACCTTTCTTTGATGCCGAACCGAACCATTATCACAGATCACCTAATACAGATGCGTAAGTACGTATACTTGCCGTCGACGATATTCTGTGACGAAGCCGGGGAGCCAGCGCCTTGACGCATAGATACAGATCGCCCGCGTCAGGACAATTAACGTGGCCGGGTGCGTGAGCATGTTCCAGCCTGTGTGTTTACATATTTTTGCGGGTAAAAAAGAATATTTTTTAGCTGTTTGTGAACCAATTAAAGAAATAATATTATATTATTGAGCTCCCGCATTTATATAATAAATATGTTGAAAATACATTGATGCGGCATTGGTGCGGCCAGCCTATGTCTATCAAATTAATCTTGAACCATGAATTCGCCGCTCTTTCGCATCTGTATGTAAGTAATCTGTGCCATTATTTAGGATAGAGGATACCTGATATAAAATAAATGTCTTTATTAAAATAATATAAATGATTTGCCTTTTATTGGAAGACGAAAGATGAGAAGAGAATTACCACTTTTTGAAAATTTTATTTTTATTGAAACAAATTTAGTTACAGGACAGGGTACCCTAAACTTTTTCTTTAAATTTTTTTGATTAGTAATTAGCATCTAGAAAGTTTTTTGTTTTTAATTATTAAGAAATTGCTTTCTTGTTTGATTAAAGCATATACATCAGCCTGAATAGTTTGAATCACTAGATAACTCCCAATTAATTATTGACCAGAATAAAGAACAAAAACTATTGTCTTCTTTTTGTGAATTTATTTCCTTCACACGTAACGGGATGAAAAATTTTTCGGGGGTCGTAACAACAGCGTGGAATTTCTTAACTTTCCAACTTTTGTTGGCATCTGATGGGAGAGAAGCAGTAAATTTTTCAACGACGTGACTTCGTTTTATTCGATTCTAGAACATCGTTTATAGATAGATACAAACATTCTTGTATTTTCTTTCTACGACTTTTAAGCCAAATAGACGTCCATTTATATTGCCTCTTGTCCACTTTATGTCATTACATCATGTTGATGAAAAGTAACTCTATTATTATTGAGGAATTGCATTTTTTTTCCAGAGTTTAGACGATAGGAAAAATAATAATTTGAAACAAACAATGTACTGAGATTAAAGTAAAAGGCAAAGGTAAAAAAGTGATTTAAATAAAGCTGGCATTAGCATCGTCAATCGTGTTTTGATCGGAATATTTCGATGAGATCTTTCTAATTGCGACTTTCGTACTGTTTTACAAAGTATTGAAATATCGTCAAGGATAAGGTGGCAGCGATGGAATAAAGTTATAATGTCTTAAAAAAAGGATAAATTTCCAGAATCTAGAATATCGACTGTTTACTGCCAATAACTCCTAAGTGCGAAAACTAAAAATGTTCAGAGGAGACAAAAAACTGTTTAACCCTTTATCATGTTATTAGGACTGGAAATTACATTTATGTACAAGGTTATCATTTGTGATTAGATATTTGAGTTAGATATTAGAGTTTATTTCCGAAAATTGTTACTAATTGATCATTTTCACACTTTTTAGAAGATAGGAGTTGTTGGTACTACTTTTAGTATAAGATAGAAGGTTGTGGTGTACTAAGGTCTATTCAAGAATTTTTATCTTCATTTTTATTTAGTAGTACAGTTAAACATTACAGACTGAAAAAAATTATCAAATTATTTAATATTATAATTTTATTAATCATCTTTACATGGTAATGTATCGTAGAAACTGTGACAGCCATCTAGAACTACGCTTTAAAGTTCTTGTAAATGCTTAAATTTTGATTTCTTAATCGGTATTCTTGACCTATTCAGTGGAGGATAATCTGATAACTCTTCGGATATTTATTTTTTTGTCTTGAGGGTAATTGTTTAAATTCGTCATCAAAATTAAGCTTGTAGTCGATCGATCCATCTAAATTGTAACGTAAGGCACGAAGATCCGTCACTGTAGGTTCGTTGGGCTTCTTGCCTGGTCGAATTGTTGTATACCCAGTGTTGCCACAAGCTCTGAAAATTTGGTTCCAGATTATAGTTTTAAATGGGGCCAGACTTCAGAATTTCGAACAAACTCATTTTAAACAAAAAAGAAGAGAGAAAGCCCGTCGCAGGCACCGCCGGAGGCAGACATTTTTTTCGGGTGCCACGCCCAAAAACGTTTATTTTGCATGAAAAAATTATGATTTGGCTTGTTATGGAGAAACGGGCCAGATTCGAAAAAGAGTGGCCAACGGGCCACTCCGTCTTAGAAAGGGCCAGATCTGGCCATATGGGGCCACCTGTGGCAACACTGTGTATACCTCAAGAAACTATTCTTTGAATAATCTTTGAAAAAATCAAACCCTAGTTTGACAACTTTGTATGGGAAAGGTATGGTTCTAGCCTCTTTGCTTGCTGAGATGTAATCACTTGGCAAGTTAATATTTTGACTTTTCAACTTACGTTCAATACAACTATGAACAGAGTCACACTCCATTTGATTGTGACCCCGTTCAAGATACTTTTGAATCACAAGTATTTTATTTTTCAAAGCATAGTTGAGCAACGCATTGGATAAAACGTTATTCCGATTCTAGTATGTGCAACCATGTGAATAAATTATTATTGGCAGGTTCTTAGCTGTACAATGCTTTTCTAAATAATCTATTACTTATACATGATGCGAATGCTGAAGCAACGAGATCATAGATCACAATTACATTCAGTAAACCCATAACAGATATTAGGATGACTTAAAACATTGTAAATGGTTAAATTATGACAAGGCAACTTTGTTTTGAAGAAGATGCTGCTGGCTTGAACAACTGGACAAACTTTCACTGCTTGGAGATCCATAGTAAGCACAATCAAATCAGTTTCTTTCTCAGAGCGTGCCCTGTCTTTTTTTTTTAATATGCTCTGTGTATTTATCATCACTAAGATTGCCAACAGCATGCCTCACACAAACATCGCACTGATCTTTTTTTGGCTGGTAAAGTTCCAAGTTACTGTCATTGAATTGGTTATAAAATGTTTTACTCGAGAGATTTCGTTTGTTCCTCGGTTTGTTCGTATTCTTGCAATGTTCTGAGTATAAGTCGTACAGTTGTTTTAATGATTTAAAAATCGGCTCCAAATAAAGTTTTGAAGAATTTGCTCTGTTATAGTGAGAAGACAATTTCGGTAACTGTTTCAAAAAATCTTTTAAATAATTGATATCTTCGGCATAAGGGCAATTCTTCACACGATTAAGATTGTCATATTTTTTATTTATGAGCAAAGCATGGTTACTTTTTTTCGTCCAACTGCAAAATCTAATGTTGTATCTAAAATTAAATTTCCATCAGGATCATCAGTATCTCTGCCAGGCCCATCACTGACTATAATGATATTATTATTTTTTGTATCGTAAACATCGTATATATTCTGGATCCATGTGTTTCGAATGTGTTTCGAATTCAAATAGAGGGTCAATATCTTGAGTTTTTCGTAAAAGTAGATTCATAATATTATCCTGGTTACTGGTGGCTAGGTCCTGGTCATCAGTACCCCAGCAAGCACGAAACATCTGCAGGCACTTTTGCGATGTTCTTTCTAAATCTCCTGCAGATATTGTTATGTTACAATGTAAAGAAGTACTGAAGAATTGTAATTGCGACTTTGAAATGTCTCCTGCCTGTTTTTTGGTAATATTACGTTGGGTCGTCCGCAGGAAATTTTAGAGACATTTATAATTTAAGGGACTATCTGAATTCTATTTGCACATACTGGCAATATTGCAGCTTGCGTTCTGTAGAATATAAACTCGATATGTTCTACGTATATCTATGGCGTGTCCCAACGAGACGTCACCCGAAAACCTGTATAATATCTATATTTCATATGAACATCAGGGTAAAGTACAAAAAAACGTCGGATAGCTACATTCAATTTATATCTCACCTTTTTATCGAATAGAAGTTTCAATTAATTTTCTACGGAATCTTAAAATTAATGTCGATATCACTTCGATAGTTCATTACAAGCGATCACATTCTCGAAGACACTCTGCGATTTGCTCCTGATATAATGAAGAGAAAGACGCTGTTTTTTTTTACTACCCAACCTCTAACCTCGCATTGCATTAGTCACATGGCTTCTGGTCCTTCTGAAGACCTTCTGGCTCTTGAATAACGTTTCAATATATTTTCTGTACTTCCTATTTTGCCATTGGATATTGCGTGTAGGACGTGGGTTTCAGAATTAGTTTCTAAGTTTGTTGGTTTTTAGTTTTTGGAGTTCGGGTTTTTTTTTTACCTGGCACCTGACGGTAGTTGATGTTGATTATTAATTAGTGTTGTGAAAAGGAAAGTGCAGTGATAAACCCTGTATGTTCTTCCAGCTTTTATGATGATCGTTTTGTGTATCGTAATAAAAATTGGTTTGTCACTTAATGTGTGAATGATGAACTGATAGGTATGCATACTTGATAAAAAAAATAGTTATTTATGATATAAGTGCTAAAAGTGACATTTTATTTTGTGAAAAGGGAAGTTTGGGACACGACGCCGAAGGCGGAGTGTTCCATCCCTTTGAACAAAATAAAATCACTTTTAGCACGAATATCATACACTATTTTTTCTACAAACACTGTTTAAAAGTCCAAATTAATGCATCCTTGAAATCCTCAATTTCAAATCTTGGTTGCTGGCATGAAAAAAAAACGAATTTGTTTATTTTTATTTGTCATCTCTGTTTGTCATTGTTGATTAATAACGTCAAATAATCACGAATTTTTGCTTACGGTTTCTGCACAATTTTTGGTTTTTGCGTGGTTTCATCCAGTTTCATTGTAGTTTATTTTCTGGGCGATGGAAAGTGATCAAGACAATGAATTTCTCCCGGCGGAAATTGAAGAAGCTGCCAATAAAGCTACTTTCGAATTATTGCCTAGCAAGTCAAAGCAACAGTACGAGTTTTCATACAAAAGAACATTGCGGATCAAATTCTGCCCAAAAGTTCGGAGAATAACATTGCTCTTTACTCTCCTGGTACAAGTTTTACCAAAATAAATTCAGTATTTGCTACCAATGAGATTGGCCATGGAGTTTCTTATTCTAATTGCAGTTTCGCTAATTTTAATTTAATTAAATAAATATTTTACTTTGATATAAAATTTCCTATGTTTTTATATTTTCTGATCAGTGCTAGAAGTGATTACTTTTAGCACTAGTGCTAAAAGTAATCACTTTTAACACCAGTGTCATAAAATGGCATTTTAGACACTGACAGCATCCGTTAAAAATGACACTTTTAGTGACGTTTGTAGAAAAAAATAATTATATATTTTTCTTTCTCTCTTTCTTTCTATTTTAATAAATTTTTGGATTGGAACATACAACAGTAGCAAATAGTATTTTATTCGCTTGTTTTAAGGGCAAGGAAAGCTTTATCTTACTATGTGATAAAAAGGGGGTACTGGGTTTTCATTTATAGGTAACAAGTTTGAGTAGTTTGACGCATCGTTGGATTCCCTTGTAAAAGTTGTAGGGCAACCTTAAATTTCATTCAATGTATAATGCATGTTTTTATTCAATTCTTCTTCATCTATCAATAATTTTAACATTATAATTAATAATTTATGATTTTGCTATTCTTTGGTATGTTTAGGATAGTGTTGGACAGAATTTTGTATTGGACTGGTGAGTACAGTAAGTTCCTACCATATAATTCACAGAAAATCAACTACATTGCCATTCGGGTTCTCTGGATATTTTCTTGCGTGACTTATATGGTACTATGGTACTCTACTCTCTAGACTAATAAATAATCATTACATAGTTTTTGCTAATGTTCTGGAAGCACGTTCTCTGAAATTAAAATGTAATTTGAAACCTCTCAAATTGGTTTCGAATAACAATATTACATAAACATTGGCTAGCGACATTCTAAGTATTGTCGCTTGAAGATCTTGCTCAGATTTACTGTGGATGTTCTTTCAAGACTTCTATGAGATATTTGCTTTTCATGTAACATAAGATATCCTTGAGGCGGACATTTGGCAGTTCCTGCGAGATCTTTGGGATATTCGTGGAATTTAGTGTAAGTCGCATACCTCAAGGTATATCTTTGATACTTCTATGGGATGATTCGATGTTTGCTGCGACCGCTCTTATTTTCTGCATCTATATCTGGTAGTAAGCTAGGTATGTAGTCTGCATCAGAAAATGGTGTGCGAGATTCATTCTCCGCATCTTGTTTGTTAGTCAAATTACATTCGCCAGTTATTGATTTGGTTTGGTCTATATCTGCTAATTCTAACAGGATCGGCTCCTCCAATGAAGAGTCTTTATTCAATAGGGAACTTTACAATTTTTTTTTAATTTTTTTTAATCATTTATTTATGCCTTGAAAGAGTATTCCCCAAATATTATTGTCTAAAACTCAATAATAACTTGGTGAAAAATGTTTAAAGTTTCGCGCGAATTAAAAGCATTTCAAACGACTTTAAATGCGCGCGAATCTGGATGACGTCACGTAGTATGATTTTGCGTCACTTTGTCGCCAAACGTCATACTTCATTGTATTTAATTTAGTTGATTTCCATATTTTCCAACGTTATTTGTTTTGTTGGTGTTTTGTGTGGCGGCGAGTTGTGAATTTTGGAGTTATAATGGAAAAAAAAGATTCGCACATTATCACATACTTACTTTTGCTACCATAAACATACCACAAATTACAGATTGTCGGATTGGCCTTTGGAATTTCCTTCTTCGGTAATAATTAATAGGTATATCGTTTTATTTATATAATGTTGAGCTAATCATTAAATTTAAACTAAGTAACCCAATTCTAATAAATGATAACATTTTAAAAAATTAGAGAAAAACGTGGATAAACACCAGCTAACGGGTATTTATTATGTAGAGTTCGAGTAAACGCTCGGAGCTGCTGTTTTGTTCTTTTATCCCTGTTCTTCTCATCATAAGGAAAAAAGACGGAAAATGCTCCAAGCGCTCAGTGTTTCAAAACGAACTCACGGTATGATAGACGCTTGCTGACAGAAACTGACATATCATACTAGATGACGTCACGAATAATACCAGCGCGATTTTTTCCGCTGGAAATAATTTTAATTTTTCCGCATTTCTAATTCCTTATTGCGGCCGTTTGCGACAAAAAAAATTGTTTTTTTCGGTCTGTAGAATCAAGCTTCATAATATCTGATGCATCAGATTTATGTTGTACTGAAGTAAATGACGCAGAGTGGGATGGAGGAGATTCTTGTTGATGATCAGACACACTGGAGTTTACGTTTGTCTTCTTTTTTAACAAAGACATAATTTTCTGCGCTATGGTATAGTCCAACAAATACCATTTTAAAGTCACGTGATTTTTCTCTATCCTTGTTCAATACATTACAAACAGCGGTGATAGTAAAATTGACAAAAAAATTGCTGTCTAATTATTGTTCATAATATTCTTACGTGAAATAGAATCCGTCACTGTCATCAATTAGTTTGTCAAAGTTATTTTCGAAAATAATACAACGAGCAAACACAGCTAATAATTTTGACTATATTAACCTTTTTCCCACTGGAAAAAAAGCAAATAGAAAACGGGTACCCAATTCAAGTTCAGAATGTATTACAAAAGGCAGCAGAAGCGACAAAAGTGAGTCTCGCAACAATTGCAAGTATTAAAATTCTCATCTGATTGGTCAATACCTCAGATTAACAACTAAAAACGACAGATACAACAGTAAACAAACAATTTGCGATCCAACATCCATAAGGTCGATTTTTGCATGACATGCCCGGATGCCAATAATCCGATGTGATTTTCAATATTAAATGTTTTCACGGATAATCATTATTCCAAAATATGTTTCAACATAATGTAAATGTTTTTTTATATCAATCTTTGTTGAAACATAACTTAAACGCCTTTTTGAAAATGATAATTAGTCTTTTTTTTAATTTAAATTGGTGAAAATTCTGGAATAACCAGGAATATATGGCTTGAAAAACGTCACATCGGCAACGTTGCATCTACGAGCAGCCAATCAGATGATTTTATGTGACTTTTGGCATCCATTAGGGATTTGGCAGTGTTGCTGGAAAGTGATCAAGCTAAATTTGTGATTTTTTGTGATTTTGAGTGTTATTTTTGGATTCAAAACTATAGAAAGTGTAGTGGAGACAGTAACAATGGTACGTCGATGTATTATCTGTAAGGATTCAAAGCAGAATTCGATATTTCGGCGGTAAGAAATTTGACATCATTTTACTCTTGACATTGGCCGCCATTGGCGTAGTTAGAGGGTATTTATGGTAATTTATTGTAAACTTTCTATTAGATTCTGGGAAAAATTCAGAGGAAACTTTTTATTTGAGATCTAGAAATTAAATTACAGCAATAATCTGAGTTTTCCTGAATCAATATAGGTAAGTACTCACGATAGGTACATATTCCTCAATAGTTTTATTCAACTTTGGGCCCTGTTTAGCTAGCCAATAATAGTGTATAATTCATAATGCTTATTGCTTAATGCACAATGAATTAATGCTAATCGAGTTGCTAATACTAATTTGAAATTAGTTGTTATTTCACAACAGAAACGAGTTTATACAGCACCTGATGGTTTAATGTTTAGAGTTTAGGCTTAAAAGGGGATATAACCGTATTTTGAAGTGTTTTGCGATAAGTAGATTAATGTAGAATTGGTTTCAACTCTGAATTTTTAAAATTACGCATTAAGAAGTAAGAATTGTGAGCTTGAACTTTATAAACTTTGACTCTATACACTATTACTAGGTTCTATTATAATTTTTGTTGTAGTTTTCCTGTAAATCTGGAAAGAAGGAAAAAGTGGATTTCCATTTTGGGCTTGGAAAATGCGAACGTACATAAATTTTCCTTCATTTGCTCGGATCATTTTGATCCCAGTGATGTAACAACAATAAGCCTGACTGGAAAAAAAAAAGGATAAGGCCAGATGCTGAACCCAGGCTTGCTGCGTTCAAAGATCCATCATCTTTTAGGTAAGGTTGAACTAACATAAAGTATTTTCTTTAAATATCTTTAGTGTATAGGTATTATGAATTCATGGATCATATTTTTTTTGTCACTTTTTCTCTCAGCTTTTTCTCAAATTATTATTATTATTATTATTATTATTTAGTTCGGACTCTACCCTTGTTGAATCACCTGACAGAAACCCGCAGGAAATCTCTTCTATTCAAAGTAAGTTTGATGTGATATAGAACAGTTCAAGGAGTATTTCCAGGTCTTCCTGCTAGGTACGTTTTTTCATCTCACATTATTATTTTCAGACCTTTGGATGATAATTTTGAAACTCTCGTGGAGCAGCCCAGTGGGTCTGAAATCATTATTTTGCAGTCTGACAGAAATATGGCAGGCCCCTCAAGCAGCCCAGTGAAGAAAATCATAAAAAGGTATCCTTGATGACAGATATCTTTATTAATCTATTAAAAAGTATTGGAGTGCCGTTTTTGATTACTACATATGTAGATATAATAAATCAAAAATATATTTTTTTTTTTGTTAGCAGGGTCAGGGTTGAGCAACATACAAAAAATAAGGATTCTGGTGGATCTACAACAGAAACTGCATCAGAAATGGGAGATATTACAAAAAGGTATTATGTTTTACCCATTATATTTTAATATTTCCTACCTCGACAATAGGGAACTTGACAAAAAATTTAAACATGAAAATATTATTACTATAAATCATAAGAATATATTATGTTAAAACATTATCAGCGAAAAAAAAAACAATTTTTTTTTGTCGCAAACGGCCGCAATAAAAAATTAAAAATGCGGAAAAATTCAAATTATTTCCAGCGGAAAAAAACGCGCTGGTACTGGTCGTGACGTCATCTAGTATGATTTGTCAGTGTCTGTCAGCAAACGTCCATCATACCGTGAGTTCGTCTTGAAACACTGAGCGCTCGGAGCATTTTTTGTCTTTTTTCCTTATAATGAGAAGAACAGGGAGGGATAAAAGAACAAAACAGCAGCTCGAACTCTACATAATAAATACACGTTAGTTGTGTTTATCCACGTTTTTCTCTATTTTTTTAAAATTTTATCATTATTAGAATTGGTTTACTTAGCTTAAATTCAATGATTAGCTCAGCATTACATAAATAAAGCGATATACCTATTAATAGGCATGATGACAGTAATTGAAAATCACTTAAATTGTGTTTTCACTTGATGAAACTTGACTCATGGAATACGAAACACGCATTTATTTTTTTATTAGGAGCCAGATTGATGATTATTTTGATAAAATAAAACTGCAAAATACGAAGGTCCGCCATATTATGTTAAACGCCAATCAGAACGAATGACGTCACTTTTGAGTAAATCAGTTAACAAACGACTGGTTCCGTGATTTTCTTGCGATTTAATTTGCGACACTCAATTTTGTTTATACCGAATATTGAATCAAAAGTGAAATAACGCGAGTCATGGAACAAAGATTAAGCAGAAAAGAATCAAGAAATGGTAAAACTTCTATCTAAGTATGATTGTTTTTATATTTTTAGACCTCAAACAAGATACATACTATTTTAAAATCTACGAAGTAAATTAAATACTTGCGTTGAAAGGATTTTCACAAAAATAAAGGTAAGTTCTAGGCAATATTGCTGATGAATCTCGCGTTGCAAGTTTAAGCCACTTGTCCCTTATCGTTTTATTTTGTGGAACGAAGGCAAATAACTTTCCAGGAGTTTTTAATGATGTGTTATCACACTGAGGAACCGCACACCACTTGTACATTTTGAAATTCACATTTAATTACACAAAATATCTAAATTATTCAAATTTTCAATGAGCGTTTAGGTTTTGTTTACTCAAACGTGACGTCACGAATGACGCCATGACACTGAGAAGCGTTTTGGCGCGAATTTTGAATATAAAAACTAAAATGTAATTTTTTCTACTAAAACCTTTATTATCTGCAGAAATATGTTATTCATTGTGAATAATATACATTTCCGAACATTATAGGATAGTTTTTCAAAATTTGTCATCATGCCTATTATGACCGAAGAAGGAAATTCCAAAAGCCAATCCGACAATCTGTAATTTGTGATATGTTTATGGTAGCAAAAGTAAGTAAAGTCTGTTTTTTTTAAAGATAATTCCCCAAGTCAAAAATTTAGTAACTATGTTGGCAACACAAGCCTTTTCTACATAAAAAATTTGAAAGCATTGACAATTTTACATTGTATTGCCAACATAATGTCATTTTGACTTTTATCTGTAAAAAAAAAACACATTTTATGTGCGAATCTTTTTTTCCATTATAACTTTAAAATTTACAACTCGCTGCAACACAAAACAACAACAAAACAAATAACGGTGGAAAATGTGGAAATCAACCAAATTAAATACAATGAAGTATAACATTTGGCGACAAGGTGACGCAAAATCATACTACGTGACGTCATCCAGATTCGCGCGCATTTAAGGTCGTTTGAAATGCTTTTAATACGCGCGAAACTTTAAACATTTTTCACCAAGTTATTATTGAGTTTTAGAAAATAATATTTTGGGAACACTCTTTTAAGGCATAAATAAATGATTTGAAAAAATAAAAAAAAATTGTAAAGTTCCCTATTGATTATTATTTGAATACGCAAAGAGATTAAAATCCAAAAATCTTGTCTAGGCCAAGCATTAATTAATAATATGGCCACAATGCTAATTTTATGAAATTGTCATTAGCTTCACTCAACGTGGTTGAACTAGTCAATTTAATTATATCGTCCTCCAGTTTTCCAGTAAATTATTTTCATACAGTCCATTTTTTGAGTTATTCATCACGATCATAACAAATCTAATACTAATTATTTTTGAGGTTTTCTTGCTACTTCTCGCAGAAATGCTTGGATCAAAATCTACTGTAGATCGATCCTGAAGAAGAGTCTCCCCCGGCCCCTACTATCCTGAGAGTATTTTCCTCAATGCCAGGACCAGAAACGAATACACAAGCAAAGCGAATACATAAAGGCCTAGACTCTAACAATGCCACTGAGGACTGAATGGCCTTCCCGCAATAGTACTGCTGAGCTAACAGCTCCACTATGCAGGATTTTCACTGATCCTGTATGATATACAAGACTGCATGCTTTCCTTTTTTTTATAGAGGCAATAGTCATTTTTGTTCATAAACCACTAACCAGCGAAATAAAAACAGCGGTTGTACCAAATTAAAGTTTCTTTTCTGAATCAATACATATTATAATTAAAGAATCAACTCTGTCGTTTAAGTACATAGTTAAAAAATGTAAAGCTATATACGTTAAGCGGTGACTATACTTCTTACCTATATATAAATCAAATATGTATGTACTGATAGTCAGCTTTTATATTCCATATCAAGTAAAAAAAACTTTTGTATAATTGGACGATTTTTTGTATTTTCAATAAACATTTTATACTTATACTTGCGTATTTGATATTTATACCTATTGTATCTAGTAATTAATTTGCTGCTTTTTGCATGAAGGCTTTAGGTCTTCATGAAAATATAATAGGTAGGTACATACTTATTTTTAAGGATTCAAAATCATAAATTATAAATTATAATTACAACTTAAATCATAATTTTATTTATTTTGATTTATATTTTCTTAAAACAACACGCCGCCACTGGTAGTGGCAAAATCCACATGCGTCAGTGTTGCCATTTTATAGGCCTATCTCTCTCTTACTTATGTGATGGACTAAAAGATGATTGATTGTAAACATTGGGCGATTTCTAAATGGCATGTTTGGTCTCTAGTTTTATTATTAGTCTGAGGTCAATACTACTTCAGAAACGCGTTTGTAAAATGCTAGTGGGAACATATATTAAAATTCAATAGTAATTACCCACCAGTAGCTTTTTGTAGGTGATATCAACGGCATAATCAATGGACATACGTTTTTTGCCACCAGTATCACGTGACTTTAAAATGGTATTTGTCGGACTTTACCTATTGTTCTGGAACAAACGCATCACATGAATCAGCTATACGTATTTTTCATAAATCTAACCACTTGATTAACCAACCGGTTATCAAACATCAAGAATAAAATTCGGGATAGGAGGTATTGGCTACAGTTAATATTAATTTCGTAGAACGGAAAGACCTCCTATCTACAATAAAATTTTGATTTACGCATTTTAACAAATAAATTATTGTTTTCGAATTGAAACGATATACATACGGGTCGTAGGAGACAGATTACTACTTTTTAAAGGAAACACAAAAAAAAAGACAAAAAATAACAAGAATTCCAATGAAACTTACCAGCTGATACACGCGCAATAATGGTTCACAACAAAATGGAAGATAGGAGGTACTGCTGACACATTCCGAAGCCTGTGCAGTTTGGTGATATTTCCGTTTGAAAATTAGCGCGAAAATATGAATCTCAGCCATTAGGAGATGGAGATATTTCCATTCCAAAGATTTAATAAACATCTACCCATTGGTGTATTAACCTTAATTTGTCCAAAAATTGTAGATAGGAGGTATTGGTAGTAAACAGTCGATCTATAAAATTATATTCTGTGTCTGCTCCTGTTCTGCAACACCTCGATGACCTTGAATTACTCTATTTCATCACAAAATGATGAAAAAGGACTTTACAAAGAACCCGTCTAACACAGAGCTTCTGTTGTTCGATCTGATCTAATCGACTACTGTTATTTCACCACTACCTTGAATACAACCGTATCAAAAACTAACCAACTCAAAATCTGTGTGCGACTCCTATAGAAGCGTAGAAGGGCCACTTTATTCTTAATTTTTTATTTTTAACTCTTTCCGACTTTTATCTCGGAATCACGACTTTTAAGTCAGAATTCCGACTTTAATCTCGAAATTCCGACTTTTATCTCGGAATTCCGACTTTTATCTCGGAACTCCGACTTTTATCTCGAAATTCCGACTTTTATCTCGGAATTCCGACTTTTAATTTAAATATTGACAGTAGTTAGTAGATGTCATTATATCAATAAAAATACAACGGTTCAGTTATTTTATGACTGTCTATACCTAAACATAAAACCGGGCCTTAAAGAATTATGTTCTTGCCTCTCTCAAGTTATTCATTTGGCTCTGTAATGAAAGAGCGCTGCACAAAAGAGCGCTGTAACAAAACAGCGCTGTAACAAAAGAGCGCTGTAACGAAAGAGCGCTGCACAAAATAGCGCTGTAACAAAAGAGCGCTGCACAAAAGAGCGCTGTACCAAAAGAGCGCTGTAACAAAAAAGCGCAGCAACAAAAGAGCGCTGCACAAAAGAGAGCTGTAACAGAAGACCACTGTAATCAAACAAAAACCCTTTCGTAAATATAACATCTTGAAATTAAATTATTTTTTTTCTTGTATTGCTCGCTCCGCTCGCCAAATCCCAAAGAGAAGACTTCCAGAAACGTGAATCCCCCAAAAAAGTAAAAGTAAAAACCATTTTTTACATGATAGCAAATTTTTGAAATTTGAAATATCTAGTTTAGGATTTCATTTTCCGCACGCGATTGCGGAGTTCGGCAAGCAAAATACCAAGATTTCGATTTTGATTTTTTTACGGCTAAAACTTCAAGTTTTAGGGACGATGTCTATTCCTACATGGATACCTTGAACATGAATTTTTTACGTTGTGATATACAGGGTATTCCATTAAAAATAGTAATGAATTTCGATGTTGAAAAATGATTTTTTTTCAATTCGCCCTGTATAAGTTTCGAATTATTTTTCAACCTACTAGGAAAAACTTTAGGCCAAGAGAAATCGAATGGTGCATTTAAAATGGGTCATTCTCGGCTGGGACACCCTGTATTATTAAAGCTAAATAGAAAGAGCGATTCAGATTCCGTTTCTGTTTAGTTATTTTTTCTATTGACGTTTCATAATAGCAACTTTTCGATTGTCATTTTAGTTTTTAAACGACATTCTGAGTGTTGTTACTTTTTGTAGGATTTCAATAATTGATGTCGAATTTTGAGAAAAAAAATCGCATGAAAGGTGTCATGTCAGCTGTCAAGCAAAAGCAGGTGACAAACTTTTTAGACGTGATCGGCTAAGCTGGCCACAGACTAAATTTTGTTTTTTTTTTTTAAAGATAATTCCCCAAGTCAAAAATTTAGTAACTATGTTGGCAACACAAGCCTTTTCTACATAAAAAATTGAAAGCATTGACAATTTTACATTGTATTTTATCTTTAAAAAAAAACGAACTTTAGCATACATGTGCGTCATACATGTTTATCGTGAACGCTTGCGCGTTCATGTTTGCCTGTGTGTGGGCAAAAATCTACAAGCATGTATGTCACACAAGTTTTCTGATCCGACCGGAATTCATGCACGCGCAAGCATGTATTTGCATACAAGAGTGTGGCCCATGTTCAATCTTCATTTGCACAAATTGCTAGTACACTGGCTCGTAATCAGTACAGTATACAGCGTATTTTTATGTTTTGAAATTATTTGGTTAAGGTCACATGAATCATGAATTTTGTTCCTATCAGTTATTGTTATTTTCTAAATTATACAAATAGTCTTTGGTTATTATTAATTAATTAAGAGAAGTTCGTGTCCTATTGGTATCCAATGAAGGGGCCGAAGGGGAGTGCTTCGTCGGTTAGGACAAAAAAATAAAAGGCCTTTTAAGTCTTTGCCAACGTTTCGCCCAAAAGTTTATGGCTTCATCAGGGCTAAAATATATATTAAGAACATCAAAAAAGTGCTAACAAAAAATGAAGTTTACATACCTTACTTAAAAAATCACTTTGTCTTTGTAATTTTTCTATTTTATTTTTATATTTTTATATTTTTTGTGTTTTTACTGTCTTTTTACAATTTTATCAATGTATTGTGATGTTGTTATGTGCAATCGAGTGTTCCATCCTGAAAATCTCGCAATATTTTATATAATTCTGGCTAAATAATTTTTTAATTACAAGGTACCTATGTAAACTTCATTTTTTGTTAGCACTTTTTTGATGTTCTTAATATATATTTTAGCCCTGATGAAGCCCTAAACTTTTGGGCGAAACGTTGGCAAAGACTTAACAGGACTTTTATTTTTTATCCTAACCGACGAATCACCCCCTTCATCGTTATTATTAATGTTATTTGTGTATCTAAATTTATTTTTTCCCTTTAATTTACACACGCTTCCAGTAGCTGAATAGCGAAGTGTGGCTGTTAATCGCTTGTGTCGTGATATGGTAGCCCTTAAAATTGTATTATGTTTTTCTATTATTGGAGAAACTAACGTTAATAGCGTTACGTAGCTATCTTCATCCATCCTCAGGTAATTTCGCCAATCGTCTGGTTCCAATCTTAATTCTTCTAAATTTGAATGCATATAATTTGAGCGTTTTAAAAGCCAATCTTTGACCCATTTTGTTCGAATTTTTGGCTTTTGAACTATTTTTTTTTTTAAATAAAAACAGCGTACGCCGCTGCCGGTAGAATTTTGTTGACACAAAAAAAAATGAATCTAAAATAGACTGACTATAAGTTCTTGAATACAGAAAAACAAATTACCTAATCTTTCCATTTCTGAAGCCTAGCACTGGAAAAATTACGCCGACTTTATTGAAACATAAGATTTATACTCCCAGCACTATCTCTTTAGGGATAAGCGAAATCCTGGTCCGACAGTTGTAAAGCTCCTATTGGGGAACATTTTCCTCGACGCGATCGATTTTGAATTAGTAAGACCTTACAAAGTTCGAGAGCTAAAGAAATGGCTCTAGAAATATATATGTAGGTGATAATTATATTAATGATTGGGTCGGCATAAATATATTTCATATTTTTGAGGTATAGTCCAGTTAGAAACTTCACTTTGAATCCTATTTGAATCCTATTGAAGTTGTCACAGAATCTTGTCGATCTGTATTTTCGAATCACTTTCGAACGATTCGTACACGATTTATTTCATGTACAGGGTATTTGATTAAATTTGGACCCATACCTACAATCTTTACTATTTAAGATAGAAAAAAATTTTAAATACAGTTTTTTCTTAAATTTTCTTTTAACGGTATCAGCAAAACCAAAATCGCATCGGAAAATGGAGAAACGTTTTCGTGGACACCCGGTATAAGCCAAAATTTTTGTAATCGTAAAACTTTTGGAGTCTCTTAATACTTTCATGCAAACACTTAGCTTAATTGTTTGCGAAACAAAGGTACCTAAACGTTTAAACTAGTTAAACAGATATAATAGATAACTTACATCGTGTCTCCACACAACTTTGTAAGCCGACGGATTTGCTTGGACTTTGCATTCAAAGTAGACGTCATCGCCCTCCTCTATATCGTCTGGATTTAGGCTCGGGCCCAGAGACAATTGCAAAATAGGAACGTCTGAAATGCAAAGATAATACTTCTTAGTGGGTGTACAGAAGGATAATGTTGGATTGGCAAATAGTTTAAAAGAAAAAAACTTACAGTAGACATTAAGCTGTAAGCTCGTTTCTTCTATTCCTTTTTTAACCTTTGGATTTATAGCTCGGCATGTAAGAGTTCGGCCGTTGTCTTGTAAAGTGGGAATAAAGGTTAGAGTTGAGGTAGTCAAGTTTCCATCGTCAGCATTCTGAAATAGATTTATCTCAGTGATGTAGAATGATTAGATTTTTAAATGAAAAAAAAAAAAAAAAAAATACTATGATAATGGTTGTTTAGGTAACAGAAGGTACTAAAAATTAGACTCATCTAATGATAACATAAAAATGCGATGGTGCCGTGATTGAAAAATAGGAGGCCTTTTCGGAAACGCTGATCCGATTAACCCGATCACCAGCTGTTTATTTTTTATCTTTCTTTATTGAATATGATTGAAGAAAGACAAAGCAGATCAGCTGATGATTCGTTTAATGGGATCAGCGTTTCCGAAAAGGCCCTGAATGATAATTTAAGGGTCATTTCCATCCACTTAACTTAACTTAACGTACGGAAAATTAATAATAAAGAAGAGTTGAAGATCATGTACTTATATGCAGTTGTTTACATCCACTTAAAAATTAAGAAAATCGTAACACACGGAAAAGTTGAACCAACTTCAACTTAAGGAAATTCGTACGTTAATTTCAATAATAATCATGAATGGCAGACAGATTGAACTAGTCTGTTATTATCAATGTCATTGGTGATTACACGTAAGAAAATTAACTTCATTGTAAACACAAACCTTCTTAGTTTCGTACGTTAATTATAATTTTCCGTACGTTAAGTTACGTTAAGTGGATGTAAATGATCCTTTAGTCATTATGACATTTGAAATAGTGTCAAATAATAATCATTTAATGTCAATATTATAGCTATTTATGTACCAAGGGGATTATGTAGATTATATTGCCCGAAGGCGAAACTAGCCCGAGGACTTCTGGCCCGAGGGATATATGGTATCCGCCAAAATAAACTGTACTGAAATCTAGAGCTCTGACCAATTGCGCAAGCAAGTTGCATTTATCGTATTTCGCTCACTTGTCATTAATTGTCAGTTTGTCATTACGTTAAGGCGAAAATCTTCGTCAATATGGCTGTTTCAACTGGAGAAAAAGCTTTCTTAGTAGAGCACCATTTCCGGTCATACGGAGTTGGAAGGAATAACGGCCGCAGTTTAAAACAAGTCTCAGAAAAATAGCCAAAGCCACTCTTTATTAATATAACAATACAGGACAAATCAAATTGCACGATGAAACTTGGCTCGTCGCACGAATGAAGATATTTTATCGGCGTATTTGGCTCGTGCCATATCAAATTGGTCGAGTCATCCGCTGGTGTATGGTGTGCTAATGACTCGCAGAATCCTTTTGAAGCTTGTTTGCGTCGCTATGGTACACATTTTTTACATATGAATCATAAAAATTAATAAATATATATAATTTTTATATTCAGTACTGTATTTTGGCGGATACTGTATTTTGCCTGAAAGGCATTAGAGAGTTCTCGTGCTGTCCAAATTTCAAATACCGTAACGCTATTTGACAAGTATGACAGTTTTTACGGTATTAGCGTTAGCGGAGCCCGCTATCTAACGGGACTTAGCGGATGCCTTACCGTAACGCTATGCTATGTGAAAATTAGTTTACGCTCCATTTACGTCTGCAAGAACAGCAACTTATAATAATTCCTCCATAAAAAACACCAAGGGAGCATTAACAAACTCAGAATCTTCAGGATAAATAATAAGTTAAGAAAACAAGCAAAAAAAGTTGGGTTAGATCACTCAACTCAGCTGTCAAAATGTAAACAGAATAATGCTTAATTCTCACTTGCGCGAAATTCGCTATTTTTTGACATTGCTTCGACAATTTGACGTTTGATACACGCATAAAACGTCAAATTGTCGAAGCAATGTCAAAAAAAGAGTGAACTTCGCGCAAAAAGAGCGAATTTCGCGCAAGTGAGAATGAGGCATAAGGGATTAGAGGATTTTTATGTCTTCGTGTCCGAGAACTATGACATACCATGTAAAATACCGTATTGTTAGCGGTAGCGTATTAGCGTAGCGTCTGGGGCACGAGAACTCTCTATTATAATCTAAAAATCCCCGTGGTGCATACAATGCTTTATTTTCTACTCAACACAATGTTCTTCCATCAATTTAGTATCAAACAAAATCAGTTAACCTTACCAGGGGGTACCTTGTGTACCCCACACGCACAAAATTGTGTGTATTTGAAAGAAATATTTTTCAAATGTATTGTGCTTCTATCATAGCCAATAATAATACTTTAGTGAACTAAACTGCTAGACAAATGAAACGGAACAAACAAATTTTAAGGTTAACTTTGGATTCAAATATCAGGCGAACTAAAAAAGATATCGATGAGCAGTTTGCGGAATTTAAAAGATAATTTAAATCTGAACACGGTGCTTTGGTCCAATTTTCCCTATTCGAAGCGCCTTACTAACTACAGGGTGAAAAAGCAAATAAAGTTTTTTTAACCAAAATTTCCAAGTACCAGGTTTCCACAAAACAAAAACAAAATATTTTTTATTGGCATTTTTTTAGTCTCTTATTTATGAAAAAAGAACTAATTTCACAAATTTTTGATATTCCGCTTTGTTAATGAAATTTCGATTTTTTTCTAAAATGCTGTTATTTCAGGATTTTTGTGTTGGTAGAAGTTACTGTATTTTGTAAAACAAGATTTTGGTAGGTAATAAAAACACCCCACGTTTATCTCTCTCCTGTAATGAGTACATTCTAATTGATTTGATTTCTTGGTGAGCAGCGACGTACCCATAATCGGTAAGTATCCATTCACGAATTACTTGAAACTCTTAATAGTCCAAGAGCCCGGAGCCGCCAGACACAACTTATTTTCTAAAGGACAGAATATGTGGGATTGAGTAGCACTTATAGGTACTATGAACGTATGTATACTCGCTAAGTTGGGTAGACGGCCAGTTGACTGTTATTTGTAAATAACGGTTTTTCCCATTAGGGGAAAAACCGAATCCCATTTCTACTCTAGCCTGGAGTAGACTGTAAGTTTAAGAGGGGGAAATAGATATCTCGCTCACTCTCAAACGCATGCATAGTACCCTCGCGCTCACACTCACGGAAAAACTATTATTGCGTCTGGGGGGATGTTTGACCGGTGCGATTGGTCTGGCTAAGCACACGTATTTATGAAATAGTCTCCCCAATAACATGTATAAAAATAAAACGTTAGAAAAAAAGTTAAAGTACTTTTTAAGCTTTCGCACCTGGTGTCGGTAAATTGGCCGTCTACCCAACTTAGCGGGTATACATACGTTCATAGTACATATAAGTGCTACACAATCCCACATATTCTGTCCTTTAGAAAATAAGTTGTGTCTGGCGGCTCTGGGCTCTTGGACTATAACGTTTGAAACGAGTCCACGTATATTCAATTGTCTCAGCCATTTTCAGTTGTTGAATTGGCCAATATCCACATAATTTTTTTGTACATTATGGATGCTCCCATTATCAACAAAAGGTGCTGGAAACCTGTGTGAGAAGGGGACATACCTTTATTCCAAACAAAATAAGGTTTATGAAAACAAGTTTCAAACAACAGCTGTTTGTAATTTGCACGTCTTTCAAACATATTTTTGATGTTGCCGCTTCTGTCTAAATTATCGAAAATTTTATTTTGAATGGAACACCCAGTATGAAATTGCATTTTTTGATTTATCCAAAAATTTGAACAATATCCTCTACCTTTAACTTTCTTTCAATGAAATATCGACAACAAAAAAAATATGAAGCCGATCAAATTTCACGGCCTAGTAAAATTCTGATTTTCAACTGACACTATGTCTAAAACAGGTAAATTCATGAAATTAAACTAAAATTTTCGATAAAACCCAAAAATTAAAAAATATACAGGGTATTCCATTGGAAATAACAAGGGTATGGCAAGTTTAGAAAGGGATCAAAATCCAATATCGTTTTCTTAAACCTGCTCCCTAAAAATCTTATGCTTTCTTCTAAAATACAAGGTAGGCATAGGAGACTTTGGTATAGGCCCCTCCTAAGGGGTTCATTGTTTAATCTTGCAGTAAGTTACCATGATAACGCAGCTCGTAATTATGGACAATGTCATTGAGTGACATACCTAAATTATCTTTAAAAATGGCACGATTAACACTGAACGAACGCGCCAATATTTTGAGGTTGCTTAATGAAGGCCTAACAGTTCGAGCTATAGCCAATGTTTACAACGTTGGGTTGGCTACAATAATCCGTATAAAACAACGGTTTGCTGCCACGGGCGACACGGCTTATAGGTATGGAGGTGGCAGGAGTAGGAAAATACCAGTGCGAGCAGAAAGAAACCTCCTACGAGAAACTCGCCGTAGACGGACCCTGAGCTCTAGGATCCTCAATGACAATATGAGGCGACACACTGGTATTGTTGTTTCCGATAGGACATTGAGGAGGAGGCTAAAAACCACAATAACCTAAGGTTAATTGAGGAAAATTATCCAATTCAAAAGTTTTTGCTTACAGAATAACTTGAGCGTATGTACCTATTTTCTTTTTTTAGAGCGAGAAGGCAAGCAAAATGTATACGACTGTCGCAGCACCACCGTCAGCAGAGACACGCCTGGGCGGCTATGCATAGAGGGTGGGGTGAAGAATAGCAAAATTGTATGTTTTGTGATGAGACAAGATTTAACCTCATCCACTCAGATGGGAGGGTTCTTGTTTGGAGGCAACCTGGGGAGAGATACGTTGAGGAAAACATGGCTCCCCAAGAAGCCTTGGGCGGTGGGGGTATTAACGTCTGGGCAGGAGTAATGCATAATGGAATAACTGATCTTTTTATTTCGCGAAGAACCGTGAACGCTCAGATTTATAGAGATGACATCCTAAATGATATCGTGTTGACATTTGCGGAAAACTTTGGGGCGGATTTTCTTTTGATTGATGACAATGCAAGACCATACAGAGCTCGCATTGTTCAGGAGTTTTTGGAAGAAAGAAATGTTAATTGCTTAAACCTTCCTCCAAAATCTCCTGACTTGAATATCATTGAGCTTGTGTGGTCTTGTTCAAAGTTACGTGTACGATCAAGGGAAAATCCACCTCAAACACTGGAAGAACTTGGCATAGCAATACGGGAGAAATGGGAAAACATACCACAAGAATTCATAAGTAACCTGGTAAGAACTATGCCTCGGCAATGTCAGGCGGTTTTCAACATCGGGGGAGGACCCACCAGGTATTAAACCATCTAACGACTGGTTATAACCAAAAGTATACCCTATCAATTAAACATTTTTTGTATTCAAAAATCTTAAAGATTCCTTTTTTATTGTGAAACGGTTGAACCTTGTTTAGTTTTACATGCTCTGCATATTACAATGTTTATGGGTACAATTTTTAGGGATTCAGTCACAAATCTTCAACTGCCAAAAGGTACACTCAATTTTTTACTTTTATGTCCTTTTTTACAAGATTTCTACACTAATTTTATATAAAAGTGATGTTTTTAATTTGTTTCTACGAGAATGTTGACAAATTTTATTTATTCTCACTTTGCATGAGTAAGTTCTTTTATATTTGTATGAAATTTAGATCTTATTTAATAGCCATTGTTTTTCAACAGCTTTGAAAAAGGAAATAAAAATTTCCGAAAGCTCGGCCAAATAGCGAAAAAGAGTTTTCTTGATTGCCTGAAGATTTTTGACTGAATCCCTAAAAATTGTACCCAGAAATTTAATTGTCAGTCAATAAGATTTCCAAGTTATTACAATGTTGTTATATTCATTTTGTCCTTATATTGTTATTAATATAATATGTATTTTTTTGTTATCATTGTTTTTGTGGTTCCCAAACTTATCAAGAAACCGTTGATTTGATAGCCGAATGATTGTGGTCGACACAACTTCATCAAAAATTTCCGGAACTTTGTTACTTGTTAGATCTTCCTTAGGCAACCTTAAAATATTGGCGCGTTCGTTTGGTGTCGATCGGTGTCAATGGTGCTATTTTGATAGATAATATATGTCACTTGAAGACATTGTCCATAATTAAGAGCTGCGTTATCATGGTAAACTCACTGCAATGTTAAACCAATCAATGGTTGAACAATGAACGAACACCTTAGGGGGGCCTATACCTTATATTTTTAAAGAAAGCATAGGATTTTAAGAAGGAAGTATCAAGAAAACGATAATGGATTTAAATTTGCACATTTTCTAGAAATATTTTTAATATTGCACATTTGCTGTCTTTTTCTAAACTTGCCATACCCTTGTTATTACCAATGGAATACCCTGTATATTTTTTTATTTTTGGGTTTCATCGAAAATTTTTGTTTAATTTCATGAATAAGCCTGAAATTTAACTGTTCTAGACATAGTGTCAGTTGAAAATCAAAATTTTGCTAGGCCGTGAAATTTGAACGGCTTCATATTTTTGTTGTTGCCAATATTTCACAAAAAGAAAGTTAAAGGTAAAGGAAATTGTTCAAATTTTTGGATAAATCAAAAAATGCAATTTCATACTGGGTGTTCCATTCAAAATACCATTTTCGATAATTTAGACAGAAGCGGCAACATCAAAAATATGTTTGAAAGACGTGCAAGTTACAAACAACTGTTGTTTGAAACTTGTTTTCATAAACCTTATTTTGTCTGGAATAAACGTAAATCCCCTTCTGACATAGGTCGCCAGCACGTTTTGTTGGTAATGGGAGCATCCAAAATGCACAAAAAAAATATGTGGATATTGGCCAATTCAACAACTGAGAATGGCTGTGACAATTGAATACAGGGTGTCCCACGGTGGATGGCGTATTAGACGTTTACGGACAACTAAAAAGCGGATCATTTTGAAAATTTGGCAACCGGGATAAACTACCATGATCTACACTTTAAAAATATTTTTGACCATGCGGTGTTGCCGCTCCTACTCTAAGCCAATGGCAACATCACTATTTTATATAGAACACTCTGTATGTGATTGCATATTTGGATTCTACGTAAAATTCTGAGCAGATTTCATGTGATATACCCTATACCTATAGTTTATAAAAATCTAAGATAGGAATGTAAAATCGGTTTTCCTCTAAAATTAACCGTTCAGTTTTCACAGCCTGTCAAAGTTGCAAAAATTCAATTTTCAACTGTCAATATTTCCAAAACAGTTGAGCTTAGGTATAGGGTATATCACATGAAATCTGCTCAGAATTTTACGTAGAATCCAAATATGCAGTAACATACAGGGTGTTCCATTTAAAATAGCGATGTTGCCACTGGTTTAGAGTAGAAGCGGCAACACCGCATGGTCAAAAATATTTTTAAAGTGTAGATCATGGTCGTTTATCCCGGTTGCCAAATTTTCAAAATGATCTGTTTTTCAGTTCTCCATAAACGTCTAATACGCCATCCACCGTGGGACACCCTGTATACGCGAACTCGTTTCAAACGTTATAGTAGATTATACCACGAGTCAATAATGATAGCTATTATTCCCGAGGATTATTACGAACTGAGCCGCGTTAGCGGCGGGGGAGTAACATTCCGAGGGAATAATAGCCATTATTGCGAGTAGTATACTCTACTTTATTTACGACAAATTAACTTATTTGAGATTTTCAATGAACAAATTTCATCCGTCTCATAATTTTCAATACAAATCCACAAGCACTACACGTTTGACACTGACACTTTTGTGGAATAATGACCATTAATCCCGCTACTCGTCATTAATCCCTGGAGGAATAACATATGTCATTATACTGCCAAAATCACAAATATAATACGCACATTATACATTAGTCGTAAATAAAGAGTTTTAAGTAATTCGTGAATGGATACTTACCGATTATGGGTACGCCGCTGCTCACCAAGAAATCAAATCAATTACAATGTACTCATTACAGGAGAGAGATAAACGTGGGGTGTTACAATTACCTATCAAAATCTTGTCTTACAAAATACAGTAACTTCTACCAACACAAAAACCCTGAAATAACAGCATTTTAGAAAAAAATCGAAATTTCATTAACGAAGCGGAATATCGAAATATTGTGAAATTAGTTTTTTCTTTATAAATGAGAGACTAAAAAAATGCCAATAAAAAATATTTTGTTTTGTTTTGTGGAAACCCGGTACATGGAAATTTTGGTTAAAAAAAACTTTATTTTCTTTTTCACCCTGTAGTTAGAAAGGCGCTTCGAATAGGGAAAATTGGATCAAAGCAGCGTGTTCAGATTTAAATTATCTTTTAAATTCCGCAAACCGCTCATCGATATCTTTTTTAGTTCGCCTGATATTTGAATCCAAAGTTAGCCTAAAAATTAGCTTGTTCCGTTTCATTTGTCCAGCAGAATTTTTGTAAAAATCATGGCTATCAAAGAAAAATCAATTATTGCAACAAGTGCGATGGAAATGGAAATTTAAATCAAGTATCTAATGTGTTTTATAAAAATAACATTATTTTGAAGAAAATTTCCACTAATATTTTGTATTTTTTTTATGTGTAGCAGGATTTTCCCCTCCAAACTTAACAAAAAAACAAGGGGTACAATTTGCACCCCCTTGGTACTCCGCGTTCGTTCAAAACCTTGGTAGAACAAGGTTAAACTTGTGTGACAGAATATTGTTCTGTATTTTGACATGTACCTGTACCTAGAAACGAAATGAATTAATATATCTATAAACATCTCATAAGGCAAGGCAACGGTGGTCGTGTGGGTTAACGCGCTCCACTACATGAGAAACGTTGATGGTAGACCGGGTTCGGTTCCTGGCCAGATCGAAAATTATTTTCGGTCGGACATTTAGTGGCTACCTAGGGTAAAGTGCAAATTAACGAAACAACAAAAACACCTCAGGGTATTATAAGCGGGCGTTATAGATCATAACGCCCGCTGGGCTTATAATGCCCTCAGGTTGTTATAGGTATGTTTACGTATTTCGTTTCCTAGGTATTATGGATCTATAATAATTAAGTAGAAAATAAAATCTATTTACCGATGTCGTAATGTTGTATTTTGGTGCCTTTAGTTCTTTCCCATCCATAATCCAAGTTATTTTTGCTGGCGGTCGTGACCCAAATGTCTGACAAGGAATTTCGTATTTTCGATCAGCACTGAAAGGTTGATTGCTGCTCAAAATTTCGGCGCTGATTGGACGGACTAGAATAAGAATTTATTAACATTTTAGTAAAGAGTTTCAATTATGTTCAATTTTAGGCCGCGCATTCGCGCGACCTCCTTGGATAACCGACAGCAAAAAAAGCTCTGTGGTTTTTTGCCGCGTCTTGGAACTACGTCTTTATTGACGACTTATTTACATAGCTTAAGCAAAATGTTCCAATTTTCAAAATTGGCTTATTAATTTAGGACTGGATAGCTGTACCAAATCATGAGATATAACGTTCTTCTTGTATCTACTTCACTTTCGATGTGCTCTTGCAAAATTTCGAGTTTTGTAGCTTGTGAAATGCTACTGTTATTAATTGTTCTTTTTTCTTTCAAATATAATTTTATAAGTTGGATTGTTACCTTTAATGTTGACAGTGACTGGCATTAAAAAAAAAAGGGTTCTGCTGCTAATAATATTAGCAATTATTAAACTAGAGGGCATGATTTTCGTTTAAGTTTGAAGTACCAGTTCAGTACCAATACTTTGCGTTGGCTATTTTTCGAAAGGAAGCTCTGCCTGTTCATTTTTGTCCTTTTCTTATTTCCTTTTAAACTTTGCCGTTCGAGCTGGAAGGTCGATCCTGGCTTGGGGGCAGCCATCTTCCTCAAGAGTGAATACCGTTCTCGTGGAAAGAAGTACCTTATCGGCCATCAGGCACTATTTTAACAAAATAAAGTTGCGTAAGGCAATAATTCATTATTTACCGAAAAATGTCTCGTCGAAAGTCTTATTTGAGTTTGAATTTCGAACCCCCTCGGGGTAAGTCTTTTTTAATTTTTTTTAGAGTAATGGTTGTGCCTCTATTACTTAGGGTTTTCCGAGGAGCTGTTTATCCGACGAGCCGTTTTTCCGGGGAGCTGTTTTTCCGAGGAGCCGTTTTTCCGAAGAGCTGTTTTTCCGAGGAGCCGTTTTTCCGAAGAGCCGTTTTTCCGAGGAGCCGTTTTTCTCAACGAATGCATTCCCAACAAGCCCACACATTTTTAACCCTCGGGCAGGCGCGCTATCAGCCTTTTATGCGCCTTTTTACTAATTCAAGGATTCCGCAAATATTGTAGATTTTATCATATTGTCCGTCTAACTATGTTCGAATGACTATATCAGTGAATCTACTACGCACAATTTACGACCTTAGAGCGCTTGTTCAGGTGTCAGTGAGTTCTTGAACTTGCAGGTGTTGAGTTTTCGGCATTCCATGCCGCCAGCGCGCCTGGCCATGTAAGTAAAATTACAAGGGGAATAGTACAAATATTATGAATATTATTTTTGTGTTTTTGCGAAATTGGTATAAAGGATTTCATTTAGTTGCCTAGAATTAGAATATATTTAATTTTTTCACTCTATTTAAAAATACATTTTGATGTTTTGAATTATTTCGTATGTATTTCTGCTGGCGGCACGCAGTGCCGCAGCGCGCCCGCTCATGTGATTAAAGGGTTAAAGAAGACCATTTTCATGGAGTGTGACATAGAGCTTTTGAAGAGATTCCTAAAGGAATGAAGTCCCTCACGTATTGACTCCTGTACCTCCACATTCGACGACAACTGAGAACTTCTACCTTGATTCAAGGCTAGAATCTACAACTTCTATGTGCAACTGCCCTCGTCAAAAAATGGATGGCTGGACGGCTATCGTAATCCACCTTTTGTTGGAATGAAGGCTTGTATAAAGTTTTATTAATACCTTTTGATATATTTTTTTTCTTTATTTTCTATTTAATGATCAATTAACATAATTGATACAATTTTTACTGACATTACATTTGAATATTTAAAATTTTATTTTCGCACTCTTGACATTGAGGGGATAGTGGAATAATTAATTTGCTGGATTTTCGATTTATCTAATTTATTATAGATTTATCTTTACTCCACTTTTAGTACCGCCATCTTTAAAAAAATTATATTTTATCAATCATATTCATTAATCTGAACTGAGGTCAAGATTGGACAATATGTTCTTACTTTAAAATTATTGAGTAAGTACCTATAGCGTCAAAGATTGATCAATTTTTCACTTGGTTTCTAGAACTTATACACTTGAGGATTTCGGTTATATCTTCTTTATACCTTCAACGTTTAACCTCTGATTTTATACAGTATTAATTTGATTTTAGTGATTTTAATTTCTGGCAGCAGCTGACCATATTTATATTTTGGAATTTGATGAATCTGATTGAAAGTTAACCTCAACTTATTGATTTTTATATATATTATAAAGTGTTTTACCAGCAATCGATTTTATATTTTGAAATTATACAAAACTTGATTTCTGACCTCACTGTGAAAATAATATACCTATATTATTTTGATTTGAAAATTGCTTGACTGTTTTATTGGTTTTACCTATGTCAAGGTTCGGTTGAGTTTTATGCCTTATTTATTTCCTTTTCAGAATTATCTATTACTGTTTGCTGATAATTTTTTTTAGGTGTAATTATGAATTTTCACACTTCAATATTTTATGTAATTTAACTATTTATTTTTTTACAAATTCAGTGGCGCCCTTGCCATTCTGTACTTATTAAACTATTAATTCACCCCTAAGATCCTTCGCTAAGCAAAACTGAGCATATTATGGGCCTCTTGTTAATTCATTAACAAAAGGGGTTACAGGTTTTGATAAGGTATCATTATATTGATCGTGGCTGGGCTTTTATTGATATAATTTTGTTGCGAAAAACTTTGTTTGATAAAAAGTTAAATGGCTCACCTTGTGCCTCACCAAAAGAAAACGAAAATAACTGATCCAGCATTTCAATTCTCGAGATATGTTACAATTTTTGCAAAAATTTTGGAAACATTCAAAAAATTCGCAAACAGCAGAGGAAGCACGAAACTCGATCAATCAATGGATTTTGGGAAATCGATCGAAATGTCTTTCACGAAATTCGATTTGTCGTTTCAACTCGATTGGAATAACTCGACGTCTCTTCAGTTAGTGATGCCGCGAGACTCGAGACTGGTCTCGTCTCGACTTTCTGAGATGAGACTGGCTTTTGGTCTCGTCTCGTGAAGTCTCGACGAGACGAGACCAGACTCGGCGAGAGTATCGCGTAGTATCGAGTCTCGAGATTACAATAAAAATTGTTCTTCCATAGCTTTTATATTGGACTATTCTGGGCTACTTGAATATGAAATCAGTAAATTTTAATACTAACAATTAATTAATGGGACGATTTCTACATACAGATCGTTTCACGATATCGAACACGTCATAATTTGAAAAAAAAAGGATTGTAGTCTTAGAGCAGGTAAAGCGCTGTCCTACGGACATAAGGAGTAGGAACGCGCCATTCTGCTTATGAAACTAAAGTGAAGCCAAGTTTTTGGCAGGTGTTTGGCACCAAAATACAGGTAAAGCATTGAATTGCCTATACCGCCATTTTTTTTGGTGCCAAAATACCTGAAAAAAAAACGGCTTTATTTTCCAACTCCATATTACTACTCCTCTTTACCTTTACCTGCTTTAAGATTGTAGTAGATTAATTTATATGACACGTTCAATTTTTTTGACAAATTAAAATGAATGACTTTAGGTTTAAGAACTGACGAACATTTTTGACGTCATTGATTTGTTTCAGTCAATTTATATTTGTTAAAAAAGGAAGGCAAAAATTATGAACTCTCGTGAAATAATGTTTACCTAGGTACTTAATTTTCAGATTTCACAGAGATCAATTTAAAAAAATCTTTAAAGCATAAGCACTTTCGGCTAAACTGGAAGTTAGATCTGAAGATAAAGTATGTAGAAAGCATCCCATTAATTCACAAATAAATTACAGGGTGATTCTTTTTTCAAAAACTGCTTTGTCCGACATTTTTTTTATTTTTTAATTTGACGTTCATATTTTTTCAAACACCACGAATACTCTTCAACTCTTCACGAATACTCTTTGATTAACTGCTTCTTCACTGTGGCAGTTTGAACTTCCGTTATAGTATAAAAATAAAAACCATAAATACAGGGTATCCGAAAAATAGCGCAAAAGCTCTCCACGTAGTAGGGGACCCTTTGAGAAACCCTGGAAAAATAATTGAAAAAATCTTTCTCCAGCATTATTCTTGGTAATATGAAGAGGTAAATGTGAAAACTCATCCTCGAATTCTACAGGTAATTACATAGGTATTCAATTCAATTCTCTGACATATTGTCAACGAGATATTTTCAGTGTTGCAAATTTTAATAAATGTTAAAATGCAAATAACTTTCTTAAAAATGCCACTAGGTTTTTTAAATTATTTTTCTGGGGTTCCTTGAAGGGTCCTCCACCACGTAGTGAAGAGTTTGTACGCTATTTTCCGGACACCCTGTATGACTCGAGACCAGACGAGACCACTCGAGACAAGACGAGACTTTGGTACTCGAGATCGAGGCTAAGTCCCGGTCTCGTCTCGAGATGTCGAGACGAGACGAGACCAACCTTAAGTCTCGTCTCGCGGCACCACTATCTTCAGTCGTGTTATTCGATTTCCAGGATTTCTCAGGTTATGATGGTTATATCATTAGGTATATGTTAATATGATTTCTTCCTTGTATGTTGGTAGTGCTCGTTTTTTTTTTTGTGATTATAATCGGATTCCGCGTTTCACTAGTAATTTCATCCCTGTAACCTCAACCGCCTAGCCGGCGTGGCTACTTCCCTTATTTTTTCAAATGGTAAAGGGTTGGTATGTTGTGATAATTTTTTTTAAAGGGCAATAAATTCTCAATAGTAATATAACGAGTGCAATGGACATTATCGATAATTTTTGGAAAATTTGCCCGAATGCATTTTTAGTTGAGAAAGAGCACGAGTGCACGTATTGCACGAGTGCCTTTTTCAGTTAAAAACGCATGAGTGCAAATTTGTCGAAAATTATAGATATATTTCCATTGCACGAGTTGTATTTGATGAGAGAATTTCATGAATCAAAAATTTACATTTGTTGTCAAAAATTGTCAAAACACCAGTTCTCGCACCAGTTACTATGCATTCCAATCTGATTGGTTTAAATCAACAATCAAAACATGTCAGTTTATTGTTAGAATGTCAGTTTTGACAGATGTATAAAATTCTCGAATGTAATACCACGAGAGGTTTCAGGATTATCGGATAATACTTTTACCTGTCACGAAACGCGTTACGCAGCAACACCACGACTCCGAAGGAGGAGTGGTGTTGCTGGTAACGCGTTGAGTGTCAGGTAAAAGTATAAGGTAATCCTGAAACATCGAGTGGTATCCAAAAGGATATACAACGAACTAAACTTTAATACTTGCTTTGATTTTAATAGTGATTAAAACTCAAATCTATCTCCATATAATTTCCGATGTTTGGCTCGATACAATTTTCTCTACAGGAAAATATGTTTTTTTAAAATTTAGAAGGGTATTTATCTTATTATTTTTATTTGAACGATTGAATCACAATTTCTTAACTTAAATTTTGACTACTTTGTTGCTCTAATTTTTTTAACTTCTTATCTATTTACTTTCTTTTTATGTGTTTATTAAAATTTTGGATGGTTCTTATGCCTCTGGTAGGTAATAGATTACCTACTGTATCAGCCCTAGAGAGCTTTATCTCTAAAGTAGGTAATAATATGATGTAGTACAGTTTCTACACATAGATTACTGTATCACAAAAGCCCTAGAAAGCTTTATCTCTAAAGTAGGTAATACTATAATGTGGTATGAGTTACTGCATATAGATTACTGTAACAATTTTAAAATATGACAGACTTTTTTTTGCCGAATTTTCTCTGCAGGTTTTATCTCTAGTTTTTTTTTAAAACAGTTCAATTTTTTTTGTACATTGGATTATGTACTGGCGCCCAAACTATCTTTTCCTTTCATTTCATTTCACTCTTTTTTATTTCTGATCAACTTTTTTTTTATAATTATCTTTTCTCATTAATAAACGTAGAACCAAATGACCAACAGTTTCCATATTGTTAATTGTTAACATTTCCAGTACTATAATTTTATCTGAGACACACTTAAGTTCCTTATTTGCTTCAATACACAATGAAAAATTAGTGAAAGGGAATATTTATGTTTTTTTTTTTTTCTTTTTTTTCAACGAACTAAAGGGGGTGTGTTACGATAAATTTATCATTTACGTAACATGTTCCATCTCTCTTATTTTCATTATAAAGTTATATTTTTTCCATTTCAGAATTTAAAATAATTTCTAATATTCTAAAAATATCCACAAAATTCAAATTTAAATTCAAATAATACAGGTGCTGCCATCTATCCATCATGTCTGTAAAATGCAAATATCATACCTGTACGGCCATCTAGTGCCCGATGGTTTATATTTCAAAGTATGATTTTTGGTTAATTCGCATTTGACAGTCATTTGTATTTTCATTGAAAGAAATTATATTTATCTCACTTTTAGCAAATGGATAAATGGATATATTTCTGTCCTTTTCTAACTTCTGATTCTGAAATACTGAAATAATCATTTTTTGGCTTAATGTTTTTTTTTTTACCACTATCCTGGTCACGGCACCAAAAAAAAAAGAACAAAAAAAAAACTGTTAATTAGATCATTAAGCCAAAAAATGATTATTTCAGAATCAGAAGTTAGAAAAGGACGGAAATATATCCATATGCTAAAAGTGAGAAATATAATTCAATGAAAATACAAATGACTGTCAAATGCGAATTAACCAAAAACCGCACTTTGAAATATAAACCATCGGGCACTAGATGGCAGTACCGGTATGATATTTGCATTTTACAGACATGATGGATAGATGGCAGCACTTGTATTATTTGAATTTAAATTTGAATTTTGTGGATATTTTTAGAATATTAGAAATTATTTTGAATTCTGAAATGGAAAAAATACAACTTTATAATGAAAATAAAAAGAGATGGAACATGTTACGTAAATGATAAATTTATCGTAACATACTTTAAAATTTAAACAGAAATTCTATAATAGAATTTGCTATAGATGCCACCAAGCGCGATAATCCCAAAAGGCTTATCACTTTTTAAGCCTCTCGTGTCATATGGGAATAATGTACAGTGAGTTTTATAATCGAATGTAATACCGCAAGAGGTTTCAGGATTACCGGATAATACTTTAACCTGTCACGAAACGCGTTACGCAGCAACACCACGACTCCGAAGGAGGTGTGGTGTTGCTGTTAACGCGTTGAGTGTCAGGTAAAAATATTAGGTAATCCTGAAATATCGAGTGGTATTCAAAAGGTTATACAACGAACTAAACTTTAATACTTTGAAATTTAAAAAAAATTCTATAATAGAATTTGCTATAAATGCCACCAAGCGCGATAATCCCAAAAGGCTTATCACTTCTTAAGCCTCTCGTGTCATATGGGAATAATGTACAGTGAGTTGTATAATCTTTATAAAGCCACTTCATTTTTTATAATTTGAGCTACGCGCCGTCGAGAAATTACGTTTTAAAAAATTAGAATATTAGAAGATCTTGGAAAATTTACGGAACCGCATTACTAATAAATGAGAACAAATTACACCAGATGTTCTTCACTATGTCCGAGAACACTTTGAAAAAATGTACTAATATATGGAGGTAAATGGCAGAGATTTTCAACATGTGATAAGATGACATGTAAAGTTCTACTGAATAAAATTACATTTTTTAAAACGCAGTTTCTCGACGGCGCACACTGTAATGAAATTGAAAAAAACGGGACATTGGCCTATATATCAAAATCTGGATTTATATGCAATTTTTTACACGGATAATTAGAGGACACCCCAGAGCTTCACTATGTGAGATATCTTTTATTTTGCCCTTCTGGTCAAGGAGATATGGCAGTTTAAATTTGTGGTTTTTTAATTTACCAAATCCTTTAAAAAATAACACCCATATTAAAAATTACATAATTTAGTGGTCTCGCAATATTTTTGAATTTCGATAATTTTATTTTGGAGGGTGACCTTTTGCCGCCATAATCCCATTAAGATATTTCCTCAGTATCCCTAGGGATAATTACCTTAATTTTTGAATGAGTGGTAGCAATTTTTAAAAAAAATTTTTTTAGTTGACTTATAAAAAAATGGATAATTTTGGATAATGTTTTATACATAACGTATTATAGATTGAACCTTCTAGTATTCTGTCATATATAATTTGCTTCCACCTGGATCCGATTTTGGAAATTTTTTTTTTTAGCAATTATGTTTTTTTACTGATTCCTGTTGGTATAAAAATAATACTTAAAAGTTGTTTTAATGAAAAAAAAAACATCTTGTGAGGACGTTTGATAATTATATTATCTTTTTTTTAGTCCAGACCATATACAGGGTGGCCATTTGAAAACGAAACAGAGGTGATTTTGGGCTCCCCAAGACATTTAAGAAAAAACCCTCGTACCCGTCGATTTTTGATTTAAGGGGGAACCATGTTTCTGGTGGTTTCATCCCCTAGGGGGCAAAGCCCTAGCGGGGGTGACAAGGGCCCCCAAAATTTTAAATGGAATGAGGGGTCGAGTGATACCTTATTTTGAAGATATTTTTATGTAGATTATAACCCCCGAGTCTTACATCGTTACTATCTACCTAGCCATTACAGGGGCTAATTAAAGTTACAAAAACATGTTAGAATATTTTTATTTAAAAAAATGCTTTAAAAACAAAATCAATCAAGTAAATGCTGAAAATGACCTCAGAAGAAAAAATCTAACGGGCTTAAATCTGGAGAACGCGGGGGCCTCTCCTTCGAATCCATTGTCCTGGAAACCTTTGGTCCAAATATTGACGAATCACTGCAGCATAGTGATTTTGTTGAAATATTAGACGGTTTTCCATGTATCCGTTATCATTCTCTAGTATCTTCACCAATTCTGGATGAATCGCATCTTCTTATCACTCTAGGTACATTGCTCCTGTTAAATTTATAGGTAAAGAAGGGGTCTATTATACGGTTACCAAAAATGCTAGCCTAAACACTCAATTTCTCGGGATGTTGCGTATGTACATCACGAAATATGTTTTCTGGGATTTGAATTAGCCCAATAGCGGCAGTTGAGACGATTCACCGTACCGTTCAAGAAAAAAGGAGCATTCATCAGAGAAATATACAAACTGCTGCTCCATTTATTGAAAAAAAATAATTGGGTTATGAGTTTTTCAATGGTGAGGGAGGAGGAAATTAAACGAAAAAGGGGGTTAGTAGCACATCAACCAAAATACCATTTAATTATACTCCATTATTTAATACAATTTTTTTATATTCAATACAATATTTATTTAATACAATATTTCCAGGTATACATACAATATTTTCAGGTATAATACGTACGAAATAACGTCCTAGGGCATTATGGAGATGTAGATTATTTGAGTGTTTGGGCTAGCATTTTTGTAAATAGGCCCCTTTCTTACCTATAAATTTAACAGGAGACATGTAACTAGAGTGGTTAGGAGTTGCGATTCATCCAGAATTGGTGGAGATACTAGAGAATGATAACAGATGCAGTGGCTCGTCAATATTGAGTGGCCCCCGCGTTCTCCAGATTTAAGCCCGTTAGATTTTTTCTTCTGAGGTCATTTTCAGCATTTACTTGATTGATTTTGTTTTAAAAGCATTTTTT
Source organism: Ceutorhynchus assimilis (assembly GCA_917834065.1). Taxonomy (NCBI): domain Eukaryota; kingdom Metazoa; phylum Arthropoda; class Insecta; order Coleoptera; family Curculionidae; genus Ceutorhynchus; species Ceutorhynchus assimilis. The sequence continues at coordinate 18,144,729 of OU892279.1, forward strand.
TAAATAAAAATATTCCAACATGTTTTTGTAACTTTAATTAGCCCCTGTAATGGCTAGGTAGATAGTAGCGATGTGAGACTCGGGGGTTATAATCTACATAAAAATAGCTTCAAAATAAGGTATCACTCGACCCCTCATTCCATTTAAAATTTTGGGGGCCCTTGTCACCCCCGCTAGGGCTTTGCCCCCCAGGGGGTGAAAACACCAAAAAAATGGTTCCCCCTTAAATCAAAAATTGACGGGTACGAGGGTTTTTTCTTAAATGTCTTGGGGAGCCCGAAATCACCTCTGTTTCGTTTTCAATTGGCCACCCTGTACATATAGTATGTGTGACCATAGTACATCTGATTTCAGACCATAGTATATGCGATCTTAACAAAACCCGAAAAAATGTCGCGTTTTAGGCAATTTTTTTAATCTCATTTTTAAAAATAAAATAATCTTTATTGCATGTAAAAATTACCATACAAAGGTGGAAAGTACCGCCAGGCGTATTTTAATAACCACCCTTTGCGATAATAATAAAATCTTAAACACTTAAAATTAGAAGTTAAAATTAACAACAGAGATAAACATTAGTTACAATAAATAAAAATAATAATAAAAACAATATCACAAAAAAAAAGGTCCAGCATCACAAAGCAATTAGCAGTAGGCACCAATTTAAAATTAAAGACTGAGTGATCTATCCGACAAAAAGCGTTTTAAATTATTTTTGAAAGAATAAACACTTAGACCCTTGAAATTATGAGGAAGGGAGTTGTAAATCTGGGCAGACAGATATGTGAAACATGATTTAAAAAATTCGGTACGATGATGTGGAATTGATATGGCATCTCTGAAACGAACATTCACCTGGTGCCTATCACCTCGCTGAATTATTAACTCACTTAGATATGCAGGTTCTTTCAATTTCAAAGTTTTGTGTATTTGGCATCCCAGATGAATATATCGTCTCTGAGCCATACCATGCCCAAATACTTCAACAACATGGTTACTTACATGTTCCCTTCTACACAAACATCTCACGTACCGCACACAAGCATTCTGCACTTTTTGTACTCTATACTTATTGAGATTTGTAAGGAACGCACATCTAGATACCCCGGAATAGACAGCACCAAACTTTCAGTCAAGAGTTTTTTAACATTAGATGAAAGTGTGTTTTTGAATTCACAGATAAGTTTTAATTTGTAATATGATCTTTGGCATATATTACTAACATGTGAGTTAAATGAAAGTTTTCTGTCCATATATAGTCCGAGGTTCTTCACTTCATCGGCCCATTCAATTGCAACACCGTTAAGGGTAATATGGTGAGAAGATAAATCAATATCGGTCCGCGAAAACAGTATAGCTTGTGTTTTGTTGGGATTTATAAGAAGAGAATTATCAGAAGTCCATTCTGATATATTTTGTAGATCTACATTGATCATTTCAATAGTGTCAGAAAGATCAGCCGGGGATGTTGGAAGATAAAAAAGGTGTTTTAGCTGGTAAACTTCATATGAGTTGGTGTCTATGAATTGGCATAGTATTTTCTTATTAATAATATTTTGTTGCTGCTTCCCTTCATAACAAAAAAATTTACTAGCAGTCAGTCTGCTACCAGAATCGGACATGGAAGCACCTCTGAAGAAGCTAGCCACGCGTGCTAGCGAAACGTCAGGAAGAAATTCCAACTTACGACGGCCATTAAACCCGAATAAAAACACTTTATCGATAAACCCTGGCCGCGAAAGCCTCACACTTTATTAAAAAAATTAACTGTTGTTTGTAAAATTTTATATCTATAGGTATGTACTTTATGTTTTCTATTTTAATATACTTTTCACCCCTTTCTCTTCGCAGAAGAGAAGTTTTGTCGTATTATTCATTTTTTGTTGAAGAAAATCATCATAGGTAGTGATATTTAGAAAAAAAGACTCAATGTCCCATTTTTTTCGATTTCGTTACACTGTGCGGCGCTAATCTCAAATTTAAAAAACAAAGCGGCATTTCGAACAGAATTTAATGCCCTTTAATAAAAAGATGTATCACAACATACCCATTCTGATTTGAAAAAATAAGGCCAGTAGCCGCCCTCGCTAGGGGGGTTGAGGTTACAGGGATGAAATTAATGGTGAAACGTGACCCCCTGGAAACAAAAGTTTATTTACAACCACATATGTAATGCTGACATTTCTGACTTTTCAAAAGTTTGAAAGTGACACTTTTTTCAATTTTACTTTCCTCCCGGGTGGACAAGTCCTGCGTGTCAAAAGTTTTTTTAGATATTTGCCTTTCAGATATTATTGGCGTATCATCATCCTTGGAAATTTGGCATAATAAAAGGTAAGGTAGAAAATATGGAACACTCGGCAAGCCTCAGCCGGGAGTGGCCGTGCGGTCAAGGTCTTCAGTAACCTCAACTATTTGACAAAAAAAATAAAAATAAGAGCGCCAGTAACCTATAACAATACGCCAAAGTCCCAATCGCTACAGTACCCGGTTACAAAGTACTTCGTAAGAGCTACCTAAACTAAAACAAGCCTCAAATACTCAAATGAGATTAACAAAAAAAAACTCCGAAGAAGTAGAATTCAATAGGTGCTCCAAGTTTATTACATAACAATAATTATTAGTGATCAAATGCCTCAATAGCTCAACACCAAATTCACCGTTCCAGTGCCTAGAATCAATTGTTAAACTCTTAGGCAAAAAGAAAAAAAAATCTCTAGTGTTGTAATTTGTAATGAAAATTCGTAGGCAAAATCCTCCGGTTATCACACCAATGATAAAGGTATTAGCAATAATTATATTAATTTATTTATCTGCCAGTAGTCAGGGACACAGCTACCGTTTGTGATCACAAGGGTCAACACTCGCATAATATCACCAATTAATTAAAGTTTTGTATAAACGGTAATTTTAAAATACGCAAAAAAATAGTATATTACATACCGAGTAGGGAAGTGTTTAGATTAGTTAGAGATTAATAGTCAATCTCGACGCTTCGCGTCTCGATTGACTATATAAATCTCTCGACAGTAATGAAAACTTTCCTCCGAGGTTTGTATACTATTTTATTTGCAAGCACACCATTAAATATGATTAGTCATTCAATTTATTTAATATTAAAAAAATAAAACAAACATGCCAAAATATGTCATTCACCTGTTTTGACGTTTTTACCTGACATGTTTTCATTGTTGCCAGCAAAGGTAAATAAATTAGAGTGAGGGAAATCGGTGAGGGAAGTCGAATAGGGAAATCGGTGAGGGAAATCGAAGAGGGAAGTGACGCAGGTAAAGTGTCACTTTCAAATTTTTAAAAAGTCAGTAATGTCGAGATTACATATATGGTTGCAAATAAAAAATATATAAAGTGTCCTTTGTAGGATCGCCCTAATAATCTCAAATATTTGCAACAATAATAATTATTGGTGCCATAAAAAAAAAATACATCGCGTAAATAAAAAAAAATTAAAGTTAAATTTTTCGTATAAACAAGTATGTGGACCCACTATCAGTAGGTCAACAAAAAAGAACTATTGCAATAATTTGGTTTCCCTTTTTGTCTCTTTAGCGATTACCCATTAAGAAAACTCATTCATTAATGTAAACTACCTTATCAATAAACTACAATTTGAGCAGAAGGCTGGGTTCACCAAAAAAAAAGGAAATATATAAAAAAAATGTGTATGTTTATTTCAAAATTAATTAAGAACAATGCCTCACAACCAATATGAATATAAAATAGGCAATCAAGAACCCAGAGACCCACGAATTCTTTTAGTTTTACTTAGCTGCAATCTCTCATCGAAACTAGTTCCCCATAAATTCCAGATGACGTCACACAAGGGTTTGACTAAACTTGAGCCTCTATCCCAACTAGAAAGGTGGTGGGTAGAACCTCAGACTAGAATGCTTTACCAGATTCACCAATCGTTGCCTTCATAGGTGGAATAGGGAACATGCACATTTTTTTTTATTCCAAAAATGTATTCTACTATTGTTCGTCGATTTTAATCTGATACTCGGACGGAATGTAAGCTGGTGGCTCCCTACATTAGAACGGCAATGATTATCTGACGTCAATCTGTTTTTGCCATACGAAACACCCCCTCGCTCCTCATACCGCAAGTATCAGTTAAAAATCGACGAACAATACACTAAAGACATAGTCATGCCAAATATGAAGCATTAAAAATCGGCCGTTAATTTTTCATAAATATTTAAAGTTACGCTCGAAGTATTGCCCTTTGAAGCGACCGATTAGTGTGACGTCACTCGGCAACAAAATTCCATTGACAGTGACGAGCACTTCGAAAGGTAGATTCAGATTATGGTTATGTTGCTATGTATGTCGTTTACGATAGATTTGACATTGGCGACACTAGCAGCACATGGCGTGGCAGCGGCGCGATCCGAATATTACTGCCTTGTGACGTCACGACCCATAGAAACACGTTTTTGATCGCGTCATGAATTTGGAATTATTTGGTATCTTCCAATTGAAGATTTTGGACACCAAAGATAAGATATTATATTTTTTTCCTAATTGCATCATTTATTAGGATGATTGTTATTGTGTTTTATTATTTACTAGCTGACCCGGCGAACTTCGTACCTCCTCTGAATTATTAAATACCTATTAAATGTTGTGTTAATTCAGTTTTTTTCGATGGTGAATTTAGCTTTGGTCGAAGAAAATTAATATTTACTCTCTGGATCAGAAGTCACCTAAAATTAAAATTTTACATCATCCCTTTTTAGGCATCTTGTGGGCATTATTCTTATATAGTGTACCACCAAATAAATAAACTCAGGCACAGGAATGTTCAAAAAATGTAAAGAAAACAAAAAAAATCTCCAGCGCAGCCCTGTTTCATTTTATCTGCACTACATGCACTGCATGCACTGCAATACTCCATCTGTTCTACTGTATCTGCACTATTCTATCTGATCTACTCTTTCTGCACCACTTTATCTGATCGGAATAGTGGAATAGTTCTGTTCAGAATAGCTCCAGTTCCTTAGCAGTATTCTGTTCTACTGTATCTGCAATGAAATTACCGCGCAACGGCGAGCTTCGTTCTAGGTACCTATCATATATGGCGCCGTATACAAAATGGTTGTGGCGGACTCATAACCTGGCTCTCTGCCACTCGACACCAGCCGGACGGAGCACTCCGAACAGTCGGCACGGAACACGGCTGTCAAGGGATGCCTAAGAGGAGAAACGGAACTTAGCCACAGAACGTCAATGGTCAAGCGTCAAGAAAGGACAGGTAGACCAGTTCGCGCTCTTTCGGAATGAACGAACCAACAACAAAATAAAATACACAATTATAACATAGTCATTCTATTTATTTTTGGACATTTTTCCTGTGAAGAACAATTAAAAATAAAGTGCTTTCCTCAAATTGTTTTTGTGCAAAGTGTGTGAGAATAAAATCCACATGGTTTGCAATGAAAATGTGACGGTAAACTTGGTATCGGTTATAAGAGATGGCGCCGTATGCGGGCTTAGTGAGTTTTTTCATAAATAAGTAAAATAGATAAATTTTTTTTTTTTGTTTTTTTTTGGATTTTTTCGATTTATTATCCTAGGATGGACAAAGACAAATCCAATAAAGCAAAAATCATAAAAATCAGTCCAGCCGTTCTCGAGTTATAAGTGCTCAAATACCAACACAACTGTGTTTTATATATATAGATTCCATATTTGATTTAATGTGCAAGTTCCTTATTACGCCGAGGTAGCTTGCTTGATTGATCCAGGGTATGGAAAAACCCTAAAAAACGATTCTCTAGAAAGCTTTTCTTGAGGTGATCCATTTAGAAAGTCGAATTTGTAATTTCACTGATAAATTATTACGAAACTACAGTAGTACTTACACATAGAATGTGGTTTTCTGCAATGTCAAGGCTACAGTTGACAACTTGAGTTGAGGAAGTCAAAATCCAGGAAAATCTATAAAATGAACGACCATCAGTTCTCCAGATTGATATCGGAGATGCCAGACAGGCAAACCCAAGCAACATAAGGCTACGTTTATGAAAATTAACTAGGATGATTGATTAAACTTACACTTGTTGGGTTCCAAAGCAGTCCACGACCAGCACCAATAAAAAATCCGACTATTTATCGCTATTAGCCCCGTAGGAAAAAAATGCACAAGCACTACGATAACTACGGCCACTATGATATCCAAAAGGGAAATAAATCCTCCAAATTCCAGAGATTAAGCACTAAAACGCCAAAATAATTTCGACTAATGGCGGCACCGACCATTCAGCTCAAGGATCAAGTTAATAGTCCCCTACACCACTATCAGACGTCACAATTTCGTCCATACAGAAAAGAAAAGGAAAGACGGGAAACCAGAATTTCAACACTCTCTAACTTATATAGGCTAACTAATTTATCGACGTAATTTGATGTAATTCCATCTTCCGGTTCAACGATTTGCTTAACTGAATTTAAAACGTTACAAAGTATCGCGGTATTAAAATTCTCTGGCCTATCTGGCCAATCAAAGGACCCCGCAATATTTAAATGGAAATTGGTTACCCGTGATATTTGGATGAAATTTAAATATGTTATTGGGGATGCCGTAAGCAACATTTTTTACCATGGGCACAACCCTGTATATATGACAGGTGAGGCGTGGTTAGCTGTCAAATATTGGAATCTTATATCCAAAAGCAGAGTGACTATGGCAGATTTTGATGAACGAAGTATCGATGTCTACTAAGTCGACCAAGTTAAGTCGGAAAATGTCAACCATTTTGACACCTGTCAAAACCCTGCCAAACGGCATCACTCATCTTTTCCAGTTTTCAATATTTCATGATGTCATTTGACATTTTTAACTTGTATGTAAACTCTGAATTCAAAAATTGAAAAAAAAAAATGACAGAACTGTCAAAACCTGTCATTTGTTTTAGTAGAAAAAAATATTCTAATCTGGTTGTTTTTTGTTTCAAGGTAGTTTATTGGTGATAAAACATTAAACAAAGGTCATGCATGTCACATTTTGACAACTGTCAGAATCTGTTAATGTTTTTGGTTCATATTGAGATTGTTTACTTAGTGGAGCTCTACAAGTAGAATAATAGAATAATACAATAATACAATAGAACTAAACCAATTTTATGCCCGTTGTAGAACTTCACTAAGCAAACAAACTCAATATGAACCAAAAAGCTATTAACAAATTCTGACAGTTGATGAGTGCTGCCGTTTGGCAGGGTTTTGACAGGTGTCAAAATGGTTGACATTTTTTGACCTAACTTGGTCAACTAAGGCTGTGGTCCGAATATAACCAGGGTTGTGGTTTGGCGGTCCGAAAGTAATCAAATTACTCTGGTTCCTGGAAAAATGGTTACTTCTGGACCTTAGTTTCCTGAAATCTGGTAACCAAATGTCAAAATAGTTACCAGCCATCGGATGTTAGTTTGGTTGGTTTTATCTATAATTTCCATTGTAATTTCTGTCAATTATTTCTTATTTCATATTTGCATTCGACAAGTAACCGGAATTTTCAGTAACCATCTGTCAACCAGTTCGGTTACTTTGGTTAACATTTGGTTATATTCGGACGATAGCCTTAGTAGAGATCGATACTTCATTCATCAAAATTTGTCATAGTCATTCTGCTTTTGGATATTAAGGCTATGGTCCGATTATAACCAAACGATAATCAAAGTAACCGAATCGGTTGACAGATTGTTACTGAAAATTCCGGTTACTTGGGGACCGCGAATAGGGAATAAAAAATATTTGACTGAATTTACAGATAAAACCAACAGAACCGACATTTGATAACCGGTAACTATTTTGACATTTGGTTAACCAGATTTCAGGACACCAAGGTCCAAAAGTAACCACTTTTCCAGGAACCAGAGTAATTTGATTACTTTCGGACCGCGAAACCACAACCCTGGTTATATTCGGACCACAGCCTAAGACCCCAATATTTGACAGGTAACCACGCCTCACCTTTCATATATACAGGGTTGTGCCCACGGTAAAAAATGTTGCTTACAGCATCCCCAATAACATATTTAAAGGACCCCTCACTTTTCTTATGCAAAATGGCTTTCGGCCAATTTTTTTAAATATTTAGTATGTTGTAGCCCTTGATGTTCTGGACAAATATCTCCATGGGCCCAATTCGATCCTATGTTCAGTTTCCGAGATATCGGTGCTGAAAAGTTAGACAAAGGGGAATTTTATACATTTTCCGATAATCTTAGAAATAGCCTATTATAAATAAAAACCTTACTTTTCTGATAAAATGTTGGAATATCTCGGAAACTGGACATAGGATCAAATTGGGCCTATGGAGACATTTGTTCAGAACATCAAGGACTACAACATACCAAATTTTTAAAAAAATTGGCCGGAAGCCATTTTACATAAGAAAAGATGAGGGGTCCTGTCATCCAAATATCACGGGTAACCAATTTCCATTGACATTTTTCAAAATTCGGCATTGTCAAATTTATTTCATATTTAAGATGATTAAAATAATTTCACAAGATAAAATAAGGAAAATAAAATATTACGGCTATTTCGAGAAAAACAAACCAGACGTTTTTCAGGGAATAATAATTGAAGTCCAACTACCAGATATATTTGGGGTAGGTATAGTTTAAATATAGATGTAAAGCCATTTCTTACAACCAGCAACCAATATTTTTGTTGAACCAAAACCGAAAAAAAAGCTACTGCGAAAACATATTTATGTGTTAAACTTATTGTTATGGCTACGTTTGATTTATTTTATTTTGAATAAATTAAATAATTTTACAAAGTACCCATTTTTTAAAAATTAATTTGGAAAAATATTTTGGAATTTACTGAGACATTTTACACATTCTGGCAACTCAGCTTTCTGTTTTATAACCCTGAAATTTAAAAAAATACTTTGTCATCAAATGTCATTATTATACGAGGGTCAACCTGTCAAATTTCCAAGGATGATGCTACGCCAATGATATCTGAAAGGCATATAGGTCAGAACGTGTCAATACATTTTTTAAATATTTATTTAGTATTCAGCCAAAATTGTGATGGTTGTAATTGTTGTAAATAAAATAGTATACAAACGTCGGTAGGGAGTTTCATTCCTGTCTCCAGATTATAGATTATATAACTAATAACTAACTAACCTCTCGACAGTAATGAAACACTTCCCACCTCGGTATGTAATACTATTACGGATCTGAGGGTTTTTCCAAATTTTTACGTAGAAAGCCTTGCTGGACTGTTTTCGATGGGCCACCCTGTATAACATATGTATATACAGGGTGTCCACTTAGTGCGATATCGGATGATATCTCCTTACTGGGTGATGCAAGAAAAAAAAAAATTTAATTACAAAGTTGTTTGATACTCTAATATGCATTAGTTGAAAATATTTTTGAATATACAGGGTGCTCCGTTTATGGAGTATGCGACAGAACTTTGTTATTTTCAATAGAACATCCTGTATGTGATTGCATATTTGGATTCTACGTAAAATTCTAAGCAGATTTTATGTAATATACCCTATACCTAAGTTCAACTTTTTTGAAAATATCGACAGTTGAAAATTGACTTTTTGCAACTTTGACAGGCTGTAAAACCTGAACGGTTAATTTGAGACGAAAACCGATGATTTGATGTTCCTATCTTAGATTTTTATAAACTATCATTTGATACCAACTTTGAATTTAACCGGAGATTAAATTTAACTGGAATTTTTAATCATGGATAGCACGCATATGCCTAATTTCATAAGAAGATGCCGCCTACACAGATTTTATGCTATTCGGATTGACTTCATATAAATTATATCGAAATACCTTTATCGGTTCTTTGGAGTAAAATCATGCCAGGTTCCATGTGGTGTAATCCATCAATGCTTTATTATCCATGAAGCAACAGTCATGCTGAAGCCGCTATGAAAAACCATCAAAATAGTTATTTGTGTACCAAGGCCGTAAAGTTGATCTTTTTTGGCCGAATCTGAAATTTGCGGCCGAGGCGCAGCCGAGGCCAAGCAAATTTCAGGTGAGGCCAAAAAAGATCATTCGGCTGAGGTGCACACAAAATTTTTTAGGCGAGTGTTTGTTCTTGAAAAAAGAAGAAAATTCAACAGTAGCTTTAAACTTTATTGATCAAAATAGCCGACTTTTTCGCCTGGTATCTTACATTGAGCTTTTTTTTAAAAAGCAATCAATTTTGAAAACTTGCTGATATGTTAGGTATTTCCGACTATAATTGTAAATTTTAACATAGAGTATAACATAGGTGGACCTGAAGACCATAACGTTGAGGAATATTTAATTTTGGCATTTTCCGAAAAAAATGCAAGAAAATACTTCTCCCAAATTTTTAATCATGCCGCTTTTTTTAGCATTATATGTGGAAATTTGGATAGAGCTAAAATTAAGAACTTGGTTTCATTGTGGTTGCTAACTAATTGTTTATTCGTTGTGTTGATGGCTACGGCATTGCGTTTCCGATTGTTTGTTTATTTTCACCAAAGTAGCGGTAGCGGCCGTAAAGTAAAAGCGGCCGTGAAGTAAATGCGGCCGTAAAGTAAATGCGGCCAAAAAAGATATACTTTAGGGATGATATTGAATCCGTAAAACTAATCTTTTTGTGACAGTCGCCTAAAAACACATTTAGAAAGTAGAGTAGAGAAACACTCCAATAATGGATGGATTATCATCAGCTCGTGTTTTATATCGTCATTCAATAAAAACAATTAAAATGTGTTTTTTTTTTAAAGATAAAAGTCAAAATGACATTGTGTTGGCAATACAATGTAAAATTGTCAATGCATTCAAATTTTTTATGTAGAAAAGGCTTGTGTTGCCAACATAGTTACTAAATTTTTGACTTGGGGAATTATCTTTAAAAAAAAAACAGACATTAGGTATCCTCTGATTCATTTAAACTCTTTTTCTTGCTACTAGGAAATGGATATACCTGAAGTGTATTTTTTCCCAAGATAGATTTTAATAATGACAACTTTGAAACATAAGCAATGCCGCTTATTGATCGCAAGATGCCGTGTACCTGTACTCGACGAAGGTATTGTTTTCCAACCCTGATAAGGGATACCTCACCTGCAGGGAGACGGCATTTGGCGACCAATCAGGGCCAAGCGGTATTTTTTATGTTTCAAAGTTGACAATATAAAAATCTCTCGTGGGAAAAAATACCGTATAGTTAGCATAAATGCATGATCAGGACTATGGAAAATTAATATAGTAGTTGACCCATTTCAGAACTCACTCCTCTAGTGTTACTCGTTAACAAATAAAAAACCCCAAAAAGGCGGGCGAGTTCTTAAACACCACAATGTTCACGATAAAAAAATTCATTGCAGCAATGAGTTTGCAAATTGCTTTAATGAATCCTAGCACGAAAATTAGGAAAATTGATCAGAACTTCTGGACTAATTCAGAACTAAGCACGCATGCAATTCAAACACGAAAAGTTGCAATTTGCGAAGTTTATGTAACGCCTGGCAATAATGCCGCACATTTGGTAAATGTTTTATTTAAATCCGGTTCAATTAAGCCCTTGTTTCGCCATTGCCCAACAATAATTAGCTATATTGTATTATTGTAAATAAACCCCTCGTACAGCCAGTAAAGTGGTACGCATAACATAGTTACAACCACTAGCTATTAAATCGGAAATGAGCACTGCATTATTTATTTTGTGAATATTCCTGATTTCTGTATGCGGCTTTCCATATTTGAACCATATTTTATTCAACGTTTATTTTTGAAAGTAGGAATAGGTTTATGTATCCTGATAATAATAATAATAATGCATTCACCATCTATCGATATTTACTCCAAAGTTGCCTACTCTGGAGAATGTATTCTTTGCTTTAACTTCCTTGGAGAGGAGATAAAATCGTCATCCACAAGTGTGAGACGTACCTATTCGTAATTAGAAAAAAATTCTTGGCAAATTTCTGGAATTTTTGCTATGCAAGTGTCGAACCTGCAAAATATTCACATTCTGGATAAGACATTATTACTATTACGACGATGCTCACGTAATAAGCAAAAAATTGTTTCTGATGACAAGTGTAGAATTTTCAATTTACTGCAAATGATGCAGAGAGAGCTTTGATCCACGTTAAAATAGCTTATCTTTTCTGAAGTCTATTAACGACTCTTCTACAGAGTGTCCCACTAAGGTCGGCCAGGTACGATATTATGGAGACCATAGATCTTACGTAACTTGAAAACGAATGCAGATATTGAATTGCGGTTTGCGCCAAAATGTAGATATTTTTTTGCTCTTTAAGCAAAGCAATACAAAAATAATATTATGCCATTTGGATTTTTCATGAATATTACAAAAAACTGGATCTTGAATAAACAACGCCCTCTAGAAAACTCGGTGGGAACTATCGACCCGAATGAAATTCTCTTCCAAATAAACCCCAATTGAATGAGTTTGAATGAGAGGTATGGAAGATACAGCAATTTCTAAAAAAAATTTTTCATCAGCTTCCCCCACCCTTATTACTGAAGATACGAAAAAAAGCCTAATAACCAAACTGGCGCAAAAATTAATGAAATTTTGATTTCTGTTATTAAAACAGTATCTTAATATAGCGATTTCTTGAGAAAAGTTGAATTTTTAGCTATATCTACAGTGGCTAAATAAACCTTTACATACAGTGGCGACAATAGAGGTCCCGCCGCCATCTTGTTCCCAACCTCTTGTTACTTTTAAATATTTATATATAAGATTTAAATGGACATCTATCATAAAAAATTGAAATCGACGTATTTGATGACCAGTATTAGGTCCATCAAATACGTTGTTTTCCATGATTTATGATGAATGTTCAACTAAATCCCATATATTCATATTTGAAAGTAACAAGGGGTTGGGAACAAGATGGCGGTGTTTTCAATATAAATATATGCGATTTTAGAACCAATAAAAAATGAGACAGCAATTGTCGCCACTGTGGGTTATAGAGTCACTGTAGCTATATCATCGTAATTGCGCCCCCTAGCGGTCATCCTAGAAACTTGAAAATATTTTCCATCAATTTCTCTTGGCCGATTTAGTCAAGAAAAAAAAAATCCCGAAGCCGTAAGGTCTATGGTTTCCATAATATCGTACCTGGCCGACCTTAGTGGGACACCTGGTATATGCGACACAGTTGCTATCGTAAATGCACTGTAAAGATGATCAACTTCAACTTGTTTCCGGTGAATGATTAAATTATCCAGATAGATTATAATTATTTCTACTTGTTCTAATTGAGCCACTCAGCTTTTCATTAACGCAATTCTTATTTTTTAACTTGAAAAATGCCCACGGGGGGGAGGGATATCAAGTTTAGGACGCGCATATCAGATCCTGTCTAGCCAATGTATATTATTTACGGATAAACTTCGATTGATCCCAGCTAGTTTTATTATATTATAGGTATATTAATGATTTATACTTTTCAAATCTTAGAGTCTCTTGCGGTGGATACAGGGTAGGGATTCTAAATTCACGATTCGACACACAACTCGACAACGAGACGCAACTCGATACGGAAAAAATCGTCTCGTTGTCGAGTCGTGTGTCGAATCGTGAATTTAGAATCCCCGACCAGGTGTGAGGGGGGGGCGCAGTCTGAAATACTACTCGACACTCAGACATTTTTTTTTTTTAATTATTAAAAAAATGATACATCGACAAATTTTGTAATAGTTATTTACGATACAAGACCGTTATCTAGAAGTTTACGTGCGAGCACGTAAACTTCAGGTAACGGTTGAGAATTGTACAATGTTTTATGATATTTTGATTTGAAGATTTTTAGCATAATACACACATTTCTCTTTAAAATTCCTATTTATTTTTTCGGCAACAGAACAACCTATTCAATAAAAATCAATAGCCGTTGAAAACATCCAGCGAACGTTACTAGGACAACGATTCAATTTTAATTAGTATACCCGTCGAAAACATTCTACACACGTTACTAGGACGACAATTATAAACAAAAAGAAGTTTGTGTCCATCGGTTGTGAATTTTATTAATCCAGCGAAAAGTAGATATTCCCGATGAAATAGTGCGAGAGGCGGAAGAAGCCAACAGTAAATTATTGCCAGAGAAGTCCCGAAGTCGATATGAGAAGGAGCTGGTGATTTTCAATGAGTGGAGAGAGAAGAGGTCCGTCAGAATGCTACTGAACGAAACTGTTGTTTGGCGTATGTTTCTAATCTGTCGAAAAGCTTCAAAGCATCGAGTTTAAGGACTTAATTTTCTATGTTGAAGAAAGCTCTTGTGGTGAACGGCGATATTGATATATCTAGGTTTGTTGTGACAATTTCTGATATAATAATGTATAAATATCGGTTTTACGGGTTTGACAAGGTTATGGCATTCATGAAATCCCAAAATGTTAACTACGTTCCCAAAAAATCTAACAACTTGTCGGTTGAGGAGTGCCGAAAATTTATTCTAGAAGCTTCCGAAAATTTCTTACTGTGCAAGGTTGTACTTATCTTAGGATTGTATGGAGCTTGTTGCCGAGATGAGTTACTTAAACTAAATATAGATGATATTGACGACCA